>CAWUFW010004073.1:0-1260000 GCA_963921515.1 Calotriton arnoldi
TCAAGCTCATGGAATGCATAAGCTGGCCATGAATGGACACAAGGTAGCATTTCCTCACTCAGCCTACACCACAGGTAGGTAGTCAGCTCATGCACCCTGGCCTCCTCTCAAACAAAGCATGGCCCACCCTCCCCACCCTGTAACCATGTGTCAGCTAACTCCGCGACAGTGCCTCCGGCCAGGTAGGTAGCCATCTCACTGGGGAGGGGTTGTTGAGCCCTGAAAGCAAGACCACAACTCCCACAAGGCCCTGTCCTCTCCTCCCAAACAGCATGGCCGACCCTCCTACCCCCACAGCCATGTGTCAGCACTACGACAGTGCCTCCTAACAGGTAGGTAGCCATCTAACTGGGGAGGGTTAAGTTGATGACAGCAAGGCCACAACTCCCACAAGGCCCCTCTGTCTTCTCACAGACAGCATGGAGCTAAATGACCCCCACATCCCACACTTGGTAGCCAACTCAAACCCCATAAGTTGTAGGCAAAAGACAAGGCCAATACCATTCGAGAGGCCACATGATTCACAGTGTCGGTGATGAAGTCACATGTACCCAAAGCAAAATACAAGAACGCGTCACAAAAGCCAATGTGCAAGTCCCATTGCCTCAAAGCAGACTCCAGTCAACACACCACAAGGGTGGAAACTCTGTCAAACCTCACAAACCACAGGAGGTAAGCAAAAGCATAACACAAATCATGAAGTTATGGCATAGTAGTCAGATACTCATAGAAGACAATGCCCAAGCATGAACTGAATCGGATGAGCAACAAGTTGGTACTCAGAGACATGTCCCTGGAAATACAACATTCATACATATGATTTGTTTCTTCAGCCATGACACATCGCTAACGCAGCAATGTATGTACCCACATCATGTTCGACTGCTGACAAACTGTACTGAAATGGCTAGTAATGCCAAGGTAAAAGTAAGGCCATCTCAAATGAAATGGGCTAAACATGAACATCAAAGTTGTGCTAGAATGAACATGCTGACAACATAACCTCTCTTCAACAGGTGACTCGCCAGCAACAGCTGGGTGCCCATGCCATGGACGAGCCTAGCCAGTCTCCCCCAGGAAGCTGCAACCCTCAGATGCAGACCCCGGGTCTTTTCTGATGAGAGGACCTACCTGGCCCATCCGGCGTGCCCAGGACAGCTCAGTCTTCAGCCTCACTGTCCCCACCACGGCTCACCACGACTCCCACAACATCTGCAATCAGCCAACGCAACTCTGCAACGTACCTGTGTGGCAGCCACCTCCACCATCACCACCGCTGCCCCCAACACTGTCCCTGTGCCAGCAGTTGCGACTACCACCAGGCAGCCCGGGGTGCGGGGGACAGTGAGCAGCGGCAGTGCCAGGCGCCGCCACAGGTCCGTGGCAGCAGCAGGGCATGGGGAGGACAACTGGGGACAGCCACAGGAGGACAATGAGACAGTGGCCCGGACACCGTGCAAACTGTCCTGGTGCATACCAGCAGAACCAGGACAGATGGGCCAGGTCTCAGAAGAACAGCGGAACTCCGCTCGCTGCAGAGCTCCATGGTCATCGCTTGGGACAACATGTGGAGCACATAACAGTTTGTGGGTGTCCTGAGGGACATGTGCGTGCCCAACCGCTGCCAACCCCCCCGTACAAAGCCGGATGATAGTCAAGCACCACCTCAGCAGCGGCCACAGGGAGGGGTGAGTCACACCACAGCGAATCAGACACCTCTGAGCATTCAGGCAGGTTCCCCCCCCGTCAAACGGGTGAGGGCGTCCAAAAGACCCCAGGAGACCATGGCACAGCACCATGCCGCACTGAATTCTCGGAGCAACCGCTGATGACACCACTGTAAAACCGAGCATTGACTTTGTTGTAAATACCAAACCACATTGCCACAAGGATGGGAGTGTTCGGTTGACTTGGAACTCTACCATTGTGGGCATTTACCCCTCCATTTACCATCACTTCACTTCACCCCTCACCTGTCACTCATTGCAAAAATAAACACAACTCACAACAGTGTTCTTTGTGTCAAGAGCATTTTCTTACCGTAAGTATGTTGACTCACATTGCATTGTATCCGACTATGTGTGCCGAAATCCATTGAGAGTGGGGAGGAAACCTTGAAAGACACAAGGAAATAACAGTGTTGCCATATTGCGGAACAACCGCAAAAGCACACCACGAGGCAACCCTGTACAATACAGTATTACAGATAAGAAATACCGGAAAACACCATCAACATGGACAGCAGGGGGACTGGAGCATACGACTTCACCTCCCAACACAGTTTAGCCCTTAGCACTTGGTAGATGCAGTTCAGTTGAAAAGCTTACTTCCGTTACCATTGTCGTGTGTCACCAAGGCTGGTAGCCAGGTGCTGTGAATCTCTAGACACATGTGTGTTGCGTTATCTCCAACATCAGTAGGGGTAAGATACATTGTGATCGGTGTCTGCTGAGGAAGCTGCCAAAATCTACTCGGGTCTCTGTCCTTCCCTGCCCAACACAGTTGAAACACCCCAGTCATGACAATTAAGCATCATGACTGAACTGCATTTACCAGAATGTCAAGGGTGAACTGTGCTGGGATGTGAAGCAGTGTGCTCCCATCCCCCTAATCACATCATCATGGACAGACGGAAGTTGTCACAGATCACATAGCGCAGAACAATGACATCCTTAGCAGTGTGCCCCACAAGAGTCAGGCATCACAACACATCCTGTCATGTGGACGATGGTGTCATTGTCGCATTCACACACTCAAGTACTGCTGCCCAGGGATTTTCATGTGACATGCACGATCTAGGCAGGTTTACCCACATGAACACCAGTCCCCGACAACATACCCACTATAAATCTGTTTTACAACCGAAGTTATCTTCCCTGAAGCGCATGCTGCGCGGTGCGTGGCAGTCATCATGTGGCAGAGAACTGCTGCATGCGTGTTCCATGCTGTAGCAATGTTCTCCTTACTCCCCATATGATTGTGGATAGTCATTTGTGTGGCCTCACATTCCCACAGTGAAAGCATATTTCAAAAAGTGCAGGCACAATGGGCTTTCTGTTTCAACAAGTAGTCGCTCACACACCAGCCCTGAGACCTTCGAATTCCAGGTGCCTTGACCGTCCCGCGCAATTCAGTCACTGCTGAACACGGCACTCCCACTTTTTTCTGGGGACTGACACAGAAATCACCGGAAGCCTTCTGATACTGAAGGTCACAAATACTTTTTCAAACTTGTGGGCTCTGGCCTTGTCCCTTCGCTTCATGCCATTTTTGGAGTACTACCGGGTGTCATCTCCTCCAATTTTCTACTGCATTTAGTTTGATATCACTACTTGTGGCCAGCAGCTGAGCGCTGTTTTAAGAGTGCTCATCGTTTCATGTCTGCCTGTCCTGTGGTCCAGGCTGAACCCCGGTCAGCTGCAACTGCAGGCTCGCGGACCGCATGCAGCTTCTCTTGATGTGTCCCATTAGCTGTGGCCACGGACGCGTCATAGGCGAACCTTCCGCTATGCATATTTCACCTCCGTGCAACCTGTGTTCTGTTGTCGCATTTATGCCCCTTTCACTGGGCCATGGATGTCTGCCTTTCCAACACATCCCTTGCTGCCCTGATCATGAGCTGTGGGTGAGTCCTTTGTTGGTCCACGATCAGGATCACTCCAGTGATACACGTTTGTGGATGCCTTTCACCGTGTCAGACAGCGGCTGGGGCTGCGCTGTGCATTTTACAAAGGCTCCCAGCAGGCCTACATCGAACCTCCCAGGTTGCCAAGGGATGCCCTTTCATCCCTCGTGGTGCAAGCAGCACACCTGTTCCTTCATACTGCTGGATTGGCGCGGTCCTTTTCGCTGAAGATGATTTGGATCGTCTTTGAACTCACGTTTCTCGGCTGCCTGTGCCTTCTTCGACCAGAACTACTTAAGAGCAACAGAACTGCTGGTGACTAATTCAATATCCTTTTACCTTTTTCACGCCTACTAACAGGAATTGTCATTCAGCTCTCTGACTTTTGCCCTGTCTGCATTTGCTTTGACTCTGTTGACTCTCTGCGGTCTGTTTGCTTGGTACCACTGACCTCCATGGTGGGAGGCTGTCATCTGACCGTCATGGACATTGTCGACTGGCATGAGCCCGGCTTCCATCATGCAGCTGTAGCGCATGAAACTTACATGGCGTAGTCAACAAGTTGCAAATACATTAGTATTTCTTTGTCACATGAGAAGTGGGGTCCGCAGAGCTTGTTCTCTACGCGTCCCTGCCCATTCTGTCCGTGGTCGGAGGATATTTGTCTGTTATCATTCTGTTCTGTCAGGCCCTAGCACCCCGACTCAACAAAGTGTCACAGCTGCTGAGGCCGGTGCCTTTTAGATGTCATGGGGAGGCGGGCTTAGTTGCCCCATGGTTGGAGAGTGATCCTATCCAGTGATGAGAACGATACAGCACAAGGGATGCATTTCACCATGTATTGGCTGAGGAATGGGTCTGCTGACAAAGCCCAGGACCTGGGACATCCTTATACAACCCCTCCCAGCAAGTGGGGTGGGGGATATGCTCGGGTCTCCGTCCAGAGGATTATTGACATGACATCTTGCTTCATGTGATATGGATGTGTCACTATGGTAACTGTTTTTGGTACTCATGCATACTCAACTTGTTGTGGCACGTATGTCATATGTTTTGACATTGTAGTAAAATGCATACTTCAAAGCGTTTCTTATCTTTCAACTTATCTACTTGTGTACACTCGCTTGAATTCCTCTGAGTGAGTAGGAGAGCTAGAGGCACTATAGCGATTGGGTCCTGTGCTCATGGGTGCTTCTGGGTGCTCGGTCTCTGCCTGCCCAAGTTTTCTAATCCTGCGCATTGTCCTGTATGTAAAATGCCAGCAACAATTCTCAAAGTTTGTGAGACAACAGCAAGGCACACAGACACAGTCATACGTCATTGTTAACTTACACTCAACGGAAGTTGTTGACGATGAGCTGTTGACGCTGGTCAAGGCCTTCTTCCTCACCACTGTCATCGTCACTGGGCATGTGTGGGTTGGGAGCGGGGGCTGCTGCTGTTCATCGTCGCTCAGAATCAGGGGGATCCTTCTGCGCAAGGTCGGCTAGTAGCATGCAGCATGCATCACTATCTGGTATACCTTCTGTGGTGAGTACATAAGTGCACCACCAGTCTTGTCCAGGCACATAACCTGAGTTGAGCTGTCCAAAAGTGCGCTCTCCACCACGCGACGTGTCCTCCCATGTGCAGCATTGTGGCTGACCTTCGATGTTGTTGGATACCGCAGTGGGGACAGCAACCACAGACGATTGTGAGATACCCAGAGTCACCTAGTTGTGAGACCAACAGGCATATAGTGAGATCTGAATATGTGGGGAGCAGCATGTCACACATACATCACAGTCATTGACACAGCCCACTGACCAACAAGCCAGGCCCGCTCTGGTGCAGATTGCCATCAATTGGGGTATGGTGTTGTCTGCAGTGAGTCATGTGCCGACACAGGACACTTTGCACACACGTTTGAGATGATCTGATCTCGCCTGCATATACCACTTGCACGTTGCTGAGTGGTAGTGTTTGGTGCAGGTCCCATAGATGTGTCACTTGCCTGTGGTGGAATGGGAGGGCAATGTCATTTGGAATGACCTCAGGTCATAGGACTGCCAGCTGCCAATCTATCCATTCATTCATCCTGGGAAGTGGACATGACTGTCCTTGTAAGGCATCAATGCTGACAGGACGTCAGCGCACTTACTGAACATGGGCTGTGCTTAACTTACTGGCGCTGGCAACAGGTACTGGAAAGACCCACACAGAAATGCAGCCATAACCTTAATTGTAGCAGACAATGCCTAGCCGGATATATTCTTTTGGGTTTCAAATGGGGCCTCAACTGGGCACATAGGTTTCGTAGTGTGCGGCGAACCAAAACAAAATTTCCAGATGAATTCGATGTCCTCCATCGTCGCCAGGAAGGGAGAAGTCAAAAGATGGGTGGTCTCCTCCTACGTATGTCAAAGTACACAAGCATGGCCTGAGTTATAGATGAGATGTGGTGAACAGCTTACCCAGGACTCACACAACCACAACATTGACAGGACCTATGGTCACGTGAAATGCACAAGTGACCTGCATTCAGACGTTGTTTTCTTCACTCATTCGACATACTGACACTATGACATCTGGCAAGAAGCGATGGTATGGCATGTGGTACACTGCTACATCATGATGGAGCTGCCCTGTGGCTAGATGGTACAGCACTTGTGTTTCCCAGCATCAGTGCAAAATATCGACTACCAGAATATCAAATTCCTATCTACAAACAGGTAAGTACAAAAATATCGAATCCTAAATATCGTTGTAAATAATATAGGGGCCCATTACGATACCCGGCGTAAATAAATCCGCCAGGCATGGAAGCGGCAAAAATCTGCCCGCACACACCGCCTGAACACCGACCACGCCATTACGATTACACAAACCAAAACCGCCATCGGCGGAAAATCACACAAAATACCGCCCGCCAACGTCCGAGTCGGAGTCAAACCGCCCGCCACGGACGGAAACACGCACGACAACACAAAACCGCCCGCCCTCACGGCCGACACACCGCACGTGAAATTACGATCGCACCGACATGAGCGCGGAAAACCACAAATATACCGCCCGCCAGCGCAAACAACGCCGATGAGAATCGACACGGCAGAAGCCATGGCGCCAACGTACCTGCACAGAAACCATCCGCACACAAAACCAATAGCACACAACATGGCCAACAAGTCCACACAGCAAGGCACGCACAAATACACAAGCACAGTACACATCCCGAAAACACCCCCCGGACAAACAAAAAATACAAAGGCCAGAACCCCAGACACAACACACCTGAAAACAACAGACCATGAGGACACACCCACATAGGTGAGTACAAAAGCAGCACTCCCACAGACCACAACCCCTTGCTACATTGCAAACCAGAGAGGAGAGGAGAGGACATAGTGACACAGCAAGGACAGCAGCACACCACAGAAACGCACACATCACAACCACCACCACCACCACCACCACCACCAAACACCACCACCACCACCACCACCACCAAACACCGGCACCACAAACCCCTGCACATTACACAACACACACCGCACCAGCACCACAAACACCATGGCACCACAAAGAATGCCCAAGTTCACGCCCATGGAGCTGACGGTCATGGTCGACGAGATCATCAAGGTGTACCCACAAATCTATGGGAACATGGTCCAGCACACACCACTAGCCACCAGAAACAGAATGTGGAACCGGATCGTAGACCAGGTCAATGCAGTCGGGACCCTGCCCAGGAACAGAGTAGAAATTAACAAACGTTGGAATGACGTAAAGAGCCTGGTCAAGAAGAAGGAGGGCAAAAACAGAGAGCTGGCTGCCGTCACTGGCGGAGGGAATCCCGCGCTCTTAAGACCTTCAAAGCGTGGGAGGAGAAGGTGCGAGTCGTAATACATCCGGAGATCCTCGCCGGATTAGCAGGGGAGTGGAGGCTGGTAAGTACAAACTAATGTATACCAGCACACCGCTATGTACTCACATGCGCAACTACCATGCCACAGCTCCCAGGGACAAACACCCCCATGTCCAGCACACAATACACAACACATCACACACACATGCAACAGACACCACCACACACAGCCCAAACCGAACAACTGTAAGATGCGTGGGGACATGTGTACACTCAGCCAGCCACGTAACCACCAACAGGTCCCCAAACATGCCAGAAGCGCCACAACGAGCACCCACCACACCCATGTGTCCGCCACAGCTGCACTAACCGACAAGTAACAGGTAAGTGGCAGGAACACAAAGTGCAGTGGGTGGGACGGTGGACAGCCCAAGTACAACACACACCAGGCCCCAGTCCCACAGCACAGCAAGGAGGAGCATCCCCCACACCCCACAGCCACGTGTCAGCCACCGCAGTGCACAACGACAGCCGAAAGGCAGACATCACGGTCCACAGCAATCGGTGTCAGTGGGTGTCCAGCCACCCCACGACCCACAACACCCCCCACCCCCACAGACCTGCAACATGGAGCACCCCCGCTTAGAGCCATGTGGCATCCAGTACAGTGCACGCACGAACAACTTGCAGGTGGGAAACTGGACAGGGCTGGATTACTGGAGGCATGAGGACCATAACACGACCAACACATGGGACATGTCACGTAGCAGACGAACACGCAGCACCGCCCACCGTCACGAACAAGTGAACAATGTGCACACGGACATGAACAACAGACTCACACCCCACATGACCCATCACAGACATAGCAACACCCAAGGAGCCACGTCTGCATGCACAAGCCACACTGAATATAGTCCCACACGGCAGCCACTGTGCAACTCATCACACACAACCGAAACACCATTGAAGTCCTGTCCATGTAGCCCCTACTGCCTGTCAACCACACACCCCACAACTACGCCTATGTAAGACAAACAACACTAGACGCAACAGAGCGGAACAACATAAATGCACACGAACACCACTGAACCCATCAAACTCACAGACACACCATGCACATACAACATACCATCCATCCCATCCGTCAGCCCCAGTCTCATGAAAGGCATGTCATCCGCACAGCTGCCACACATACAGCAGTCACGCTAAGATACATGCCCATGACCAACCATGTGCCAGAAGTCAATTAAGCGCACGACACACTGTGAGCAACAACACACAACATGGGCCACCCCCCGAGCACTGCAGTGATGCACATGGCACAGGGCAGCACGCACACCAAGGAGATGGGACAACTGCAATACGTTGGCTGGCACACAACTATCACTCACTCATAACGATGCGTCCAATGCCATGTCCAGTAATCACAACAGACAGCAAATATGCAGGCCATGTCAAGCATGCACACACCTCAAACCATGCACTGTCATGCTGCCACAACACATGTCACGTTCGGCACCCATGGCTCACAGCATGTACCCCAAAAGCATATTCCCTCCCAAATGCGAATCTGGGGCATGGCCCCCATGTTGCCATATGCGTTCCTAAGCGTTCCATTTGAACCCCAAAAGCATATCCCCTCCCAAATGCGAATCTGGGGCATGGCCCCCATGTTGCCATATGCGTTCCTAAGCGTTCCATTTGAACCCCAAAAGCATATTCCCTCCCAAATGCGAATCTGGGGCATGGCCCCCATGTTGCCATATGCGTTCCTAAGCGTTCCATTTGAACCCCAAAAGCATATTCCCTCCCAAATGCGAATCTGGGGCATGGCCCCCATGTTGCCATATGCGTTCCTAAGCGTTCCATTTGAACCCCAAAAGCATATTCCCTCCCAAATGCGAATCTGGGGCATGGCCCCCATGTTGCCATATGCGTTCCTAAGCGTTCCATTTGAACCCCAAAAGCATATTCCCTCCCAAATGCGAATCTGGGGCATGGCCCCCATGTTGCCATATGCGTTCCTAAGCGTCCCATCTGAACACCAAAAGCAAAGTACAAACCAGACCCAGGATGGGCCAGGAGCCCGCATACACCAGAGTCACAATAAGTAGGGGCACAGCAACACACCCATCGGCATGGCCAATCCGTCCCATGCCACATGTGCACAGCACACAGTCCCATTGCCAAGCACACACAACTACAGATGCTACAGCCACACACACGCCTCCGGGAAACCCATGTACGAGATTGCACGAACTGTCAATGTCAGACGACAAATACATACTTCGCCAGGTGCAACACAATAACAAATCTCATTCTCTCCACAGGTGACGAACTGCTGGATGCTGGGGATGGAGCCAGCAGCCAGCACAGCCAGCCTACAAGCCCCCAACGAGGACACACGGATCTGGAGGATCTGTCCTCCTCTTCGGACACGGACCACCAAGCAGGCCCATCTGGTGTGGCAGGGCCCAGCCGCTCCCCAGGACCCTCCTACCCACCAACCCATCATCCAGGGCTGCTGAACATTCCCAGCCCCCTGCTGCCACTGTCGTTGCGGCCACACCCACGGTCATTGTGGCCACTACCACTGCCGCAACCGCCACCATCGCCGCACCGACCACCACCGCCGCCACCACCGCCACGTCTTCGCTGGCACCAGCCCCAGCGCAGGTGGTGGCCCGGCCAACTGGATCCACCCTGGGAGCCACAGCGAGGACCGTGGTGAGCAATGTGGCTAGTGGGCAGGCCGGTGGCAGCAGGACTGGTAGGAGGAGCAGGGTCAGGGAAACGCCAGCCTCCCTTGGGAGCCATGCCCTGCCTCAAATGGCCAGAGTCCTTGGGGCCTATGAAGAGGCCCAAGGACAATGGGTCCGGTCTGCTTCAGACACGCGTGAGGTGCTGGGGGTGCTGAGGTCCATGGACGCCCGTATGGGCCAAATCGTGGACCTCATGGGACAGCTGGTGGTGGCGGTGAGGTCACAGCCAGGGACAGCAGCTCCCCTCCGCCACCACCTGCCGGGGCGCAGGGTGGAGCAGCAGTGTCCAGTTCCCCTGCGTCCACAGCCAGTGAGCACACCTCAACCACCAGCATGTCGCAAGCAGGCACCCCCTCGCAAACGTGGAAGGGGCCGTCCGAAGTGGAAACAGATCTCCCGGGAGGACTTCGCACGCTCCAAACGCAAGTGAGGCAGCCAGCCAGCCTTCCGCCAGCCTTCCTTGACCAGCCACTGCATTGACTTGGACTACGATCCCACTCCACACAGCCATCTGGATGGCATGTGTGTGTTGGACTATGGACATAGAACCAGTGGGTACACCCTGATCATCACGCAGCCATGACCGACAGCTCATTGTCACTGCACGCACCACTTTTGTCATCACCTTACACACAATCACATGTCACAGTTTGTAATAAATGCACCTTTTTCACTAACTGCTGTTTGTGCCCTGTGTTTTATTTGTACGGAATACAACGGCCACCTTGGGCGGAAAGGCACCTGATGCGTGGCATGGCAATTGAATCCGGAGGGCCTGTAGGGACCTAGGGGTGGGAGACAGAACAGGAGCACATTCAATGAGTGTGTCACACACCCATCACACAGTACATGTCAACAACTACAAGCAATGTACACACATCGCACAGAGCAATAGGGCACAATGCCACAGCCACCAACAGTGGCATACTACCCTGGCCATGGAGCGTTGACACACAGCACGCAGTGAACAAACGGCCACCCTGACACAGCACACACACACCTGCACAGATACAGCCACATCAGCCGTCGTACATGGACACTCACCGTCAAGTGAAGTAGCGGGCGATGAGCTGCTGCCGCACATTACCAGCTTCCTCCTCTCCGCTGTCCTCCTCACTCGAGCTGTCCTGGTCTGCGGGCTGGGGCCCTGGTTGATCTCCGTCATCCACGATGAGGGGGATCTGCTTCCGAATGGCCAGATTGTGCAGCATGCAGCACGCCACCACTATCTGGCACACCTTCTGTGGGGAGTACGCCAGCGCACCCTCGGTGCGGTCCAGGCACCTGAACCTGGACTTGAGGAGGCCAAAGGTACGCTCGACCACACGTCTGGTCCTCCCATGTGCCTCATTGTAGCGATCGACTGCTGGGGTGCGAGGATTCCTCAATGGACTGAGCAGCCATGCCCCATTCGGGTATGCAGAGTCACCTGGGTGTGAGGGACACAGAGAACCGTTGCAATTCCAACTGGACAGGGGACAGCATCGCACAACCAGCACGCTACACAACTCCACATACTCACCGACAATACAGGCACGATCCTGTTGCATATTGGACATCAGTCGTGGCAAGATGCTGTTGCGCATTATGTGTGCGCCATGGGCCGAGCCTGGGAACTTTGCACACACGTGGGTGATCACCATGTCCGCAAGGCACACCACTTGCACATTCAGGGAGTGCGTGTGCTTCCTGTTGCGGTACAGGTGCTCAGTGGCCTGTGGTGGAACAAGGCCGACATGTGTGCAGTCAATGGCTCCAACGACGTGTGGGATTCTGCCAAGGGCATAGAATGCACCCTTCACTGCCGCCAATTCACGAGCCCTGGGGTAGCGGATGTACCTGTTTCGGTACAGCATCATGGCTGCCAGTACATCCCTCAGCACCTTGCTGAACATGGGCTGGGACATCCCTCCTCCAATGCCCACTGTGTGCTGGAATGACCCAGTGGCGAAGAAATGCATGGCGGCCATCACCTTAGCCGTGGGGGTGACAGCAGTCGGATACACCCTGCGGGGACGGAGATGGGGTTCTAACATGGCACACAGTCGATGCAGGGTTGGCCTGTCCAGCCGAAACTTCCTAATAACCTCTGTATCGTCCATGTCCGCCAGCAATTGGTATGGGCGGTCAATGTTCGGTCTCCGCCTAGGGACAATGGCAGAGGACACATGTCAAAGCAACACGACACATAGCAATTTCGCATACACATCACTGACATGACTGAGCAAGCACATGAGCCACAGCCCAGCTGTCAAGCTGGGACGGCACGGCCACAATACACTTACACAGGTCTCCCAACAATGGCAATGGCTAGTGATACAAACCACTGCCATGTGCATGCACATGGGGATCTAGGCCCCAATGACTTGCGGGCGTGCTGATGGGGACTGACTGCATATCCGTCAAGCGGCAACGCCACGGCAACATGAATGTCTGCTGAGCATGGAACTGCTTCCGCGGCTGGATGAGTATGGCACACGACGACGACGATGTGGGCACAGGCTGAGCGGCCAAAACAAGTGGGACCTGTGGCACGAGGGGATATGAGACAGTAGTAGGTGTCAGCACTGCACCCTATGTACAGCACTGTACGGATCACACCTCCCAAAACATTGACAGGTGTCCACATTGACAGCCCCATGCCAAGACGGCTGTGTGCTTGCAGTCACACGTCACAGGTGAGAGGTTACATTGCACGTGCCAGGTGGCAGACGTACATAGTGGGAGCTGGCATGTGTGTGCATGTGTCTCCTGTTCAGGATCCACCAGATGGGCGCTGACTCTGTACTGACCATTGGACACAGCATGTTCCGTGGAAGGCTTGTGTGTGTGGGATGGTGGCACTGGATGTGCCTCCGTTGGGTGGGGGGCCATGCACAGGGCGGGTACGTCGATGATTGCGCATTGTTGGTCACGGTGGGTGCACCAACTGAAGATGTGTTGCCCTGTGTTCAATTCCTATGTCCGCATGATGATGGACTGTAGATGTGGGCAGACTACACATTGGTCGATGTGCTGTCTATATGCATGTGCCTTCACACCAGGCACAGCTGCCCCTGCACATGTGACCCCTGCTGGACTCGCTGCTGGGTCTGTGGAGCTGATGCACCTTCTGCGCGTGGGGCGGACAGCTCTCCTCACTTCCCTCATTGCGCATGTCATGACTTTGCCGCAGGTGACATGGATCATGGAGGGCCCACATGTACGCGTGGGTAGGCTACACATGATTGTACACTGGTCGCCACCCCCAGTCAGTGTTTCGAATGGGAAGGTTGTCGTGCTGGTGGTATGTTCGATGTGGCGGATGGGCGGGCCTAGGTGCGGGCTTACATTCCGGACATGGGGGTAGTTGGATTGGCGACTAGTTGCAGTACACACGGGACACGTCTCTTCCTTTCCACATCTGGGTCATCCCTTGTACTTACTGACAGTGATACAGTCATCTTCGCCCCAGCCCTCATGTCCTCCCCTCGCTCCCCCAATATGCATGCTCACCTGCGAGGCTAGCGCCTGCACAGGCAGCCCCAAGCTCGCACCAGAGAGGGCAAGGAGTGTATGTGTGGGTCCAGTTGCACGAGTGGGCTGTCTCAGGGTATGATGTGTGGCGGGACGCCGTCCACCTGCGTGGTGCCCCAAATGGAGACCCGGCCTGCATGGACTATGCATCACAGTCTTCGCCTTCCGGATCCGCCACCTGCGACACCCAGTGGCTGTGGCTGCCCTTGCGGCCAGGCCGCGTCCGTCTGCGGCTGATGGCCCACACATTCACTCTTTGGCCTCTCTGGGGAGGGCTCGGGGTGGTGGCGCACGCGCTTGCACTTAGTCGCAATGGCATGTGGCGTGGTTGGTATGATGGGCAATGGATGGGATGGTGCGAGCCACCTCCCGTGACGTCAGTGCTGCTCGTGCTGTGGTGCGTCCCCCTACACTTCCATTTGACTTGTGCCATGCTAGACGTTGAGGTTCTATTGCCTGCGTGATATGACCAGGAGGAGCGCGAGGAGACCTCTCACACACCATGCTCCACTGCCATCCCGTGCCCTGTATCGCCTGTGCGGATTGACTATGTTGGGGTTACACCTGGTCGACTGGGGCTGTGTGTGCCTTGTCAAGGGGCATGGCGGGCGCACAACAGGATCCAGCTTGTCCACAGAGGGTGGGCTGAGGTGCGCCTGGTGCCGCTTTGTACGTGTGCCCGGCTGCTGTGCACACACGTGTTCACTCCCCCGACAGGTGTCCTCTCACGATGCCCAGGGAAGCGGTGGTGTACTGTTCATGACCCTCCCAACACGGCGTGCTCCAACTTGGCATGTGCGCATCTACCCGTCGCACCCACCCACCTGAGCACTGCGTCCATACGACTTCACACGACACATGTGTGTCTTCCACAGTAGTGCTACTCATTTGCGTTGAAATCCAATACCAGTGGACTACATGGTCATGTCACGACTGCCGTGTACTTCACATACTCTCATCCTCTCTCATTCGTACTTGTGAAATGAGTCAGCGGAGACAGTTTTGGTTTCAAACATTATATTGAGTCTTCTGTCCTCTGTGATGCAGTATAGTGGACACTACTGGCAGCGGAATACATGTTGAGGATATACTGAGCATGATTGCAAATGGGATAGGGTGTGGGGTTACATGTGATTGGCTGTTGCATGTGGGATGTGGGCTTCAGAGTGACATCTGCTTGGCCAAGGCTGTGCTAATGTACATTTACGTATAGCTGCGGAGCTGCGGACTTTGACACAGACGGTATACATGTAGCCTACCAGACCGCTTGGCATCATGGGCACAGTCCATCTCAGTTCCATGTGACAGGTTTGCTGCGGTTGTTCCTCATGCACGCGTGCATGTGAGATGACATCAGGGCATGTGCTTGCGTGCATGCAGCGGCGTGCCACTTGTTGTTGCACTGTGGTGGTTACTGGACATGTCACAGTCACTGGGGTCGTGTTGTTGTTGTATGCACTTGTCGTCCATGCAAAGGTCCTGGTATGGGATTCCCGGGGCGGGGGTGGGAGGGGTGCAGCACCCACAGACTCCAGGCGACCTATTCATGTCCACTGAGCGGTGTGTGTGTCCATGGGCGCTGGATCCATGTCGTGTCCTGGTTGTTCGTGCAGTTCCGTCCATGTGGGTGCGATACACAGAGCCCATGCCACTGCCTCCCACGATGCATGCGGTGTTCCTGGATGTGATGGGGAACAGTGTGCATGTCCCGGTCATATCCGATGTCATGGCGATGTCGTTGATGGTGTGGTTACAGTTGCCGGTCGTTTGGTATGGCTGTTGTGGTGGTGACTGGCCAGTCCGTGCGGAAGCTAAGCATGGGTGCGGGGTTGGACATCATAGGTCACTCGGGAACCTGCGTTGTGGTCCGACGAATTGACAGGTTGTCAGGTATGCGATGCCGTCCAGCAGGGCTTCCATGTCATTGGTGGTGTACATGTTTGCCAGCCAATGTAGCGGATGGTGGCTGTCAAGGTGTTGTTCGTAAGTTGTCCCTTGGAGGACCATGATGGGGCATGCTGGGTGACATTCGATGTAGCTGTTCTCGATGATCCGTCGTGTGGAGGCACAGTGGTCCCATTTCAGTGCGGGTGCGATGTTGGCCACATACGCCATGCCCCCATAGGCAGAGCAGGCCCTGTCGTGTGCGTCCAGAGGGAGGAGTAGTGGTAGCAGGTCCGCCTTCAGACATGCCGGGTTGGAGAGGCATATCTCGACGGGATGCTGGTAGGGACACCTCCGACAGTAGAAGACGGGCATGACGCAGCTGAACAATGTGATGCGGTAAGTCAGTCGGTAACTTACGTTCAGCAGGGACAGGAGATCGCATCCCAATGTATGGAACAGGTTGGTTTTGTACAGCTTGAGCTGTTCGGCGTAGTTGGGTAGGTGTGTTGCGGTTGCCATTTCGCAGCGGTTCGTTGAGGTGGCGTGCTCCGGCTGTGTGTGCAGTCTGCAATGTGCACGCTCCGAGGTTGCTGTGAGCTCTGTGTAGTCGTAGGGAGACAGGACTTGTGTTCTGTTGGCTTGTTTGGAGGACACGGGCCCTCTTCCCACATGCTTCTCAGACAGTTCAAGGTCAGTGATGTGTGACTCCTTCCAATTAACTTGCATGTGGCCGACATGGGGAGTGTTTTCTTCTTTCTTCCCCGTCCGTTGTGTGCTTCTGTGATATGCGCTATCTGCCCTGTGGTCGGTCTCCTCGGCATGCCTGTGTTGGTCTATTCTTGGACAATGGCTGTATTCACCGACTTCTGTCGTAGGGCTGTGGTTTCGGAGTTGGAATGGAAGGTCAATCAGTGCTGTCTGCTCTCCCTTGTGTGGGCGGCAGGCTGCCTTTCCGCTCTGCGTTGGGCCTTGTGTGTGAATGTTATTCTTGGGCCACCTGTTGTCGGTCCCCGGGCTCTTTGGTGTTCCGTTTTATATGTCTTGTTCATATGTGCAGGGTGGTATGGGTTTTCAGTGTGGTACTGGCGTTCCTCTTCCCGAAGGGGCCCTGCTTCTCCTAGTTGGTGTTGCCGCCGCTGTGTGCTACGCCATGTTTGTTACACTGGGGTGTGTCCTGCTGTTGCGTAACTTCACTGACATGTGTGCGTCGGTTGTGTGGCGTTGGGTGTTGTCCGTGAATTGGGCGTTGGGGACATGTCTGTGGCAGGCCTGTCACGTGTCATGTGCGTTCGGGGTGGGGCTGATGTGTGTGCTGCTTGGTTGTGTCCCTGTGTCTGTGTGCGACGCATGCATGGCGCTGCGGTTGGCCTCTGCGTTGTGCGCATGTGTGGCGGCGTCATCGGCGCTTTGGGGCCGTGACGGGGTGGTTGGTTTCTAGTCCCAGGTGGTGTGTACACATGTGTTCCGCGATGTTACGATTTGGCCTGTGTGTCATATGTGGATGCAATGGTGGATGTGTAGTGTACACGCGCTGGTGGGGGTTGTCCGCTTTTCCGCCCTTGCATTGTGTGCGCTGTTTGCGTGCACTTGTTGTGTGTGTGCCTACCTGCGTCTCCGCGGTACGTTGCGTCCTTGGTGGTGCATCAGCAGAAGCATGGGGAGGGCCTGCAGTGCTGGATTCATGCTCGGGGAGCCGCTTCTTCGTTGTCCGTGCTCGGCATCCGTGTTACCGCTTCGGTTTGTCGTACGCGGTATCTCTTGGCCATGGGAGCCGTTTGTTTGCGGCATCGTAATTTATGCGCCGGGCGGGACGTGTTTCGTCGGACGGTGTGTGTCAGTTGAGCTGCGCCGCTACGTGTACGGGCGCACTTTGATGGCGGACGGTGTTGCTGGCTTGCCGGCGGTGTTTGGCCTACTTTTCGCATCGTAATTGGACGGGCGTGTGGACTGCTGCGTGCCGGCGGTAACTGGTGCTTTTTGCATCCGCCAGCACGGCGGTGGTGCTTCCGCCCGCCATCGTAATGTGCCCCTAAATTCCTTAGCCTTAATCCAGGCCCAATAGGACCGTTTGAGGTCCTCTTTACTTGGTGGAATTTGGGTATCCCAAGAGTCCTTAAGTTCAAGAGCAATTATTAATGATTTAAGGTTGGAGATCCATTTGATCTCCTTCTTGGTGTCGATACGCATTATTTCTGTGAGTGCCTCAGCATAATTAGTTAGTTCTGGGGTCCTCCTGAGATGGGCCCAGTAAAGCAAAGGTCGAAGTTTGGCCAAATCTTTAAAATAGCGCCTACCCAGATCACAGAACAAAGGGATTAGAGGAACTCCTCGTGGTAACATAATCAAGTCCCTAAAGAACTTGTGTTCCGATCTGCTAATCTCGTCGAGGTTTTCGAAGCCCCATAGCTCGGCGCCATAAAGAACCGAGCTAACGGCCTTGGCTCCATATACAATAAGTGCCGGGGCAACAGGTCTACTAAAGGAAGAGCGATGTTCTCTGCTCAGTGCCCCAGCAACCCTTTTGTGGTTTAGTAGCATCTTGTCAAGATGGGGTCTCCACTGTACTTTTTCTGATAACCGAATCCCCAAATAATCAAAGGTGGAAACCCTCTCCAGTCGAATCCCATCTAGAGTGAAATTGTTCCTAAACGATTTGTGGGGGTTAAAGGTCATTAGTTTTGTTTTCGTTGTATTTATAATCAACCCCCGGAATTGCAGAAAGTTTGGAACCTATTTAAGAGGGTTTGCAAACCTGCAGGGTCTTAGACATGAGCAATGTATCGTCAGCAAACAGGAGAGTTGGCACTTTTTTGCCTGCCAGGGCAGGGGCATCGGCTGGTGTTTCTTGTAAAAAGCTGACCACCCCGTTTACATATAAAGAAAACAGGGTGGGTGCCATCACGCAGCCCTGGCGAACTCCCCTGTTTACTGGGATCTTTCTAGTAAGCTGCCCTTGGGACCCCCATTTTACCTGGGCATAATTGCCCTCGTGAAGCCTCTCTAGGAGATTAAGGATTATTAGAGGGATACCCATCTCTCGCAATATTTCCCGTAATCTTTTCCTAGGAACCAAGTCAAAGGCAGTTCTCAGATCAACAAAAGCAAGATAAAGACTGCCCTTGCCTACCGTTACCACTTTCCCATGGATCATGAGAAATCTAAAAACCTGGTCCACCGTGCTCGTATTGGACCGGAAACCCGCCTGATACTCGGAGAGGATATCCTCCTCCTCAGCCCAGGCCTGGATTCGCTGTAAGACTACCCTCCCAACTACCTTTTGCATTGAGTCTATAAGACTAATTGGTCTGTAGTTGGAAGGGTCTTCTCTTTCTCCCTTTTTATAGATGGGCACTACCTCTGCCCCCTTCCATGATTCTGAGACTGGGCATCCTCTAGAGATGGAATTGATTAAGAGGAGGACGTACTCGGCCCATTTATCCTGGTCAGCTAAAAACAGATCGCCAGGTAGGCCATCTGGTCCCGGGGCCTTTGCAGGAACCATCCTACCTATAGCCACCTTTACTTCTTTTAGCGTGAAAAGATCACCCTCAACAGGCCTAAAATTAAACGAGGGAACACCACCTATGCTTCTATCATTGGTCCTAGAATTAGTTAGAGGGTAACTATCTATGCACGTGTTATTAGGCCCAGAATAGAGGTTGCCAAAATGAACACACCAAGCTTCAGGGGTAATATGATTGAGGATTTGGTCTACTTCGCCTCTATTTGTCCTCCTGACCAGTGTCCAAAATAGATTAGTGTCCCTTGCAAGACTCGCACATTTTAACTTTTGCCATCTAGCTTCATCCCAGTCTAGTTTTGCTCTTCGCTGCGCCTCTCTGTATTCTTTCCTAGCCAGTGTAATGGCTATAACCTTCTTTGTTTTAATAGCTGCTGCCAAAGCCCTCCTTTTGAGTCTACACTCTTTATTATACCATGATTGGGCTTTCCCAATGTGAGGTGCAGAGCCAGTGGGTCTAATTGGTGCTTGGAAATGGGTACTGATCTCCTCAATAGTACAGGTATGTATAGAGAGTGCATTTGTAGGATCCTCCACTGTCCCCTCAGTTAGCTCAGTGGTTTTTACATACAGTATTTGTCTAATGGCCTCTAGTTTAGTATCTTGTAGGGCAACCTTGTGCCATTTAAGTGCTCTTCCAGAATTGGAAGATATCACCTCTTTGGTTACGCAGTGCGTAGAAGTAATCGATGAGGGGCATGCAACTGCCCAAGGCGACCTTAGTAACATGCATAGAGGGTTATGATCACTATCTAATGTACTCTCCACTACCATGTCTAAAACATGTCCCCAGAAGCCAACATCTACTAGAATATAGTCGATGCGGGAAGGGCAGAATGTTTTATTATAAGTAAAGGCAAATCAGATTTTGTCCTACCGTTCACTGCTCTTAGGCCATACTCCACGGTGAATGCATTTAGTTGAATGGCCCTTTGTGACCATCTTTTCACCGGGGGTAAGGTTAGTGAGGGGATGCCCCATTTCCTGTCCTCCTCCTCTATCCCAATTAAATCTTCAATGCCAAGAGGCTCGAAGGTACTGTTTAGGTCGCCTGACACTATTATCCTGGACTCGGGTGAACAACTTGTCAAACCTTTTTCGAGCAAAGTGATGATAGGTGAGGCTTTGCCCCCAGCTAATCCCCTTATATAGACATTAAACAAGTCCATTTGTTCCCACCCTCTATGTCCCTTGATTGTAAGCCTCATGATGTCTGGACACGATACTGAGTGATTTGTTATTCTAAGATTTAGGGCGATTTTGACCCACACAATCAACCCTCCAGAGGGACGACCCTTCCCTACGGTGGTAGCCGGAATATAATAACAGCTATAGCCAGATTTGTATAATGGGACCAAGCTCCATGTTTCCTGGAAGATGCATATGTCATAGCCCTCTATTAGCTCATTCCAATTTGGTAACGAAAGTTTATTAGGAAGGCCAGCAATATTCCAGGAGATGATTTTTAGCTGATTTGAAGGGGCTAGGTCTCGGGGTAAAGCTGTGCTGGGTTCTGGGGAGTGAATTAGGCCAATTATAGGCAGTTGGTCAGTCGCTAGGGAGGAAGCCTGGATCATGTTTATTTTGGTAGTCACATTATGTAGTCAATCGTTGCAATCTAATGAGGAAGAGCCTGGTCCTAGGCCTCCTTGGTGTATGTCATTTGGTCTGTGAGGGAATCGTCTTAACTGTATTGCTGAAGAGTCAGGGGAAGAAGTGCGAAACTCGAGAAGGATAAGGTTCTCTGCCAAGTCTGCTTTACTCAAGGTAAGCTCAATGTAGTCCCGTGAGTGTGAATGTATTGTGCACCTTCTCGCTCTAAGGATGTCCTCCCGTATAAGTGAGCGACATCCCCTAACCTGCCGTATCCAATGAATGGATTTGTTGATTAATGATTCCTCACTTTCGTGGCTAGCCCCATTGTGTAGCTTAGGAACATTAACCATACAAACTTTATCTCCTACGGTATCCATTGGTTGCAGCAAATAGGTCTTTTTTGGTGTGTTAACGAGCGTTGGGCACATTGTAAATGGTGTACTTGCAGAAGTGATGTGATGTTCGGGATTGTGCAGGGGAACTATAACTCGGGAGTGCTGTTTTCTGGCCTTTAAGCTTCTCGTGGTGGATGTTGGGAGGACATCGTTGTGTGTTGGTGAAAAAGGAACAAGTGGTCTACCCCCCGCTCGTTCTCTTCCATTCTGAGAGGATGGATGGGGTCTCATAACCTGTAGGGGCTGTTGACTCTCTGTAGGCGAGGGCGCCTTCTGGTTACTTAGGGTGTTACTGGAGGTTAATGTTTTAACTGTATTCACTAGGTTGTCTATCTTCATTCTCATGGCCCCAATTTCCTGCCTGAGAGAGGCGACAAGCTGGTAAAGATCTAACATTGATGGTGTCGTCTCCTCAGTACTCTCTGGTTGAATTGAGGGCAGAGAGAGAATGGTCTGTAAAAGCGGAGTATCGGCAATTTCAGCCAGGACAGAAAACCTATTTGTGCATGAAATAGGAACACCAGATTGGTTAGATTCGGGTACGGGTACGGCAGTTGGAATATCAGGGGGTGGTTCTGGGGTAAAACGGCCTACTATCTGTACCTCACGCAAATCGTGTCTAATCTCAGAACCAGGCTTCAGGACTTCCTCCTTACTCTTCCTATGAAACATTGAGGGGATAATGGGGGATCGCGATGTGCTAGGGTTGGGAGTTGTTGTTTGCAAGATAGGATTAGTCACAGCTGGTTCTGCTCCCAAGATGTCCTCACACTCATGGATGAGGACATCAATCCTGTCCATTACGCAGGTGTTGGCAGCGTGTCTATGCAATTTTTTTGCTTTTTTCCCTTTCCCTGGTCCTGCAGTTACAAGCGGCCCTACTCCCTCCATTAGTTTTCTTTTGCCCATTGTGTAACCCCAAATAAAAGCAGAATCTACAATAAAATTGGGCAAGGCGTTAGAACAAGTCCTTAAACAGACTTAAGTGGATTCAATAAGTTCAACAGTAAGTCAATGGGCCTAAGAGGCCATATAACACAGTACCTTTTGAGATGGCTCGTAGTACACAGTTCAGCCCGGCAAGAGGACGAAAAGGGGGTGGTCCTGCCCTGCCTCTTCCTGACGATGACGGGTGCAGGACGGGCCCGCCCATGGCCCGGGCTTCGCCCGGGCGCGGCCCGCACGCGTCTCACGCCGTAGGAGGATGAGCAGTGCTTTATGCTCACAATGGTCCTGGCGCCTCCCCCTCGTCAACAGGCAGCAGCTGTGTGCAGCGCTGTGCACCCTGGGCTTGGTAGTTCGCTGTGCAGGCCAGTTGGAAGTAAGACTTGCTGTGGACTTGTGGCGTACTCCCCTTGATGGTGACAAACAGCAGCAGGCAGAGTAAAAAGCAGTGGTGCGTGCGCCCGCTGACCAGCGCGTCCCGCGCCGCAGGAGGATGAGCAGTGCTTTATGCTCACGATAGCCCTGGCGCCTCCCCTCGTCAACAGGCAGCAGCTGTGTGCAGCGCTGTGCACCCTGGGCTTGGTAGTTCGCTGTGCAGGCCAGTTGGAAGTAAGACCTGCTGTGGACTTGTGGCGTACTCCCTTGATGGTGACAAACAGCAGCAGGCAGAGTAAAAGCAGTGGTGCGTGTGCCCGCTGACCAGCGCGTCCCGCGCCGCAGGAGGATGAGCAGTGCTTTATGCTCACGATGGTCCTGGCGCCTCCCCTCGTCAACAGGCAGCAGCTGTGTGCAGCGCTGTGCACCCTGGGCTTGGTAGTTCGCTGTGCAGGCCAGTTGGAAGTAAGACCTGCTGTGGACTTGTGGCGTACTCCCCTTGATGGTGACAAATAGCAGCAGGCAGAGTAAAAAGCAGTGGTGCGTGCGCCCGCTGACCAGAGCGTCCCGCGCCGCAGGAGGATGAGCAGTGCTTTATGCTCACGATGGTCCTGGCGCCTCCCCCTCGTCAACAGGCAGCAGCTGTGTGCAGCGCTGTGCACCCTGGGCTTGGTAGTTCGCTGTGCAGGCCAGTTGGAAGTAAGACCTGCTGTGGACTTGTGGCGTACTCCCCTTGATGGTGACAAACAGCAGCAGGCAGAGTAAAAAGCAGTGGTGCGTGCGCCCGCTGACCAGTAGGAATAGTAATTTTATTCCCTCCGCTATCCAACACTTTCCCTACTCTTGCACTTCCTGGAGTGGGAATAGTAATTTTATCCCCTACGCTATCCAACATTTTCCCTACTGTTTCAGTTAATGTAGTGTAAAATGTTGTTTTAAAATTAAAAAATTATTTTAATATTTTAATTTATTATATATATATTTAATTTTTATGTTTATGTTACAGGTGTATGTATATATATATATATGTATTTATAATTTGTATTATGTTTCTAACATTTTATAATTTATTATAATAATTATTTATTAATATTATTAAGTAAATATATATATAATAATTTTTATATATGTATGTTTAATTTATTTTTACATTACATTTATTATTTATAACTTTTAACATTTTTTAATAATTCTAACAATGTTTTTATTAATTATATGTATTATTTAATTTATTTAAAATTATTTATTAGATATTTTAAAAAAAGATATTTTGAACAACGATATTTTTAACAACGATATTTTTGTTTCGATATTTTTGTAATTACCATTGTAAAGATAGGATGTCGATATTCTGGAGATCGATATTTTGAACACTATATTTGTGTAGGTCGATATTCCTGTTGTCGATATTCTGTCAGTGATCCATCTTGCCCATTACTGCGTGTAATGTTTGTGGTGTGATTTTAATTGCTGTACTCTGATATTGAGTTCCATTTATCACAATTGTTGTTGGTTGGACTGTGAAAGTCCTCATGACAAATTGCGTCAAGTTTCTGTAGATTCTAATTAAATCCTTGTGTTGTATGAGTAAGTCTGCCTGTGGCATTGTTTCAATGTCAGGATGTGGTGTGTAGGCCGCTAATATTGGCCATGTTGCCCCGTCTCCTCCGAGCGGGCCTAATCTTACTCTGTGTCTTATATGTGGTAGGGCGCCTTTAAACCAGTATAAGTGTTCCTGGTGCGTGAGTGGAACCTCTATGTCCTCGCAAGGACCATATTCCACTGGTGCATCTCCTTCTGTATAGTAGTGAAATGTCTGTGTTCTTGCATCTGCTTCTGGGAATGTAACCCACGAATAGAATACCTCTGTTTTGTTTGATTTGTGTTCCTCAATCACGAAAGCTACTAAGCCACCCCTAGCTGATAAACCATATTCTAATAGTTTCAGGGTGGTAGTACGTCTGAATTTAGGTGCAATTTTAATTTCATTTGCATCTTCCTCCTCGTCTGAGAGGGGCAGTGCCATTTGCAGTGGGTCTAAGACCTGGTTAGTCATTGTTTTTAGTATACTAAATAACTTTTCAAGGGAACCAGGATACGGTGTTTTGCACAATTTTAGGAACAAAATGTCCTTCGAGCTTGATTAACCAGCAGCCAATAAATAGGATATTTCGCCTACTCAGCTGTGGCGGAGTTTGTGCCCACCCACTCCAGACGTCTCTGGTGTTTTGTGAGTAGGGGTCTCTGAGAAATAGCATGACTGAACTACTCAGATTCTACTGTTAAATAAGTACCCAACCAACGTTGGGCGCCATGTCGTGTAGTTCCTATATTACCCATACAGGACCTGCGCGTTCGGATAACATAAACTGTGGGTTTGGTGGCAGACTGGCTCTGAGCACCCCCACCGAGAAATGTTAGCCTGTTTGCATAAGCTAGCTCACAGTGCCACTAGTGTCTCCTCCTATCGGGGAGAGAATAGTTTCTGGCAACCTCAGAACATGACAACCCTGATCCCTCAGGATGGTGGAAACAATGTACTACTTTTTGCTCAGTCACTCGTGCTTACTTATCTTGTCTCAGAGATACACAGAATAAACAGCCTGGGCGATTCAATAAGGGTTTATTGAACAGTCGTTATTCTTGTGTAGAAAATATGAGCTGCAACAACCATTAGACAGTAGCAGAGATATATGATTAGCAGTACAGTGAATATAAATGGATAGTACATTTCTACCATCTTGCAATACGCATGAATAAATACATGAATATAAAATGCATGATAAAAGAAAGCGCGTACTCCTACGATGCCTATCTAGATGTACCTAAGTGTACCTAGCATGTGAGTAGGTGTGAAGCCAAGAATCCCTCTAGGATTTAGTCGAACCCCATTACCTGAAGTGTGAGAATGTAGCAGCCCTTCTTGGTCACGAGTTGGACACCCCGCGTGGGATGTTCAGACCACTGTCAGCTGGAGCGTCTGCATGCAGGAGCCTCAGTGTCTCTGGTCAGTGTGTCGGCCTGGAAGTCTTGGTTCCCTCTAACTAACACTAGCAAGAGGTGCTGTATTTATACAGAAAGTATCTAGGGCTCCTTTGTCCCTTGTTGCTTGTATTAACCATTGTTGGATTTGAGGATGACGTATGGGATGAACCGTGTACGTAGATATGGGAAGGAAGGTGGTATAGCCCCAGCCTGGTTTTTAAGAACCCTTAAGAATATTCATTCATACTGTGTGAGTCTATTGATGGAGTTATAGGACTCTATTGTTTAGGAGAAACCCTCCTTCTGCACCCAGGACTAGAACTAGGTAAAGGTTCAATCCTAAAAGGCTCGTTACAGTGTAGGGTAGGGGAGGTAATGTAGGTGAAGGGGTATGATGTTACCCGGGCCTATATTAGGGTACCTATATGGAACATAACACCGGGAGCCCACCCTTTGTTCTGCTTTCCTCGAACATTGCAAGGAGATGTGGTACTGCTATAGCTGCTGTAAGTTTGTAAAGTTCTATTGGGATCCTGTTCGGGCCCCCTGCTTTACCCGATCTCAGGGCTCGGAGCGCTTGCATTACTTCTTCATTCGTAATATCAGTTTCCAGAAGTTGCTTTTCTTCTGTCGTTATAATTGGGAGCGGAATATCTGTTAGGAACTCTAGAGAGTGTTGATGGGTTGCCTTCGACTCTGCGGCTTAAATCCCAGCATAATAATCTGTGAAGGCCTCGGCGATGCCCCCTGGTCTCGTAGGACCTCTCCAGTCTTTAGCGTAAGTTGCAGCACCCACCGGTTTGCCCTGTCTCGCTGATCTAGCCACGCCAGTAACTTTCCAGTTTTATCGCCCACCTCATAAACTCTGTGTTGTGTCGCCCTGAGATTATTTCTGGCCTCCTCCGTCACCCAGTCCGAATAGTCCTGTTGTTTGATTTTTAATGTATTCTGCAGGTTGTCATCCCCTCCGTCTACTATTCGGAGTTCGAGGTCCAGGATTTCCTGCTCCAGTTCAGTCACCTTCGCCCTCTTTTCTCGTTTATGCCCCAAGATCAGTGAAATGGCCTGTCCTTGGACCACCGTTTTATACGCCTCCCAGATTATCTGGGATGACGTGACAGAGTGGATCTTTCCCGAGATAGTGATCAGTTGCAACTGTTATTCCCTTCCTAGTTGCAGGTACTTTTAAATACCATGGATTGATTGGAATTGGGCCCGAGATAAGCTGGGTCCCTGTCTGATATCTCATCCATATGGGAGAATAGTCCGAGATCCCCCGTGCCATATGTGTCACATCTGTGAAATAGGGGAGGTGTGAAGCCAAAGAGATCAGGTGGTCAATTCGCGAACGACTCCCATGTGCCCCTGAATGGAAGATATATTCCCGCGTATTAGGGTTTAGTGCCCTCCAGATATCTATGAGGCCCATAGCCTCTAGAAACCGTGCCAGTTGTGTATGCGTGTTCTCCGGAGCCCTAGCCGGTAAGCGGTCCAGATGTTCACAGCCCGTCATATTAAAGTCACCCCCCATGAACAGACGTCCCGTCGGGAGTTCTAATGTCAGGGACCCAAGATCATCCAAGGTGGATTCTTTGAGGGTTGAGGGGACATAAATCGAGAGCACATTCAGAACCTCTTCCGCCCAAGTCCCCGTGAGTCCTGAATATCTTCCCAGTCTATTCGACATGGTTTTCCCAATCACCAGGGGGAGGTTTTTCTTTAAAAGGATTCCCGTACCCCTGGATCCAGATATGTACCCAGCGGGAACCTTAATTTCATATCCTCCCCGATTGAGGGCCCGACACGTATTCCCCAACAGGTGTTTCCTGTAGTAGCACAACGTCCGGCGCGTGCCTTATAATATATTGCAGAACTATACCTCTTTTAATTTTATTCCCCAACCCGTTTACATTTCAGGTCATTAACTTAAGATCTACAGATGATTGGCCCATCATGCATCAGTTGGTAATATTGTAACTTGGACGTACGCTTTGTTACTGTCGGAACTTTGCTTACCCCCGCCCCCGCAGAGGTGTTCAGATAGGTTGCTAAGCTTAGATCATCCATAACTACTGTCACTGCTTGTGCCGTCAAACATGGAAAAAACCATAGCCAACATGCCATAACAAATTGAAATCCTCTTTTCCCTACCCCCCATAGATCCCCCCCCACCCTGCCACCCTGCCATACGGAGCCACAATTGCCCACCCCCCAACTCAGCAGAGAGCCTGTTGACCCCTCCCAACATAACTGACTTAGGGAACGATAGCCCATCAGCCGACTCTCCCCTCTCCGCCTCCCCCCCACTTTGTTGGATTTTGAACCCCTTCCATGCACAAGGGATCACTTCCCTAAGGACCACAGTAACGATTTTTTCACCATTACACTTTTACTGATCCCCCAGACTATATGCAGTTCCGCCACCCGTCTTGGGTGCCCAAAAGGACCGGGACACAGAGGTTGTTTCACTCTCAGTTCTACTTCTTGTACAACTCCCCCCACCTGCCGCACCCAATTCACTATACCATATGCCTCATATGCCTCACTTCAGTCTGTTCATGCCTCCTCTCCAGACTGTTCGTTCCCTGTTGCTGGGGGCTCCTTTTCCTTCACCATTCTCCTATATCTCTTACGCTGAGTCTTTGCTCCAGGGCCCTCCACTGTCCTCCAGCCATCGAGCCACTCCAACACAGCCTCCGATTCTACCCGGACAGGTGCCGGAAACAGCATGGCGTATTTCACACCCTTGTCTCTCAGTGCTTTTTTCGCTGACATAAAGCTCCGCCTAAGTGCCTGGGTTTTAAGGGTGAAGTCCGGAAAAAAACTAATCTGGGCGTTGTCGAGCAGCACTGGTGGGGCTATACGAGCAGTTTGAAGGATTGCGTCTCGGTCTTTATAATTAAAGAGACGTGCTATCATGGGTCGAGGTGGCGCTCCCGGCCTGGGGCCTCCACCCGGCACCCATTGGCCCTTTCCACATAGAAAAATTTGGAAAGCCCCCGTGGCTGGAGCTGTTGCTGATTAAGATTTTCCACAAATATATCAGGTGTTTGTCCTTCTGCTCGTTCCGGGACTCCAAGAATGTGGACGTTGTTGCGCCGGGATCTCTCTTTTTGGTCCTCCAGTCCAGCCTCCAGGGTCGAATTGAGCGCTTGAATTTCTTTCATTTGGGCCTTAAGTGCTGTGGTGTCCTGCAATAGTGACTTAGTAGTATTTTCCACCTCTTGTACTTTCGCACTCATGTTGCGTAGGTCCGCTCGGATCAACACTTCTATTGAAACGGAGTCCAATCGAGACTCTTGGGCTGTTTGTACTCTTTGTATTGCAGCCATTACATCATTGAGAGAGAGAGAAGGTCCATCCGCCGCCGCCCCCGACTCGGGGGGGGGGGTGGCATTCCTGAGTATTCTCCAGTGCCTCCTCACTCTTCTGAAGTGCAAACTTATCCAGTTTTGTTTGATGTGAGGCCTTCATGCTTTTCCCTCCTGTCATGATGTGGTGCGGCCACTATTGGGTAGAGCCGTCAGCACAGTCCGGCTACTGAGGGAGCCGCTGCCGCCAGCCAGGGATCAACTAGTTACTCCCTGCGGCCTGTCAGGGTGTCCCTTACACACTCTGTTTAGCCCTCCGCTTCCAATTTGGTGCACCGCTGGCTAATCTCCTCTCACTCTTTCACCCCCTAGTTCTTCACAGGTTCTCCGAGTCTCAGAAAGCTGTACCAACTTCTGCGGTGATGTGGGGGGGAGTGGGTTTCACAGGCCACTCTGACCAGCAGAAACTAGTCCCAGTCTCCCCACACGCTTACACTTAGGTGGGCCCCCTCACCGCCGACTGTTCAGACTCTGCACGCTGGTCTGGGGGTTAATAAATGCTGGATCCCCCGGTTCTGCCACTATACTGAGGCCTGTAGCCCTCCGGGGCCGCTCCTCTTCCTCAATTTGGTCGGGGTCACTTCTGGTCTGTACCTGCTATTTTCGTCTTTTATTTTTTTCTCATTCTGGTTGCTTTTTGGATCGGGCCCTTCCCGCTTCTGCTGCGCTGTTCTGTTGTTCCAGTGGGGGGGCCGCAATGTACACCACCACGGAGCCGCCCAGGTGCCCCTGCTGATGCACGTTTTCTCTGGTCCGGCGCCATCATCCGCATCCGGTGCCTCTCACTATTCAAGGCCGGTGCTTTGTGAGGTTGTCTAGGCCGCACTTCTGCAGCTCCGCCGAGCTCGCGAGCAGCCTCCCCTCCGCGCCCTCCTCTGCTGCGCTACCTCTCTGCAGCGTTCGGACGTCGTCTGTTGCCGGTTTTGGGCCCAATTAGTGCCAGATTTCTGGGGTCATTGGGAGGTTGGGATTCGGAGCCGCTTCAGGAAGCGGCCATCTTCGGTCGCCGGCAAGCCACGCCCCCTAGCCTACACTTCTTGTATTCACATATCTGCCAAGTGGCACAATGGCAAGAGACACTCCTATTGCCAGCATTTTCCTATTTCTCTACCATTAGACTAAACTATTTCTTTCACGCACTGTTTGCTAATTCCTCATACATTTCTGTAAGTTTTGTGGTTTTATTGTGTGTATCATTGTTAAATGTCTTAAATCTTAATTTCTCTATATGTATAGATAATGTGTGCTGAATCTTACAACGGCTCCACTATTCAGGGACCATTGTTTTTGCGGTTCCTCTGTCAGTAAATCTCAGCACAAGTGGTGGATTTGGCCCTCTCTGCATTCCCACATTTTTCCGTCACCCCTCCTGTGTTCTGAACATGTTTTGTTGATCATAGGACTCCAAGCAACTTACCATTGATAACCAGTGCTAAGGCGCTTGCGCTCTCTCCTTTAAACATGGTGAAATTAGATTACAACCAATTGGCACATTTAATTTAATTGTAAGTCCCTAGTAAAGTGGTACTACAGGTATCCAGGGCCTGTCAATTGAATGCTACTACTAGGCCTACAGCACTGATTGTGCCACCCACTTAAATAGACTTTTAAAACATTCACATGCCTGCCATTGCAGCCTTTGTGTGCAGTTTTAATCTGCCATTTCCACCTTGCAAACTAAACCTCTTGCTAGGCCTAAATCTCCCTTTTTAAAACATATAGGTCACCCCTAGAGTAGGCCCTGTGCAGCTCGTTGGGCAGGGTGCGGAGTATATGATATGCTGGACATGTACTTTTAAGTTGTACATGTACTGATAGTAAAAAAACTCCTAAATTAGTTTTTCTCTACTGTGAGGCCTACCTCTCTTGCAGGATAGCATTGGGTTACCTTATTACATTTAATAAGTGATAACCTTTGATTGGGAGCAGGTAGGAAAGTCTTATTTGGTGTTTGAGGAATTGTCGTTTAAAAAAGTAAAGTCAGATGTTAAGTCACAATTCTGAAACATGCCACTTTTATAAAGAAGAAATTTTCTTGTCCTAACCATTTGGTGCCTGCAGCCTGATCCTGGGTCACCTGACTTAGTTGTAGATAGCAGTTGTCCCTTGTGTATTCCTCCTATACAGTATCACAACGGAGGGTCTAGGTTTTGGCATGAAGGGCCATCTCTAACGTGAAAGGAGGGCGGAGCTGTCACCTACCACACTTGCACTTCAAAGGCACTGGCCCAGCTCACATGCAAAGGACTTGACACTAGCCTATTGTGTCCCCAGACAGACTGGGACCAGGGCAGGGAGGCAGGAAATTCCAGACAACTCTGTAGGGGGAAACTCCAGAAGCTTCTCCCACTTCAAAGCTGGCACCAAGTATAAATATTGGACACCTTGCCGTAACTCTACAGTACACTTCTGGACCTGTGAATACTGCAGAAGAAGGACGCCCTGCTGCCCTGCTGCTTGAGGCCTTGCAGGCTGAAGTGACTTCAAGGGTCAGTTGACTGACCTCGTGTTTTGAGCTATAGGTACACAAAAAGCTCCACAGGATTCCCTGCAACTGCCCAGCTGACTTGCTGCACTGGACCTGCCTGAGCCCTGCTAGCGTCTGCTGGAGTAAGTTCCTGTCCCCCAAGAGGTGCCCCACAGGTCTTGGATCCATGGTGTGCCATATGTTGACCTCCTGCTTGAAGAAAGGGAGAAAACCTGAAGTTCTGGGCTGTTCGTGAACAAACCTGTCTGCACCAAGATCTTGCAGCACGTACTGTGCACCAAGATGAAGCTCTAGTGTACCCGAGTCTTCACGCAACAGCGACTACCAATGACCACCAGCAAAGCAAGATCAGCACTTCCCGCAACAGCATCGACTGCCCGCGGTGACCGCCAATGCGAATCTCCAGCAACGACCATCTACAACGCCTGACAGTATCTTCGTGCCACAGCGACGACCGTCCGTGATGCCTGGCCTGCTGTACTCACTACAGCGACGACCATCCACGACGCTCTCCCTCCTCCTCGTTGCCTCCTCCACCACGAACAAAACTCTATGTGCTGCACTTCAGATGGTAAATCTTTCACCAGGAATAACCTGATCCCTGTATCGGGCCCATGCCTCATTGTGGTTGGCCTGACCTCGTGACTCTCACGCGGTCTTGCACGACGAGATAACCGTGAGTGGTGTTTTGTGCCTTTAGGTGCAGTAATTGAATCCTTAAAATTGCATATCTCTGGTTCTACTGATTGGATTTTTGTTTTTTTCGTGTCACACAATTTATTAAATCATACTCTATTTCTCTAAATTGGTGTAGGATTTCTCTTGTGCTGTGTTTTTACTTTATTACTGTTTGTGTGGTGCATAAATACATTATACATTGCCTCTAAGTTAAGCCTGACTGCTTATGTGGAAAGCTACCAGAGGGTTAGGTAAAGGTTAATTTAGTGACTTTTTGTGGTTCACCAAGACAAGAATTGTGGCTGTTGCTTGATTAGGGTTTCACCCCCTCAACAAACAACCCAATTTCTCACATTGGTGTTCAGTGGTAGGATTCAGTACTTGTGTTTGTGCAGCATGATAAAGTCATTTTGTGTGACACTAAAATCCCTTGTAAATTATTTGACACCATATGCAACCTCTTTTTAAATGAGTTTTTTTTGCTTTTATCAAAAACACTCTCATTCTGCCTGACTATCTCCGCCAGTGACCATACCTGCAAGAATATCATTTGAGCTCATCAGTCTGGAGAGCTACCCTGTAGCTGAGCTCAAGGAGCCCTGCAAGGAAATGGGGCTTGCCACAAACAAGAGTACGGGGAAGCTGGAGCTCCAGAAGGCTCTTAGGGCCTGGGCAAAGGCTCATCAGTTGCTAGCCACAACAGAGGACTAGGATGAGGAGGAGAGTATGGAGGAACAAGAGTAGGACCTGGGCAAGGGCCCTGAGGTGCAGAAACTAGATGAGGAGAACAACTCATCTCCAGGTATGGAGCTCCCTGCCAGGACAGATGGCATTGTGCACTCCCAAGGCCTGTCCCCTGAGGAGCTGGAGAACAGGAGGGCTGAGAGGGAATTTCAGCTGCAGATGCCTAAACTTAAAATGGAGGAAAAGAAATGGGCCAAAGAGGCAGAGGAGAGAAAGATGGCTGATGAAAGGAGCCTTGGAGAGCTAAATATCAGAGCTTGGCTAGCAGAGTTCAGCAACAATGGTGGCAGTGATACCACAGTGTCTAATGGAGACAAAAGTGTCCACATCCCCAAAGACCTGGTACCTATCTATGTGATGGGAGATATTGACAAGTGGTTTTCAGCCTATGAGGTAGCCCTAAGGATGCACAGAGTCTCAGAGGAGTACTAGGGGGCGCATCTCTGGAAACACATGCCTACAGTGGGATGGGCACCCTGCTCACACTAGAGCTAGGAGACCAGGTGAGGTATGCCCCCATGAAAGTCATTCTTGTCACCAAATTTGGGCTCACAACAAAAAAGTACCGTATGAGATTTAGGGACAGCCAGAAACTGCCAAATAGTCTTAGGTGGAATTTCTTGATTACTCCACCAAGGCACTGAGTGGTTGGGAGAGGGACAGCAAAGTTGATGATTTTACTGGGTTGGTAATCTGATATTGAGAGAGCACATGCTCAATATCTGTTTTACAGAGCTGCACCAACACCTGGTTGACTGTACGCTCGCTGATCCCAGAGAGCTTGCTAAGGAGGCAGACCTCTGAAGTGTCTAAGAGGGTACCTGGGAGTGGGCTTGAGTGCTAGTCTCAGGATACCACCCCTGGACTGGTGGGAAAGAGAGTAGAAGTAGGGTGACTAACAACTGAGGCTGTTGCTCCCCACTCAGAGAAACCTTAAAGGTCAGAAAACCCTAGTTGGCCCGGGGCCTGGCTCTTGACACTGACAGCTGTCAGTAGCCTCTGCTGGTTACTGTTCTTATGGGCAGAGTTTTCCTTGGGTTAGGGTAGAGAAGTCTGATCTAAAGCGTGGAATAGACCACATCACTTTGTTGGTCATGGTGGTACTGTCTGCCTAGTGGGATGCATCTGTGAGCAAATTAAGGCTAGGAGCTGCACAGATGGGGTTTACAGATGAGGAGACAGGTTTCACTTGGGTCAGTCCAGTGGTTCAGGAGAGTGTTGACAAGGGATCCAACTTAGTTCAGAATGGCGTACAACTGACAAGTGTCTCTGCAGTAGAGTGTCCGAACCCCCCTTTTAAATACATATAGGTCGTACCCAAGAGAGGCCCTATACAGCCCATAGGGTAGGATGCAGTGTATTTAAAAAGTTGGAGATATACTTTTACGTTTTACATGTCCTGGTAGTGAAAACTGGCTACATTAATTTTTCACTGCTGGAAGGCCTACCTGTCCCATTGGATAACTTTGGGTTAGCTTATTACATTTAATAGGCGGTAACTTTTATTTGGGAGAAGGTAGGAAAGCCATGTTTGGTGTCTTAGGAATTGTAATTTAAAACTCTCTTTAATCCTCTTTTTAGAAAGTTGAGATTTTCTTGTACTAACCATTTGGTGCCTACAGCCTGTTCCGGGATCACCTGACTAGGTATAGTTGGCAGTTGGACTTTGTGGGCCTCATTTATGAAAAGTGACGCATCGCTGCGTGAAAACAGCGATGCGTCACTTTTCATTGCGCCCTCCTTGCGACACCAATGATGCGTCATATTTACAGTATGACGCATCATGTCGCAAGGAGTTACAGATACGTCAGTATTTCTGACGTATCTGTAGGCGCAAAAATGGCGCATTGCTGGAGTGTGTCACAAAAGTGACGCAACTCCAGCAATGTGTCCTTTCACATGGGGCAAACCCCATGTGAAAGGGCCTGCGTCAGTCTTACGCCTGCCATGAGGCAGGCGTAAGATATTGACGCATTAGGGTCAAAGAAATGGCGCAGTGAAATCTTATAGATTTCACTGCATCACTTCTACGACCCTTTCTTGCGTCGGAACGCCCCCCCTGCAATCATTATACCTGGCGCAGGTATAATGTGGCGCAGGGGTTTACAAAGTGACGCATCTACCTAGATGCGTCACTTTGTAAATATGACGCACCATGGCGCATTTTTTACACTGCTGGTGCGTCACAAAAAGTGACGCAGCGTAAAAGTGACGCAAGGGCTCATAAATAAGCCCTTGTGTATTTCTCCTAGACAGTATCACAAAGGAGGATCTGGGTGTTGGCAGGATGGGCCATCTCTGACTTGATGGTGGGGTGGAGCTGTCACCTACCACACTTACATTTCAAAGGCACTGGCTCAGCTCACACACAAAGGACTTCACTCTAGCCTGTTGTGCCCCAGACAGACTGGGACCTGGGCAGGGAAGCAGGAAATTCCATACACTTCTGAAGGAGGAAACTCCAGAACCTTCTCCCACTTCACAGCTGGCACCAGGTATACATATTGGACCTTTAGACCCAACTGTTCCTTACACTTCTGGACCTAGGGATACTACAGAAGAAGGGCACCCTGCTGCCCTGCTGCTTGAGACCTGCCATACTTGCTGAGAAGGAACACTGGGCCTGCACCATTCATCCCAGGCTGAAGTGACTCGAAGGTTAATCTGACTGACCTCCTGTTCTGAGCAACAGGGACATAACAAGCTCCATAGGACTCCCTGCAACTGACCAGCTGACCTGCTGCACTGAACCTTTCTGAGCCCTGCTGGCCTCTGCTGGAGTGATTTCCTGATCCCTGAAATGTTCCCCTCGGGTACTGGACCCTTGGTGCGGCATCGGTTGAACTCCTCCTTGAAGGAAAGGAGAAAACCTGAAGCTCTGAGCTGTTTAAGGCCACAAACCGGGCTGTCCTCGCCAAGATCTCGCCGCTTGTGCCGACCACCAATGCAAAGCTCCGGTGAACCAGACTCTTCGTGCTACAATGACTGGCAACGCAAGATCGCACTTCACGTTACAGCATCGACATCCTGCGGTGACCGCCAGCGTGAATCTCCAGCAACGACCGTCCACGACTCCTGACAGGATCTTTGCGCCACAGCGACGACTGTCCACAGCGCCCCACCTGCTCTTTATGCTGCGACTTTGTGCAATGACTATCCGCAACACTGTCTCTGCTCCTTGCAACCCCCTCCACCGCGAACAGAAGCCTTTGCGCTGCACTTTAGAAAGGTAACTTTTTCAGCAGTTCTCACCTGGTCCCTGTACCCATCCTGCACTCCACTGCGGCCAGCCTGAACTTGTGAATTTAATCTGGTCTCGCCCAACCAGATAACCATGAGTGGTGCTTTGTGCCTTTAGGCGCTATACTTACTACAAATCTTTAAAATTGCTTATCTTCAGTTCTACTGATTGGATTTTTGTTGCTTTGGTGTTAAATAATTTATTAAATTTTACTCTATTTATCTAAATTGGTATGGGATTTTTCTTGTGTTGTGTTTTCACTTTATTATTGTTTGTGTGCTGCATAAATACATTACACATTGCCTCTAAGTTAAGCCTGACTGCTTCTGCTTAACCAAGCTGCTAGAGAGTTAAGCACAGCTTAATTGAAGGAAGTGACCCGAATAGGGTCACCCGGGTCACCTGTGACCACCTCTCGGCCTTCCAAACAAATGAAGAGTCGGTCAGACAGTAGAGAATACAAACCAAAGTTATTTATTAGTATTGCGCTGGAGCAGAGCTCAGTCTGACAAGCCTCATGAGATAGCTGCCGAGGGACTGAGTTCCCCCAACATAACATCAGATATTATACATTTCCAATTCCCCAAGCACGCCCAGGCTGGAAAATTCTGGTCCAGGCAACAGCGAACAAAGGAGGCACAGAAGGATGAGCTATGGTCCTGGGACCGGGTACATGCTATCTCTACTTCAAGGTTACTCTGCCCGCGCCCGCCATTATAGAAGGTGGGAACGAGCCTATCTAACAGCAAAGGTATGTCATAATAGAGAGTACATTCATTAGTGCAGCAAAACTCGGCCTTGGAGAAATATCAACTAAGGAGACATCGAAGCAGTTTTCTGCTGAGGCAAGCAATGTGAGACAGAAACTCAGCTTCGATCATGGAACAAAAATGGCGGCTGCTAATAAAATGGTGCCATGAATGCTAACTTAATACAGAACGAAGTATGAGCAACAAGGCAATTACATTTTCAATTCTAACAGACCCTCCTTTTAGCATTTATAGCTAAATTTTATTATTGCTATCAGGTAAGGGCCTTACAATTCTAAAGATAGGAAGAAAGTTCGATCATAGGCAACATTTGCTAATTGATGTGGCTACCAGCAAGAACTAAAACTCTATAAGGCTAAACATATAGCATTAATATTCAAAAATGCCCTCGTCAATACACATCATATCCTGGATGTCCTGATGTCTTAGAATCATGTTCCAAGGGCTTTGGGCGAGGTGTCAACATTTTTACACAGCAGGCACAACAGGCAGCAAGGCAGTGTATGCACAGACAACATGTTAGAATGATACCAGCTATGGCAACCAGGAAAATGATAATCTTCCAACCCCAAGATGCGAATAGGCCCCAAAACCACCCCATGAGAGACCATGTGCCATTCTCCTGGTGTATGTCTGAGGCAAGCCTATGAAGCTTCTGTAGAGCAGCATATACATTCGGAGCGTGGTCCGGTATGTATACACAGCAACTACTTCCGATGACGCGGCAGGCCCCATCCCGGTCCGCAAGGATGACATCTAACACCGTCCGGTTTTGAAGGGCAACAAGTCTCGTAGCCTGAAGCTCGGCTGTAATATTAGTCAGAATTCCAGCCGTTACATTTATTACTCCTTCCACCACCCGAGTGAGTCTTCGGATATTGAGACTGTTGGACATTGGGCCCCAAAAGGGAACAATACCCTTCATAGCATCCGTGAACTGCTGCAATGTGGTATCTGTCTGATCTATGTCTGCAGTGTCTATAACTCGTCTAACACGTGACAGATGAACACCCCTGCGTTCTAGCCGGTGGTCCCTATGGTAGTTGGATGGCGCTATATACACTGGGGGAAGGAGAAAAGAGAGATAACGTATTCCAGACCACCCTCGGGGAAGCCAAATGTAGGCCTGGGACCCACAGACAAAGTAAACGTTGTGAGGGGGTAGCAGAGGTGGGCTATTTGCGGTGCTCAGTACATTGGTGTAGTTGCAATTACTCACCCCTACCCCTATTTTCCCTTTTCCCTTAACACAGAAACTTGCTGTCATATTTACCACCGGCATTGCCACATCATGAGTAATATTGCGCATCCGAAATGATCTAAAATATTCAGTGACATTAAAATCCCAAAAATCAGACATCTCATTTCGACGCCATGTTACATTTTGTTCTCTTTCGTAAACATTAATGCAAGCAGTCGGAGACAAGGTATCCGGTGTTCCTTGTTCCCCTGGGGTAAACCCTTGATGTACACGTATATACTCTAAGACTGTTTCATAGTCAGCTAATGTCATATTCATAGTATCAAAGTGATAATGAGTGTATACCATAGTGAAGACCTGAAACCAGCCTTCGCAACTCCCGAGGTAAGAGAAAGGCATTGACAACAATACATCATTGTTGTGTGTCACAGAAGGGAGGAGGCCACAGATCCAGCAATTTGTAACGTTGGACGTATCATGGACTTGGTGCAACATTTGGAGGAACACATTATCCACATACATCTTTCGGTGTTGGCCCTTGTGAGGTGCCAAAGTTACAAACATGTTCAGGGGGAGCAGGTGTTGTACCAATCAAGGAATGCACAGGATATTTTTCTTTAAGGAACCACATTATTCCAAGCATTGCTATAAGAGAAATAAGGACAATTAGCATAAACACTACTTTACTCTTTCTCGACCAACTGGGCCAACCAACCCCATTCTCCTCCAAACGTGGTACTGCAAAAGGCTGTTCCTCCTCAACAATTGGGCGGCCAAAAGGATACATGGTGATCAGAGGGGAAAAACACAATGCAATGGGGCTGGTGACAAGAAAACAAGAAGATGGGCAAAGAGTTTCCAGCGTCCTTCTGAGTCTCGCTGGGAGACTCCTATTGTTCATCTACGGTGGTGCTACTGAGCACAGCGGTGGGGCAGTGCGATCGCGGCCCATTGAAGAAATCCCACGCCGTCCAGGATAGGGCATCCCCCCCTTCTGGGAAGACACCCTCAGCTTATCCTGTCCAGTGTCTCGGAAAATGCACCAAACTCCCTTTCCCTAAGCTATCGTTTGTACCGGGGGCAGGGTACATACACCCTATTCTTCATCCATGCAGTCCATCCCTAATAGTCTAACTTCTCCTTTGGTGCACTGTCCCTCGGTCGGGGACGCAAATTTTACCTAGCCACTCCGGGCACAGAGTGATCAGTAAACAGGGGCTCAAATTCACAGGGGCCAAGGGACTGAGACTCAAGCACTTGTGGGCCAGGTGGAGGAGAATCCTGGATTGCCCTTATTTCTGGGGGACTGCCTCATTCAATGCTGCATCATTCCCCTCCTCTGTTTGCACCCACGTCAGTTGGGCATCCGAAAAAGGGATGAAGCGTGGCACTTTCTCTGTCTCGTGGCCACCTATGCCATCGATCACCCACCAATCATAGGGGAGAGGCAACGGCACCTTGCGGCAATGGCTGAGATGGAGCCAGTTCTTCCGACTGGTCACTTTGACGGCACTTCTGATCGCAAGAAGCACCTGCAGAGGCCCCTTCCAGCGAGGCTCCAGGCTCCCTCGCCTCTGGAAGTGCCGTACAAGAACAAATCCCCAGGTCGGATGGTGTGCTCAGGCCCCTCTGTTGGCTGTGGCAGCGTCTCGTGTATCTGTTGATGAATAGAACGCAAATTTTTAGTCAACTCAAAAAAATAGGCAACTAACAGTGAGTACTCAATATCAGAGAAGTGCTTTGGTCGAGGGACGCCCCAAACATTTGCTGGGCGGCTGAACACGACCTCATATGGTGACAATCGTGTTCTAGTGTGAGCCGTAGCTCTTGTTGACAAAAGAGCTAACGGTAAAGCATCTGGCCACTTCAATCCTGTGCTTTCCTGAATTTTTGCCATTTTCAGTTTGAGAGTACCATTGTACTTCTCAACCAAGCCTGCTGATTGGGGGTGGTGTGCAGCGTGGAACTTCTGTCTAATGTGTAACCCATCACACACCAACTGGATAACTTTTGAATTAAAGTGACTGCCATTGTCACTCCAAATCAAACGAGGCAAACCGAAATGGCGAAAGCCCTCTTAGTGACTTTTTGTGGTTCACCCTGACAAGTATTGTATCTTTTGCTTGAGTAGAGTTTCACCCATCACAACCAACAACCCAATTTCGCACAACTAGGAAACACACACAGCTCAACCAGTATGCTTCAATCTTGATCAGCACTACCTCCAGCTATTTCAGGACTGGACCTACACACAAATCAGTCTGTTGCCCTTCTTTCTTAACCAGTAGTATCCCCTGGCATGCCTGACCTGAGACCCAGACACCAGGGCTCTTCAAATGCACACATATTCTATTTTGCAATACATCTGCTGTTGTAATATTTGTATATACTTGCATTTTCCTTGGTGCACCTAACACCTAACATTCAGCATTCCTTCCTATATAAGTAGCCTAATAATAGTGCAAAGACCCACATAGCTCTGTGACTCCATTACAATCCAATCCTCATCTGCCACACCCCTCCTTTTCAAGCACTGACAAAAAACAGCATTAAAAATTGATGCCTGGGGGGGGATCTTTGGGGTGATTCCCCACAATGTTTGCCCTATCTACTTTGCTGGATTTAGAACTCAGCGCACTTTCCACCTGCTAACCAGGAGTAAAGTGCTGGTGATCCTACTTTAAACATGATTAAATTGGCTTACTCCTGAATTAAATGTTTAACTTGCCAGCCGTCCCTGGTAAGTGGTGTAGAAAATACACCCAGGGCCTGGAAGTTACATGCCCCTGTGGATTGCAGCACACCCACAGAGTTGACCTGTAAAACATGGCTTTATGTCTACCATGTGCAGCCTGACTGCAGCAGCCTACAGACCTGCAGTCAAACCTGTCAAAATAACCATTTTTAATAGGCAGGAGAGCCTGCTTTTAACTATTAATAAATCACCCCTACATACATCTTGTTACCCACCATGTAGGAAACTTTTTATTTAAAAGTGGAACATGTGCAAATTAAAGTTGCCATGTTCCTCCATTGACTCCAGCGACTACCCCCTAAAAGCTATTTTCACTGGCTGCACTGTAGTAGGATAAGGGAAAATGTCAAATTACAGATTATTAACTTTAATCTGTAACTTTTGACAGCAAACAGCTAGAGTAGTCATTCCCAGTCTATTTTTCATATTTATTAAAAACCCAATGCACTGGTGAAGACTGATTTTGTATTAAATGTGTGGGAAAAGTATGTTTTGGAAAGTTATGCTCTTCCTGCTGAGCCCCAGTTAAGCCAGTTAGCATTAGCCTGGGACAACTCGCCTGTGAAGTGTCTCTTTAACAATGAGGTGTGAAACCTGCTGCCACAGCAGAGACAATGGCCAGGGCCTTTTGGCTCTAAATAGTCTGGGTAAGGAAAACTTTTGTTCTTCCCTTTGCAGGATGGACAGTTGAAGGAACTTCATTAACTTGAAAGGGACCTCAGCATGTAGGTATCCAACATAGTGGTCAGTTACAGACTACTGTCTTGCCCCACTGGACCTCCTTTTCAGAGTTTTAGTTCCAAGAAGAAAACCCTAACCAGCCGGAAAGTTTCTTCTCCATTTTGCAGTCTACTTACAAAAGTAAAATCCTTGACTGGGCTGTCCCGCTTGGTGTATCTGACTTCGGGATCCATCGTGGTGGGCCTCAAAGTGCATCTAGGTCGTGAACTAATGTGACCAAAGAGTATCATTGGCGCTTACTGCTTTTTGGGCTATTTTCACTTAAAACTTTAAAAACTCATCTCTCCCTTTCTCCTTATTTAATTTTTGCTATTTTGATGTCATTCTGTGTTTTAAAATCTACTCAATTTTTTCAATTCTGTTTGGGATTTATATTGTTTGATGTTTTTTTTTCTGTTTTGAAGCTGCATAAATATTTTATTCATTGTCCTAAGTCTATCTGCTCTGTGCCCTAGCCACCAGAGGGTTGAGCTCAGATTAATTCAGTGACTTCTGGAGTTAATCCTGACAAATTAGTGTTTTTAATCCTTGAGGTGGGGGCGACCAAACACCCCAAAAATGAGTCCACTTTCTTACAGCGCCAGGTTGTAATGAGTAGCAACCCCTGATATTCCATTACCAATAACAGCAGAGAGCTCTATCAGAGCACCGTGATCCTGACCTTCAAGGGACTCCGATATTCTAAAACTGGGACCAAAACCTGGATATTCCAGCACACCTCAATTTGGAATAGATTTGTATTACCTTATATTAAAATCCTAGAAAGTAATGATAACAAGTAACATTCTGGACTAAAAACAACTTGCCCATAAGTCCCATGTTCATAATATCTATACTTCTTCCCACCAGCTCTTGCATTTTTCTCATGCTATATTACACATGAAAATGCGGTCTTCTCATGCTGCTGCTGCTGCTTCAGTAATGTGTGCGATACCAAAGGGGATGATGGACGGAGCGCTTGAGCAAATCAAACACTCACCCCCAGTCAACTGATCTGGGTTTAATCCATCATCATTCTTTAGCTCACTCCACCACCCCAGTTCAGACATGGCCATATGCAAATCAGTCTGACCCTGTGCCTCATGGGAACAGTCCAGCCCGAACTGCCAAGCCATGTCCTCCCTGGACCGGAAACAAGCATCCTGGGACCGGTTTCTGGCTATTCAGCCGTCATCAGCCAGGCTAGCTTGAATCCAGTGGCAAAGTGAGCAAGGGACCCACGTCTGAGCATACCCTGCCAACTTAGGGCGAACAAGGCGATACCAAAGGGATGATGGACGGAGCGATTGAGCAAATCAAACACTCACTCCCAGTCAACTGATCTGGGTTTAATCCATCATCATTCTTTAGCTCACTCCACCACCCCAGTTCAGACATGGCCATATGCAAATCAGTCTGACCCTGTGCCTCATGGGAACAGTCCAGCTCGAACTGCCAAGCCATGTCCTCCCTGGACCGGAAACAAGCATCCTGGGACCGGTTTCTGGCTATTCAGCCGTCATCAGCCAGGCTAGCTTGAATCCAGTGGCAAAGTGAGCAAGGGACCCACGTCTGGGCATACCCTGCCAACTTAGGGCGAACAAGGCGATACCAAAGGGGATGATGGACGGAGCGCTTGAGCAAATCAAACACTCACCCCAGTCAACTGATCTGGGTTTAATCCATAATCATTCTTTAGCTCACTCCACCACCCCAGTTCAGACATGGCCATGAACCCGAAACCGGTCCCAGGATGCAGCCCAGGCAGTTCGGGCTGGACTGTTCCCATGAGGCACAGGGTCAAACTGATTTGCATATGGCCATGTCTGAACTGGGGTGGTGGAGTGAGCTAAAGAATGATGATGGATTAAACCCAGATCAGTTGACTGGGGGTGAGTGTTTGATTTGCTCTAACGCTCCGTCCATCATCCCCTTTGGTATCGCCTTGTTCGCCCTAAGTTGGCAGGGTATGCCCAGACGTGGGTCCCTTGCTCACTTTGCCACTGGATTCAAGCTAGCCTGGTTGATGACGGCTGAATAGCCAGAAACCGGTTCCAGGATGCTTGTTTCCGGTCCAGGGAGGACATGGCTTGGCAGTTCGGGCTGGACTGTGCCCATGAGGCACAGGGTCAGACTGATTTGCATATGGCCATGTCTGAACTGGGGTGGTGGAGTGAGCTAAAGAATGATGATGGATTAAACCCAGATCAGTTGACTGGGGGTGAGTGTTTGATTTGCTCTAACGCTCCGTCCATCATCCCCTTTGGTATCGCTTTGTTCGCCCCTAAGTTGGCAGGGTATGCCCAGACGTGGGTCCCTTGCTCACTTTGCCACTGGATTCAAGATAGCCTGGCTGATGAGGGTTATGAACCCGAAACCGGTCCCAGGATGCTTGTTTCCGGTCCAGGGAAGACATGGCTTGGCAGTTCGGTCTGAACTGTTCCCATGAGGCACAGGGTCAGACTGATTTGCATATGGCCATGTCTGAACTAGGGTGGTGGAGTGAGCTAAAGAATGATGATGGATTAAACCCAGATCAGTTGACTGGGGGTGAGTGTTTGATTTGCTCTAACGCTCCGTCCATCATCCCCTTTGGTATCGCTTTGTTCGCCCCTAAGTTGGCAGGGTATGCCCAGACGTGGGTCCCTTGCTCACTTTGCCACTGGATTCAAGATAGCCTGGATGATGAGGGTTATGAACCCGAAACCGGTCCCAGGATGCTTGTTTCCGGTCCAGGGAAGACATGGCTTGGCAGTTTGGGCTGGACTGTTCCCATGAGGCACAGGGTCAGACTGATTTGCATATGGCCATGTCTGAACTGGGGTGGTGGAGTGAGCTAAAGAATGGTGATGGATTAAACCCAGATCAGTTGACTGGGGGTGAGTGTTTGATTTGCTCTAACGCTCCGTCCATCATCCCCTTTGGTATCGCTTTGTTCGCCCTAAGTTGGCAGGGTATGCCCAGACGTGGGTCCCTTGCTCACTTTGCCACTGGATTCAAGATAGCCTGGCTGATGAGGGTTATGAACCCAAAACCAGTCCCAGGATGCTTGTTTCCGGTCCAGGGAAGATATGGCTTGGCAGTTCGGGCTGGACTGTTCCCATGAGGCACAGGGTCAGACTGATATGCATATGGCCATGTCTGAACTGGGGTGGTGGAGTGAGCTAAAGAATGATGATGGATTAAACCCAGATCAGTTGACTGGGGGTGAGTGTTTGATTTGCTCTAACGCTCCGTCCATCATCCCCTTTGGTATCGCTTTGTTCGCCCTAAGTTGGCAGGGTATGCCCAGACGTGGGTCCCTTGCTCACTTTGCCACTGGATTCAAGATAGCCTGGCTGATGAGGGTTATGAACCCGAAACCGGTCCCAGGATGTTTGTTTCCGGTCCAGGGAAGACATGGCTTGGCAGTTCGGGCTGGACTGTTCCCATGAGGCAGAGGGTCAGACTGATTTGCATATGGCCATGTCTGAACTGGGGTGGTGGAGTGAGCTAAAGAATGATGATGGATTAAACCCAGATCAGTTGACTGGGGGTGAGTGTTTGATTTGCTCTAACGCTCCGTCCATCATCCCCTTTGGTATCGCTCAGTAATGTGTGCAGCAAGGAGTGGAATGTCCTTACTTTTTAATCCAGTGGAAAAAGTGTCCCACTGAAAATAAAAAGAAAAGTAAAAGAGAGGGCTCCCAAACGGACTTCAATGGCATGCCATAAGCAAAATAACCTGCTCTACTCATCCCTATTAAGCTCCTATTACCGTTTGCCCTGAGTGGTGCGAGCCCCTGGGGCGAATACTGCTTTGGGCAACTACGAGTGGTCTGGTGTTTCCAGATTTGGAATTACCACATCTGGAAACAGCGTACCCAGTCTTACAGGGTACGGACCTGAAGCCGGCAAAACCATGGATGGAGAGAGGCAGAGCATGTGGTAAATATCAATGTTAAACTCTTCAGATTCAGGAAAAAACTTGTGATCTAGGACTGGGTAATGCCGGGTCAAGCAAGCTATTTCCCTTTCGAAGTTGCATTACTCATGATTCCAGTTAACTCACTGGGAGATACATGCTGGAACTGTTAATTCCAGTCCCAGGATCTCCTCGTGGGATTAATAACTTGGAATGTGAGTCTTAAAGCTTAAACAACAAGATGAAGAATAAGAGAAGAGATGGCAGAGCAGACAAAAGTTGGCAATTCAGGGCTGAGACAAGATGAAGTTCAGTAGGAAGAAAAATTAGGACTGAGAGGAGGCACTGAAGTTGGTGAAGAATTTTTGAGTAGAGAGCTGGGAAGGAAGAGAACACCTATGATCTGACTGAAAGGTAATGAGAGGAGTGTCAGATAAAAGATAGTTCAGGGGTACAGCGATGGTTGCACAGACCGTCGCTGTACCCCTGAAGGATGAAATAATGCAACATCAAAGAATATCTCTAGGTACAAGTGGGGGTCTCTGTGACCCCCACTGCCCTATATAAGGATATAGGAAAGGCAAAACTGGTGGTCTCTCAATTGGAGCATCAAGGGTTAAACATTACAACCATGGTATGTGTCAGCACAGTGACAGCTCTGCCTCATCATATACTATGTTAAGGATAAAAGTGAGGATCTGTGTAAGTGGGGTGTCCCCACTGCCCCACCTAAGAATATCTAAAAGGCAGAGTTTATGGTCCATGTGAGCAGGGACTCCATCAATCTCTTTGCCAAGGGTTAACGTGGTAATCTCTGAGCACAGTGTCAGCACTGCAGCATCAACAACTATGTCAAGGACAGATGTGATATTTGTGTGAGCTCTACTTCATCAAAAACTGTGTCATGGACAGACGTGAAAAACAATTTAAGGAAAATGTTCTTGTAACACCACCTAAGAATATAGGAAGAGATTCCGTGAGTGAGCAGCTCAATTGATTTAGCAAGGGTTAAAATGATGATCTATGTGAGTATAGTGTCAGCACTGCAGCATCAAACACTATACAGGGACAAAAGTGATGGTCTGTGTGAGCGCGGTGTCCTGGGGATATAGGAAGGGCAAGACTGATGGTCTATGCCAGCAGGGGGTTCCATCATTTGATGTGCCCAGGGTAAATGATGCTCTATATGAGGATGTTGTGAGCTGTACACCATCAAACAGTATGCCAAGACAAGGTCTCTGTGAGTAGTATGTTCTCACTGCACCAGGATAACAGAAGGACATATGTGATCTGGCTGCTTCATCAATCGACGTATGATGATGTATGTGAGCACAGTATCAGCACTGCAGCATCCAACACTATATCAAGGGCAGATGTAATGGCTTGTGTGACCAGGGCATCCCCAGTGCCCCACCTAGGGGCATTGGAAGGGCAGAGCTGATGGTCTATGTGAGAAGGCGATCCATCACTTGATTAATCAAGGGTGAAAATCATGGCCTATGTGAGTGCAGAGTACGCTCTACACCATATACACTATATAAAGAACAGAAGTGAAGGTCACTGTGAGGGTAAACAGCGTTTAGTTCGCAAGCGGAACAACACACGCCATAACAACGCGGTCGTTACAACGACCGCGGTTGTTATTTCGCATACCGTTACAACGCAAGTCGGAAAAACGATTGTGTTAAGGGGGAAGAAGGTGTTGGATTTAAAATCCAACACCTTCCCTAGTGTCCGCACAGACTGGAGTTGGAATAGTAAATTGTACTATTCCAACATCCAGCGCCCCCTACAGCAAGTCGTTGTTCCGACTTGCGTTGTAACGGTATGCGAAATAACAACGCGGTCGTTGTAACGACCGCGTTGTTATGGCATGCGTTGTAAACGCATGCGAAAAAAAGGTATATATTCCACTGTGAGCAGTATGTCTCTAATGCACCACCTAAGGATATAAATCAAGGACATATATGAACGGGCAGCTCCATCAATTGATGTATCAAGTGTTCAAATGATCAATGGGAACCTGGTGTTCGCACTGCAGCATCAAACACTGTATCGAGGACAGTAGTGGTGTCCTGCATGAGCAGGTGACCCCACTGCAACACCTAAGGATATAGGAAGCAATAGCGAGTGGGCGTCTCCATCAATCAATGTATCAATGGTCACAGTGATGCTCTAAACGAAAACGGTGGCAGCGCTGCACCATCAAACACTTCATCAAGAACAGATGTGATGGCCTGTCTGAGCTGTGTGTCCCCACTGCACCACCAGGAGGCATTGATAGGGCAGAGCTAATGGTTCATGGGAGGGGATCTATCAATTCATTATTTACCAAGGGTTAACTTTATAATCTATGAACACAGTGTCTGCACTAAAGCATCATACACTATGACAAGGACAGAAGTGATGGCCTGTAGGAGCAGGGTGCCCTCAAGGCACCACCTAAGGGCACTTGTAGGGCAGAGCTGTGGGCAGGGATTCCATCAATTGATGCATTAATGGTTAAGCGCATGGTCTGTGCGTGCACGAAGCGAGCTTTACAACATTAAACACAATATCAAGGATAGAAGGGACGGTTAGAGGGAGCCCAGTGGCAGCCCAGCATCATCAAGCACATCATTGGTTCTAGTGCTGCACCATCAAGGTTGAAAAGATGATATGATATCCGAAAGAGGAGAGGGGCATTTTCAGAGCAGAAATCCCAATAACTGGAAATTACATCACAGGAAGGACTGGTTTTAAGAAAGTCTAAATTAGTAGACCATGTAATTTTTAGGTCTGGCCTTACGCAAGACCATCTGATTTCAATAATAAAATTATATGGATACTATACTTATTTAAAGGGGCTTTCAACCACCTTTGTTCATCCATTGGTCTGCTGGTGTGTCATTCACATTTTGTTTCCACCCACTACAGCATCTTCCTCTTTTTATCCATTGGTCTGTTGTGTCATTCACATTTTATTTCTGGTCACTACAGCATAGAGCATGTGGAAATTGGTCAGCCTACTTCAGAAACTGGGCTGGCTAACTTCACTTTGAGAGACTGCATTTAGTCCATTCACAAGGAGCACCTCCACACACAAGGTAGTTCCTTCAGTGCCAGTGTTTGTTTAACTTTATTATTACAATAGCGTTGCCTTTGTTTGTAGAGCTTGGTATGATAGCCGGACACTTTCCACCAGATGTCAGCACAGGGCATATTTCAGCTTTATCAGCGCCTGTCTCCTGCCAATGCTGTTGTAGATTCCTTTTGGAGTGCCCTTTGTTGATCTCACTGATTCTTTTTCACACCATACAAGCAACTCACATGAACTCTGAATATAAGCTCACAAGGTTGCTCTATCTTTGCACCCCTCCCTGTCCTTCTTCCTTTAGTTCTTTCTTTCTTTCTTCCCTTCTTTTCATTCTTTCTTCCATTTTTCCTTTATTTCTTTGTTCTTTCTTTATTCTTTTATTCTTTCCTCTCTAACGCTCCTTCATTCATACCTCTTTCGTTCTTTACTTCTTTCATCTTTCTTTTCTTCCTTCATTTCTTTCTTTTTCTTTCTTTCTTCCATTCTTCTTTCCTTCTTTCATTATTTCTTACCTGCTTTCATTCTTTCATTCTCTTTCCTTCTTCCCTTTTTCTTTTTCCCTTTCTTTCTTTCTTGCCTTTATCTTTCTTTCTTTCCTTCATCTTGTTTCTGTGTTGTCTTTCTCCTTCTTTCTTGCCTTTATCTTTCATTCTTTCTTCATTGCTTTCCTTTTTCTTTCTTGTTTTCTTTCTTTCTTCTTTCTCATAGGAAAGAGACAGACAGCCAATGCCAGACGATTGGCTTGTTTAATTCTGTGTTACCCAAGACCTTTTGATTTCACTAAAATTATGTGTGCAACATAAATACTTATAGGGGTTTTCAGCCAGGATTCATCCATTAGACTCTGGTTGTGTGCTTAACATTTTTCTTCCACCCACTTTAGCGTGAATCATGGGACAATGTGGCAACCTACTACAGCCACTGGCTACTTCACTATGAGTTAGGGCTTGCTGCTGTTTCACAACGAGCACATCCACACACAGTAGTTGCCTTCATTGCCAGCGAGTACCATGGCGGTGTATGCTTTTTTGAGACCAAAACAACATTTTTGCCTTTAGTGAAGCTTTTTTTTAGATTGATTATGGCCTGGCAGCTTTTGAACAATTAGGTTTTGCAAAAACCATGCCAAAACAAAACAAGAATTGCTAAAAGACTGTCAGCTAACGCCAGACCTATTGGCATTGCCAGTGCTTGTTCGTGGGTGCTGCCGCTCATGCTACGTGCCTTCAAACATGTATACACTACATGCCCTGATGTACTCTATCTTTTTAGTTTCTTAGTTCTACTTCTCCATAGTAGCCTGTTTAGCAGCATGATAACAAATATGGTCCTGTTAAGGCTACGATAGAAAAGTTGCCGGCGACAGCAGCAGCTGCTGGGAGCCCAGCAGTCAGCTGCACACGGCTGCAGGTGGCCGCTCAGCTGTGACTGACAGCGCAGTGGCCGTGACGCCAGCTGGTGGGCGGGGCCTGCGGGCCTCGCTTCTGATGAGGAGGAGGCAGCAGCCAGGCTACAGACATTGTTACCAGATGCATCACAACACAAGGTAGGCAGCGCTGGTATCCAATGCGAAAGAGGCAGGAGGAGGCGAGCCAGCCTCCCAGACACACACCTTGGAAACAAACCCGGCAGGAGGCAGGGGCGGCTTCCCCTGAGACTGGCGCGGCGCCCCCCCACCCCCAGGTAAGTGCTTTTTTTTATAAGTGATGCTCTGACCCGCAGTTCCCTGGCATGGTTAGGGCAGCTGGCTGGAACAGGACGTGCAAGCGTATCCTCGCAGCCCCCACAGAGACGCAGAACAGCACCCTGGTAACAGCTCATTGCCAGCCCATGACAAGGGCAGTGGCGGGTACAGCAGCACCCCGACAGCCCCTGACATACACCACTCACGGGGGCGACGGGCAGACTCCGTGTTGGGCTCAGTACGACAAGATACCCTTTTATTTATGCACGCACCCCTGCCTCCGTTAGACACGTCACATCTTGCACGATAAACCTGCAGTAGGTTTCCCCCACCTGGAACAAATTCTGCTTCACGCGCTGACCTTTTTCGTTGACTGGCATCTAATTCATCTGCTCAATTTTTTTACTTTTAGTTTTTTTGACATAACGCAATTTGCAGATTGTAAATGTGCTTTCATTTTAAAATCAACAAAAACGTATAACCTGCATAATGGGGGAGGGGCTTACTGAACGACAGCCTAGGTTCCAAATGAGTTAATTTCATGCTCTCATAATTTTTTACACGCCGTTTCCTCTGTGCAGTGCCGTGCTCCGTAGAAGAACACAATGCAAAACATTCTGTGTTTTTTCCCCCCTGATAACTACATATTTGTTTTGTTGTCAAGATCTTTTCTGGGCATCGTGCACCAGCCTCCTGTTTCTGGTACATAAACAAACAGAAAGCTGACAATACATACAATATGTTAGTGAGTGTCATGGAAAACGGGGTGCTCTGGGCGCCTGTTCTCGGGGACGTGTACCTGAAAGCGCGCTCCTGCAAATACTGCTTGCTGTGGAGATGGTGCATTGCACATCAAATTTCCTAGAACCCCTTTCCTAGAATACCCTTACCTCATCCTCACGCTGCGCTTCATAACCAGGGGGCGTATCATGAACAGCTGCGCGGGCTTTAGAGAAGAGCTGAGCGCTTGTTTCTATGCGCCTGCACAATGAACCATAAGTGCATTAATTTAACTGCATGTGTTCACGATTCTCGGACAGCACGGCTCAGAGAGAGGCGAACCCAGCCCTCTGTTTCCGAGCTGCTCTGTCTGTCGGCTCTGCTGGGGCCAGCGCAGCTTTTTATGATACGGCTCCAGAATTAAACTTCCTCCTAAACTAAATACAACCAAGGGCGCATTGAAATAAAGCGCTGCATTGTCCGAGAGATACAAATCTGAATAGATGAAAATGGTTATTTCGATGGCCACCATGGTGAGCGCCGATTGTTAAGTAATACATTTTAAAGAAGAGTGCCTGTGTTATAGAAAAGGCATGACACTTTTTTGTACAACTGACATCAAGCCTTCCTTCCACTATTTAAAGATTATTTCTATTTTCTGCGTGCTGTTCTAATCACTCAGTTCTCCCCTAGTTTCTGCTGCTTGCGCAGCTTTACGTAATCACGTTTTATTATGAGATTAGATTATAGAATATACTCCTCTCACAGTGAAGGATGCTTGAGTGAAGTTCTGTAGTGTTTGCTTGAGTGAAGTTAGGTAGTGTTACTGAGTGAGGTCTCATCACTTCTGCTACGCAGAATTTCTTTGCATTTTGCCATATAAGCTATCTTTGGTTTTATGAGTGAGGTCCTGTTAGTAGTATGCAGTCAAGATGGATTCGTTTTACTAGAGTGTGATGGGCTGGTTACCTGAAGAGTATCTACAAAATACGTATCTGTTTAATGTTAATATATATATGTGTGTGTGTATATATATAAATATATGTGTATATATACTATATATATATATATATATGAGAATACAAAGTCCTGAATTACCTCTTCTGGTAACACACAAACAGGTACGGACCACAGATGTGGAAATTCAAATAACGTGCTTTATTGCAGTTTTCAGCATGACGCGTTTCGGCCGCGTTACCACAGCCTTGATCACATATGTGTGTGACTATATATATATATATATATATATATATATATATATATATATATATATATATATATATATAGAACTAATCCTGGCAACATCCTTAGACAGGCACCGACTCTGTGAGAATTTGGCACAGAAATTTTATTTCCAACAAGAACCCAGACGCGTTTCGATGGCGAACCGCCTTGATCACTACATCAGGTACTCTGCCATTTTCACCACTTATGTAAATCACTCACATTTGGTTGTCACAGCAACCATCTCCCAACCATAGACATAAAAGTTAATAAGTGCTGATATATACATGACAGTGCAAAGAATAAATTGAAAACGAAATATATGTTACAAATAAACTAAATATATAGCTAAGCGTTTACCAATGTTAATGATATCACAATTGGAAAATGCAAAATTAAAGAAAATTAAATATATCTCATTGCAACAAACTGGCGACCAGTATTTTTACCATACATGTGAAAACTAATGGCAATAAAGCTGTGAAGAAAAAAGTTAATGTAACTTTGCAATAATCATAGCTCTCAATGAAGATCAGCCTTATGTGTATAGCAATCACAATTGGTTACTAGTTTTGTCATGGTGCACACGCCCTACTTTGTACCCTTTGAAGAACAATGAAATCGGGTCTAGATAAGACACGGAAGACCGATTGCTCATATGTGTTACATGAACTAAAAATACCAAAAGTAGGGTTGTGTAACCAAACATGTTAATGGTCTTATTTATTCAATACGACTGGAAACCAGGTCTATCTATGGCCACCCTATACTATTAAGCTATCCAGCCCCAGTGGGCATGCTGAATGAATTTTGAGCAAAATAAAAATATATTATAGAAGTCTATAATAACATTCAAAGTTTAACACATGTAGAAAACGGTGCCAGTCACTGGGAGAATCAAAACAAAACGGTAAAATAAAATAAAGTGAAAAGAGGACCTAACGCTATGAGGAATGGGTCAGGTACAGAAAGCGTATGACATTATCTTATAAATGTACATTCATTGCTTCGTCTGCATTCATCCCATTAGGGATTTGCGAATTAAGCAAAATGATGCATCTCGACTCTAATCTTCTTAATGTCAATTGTCTATTCCCTCCCCTTGGGGTTTTCGGGACTGTATCAATTACATAAAAAGACAGATCTTGGGCTCTTCCCCCATGGCACGAATTGATATGTCTTGCCACCGGGTAAGATTGGTCATTATTGGAGATGGCCCTGAGATGTTGCAGAATGCGGACATGTACGGGGTGGATGGTACTCCCCACATACTTTTTGACACACGTGCATTGCAAAACATATACAGCAAAATCAGATTTACAGTTGTAACTGCCTCGAATCTCATAGGGTATATGTCGAAAAGGCAGTTGTACTGTTTTTATATTTATACCATGTTTACACGCCTTGCATTTTGTGCACTTGATAAACCCCTTCTGTGTTTGCAGCCAATTCGGTATTTTAGCAATTGTTGGCGCGCTGCACACTAATTCTTGGCGCATAGATTTTGCTCTCCTAAAGCTTATAGAGGGGACTTTGGCGCATGTGGGGCCTATGATTGGGTCACTGCGTACTGTACCCCAATGTTTGTAGAGTATTTTACGCAGTGTGGTGTGGTATGCATTAAATCCTGTTATAAGTCTTGGAGTGCAACTAACCCATATCTTTCCCTAGCCCCCGCCCACGCCCCTTCATTACCCCCTTCCACCCCAATTGACACGAGCCTACATAACACTGAACTTGACCTATCCAATTTGATTACCGAACCCCTCACACCTAACAGCCCCGTCACCCCTCATTCCACACCCGCTTCCCTATCTCCCCCCTCACACATCAGTCCACCCTCCGTAACTAACCCAGACCACCCCCTCGGTACCTCCCTCACATTAATTGCCCAGAGCCTACACAACATCGAACTTGACCTATCTAATTTGATTACCAAACTCTCTCAATTCAGGAAAGACTTTATCTTCCACAGCTCCAGAACCCTCCCCCACCATAAAATACCCACCCAACCCCGCCCAAAAATCCCCCCCAAAAACTCCCCCCGAAAATCCCTAACACCAAACACAATCATTGGAGATCGACTCCTCTCCGCTGCTGTATACATAGACCTCACCGCACCTCGAACCATCTCTCCCCGTCCGACCTCTCCGACCTATGCAACTCTTACCTTCCTAGCTTACCAACCACCAATTCTCCACTCCCTACTCCCACATCCCTGTTATCTTAGGGACTAATAGAATCCCCTCCTCCCCCACTTCCCCCAGACCACCGCCCCAACTCACGTCGATCCACACTTGCCCACCCACCATATGCAACCCCACACCACTTACATGTATGCTGGTCAACTGTCGCTCCGCTGTCCAACATGCCACGGAAATTTCGGAAACTATCCTGAGTGAATCCATTGACATTGCATTCCTCACAGAAACCTGGCTCAAAGACCACTCAACAAGCATACTTGACCTACTCTCCCCCCCGGGATACTCTATTCTTAGAAAAGATAGACCTGACAGAGTTGGGGGTGGTCTAGTCATTATCTTTAAAAATGAACTTCAGCTATCCCTTGTCAATAATTCTGGCTACTCCTCCTGCGAATACCTAGAAGCTGAACTGACAACCCAAAATTCCCACCCAATTCGTCTACACAACATCTATCGCCCTCCGGGCCCCCCAGCCCTTCATCGAAGACTTATCCGAGCTCCTGACACAATCCTCATTATCCAACTCAAAAATCTCTTTCTGGGTGATCTTAACCTCCATTGGAACGATACCGATGATCCCACTATCTCCCTCCTCACTAATCTACTTGAGATCAATGAACTCAAACAACTATGCCTGTCCCCGACACACACCAAAGGAGCCATCCTTGACGCCATTCTTTCCAATGAAGATCTGGCCTCCGTGACCAATATCGTCCCCATTGACTGGTCTGACCATCACCTTATACTGTTCACCATTGCTAACAATGCAAATCTCCCCACCTCCAAAATTAACAGACCTAAGAAACTGACCAGAAATCTAAAACATATCCCCCCGGGTGTTCGTGAGTCTAAACTCCAAGCTCAACTTCTTCTCATTCCCCCCTCACAAAATGCTAATGAGCTCACTGAACACTTTAACAATACTGACACTGGTATTCTTGACCAATTAGCCCCGCCGAAACTCAAAAACCAAAGAATCACCCCCACCAACTCTTGGTTTAATACCGAGCTTAACAACGAAAGATGGTCACTCAGACTGTCGGAAAGAACCTGGAGACACCATCCCTCTCCCTCCCATCTTGCACTCCTCAGACACGCTAGATCCACGTACAAAAAACACATCTTCAAGGAAAAGGCATCCTTCTTCCGCACACAACTTGATCGTGCCAAAAACAGACCTAGGGAACTCTTCAAAATCATTCATAACCAAACTTCCCCTGCACCTCCAAATCTGATCGCCTCCTTAGCCAGATGTGAAGAAATTTCCCACTTCTTCTCGGAAAAAATAGACAAAATTGATCAATCCTTCCGTTCCACTCAGCTCCCCTCCAACTCCCAATGCAAACCTGTCCTCACCTCAAATGCCTACTCCACATCTCCTCGACCAGCTGACCCTGCTACCTCTCCAGAATTCAACTACCCTAACTCACAATTAAAGAACAATGCCTCCTTGCTCAACTTCCTCCCCGTGACTGAGCTAGAAGTCCTTAAAATAATTGGTAATCTTAAACCGTCCTCCCACACAAAAGACCCCTTACCCTCTAACCTTGTCCTTGCCCTTAAGCACATCATCACCCCATACTGGACCACAATCATCAACACCTCTCTCTCCACTGGCTATGTCCCCACCTCGCTTCAACTTGGACAAATCTCTCCCATAATCAAAAACCCCAATGCTGACCCCAATGACCTAAACAATCTCCGCCCCATCACTAACCTCCCCCTTCTCTCAAAGGTCCTTGAAAAATGTGTCCTACTACAACTAGACAAACACATCGAAAACTTCAACTTACTTGATCCCTTTCAATCAGGCTTCAGGAAAGGCTGCAGCACCGAAACGGCAATGCTCAATGTCGTCGATGACATCCACCACTCACTTGATAATGGCGAAACCTGCCTTCTTATCCTCCTTGAACTCTCCGCAGCGTTCGATACAGTCAACCATTCAGCCCTACTTAATGTGCTTAGGACCCGTTTCGGCCTCAATGATACTGCCTACAAATGGTTCGTCTCCTACCTACAACACCAAACTCAGCAAATCAAAATTCAAAACTGTCTTTCTAAACCCACTCCTGTCTCCCTTGGAGTCCCCCAAGGATCTATTCTCTCTCCCTCCCTCTTTAACCTCTTTATGGAACCTCTCACCCTCATTCTTAAACAAGCAGGCATCAACTACCACCTCTACGCCGATGACACCCAAATCTATTACAAGATTAAAACTCATGCCGACATCTTACACCTGAACAACACCCTCACCAAGATCCAAACCTGGTTCCACTCCAATCATCTCAAACTTAACCCTAATAAAACCGAAATCATTCTCTTCTCCCTTAAAAACAACCCTCTCCACGTTCAATCATGGATCTCTGACCTCAATGCACTCAACTGCTCACTCACCCTGTCCAACTCCGTCAAATCTCTTGGTATTTCTATCGACAACACCCTGACCCTTAACGTCCACATCAAAAACTCTGCTAAAGGAGCCCTCTTCACTCTCCGTCACCTCAAGAAAATCAAACCCTTTATACCCACCGATGATTTTAAACTTGTAGTTCAGTCACTGGTTCTTTCACGTATTGATTATGGTAACGCCATCCTCAACGGAATCCCCAAGGTCCACCTTGCTCCAATCAAAGCAGTGCTCAACCTTGCAGCCAGGCTCATTACAGACTGCAAACGCTTCGATCACATATCCCCGGCTCTCAAATCTCTTAAATGGCTCCCTATTGAAGGCAGATCTGCCTACAAAACTGCCTGCATCACTCATAAAGTCCTCCACCAAAACACTCAGCAGTACCTCTCCAAGAAACTCCTCATTGCGGGTACCACACGACCCCTGAGAAGCACCAACTCCCTCCTCCTTATACCACCACTGCATAAAAAGAAAGCCACACAATCACGCTCCTTCTCTGGTAATGCCCCTATCATCTGGAATGCCCTCCCAAAAAACCTGCGCTGCAACCCCTCCTATCTCAGCTTCAAAAAAGACCTCAAAATCCACCTCCTCCATTATTATTGGGGATCCTAACCTGTGACCTGCACTCGATCTCCAATTTCACCATGTTATATTAGTCCAGTAATACTTGTCCATTTCATGAACATCATCGGCCTAATTACTTGATATGTATAGCTCCTGCCCCTGTTTATCTACTTGATTCCTTTATCTATTTGTTTGATTTGTTTATCTATTTGATTTGTATACTTCACATGTTGTTGTCATTATCTTTTATCTACGTATACGCCATGTTTGGCCCAATTAATATTGGGGATCCTAACCTGTGACCTGCACCTGATCTCCAATCACCATGTTACATTTTGTCCAGTATTATCTGTCCATTTCGCGAACATCATATACCTAGTTACTTGAAATGTATAGCTCTTGCTCCTGTATATTTATTTTGTTTTGTATATTTCATACGTTGTTTCATTATCTTTTTATCTACTTGTATGCCATGTTTGCTTTATATTATCTTCTCTTGTAAAGCGCTCTGATACCTCTGGGTCTAGCCAGCGCTATATAAAACTTTTAAAATAAATAAAAAGTGTCTGTCTTATTGTTAGTGCAACTGTTTTTGCTTTTGGTGTTAAAGAGCAGATCTTCCCTTTTAAATTTAATGCTCCTAGCTTTTGCTGTGGCCAGGGTTTCAGTCTTGTATCCTCTCCTTTCTAATCTGCAGAAGAGGTTATCAGTAGATTGTTGTAAACCCTCTTCTGTGCTACAGTTGTGCCTCATGCGCAGACATTCAGCATAAGGGATGCTAACTTTGACACTGTTAAGGTGAAAACTACTAGCATGGAGAATTGCATTTCCAGCTGTGGGTTTTCTGTAGGTTCTTGATTGCAATTTGTTACTTTCTGCATATATTTCTAAGTCTAGAAATTGAATGCACTCTTTGCTGGTGTTACAGGTAAATGAGAGATTCAGGGTGTTATTGTTTATCTCATGTGCAAATGTCAGCGCACTTTCTTGTGTGCCATGCCAGAGGATAAATATGTCATCTATAAACCTGACATATAGAATGACATTTTCAGTCATAGCTGTTTTCTGTGTCTTCATGAGTACTTGCTCCTCCCACCAGCCCATATGCAAATTAGCATAGCTGGGGGCGAAGCAAGTACCCATGGCAGTGCCCTGTAGTTGTTTGTAGTGCAGTTTGTCGAAGATAAAGATGTTATTTTCCAGGCACCACTCTGCCATCTGCAACAGCATCATAGTATGCTGATGCATGTGTATAGGTCTTTTCCCAAGTAGTGGTTCAGAGCATTTAGCCCATCCCTGTGTCTAATACTTGTGTATAATGTGTTAACATCCAATGTCATTAGTACACAATCATTGTCCCAAGTGATATCATAGATTTTAGTCAAAAAGTCTCCGGTGTCTCTGATGTGTGAAGGCAACTCACATACTGCAGGCTGAAGAAAATGATCGATGAATCTCGAAGTGTTTTCAAATAATCCACCACTTGCCGCTATAATAGGTCTTCCGGGGGGCTCATTAGTGTCTTTGTGTATTTTAGGTATTAAATACAGTTGTGGTGTTATCGGGTAGTCTGTTTTTAGATATTCAAATTCAAGTTTCGTAATTAACCCAGTTCCTCTCCAATCATAGAGAGCTTTGTGGTACTTCTCTTTCATTCCCATGATGCTGGTAGGGGTTATGCGGTTGTAGCACTCTCTATCTTGTAACTGTTTCTGTGCTTCCGCATTGTATTTATCTAAGGGCCAAAGGACCACATTACCGCCCTTATCGGACCATCGGACCACGATATCTTGGCGTTGTTTGATTTTGTTCATCAGATTGTTGTATTCCATCCTGTTCATGTTATGTGCTTTGTTAAACTCTTTGCTACTAGTTTGAGCCCAGATTTTGAGATCTTTAACCACATTCTCAGCGAATATGTCAAGTCCATCCTTTGGCATCATAGGGATGAATACAGATTTGGGTCTAAACGGTGTGCGCACTCTCCCATAGATATCCAGATTAGTTGCCTGGGCTAATTCAACCGGAGTTTCCAAACAATTCAATTCCTCATGTTCCAATTGTGCCAAATCTTGCAAAAGAGACATTTCTTCTACATTGAGACCACTCATAGTTTCACCAAAATTAGTTGTTTCATCATCTTTTCTAGATATGTTGAAAAAATGTTTTTGTAATTTCAATTTCCTAACAAATTGGAAGAAATCCACTCTAGTCTGTGTATAATCAAAATTTGTTTTATGACAGAATGAAAGGCCCAGTCCAAGAATTCTCTGTTCTTTTTCAGTCAGCGCCATATTAGTGAGGTTTATTACTGTATTTTCTATGTCTTTGTTACTGTCTACCTCCTTCTGTTTCTCCTGTATGGTTGTTTGTTTGTTTTTTGTGGCGCGCTTGCCCCATCGTCCGTCCTTTCTGTGCCTTCTTTTCGTTGACCCCTGCCCGTGTTTTCCTGGCGTGGGGGCCGTGGTCGCAGGCTCATTGTTCTTTCTATTCGTAAAAAACCCAATTTTTGTACAACAGTAGGTGGTTTCAGTTTTTGTGCTCCGCTGCTTATAGATTCCGTTTCTGACTCTACTTCTGAGCTTAAATCTGATGCGCTCGGTTCTGCTTGCCTGAGTTGTGTTTCGGCAGTTGTGGACAGTTGCTGTCTTCGTATATTCTCAAATTTTTGGGAAAAAGTGTATATCCTTCCATTCATATAGTCGTTTCTGTCTCTTTGAAATTTTATGTTATGTTATGTTACGAAGATTTCTAAAGCGCGCGATTACCCGGAGGTGTCCTGGCGCTAGTTACTACTCCTATTGCCGAAACCGGAAGGACAGGAGTTATTCATCAAAAAGCCAGGTCTTCAGCCCTTTCCTAAAAGCCAAAAGATTATCGGCGTTTCTCAGATGAAAAGGCAGACCATTCCAGGCCTTAGCTGCACATAGGGAGAAGCTTCTGCCACCCCACTGGGCTTTTTTTACGGGTGGGACTGCAACCAGTTTGGCTCCCAGTGATCTCAGTGTTCTTGCCGGTCTATACCATTGAAACTGGCGTTGTAAATTGTATTGCCTTTCTTTCTTTTATTGATTCCTCGTGTTTCACTAATCTCGTTTTCATTTCGAAAGTTTCTTTTTATTTCCTCCTGGTTGTCAAATTTTTCCAATTCTTTGAATAGTTGTTCTATTTTCAACAAGATAGTCTCACGATCACTATTGGCATATTTAATGAGTATTTGAAGCATTCTCCTTGAAGATTCGGCGCTGTTATCAGCCCAGTCTTTCAACATTTCGGGGTTCGAATTCTCGTAGGTGGGAGCCACCAGAATCCTGAGCCCCCTTGGGATGCGTCCTACATCTAGGTATCGTTGCAAGGATTTACATTCCCACCACTTCGCAATCTCGCTTTTGCGCAATTTCTCCAATTCATGTATCATTTTTACAGAGTCATTTCCTGCCGCTTGTTCTGTTGTCTTTGTTTTATCGGCGGCTGACCCTGCGCCGCTGTCTGCATCATTAAAAATGTCTAAGGCTGCCACTTCCCGTTCCCTGACCCATTCTTCAGCCATCGTTGGAAATGGATTTGATTTCTGTGTCACTCACTGCCCGTCTCTTAATGCACAGGACTACCTCTCCCATCAGCCACCACGAACTCCACACCAAACACCTTCCAATCCACACCAGAGCGCTTACCTGAAACTCTGATCGCCCTCCAGCTACCACGAGGATCAAGCGCTTCTCTGGTGATAGGTAAATCGGATGTTTTAAGTATCGGGTTATCTGCAAGTTGTCTGCTGCGGGGGGCACTGCGTTTTCCTTTCACAGGAATTTTTACCATTCGGAGTCCGTAGACACAGTGCACCAGATCGAGGAGGGTCGGCGTCACGATTCCGGGGAATCTTTCAATATAGAACTATTCCTGGCAACATCCTTAGACAGGCACCGACTCCGTGAGAATTTGGCACGGAAATTTTATTTCCAACAAGAACCCAGACGCGTTTCGACGGTGAGCCGCCTTGATCACTACATCAGGTATATATAAATATATATGCATAAATATATATATATATTACCCAGTGGGTAGTTATAGTTAGGACCGTGTTTTCATAGGAAATGCCCTGTTTGTGTTGCTGATAACGTTGGCCCCATTTAACGAAGCTCCACAAAACTTTCCAAAACGTGGTACTTTTTTACTAGTTTGCACATGGAAAGTTTGGGGGTGATCCATCAGGCGAGGAAAAGGGGGTGTCCCAAAATGCGTTTTCCACATTCAGTTTTCGTGTAAATCCGTTCAGCAGTTTTGGAGAATTTAAGGTTAAATTTTTTTTATATATTTCACGCTGCGGAGGATCCACGGGGCTGACAGATCTCATAGTGAGATCTGATTGGCTACCACCACCTCAACCAGGAAGTGGCAACAGCCATCTTAGGACTCAGCCCGAGTCCTAAAAAAAAGTTAAAAAAAAAGACATAAGGGAGTTAGTTGGGATGGTGGAGTCCCAGAGGGACTCTGCCTGCGGCCAAAAATGTTTAAAAAAAAATAAAAAATGTTACCACAAATTTGCAGAGGATCTGCGAATCCGCATCAACATTTAAATAAAAAAAGCGCAGCTCCTGCGCTTCTTTTATAAATCTCTGGGGTGGGCTAGGGCCTGGGGGGACGACACCTTTTATTTTTTTTGACGACGGGGTGCACGTGGTCCCCTTCCCTAGGCCGTTTTTGGCCCTGGGGACCCCATTCCCCAGGGTTTGAAGTCTTTTTTAGGGTGGTCGGGGGCAAGCAATATTGAAAAAACACTTGCATTGTAGAGTACTGTTTTACTGGCTGTGGTTCCTAAGAAACTTAAAACACTTTTTGTAATGGTTAGTACTAACAATGGACAGACAAGTGCCTACATTTGTGTGATGTTGACAAAGATTTGTCCTGTCTTTATTAAAATGACAGGCTTTCTTAAGGACATTTTATAAACCTTTCCATAAAAATGTACTGAACCAGTCAAACCAAGGCAACTATTTGTGTGCAGTTTAGAAAGTTCTGCTTTATAGACCTACTTCACTTAAATTTGTGTTTAACCTGTACTGTAAATAATGCTTCCTCGCTATCGATAGGGTCTGAAAGCTGCCTCTGCTCTATTCTGCTCCTGATTCATTGTTAGGTTTCATTGCATGGTACTTACCTGAGCAATTGATGAGCTAGACCTCTATTCTGTGTGCAAGAACACTTCAGATTTCGTAATACCTCAGAGACACAACTCAAAAACGCCCTTACAAGCTTACAATGCTCTCAAAACAAAAGAGTGCTTGTTCTTTACCCCTGTTAGGATCACTGACAGAATATCAGAAACGTAAATATGGTGTGGATAGAATATTGTGTCAAAAATGTTGAGGGCCAAAACATCGAGAAGGCAAGTGCAAATAGGCAAGTATAGATTTACTATTTTTAACTCCAGATCTACGTACCTTAAACTTACTGTTAGAAATAGGGGTCTCTTGTTGGCAGAGGTAGGTTCCTTTTTCCATGTAGGGACCCATGCTTCTAGTCAGGGTAAGGGGGATACATATTTTAGATAACCCCTGTTAACCCCCTTGGTAGCTTGGCACGAGCAGACAGGCTTATCTCAAAGTCAATGTGTAAAGTATTTGTACTCAGAATACACAGTAATCGTGACAGCACCACAAAAGGACACCACACCAGTTTAGAAAACTAAAGTATCTTTATCTAAACTCAACAAGACCAAAATGACAAAAATCCAACATACATGTAGTAAAATAGCACTTCAAAATAGTAATTTCAAGAATAAAGCTTGTAGAAAACAAATAGCTCCACCTGGGGTTATTACGACGTCGTGACAGCAATAAATTCAAAGTACGGCGCCGACCGCGAGGTGTGCGGCGTCAGGCACAGAGTCACGTGGACCCCCGGACAGTACCATTGGATAACGAAGTCTATGACGACGCACAGCGTCGTGGAGGTGAGGCGTCGGTGCTGAGGCCAAGGCCGGCTCCCTGGCTGCCAAGGGGAAGGTGAGGCGTTGTTTCCGCGAGGAGGCGTCGTGTCAAATCCAGGACAGGGGAAGTTGGTTGTGTTGTTGGTGAGGCGCCGGTTCTGGTGAGGTGATACGAAGTCGGCGAGTTTGTGGAGTCACCCTCGGCGGTTATCGGTGCTGCGATAACAGATGCAGGCGCTGGCGATGACGGAGTCGGTGCTGGCATTGGGAAATGCCGATAACTGCAGGCCTCGGCAGGTGTCAGCAGGCATCGGGGCTGCGGTGCAGGCCGGGCGGTGCGTCGTGCACTTCAAGAGCGGTGCCCCTGGCCTCGGTGCAGGGCGCGGCATCACAGCTGCGTCGCTGACGGCGTCGGAGACAGGTGTTCTTGCTTCTTTCAAGTTGCCTCCATCTCCCAACAGCAGGAACAACCTCCAGAGGCCCAAAACTGGAATAGGCACCTCCTGGCAGGTCAGAACTCTCAGCAACAGAGTTCAGGGGAGCTGGGGTGAAGTCTTTGTGTCCCTGAGACTTCAGAACAGGATGCCAACACACACATACCCTTGGAGATTCTTCTTCAAGCAGGTGATCCAGCGCGATATTAGCAAACAGCATTCATACACCATATACTGACTTGGGCCCATACATTCACACTACGCTAATACTTACGCTGGGTTTATCAGTTGTTACTCTTATCAAAAATCCCTGCTTCCAATTACCTTCTGATTGAAGAGTAATGACTTACCGATGAATCCTTTGCTAATTGGGAAATTTAAAATGAGTGACATTCATTATAATACAAAATCCAGAAATAACCACTGAGTCTGGAAGTTTTAAAATGTTTATCTAAAGATTTAGCAGAGTAAAATACAAAGCCACATGGTACTTGATCGAAAATACCCAGGATTAAGCATAGAAATGATTATTGCTAATCAATGACGGTGTTTAAAGAAAAGAAGAAGATAGAGACATCAGCGCAACTAAAGGTTGCATTATATTTACCTAAGTGCGAGAACTAAACCCCTTAGCCAAGGAGTTGAAAAGATAGGCCCCAAGAAGGATGAAGAGCAAAGACCTCCTCCAGGATCAGGACAGGACCGGTGACCTCTCTACAACGACGCCTGCGTCGTTCCCCTCTCTGATACTCGACTTCTCTCGATTTCCGTGCCTTCCTTCTAATGGACTCCGCCATCCCCTCCTCAGGACCTCTTCAGGACAGGACTTCAATCAGCAACCGATCAGCTTGGTAGTCTGGAGCTAGGAGCGCTCTGGCAGCATGGACGCCTGTTCTTCGTGAACGCCTGCTCTGCTGTGCCTCTTCTAACTAATTAACTAATGCTATATTCTATTATACCCTTCTATGCCCATGTACCTCCCCTTAATGTTGCTAAAATATGGGACCACTACTTCTGATTGGACAGGGACAGGGGGTGGATTGTCGCACCATATTGATTTGTCCTAAATTGTAAAGCCTATTGTCCTTAACGTTCCCACCCCTTCAATTTAATACATTTGCTTTATTTCCCACCCGTCTCACGACAAATGTTATACAATTTACAGGGGAAAAGTATCATTTTTGTCCACCGGAAACATCAAGTACAGTATCTTCGGCCAATGTGTCATGGCCTTGGGAGACGTCCAAGTTGACTTCACTTGGCAGGCACACAGGATACATGCGCAGAACCATCGTCTCTCGAGTTACAAGTCACCAACCCAGGCCCAAGTTTACGAATTACTAAAAGTGCAAGAAGGAAATATTAAAATCACAAATAAAATGTTTCACTGTATACCCACTATTTCTATTCTATTTCCATTTAATTATATATACTATCCCGCATTAGTAGCATTAGGAAACGACAATTTAGTAATGACATGAGAGCAAGCTGAAGCATGTGAAAACATCAAGCAGCCATTTTAATGCACACTGCGCAGAAGCAGAAGTTTCCCACCAAGCAAGAAAGACGTCACACCATGTGATCAGATTGCGACATGCGCAGAGAGGTTCCCGCGCTTTAGCGGCCATTTTGGATTACAGACAAGCGTTATTCATTAGTAAAACACATATGCAAGCGTCTCTCCCCTTTGTGTAGTGTATGCAAAGGTTAGTAATAACAATACAATTTTAATAAATTAATACTATGAGGAGGATTGCGTACAAGCAAGTTTCATTTTTGAAACCTTGCTCCATCACAGGTTCAGAACAAAGTTCCAGTCTTTGTCCTTTCTTTGGCAGAAGCAGCAACTGTAGGCCAACCCCGCATAGCACACAGCAAAAGGGGCTGTACTCCTCACAGCTCTCCAGCTCTTCTCCTTGGCAAAAGTTCCTCTTGAGTCCAGAAGTGGTCTAAAGTTCTGGGGTTTAAGGTCCACTACATATACCCCATTTTGTCTTTGTTCTTCTTTGTGCAAGGGTCACTGAGCCCAGTCCAAACCAGTTCTGTCCTCACTGGTGGATCATGAACACAGGGGGAGGAGACAGCATTGTGCAAGGGAGACAGGCCCTATTCAGGTGCAAGGAAAACTCCTCCCACTACTTTAGATGCAGCCAAGGTCTATTCAGCTCAGCTCTGAGTCATCCAGGAAGGGCCAGGCACACCTCAACCCCCCAGTGGCTGTCTACAGTGAATGCACACCCCCAGCCCATGCCACTCCAAAACCAGACAGTCAATTCACAGACAGGCAGAGGCACACAGAATGGTTAAACAAGAAAATGCCTACTTTCTAAAAGTGCCATTTTCAAACACACAATTTAAAAACCACTTCAGACTCTCACAGTGAGGTTTGAGGCGGTTCATGTGCAGTACCCTCAAAGGGTTCCTGGGAGTCTGCAAGTTTACCAAGTAGGTTACTTCACTCTTGCGCTCCACCATCTCAATTGGCCCAGTCCACTTGTCTTGGAGCCCACAGGGTTCCACTGGTGCCATCACCCACAATTTTTGGCCAGGCTGAAACTCAACCAGAGTGGTATTCTGGTCATACCATCGTTTCATCTCCTCCTTGCTGGCTTCCAGGTTCGCCTGAGCGAGTTTCCTGAAGCGTTGAGTCTGGTTCCTGAAGGCCAGCATGTAGCTGAACACATCATGGGGGGTCTTACCAGAAGTTTTCTCCCAGCCCTCCTTCACCAGACTCCGAGGTCCTCTCACAGGGTGCCCATACAATAATTCAAAGGTACTGAACCCTAAGGATTTCTGTGGTACCTTCCTGTAGGCAAACAACACTCCAAAACCAGACAGTCAATCCACAAACAGGCAGAGGCACTCAGAATGGTTAAGCAAGAAAATGCCTACTTTCTTTGAGTGGCATTTTCAAACACAGAATTAAAAAAAAATCTTTACTAAAAAGATGTGTTATTAAATTCTGAGTTCAGAGAGCCAAAACTTTATTTCTCTATCTTGTCCCAATAGGAAGTTATACTTGTAAGATGTTACAAAGTATCTCCCATGTTATCCTATGGGGCAGATAGCCTTTCGATAGAGAAAAACGAAATGCACTGTATTTCACTATCAGGACATGTCACACACACCAGTACATGTCCTACCCCTGCCCATGGAGGTACCTTGGACCTACCATAGGGATGCCTTACATGTAAGAAAAGGGAAGGTTAGGGCCTGGCAAGTGGGTGCACTTGCCAGGTCGGCATGGCAGTTTAAAACTGCGCGCAGACACTGCAGTGGCAGGTCTGAGATACCTTTTCAGTGCTACTCATGTGGGTGGCACAATAAGTGCTGCAGGCCCACTAGTAGCATTTGATTTACAGGCCCTGGAACACTCAGCGCACTTTACTAGGGACTTACCAGTAAATCAAATATACCAATCAGGGAGAACCAATTGTAATAACAATTTACACAGGGAGCACTTGCACTTTGACACTGATCAGCAGTGGCAAAGTGCCCAAAGCATCCAAGCCAGCAAAAACGAAATCCAGCACAGCATCAAAACTACAGGAGGTAGAGGCATAAAGTCAGGGGAAACTTTGCCAAAGATGAAAAGTCTAACACTTACCTTCACAAGATTTTTGTCCTTGATAATCTTGATATGATATTTGGTCTAAACACCCTCCGTGATACAAGACACAAGCTCCAGAGGTAAAAAGAAGTTAGAAGAAAAAATGAAAAGCAACATTCTAGGATAAAGATAGCACCAGCTATAGTGACATCCCCTGTCATGGTTATGACCCTACCACACCACACACCACACCATACCATACAATGCTTTCCTATAGATGGGAAACATTAGTAACATTGTTAGTGGCAGTACAAAATAATGTTTAAGTAATTCTAATCTAAATAAAGTATTTAAAAAACGAGCAGTAGCTGGCACTGCAAACAGAAGACAACAATTTTTGTGAATGTTCAGTAAAACAGACTCCTTTGGGCCGCTCTAATGTAGAAGTGAATAAAAGACTAGTTTGGACTAAACTATTTAATTAAAGGCAATTATACAGCACAAGCCAATCACGGCAAAGTCCTTTATTATTAATCCAGAATTCCTCAGGTGAGGTTTTAGCGGAGCAGCATAGTGTACTTCTTTAGCAGCACTCTCTGCCAGGATCTTGCATTTATTGCTACCTGTAATCACTGCTGAACTAATCCTAGCCTCCTCTAGTGTGTCCAAGGGCTGTGAACGTGATGCCGTAAACACTACTGTTTTCTTGTGGATTATTAGTGTTTATTTGTACATACAGTTTTTTATTCTCTTAACCATTAAACAGGATCAAAAATATACAAGTATCCTAGCAAAAGTTTCAAATAAAACCCCAAATGCTTTACATTTAGCTGGATCGCTTTATCTAAGGCTGAACCATTCCTCGAGTAACACACTCAGCAGCACATGCTACTCTTTGCTTGCACTTTGATACTTGTGGGATGCCCATTGTATCTAGGATTATGAAGTTACAGCAGGAGCAAAACTCTGACCCCCTCATAAATTTACATAGCTTTGACTATGTGCCCTTTCCAAGCTCCTGGAGGCTGTTGAGGGACTAAGTATGGAAAAAGGGGTAATTCCACTGATGATGGTTTGGGTCATAAAGTTGTTGTGTCTGGCACTATTTCCTTCCCACCCCCTCTTGTGAGAAGAGGGGTTTCCTTACGAGTTGGGCGATTTGAGATCCTAGCATCCTTGGTCTTGATGCTCAGAGCATCAGCAAGATATATTGTTTGTGGAATCTCCAGTGCATGGGTCACCAGAAGCATGCATTAGAGGGTGTGCCCTACCTGTAAATATGGTATCCAACACCTGCGGAGAGTAGTGAGGACACACATGTAGACGTACACTTGCTCTCAGGGATGGACTGAGAACCAAAAGCAGCCTTGGCAAAAATGTTCAAACCAGCCCTACTCCCTCCCCACTCCCTCTTTTATCTCTCTCTCGTCTATCTCTCTTTCTGCTGGTTCTCTTCCTTGAAACCCCTGAGCCAGCTGTAATTACCTGGGGAAGCTGGAGACATTGACAGAGGAGCCAGCAACTGCCCCCTCCCACCAAAGTCTCCAGTCCACGGTAAGATGCCCGTTGGAAAAAAGTGGGCCCATGGGGCCTTCTCAGTCTTCAATTTATGGTACTTGCAATACCCAAGAACAACAGTTTAATCGTTGTGGGTCTAAATGACTCTGTGCACTGACTGTGTTCGCTTTGACAAATATTAGTTTGCAGAGCTGTGCTTTTTCACAAATTTTCACCCAAGAAAACAGGTTAAAATACAGAACATTTGGACTCCTGAACAGATAGAGTTTGGATGGAACTCATTAATATCTCCACCGACTCCAGTCACCATTCCCCTTTCTCTAGCCTGCTCTGAGATGCACACACTTTCATTCCATACCAATTTTAGGGATTGCTAAACCTTTAGTAAAAAGCAGAGGGGTTCTTGCTTTTGCACTAAAACGAGGATCAGAGACCTTAATTCCTATTAGTGGATATGTGACCGTAGCTGTGCGTAATTACATATATTGGTAAATGGGGGAACAGGTTTATGTCTTTTACCCTAAGCTCACTTCATTTCAAAGTGTCTCCACCTTGCCATGCACACTGCATCACTGAAACCAAGCTGTACCTAGCTGATGAGCCTATAAGTAGGGTGAAACCGGTCCTGGGTTGCTTTCTAGTTTTATGGGGACCTGGCTTGGCAGTTTGGGCTGGACTGTTCCTATTGAAGTAGGGTCAAGACTAATTTGCATATAACTGGGTCAAAACTGAGGTGGCATGGTGTGCAGAATAGCGATGGATTGGAATGCGGTTCAAGTGATTGCCAGTGGCTGACAGGGGCGGCTCCTCCACGTGGGCGTCGGAGCGTCACCCTACTGCTTTCTCGCAGTGCGAGAAGCCGAAACGTAAAATGGTATAAATGCCATTTTACGTTTCTGCTTCTCGCTCTACGAGAAAGCAGAAGAAGGGTATGCCTGGTTGGGGTCGGGCGGGTGGGCTGGTCGGGGAGGAGTGGCTAGCCCAATGTTATGGGCGCTGACTGTTTGGTCGGCCCCAGGGCCGACCAAACCAGTCATAGCACTCTCCGTTTTCTCCATGTAGGCTGCTGCGCAGCCTGCATGGAGAAAACCAGCCTGCATGGAGAAAACGGCCTCCCCATAGATGCCTGTAAGGACGGCGTCCTAGCCAATCACAACGCTACCATTGCAGCGTTGTGATTGGCTTAGGGGAGGAGAGGGAGGCTGCCTGCTTCTGCTTCCTGTGAGCAGAGAGAGAGCAGGAGACGCGACGCTGGAGTCCAGGACCGGAGGCGAAGGTAAGTTTGTTTTTTACATTTTTTTAATTACATTAACCCCACACCCACTCCCCGTGCAGCCCCCGCCCCACGCCCCCCGCCTCCTCCCACCCGCAAGTTATGCCGGCCGTGACTGGTGACTGAGATTATTTAAAGCATTCCATTCATCGCTGTTTTGTATACTTACTGTGTCGGCCTAAGTGGGATGGGTATGCCCAGACATTGGTCCCATGCACACTGTGTCACTGGAATCAAGCTGTACCCAGCTGATGAGCCCATAACTAGAGCAAAACTGATCCTGGGCTGCTTGTGTTTCAGTTCAGGGAGGACCTGGCTTGGCACTTTGGGATGGACTGTGCCCATAGGGAGCAGGGTCAAGACTGATCTGCATATAGCTGGGTTCAAACTGAGGTGCCATGGTGTGCAGAATAACGATGGGTTTGGCTGCGGTCCAAGCAATTGGCAGTTGCTGAGATTAATTCAAGCATCAATCAATCAGGGTTTTGTAGAGCATGCTACTCATCCTTTAGGGTCTCAAGGCGCTGGGGGGTAGGTGTGAGCAGCTCCGTTGGGGTAATTCGAAGCGCCAGGTCTTGATGTCCTTCCTGAATTGGTGCAGTGTCGGGTTTCACCAGAGGTGAAGGGGGAGATCGTTCCAGGTCTTGGCTGGAAGATAGGAGAAGGACCTTCCACCTGCTCTGGTCCTGTAGAAGCGTGGGATGGTGGCTAGGGAGAGGTCGGCTGAGCGGAGGTTCCTCTTGGGGGCATGGAAGTAGATACGGTCTTTGAGGTATTGGGGTCCGGTGTTGTGGAGGGCCTTGTAGGCATGCGTGAGCAGCTTGAAAGTTATTCTTCTTTTGACAGGAAGCCAGTGAAGGTCGCGGAGGTGTTGGGTGATGTGGTTGTACTGTGGGATATCGAGGATTAGTCTGGCTGCGCCGTTCTGGACGGTCTGAAATTTACGGAGGAGTTTTTTGTTGATTCCGGATGAGAGGGTGTTGCTGTAGTCCAGTCTGCTGGTGACGAGTGCTTGAGTGACCATTTTCCTGGATCCGGGGGGGATCCACTTGAATGTCTTGCGTAGTATGTGGAAGGTGTTGAAGCATGCGGAGGAGACGGCGTTCATCTGGCGATTCATGGTGAGTGATGAGTCTAGTATGATGCCAAGGTTACGTGCATGGTCCGTTGAGGTGGGTTTCCGAGGGCGGGGGGCCACCAGGTGTCGTCCCATGCAGAAGGGGTGGAGCCGAGGATGAGGACCTCTGTTTTCTCCGAGTTGAGTTTCAGGCAGCTGTTCCTCATCCAGGTTGCGACGTCCTTCATCCCTTCTTGGAAGTTGTGCCTGGTGATGTCGGGTTTCTTGGTGAGGGAGAGGATGAGCTGGGTGTCATGGGTGAAGGAGACGATGTTGAACCCATGGTTTCTGACAATGGTTGCGCGGGGGGGCCACGTAGACGTTGAATAGGGTGGGGCTGAGGGAGGATCCTTGGGGTACTCCGCATCTGATCTCTGTCGGTTCCAAGAGGAAGGGCGGGAGTCTTATTCTCTGTGTTCTGCCTGTGAGGAATGATCATAACCAGTCTAGGGCCTTTCCTTGGATGCCGGTGTTGTGGAGTCTGGTGGCTAGTGTGCGGTGGGAGACGGTGTCGAAGGCTGCTGATAGGTCCAGGAAGATGAGGGCTGCTGTTTGGGCTTGGTCGAGGAGGGTGTGGATGTCATCTGTGGCGGCAAGGAGGGCAGTCTCGGTGCGGTGGTTGCTGCGGAATCCAAATTGAGAGGTGTTTAGGATGTTGTTGGTTTTGATTAAGTGTGCCAGCTGGGTGTTGCCGGCCTTTTCGATGACTTTGGTTGCGAAAGGGAGCAGTGAGCTGGGCCTGAAGTTTTTGATGTCCATCGGGTCTGCAGTGGGCTTCTTTAGGAGGGGGTTGACTTCGGCGCACTTCCAGTTGTCGGGAATGTGGCAGTCTGGACGGAGCAGTTGATGGTTCGACGTAGCTCATGTGCAATGGCTGTGGCGGCCCTGTGGCAGATGTGCGGCGGGCAGGGGTCAGAAGGTGCTCCGGAGTGGATGCCCTTCATGGTCTTTAGGGTGTCTTCTGTCGTGAGTGGGGTCCAGGTAAGAAGGGTCTGTTGGGTGGCGTCGCTGGGTTGGTCGTCGAAGTTCTCATAGAGCGTCTTGATTTTGAGGTGAAAGAAGGAGCTGAGTCTGTCGCAGAGGTCTTGGGAGGGAGGGACGTCAGTTGTTTCACTGTTGGGTTTGGCAAATTCCTGTATGATGGCGAAGAGTTCCTTGGAGTTATGGGCGTTGGAGAGGATTCTGTCTTGGAGGAAGTTTTTCTTTGTGGATTTGATGAGTTGGTGGTGTGCCGTGGTGGCTGTTTTGTAGGCGGAGCGTGCTTCCGGAGTTTTGCTGTTTCTCCATGTCTTTTCCAGTCGTCGGCAGGGGCGCTTGGATTCTTGGAGTGCCGTTGTGAACCAGTTAGCTTTCTTGTTGTGTCGTCTCGCGGTGTTCTGGAGGGAAGCGAGTGTGTTGGCGCAGTTGGCGATCCATTGGTGGAGGTTGCTTGATGTGGTATTGGCGTCTGTCGTAGTTGGGAGTGGAGTGCAGGTGAGGTGTTCTTCGGAGACTTTGTGCCAGATTTTGCGTGGGAGGCAGCGCGCGTGCTTGTGTGCGGTGGGTTTAGTAAAGGAGAAACGGATGCAGTGTTGGTCAGTCCAGAGCAGTTCCATGGTGTGGCTGAAGAAGATGTTGTTTACTCCTGTGAAGATGGGGTCGAGTGTGTGTCTCGCTGTGTGAGTGGCGGCAGAGACAAGTTGCTTCTGCCCTATGCAGGTGAGGTGCTCTAGGAGTGCAGTGGTGTTGGGGTCGCTGTGGTTGTCCAGGTGGAAGTTCAGGTCTCCGAGTAGTATGTAGTCTGTGGAGGCGAGGGCGTGGGGTGCGATGAGGTCGGCGATGACGTTGGTGAACGGTGTGAGGGGGCCAGGTGGTCTGTAGGCGAGTGTTCCATGGAGCATCGTTCTGGGGTTGGTCTGGATCTGGAAGTGGATGTGTTCTATGGGGGGCAAGGGGTCGTACGAGTGGGTGGTTGTCAATGGAAGGGAGCTTTTGTGGATGAAGGCGAGGCCTCCTCCTGGGCCGTTGGGGCGGTCTTTTCTCAGGATCTTGTATTCGTCGGGGATGGAGGATACGATGGCGGGTGCGGAGCTGGCGTTGGTCCATGTTTCTGTGAGGAAGGCGACGTCGGGCGTGCGAGTGTTGAGGAGGTCCCAGATTTCTATGGCGTGTCTGTGCAGGGAGCGTACGTTGAGGAGGATGCAGCTCAGTGGTTTATGTGTGCTGGCGTCTGGTGGGCTGGGGGTTGCTGCCGGGATCCAGAGGTGGGTAAAGATGCAGCAGCAGTGTCGGCAGGAGATCGGGCCTCGGGTGTTGCTTGGCGTCGGGAGCTGGCAGTCGTTGTTGCGTCCGGGGTTGAGTGCGTGGAGAGTGCTGGGGTCGTAGCGGCGGGGGTCGGGGGACCAGAGTCCCTGGCGCTGGTCACGGTCGGGTCGCAGACGGGTGCAGATGGGCTTGCCTTTGGAGAGCGATCAGCTGGGAGGCAGGAGCGGAAGTGACACGTGGGGGGGAGGGGCCCGCGGTGGAAGCAGCGGCAGGGAGTGCAGGAAGAGGGAGCGAGGAGGGCAAGAGGCAAAAGAGGAAAAAAGAGAAAAGGCAAAGTGAAAGAGGCAAAAAGAGAAAAGGCAAAGAGAAAAAGAGAAAAAGGCAAAGAGAAAGAGGCAAAAAGAGAAAGAGGCAAGGAGAAAAAGGCAATGAGAAAGAGGCAAAAAGAGAAAGAGGCAAGAAGAAAAAGGCAATGAGAGAGGCAAAGAGAAAAAGGCAATGAGAAAGAGGCAAAAAAGAGAAAAAGGCAAACAGGACACAGAACAGAGCGCAATAGCAGAAGAGCAGGGTGCTCTTCCACTAGACCACCAAGGATGGGGCGCAGACAGGAGCCTGCGGGTAGAGGAGGGCCTCGAACAACTACCTTGAAGGAGCTTGGGCTTAAGGGCAGAGCCTTAACGGTGGAGCTGCGTGGGGGAGAGCAGTGACACTGACCAAGAAGGTTAGAGGTCGTGCTCTTCTTGCGGGGCAGCAGCCGCCATGAAGTAGGGGTCGGGGAGGGTGATCAGCTGGGAGGCCGGAGCGGGTACGACACACTGGGGGGGAGGCGCCGCGGGGGCAGCAGCGGTGGGGAGCGTGGGAAGAGGGAGTGGGGAGTGCAAGAGGGAAAAGAGGCAAAAAGAGAAAAGGCAAAGAGAAAGAGGCAAAAAGAGAAAGAGGCAAGAAGAAAAAGACAATGAGAAAGAGGCAAAGAGAAAAAGGCAATGAGAAAGAGGCAAAAAAGAGAAAAAGGCAAAAAGGACACAGAACAGAGCAGAATAGCAGGGTGCTCTTCCACTAGACCACCAGGGATGAGGCGCAGGCAGGCAGGAGCCTGCGGGTGGAGGAGGGCCTCGAACACCTTCCTTGAAGGAGCTCGGGCTTAAGGGCAGAGCTTTAACGGTGGAGCTGCGCGGGGGAGAGCAGTGACACTGACCAAGAAGGTCAGAGGTCTTGCTCTTCTTGCCGCGCAGCGGGAGCCATTAAGTAGGAGTCGGGGGAGGGTGAACAGCTGGGAGGCGGGATCGACACGTGGGGGAAGGGGCGGCTGGGGCAGCAGCGGCGGGGAGCGTGGGAAGAGGGAGCAAGTAGGGCAAGAGGAAAAAGAGGCAAAAAGAGAAAAGGCAAAGAGAAAGAGGCAAAAAGAGAAAAGGCAAAGAGAAAGAGGCAAAAAGAGATAAGGCAAAGAGAAAAAGGCAAAGAGAAAGAGGCAAGGAGAAAAAGGCAATGAGAAAGAGGCAAAAAAGAGAAAAAGGCAAAAAGGACCCCGAACAGAGCGGAATAGCAGGGTGCTCTTCCACTAGACCACCAGGGATGAGGCACAGGCAGGAGCCTGCGGGTGGAGGAGGGCCTCGAACACACCTACCATGAAGGAGCTTGGGCTTAAGGGCAGAGCCTTAACATTGGAGCTGTGCAGGGGGAGAGCAGTGACACTGACCAAGAAGGTCAGAGGTCTTGCTCTTCTTGCCGCGCAGCGGCCGCAATTAAGTAAGGGTCGGGGAGAGGGCGATCAGCTGGGAGGTTGGAGCGACACGCTGGGGGGAGGGGCAGTGAGGGCGGCAGGAAGCGCTGGAAGAGGGAGCGAGGAGGGCATGAGGGAAAAGAGGTGAAAAGAGAAAAGGCAAAGAGAAAGAGGCAAAGAAAAATGCAAAGAGAAAGAGGCAAGGAGAAAAAGGCAATGAGAAAGAGGAAAAAAAGAGAAAAAGGACACAGAACAGAGCAGAAGAGCAGGGTGCTCTTCGACTAGACCACCAGGGATGAGGGGCATGCAGGAGCCTGCTGGTGGAGCTGCGCGAGGGGAGAGCAGTGACACTGACCAAGAAGGTCAGAGGTCTTGCTCCAGCCATTCCTGTTTTGTATACTTATTGTGTTGCCCTAAGTAGGACGGGTATGCCCAAATGTGGGCCCGTGCAAACTGTGTCACTGGAACCAAGCTGTACCCAGCTGATGAACCCTTAACTAAGGCGATATTGGTCGTGCGTTGCTTGCGTTGCAATTTAGGGAGGACTAGGCTTGGCAGTTTAGGCTGGACTGTTCCTATTGGAGCAAGGTCAAGAATGATTTGCATAGCCAGGTCCATACTGAGGTGTCATGGTGTGCAGAGTAACAATGGATTAGGATACACCCCGAGTGATTGCCAGTGGCAGAAATTATTTCAAGCATTCCATCCATCACTGTTTTGTATACTTATTGTGTTGCCCTAAGTGGGACGGGTATGCCCAGACGTGGGTCCCGTGCACACTGTGTCACTGGAACCAAGCTGGACCCAGCTGATGAGCCCATAACTAGGGTGAAACTGGCCCTGGGTTGCTTGTGTTCCAATTCAGAGAGGCCCTGGCTTGGCAGTTGTTGCTGGACTGTTCCTTTTGGAGCAGGATCAAGACTGATTTGCATATGGCCGGGTCCAAACTGAGGTGGCATGGTGTGAAGAATAATGATGGGTTGAGATATGGCCCGAGCAATTGCCAGTGGCTGAGATGAATTAATTAATTCAAGCATTCTATCCATGGCTGTTTCATATACTTATTGTGTCCACTTTCTTACAGGATGCAAAAAAGGGAACGAGCGAGGTCACTCCTTAACTTTCCTTATAATATTTCCACACAAAAATGTCCGCACATCTTGCTGGATCGTGCTATTCCATCTGGTTTTTAAAAATGTAAGCTTATTTAAAATCTGTCTCTAGCAAAAATTTACATTTATTTAAAATCTGCCCCAGCTCTCTCTGGTGGGCGAGTTTAGTCAAACTGTTGTAATTTTACATTTTGGTGGTCAGCTCTGAAAGCTTTTCACTGAGGTCGCAACAGGATGAAGTACCGTGTCTTCTCCATGCATGAGGTTAAAGGCCATTACATCTTGGTGCCATTACACAATTAGAGGTGGAAGAAGACGGGAAACATCCTTTACCACGAAACCATTACAACGCGGTATGGTTACATCGTGGTTTTCACAACGCAAGTCGTTACATCGACTTACACTGGAGGGCGCTCTAGACTAAGGAATAGTGTGAATTACTAGTCCAACACCTTCCCTACTGTACGTAGACTGGAGTTGGAATAGTAATTCACACTATTCCTAAATCCAGTGCCCTCCAGCGCAAGTCGATGTAACGACTTGCGTTGTCAAGACCGCGATGTAACATACCGCGTTGTGATGGTACGCGTTGTATCATCATACATTCAAGAAGACAGAGCTGGTAAAATGAATAAGTGAAAAGTTCTTTGCCCCAATGGGTCAGTCTTTTGATATTGATCCAAGGTAATCTGTAGATCCAAAGTCAAGACAGGTAGAGGTGTTGTCTTTTCAGACTATTTTTTATTTTGCTCCTAGTTTTTCTGATAAGCCAGAGTCAAGAACAAAGGTAGGACAGCCAACACGTGTTTCGCCCCCTTGTGGTGCACAGGCCTGGTGCTTTTTCAAGGCATAGAAGTAAGATTCCGATCAGTATTGCATTGTGAGGTAGCAACGTTAGAGCCTTACAAGATAAGCTTGTGCACGCCCTAAGAAGAAATGGGTGGGTGCGGAAATACTGAAGGGCTTTAATGTCTATAATCTAGTAGTGGGGGATCTTCGTCGTGGTCACTGAGGTCCATTAGGCAATTAGCATAGAGGCTCCCATTTGTCATTAAATCTCCCATAAACAGACTTTGCCAGTGGAAGCTTCCCAGTGCCTAATTTGTAAAAAAAACATTAAGTGCCAAGCACTAGGTATTTCTCCCAAGAGCACTACAGCTTGCACCACCCATTGCCGCTGCCTGTGGTGCCAAATGCCAGTACCAGTGCTATGCACTAACACTCACACTCCTACAAATGTGGCATTTTGGACTATCCAAGGTTTCCTAAAGCTGTATAAATGGTCTGAATATGCTGGTATTACTTTCTAATGTATTTAATTATTCAGCACTCTGTTGATGTGCTCATTAAAAAATATTCAGACAAAATAGGAAATAATCAAAGAGCCAGTATTACGAAATAGATGTTGGTGCTGAGCACTGGAAAACACCAGCACAAATTAAGCACTGAGTCTGCTACACCTGGCATTGGGACTGGTGCCATAGGTTTTATTTTGTCCACTCCTCTGTCCCTAAATGAGTAGCTGTTCTCAGGGAATCTTAGCAGAATTAGGACATTCAGAACTTAATGCCACTAAGGGTATTTTATTCACTGTATCTTCACCTTCATCGATGTCACTTGTTTCAATCTGAGTTAGGAGGGAGTCTCAGCACCTAGATGGGAGTCTGATAATCACAGAGACAACGAAACTGTGGTTTACTATGTCTTAGCCATGCCAAGCCTCTAATTTCTCACAGACCCTGGGAGAGGGGAGGGTCTAGAACTTAGCTGTTTCACCAAAAAGCATTATCATCAATGGAGGTGTGGATCTTTAAAAAATCCTTATTCGAACCAGGTGCGCTTACTATGACAGACATTTTTCTGAGGACAATGAAGGTATTTCCTTCTGTGGGAAACAGAGTTGCATATCACACTAGATGAGAAAACCTTGCTTCTCAAATGGGGACTCTGTGGGTTAAGAACTTCTCCCACTCCTACCAGTACTAGGGTACCAGGGATGCTACCGGACGACACTCAGTTCCCATTCACTACTCATTCACCCATCCTCTCTGCAGTTGGCCACCTGTTGCAGGGGACCCCATTGAAGAAGTAGTCCCTGGCATAGTTTTGGACACTCAGACAAAGGCCAATGACTCTGATGTCCACCTTTCACCAATGGCGATTCGCTGATTCAGTGGGGTGGCCTACCTGAACCGGACGTGACTTCAGGAGCCAGAGACCCCTCCAAGGCTAACCCTGAGACAAGCTTTAAGACAATCCCTAACCTGTAAATCATCTTTCTAGGAAGTCCTTCTTCACGGACTTCTTGCATGACTGCATGTCTTGTCACACTCCTGGCTACTAAAACTCACACTAGTCTCCCAGCTGTCTCTTAGGGAACTCCTTTTAAACCAGCCTGGACATTCCATGTTATACCGCAGGAGCTGTGACCCTGGCTCATGGGACCAGATTCACACTGCAGGCACCATCTCTCCGATGCAACAGACATAGTAAATGGGCCCAGACCTGCACAACCCATAAATTAAAAAAACTGACACCGAACTGGTGGTTAGACACACAACCCCCACTATCCTTCTGTGTAAAAAAAAAAATGAGTCAGTAGTCTTGTCCCATGTTGCGCTGGAGATGACAGGTGTTGTGGTGTTGAGCAGTAAGGTGGGGTGAAAGGGAAGATTTTAGATTCTAGCCTAGTTGAACAGGGGCTGGGCTGGAGTATTGTTGATCAGACCCATATTTGTTTGGAGGCCCTGGCAGATGCAATTTGCAGCCGGGCGACTCCTCCCTAAAATGAAATTAGCTTCGGTACACCTGTTATGCTTTTTTAATTTACCTCTCAATGATGGGTACAGTAAATTATATATAAACAAAATAGCTGTTGCATCATTATGCTGGTGCGTAGATGTAGTTATGCATGAGCGCGCATGTATCGTGATGTTGGGACGACCATAGCGTCATGGCACATACATACGCATGTGTGATTATGCACGAGTGCATAGCTTCATTGCACTTTAAAAAAAAATGTTTTTGCCTATGCTTTTCAGCATTGGCAATATGGCAGTAACCATTTTTTGCTAATGCTGAAAAGCTTTGACAAATAGCATTGCCACGGCCAATAGGTTGAAAAGGTGAGACGTATTGGCATAGCCAATGCTTGTTTCAGTTCATTTTTCTAATTTATTCCATACGCTATGATCACCTCCCCACTTACAACCTTCCGATGTTCATTATCACTAGTGAGACCACAGACGCAGACCTTAATTTTCATGCTTCAGAGGGGGAACCAAAGTGAGACTATGGGGAGGGGACTCATTTATGGTCTCTCATATTTCGTGGCACACCATTTATATTCCTACAAAGCACTATTTGTTTATTTATTTATTAAAAGTACTGCATGTCTACGTTCACACACTTTAGAGTGCTTCAGAGAGGGCTGAAACAATACAACAGTCTGACATGGCGTGAGATTAGAGTCATTTGGACGGGTACGGGCGACTGATCTCTTCAGGTGGGTCCTGAATCTGGGAGATTGTGCTGCATCAGAAGTTAGTTGAAGTGATGAGTCAAAGTCTTTTACCATGTACAGAATTTGATCAAGCAAGGAGAATGCATTTCAACAAACATTCTAAGGATGGCAACGTTTGAAGCTTTGAGGTGCTTTTATCCTGTTCAAAAAGTTGACAATATTGTTTATGGGCTGTGCTGCACTTTTAGCGCCTATGAGAGCTATTGGCTTTGTCAATATTATGTAGCCATGCTGTGCAGCATGGCTAAAAGTGATTTAAACTAGAAGCGCAAAAACGCAGCCATCGCTGCCCACATCCTACCACTTTCTTTTTTTAAATTGCTCCCCTGAAGCAACACCGGGGTGGTGGGTCCAGGCAAGGACGTGGGTATGTGGTTGGGGGGAGAATTAATTAAAGCCATCATCCTGCCGGCGCTGGCCATGACATAGTGCTTTTTTTATTGTTTCCCCAAGGCAACACGGAGAGAGAGAGGGAGGTAACATGGAAGGAGGTAAGGTGGCAACACAGGGTGGGGGAGGAAGGCAACACAGAGGGGTGGACGCAAGGATGGGGGTGTACACAGAAAATGGAGGGTGGTTGAGGGGCTGGGAGCATGCAGAGGGACAATGGAGGGTTAGCGGGTCAGAGGGACTAGGGGAGGCACATGGAGTGGGGAGAAGTATTCGAGGAAAACAGCTGAAAAACTCACACTCTCGTAGAGTGCTTAAACAAAAATTAAAAAGTAGCACCTGAAAAGTGGAAGGACACAAGTAATACATCCAGGCTCCAGGAGAGAGCCAAACACAGGAAGAGGAAAGGAACAAACAGAAGCTGGCCAATAAGAAGTAAGCAAATGAGAGTGACAATGAAACCAACTTATTGTAGGTAACGGGTAGCCTCTAAGACCCGTGTAAGGTAACAAAAGGTCTTGCAGCACATGCGCTGTTTTAGGCGAGATCCAAAAATACATCATGTTCCATTAGTAGAGAAAGATTTATGGAACTTGTGGCAAATTGTAGGGACAGTGTATTTTAGCTATGTTTTTTCTTTTGTTCCCCTCTCACTGAATTTATAATTTTGCGTGTATGCATTACGAGGGCTGAGGTTTGTTAAACCAATATAGGTATTAGATCTGAATTTAAACTTTAGTAAACTACATTAACAGAATCGTCTCATATCGCTTCAGATTGCACATCAGGAACTTTCAGCAGCAGGGACGCAGGAGCGCAGAAGTCCGGTACAGGAGACACAGAGTAGGCAGCCCAAAAACCCACATCCCAGGGCAATATATTTTGCCTCATCAGTGCTTTTCGGAGGTCTTTTCCGCGTGCTGGATGTGCTGATGCTGACGCTCTACTCTGCACGCTATGTTGGTTTCTTCCCAACAGCATTAACGCTATGTCTACGTCACCTGCATTTAGAGCGCATTCTGAGCGAGCCTGATCGCGCCGAGCACAGAATGTCTTTTCAGAGCTGCTAATCTCGTCTGGGCTGGTGATGTAATGAAGGTCCCGGTGACTTTTGCATGTTAATCTCCGATAAACCCTGTCACACCGACACGCGAGGACCCCACGTGGACACACTTCCGCTCTCTCTCTTTGTCTGGTAAGCCAGGAAGGGCACAGACTCGATAAACTTGTCATCCATCCATCAGTAGGCCGCCACTGAGCATGACATCTACTTAGTGTTTGATAATACACGGGCTCTGCCTGCTTTAAACAATCTGATGCAGACCAGGCACAGCAGCAAGTTTGGTTGTGCTCGCAGCCATGTTCTGAGCAGTGAAGAATGTGTAGCATGGTGGTAACAGCAGCAGGCATTTAAATATGGCGGCCACACGAGGATCTTCTTGCAGGTGCCCCATCCTGTTGCAGTAGCTGCAAGCCCCTATTGTGTTAAAGCAACGCCTCCTGTCCATACTCATTAGAGGCGATGGGATTCCCCCTCAATTTTGGATCTAAAATTTCACCCTATAATAATTGATCAATGTTGATAATCTGTCACCACCCACTCTGTGAGCAAGGGATGGTGTCCCCTCCCGTAGGCGCCAACAGGTCGACACATCAGCCTTTATGGTTCTGGAATGCACCTAGCCTATTGAATACCGGGACCAGGATATCATGTCTCCTTGTGGTTGTATTCTTGGTGGACTCCCTAGGCACCAGTAAAGACCCAACACATGAAAGAGTAAGAAACCTCTTTAGTAAGGATCCAGCTTAGTGCCCACCTGTTAGGCGAAGAAGAGCCACCACCAGCTGTCAGAGTCCGAGCACTCATCACAGAAAACCATTCCTAGGGCCCGAAGCCTGTCACACACGGCAACTTCCAAGCGTGTGGCATGCCTTACAATTTTTTTTCTCTTTAAATAAAACAGTAACAATTCTCGAGAAAGAACTAGGCAAAAGAGAACATTTAAGACTGAAATTACAAAGGAGAGCAAGAGGGGAAGGGGCTTATTCTAGGGACTTGATGAAAAGTACCTTATTTTTCTGGTGTATATAGGATGGGCAAATACTGTATGTGGGAGGAGATGTGCTTTATTTGTTAAAGAGAGTGACGAGGAGATCAGGACTCAGAGTAATGAAGATTACCAACAATTAACTACCATGTACCCTTAATAGAACCTGTGAGGAAACGCTTCAGTATGTCTCTGCAACGACAGAGAGAGTGCACTCCTGCGGCAGTGGCACTCCCAGCCTTCCTTTGTAGGGGAGCTTGGGAACTCCCAAAAGAAGATTCTTAGTGATCTCTCGAGCCCTCTGTGCCCCATTCCAAAGGGCACCTTAAGAGTGGCCCAACTGTGTGTGTCACTCGAAAGCCTCTTTGCCTCTACGCAGGCTTTTGTGACATGAGGCAAACTCATGGGCAGACGTGTTCCATTCTAATCACCTGGCTTTGTGCACATGCAGATGAGAAAGCAACTGCTTGGATTGCAAAGCCGAATGCTTATTACAGAAGGAACACTGCAAAAGCCCCTTCTGTAATACCAATGGCCTCTGAGAGTGTAAATCCATGCTTGAGCTCAGGGCCGGCTTTAGCGCTGGTGGCGCCTGGTGCGACAATCACTTTAGGCACCCCCACGTCCCATGACCCCCTCCTGGGATTCTCTCACTACCACCTGCAAAAGTGCCCCTCATCTCTCCTATCATAAGATATTGCTAAGCACAGCGCCCCACTGAGGTCACAGTGTCCCTCCACAGGTCAGCGCCCACTGCGGCCGCACCAGTGGCACTGCCCTAAAGCCGGCCCTGCTTGAGCTCATGAGTACCTTTGCTAATAAGGCATATGGGCTTTCCGCTTTACAGGTGGTAGTGAGATGTTAGTTTAATGGTTCAGTTGCAGCAATCCAAGACTTCAAACTCTCCGAGTGTACCGAATGGTGTTTTAATTAAAGCCTAGGACTGGAAAGAAAAGTGGTGCTTTTCTGACCATGAGAAGTCTTGCAACCAAGCACAGAGTTTATGATTGTTAAATATTCTCTCTTTTCTTTAGGCTTCTTTCTAGAATTTTGTTTTTGTTTATTGTTACAGGAGTCAATGCACGTCCCTCATCATTTATTTATCCTGTGTGGTGCCATGTCATGCAGCCATATGAAATATTAACATCATCTGTACCACAATGTACTCGATGAAATAAAATAATACATTCATAATAAATACATAATTGAATAAATACAGACAGCGATAGATTGACTTGCATTTCTCATGCATAGTATTATTTATATGATAGGGCTCATTGATCTGCTGACTTATAAAATCTAGTTAGATTTTCACAGTGACTAACAAATATGCAAATAGTCTCCAATGAAATTCATTCACCGCTGAGAAGCCAAGAGCTGCTAAAGGAATGGTATGACCAGAAGCGCCTTGAGACCCTCACGGGTTAGTAGTTGCGCTTTATAAGACTTTGGTTGATTGATTGAGGTGATGCTGATTGAGAAGTATGCAGTAGAAGAATTCCTGATAATGAAATGTGCATATCCTACAGCTCTAAAGACAATTGGACTGGACCCTTCCCTGCTCCGAAGATCAGTGAAATCAGATTCTTAGTTGACCTGGATACTGGCTGTGAACCCTGCAGGCTCGCGGCAGCCTGAGTAGCCTATAGACAAGTGACTGTGTGTGGAGTATGATAATGTTATTGCCACTGGATATTAGTCCATGGGTGTGTAGTGGTACCTAGATTGCCTTGTTGGGGTATTTCAAAGTATATATTAAATCTCAAGGTAGAACAGTTTTGAACATTTTGGGAAGGTTGAGGACAGGAATGATTTTAAAATCATGTAGAAGTTTGAAGGTAAGGGTGGTGATTGAGGATTTGTCAGTGGAAAGGGCATGGGGTTGTTGTATATTAGCATGCATTGGTGTTTGATGAGTAGTTAAGAGAATTGAAACATTTGGACCATGTTGCCAAGGTTAAGGAGGTGTTCTACCAGTTAAATATAAAATTAGATATGTTGCATTATCTGTGGAGTGATACTTGATCACGTGCGCTCAGGGAGTCATTGAGCCCCTTGATTCACGGGTATGGTTGTCTCCTATCATCATAGCACACAAGAATGGTGAACTGTTAGACCTTTCAGCCTTAGGGTGGTCTCCCCGCAAACGTTTTGTCTTACCAAGGTCCTGTAAAGTAAATGCTATTAGTGGGCCTGCAGCACTGATTCTGCCATCCACGTAAGTAGCCCTTTTTGAACCTGGCTCAGGCCTGCCATTGCAGCCTATGGGTGCAGTTTTAAACTGCCATTTCGACCTTGCAAAATAAACCTTTGGTCAAGCCTAAATTTTCCTTTTTAAATACATATAAGGCATCTCTAGGGTACACCCTAAACAGCCCATAGGGCATGGCGCAGTTTATTTAAAAAGTTGGACATGTACTTTTAGATTTTACATGTCCTGGTAGTGAAAAACACCTACATTTGTTTTTATTACTACTACAAGGCCTACCTCTCATAGGATAACATTGGGTTACCTTATTACATTTAATAAGTGATAACTTTCAATTGGGAGGAGGTTGAGGTTGACCTTGACTGGTAGGTCGCTCCCCCACCACACAGCTCCGTCTGTGTGCCCTGCTGCTGCCCCTGATTGTGCTCGTTTTTCCTTTCTGTGCCCCCTTGCTGCCCCTGATTGTGATCGTTTTTCCTTTCTGTGCCCCCTTGCTGCCCCTGATTGTGATCGTTTTTCCTTTCTGTGTCCCCTTGCTGCCCCTGATTGTGATCGTTTTTCCTTTCTGTGCCCCCTTGCTGCCCCTGATTGTGATCGTTTTTCCTTTCCGTGCCTGTTTCCCGCTGCTGCGCCTGCGGCCCCGCCCCTCACTGCCCATTCGCTGCCCCATTCCCTGCTCCTCCCTCCCACCTCCCCATTTATGGCGGCCGCTGCGTGGTGAAGAGAGCGACCCCTGACCTTGACTGGTAGGTCGCTCCCCACCACACAGCTCCGTCTGTGTGCCCTGCTGCTGCCCCTGATTGTGCTCGTTTTTCCTTTCTGTGCCCCCTTGCTGCCCCTGATTGTGCTCGTTTTTCCTTCCTGTGCCCCCTTGCTGCCCCTGATTGTGCTCGTTTTTCCTTTCTGTGCCCCCTTGCTGCCCCTGATTGTGATCGTTTTTCCTTTCTGTGCCCCCTTGCTGCCCCTGATTGTGATCGTTTTTCCTTTCTGTGCCCCCTTGCTGCCCCTGATTGTGCTCGTTTTTTCCTTTCTGTGCCCCTTGCTGCCCCTGATTGTGATCGTTTTTCCTTTCTGTGCCCCCTTGCTGCCCCTGATTGTGATCGTTTTTTCCTTTCTGTGCCCCCTTGCTGCCCCTGATTGTGATCGTTTTTTCCTTTCTGTGCCCCCTTGCTGCCCCTGATTGTGATCGTTTTTTTCCTTTCTGTGCCCCCTTGCTGCCCCTGATTGTGATCGTTTTTCCTTTCTGTGCCCCCTTGCTGCCCCTGATTGTGATAGTTTTTCCTTTCTGTGCCCCCTTGCTGCCCCTGATTGTGATCGTTTTTCCTTTCTGTGCCCTCTTGCTGCCCCTGATTGTGATCGTTTTTCCTTTCTGTGCCCCCTTGCTGCCCCGGATTGTGATCGTTTTTCCTTTCTGTGCCTGTTTCCCGCCGCTGCGCCTGCGGCCCCGCCCCCTCACTGCCCATTCGCTGCCCCATTCCCTGCTCCTCCCTCCCACCTCCCCATTTATGGCGGCCGCTGCGCGGCCGTGCAGCGGCCGTGCGCAGCGGGCGCGCCTAAGGCGAGCCCGTCTGCGCCGTGGCCGCGCCCAGCGCCAGACCCCCTGGTCCGGGCATCCCCCGCGCCCGCCACATCAACAGACGCCGATACGACGCCAGCACCCTCCACACACTCAACCCCGGAAAAGATCACGCCTGCTACCAGGCCACCCCGAAGCGCACCCAAGGGCCCTTCACCTGCCGGAACTGCAGCTTTGCCAGCACCCGCCCCGCCAAACCACCGCCCAGGAAAGAACCCAACTACCTCAGATGCATCCTCCTCAACACCCGCTCCGCCCGCAAACACGCCATCGAACTCTGGGACCTTCTCGACTCAACCTCCCCAGACGTCGCATTCCTGACGGAGACCTGGCTGAATCCCGCTTCAGCCCCCGACATCGCCATTGCCATCCCGGACGGATACAAGATCACCCGCAGGGACCGCACCAACGGAGTCGGAGGAGGCATCGCCATCGTCCACAGGAACACCCTCAGAGTCTCAACCAACACCGACGACACCCTCAGCACCGCCGAACACATGCACTTCCAGATCCACACCGATCCCAACACCACCCTCAGAGGAACCCTCATCTACAGACCCCCGGACCCCGACCACAGTTCAGCGATTCCATCGCTGACTTCGTCAGCACACACGCCATCGCCTCCACGGACTACATCCTCCTCGGGGACCTGAACTTCCACCTCGAGAACAACTAGGACACCAACTCCACCACCCTGATCGACAACCTCGCCACCCTCGGACTCAGACAGCTCGTGACTACACCCACCCACGCCGCCGGCCACACGCTAGACTCCATCTTTTCCGCAAGCCCACACGTCTCCTTCAACCACACCTCCGAACCCCACTGGACTGACCACCACTGCATCCACTTCACCTACAGGAAGCCCACCACGCACCACCGCACCGAACAAATGCCTCGCCGCTGCTGGAGCAGAGTCACGGAAGACCAGCTAACCACAACCCTCGCCCTGAGCCCACCCGCCGAACCCTCCGACCCCGACACCGCCGCCCGCAACCTCAGACAGTGGATCGACGACTGCGCCAACACCCTCGCCCCGCTCAAGAATCCGCCCAACAGCCACACCAGCAAGAAAGCCACCTGGTTCACCGAAGACCTCCAGGCCTCCAAACGAACATGCCGAAAACTGGAGAAGATCTGGCTCCACGAACGGACAGCGGACAGCTACGCCGCCCACAAGAGCGCCACCCGCAATCACCATCACCTCATCAGATCCGCCAAAAGGGCCTCACTCAAAGACCGCCTAGACAACAACGCACACAACAGCAAAGAGCTCTTCAACATCGTGAAGGAACTCTCCAACCCCAGCTCCAACACCAACGACATCCAGCCGTCGCAAGACCTGTGCGACTCACTGGCCACCTCCTTCCACCGCAAAATCGCCGACATCCACGACAGCTTCAACACCACGACCGCCCCGGCAACCACCGAGACCACTGCCCCCACAACCACCAACCGCCTGCTCTCCTGGACCAACATCAACGACGAGGACACCAGCGAGATCATGAACACCATCCACTCCGGTTCACCGCTAGACCCGTGCCCTCACCACATCTTCAACAAAGCCAGTACAGCCATCGCGCCCCATCTCCGGAAAATAATCAACATCTCCTTCGAGACAGCAACCTTCCCGGAAAGCTGGAAGCACGCCGAGATCACCGCCTTACTCAAGAAACCCAAGGCAGACCCCAAGGACCTCAAGAACTTCCGACCCATCTCTCTGCTCCCGTTCCCCGCGAAGGTCACCGAGAAAATCGTCAACAAACAACTGACCCGCTACCTCGAGGAGAACAACATCCTGGACCCTTCCCAGTCCGGCTTCCGCAGCAACCACAGCACCGAAACCGCCCTCATCGCTGCCACCGATGACATCAGGACCCTGCTAGACAACGGAGAAACAGCAGCCCTCATCCTCCTGGACCTATCAGCCGCCTTCGACACGGTCTGCCACCACACACTACGAACACGCCTTCACGACGCCGGGATCCAAGAGAAGGCCCTGGACTGGACCACATCCTTCCTTTCCGGTAGAACACAAAGCGTCCGCCTCGCCCCCTTCCGATCCAAGGCCACCAAGATCATCTGCGGCGTACCCCAAGGCTCCTCCCTCAGCCCAACGCTGTTCAACATCTACATGGCACCCCTCGCCCACGTCGCCCGACAGCACAACCTCAACATCATCTCCTACGCCGACGACACCCAGCTGACCCTCTCCCTCATCAAAGACCCTCACACCGCCAAAGCCCACCTCCACGAAGGAATGAAGGCCGTCGCCGAATGGATGAGGACCAGCCGCCTGAAGCTGAACTCGGACAAGACGGAGGTCCTCATCCTTGGTTCCAACCCTTCAGCCTGGGACGACTCCTGGTGGCCAACATCACTGGGAACAGCCCCGCCACCCACCGACCACGTACGCAACCTAGGGGTCATCCTCGACCCCACCCTCTCCATGACTAAGCAGGTCAACGTCGTTTCCTCATCCTGCTTCAACATCCTCCGAATGCTCCGCAGGATCTTCAAGTGGATCCCCACCGAAACAAGAAAAACAGTCACCCAGGCCCTCGTCACCAGCAGGCTGGACTACGGAAACGCCCTCTACGCAGGAACGACGGCTAAGCTCTTGAGACGGCTGCAACGCATCCAGAACGCCTCTGCACGTCTTATCCTCGACATCCCCCGACGCAGCCACATCACACCCCACCTGAGAGACCTGCACTGGCTCCCTGTCAACAAGAGGATAACCTTCAAGCTCCTCACCCACGCACACAAAGCACTCCACAACTCCGGACCAGCCTACCTCAACAGACGACTCAGCTTCTACACCCCCACCCGCCAGCTCCGCTCGACCAGCCTCGCCCTCGCCACAGTCCCCCGCATCCGGAAAACGACCGCCGGCGGCAGATCCTTCTCCCACCTCGCCGCCAAGACCTGGAACACCCTCCCCACCAACCTCCGACAGACCCAAGACCTACTGGCCTTCAGAAGACTCCTCAAGACCTGGCTCTTCGATCAGTAGCAGCACCACCCCCCTCTTCCCCCAGCGCCTTGAGACCCTCGCGGGTATGTAGTGCGCTTTATAAGTGACATGATTGATTGATTGATTGATTGATTGTTTAAAGAACTGTAATTTAAAACCCTCTTTAATGGTAAAGTTGGATTTTAAGTCACAATTCTGAAAATGCCACTTTTAGAAAGTTGCAAAAACAACAGTTGATGGACAGAATGCAGAACAATGTCATACATTCACCCCAGTACAGAGATCTGGGCCTAAATCCATCGTTTTTTTGCTCACCATGCCATTCCAGTTTGAACCCAGCCATATGCAAATCAGTCTTTACCCTGTGCCTCATGGGAACAGTCCAGCCTGAACTGCCAAACCAGGTCCTCCCTGGACTGGAAACAAGCATCCTAGGACCGGTTTCGGAGTTTCACCCCTCTTCAGCCAGGATAGCTCGATTCCAGTGGCATGGAGAGCACGGGACCCACGTCTGGGCATACCCGTCCCACTCGGGGTGACAAATGCAAAAACAACAGTTGATGGACAGAGTGCAGAACAATGTCATACATTCACCCAGTACAGAGATCTGGGCCTAAATCCATCGTTTTTTTGCTCACCATGCCATTCCAGTTTGAACCCAGTCATATGCAAATCAGTCTTGACCCTGTGCCTCATGGGAACAGTCCAGCCCGAACTGCCAAACCAGGTCCTCACTTGTCAGCATTCTGTCCATCATTTGTTTGCTGTAACACTTTTCGCCCTAAGTGGGATGGGTATGCCCAGACGTGGGTCCCTTGCTTACTGTGCCACTGGATTCAAGCTAGCCTGGCTGAAGAAGGGTGACATACCCTGAAACCGGTCCCAGTTTGCTTGTTTCCGGTCCAGGGAGGACCTGGCCTGGCAGTTCGGTCTGGACTGTTCCCATGGGGCACAGGGTCAAGACTGATTTGCATATGGCTGGGTCCAAACTGGGGTGGCGTAGTGGGCAAAAGAACAATGGATTTAACCCAAATCTTTTGACTGGGGGAGAATGTTTGCATTGTCAGCATTCTGTCCATCATTTGTTTGCTGTAACACTTTTCGCCCTAAGTGGGATGGGTATGCCCAGACGTGGGTCCCTTGCTCACTGTTCCACTGGATTCAAGCTAGCCTGGCTGAAGAAGGGTGACATACCCTGAAACCGGTCCCAGGATGCTTGTTTCCGGTCCAGGGAGGACATGGCCTGGCAGTTTGGTCTGGACTGTTCCCATGGGGCACAGGGTCAAGACTGATTTGCATATGGCTGGGTCCAAACTGGGGTGGCATAGTGGGCAAAAGAACGATGGATTTAACCCAGATCTTTTGACTGGAGGAGAATGTTTGCATTGCCAGCATTCTGTCCATCATTTGTTTGCTGTAACACTTTTAGAAAGTTGGCATTTTCTTGTCCTAACCATTTGGTGCCTGCAGCCTGTATACTGGGCCACATGACTAAATACCACTGGCAGTTGGTCTTTCTGTATTGCTCCCAGACAGTGGGACAAAGGGGAATAGGTGTTGTATTATGGGCCATCTTTCACTTGATAGGGGGCGGAGCTTTCATCTACCACACTTGCACATCACAAACTCTGCCTCAGCACACTCACAAAGGGCTTCACACTAGTCTTTTGTGCCTCCAGACCAACTGGGGCCGGGGCAGGAAGGAAGGAACTTCAAAACACCTTTGGGGGTGGAAATCTCTAGACACTTCGCCTACTTGAAAGCTGACACCAAGTATAAATGGTGGACCCTCAGACGCAACGTTTCAGTATACTCCTGGACCTACGTATACTACAGAAGAAGGATGCCCTGCTGCTATGCTGTTTGAAGCCTGCCCTGCTTGCTGAGAAGGATGCCTGGACCTGGACCTTTCATGCCAGGCTGAAGTGACTCCCAGGGTCAGCTAACTGACCTCCTGTTCTGAGCTACAGGGACATAACAAGCTCAAGAGGCTTCCCTGCATCTGCCCAACTGACCTGCTGCCTGTACCTGCAAATGAAACTGCCTGAGCCCTGCTGGCCTCTGCTGGAGTGAGCTCCTCATCGCCAAGAGGTGCCCCTCAGGTTCTGGAACTTTGGTGTGGTATCATGGAAACTCCTCCTCTAAGAAAAGAAGAAATTCAGAAGTTTTGGGCTCTTCTCGACCGCTAACGAGACTGTTCGTGCCACGATCCTGTCACCCGCACTGACCGCCAATGCAAAACTCCGGTGAACCCAACTCTCCGTGTTGCAGCAACCGCCGACCGGCAACGCTAGATCTGCACTTCGCGCTACAGCCTCGACAGCACACGGTGACTGCCAAAACGAAACTCCAGAAATAACCATCCGTGAAGCCCGACAGGATCTTCGCACTACAACATCGACCATCCACGACGCATGGCCTTCACTTCGCTCTACAGCGACGACCATCTGCGACGCACTTCCTGCTCCTCGCGGCCTCCTCCAACATGAACTGGACTCTTTGCACTAGACTTTCGAAGGTAACTCTTACAGCGGGATTAACCTGGTCCCTGTATTCGGCCAGCGCTCTATCGCCATTGGCCTGAGCCTGTGACTTTCACCTGGTCTTGCAGGACCAGATAACCGCAAGTGGCGCTTTGTGTTTTTAGGCCCTATACTTATCATAAATCTGTAAAATTGCCTTTCAGTTAAACCTTACTGCTGTTTTGCCAAGCTACCAGAGAGTTAAGCACAGGTTAATTAAGGGTTTGCTTGTGTTACACCCTGACAAGAATTGTGTTTGCTGCTTGAGTAGGGTTTAAACCCCCAACTAGTAACCCAATTTCCTACATGAACTAAGTGTGTGCATTGACTTGCACAGCTGAATTAAAGTAATCTTGGGGATGTCATAGCAGGCAAACAACAACAATAAAAACTACAAACACTGCTTCCACTTTGTTTTATATTTGAAGCTACCTCTCAGGCAGCCAGCCCCATATACTGTCACGGTGTAAATTCTTCCTTTTCTGCGATTCGCATCTCCTTGTTTCCCATCAGCAAATACAATTACATCACTTACTCTTTATCCAAAAATTCAGATTTATTATTTCAATTCTATTTCATTCTGTATCTCATGCTTTCCAACCATTTCATTTTCAGAAAAAAACCTAAGGTCAGGCTTGTTCACATTTATGGTTTCAATTAAATTCTCAATGAGCCATATAATGCATAAAAATACTAACCTCGTCATTCATATCTGCACACTCTGCCTATACTGTATCTTTTCATGCATATTCCATAACATCTACCTATAAAGCATCCTACTTTGGCTTATGCCCTTGAGATGCATCACATGTGAAACTATGGTAAAAGTCAAGTTAGCATTTTATGGATCACCACCTAATAAAGCCACTTTCCTCAGAATCCGAATTCATATTGAACTTCTTCAATATTAAAATGTGTGTCACTGTATGTTGTGTATATGTCAGAAAACTCAAAGATGAAATTATTGGAACATCAAGGTTCACCCCAGAGAACGCTGCTCAAAACTACCACCACTGCACCTATGCAGAATGTCAATATCTGACCACAAAGTACAGTGAATTTAGTTACATTTCACACTGTTAACGTAGCGCCAACGCCTTAAATATAGGTTCACAAATCCGTATTTCTCCTCACCTAATTTGCTGGGCTTTCTACATTGCCATTCTCCTTCATAGGACAGTTGTCTTGCCTTTCCCATATGCAATTGTGCACTTAGAAAGTAAAGAAAACTTTAGCAACATGCTCCTTTATTTCAATATCTTTAAATACATATCAATGCCACATTTCCTTTCGACCAGTTCTACCTGCTCAATCTTTCTTAAATTCCAAAATGCATTGTTTTTTCCCTAATAAGATTGACAATTGGACTTATAGATATCCCTCTTAATTTCCATCATTGAACGGACCTTACAGAGGCATACCTACTTTGGCGGATCTCTGGAATTGTGACAAACTGAAGACTTTTTCCAAACCATGTGGCACATCACGATGCCGGTGGGACATCCACCGACAAGTCATCGGTGGCAGTCCCACCCATGGACAGTCCTTCGGGCTGACCGCCGCATTAGGATGCAGACAGTCAGACCCTTGTCTGTAGGGGGATGGAGCGCTGCCTCCACCAGCATCTACTGATCCCGACGGGGCGGAGGTCGGAATCGTGATCCTGAATGGAGGCGGTGCCTGCTCAGCCACCACTGTCCGGATCATGATGTCCATTTCACACAGTCTTTTCATGGCGGTCCCACCGCCATGAAAAGGCTGTTGGAGAGAGACTTTGGGGGCCCCAAGCAGGGCCCCTGTCCCCTGTAGGCCACTGCTAAGTGGCCAGTGGGGCACCAGTGGTGCCCCCCAAACATCCAAGCACTGTGTGCCGGGCGCACACGGTGCATGGATGTTTGAAAAATGCCTTTTTCTACTGCGGCTTGTGCTGCGGCCCTTTTCCGGGCCGCAGCACGAACCGCAGTAGAAAAAGGTAGTTTCTGACCGCCTACACAGCGGTCTGATCAAAATATGGCAGGTGGGACCACCAACTCCTTGTCGGCCGGTCTAAATCCCGCTTTGATGGTGGTCAGACGCTCGTCCGACTACCATCGTAATTAGCCTCTGTGTTTTGAATATCACCTCACACATTTACAGCACTGGTGATCTAGACAGTAAATGCATTGTATCAAGAGTAGACTTGGAACTCTTCTGCTTGGGCAGGATTCGTTGTCCATGTACATGCGCATCATGAAATGGGGAACTTGCATGTGGGTAGTGACAGGTACCTACAACATCCTTTTACCCTGCCTTCCTATTGGTCAGAAATATGAAAACCTTTCTACATTACGGATAGGTACACTCTTCAACCCTCAGCGAGGCTATTACTGATACAGACGGACACTCTACTCCGTCGTACCAGTGGTTAGCCACTTCATGAGCAATAGTGAAAGTCTGTATTTTGAGATGTTGGCGATCCAGGATGGTCACCTCGATTGTTGAATGGTTTCCTGAATTATAGCGCTTAGCCTCATTTGAATGTATTAAATACAGAATACTGGACTGTTCATCAGCATCTGGCCAGGTGTGGGGGCCGCTACTAGTTCAGCATATATTTTAACATCCGAATCCGGAGAGTATTTGTGGTGATGGTCCTTCTGGGGTAATAACTGTATTACTATATGTCTGCCATCTTTGACAGCCCGCCTGGTTCCAGTGCTGACATTTCTACCATGGCGCTCCAGCACTCCATGAACTCACCCTCATGTGTTTTGCACCGTTGGGAAATAATGAATTAGGCTGCAGAATTGTCTTTCTATTGAGAGCCTGAATTCCCAAGTCCTTCTTTGCTTTCCTGTTTGCCATCCATGTTAATTTGTGATTATTAGGACTTTCCTGTTCAGATACTATCCAGGGTCATTGATCTTTTAGGTGTCTGGATTGTTTGTACAACTGGTCCGTTGTTTTCCGTTTCATTGAAATGTGTAAGATGCACGATGCTATGCATATTTCATACTTATGGTGTGAAAAAATAAAACATGACTTCATTTTGTAATGATTTATTACAGTTGAGTTGCAACCTCACAGTTACTGCTGGTGAGTGGGAAATGCAGGCCATTGAGCACAATTCTAAGCACCGTCTAAACAAGATGGAGACCTAGACTGTCAGCGCCCTTTTATCTGAACTATTCCCCCCCCACCTCCCCCCCAAATTCACGTCATTCAATGACAAAAGAGCATTTATAGTACACCGTTTATTTATTGTACAGCTGCATGTGCAAGTTACCACACAATCTTGCCCAGAGTTCTGACCTACATGAAATTGCTTCGAGTGTGTTTTCACAACAAATTAAATGCACCATATGAACATGCTTAGTTTCAAAATACATTAAAATATCCCTGCTATGGGGTTATGTGGCTTTATGAAAAGAACCTTATCCTCATTCCAGTATATTGTGGTGGTAAGTAATCCTGTATGTGGGTAACTCTTTACCGTATGTAGGTACATATATGTCCAGATTGTAGCGCAACAGACACATGCACGTTTGCAGGATAAACAAACAGCTTTTATGGAAGGAAGTGCATTAAACCACAGAAAGGGAAATTAGTAGGTAGACTTTGATCCTTTTCTAAGGTTCAGTTTATTACCTCTGACATTTTAATAGGACTTAAATGAGCCCAGAAAAGTCCAGACATCACTTTACAGTTAATACTGCTGCAAAAATAATAAATGATGAAAAAAGCAAAGTGCATTTAGAAAATTCTCCTTTACAATTGGTTCAACAGCAGAAAAAGGTGATGTGGTGCAAAGGATGTATTGTATTACATCATGGTCTGTGATTTAACTTTATGACCTCCACAAGAACAAAGTTATATTTTCTAACTTTTTGTAATGTTTTACAATCTATACTAGATTTTCTGCAAAGTTTGCAGCATTTTAAAACAATGAAATCAATTTCCTATCCGGAAGGGCTTTGATTTCGTTGTAAATTGTTTCCCTCAGCCACTTCATCAATGACCCTCACCCGGAAACCTAACCTGAAAACACGGCTCGTGCTGTCTCAGTCAGCTTACACGTGCTCAGACTGCACTGTACAGCACAGCGGCCGTGCCCCGGGAGGCCTGGTTGTGGTTAGAAGAACCCTGTTGTGTTTCAAAATCTCTCTTGTAATTACCGCTGCAGTGATTTCTGTTCACGGCGGAAATATCTAATTCCGAAGCCAGAGACACTGTGGTGGAGACATCCCACTTGCTCCTGACTGGCAGGCGGGGGGGGCGGGGGCGCTGCTCATTTTAGCACGTTTCCGTCTGTTTTTCAAGCTGGCACAGTCTAATAAACATTGCATTTTCTAGACGAGTCTACTACATACGTTTGGAAATTTGGGGTTCCACCTATGTTACCTAGCTCCTTATAAAACTCTGCAGACCAATGCTCGTATTGCGTTAATATGCTGCCACGTGGTCCTGGACTGCTTCGGGGCAGGCACGTGAGACGCTTTTGTGAGGCTGGGAGTCCAAACCATTTGCAGGGCCTCTGCTTAGTTGCCGAACCAAGGAGCAGCTCGTAAGTAAGAAGACATGAACTCTGGGGAAAGAGCAAATATAGTATTTGGCGCCACCTAGCGGTGTTGCTGCCTTAGCTCCATCAACGGTCAGGTTATCTGTATTATTATTTGAAAATAGGTTGTACCAGGAGAGCAGGGCTTCAGAATGCGGGAGGCTTGAGGTGAAGAGCCCTTGGGGCCCTTGTGTCGGCCACCCCTGTGGCACTCTAAGTTTGCATTGTTGTGTGCTCGGCGCAGTCCGGGACGGGGTGCTGTATTAGAAAAAACAGTCCTGTCCCTAATGCAAATAACTACTTGTGCCTGTACTGAGAACAGGGCACCATTGAAAGAGGGACCGGTGGCTTGGAACCCCTGAACTGTCAAGGGGGGTGATATGATTTCAGAGGAGCCTGGCAGCGACCCTCAACTTGTGAGAGTAGTGAGTGACTGCAACCACCTTAGAGTGAGGCCTGGGGCTCCTTCAGACCCCTGTGCCCTTCTCAAAAGTAACATTTAAGGGCCCGTAACTCTGCGCCACTTCCTAGAGCCTATTTGCCCCTCTGCCCTTGTCAGTGTTGTGTCCCTGACGCATGTACCGCGTCGGACACCCGATGGTTTCGTATTAGCGCACGGCGCTGGCAGGCCGCGCGTCGCTGCAGTAATTGTACACAGACACAGTGTGTGGCTTCGGAGCTCCGGCCTCTCCGCGTCAACTAACGTCACGTACGCCGGGCTCCCTTTTATTAACTCCCTCACGTGGTCCTCGAGCACTTCACTGTAGACTAAACACAGGGGTACACCACAAACTCCCCTCTCGTGGTGTGTGGACCCGTGTCGCACCTGTTACGTCACAGGGTGCAACACTACATTCCTCCCCAAATAGATTTCACGCATGTTAACAATATAACAACTGCCACCAACAATGACTGCCACCCCTCCGCTGCCTGGTAGGGTCACCCTTACAGATCATAAAGGCACACACCAAACTTGAGCCCTCAAATGGCATATACATTTCAGTAACATAAATGGAACAGTCTTACATGAATAGATCCTTCAGTCAGTAGTATGGCTCGGGGTTTCTTCTCAGACTGTATCGGGCACACCCCTGACATCCAGGTGAATCTTCGGTGAGACGCGGACTATTCATAGCCATATTCGGAACCGAAGCAGCAGTCACAGGGGAATCCGGCTTTGAGCCTCCCCACTCCTCCACATCTGGGGCGTCTCCCCGGTCCGGTCCAGGCACTGCCGAGTCTGAAAGCACTTCCTTTGGAGTGTGAAAAGTCTTGAAAAACGACACGTTCCTGGTGACAGTCTCCAGACCTCGCTTCGCAGTAATCCGTGTGCCTTTCCGGTGGGTGATAACCCAGGGTTCTCTTTCATACGGCAATCTAAATTTACTGCCCTGGGTGCGATTCTGCAGGAGTACCACATCGCCTACCTTGAGATCAGATGGTCGGGCTCCCCGCTGTCTACTGACTTGATCATTTCGAGATTGCCTGCGAGCATGAATCTTGGCTTCGTGCAGGGCATCCGGCCGCCACATAGGGTGATGCGGGATGGAATCCGCTACCACCCGTCCCATGCACAAATGTCCAGGAGCTCTCCCCGTCGTGGAGTGTGGTGTTTGGCGGTAAACTCGAAGAAATGAGAATATGGCTAGCTCCAGAGATTGGTGGCGTTCATGGGCAATGCGGATAACCTTGTTCAGAGTCCGCATGAACCTTTCAGCTTCCCCGTTCGCTTGAGGCCACCTTGGGGTAACTTTCTTGTGGGTAATGCCAAGAGATGACCGATAGTTCGCCATCTCCTGCCCTTGGAACGGAGGGCCGTTGTCAGTTCTCAACTCTCGAACCAGTCCATGAGTGGCCATCACTTTCTCTAGTTTGGGAATAACTTCACTGGCACTCATTGACGATATTATTTCCACCTCTGGGTATTTCGATTAACACAAAAGTATGTCTCCCGTCCGGGAGACTCCCGAAATCCAAGCTGACACAAGACAATGGATGGTCCGGTCGAGGCTCCATGATTATCGGAGCGGGTTGACTGACTTCCCCGGTGGCTTGGCACCATTGGCAGGATCTCACTGCCTCCTCTACTGAGAGTACATATCCGAAGAATTGTAGTTGCTTTTTGAGGAACTCACATTTGTTGCGGTGCAGGGTGAGGCCGGACTCCTGAATTCTCTGCAGTACCTGGGTCAACCTGGCGTTATGTTCAGCGATGGTTTTGGCGTATATGAGAATGTCATCGCTGACGTTTACTACTCCAGGCAGGTCCATCAATAGTTCCTGGATTACATCCTGAAACACCTCAGCCGCGCTTGATACCCCAAAGCTGAGGAGGGTGTATCTTCTCAGGCCCACATAAGTTGAGAATTTAGTGATATATTGCGACTCCTCATCTAGCACTAGCTGATGGTATCCGGATCTGAGATCAAGCTTCGAGAACCAGCACGCTCCGCTCAGCTCCCCAATGAGATCATCTATCGTAGGAGTAAGGTGTTTTTCCCTCTTTATCGCAGCGTTGGGCAACTTCATATCGACACAGATCCGCACTTCCTCCGGCTGCTTCGGCTTTCGGGTGACAACTATGGGTGACACCCACGGTGCGGGTCCCGTTACCTTCTCAATAATCCCGGCAGCTTCCAATTTCGCCAGTTCCTTTTCGACCAGTGGCCTTAGATAGAATGCAATGTGTCTATGGCGGAGGGCCACTGGTTTGACAGTGGGGTCTATGTGCAGATGTACTTCTTTCCCATTGAGCCGCCCAATCCCCTCAAAGACTGCCGGGAACTCGGCTAGAATGTGCTGGACCGTTTCGTGGTGAATTCCGAAGGAGAAAGTGACGATCTCCAAATCTTCTGCTGCTCGGCACCCTAGCAGCATGCCGTGCCCATCCTCGGCAACATATATTTGTGACCTGATGGAGTTAGGGCCATACGAGATGGTTGTTTTGAACTTTCCTCTCATGGTCAGCGGCTGATCTTGTCCATATGCAAAAACTTTAATAGTTGAAGAATTCAGCGACGGGGCTTGTTTCAGTGTCTCATACACTTCCGCAGGCATGATATTGATAGTTGCTCCAGTGTCGACGACAGCCGTGACGTTGTGATCTCCGACTCGCACCTGGCACTGTGGAAGCCTGCGTGATGCCTGGGAAGCAAGCTGCTCCTATCATGTATGCAGCATGAACCGTGTGCTCTTCCTCTTCATCATCATCCATATCGCTGTTCCCGCTCCGTGCGTCGGGGATCAGGTTGACGGTGGGTCTGGGCCCTCGAGCCTTGCGGGACCGGCACACTCGCTCAAAGTTATTCATTTTACCACATCCCGTGCACCTCTTTCCGCAGGGCATTCTGCTGGCCCATGAGGGTCTCCACCGCAATACCCACATTTCCGAGGATTTACGTTGACCTTCCTGCTTGGCTTAGCTGCTGGGCGGGAAACCACCAGGTTGACCGGCTCCACCTTTACTGGAATTTGTAGTGCTGCCTCCATATGGGCTGCCCTGGCCCGTGACAGTTCATTTGTTCGCCCTAGGGTCAGGATGTCAGCCAGGGGCTTCCCCGACTCTTCTAGTATTCTTTCTCTAAATTTGGCGGAAGCACATCCTTGTATTATTTGCCCCCTTATCTCTTCTCCTTCATCGTGAAATCCACACGTGCTTGCTAAGTCTTTCAGGCGAGCGTGGAACATATCAATGGCACGCTTGGTGGAAGACAAACCGTTCGTAATCTTGGTTCGCCATGGGCTCAAAATGCGCTGAAAGGGCGGCAATCAGTGTGAGGTGTGTTTTGGGGGCCGCTTCATTTAGTGACTTGGCAATCCTGTAGATGTCTTTACCTCCTAGGTGCAATAGCATGGCTCACTTCTGTTTGTTGTCCACTTTGGTGGCTTCAAAGAATAGAATTAGTCGCTCCACCCATTCTTTCCATCTAGGGGCTTGAGCGGAAGGCGGCCCCTCCACCAGGAATGGCTCTATTGGCGGTATTGTGGCCATCCTGCCTCTTCAGCAATCGTTGCGCTCTTTCTGGCACTTCGCGACGGGGCGTGTGTCGGTGTACAGTGGGCAGCCAGACGTTTGCACCGCCACTCGCCATGCAGGATGCCTCCAGTGATGCTACTGGCACCTGATGCTCGGGCGTTGCAGCTGCAGAGACTGAGGCACAGGCCAGCGCTGTGTCACAACCGACCCCTTGTGTGCTGGTGTGGCTTAGGTTTTCAGGGCGTCGCCTACCACTGCACCTACTTGATACTGTGGTGGCACTTGTGCAGGGAGAGTGCTGGGGCCACACCTCCTGTCGCACTCTTGGGTGTCACTGGAGCAGGGTGATCTGGCCAAACACGTGCTGTAGGGCTCGCCTGCTTTCCGATGCACTCCGTGGCACGAGCACCGAGTGCGTCTTCTTTGCACTCGCGGCCTCCACGGAGTGAATGTGGTGGTAATATGGTGCCTCCACCCTCGTTCGCCAATGTTGTGTCCCTGACGCATGTACCGCTTTGGACACCCGCTATGCTTCGTATTATCGCACCGCGCTGGCCGGCCGTGCGTCGCCGAAGTAATTGCACACAGACACAGTGTGTGGCTTCGGAGCTCCGGCCTCTCCACGTCAACTGACGTCACGTACGCCGGGCTCCATTTTATTAACTCCCTCATGTGGTACTCAACCACTTCACTGTGGGCTAAACACAGGGGTCCACCACAAACTCCCCTCTTGTGGTGTGTTGACCCGTGTCGCACCTGTTAGGTCACAGGGTGCGACACTACAGTCAGTAATATTGTATAGACCAGTCTTTCCTCATTTTCAAAAGGTCACTCACTCATGAAAATGAAGGAATGCTCCCTTGACATCACGTACGTGGAAAATGTGTGCCCATGCAGGGCCGGCTTTAGAGTAGTGAGACTGGTGCAGCCACACTGAGAGTAGTGAGACTGGTGCAGCCACACTGGGCGCTGACCCGGGGAGGGAAGTGAGTGGAAGGGGCTGTGTTTAGCAATAACTTATGGTTAAAAAACACCTGCGGAAGCATTAAAAATGTCAGGATAACTCTTGTGTTTAATGTTGCTTTTTTTTTTTTAAACCATCTTTATTCATTTTATTATTAAATACCAACCTATCCCCCCAAACCCCTTCCCCACCTCCCCCTCCCCTCAGACAGGTCAAACTTCGATACAACAAACTAAATTGATCAAGTGTAATACATTACGTCATTTCATAAGTGTAAAAATAGAAATCCTCCAGAGAGCGAGTCAGTACAATACAACCCAATTAGAGCACAATCAATATGACACCAATAAAACTCCAAAAGTGACATGTGCAAATTTCTTCTCATAGTATAAAAACCATTATTCACCCAAATAAACCACAGGTGAACATGAGTGCTTATACTCCATCATATCCCGCTTTGGTCTTGAATCCATGTGCTCAAGGGATCCCAAATTTTCATACCTTTTCGGCGTAAGTGACTCCCTTTTCGTTTATATGTAGCTATTTCCAGACTATACATTGCTAATAACCTGGCTAGCCATTGCTGAAAAACACGTGCTCTGGGGTCCAACCAGGCAGAGGCAATACACATCCTTAAAACTGCCATAGAGATAAAAATCAATTCATGTCCTGTCCCTAAAAGATTTGCTTCAGAGATCCCTAACAAAATCACATCCTTTGACAGTATTATTTCACTTTTTAACACCTCCGATAAAAAATCTGATATATCCTTAATTAGTTTTTGCAATACATTACATGACGCAAAGATATGAATGATATCAGCATTATAAAGTGCAAAGCGTGGACAAAATGTTCCCTTTCCAGACCCCCATTTTGCTATTTTGTCAGGCGTATAATACAAGAAGAAACATGTCTTATAAAACTGTGCTTGTAGTCTAATGGACATTAAGATAGATTGTGACAACTCATACGCATACAAGAAAGTCCCATCTGAAACCCCCACTTTCGACTGCCACTTTTGGGAGCACTTTCCAGATCATTCGGCATAGCAGCATTTATAAGATCATATATCTCCCCTATAGAGCTTTCTTTGTCTTTAACTATTCTTTCAATAATATCTACTCTTTCAAACTTAGCCCTTCCACCTCCTTTTTGTAAGAGAAAATCTCTGATCTGGAGAAACTTAAAGAAATCCCTCCAACCAAGAGCGTATTCCTTTTTCATCTCTTCGAAGGACCGAAGTCCTGAAGAGGAGAAAAAACAACCAATATGATCAATTCCTGCCCTGATCCACTTTCCCATAAAAAAAATTCTAAAAGGCTCGGGAAGATTTTGATTATTAGATATGGGTGTATAAAAAGAGAATCTACCAATTCCCAGGGCTCTACGTGTAGCACTCCATACTTTAAAGGCACTAAAAAGAGTTTTAAAACTAACTTTTTTATAGTAGCTGTCATGTAGTTGACGCCAGAAACATCCTCCAGTCTCATTCCCCAACATAAGTTCAAATGGGGAGGGGACTTTATTAGTTAGTGCATTATCTGTACTCGTCCTGAACAGTTCGCGGCTATAAATCAATGTTGAAGCCCAATAGTATAATTTCAGGTTCGTGAGAGCCAAGCCCCCTTATCCCTTGGTAGAGTAAGAAACCTAAGGGCTTGACGAGGTCGCAAATATGCCCAGTTGAACCGGGAGAATATATTTTCCATTGCATTAAGCCATTAAGATGTGAATTCTAAACAAATGGCCCTAAAAAGGACATAAAATGTTTGGGAAAAAGAGCATTTTTATTACGTTACACCTACCACCTATAAATAGGTGCAGATTATTTAACTGTGCAAGATCTTTTTTAACGCTCTCTATAAGAGGCACCATATTGTCTTTAACCACATTATGTAGTCTGGAAGATATACTAATACCAGGATATGTAGCCTTTTCAGCCACCCTTTTATCTATCATCTGAACCTTATCATTAAGGACAACCTGCGTCTTGTCTTGATTCAGAGCATATCCAGAAATATGCCAGAACCACTCAGCCTCATCTTCGATTACCATTATGGAAGAGTTTGGATCTGCTGTAACCAAGGCAATATCGTCTGCATAGGCCAAGGTCTTAGTTGCCCAATTCTGCGACCATATTGCCGGTATGTGCATAATATTTTCTAATCTACGGATAAAAGGGTCAATAAAAATCACAAATAGAAGAGGGGAGCAGGGACAGCCCTGCCTAGTCCCACAGGTGATTGAAACATTTTCTGAAAGTATACCGTTCACCATTACAGCCGCCGATGGTTCGTCATATAATGTTTTAACCGCTTGAATAAAACCATCCCTAATACCGATCCTGGACATTGCAGTCCATAGATATTGCCAGGAGACCCTATCGAAAGCGTTTTCTGCATCCAACAGAATAAGAGCCATAGGGTCTCCTGCAACACTGGTGATATCGAATAATGCTATAACTCTCTAGATGTGATCTATTGTGGTACTCCCAGGAACAAACCCGTGCTGGCGTTCCAAAATAACCTTATGGATTATTGGTGCCAGTCGACTAGCCAACAGTTTTTAATAGATTTTCGAATCACCATTTATCAAGGTGATCGGACGGTACGAGCCCAGTTGTAAAGGGGATTTATTCTTTTTTAAGAAAACCACGATTTTTGCCAAGGACCATGATCTAGGGCAGTGATACTCAAAGTACGGCCCGGGGGCCGCATGCGGCCCTCCTGACCTTAACATGCGGCCCCCTGGGCAGCAGCAGCACTGGGCTGCTGTTTACTCGACTCAGCACTAACATGGAAAAATGTTTTAAATATACAGTAAGCACTTATTTAAAAGTTAATTGCAGTTAGGGAAAGTAAGTAGCTAGGCCCTTAACTCTAGGAACACCTTCATTTTTAAAGACAGTCGCTAGATATACATGCTTTGCTTCCCCTACACCCACTTTACACCCCCGCTGTCATCAGTGCGGCCCTCGGACACACCATAGACCAAACTTTGTGGCCCCCGGGAAAATATTTGTGAGTACCCATGATCTAGGGGGTCGCCCACCATTAAAAATATGTACAAACAATTCATTTATAATTCCTTTTAACTGACAGGAAAAGGTGACTTAGAATTCGGTCGGTAATATCTCCGTCCAATGCGGCGGGCTGTCTAAGTTTTCCAGCTCTTCTTCTGGAAATTTTGTGTGTGGTACTGAATCTAGATATACCTTGATATCACTCTGATCCGTCCCGGTATCAGCCATATACAGGATTTTATAATACCTCCTAAAAGCATTCCCGATTAGATCTGGGTTGGTGTTCTGTCTTAGCACAGGATACTCGATTTCTCGAATTATATTTGATGTTGTTTGTTGCCTAGTGCGAACTGCCAAATGGTGACCAATCTGTTCGCAGAGCTCATACGCTGTTTCTTTTTGGGTTATTGCTTTGCTCATTGCCTTATCCGCCAGTATGTCAGTGATGGCGGCTTTAGCAATTGCCACCCGTCGCTGTTCTGTCTCCGGATCCCGACCCTCATAAACAGCCCTTACCAGATTCACCTCTGCCGCCCCGAAATTATTCTGTAAAGCCTTCATTGTTTGCTTGGCACGTTTGTTGAGATTTAGGGAGTACTGCAGTGTTTCCCCCTTAATACCTGCCTTCATGGTATCCCACACCACCTCGATTGATGTGCTCCCCACATTATCCCCCAAGAACATGGGAATCCATTGTCTCATATGTGCACAATATACAACATTTAGCAGCATTGACCTCTCAAATGTCCACTATCTTAAGTTTGGCTTATATAGCTCCAATTCTACATCAAGGACCAACGGGTTATGATCTGACAGCACCCGTGGCAGCTTCTCTATATGGCATTTCGAGCTTACCGTATTAGAGACGAACATATAATCCAGTCTTGCATGGGTCACATGCGGGTTAGAAAAGTAGGTATACCCTGGGTCATTTGGTTTTAACAAATGCCAACAATCAATCAAACCGTGGGTCTGACATAAATTCCTTAATGCTTGAAACACTTTTGGTTTCCTACCCATATACCTCAATCCTGCCTCCAGGGACCAATCACTAGGTAAGTTAATATTGCAATCCCCGCATAAAATAAGGGGAAGAGGCCAATGGGCAAGTTCACTAGAAATAATATCCAGCACACCAGGGTCATCACTATTACATCCATATAGTGTGCATAGTGTCATTTTCTTTCCCGCACTATATTGGCACTCAGTAATCGCCCAGTGGCTGCATTTATCAGCGCATGACCGTGTGACTTGAATCCCGCCTCCTTTTGCCAATATCACAACGCCCCGAACCCTGGCCCCCTGGTTGTTGCGCTAATCACCCTAAATCCCAGTGTTTTTAATACATATAATTGTGACCCTTCAATATGTGTCTCTGCCTTTTCTTGGTGTCATTGAGGCTGCAAATATTAATAGTTGCAACTCTAAGTCTTCCCATACGAGTTTGTACCATTAACCTGGCTCTGGGCCTCATCTCTATACAACAATTCCCCCCTACCCAAAGCCTGATTCAATTTAACTAATGTCACAAATGTGATGAATGTGAAGAAAAACGCTATTGAACCTATCCTTTTCACCTCCCATCTGAGGATCCCTCCCCCCTCCCTTTCCCCATCCCCCACCCACCACCATAACCTAAGCAACCAGGCTCAGCCATGAGCCTGCATGAGGATGTCTGAGCCCTTCCTCCTCTCCCTCCACCGCTGTCCCCCCCCTTTATTACTACAACCAACAGATTTTGCTCTCCCATAAAGGGTAATCTCCAACCTCTATCCATCGCATTTCCAAATTTGTTACATACTTATGTTTTAACACCAAAGGTCCCTGCTAAAATATCATCCAGAAGCTTCTGGGCTTGAATTTCGGAGGTAAAACAAAAATTCTGACCATGATAGACAACTTTCAACCTGGCTGGATTTTGCAAAAATACCAAAGCCCCTGCTGACTGTAATGCAGTTATTAACTATCTAAGTCGCCACCTCCTCTCAACAGTAGTGTGTGCAAAATCAGGTATGGCAAAAAGGAGAATCCCTGGAAGCTTCTTTTAGCATTGGGTATGGCTAAGTCATAAACAGCCTGGTGTAGCAGAAAATTGCCAAAATAAAACAATATAGCACGGGGCAGCGTCCTCTTACTGGCTGAGTGTTTTGAAAGTGATAAAGGAAATCGGTAAACACGTTGGACTTCCTTGTCCCAGTCCCATGTGGAAAGCTCGGGCAGGGAGCCCTTCAACATAGTAATTACAAATTTCCTTATATCGTTGCCCTCACAACTTTCGGGGACGCCTAGCAGCCTTAGATTATTGCGCTGCTGGCGGTTCTCATAATCCTCGAGTTCCCACATGACATCTTTTATGATACTCTCCTGGGATGTAGCCTGAACCTTTAGTGTTTCATCTGTGTTTTCTAGTGCTTCAGTGCGTATCTCTACCATGTTTAGTCTCTCCGAAACAGCAGTACAAATTTTTCTCACCTTCCGTACAGATCGTTGGAGTTTCTTAGAAGCCAGTCGTGCTTGACGATTATCAGACTTAACATCATCCTAAAATGATCGCAAGGATTGCAAAATTAGGGATAGCGAAGGTTCAGCCAGTTTCCCTTCATTTAGCTGTTCTGGCCCTCCCCCTCAGATTCCCAATTGATTGCTTCTCTTTCCCATTTGCATCTTTCGGGGGTAAAAGTTGTGCGGCTGAATAATCCCAGCCCAGTTTCTCCATCACCTCATTATCACCTGACTTTTTCTTGCAGATGTTTTTCCCTAATGTGTGTTTTTCGGCTTTTTAGAAGCAGCACTCTCTCCTGTAAACTACCATTACTTGAGGGCGAGTCTCCGCCAACATCATCGCTACTACCAAATAAACTGGTGTCGGATACCTCTGACTCTTCAGTCAGCAAAAAGAACTTTTCCAGAGCATCCGTAGACAAGCAGCCTGTCGCCATGGTTTTCTTTTGAAGTTTGCTCCCTCTGGACGGGCATTGACTATTCTTACTTTTCTTACGTCACTCCTCTCGCCATTTGATTTATCAATGGTCACATTGGAGAAGCAATTGTCATTAATTGTAATTTTCTCTATCGGACAGGAGTGCGAGGGTGCTTCCACAATATTGTTATCACAGTTCGCCAGCAAGGGGTCATACTTTTACCAAGAGGCTTCTCAGGTTCTTCTCTTTGATTTCTAGGTGCTGCAATATGGGTTAGATTTGCACACTAGGCTGCTCTTCTTCACATCGCCATTACCTTGACTTTTTCGCCTCTCCAACCCAGATTTTTCGTCTTCCCCCATGTCTAGGGGCAAAAACTTACTCGAAATGGAAGGTTGCGACCTCCCTAACTCTCTGGGCACTTTCAAGTGTCGGGAATTTGTCTTTCCATGAGGCTCAATTCTTTCACTTTCCGGCTTGTACCCCTTGCTGGAACAAGGGTCTCCTTTCCTGCCCTCTGATTTGGAGTCTGCACCTTCCCATCGTGGCTGTAATGAGGATGTAGCAGGGACCGCAGTCCGCGATTTCCCCTTCCCCCGGGCAGCTATCGAAACTGACTCTGTCGTCTGTGTTCAAGCCTGCGAAACGCTACTGTTTCCATGTACCAAGACGAGCGGAAGCCGCAGACGTGCCCGCCCCCTGCTGCTGCCATCAGCAGCAGCTGCGTCAGAGCCGCAATAGAAGCTCTTCTTTCCCCCGCAAGAGCGTGTTCAGTGCCCGACCCGCAAGTCCGTCGGGGCGGGCCCACAGAGATCGCAGCAAAGACGACTTGTCAAATCGCACCCCCAGCGCATAATCCAGCACGCAACACGGAGAACTTTCCAGCAGTAGAGGACAGAGGTAAGTGGTGGCCTCACTCAGACGCCATCCTGCCAAGTATCGTAGATCTTGATTTCCAAACTGTTTCCATATGGAAACACGAAACCGTGATTAATGTTCCTGCTAGAAAGAGAGATTGGAGTTTTGTCTAGTGGCAGTTTTCACTTGTCATAAAGTAGCGCAGAGAGTTAATACACCTGCTGCAAAGAACGCATACAGAGCAGATCACAGATCTGTATTTTATGTGGATAGCTGGGTGGATTACTGCTTTTGTCACAGAGATCCTTTTGTTACCGCAGTTCATAAGATACAACCCTAATGCAGAACAGTGACTGTTACGAACTGTAATCAGAGAGCTGCATGCAAACTGCATAAAATAGGTTAGGACGTTCTGTTTTTTTTCCCCAGTCTTTCATTATCTATTCCTAATGTTGCTGAAAAGGGTTTGTTTGGGTAGATATACATTCTTATTAGTAAAGTCAGCCTTTACCAGTGCTTTAAAACAAATGAGACTGTATGTGAGAGAATGTTTATGGAGAGATGAGGGGCACTTTTGCCCAGTGGTCATTGGGGGAGATCCGAGGAGGAGGGGGCGCCACAATAATAGTTGCACAGGCCGCCAACAGCGCTAAAGCCGGCTCTGTGCCTACGTGATTAGTATCTGTACAAAAAGCGGATTCCAATGTCTTTGGGCTCCTTTGGCACCTCCTGTAGCCCAGGTGAGAGAACTGCACAAATCAGTGGATGAATATACTGGCACACACACATCCATTCACAACACTCACTTCCAAATATTCATGCACGCACCAAACATTAAACATGATTCGCTTCCTGTCTGCCACATGTGACCCAGCTAATGATGTACATGTTTAAAGCAAACTGCATGGTTGATAGTTTAACCAAGTGTACTCATGCATTCATGGTTTAAAAAGCATCCTTTGACAATGGAGTGCTATGGTACTTTTAAATGTGTCCTCTTGTGGGCACTAGCCTGTGAGCCCTGAGTGAGAGGTTGCCAGGAAGCACCAGACCGAGAAAGTAAATATGGTTTTCTGTGACTCCCACCTTTTGCCTCTTTCCTAACCTGTCAGCAGCAAATATAGATATATGGTGGCACCAGGGCTGGGAATTTAAACCTGTGTCCCTCTGCTTCTCTCTCAGAAGCCTCCTATTTGGTACTGAGGTGCTTGGCAACTGGGAAAGTACATCTTTTTTCTACTTCAAATAGAGAGAAAGGGAAAAGTCTGCACATTGGTACAAGATACAGTGGCAGCCTGTACTTTCACGAGGGAGGGGTGAGAGGGGGCCACACACACACGCAAACACAATCACTCACACTCATGCATTCGCACGCGCGCACACACACACACATCCATTCTCAACACTCACTTCCAAATATTCATGTACACACGCACACACTGAACATTGAAAATAAAATCGTAATTACGTGCGCAGCTTTGCATCCGAGATCCCTGACCTTGGGTCAGCCAATGAGGGAAGGCAGCAGTCCCTCACTCGTCACAGAGTGAGATGAGGTCCGTGAGCAGTGGCGGCTGGTGAAGTTTGAGAGTATTGGGGCTGGGCTTGGCCCAGGGTGGGGTCACACGCACACACAGGGCACGAGTCGGGGGTCCACGCGGGTGGACGGCGTCCCCCCACTTCTTTCACAGGGTGGATGCCGTCCACCCTGCCAAGAAGTTGGGCCCCACTAAAAAGATGCTGAATTCGTCCCGGTGTAATTTCCAAACACCGGGACACATTCAGCAGCGCCTGCACATTGTTGTCTGCTTTTCGATCACAACAACGTGCAGGCGGGGACAGGGCTCTCTTAGTTCTGACTCCTGCTGGGCCCATAACAAAGGCCGAATCTGAGGGGTCGTCAGGCCTCCTTTTGTTTGAGTCTCCTGGCTGGGAGCAGTCAGGAGCCTCACACCTGATGCAAATGCAGCGGAGGGGAAACAAAGGCTCACACCTTGTTAGCACTTCACACATACTGAAGAGAGGCAGCTTTTCACTTCCTTCAGTCCCTGTTTAGGAGATATGCATGCACTGTAAGAATGTCAGATGTGTTGATCTTTCCCAGTATTTGCACTAAATAAATTGCATTTATATACGCTTATTACCCTTGAGGAGGCGTTGTAGTAATTTAAATATCACCATTTCTTTTAAAGCACTATGGCTATAGAAAGCTGAACGCTGACAAAAGATAACATTGCTTTATATGTAGCGTACAAAAGTGTGAATCTTCTGCCTAAATCAGGAGGGTTTGCAAGTATACTCGAAATGTACTCATGATACACCTGCTAAACATATATGTGAGGGCTTAAGATCTGATATCACTTCTTGTGATGCCAGTTCCTGTGATGTCACGCGATGTGATGTCACGCGCTGTGATGTCACGCGCTGTGATGTCACGCGCCGTGATTTCACACGCTGCGGTCTTACGCTGCGATGCCACTTGCATACTGATTAACTAGGTTAGTCCCCCCACTTCTTTTTTTAGGACTTGTGCCCTGCGCACACACACAACTTGCGTCCACAAACTGGTGTGCTTCTCTGCCGACACAGAAAGCGCACACGGCATCCAAGAAGGTGGTGGCAGGAGACTGCGGTACCCCAAGCTGCTCTCAAAGAAGACAAAAGTGAACTATTTTAAAAGTCAATAAAGAACATCAACTACACAAATCAAAAGTCTTTATAGAAGCCTCATGAATATCCAATCATCCCCAGCTGGGAGAAAAAATTTAAGTTTTCTTTTCAATCGGATATTAGTGCAACGTCGTAGTCAGAGAGATTGAAAACAAAATGGGACAAACACTGTTGCTCAAACGCAAACTAACATTTCAACCTTTGCCTCACCCAGGTACATGCAATCCAGTGCACATATTGCTCGGACTCTGAAAGGCACAGCTATCAGGCCTGGGCTTTAATGCTATTAACACATATTGGCTGCAGGCTACAAGAAAACAGATAAGTGACATTAACATGTGTCCACTTAGAATAACGGCTGGTTTTAATAAAAACACATTATTGGCATTTTCAGTTAAACAAGAACATACAACTACAAGGGAGCACAGTCACAGTTGCACAGTATATGCAGATGTTACACATTTCCGGTTTTTATAATATGTATAGAAATACCCAGAGTATTAATGATATGAAGGCCAGGCCCAGGACAGGCAAATATACGTCGATAAGGTGCATTAAGGTGTGGCTTGTGTACTGGCCCACCGTAGGTCCCACCGGAATTCAGTACTACCTCTGCTGTGTTTTTTTTGCACACGTATGTTAAAATAGTGGTATTAGTGCAGCAGCCCTACTGAGAGGCTAAAACTATTGTTGAATCCACGTTTTGTGCAGTGCGAGATCCTGGATCTGACTCATCTGTCCCCAACAAAGAGGGATTTCGTTGTCCAAGAAAAGAAAAGAAGGGTTCCCAAATGTCTTAGGGGCAGGACTGCAGGGGCATTTTCTCCCAATGGTATGTTAACTGTTCCTGACAATACGTGACATCACACAGCCACGCCTTGAATGTAGGTCCCGGCTGTCGCCCCCAGTGCATGGCCATCCTTCCTTTTGCTAGTAATAAGAGCCTAGCAGTGAGGCTTCGGGCGAAACAGGAGTGTCTGCCAAATACCCCAGGAGCCCCACCATGGGAGAGAAAAGAGGCAACTGACCAGTTATAGTGTGTATATCTAGGTAAACTTCTTCCCAAAATAGTGCTACTTTCGGACATAGCCATGCCAGGTGTATATAAGTGGCCTGTGGGAAACCGCAGTCGAGTCCATGGGGGTTGGGGACTAACCCCATCTTGAAAAGCTGTATAAATGGTGTAAAAACGTAAAGTGTATAAGCCTCAGTTTCTAGTTGGGGGAGAGATGTTCCAGCTGGCCACAGCAAAAACCCCTTTGCTTATCTGACAAGGAAATGCCCCGATCTGCGTCCCAAACCCTGCGCGCGGTTAGAGTAGTAACAGGTGAAGTGGTTTGCATATTATTGTACAGGCGGGTGAGTGATTCGTTTGCATGGTGATGGGGAGGCATGAATGAGCTCCAAGGCAGGGAGGGGCGGAGGGGGAGATGGAAATGCTATAGCGCGGGAGGCAACTTTAAGTTGATAGTGTAACAGAGTGTCTAGAAAAGTTGGGACTGGGTTAGACGTAGCTGCAAAGGGGGGAATGAAGCGATTCCCGGGGTATAGAATAACGGCTGTCGATGTCACATTCTGGACCACAGACATCCAAGGACTGCGTTTGCATTTGACAAATAAGGCTGAGCAACAAATAGAAATAAACGCAGTTTACTTGCTGCATTGCCCCATCAGAGAAAGATGAACGTCATCCGTCATCCGTCATCCGTCATCCTGCTGCTTGAAATTAAATTCTGCACAACTATTTTGCTTACATAATGTGTCTTGATGCATAGCGGCTAAAGGTACCCGCAGGTCAAAGCTTGAGCGCCGTCTCCATGTGGAAAATGTTTCCAATATGCGTGCCGTCCCCAGCCTCCCATTTGAACTCTTTGCTGATTAGAGTTTACAACAGCGCAATACATTATTCTGCTTTTTGGAGCAACACAAATAGTTATCCAAGTGATTCAAGGTAATTTATTTATGTCATCAGGCGCAATGACCTTATTTGTTTTGTAGAGTTCAACATAGGAACTTGTCAAGTGTCTCTGCAAACCCCACATAGATGGTCCAATACAAATAGCCTCTGTCTTTAAAAACCCTCCAAACAGCATGAAGGAGGTAATAATTATCCAAGCAACGAAACGGGCATCAATTTTAACAGGCCTCTAATAACAGCAACAAACCAAAAGGCCCAGGCCGAGCTGGCATTTTTGTTACCTCACCTGGTGACATGGAGGGAAGCTTCAAGCCAGGCGATGCTGGCTCCTTCACATAAACACACAAACCTCCAGTGCGAAACACCTTGTCCTTCATTCCACCGTCCCCACGAATCTGCTTGCTGGCAGTAAATCTGAGGGCACACCGGAGCTCAAATGGCGTCCGGCTTTAACTGCAGCACGGAAATCAAGCTCCTCGAGTCTGCGCAGTGTGTCTTCAAAAGTCCTGATGACAAACTGCGCAGACTCGATTTCTAGGCTTCCAGTCTACAGCCTCTACCACATCCTTTACCAACTCATCACAGGTGACTAGTTGGAAAAGGGTGGGGTGACACTGCTCTCCACTCCCTGATTGACGTGGAAGCCTAGCGCCACATGGATTGAGACTTAAACGCCCAGGGCTAACTTTACCCCCACATCATCCGGGGGTGGAGACTGGTTTTTGGATGCAGTGCCTTTGCCGAGCTGATGACCTCACAGGCCTCAGGGCTGTGAGACTGTCAGCCCAACAAATGCTCTAGACTTTGGGTCCGCTCAGGCGAGCATATTTAGGGAAAGCGTCACATCACTGTCATCACAGCAACAGCGAGTACGGTGAGTGGAGTGTACAGCAGCTCCCAGCAAGATAATTCAATGTGTATACACTGTGTATACAAGGTTTTTTTTTTTAAGAAGCAGTTTTAGCATTGCTTCAAAACTTTCTTTTTGACTGTGAATGTAAAGGGGGTGGAGCCCCAACGCCCACGAACAGAAACCGCCTCTGTCAGTGAGACTGCTGGCCCGACCCCACTCTGTGACAAGGTGTCAATGATGGTAATCGGTCCTGGGCACTTCAGGGCTTAAAACTGAAGTACCTAGGTCTGAGGCAATCAGTGATGCCCCCCCTCATCACGAGGGGGAGGGTTTTGAGGTGCTTTGCCAGGCTGAAGATGTCACGCCCACAGGAGATGTGACTTCTCAAGCTCGACAAAGTTCAGCTCTGGCAGCCAGGCGCATGCACATTTAGTGCGTGTCTAGCTCCTGGCTGCCTGACCTGAAAATAAAGAGTGCCTGTCAGGCTGACCTTTGCTCACCCTGACAGACATTATTTATAGTGGCCAAAAGGTGAGGGGGTGTGGCCCCTCATCCCATTAGGAAGGGCTGCGGCAGACAAGATAGAAGACAATCAACCTCACTGACACAGTATCATCGACTCCTGCCTCTGAACAAGGCTTGAGGCCTTTCGAGACACATCAAGGCACACTACTTGTCTCCACTGTTTACTAATAGTAGAATGAGGCAGTGATGGTGTGAGCAGTAGTGAGGCTGCACTGCTTAGTTAATTATCTACATACAATGAAACCTCGGTTGACCAGGGATAGCTGTCCTCTGGGGCCGGTGAGTAGAGCCGCTTGCTTGGGTACGGAGCGCGGACGGAAGGGGGCCGACTCCATCACCCTTAGTACACCGCATGTTCGTGGGTCACTCGGTGCTAAATCATTCGTAGATGACCTGATTCTACGCATGATTCACTTCATGAAGGTGCTCAGTGAGCAAGTGTCTGAAGAAAGAAACAAAGAAAGAAGAAACAAAGAAAGAAAGAGAAACAACAGGGAGAAACACACTACTTCAAGTTTAAATGCTGGATGGAAGAAGATCTTCATGTGATGCAGGATTTTCTATAGTTAAGCCTGATTTGAGGAGTCCAGATGTGTATATATATATATATATATATATATATATATATATATATATATATATATATATATATATATTCTTTATTCGATCAAAAATATGATCATTTACATCATAAAAACAATTCATAAGCATAAAAACAGTTAAAATTACAATACAATAATTCATTAAAAAAAATCATGTAATAAAACAAACTTTCACATTGTCCAAAATAAATATAAAATACATAAAGCCATTCCCTGGAGCCAGGTTGGGATGTATTAACAAGTTAAGTTCTCAGAGGCAATTTTAATAATTTTTGACCTCTTCCACCAGGCAAAGAGCAGAAATCTCGAGATTGCAAATACGAGCCACCTTGTAGTGTCTGACCTAAAAATACGTAGAGCTTCGCTGGGGCGAGTAAAAGATAGTAAATGGCAGGCTGGAGTTATCCAAGTTTTCCTAAGATCAATATAGGAAGGACAACAAAAAAGAAAGTGATCAAGAGTCTCAGGAAAAGTGTGACATGTAGGGCACAGTGGTGTCACAGACGCATTTTCCCAGGTGCTTCTTCTTGCATTTAAGGGGAAAGCTCCGTATCTAAATTGAATATACAGGGCTCTTGCCTGGGGGGGTTCGATGTCATCCAGAAACATTTCAAAGCCAAACCCTCCTTTAAAATTTAAGAAACTCGCAGTTAAAGTGCCATGTGCAATACCTTCTAGACTTTGTGAGTCCATATACTCCCAGTACCTTTTTTTGAGAAGGGGAACCATTGATTTTAGAATGGACCCTGGCTCCTCCCAAAAGCACCCCAGCCCTAATTTTAAGAACCACTCCTTGATTTTATTGAGCCACTTAATGCGACCTGTTTGTTTATGCAGAGCAATCAGCTTTTCCAGGGCCTCCTTCACCGGGACCTGTGTGTTACTAGTCCATATCCTAATCCAGAACAGGAGTACCCTAAGGATAGCAAAATGGTCTATAGGTTTTAAACCAAGATCAAGTCTTAGCGGCAATAGGGGAGTATTCACAGGCAAGTTCAGGATCGCTCTAATAAATTTATTTTCAGCAAGGGCTAAGTCCTTCAGATTTTCCAACCCCCATAACTCAGCCCCATAAAGGGCTGCTCCTAGATCTTTTGCCCTGTGAAGTTCTAGAATAGGCGAAATCGGCCGGTAAGGAGACGCCCTGGCCCTCCGAACTATTGCACAATCGGAATGCTGGAGGGTCAGAGTGCTCTTCTCAATTTGTGATGTCCAGGCCAGCTTATCGCTAATACGTACTCCCAAGTAATCAAAAGACTTGACCTGCTCAAGGGATTGCGTGCCCAGCATGAGTTTTCCGTTGTGGGATTTATAGGGATTAAAAGTCATGTATTTAGTCTTGGAGCAGTTTATTTCTAGCCCCCTCTCCTTGCATGCTTTATCAAATTTATTCAGAAGGCTCTGGATCCCTTTAGGTGTTCTAGCAATAAGTAATGTGTCATCTGCAAAAAGCAGGCATGGCACTACACTGCCTGCTAATTTCGGGGGGTCGCTACCACAGTTATACAACTCTCCTATTAGGCCATTAATGTAGAGGGTAAATAATGTTGGGGCAAGGACACAACCTTGGCAAACACCTTTCCGAACCGATATGTCATCTGTAAGACTACCATCAGAATTCCACCTGACCTTTGCGTATGTATCATGGTGTAGCCGGATCAGGATATTAAGTATGTAAGATGGGAGTCCTAGTTCGCTCAGGGCTAGCCAGAGTTGGGTACGATCTATAGAATCAAAGGCCGTTTTTAAGTCCACAAATACAACGTACAAGTGGCCTCCTCTGATGGTCACTTCCTTCCAAATTAACAAGAAAAATCTAAAAACTTGATCAGTGGTACTTGTGGAAGCCCTGAATCCTGCCTGTAAATTTGACAAAACGTTATATTCTTCGATCCAGTTTTGGATCCTAGTTAAAATAATTTTACAGAATATTTTTTGGGAGACATCTATAAGGCTGATGGGTCTATAGTTTCCGGGAGACCCTTTATCTCCCTTTTTATGGATTGAAATAATCTCGGCGCCCCTCCAGGTCGCCGGGATTTCACCACCAGACATGATGGTGTTAAAAACCACTTGGAGCAGGGGTCCCCATATTGTTGGTTCAGCCTTGAACATGTCTCCCGGGAGCTTATCTAGGCCCGTGGCTTTCCCATTCTGTAATGAGTTTATGGCTAGGATGGTTTCGTCTAGAGTAATGGCATTCTCCTCGGTTATTACTGAATCTAAGAATCTCGTTTGTGGGCCTGGGTCATATGGAACCCAATGTCCTGCATATAACTGCTCAAAATATTCCTCCCACACATGGGGCTGTATATGGAAGTCAGTTTCTATTTCCATGTTGGGAGAGCCTTTTGACAGAAGGTGCCAAAACAGTTGGCTATTCTTTTGCTTCGAGGCTTCCACAAGCATGCGCCAGTTTTCTGACTCCCAGTCCCTTTTTGCCTTAGTTTGTGCCAGTTTATATAGCTTCCTGCTGTTTTTTATGTCTGTAGAAGATTTCAACTTCACCGCCACAATTAGGTCATCCTTAGCTTTTTTACAGGCCTTGTTAAACCAAGGAGCTATTTTCCGCTTAAGTCGATTACATTGTTTATAAAAGAATGGTCTTAATGTGGTGGTCAGTTGCAAGAATATGGCCATGATGTCATCTGTCCCAGAGGCAATATTACTCAGATCTGAGAGAGTCTGCTCTACCTCCGAATATATTTCAGGAAGAGCATTTGGATCGGCCAATATCATAGGCCATTTAACTCTTTTGTTGTTATTGCTAGTGATTACTGGGGCGCTCTTAGGCCAAGAATGTCCATACAATAAAGCTGTACCGGACAGTGTGAGAACCAGGGCATTATGGTCGCTATCTTCCCGGATTAAAAGAGCCATATCTTTAACACTAGTCCAGAGTTCCAGATCGACGAGGATATAATCAATCCTGGTCTTGGTTGCCCCCCTCTTGAACGTGTGGCATGCTTCTCTGTCGGAATCTGTCCGACCATTGCAGGCTCGGACCCCAAAAGTAATAGTAAATGATAAAACCTGTTGCCCCACCCTAGTACATTTCTTAATAGGTGGTGTCTGGAGCTTTGCAATCCCCCTGGCTTTATCTTCATCTGAAATAAGGTCCTGTATGTAGTCAACAGGTTCAAAGGTTGTATTGAAGTCGCCTGCAACTATAAGTCGGTGATTCCCCTTGGTTGAATCAAGGTAGTTAGTTAGCGTTGTTATTGTGCCAGATAACTTGTGGGGACTATTGAAGCGATTATAGATGTTAAATAACCAAATTTGAAAATTCCCTTTACAAGAGGATAATTCCAGCCCAAGAATTTCTTCAGAGCCGAGGTGTAGGACCTTGATTTTGCAGGCTGTGTTTTTGACCCAGATTAGGAGGCCACCCGCTGGGCGGCCAACGGTTGACTGCTTGGCTGTGATGCTGTATGTAGTGAAACCCACCCTATGAATACGACCTACCGCCCAGGTTTCCTGCAGTAGGCATAGATGGGAATCATCCACTAGCTTGCACCAGTCAGGGTCAACTAACTTGGACTTTAAGCCTGCAACATTCCAGGATAAGATTTTCAAATCCTGGAGTTCTATTATAGGTTCCTGAGTGTGTGTCCTATGATGTTAGTTTCTCCCTCAGACTCTAGTTGGTGGTGGTGATGGGAATTCTCAATTGCTGGGTCATTTGGGGAAAAAACATTGTTAGTTTGGAACTCAGGGATTTCATCAGACTGCATAGCAGATGGTTCCTCAGGAGTGACTGATGGGAGTAAGGATACTATGGGTAGTCAGTCTTGGGAATCTAGATCGCTCAGAGGATGGTATCTATTTCTTGTTTCCAGAAGGGGGACCTCCCGGTACATAGAGGGCATCCTACTAGGTGGCTTAGTGACCAAGGTGTTCCCCCTCTGGATTCAAGATGCCTGTAAAAGAACCCAAGCGGTAGAATGTCGATCCCTAGGCCCAACCTCTGGTTTGTTGAATATGGCCCCCTACCAAGCAGCCGACTAGCTAAGATTGGAGATCTGCAGTTTATAACTATACAGTCTCCGGAAAAAGACTTACATAGCGGGCCAACCCAACTAACCCGCCTTAGGAAACAAAATTTCATGATAATTTGTGTTTAAAAAGTTTGTGTTCTGTGATAGCCAGTGGCAGACTCTGTTCTTCAACTGGGTCTGTGATTCAATTTGGTTATCCTGCAGCAGGGGAACATTGGTAAGAATTGCCACGTAAGGACAACACTCAGGTGGAAGATGGAGAGTCGCCTTGTCATCTCGATTAACTAATCCATTTTTGTGAGGGAATAATGAGGGTGTTTGTTGGTTGGAGCCAACACTAATCCCAGTAGTAGTTGCGGGTGGGGGACTAGACCTGTTATTGGTAGGGGGTGAGCATGTTTTGCCCTGGTGTCTAGTACATGCGGGTCCTGGGTGCTTTTGTGCTGTAACACTAGTAGCATTTCTAGGAGTACCATTGTTCACAGAACAGGTTAAAAGATCGTCGCGTATTACTGAGGACCCCTCAACGGGGTTTGTACCCCTCCCCCCCATGATCTGGTCCCCCAACCGGCACTTTCCTTTTAGCTACAACCCCTAGTGATATATCAACAACCAAAGAATGCATTAGTTCCATAGTTGACTCCAGTTTATCAAGTCTGGCCAGGATAGGCAAAAAATTCTTCGTGATTGTATCTTCTAAAAAAGATGTTAGTGCAGCGGTGATTAGCGGGGATAGTTCCTCGGGGTAAGAGGGCAATGGTGATTTGGAGCCATTCGTGGTTGGTGATCCTTGTAATGGTTCAGCGGAGACTTCTGGGCTTGGGGCCGGAGTCTTTTTCCTGGATCTAGTCCGTGTACACCGTGTGGGCTCCAAGTGTTTTACCTTTTTTTTCCTTTTACCTAACGAGTCACGTACTGGTGAAACTGGGGGTGGTGAACAAGGCTGCTGTGCAGGAGATGAAACAACTAGACCCCTCGTCGATGCATGATTATTTTGACCAATATCATTCATTTGGCCAGCCTGTGCATCAGCCACGACAGGTAAGTCAATAATAGGACCAACCGAGCCCCCTCCCACAGATAACCGGCGTTCTGCCACCTGGATCTCCTTATCAATGGCCTTTGCCGCCCGAAGTAAAAAAACAATCTAGAGTAGAGTTAGTCAGAGTTTTTGGCGTGGCCGCCTTCCCCCCCCCCAGTAATTTCTGATTTACCGCCATTCCAGTAGAATTGAATTACGTAAAAGGGTGTGCTTACTTGAACAGGAGGAGCAGGCCAGTAATATGGACGTGCAGGTGTCCGGACCCCGGGAACCAAGAGACCGGGCCCACCCCGCCTCTTCCTGCCGCAGATGGGCTTGCCCTTGGCCCCGGCTTTGCCTGGGCGCGTCCCGCGCTGCGGGAGCCCGCCGCTGGTTTTAACGCGCCTCCGGGCGCGGAAAGAGGCGTCACTGGTGGCCCAACTGACTCCTGGGCAATGGAGTCCACAGCGCTGGACTGCTGGTGCTGGCCGTTCCCCTCACGGCTAAGTTCACGGGCTTCCCGCGCTGCGGGAGCCCGCCGCTGGTTTTAACGTGCCTCGGGCGAAGAAAGAGGCGTCACTGGTGGCCCAACTGACTCCTGGGCAATGGAGTTCACAGCGCTGGACTGCTGGTGCTGGCCGTTCCCCTCACAGCTAAGTTCACGGGCTTCCCGCGCTGCGGGAGCCCGCCGCTGATTTTAACGCGCCTCCGGGCGCGGAAAGAGGCGTCACTGGTGGCCCAACTGACTCCTGGGCAATGGAGTCCACAGCGCTGGACTGCTGGTGCTGGCCGTTCCCCTCACGGCTAAGTTCACGGGCTTCCCCGGAGTCCAGCCGCTGCTGCTGCTCGTCTCTGCGCGGGGTTCGCGGGAAGCAAAGCGAGGGACCCCGGGGCTGCTCGCTGGGAGAGAGGGAACCACAATGCACGTCCTCCCCCGGCGGCAGCTGGGAGCTCTTTGCGCCGGTCACACGAACCAAGTTACAGATGTTTTGCAGGGCACAGCCTTGAGATTGCAGGAACCATTTATACATTGAAAGGTCATTCTCTGTAGGTATTCGGCAACCCAGTCTTTAGTAACTCTTGAGCAGTGCCTCAGGTGCTGGATGTCTGAGATACAGCACACGTTGATAAAATCTGTCCTCTGAAAACTGATGCATGCAGATCCCAAGTGCTGCACCTGATCCATCACTCCCTCTATAAATAAGTTGAACGTGTGACTGCAAGGATTGAGTCCTCATGGACTCCAACGAGATCTGACACAGGAGAAGGCTCTGCTTCCCATACAAACCTACTAACCCCTTCGCCCATTGAAGCCCTGGAGATATACATCAGCCCCCAAGATAACCTGCCACAGAGGTAGCCAAATGGACTCCCTGAATAGGCCAAAGCTTCCAACCTATAGCCAGATGGTACGGGTGCCATTTGAAGCTACAGTCAAACTTTCAGTGGCGGTGTTAAGGAATAAGTCAAAGGACTGCCACCACCAAAAATGAGGAAGTCGGAGATTAGCAATGGGCTTTTAAAAGATATCTTATTACTTCTAAGATCTTGCAAAGAAACATATGATTTAAAATAGGCAATGCAATAGGGGAAACTTGTGTCTGTTGTTGGCTCACAATTAACTATTGCCTTTTAAGCTAAAAGCCAACAAGCATTTGTAATGCAATAGATCTCGCATTTTCAAGAGTTAGAGCTATTGGCGTTGTAAATGAAAATTACTTTTACCTATCCATAAAATGTGAGGTTTGGTTTGATTACGTGTTTTTCAAAATAACATATGTAAACTTGAGCATATTACGTGAAATAAAGAGTAAATGCTAAATGAAGAAGGAGACGAAAGGTATTTAACCATTAAGCACATCTAAGATAAGGAAAACAGACCAAAGGCAATATATTAGAATATTTTATCAGATGATCCCGTGCCAGTTACCTTGCTGTTGCCGACTGCTCTTCTTCCTATTAGATAGTGTTTGTGACCAGGTGGCACTGCTTCTCTTCGTTTCTGCTGCTGAGTAGTGCGGGCGGGGACGTAGCAGTGCTGGAAGGTATAGAGTGCGGAGGTTGCTAAATGGATTAGAGAGCAGCCCGAAAGATGCGCCCCAGTGGAAACCTCGAACAACATGGGCTCCAGATAAAATTGAGGTTTTGAGCAGCATATTGCTCAATAACATATTGCAATTAAAAAGGTATATGAGTCAATACCATTAGTACTACTCTCTCCAAATCAAAGGGCAGAGGGAGCACCTGTGCAAGAGGACAGGCTTCCCATGCTGCCAACTAAGAAGGCATGTTGCACTGTAAAAGTTATCAAGCACGGCCATTACTATGAAAATGAAAGCACGGAATGGCATGCTGTTAAAAGGTAATAAATCAATGTTTGTAAAGTTGTTTTTGGTGAGCCGTGCAGAAGAAAACAAAAGCGCGGCCACCATTTTACATATTGAGCATGGTGTGCACAAAAGCAAGGCGTGGGCGCTACTATGAAAGTGAAAGCGCGGCATGACATGCTGTTAAAAAATGAAAAAAATAGTGTTAGTAAATTTGATTTGGGCGAGCCGCGCATAAGCAAACAAAAGCATTGCCGCAATGTTAAAGATGAAGTGCTGTGTGCAGTGCGCAGTGCTGCAAAAAGAAAATATAAAATGTTTTAATCGGGCACTGTTACTAAACAGTTCACTAAGGGGGAAGTCACAATGCAGTGAGACATGAGGGCAGGTTGCCGAAGCAGGAGAGCATGTCATGCCTCTTACAGCAACTACGAACAAAGCATAAATTAACTAAATAGTGCTCAGTAACAGTTAATGAAGCCTACAGAGTAAGAACACATGTAAGAGGGGCTGTACTTATGGGAGGTTACAAGTGAAGAGAAGGATATACTAAAGAGGGACAAGGAGGGACTAGAAAACAAATAAACCAATGAAATCAACAGAATTCCAAAGGTCACTGAAAGGAGCCAAAAAATACATGGGTGGAACATGTGCAGAGCTTAATGCCCATATCCTGAATACGTGCAAAAGAAACAATTGATGGATGGAATGCTGGACAATGCAACATTCACCTCCAGTCACAAGGATCTGAGTTAAATCCATCAATCTTTTGCTCACCACACCACCCCAGTTTGGACCCAGCCATATGCAAATCAGTTTTGACTCTGTTCCTTGTGGGAAAAGTCCAGCCCGAACTGACAAGCCAGGTCCTCCCTGGACCGGAAACAAGCATCCTGGGACTGGTTTCAGGGCATCACCCTTCATCAGCCAGGCTAGCTTGAATCCAGTGGTTTAGTGAGCACGGGACCCACGTCTGGGCATACCCTTCCCACTTAGGCTGACATATGCAAAAGAAACAATTGATGGACGGAATGCTGGACAATGCAAACATTCACTCCCAGTCACAAGGATCTGAGTTAAATCCATCATTCTTTTGCTCACCACACCACCCCAGTTTGGACCCAGCCATATGCAAATCAGTCTTGACCCTGTTCCTTGTGGGAACAGTCCAGCCCGAACTGCCAAGCCAGGTCCTCCCTGGACCGGAAACAAGCATCCTGGGACCGGTTTCAGGGCATCACCCTTCATCAGCCAGGGTAGCTTGAATCCAGTGGTGTAGTGAGCACGGGACCCACGTCTGGGCATACCCTTATCCTTTTGGGTGACATATGCAAAAGAAACAATTGATGGACGGAATGCTGGACAATGCAAACATTCACCCCCAGTCACAAGGATCTGAGTTAAATCCATCATTCTTTTGCTCACCACACCACCCCAGTTTGGACCCAGCCATATGCAAATCAGTCTTGACCCTGTTCCTTGTGGGAACAGTCCAGCCCGAACTGCCAAGCCAGGTCCTCCCTGGAACGGAAACAAGCATCCTGGGACCGGTTTCAGGGCATCACCCTTCATCAGCCAGGCTAGCTTGAATTCAGTGGTGTAGTGAGCACGGGACCCACGTCTGGGCATACCCTTTTCACTTAGGGTGACATATGCAAAAGAAACAACTGATGGACGGGATGCTGGAAAATGCAAACATTCACCCCCAGTCACAAGGATCTGGGTTAAATCCATCATTCTTTTGCTTACCACACCACCCCAGTTTGGACTCAGCCATATGCAAATCAGTCTTGACCCTGTTTCTTGTGGGAACAGTCCAGCCCGAACTGCCAAGCCAGGTCCTCCCTGGACCGAAAACAAGCATCCTGGGACCGGTTTCAGGGCATCACCCTTCATCAGCCTGGCTAGCTTGAATCCAGTGGTGTAGTGAGCACGGGACCCACGTCTGGGCATACCCTTCCCACTTAGGGTGACATATGCAAAAGAAACAATTGATGGACGGAATGCTGGACAATGCAAACATTCACCCCAGTCACAAGGATCTGAGTTAAATCCATCATTCTTTTGCTCACCACACCACCCCAGTTTGGACCCAGCCATATGCAAATCAGTCTTGACCCTGCTCCTTGTAGGAACAGTCCAGCCCGAACTGCCAAGCCAGGTCCTCCCTGGACCGGAAACAAGCATCCTGGGACCGGTTTCAGGGCATCACCCTGAAACCGTTCCCAGTTTCACCCCCAGTCACCATGTGACTGGGGGTGAATGTTTGCATTGTCCAGCATTCCGTCCATCAATTGTTTCTTTTGCATATGTCGCCCTAAGTGGGAAGGGTATGCCCAGACGTGGGTCCCGTGCTCACTACACCACTGGATTCAAGCTAGCCTGGCTGATGAAGGGTGATGACCTGAAACCGGTCCCATGATGCTTGTTTCCGGTCCAGGGAGGACCTGGCTTGTCAGTTCAGGCTGAACTGTTCCCACAAGGAACAGGGTCAAGACTGATTTGCATATGGCTAGGTCCAAACTGGTGTGGTGTGGTGAGCAAAAGAATGATGGATTAAACCCAGATCCTTGTGATTGGGGGTGAATGTTTGCATTGTCCAGTATTCCGTCCATCAATTGTTTCTTTTGCATATGTCGCCCTAAGTGGGAAGGGTATGCCCAGACATGGGTCCCGTGCTCATTACACCAGTTCAGGCTGATCTGTTCCCACAAGGAACAGGGTCAAGACTGATTTGCATACGGCTGGGTCCAAACTAGGGTGGTGTGGTGAGCAAAAGAATGATGTATTAAACCCAGATCCTTGTGCCTGTGGGTGAATGCTTGCATTGTCCAGCATTCCGTCCATCAATTGTTTCTTTTGCACATATCCTGAATACAGCGTGTCTCGAAGAGACAGCGCAAGCAATGTCTAGGCGAGACCTAAGAAAGTCTTTCTGTGGCGCAGAGGGTCTTTGAAGCCACTTCTTTCATAACTCGATGGAAGGGCCAGGCCTTGAGTTTAAGAGGTTTTACTGTAATGTAAAACCAGGGTGTTTATGGTGATAATAGCGATGACGCGTATACGAGAAAATCATGATTTTGACCCAATGTAGCCTGCCTCACAACCACCAGCTATCAATGATACACTATCTTGCTGGAGCTCTTCTTGTTTTTGGGGATGTGAACGGTGCATATCTATGGAATAGGATAGTCTCTGAGCTCTAACGTTAAAGCCAGTAATGATGTTTGTAGTTCACCCAGTGTTAAGATGGCATTTTATGTAAACAGTGGCTTTAATGGGAAAGTGTACAGTGCAGACTGGCACAACCTGATGAACAGTATTATGCAGAATAAAGGCTTACTTAAATATCTTTTATGTTATATTAGGATTGCTGAATGGTGGTACTATATTGCACAATCATTTGTAGACACCCAAATATTTGTATTTCCTTTAACGACTAGGGGTGATCATTAGATGTGTAGCTGGTGGTTCACTGGGACATATGAATATTGCATGTGCCCGGTTGGGTACCACTAATGTATTGGTTTAATTGGAATGATCTGATCTTATCTTGAAGTTTTCTTCAAGGGAGGTTGTTTAGGATGGAGGATACCTCTACCATGATCCTGAAGGTTGTTATTCCTGGCACCTGGGTTGGAAGTTTCCATTCAACAAGGACATTCTAGATATGTTTCCTTTACCAGCTACCTCTGAAGTTGAGTTGCAATATGCATCTGTTATTAAGCACCATGATGCCCAAGAAGTGAATGTGCACTTCATCAATACATATGTTCGGAAGTGTTATGTTATTTTATGTTATGGTTAGCGAGTGGGACATAAAGCAGCTATGCCATTAGGGGTGTTCAGCTTCAGGTTTCAATCCTTGCGAAGAACTTTAGGATGTGTGATGATCTCACTTACTTTCCCAGAAGACTAGGACATACATTTGGGGTTTTAATGTTGCGTGATGGGATGTACTTCATGAAGACAGGGAGCTCATAGGAAGATGGTGAGAGACTTCACTCTTTATTAGAGAGAGGTGTGGCGCAGCGGCCAGAGCGGCTGACTCCATGCGCAGGGCTCACGGTTCGATCCCGGAGCTGGTGGTAGCCCAGCTCGGCATCATGTGACTCTGAGCAATAGCTCACTTAATCTCCCCGACGGCCCCCATTGCCTTGAAACCCTAAGGGGTGATATGTTCGCGCTTTGCAAATATGAATTATTATAATTATTTTCTGCTTGTATCCCACCCTTCAGTGTGAAGATAAGTGGGAATGGTGTTAGGCCCCTCTTTACACCCAGAAGGATGTTGGCTACCCTACCCCACAAAGCATGCATTAATGAGCATTATGATATGGGTGATCCTTGATGGACATTTGCAGTAACCGAGATGGAGTAATTGGCCTGGTCCTTCCTCTCACCTGTGTAGGACTAGAGTCGGTGCATGGCTGGCATGTGAAGAACGCTGTCAAGGGTATAAAAGCAACGATTACTGTTTGTAGGGTTCACCCTGTACTCGACGCATGGACTAGGTCGCTTCCTCAGCACCACATTCTCTTCTACACATTTTCCACCATTTTTCATACAGAACCCATCTTGACGCTGCAGGGTAAGAAGCCCATCTGCCTACTACTCTCCATCAGGGCCGGACAGGCCTTTTATTCCACCAGCAATTTCCTCGGTGGGCTGAAGCCCTGGAAGGCCAGTTTTGAATGCCCTGGGTCGCTCCTTGTGCCTCTGTCACTTCCCCAGCTCCCAGAGGTTAATTGCAGCAGACAGGAGGAGGGGAGGCCTCGCGAAAGCAAGAAAGGAAGAGAGGGGGCAGGGAGAAAGAACGCAATCATAGAGGCGAGAGAGGGGATGGATGGATGGATAGATCAAATTAGAGCAGGGAGATGAAGAGAGCTAGGGTGGTTTGAACATTTTTGCCAAGCTTGCTTTTGGCTCACCAATACGAACCCTGCTCTCTCCCCCCCCCCCCCTCACTTCTGCTGATATTTGGAGAGAGCCTGAATACGAGGATGACGCTGCACGACTGGGAGGCTGCAAGGCTTGTAGGGCTGCATACTCTCCAATCATTCATCTTATTTCAAAATATTACCTAAATAACGCCCCAAAAATCTGCAGAGTTCATTTGCTGAATGTTGAAAATGGCTTGCACCATCCCCCAGCATGTTTGTAAATTAAGAAATTGGAGTCACGCGCATGCAAAAGTAAATAAACACACATTAAAGGCGCATTTTATCTGGTAAACGCGGCTGTTACTTCACAAGATAGAGGTCCTGAGGAGGTATCCATATTTCAAGGTGCAGGGTTGAATTTATGGAAGAAAATTAAACCCGGGCATGCATGGGATCTTATGCAACATAGGAGGCCTCTGCTCTCCATTTTACCTCAAGGCTTTCTACAATTGATAACATCGCCCCGAATTTTCTGTAAAACGATAAATCGCTGTCACATCTACCTTCTATGTAACCTGTGAAAAGATGCAACGTGTGACAATGCGAGAATTATGTCTGCACCAGATAAATCGAGTAAATTAGGCAGTGACCTCATGTTCTAGTGTCTCCTTGAAATATGACTCTAGTTTAGGATGCTTGACTATATATAACTTCTGTCAGGCAGGTTCTACCTCAGGGCAGCATTGGTTCTTCGCAGATGCCATGTTTCTTCGAATGGCGTGCGCCTTGAGAGTTTTAATTTGCCTTTGAGCGCTTCACTTTGCTAAGATGCTATTTTTACTTGCTCCATTAGTCACCGTATTACGGGCATTTTCCTTTTCCCTGCTTTTCTCAAGCAGCTGGATTTACCACTCTTTCTTGGAAACCATTTCCAATTACACTTAGTCAGATAGGATATTTTGAAAGGGCAGAGACGTGCTCTGTAGGTCTGTCGATACTGTTGTTTCCAAGTGCGCGTGCAGGAATGCCAATTGCAGTCACCGACCAATCCCCACCAAGAGCCTGCAGCAAACAACAACGCGATGACAATGTTGTCATGCAAGGAAATGACCACATGCAAAGAAACCAAAGGCACTGCTGGGTTGGAGCAGGGCTATGAAATAATCCCATCTATGTTTGGCATTTGTGCTCTAACAACCCACTTCACTTCTTGAGGCACTGGATGAAAGGTGGCAAGTCAGAGAACAAAAATCGGTTCAAAGCAGAAACAATCCTAGATTTTCAGGCAAACTAAAAAAAAACTTAAATCACAAATTCGGAGGGCCATAAGGAAATAAAGAACAGACTACTGCACCTCAGATAAGGGAGGCGAGACACTCTCATATGCTGTTATATAAAGCAAAAATGAAAGCAGAGAAAATGTCTTTCTTCTCTGAAAAGGTTCATAACTCTACCAACATTTCAAAATAACTCACCTTTGTTGTCTCTGAACTTCAACTTCCGCCTGTTATAAAATACAAAATACCACCATCACAAGCGCTTTGTGACAATATTGACCTGTTTCCTCAGAGAACATTTCTGCTCTCTGGGATTCCATCATTAAGGATTGAATTCATTTGCTTGCTTCACCATCAAATCTATTTTGCAGACAGGGAGCCATCTAGACTCCAACACACAACTTACATAGGAGGAACTCCATAGCCTACAACTAACAGCTGCTCTTCGGGTTCCTCAAATGATCCTCTTCCAGCACAGCAACTAAAGCTTCCCCTTTTAGCTGCAGAGGGCATCCCCCTGACTGTTTTTAACAGGCCGTTAAAGCAGGGCATTTTTCAGACCTATGGAAGGCAGCCTGGTGAGACTCAGCAGAGTAGCCCGCCCTGCGAGTCAACAACATGGACAATCTTAGAGCCGTGTCATTGCTCCTTACATGGACAAACTTCTGTAAAGAGTGTCAGGACTTTGCACAATATAACGACTTATTGGACAGGCAACAAGCAATATTTTGTCCAGTGCTATGAGCCCCTGATGATTTTTGCCAGCTCATTGATAAAGAAGAGACAGGCATGATAGTCCTCCTAGACTTATTGGCCACATTTGATGCCATTGACCACAACATCATGCTTAAGACCCTGGAAGCAGTGGGTAGCATCAGTACACTCCTGCAGTGGATAAAATCATTCTTTTCTGGGAAATAACTAGTGGCCATCATACCCCAGTACTCTTCGAAGGCATACAACAATGACTGCAGGGTCCTGCGAGTGTCAATCCTTTTGGCCTTTCTGTTTAACGTTCAAGCAGCCCCTTGCCCAATTGCTTCAGCAAAAAGGGGTACACTTTTACATGTATGCTGATGATACAAAATCGCCAGCATTAAAGCCAGCATTTTCCCTTCCGGACATGTGGAGCACCCTGGCATTATGAAAATTAATACAGCTACCATGGAACACTTTCCCGCTATCTGCCCAGAGATTTTCTCTGATTTATTGGTCCGAGTTAAATCAGGCTCTCCTAGAGATTGCTGCCCCCCTTATATTTTAAAGGATATTTTCTCTGCCTTACCACATACCGTACTTCCTTTCTTAAATGAGTCCCTTGGGCAGGGTAGGGTCCCGAATCAATCAATCAATCAATCAATCAAGCATTTGTATAGCGCGCTACTCACCCGGAGGGTCTCAAGGCGCTTGGGGGAGGGGGGTCCGCTACTGTTCGAACAGCCAGGTCTTGAGTTGCTTCCTGAAGGAGAGGTGGTCTTGGGTAAGGCGGAGGTGGATGGGTAGGGAGTTCCACGTCTTGGCAGCCAGGTAGGAGAAGGATCTTCCTCCCGTTGTGGCTCTTCGGATGCGGGGGACGGCGGCGAGGGCGTGGTTGGTCGATCGTAGCTGGCGGGTGGGAGTGTAGAAGGTCAGACGGTCGTTGAGGTATCTGGGGCCTTGGTTGTGGAGAGCTTTGTGTGCGTGGGTGAGGAGTCGGAACGTGATTCTCTTGCTGACGGGGAGCCAGTGCAGGTCTCTCAGGTGTCCGGCGATGTGGCTGTGTCGGGGGATGTCCAGGATGAGTCGAGCTGAGGCGTTCTGGATGCGTTGGAGTCTTTTTGAAGTTTGGCTGTGGTTCCGGCGTAGAGGGAGTTGCCGTAGTCCAGTCGGCTGGTGACGAGGGCCTGGGTGACCGTCTTCCTGGTTTCGGTGGGGATCCACCGGAAGATCTTGCGCAGCATGCGTAGGATGTTGAAGCAAGACGAGGAGACGGCGTTGATTTGTCGGGTCATTGAGAGGGAGGAGTCCAGGATGAAGCCCAGGTTGCGTGCGTGGTCCGTTGGTTTGGGTGCGTTGCCCAGGGCAGGGGGCCACCAGGAGTCGTCCCAGGCGGAGGGTGATGATCCTAGGATGAGGACTTCCGTTTTATCTGAGTTCAGTTTCAGGCGGCTGTTCCTCATCCACTCGGCTACGTCCTTCATCCCTTCATGTAGGTTGGTTCTGGCGGTTGTGGGGTCGTTGGTGAGGGAGAGGATCAGCTGGGTGTCGTCGGCGTAGGAGATGATGTTGAGGTTGTGTTGGCGTGCGATGGCTGCGAGGGGGCTCATGTAGACGTTGAAGAGGGTGGGGCTGAGTGATGATCCTTGTGGTACGCCGCAGATGACTTCGGTGGCCTCGGAACTGAACGGGGGAGGCGGACTCTCTGGGTTCTTCCGGCGAGGAAGGAGATGATCCACTCCAGTGCCTTCTCTTGGATTCCGCCGTTGTTCAGGCGTTGCACTAGGGTGCGGTGGCAGACTGTGTCGAACGCTGCGGAGAGGTCCAGGAGGATGAGGGCCGCTGTTTCCCCGTTGTCGAGCAGGGCTCGGATGTCGTCGGTAGCTGCGATGAGGGCGGTCTCGGTGCTGTGGTTGGCCCGGAAGCCGGACTGCGAGTGGTCGAGGGATCCATTCGTCTCGAGGAAGGCGGCCAGTTGTCTGTTGACGGTCTTCTCGATGACTTTGGCAGGAAAAGGAAGGAGCGAGATGGGGCGGTAGTTTTTGAGGTCGGTGGGGTCTGCTGACGGTTTCTTCAGTAGGGCGCTGAGTTCGGCGTGCTTCCAGCTCTCTGGGAAGGTGGCGGTGACGAAGGAGGTGTTGATGATGTCCCGGAGGTGGGGTGCGATGACGGCGTCGGCCTTGTTGAAGACGTGGTGAGGGCAGGGGTCGGTTGGTGATCCGGAGTGGATGGAGTTCATCGTGCGGATAGTGTCTTCGGTGTTGATAGGGGTCCAGGCTCGGAGGGTGGAGGTGGGGGGCGTTGGAACGGTCGTAGGGTACGTCGGCTGTGTGCTGAAACTGTAGTGTATGTCTGCGATCTTGCTGTGGAAGAACGAGGCGAGCGAGTTGCAGAGGTCTTGCGAGGAGAATGCAGTCGTGGTCCCTCTTCTAAAGAAACCGGGTGCCGACCCCCTTAATCCATCAAACTACCGTCCCATCTCTCTGCTCCCCTTCTTAGCTAAGATATTGGAGGCCCATGTTGCCAGGTGTCTATCCAATTTTATCGAACATTCTGAACATCTGGACTTTCACCAAGCAGGCTTCCGGCCCGCCCACTCTACTGAGACTGTTATTCTCGCGGTTCTAGACGCCTTGCGAGCTAACGCAGACAAGGGTACCCCTCAGGCTTTGGTGCTCTTGGATCTGTCGGCCGCGTTTGACACGGTCGACCACCAAATTTTGCTGGACCGTGTCAGACAGGCTGGCATTCAAGGTGCAGCTCTCAATTGGATCAAGTCATTTGTTGAGGGCCGCACCCAAGCAGTTCGCCTTGCTCCTTTTACCGCCCCCAAGACCGCTATCACGTGCGGGATCACACAAGGATCATCATTGTCCCACCACCTGTTTAATCTTTACCTCCTGCCCTTGATTCATTCTCTAAGGAACAGGAAGTTAACTACTTTTAATTATGCTGATGATCTTCAGCTTGTTTTTACCATCGACAACTCCCCTGACTCAATTCAGGAATTTCAAGATACCATGCTCTATATCCAGAGTTGGATGGACCATAACCATCTTAAACTTAATCCGGGCAAGACCGAATTAGTCCTGCCCGGAAAAGGCCAGATCTATTGGGGCCCACACTATTGGCCAACTGAATTGGATCCCCCATCCCGTCCTCTTCTGTAAAAGCCTAGGAGTCACCATAAATGCTGATCTCTCATTTAGAGGTCAAGTAGGGGCAGTGGTCTCCTCATGCTTCTTCCAACTACGCAAAATCAGGAAGATTGCCCATTTGCTCACTCATACCGCTCTCATACAGGTTGTCACGGCCTTGGTTCTCTCCCCGCCTTGATTTTTCCAATTCTATTTACCTCGGCCTCCCATTGTTCTTACTTAAACGTCTCCAGCTGGTACAAAACCAAGCTGCGAGACTCATCCACAAACGGCCAAAATGGCAATCTGCCAGCCCCTTACTTGCAAAACTTCATTGGCTCCCTATCATCCAGCGGGCAGCCTTTAAGACAGGGTGTTTAATTTTCAAGGCCCTTCACTGTAGGAGCCCTAAATTCATCAGTTGCATGATATCAAGACATGTTCCCACCCGTAACCTGCGATCTGCACATCTCCAGCTGCTAACTACCCCTACCTATAAGCTCAAACGCCAGGGAGGGTGCAGGTTCTCCTATCTGGCCCCCAAGTTCTGGAACTCTCTCCCACTAGCGATCAGATCTTGTAATAATTTATTGGGTTTCAGAAAAATGCTCAAGACATGGCTGTTTGAGAAGGCTTATGCATAATCCGCCTCTGCCGCGACACTGATCAAGTTAAGCGCCATGAAACCTCTGGGTGTACGTGCGCTATAGAAATTTTTATTAACATAACATAACATACCCAGCTTTTCTTTAACCTATCTAGTGCGTAAGAGTTTTCCAATCAAAAGGCGACATCTTTAATGGAGGCCCTCACCATAGACAAAGAAGGAATGGGCAACAACTTCCTCAAGATGAACCTGACCAAACCCGACATATTAATTACCTTCACTGGTCGCAGGATGTGACACAAGCTTATGGCCAGATATAATGAGCAGTCACAGAGATCCTCAACAGTGGTGCAGAATTTAGGAGTTGTCTTGGATAGCACCCTTTCCCTAGATGTCCAACCCATGAAAGTGGTCAGAACCAGTTTCATTCAATTTCACCTTCTATAAAAGATTCCTCCCTTCCTTCATCCTTCTCTGCACACGTCATGGTGAATACTATCATCTAATCACGCCTTTACTATGCAAATTCAATCTACCTTGAATTTCCAGGCAAAATCCTACGATGACTGCAATATGGTTAGAAAGCCGTGGCTTGGATGCTTCCAGAAACAGCCAGAAGACCGCATGTGTAGCTAGTACTGTGATCTCTACACTGTCTACCCACTTGATTTTGGGTAGCCTTTAAGGCCCTAATACTTGTCCATAAAACTCCACACCTGAGATCATCCACCTTTCTGGCCAGTATGTTTTTCTTCTATCAAGTGTCACGCTCCCTCAGATCAACAAAGCAATTCTGGCTTGATACCTCTACGGTCATAAAAGTCACTTATTGAAACTGTATATCTTTAGGGTCGAGGCTGCGAGAGCATGCGCTAGCGCATGCATCTCGCTTGCGAGACACTGTTGTTGACAATAAGGGCTTGGAGCCCGCCCGGTGTTTACCATTTGTTGGCTTGTCTGGCACACTTCTTTACAGCCTCGTAATTCATCAAGGCAGGCCTAACATCATTTCTGTTCCTCTCTGTAGAGCAGTGCCCGTCCACTGTTCCCGACGTGATTGAGGTACTATTTTGTTCTGTTTAACTTTTTGTGCCCTTCAAACAGAAGGCGTGTGACTGGCAAAAAGGTGCCCAGCAGAACAAACAAAATTACACAGATTTATTTTCTATAGTTAACTTTCTTTCATTTTGCCAAGTCTTCTTTTCTCACTTTGCACTCATGTTTTCTTTTGTTTTTGCTTGTGTGCGCTGTTCTCAAATGAAGAAGATTATTTTATTGCAAAGTGACATTGTTTCTTGGTTATGTGTAATTTCTGAAGCAATGCATTAACACATAATCGTGCAGTGCACCCCAATCCACCCCACTACAATCCACGCAATCCACCCCACCCCACCTCACCCCACACCGATCCGCCCCACTAAATCCAATCCACCCCAAACCAATCCAACCCATCCCACTCCAAACCACTCATTCCAATCCAATCCACTCCAATCCACCACACTCCAATCCTCTCAGCCCACCCCACTCCAATCTAGCCCACTCCAATCCAAAACAACCTGCCCCACTGCCCCACTCCAATCCAAAACAATATGCCCCACTTCCGTCTGCCTCACTCCAATCTGCCACACTCCAATCCAAAACAGTCTGCCCCACTCCAATCCACCTCAACCCAATTCACCCCACTCCCTCCCCAATCCACTCCAATTCAATTCACCCCACCCCACTCCAATCCAAAACAATCTGCCCCACTACAATCTGCCCCACACCATTCTGCCCCAATCCAATCCAAAACAATATGCCCCACTCAGTCCAAAACAATCTGCCCCACACCAATTCAAAACAATCTACCCCACTTCAATCCAAAACAACCTGCCCCATTCCAATCTGCCCCACTCAATCCAAAACAATCAGCCACACTCCAATCTGCTGCACCCCAATCCAAAACAATCTGTCCCACTCAATCCAAAACAATCTGCCTCACTCCAATCTAAAACAATCTGTCCCACTCCAATCTGCCTTACTTCAATCCGCTCCACTCCTATCCAAGAAGATCTGCCCCACTCCAGTCTGCCTCACTCTAATCCACACTACTCCAATCTGGCCCACTCCAATCCACAACAGTCTGCCCATTTCAATTCACCACAATCCAATTCAAAACAATCTGCCCACTCTAACCCATCCAAATCCAATCTACCTCACCCCAATCCAATCTACCCCACTCCAATCCAATCCACCCACCCCAATCCAGCCAAATCCAATCTACCCCACTCCAATCAACCCCTCACCACCCCACTCCAATTCACCCATCCCCAATCCAATCCACCTGCCCCACCCCAATCCAGTCCATCCCACCCCACTCCAATCCACCTCAATCCAATCCACCCCACTCAATCCAAACCACATCACTCCAATCCAATCCACCCCACTGCAATCCAATCTACTCCACTCCAATCTACCCCATGCCAATTTAATTCACCCCACTCCAATTCTCCCCACTCCATTCCGCCACACCCTAGTCCACCCCACTCCAGTCCACCCCTCCCCATTCCAATCCATCCCACTCCAATTCACCCCACACCAGTCCACCCCACCCCAATCCAATCCACTCCACCCCACTCCATTTCAATCCACCCCACTCCAATCTAATCCACTCAATCCAGTTCACCCCACTACAATCCACCCCACCACTGCAGTCCAAACTCCCCACTCCACTCCAATCCACCCCACTCTACCCCAATCCAATCCACCCAACCCCAGTTCAGTCCATCTGGCTCCATCCAATCCATCCAGCCCACCACACTCCAAACCATCCCACTTCAATTCAAGTCCAGTCCATTCCACCCCCTCCATTTCACTCTAATTCACCCCTCTCCAAATCACCGACTCTAATCCAATCCACCCACCCCAAACCGTTCAAATCCACCTCACTCCAATCTACCCCAATGCAATCATCCTCACCCCATTCCAATCCACCCCACCCCAATCCAATCAACCCCATCCAGTTCACCCACTCCAATCCACCCCACTCAATCCAACCCACTCTACCCCAGTTCAATCCACCACAATCTACTCCAATCCAATCCACCCCACTACCTCAATCGACTTCAACCCACTCCACCCTTTTCCACCCCACTTGATTCCACTCTACTACACTACACTCTGTGACACTGCACTCAATAACACTCTCTGCCACTGAACCACTGAACTCTACTCTACTTCCCTCTACTCAACTCTACGACACTCTATTCCTCATACTCTACTCCAACAAATCCAGTCTACGACACTCTACTCCCCCACTTCACTCTAGGACACTCCACACCACTAACCTTTAGCCATGCTGAACAGCAGCCACACTGGTGGACAACATGGCAAAAACACATTGCCAAAGCCAAGAGCTCTTGTATAGGCAAGACCTATTGGCTTTGCCAATGCTTGTTTTTATAGCAGAAGACAAACTGCAGAACTCTCTCCCTTAATTGCCAGTAGAATACCTGGCTTTTTAACAGTTAAGTATCTTTTGGGTTTGTAGTATGCCTTCAGATTACTCTTTGCGCACCTCAGTTCAATGTAGGTGCATCAAAAAAGCTCTGAGTTTGCTGGTATATCATTTCGTATCCAGACCTGCTTGTTTCACTATTTATGAACACTTCTGATCCAGGGTGAAACCATAAGCTTCCCAACACAATGGACCACAAAAGAACATCCCGGGCCTTTGGAAGGGCACAGAAGGAGGACCATGCAGCAGCTCAATGCTGACCGCAGTGGCTTGGCATCCGCGGAAGATGCATTACAGCTGATCCTAATGGGATAGTTTCTGATGTGCAATGACCTTGGTGGTGAATAGGCGGCAGGTGAATCCCGCATGCACTGCCGCTAGAGTGATCGTTCCACTCCACCACCTCGTTCAGGTCGCTTCCACTTCCTATTTCGCAATGCTGCCGGCGATGCAGAGAGATGCCGAGGCTCTGAAGCGCCGCTGAAAGCTGCCGGGGAATGAAAGAAATTTGTTTCTTCCTTTCAACGGCAGCAGCATTATTTGACAGCGCACCGTTTAATCCTTGGATCTGGCTGACGCCCGCAATACTAGGATGCCCCACGTGCTGTCCTCAATGCCTTGGACTGCGGCCCCCCACCTGGCCTTGGTTTTGTGCCTCCTGTAACTGTAGGGCACTGATGGGCTCGTGCCTGGCGAGGCTGCTCTGACACGGACGCTGACAGAGGCAGAGCAGACTGGAGGCTGTAGAGCTTGACTTCTACTGCATACAGCAGGGCTGGTGGGTGCTGGAGCCTTGCTTGCTTGTGGGGCAGCGGGTAGGGGCTGTCTCCCATATCACTTTACATTGTTTGGGGCCAGTTGTCGAATTACTGGGGAAATTTTGACTGTCTTTGGCTCTCCTCCGGTGCGGCCGCTTCCCTCCTATCGGATTAGCTTGGAATTGGCTGTGGGACCTCGCCCTCTACTAGACGCTTTATAAGTTGGGGGAAAACTTTGTAATTGAAGGATAGGGGTACCTCCAGGTTTCACGCCAGTAGTCAAAAAACAAAAAAACAGAAAACCCCAAAAGGAGTTGTTACTTCTGAGGAGGGTCCTGGCAGTGGGTCGCTGGTTTTGGTCCTCCCCCCTCCAGTAAAGCTTTCTGGGGTTGGTAACGATAGGGAAACATTTAAAAATGTCGAATTTAATGGCCAATGTGGACTCCGCGGCAAGCCTTAAAACTAAAACACGATCAGCTCATACGAAGGCAGCATCTAAAATCGTGAAGCAGTTCTGCAACAATTTCAAGTTCTCTGAGCTCAGAAGAGGATGCATCGGAGCCCATAAAAGAGACCAGATTGGGAGCGTTTAGTCATGGAGAGTATACCATAAGGGTAGTGGGATGAAGAAACAGGGCCTGATGAAGAGCTTGGCGTACAAAATGAAATGAAATGGAGAGCAGTGCCTCTACGGACTCTCAGCCGCAGTTACAGCCACAGCTACAGCCTCAACCTCCAAACGCAGGAGGAGTGGCTGTTCTAGGGCAGCAAGCACAGGCGCAGGCGCAGATAGAGTCTGACGAGTTCATACGCCAGCAGGCAGAACAGCTGCAAGGAGATCGAACTCCGTTGCAATGCGATATAAAGACCATGTTAAATCTTATCTTGGACGAAATAAGAGAGCTCAAGACACCGCAAGCAAGTGAGATAGCATCCCTCCATCACCGTCTGTCGACAATCGAGGAGGCAGTTGGTAGCTTCCCAGCAAGAATGCGTGAGGCAGAGTCCAGGATCTCCCAGCTTGAGGACCAGATGAACACTATGCAGCAACAAGTGAATTTAGCTAGAAAGGAAAAATCCTCACTGGAAACCAAACTCGAGGAGCTTGAAAACCACTCACGGTGGTCTAACTTGCGTCTAGTTGGGATCCCAGAAGGATGTGAAGGCACCCAAACTCTCTAATGGGTCGAGTCTTTTATTAAAAAGAGTGTGTTTCCAAAATTTGCAGGAGACCTTACCATCACAAGAGCGCATAGGGTACCGTCACAGCCATTTCCCAATTCTAAGCTGCCATGAACAATCCTTGTGAACTTTGCAGACTGCCGTATTAAAGAGCAGGTACTTTCTAAAGCCATCCAGAAGAGACAGTTCATGATCAATGAAGGATCTAGCGTTCGAATTTTCTCTGACATGTCAGCGGCTGCTGCACACCGTTGGAAGGAGTTTGTTAAACTTTTGTATCTTTTTAAGGCGCAGGGCGCACAGGCTGCAATAGCACATCAGTCCAAGCTAAGGGTCCTAGTGAGAGGCAAGTTTCATATGTTTGCAAATATAGATGAAGCTCAGGAACTGCTGCAAGAAATTTCCACCACAAAATAGAAAAGTAACTCTAAATAGATTATAATAACACGACCGAGGACTGGGGGGTGGGGAGGATCACTTAGGGTGCAGCACCATGGCACCCAGCTGGGGCGCCAATCAGGGGAGGGAGGAGAGGGGTATGGCGGGCTATTCCCCTTCCCCCAGGGGTGGTGGGGGGTTGAGTGGGCACATGGGTAGGTGGGCATGGTTAGCAAAAATGAGCAGAACCATAGAGGGAAAAGTATTGGGGAGAAGAGTACTGATGGCGACACCTCGATTTCAAAACAACTATTTTAGGGATGGGTCTTAAACTTCGTATAATCACGGTTAATTAAATGGCATATTGAACATGCAAACATATGGTGGGTTAATAAGATGGCTAACTTCTTTTTCACCACAAGTTTTGTTTCTTCAGGAAACCCACCTCAAAACAAATACTCCAAAGCTCTTTATCCCTACATTTTTCTCAAAGTGTTTTTTGCCTCTGCCGAGTTGGCAATAAGGGGAGTAGCCATCTATTTCGGCCAAGGGATAGATTGGGAGGTTTCCCAAGTCCGGAGAGATCCCAGGGCAGATGGATATGGGTTACTGCCGGGGTAAATGGCAATGTTTTTAATTTTGTGATCTATTATGCACCAATTACAGACAATCCTACATCTATTATGGAGATTAATGATTTATTCAGAGGGCCTATGAGCCCTTTACTTTTGGGGGGGGATTTTAACTTTATCCAAGATATGGCGAAGGATACTTCGAATAAAGCCAAAAAACAACTGAAGCCTAAGATCAAAAAAGTATTAGATGCAATAAAGCAAGTTATCAATTAACCGATCCATGGCGAAGGGCCCATCGGGAAACTTCGCAGTGTACCTGCTGCTCTCGCCAATACCACTCTGCGTCTCGCATCGATTTTTTTCTTATCTCTCGCTCTCTGCACTGTCTTAATTCAGAAATATGGGTTAACTCATTCTCAGACCACTCGCTGGTCAAACTTGAAATAGAAAAAGATGCAAGAAGGAGGGTTAGGTCCAGGTGGCATTTGGATCGACTCCTCCGTGCAGACCAGCAATGGGTGACTAGAACAAGAAAATGGATAAAAGAGTTCTTTCAGGACAACAAGGGCACAGCGATTCTTTTCTCATTCTGGGGGGCCTTCAAGGCCTCAGTGCACGGGCAGATGGTGACTTTTATGGCTGAACAATCAAAAACAAGAAGGAAACGTATATCCGAACTTCAGCTGGCAGTGGATACTGCTTTGCTGAGGAAGAATGCCTCCTCTGGGGGCGGAGATCTAGAGGAGAGCCAGCTTAACAAAGCAAAACAGGAGTTAAGAGAGTTTTTCACTATAGAAGAAATAAATAGCTCACAGACATTTCAGCAGCGAGTCCACGAGGAAAGTCAAAAGGTAGGCAGATTTTTAGCCTGGTCAACCAAGGTAAAGCAGGAAGCTGCATTAATCAATGAGCTCCATGAGCCAGGGACAAGGACCTTGGTGGTCGAAAAGGATATGATTGCCAAAATCTTTTTAGACCATTATTATGAGTTATATGCGACTAAATACATGGCTTCGCAAGAAGCAATACAGCAATACTTTTATGACATAACCCTCCCGCAGCTATCAAATGCGCAGGCAGAAGAGATGGAAGCAGATATATCAGCAGCCGAAATTCAGAAGGCCCGCGTCTCAATGCCTGGAGGGAAGGCCTGCGGTAATGACGGTCTTCCATCAGAATTTTATAAAATGTTTGCGGAGGAGCTTATACCATTTTTGGCAGAGCTTTTTAACTATGTCAAAACAGGAGGCGAGATTCCATTATTTTTTAAAGAATCTATCATTGTAAGTTTTGCCAAGAAGGGTAAGAATCCAAGGGCTGTTAACTCATATAGGCCGATCAGTCTACTAAATTCGGACTATAGAATTTTAATGAAAGTCTGGGCCAATCGTTTTACCCCAGTTGCACAAAATGTGATCCATAAGGATCAAACAGGATTTGTGACTGGGAGGTTAATGTCATCCAATACTGGATTCTTAGTCCAAGCACTTTTTTAATATTCAACAAACACCAGCACTTATAATGATGGTCGACGCTGAGAAAGCGTTCGATTTGGTGAACTGGGACGGTCTTTTTTATGCTCTTGGAAGGGTTGGGATTCCTCCTCAGATTATTAACATGCTACAGAATATATATCAAGAGGCACAGGCTCAGGTCTTTATTATCTCCAACCTGGCTGGGACAGTCGATATAAATCGGGGAACCCCGTGCTGTTTACCTTTTTTATTGAACCCCTCGCTATCACGATCCGAAATAATTTCGAGATAAAAACACCAATATCTGGAACGCCGAAATCAAAACTATTTGCGGACGATATCATCTTATATCTTAGACCTGAAAGGCAGAATATCAAAACGACACTGATAGAATTTGTGCAGTGTGAATTAATTGGAGGGTATAAAATCAATCACAATAAGACCGAAATTTTAATATTTAATACTTCTAGTGACTTTCTCCCAGGCAATCTCAAATGACAAGCTCTTTCATCTGACCCGATCCGCTATCTGTGGATTTACGTCACCAATCAGTATGTGGAGATTTATAAATTGAATTATGAGGCCATGCTGAAAAAAATCAAAAGTCTACTTGATAAATGGTCACTTCTCCCTCTTACACTGATAGGCTGTGTCGCCCTTATAAAAATGTCTATTTTACCTCTACTGATCTTTCTTTTTACAAATGTCCCTATAAAAATTAATATGGCATATTTTAAAGAGCTGGAAACAACCTTTCGACAGTTTATCTGGAATAAGAAGGCTTCAAGGGTAAAACTCCCTGTGCTTCAACTTGATATCAATCAGGGAGGGCTCGCACTTCCCCAAGCTCATATGTACTATGAAGCATCCTTTTTAGACATAATAGTGCGCTTAATTGAATGCAAGGAGTCTTTTGATAACTTTTTTCTTGATAAGATGGTTCAGGAAGCTGGTTCCCAGATCCCGGTCTTCATAAAAACAGCAATATTTCCCAAAAAAACTAGATACAAGACATTGCAGGAGCATCGTACTAGACTTCAGGCATTCTACTCCATGAAGGCTCATTCCGCAGGGTATGAGTAAGTGCAGCTTACAGAATGTAAATGCTTGGGCCTCCAAATCCAGAACAGTCATCTAAGGTTTTGGAAAGCTAACGGTTTTAAAGAGCTGGGTCATTTTATAGTTGGTGGGAGGTGTATTAATTGGCAAGAGGTCCAGGCTAGGTGTGAAGTCCGGTGCAAGCTTTTCTTTTTTGTGTATCTCCAGATTATATATCTGTTAAACAAGTATTGCTTTCGATCTAGTATAGGTCCCACACCGGTTGTGGCTGCTCTCTTTAGAACAAGGGGGGTGGGAAATTGGTATCGTCTCCTACGGGCCCAAGGAGAGTCCCTTGTGGTTAACAATTTTTTAGAGAGGGTCACCCAGGAAACGCAATGTACCTTCTCAGACCTTGAGTGGCAAGCCATCTCACAACTTGGTAGCAAGGCTTTAAGAGCGGCAAATTTTAAAAGAATGTAATTTTTATCACGCTGGATGGCATACTATACCCCCAAAGCGCTCCATAAGATGCATCCAGAAAATTGAGAATAGATGTTTTCACTGTCAGCTATTGGGCGAGGGAGGCTGGCTTCATATATTTTTTACTTGTCCCATGCTACGACAGTTTTGGGAGAGAATCTTTGCCGCTCTCAGTCTTGGTTTACAGAGAAGACTGGAACCAGAGGCGGAAATAGCTCTTTTTGGAGCAGTTAGCCAGAGACAAAACGTGTCAATGTCTAGAGGGGAAGCAGCATTCGTAGTAATTGCCTTTTTAGTCGCGCGTTCCCTGATTCTCCAGAACTGGAGGACCACCAAAGTACCAGCCTATTTAGAATGGCACAATAAAATAATTTGAACAAAAAAATTCGAAGAGTCCTGCTTGGCGTCTATTTTAGATGCATGCAGGAGCGGACGCGCGCAGCGGGCGCGCCAATGGCAAGCCCATCTGCACCCGTCCGCGGCTGGCCGGGGCTAGGGGCCAGAACCCCTGGCTGTTTGGGGGCAAAACAACACCTAACATACTCTATGGAGCAACTACACAAGCTATGCCCCCCGATTCCTGACATCTGCAAGCACAATCTTGTCATGGATGCAGCGCTTCTGAACTGCACCCACTGTACATATAAAGCCAACGCTTTCATGGTAGGACAAGGGGCTAGGCCTAAGCTAAACTTAATGCTCATTAATTGCAGATCCCTTAGCAAACACAAGTACGAAAATCATGACTGCATATTAGATAATAACCACCTTGATGCTTTATTCCTCACGGAAACTTGGCTGAATGGGGACTCTGCTCAGGAGATATTGGAAGCCCTCCCTCAGGATTATGGTATCCTCAGACTGGATCACCAGAGTAAACGTGGGGGAGGTATAGCCATAGTCTATAAATTATCTCTACACTGCACTCTGGACATGGCCAACATAGACAGTAGTGAAGCACCCTTTTTTTCGATCACAGCAGCTGGTAATCACACTGTGAAGGGTTTCTTGATCTATCGTCCTCCCGGTCCTGCCACCAACTTTACGTCCAGCTTAGTGGAGCAAATGATACAACCTGCACTACGCTATAAGAAACTGATAGTCCTGGGGGATTTTAATTTACACTTTGATGACCAAACAAATAACGAAGCTCAATCTCTACATCAGGAACTAGATGCCCTGCAGCTAATACTCAAATCCACGCTCCCTACACACCAACAAGGGCATTTATTAGACCCTATTTTTACTAACTGTGCAGAGTTAGCAATTGAACCCCCTACGGCAGTTCCATGGTCCGACCACCATCTCGTTGCTTTTTCTATCCCGTTGGCTAATATCCTTCCTGTAGCTACTAGAGGATTATGTACTCCACATAGAAGATGGTCCAGATTTACCCCGGTAAACTTCATGCATTCCCTCCAGCAGAATTGCCCTTCACTGGGAAAGTATATTAATGTGGCCTGTAGCTCCGTGGACAAGTGGGTTAAGGATGCCTTGGACTTGGTGGCACCCTGGACCGCCAGTGCTCCATGCAGGCGGACTAAATCCATAGTTCAATGAAGCACTAAGAGCAGCTAAAACATCTTGTAAGCGCCTGGAGCATATATGGAGAACTGACTTCTCAGAGTACAATAAGACTACTTATAAACTTAAGTTAAAGTACTATCATTCCCTCATCAAAAAAAACCTGTGCCGCCTACTACAAGGAAAGAATAGAACAGGCGGATAGCTCTTCTAAAGAATTATTTGCCATTCTTAAAGCTCTATCCTCACTGGCGAGAACTGAGACTCCGATGACAAGTTCATCTGAGTCGTGTAATACAATTGCAGATTACTTTGCGGAGAAGGTAGCCAAAATATATGATACCTTTCCGGATGAGGCTCGTGATTAACCCCGGGCGGAGCAGGCGGAGTTGCTCTACGCGGAGCTCTACGTAGTTGGCCAAAAACTCCCCCGCAATAAATATTTTTTTAATAAAATTTACAATTAAAGTAAAATAAAAGCGCACTTACCTTACCGAGGCGTCCCAGGCTGCCCTCCTCCTCGCCGTAATCTCGTACATCATGGTAGGACTGCGCACGCGCGCGCATGCAATGTCCTACCATGATGTACGTCTGACGTACGGGATTACGGCGAGGAGGAGGGCAGCCCGGGACGCCGTGATAAGGTAAATGTGCTTTAACTTTGCTTTAATTGTAAATTTTATTTAAAAAAATATTTATTGCGGGGGGGGGGGGGTGGGAGGCGTGAGGGTGCCGAACTCCGAACTCCTCTTCGCTGTGGAGTCGGACGTTTTGCTAAATTACACAAACTCCACCAGCGGAGCGGAGTTCGTGCCCAGGGTTACTCGTGATGGGAGGAGCCAACCGCCTCTCTAAATTTGACCCACCCTCACTTGTAGATCTCAAAGCCATAGCTTCAAGTATTAAATCTGGCTCTCCAACAGATCCAACGACACCTAAGATCATGAGAGCGGGCCTGGAGATTTTATTGCCGTATATACGGAAGCTTCTCAAGCTCTCCTTCTCCGAGGGAGCGGTCCCTAAATCTTGGAAACAGGCAGTTGTCCTCCCTCTACTGAAAAAGCCTGGAGCTGACCCAAATCAGCTGGAAAACCTGTGCCCGATTTCACTTCTGCCCTATTTCTCCAAAATAGCAGAAAAAGTGGTGAATCTACAATTATTCACACATATGAACCAGCAAAACTTACTTCACCCTTCACAATCGGGCTTTTAGAGCTACATATTCTACGGAGTCAGCGTTGCTCTTTGCAATTGAGTCTATACGAAGGCGTATGGATGAGGGACAGACCATGGCCCTGGTCCTTTTGGACCTAAGTGCGGCCTTTGACATGGTATCCCACCATCTACTCTTACAACGTCTCAGAGGAGGAGGGTTAGATAATGTCACCCTTAAATGGATGACTTCCTTCCTACAGGATAGGAGTTTCCAGGTGGCACAGCGCCCACACATTTCCCAGAACATAGCTCTGCCTCAGGGGGTCCCTCAGGCTCCATTTTGAGCCCGACGCTTTTCAATCTATATGTCGCACACCTGGCAGAGATTGTGGACCGACAGGGCATCACCATTGTGTCATATGCAGACGACATGCAACTGGTGGTGTCACTATCACACACCTCTGTTGGAGCAGCCACGAAGTTCTCCTCGTGCCTGAAGGACTTGGCCTCCTGGATGACAAACAACTGCCTTAAATTAAATGGTAGTAAAACGGAGATTCTGGTGGTAGGGGAACTCCCCCTCCATTTGGTCCTCGGCATGGTGGCCGGAGACACTGGGCCCGACCCCTACTCCAACTAAACAGGTTAAAAACCTAGGAATATGGTTAGACTCCAATCTATCGCTTGAGGCACAGACCCGGAAGGTGGCAGGGAAGTGCTTCTGAATTCTGAGGATGCTGTGGGAAAACTCTGGACGTTCTTCCTACTCCAGCTAGGAAAACCCTGGTCCACGCCTTGGTAACATCTCAGCTGGACTATGGAAATGCTCTTTACTTAGGAGTAACAAACAAATGTCTTCACAGGCTACAATGCATCCAGAACGCGGCAGCCCGCGTAGTTTTGAAACTGCCCAGGAGAGCTTCTATGGGGAAGGCTCTCGACGACCTGCTCTGGCTGCCGGTTGCGTAAAGAGTCCTTTTTAAAGCTCTATGCATTAGCCACCGGAGCTTACAGGGCAGAGGTCCGAGCTATCTGCATGGCTTACTCACTCCGTATATTCTCACACGCCATCTCAGATCAGCCGGGACCTATCTGGTCAAAGTCCCTAAAGTACAAAAAGCGAGAATAGGGGCACGGATCTTTCAGCTATCTGGCAGCCACAAATTGGAATGCTCGCCCTCTTTCTCTCCGCTTGGAATCTTTGGAAGTTCTCTTCCGGAAAAAAATGAAAACATGGCTGTTCCAGGTATAGGTCCCACTCTCTGTCCTCCTTCCCTGCAGAGTTTTTTGCCCTAGCGCGGGGACACACCATTTGGTGTAACCATGCGCTTTACAAGTGCTATTATTATTATTATTATATGCTAAAAGGGTTGGTGCCAGTAAAAGATATACCGCTATATGGAGATACATGGAACTGGTAGAAAGCTGGCAAGTGTAAAAAGAAAAATTTAACGTTAATTTATTATATAATTGCACTTTGTTTTACATATGGTTCGCAGCCAGGGGCGGTATATGAGCTGATGCACTTTATTAAGGTTGAGAATCTATTAGGCGATAGGAAAAAAGAAAAAAGAAAAAAATTGCACTTTATTGGTCTTGTACTCACTGCACTTTATTAAATTGTAGCTGATGTTGTTTGATCAATGCTTACTACTGTATATAGAAGATGATTCGAACAAGAAAGCACTTTCTGGGACTTGAACGCACTGCACTTTATTAAACTCTATCTGAGGTTGTTTGATCAATGTTTACTACCGTATATAAAAGATGGAATTTCACGCACTGCACTTTAGATAAAGAATCAGTTGCGAATATAATAATTTTTGTAAAAATGGATTCAAATAGTTAAGATAATGTTGTCTATTTGTGAAATTGACTTTGTGTAATTGACTACTGGCTCAATCTATGTTTCTGCTCAATAAAAAAATAATAAAGACCTTAGTGTTGAATAATGGGGAAAAACATGAACAGAGTTTTGGCACCTGTTTTGCCTGTGCTAATAAGTGTTGCACATTGTTTTGCACAGGCAATTAACACCAGCTATCAATCGCCCTGTCGTAAAAATAGAGCAAATGACATCTGCAGGGGCCTTCTCTTTTTTATTAAATTATTACAGAGTCCTTACAAACAGCAACATTAAATCATAATCACATAAGCATAGCATAAATATATACTCACAACTCATCATACAAGTAAATCAATTTTTATGAACAATTCCAATATTAAGGGGAGTATGAAGGAAAAAGAGACAGGGATCAAATGAATAACAACCAGGCCAAAATATATCATTTAAGCTTTCTAGATAGAGAAGTACAATTCCGTCATATTTGCATCCCGAATCCTACATCAATGAAACAGATTCTCCGTGGAAACTATCTGAAGGATGCGTTGAATCCAACACATATCTATTCTATTGTTTTGCGTTTCCAATAGCATAAAATTGTTCTTCTATCAATCATTCAGGCTTTTGTCATCCAGTTCTTTCCAGCTTCTACTGGGAGCAAATGTTGAAACTGGTGGAAATGATATCTGCATTCCTTTTAGCACTTACCGGGCATCTGTGACCATATGAATGTCTTTAAATTGCACCTCACAGGGGCACAGCATTTTATGGCACGTGGTAAACATTTCAAGGACACCACATAAAACACTGATTGCATGAAACTTCCAATAACAATATTTTATAGAGAGTGGGGTGAACAGTGAGGTGAACAGCACTGAAGTTCATGTCATATAAACCTGTGTCATGATGGCTATTTAGGAAAATAAACTTTCTCATTTAATAAGACAGGGAGCGCTAGAAACCCAAAAGGGCTCATCTTTAAGTAAATACAGGCTATGCTTATGTAGGCGTAGTAATGCTTATTCAGATGTGTTACATATAAAAAGCATACCACTTTGCTGTTCTACAATGTACCCTGCATGTAAGGCAGGAGTAGTTTATGTCTATTTCCTAGTCTTTTAATATATTAAGGGTAGATAAATTGCTCGTTGGCATTCAGACGTTGGAAGAATTAGATTTTTAATCTCTGGGCAGACTCTAAAAGCTAGTCTAGTCTGCTATGGGCAGCGGTGGAAGTTGTAGAGCAGTGCTTCTTAACCTCGGGTCCAAAACGCCTACTCCTGGGGGGTGAGGTGGGTGATCAACGACTGCTTATACAATTAAATAATCAAAGATTAATAAAGTATACATACATAAAAAACAAAATGTAAAATTAAAAATATTAAAACGCTCCGTAAATGTGAAGGATTTTGAAATTGATGGCTAAAATTTCAATTTGTATCCTTAGCATGATTTGCGGGAGCAGTGGAAGCTAGCATGACAATTGCTGGCCTCAGTCGAAGGACTGGTATGCATGGCCAAGAAGAGAGCATGCATTAAGCTCAAAACATACAGTGATATGCAAGAGTCTTTTATATCACTTTATATTTCAGAAATAAAAACACATTTTAAAAACCTAAAACTAAAATTTCGATACATATATTTTTTTAGCTCATGATTTCAATAAAATATTTCATAATTGATATTTGTATTTGATTTGTACTTGTTTTTATATTTTTGTGTATTGTTTTGAGATTCAAATAGTAGACATTGGTTAGATGGGGTCTCCGGCTTCAAGTATTGATTGAGCAGGGGTACCCAGAACTCTAATGGTTAAGAACTGCTGTTCTAGAGTATGCTAGAGTGTTGATCCTTCAGTGCGAAACAATCTCACCTGAAACGTTATCATCTCCCGGGAAGGAGGCTGAATTTGCTATGGGATACCACCCTTATCTGCTCAATTGGGAAGTTAGCAAAGGGTTTGCTAGAAAATCAGATGATCGGCCAACAAGGGTTGTGTCTACAGAGGAGCAGAGGATTCTTGATCCGAGCCGCTTGGGCTTGTTTGGGAGCCAGTATGATTAAACCCTTTAGAGTACAGTACTATTTTAAGACTGCTGCAGCCAGAGTTGCACACTAACACCTTATCTAACACACAGGGTTTGACGCACACCTCACTATGTACTGTAAACTTTAAATACCATTCGTGGAAAGAATGCTGAAATATTTTGCTTAGGGAAAAGCGGGGTAATCCACTTTGTATAAACAGTTTCATCAAGTATAATATGGTAAGATAGATGGTTCTGACTTAAATATTAAGAAATTCTATACACATATCAAAATTTTCATTCAGGTTATAGAGCTAGCCTGGCTTCAAGATGGCTGCATTCTTCTGAACTCTGGCATCTGGCTTCTCCGCTTCTGCCGCAATACCTAAGCCGGGGCTCGGTGATGCTGCTGGTGGGACCGGTGATCACTGCAGGGACCCGTAGTTAGAACCTAACCGCAGCTGGTTCTCTTTGCCTCCTGCATACAACACCCCTTCCTATGAAACAAAGCTGTTGTGATGGTGGTAGGGAACTATTGAGTCAACACAAGCATTCAGGGCTGTGTAGTGCCGCAAACTGAGAACAGATCTATCACTAGTTGTTAGAGATGGGGGTTTCTAGTTGGCAGAGGTAGGTACCTTTGCCCAAATAGGGACCCTTGCTTCTAGTCAGGAAAAGGAAGATACACACTTTAGATAACCCCTTCTCACCCCCTGGGTAGCTTGGCACAAGCAGACAGACTTATCCCAAAGGCAATATGTAAAGTATTTCTACTCAAAACACACAGTAATACAGTGATAGCACCACAAATGGACACCACACTACTTTAGAAAAATAAAGTATCTTTATCTTAACTCAACAAGACCAAAACGACAAAAATACAACATACATGTAATACAAATATGACTTTAAAAAGGTTTCAAACAACTTGGCCCATAGAAAACTATGGATGAGTGAATTCTCTCAAAGTACCTGTAGTTCAAAATTCACAAGGCCAAACAGCCGCAGAGATGGGAAGCGTAGAAAAAGAAAGAGATGCGTCCGTTCCTGAGGCCATGGGGAGGCGATGCAACAGTTCTGCTGCACACAGGAGAAGTGATGCGTTAAATCCGGTCTGTAGGGGGAAGTGATGCATTGATTCCGAGATGGTTCTGGTCCGCGGGTGGTGCGTCGGGAAAACTTGCCTCACAGGTACGATGCGTGGAAATCTGGGATGCGTCGGCAATCGATGCGGCGGCGCCAAGTGGCGCTGCGTCGGTTTCTTCAGCCGCGATCCCTCGATGCGTCGGTTCTTGCAGCTGTGACAGGCGCTTTATCGGTTTCGGCAGTGGCGCTGCGATGCCAGGAAATTCTTCTCGCACAGTGGTGCTGCATCGGAAAAACAGCCGCAAGAAGAGCGATGCGTCGATTTTCTTGTAGTCGCTTTTCCAGCTCCCAACAGCAGGCACAACCTCCAGAGGCCCAACACAGGCACCTCTTGGCAGGTCAGAACTCCCAGGAAGGAAGTACAGGGGAGCTGGGGGTGAAGTCTTTGTGTCCCTGAGACTTCAGAACAGGAGGCAAGCTCTACTCAAGCCCTTGGAGATCTTCCTCAAGCAGGGGGACACAGCACACAGCAAAGTCCTTCTCCTTTCCTTGGCAGAAACAGCTACTGCAGGCCAACCCCAGACAGCACACAGCAAAGGGGCAGTACTCCTCCTCTAGTTTCTCCAGCTCTTCTCCTTGGCAAAGGTTCCTCTTGATTCCAGAAGTAGTCTAAAGTTCAGGGGTTTTAGGTCTAATACTTATACCCCAAGATGTCTTTGTTCTCTTTGTGCAAGGGTCTCTGAGCCCAGTTCAAACCAGTTCTGTCCTCACTGGTGCAGCATGACCGCAGGGGGTGGAGACAGCACTGTGCAAGGGAGACAGGCCCTATTCAGGTGCAAGGAAATCTCCTCCCACTACTCTAAATTCAGCCAGGGCCTATTCAGCCCAGCTCTGAGTCATCCAGGAAGGGCCAGGCACACCTCAACCCCCCACCCCCCTCAGTGGCTGTTTACAGTGAATGCACATCCCCAGCCCCTGTCACTCCAAAACCAGACAGTCAATACACAAACAGGCAGAGGCACACAGAATGGTTAAACAAAAAAATGGCTACTTTCTTAAAGTGGCATTTTCTAACACACAATTTAAAAACCATCTTTACTAAAAGATGTGTTATTAAATTCTGAGTTCAGAGAGCCTAAACTTTATTTCTCTATCTTGTCCAAATGGGAAGTTATATTTATAAGATGTTATAAATAAACTCCCATTCTATCCTATGGGGCAAGATAGCCTTTCAATAGTGAAAAATGAAATTGGCAGTATTATACTATCAGGACATGCCACACACACCAGTACATGCCCTACCTTTCACATACACTGCACCCTGCCTTACATGTAGAAAAAGGGAAGGTTAGGGCCTGGCAAGTGGGTGCCCTTGCCAAGTCTAGATGGCAGTTAGTAACTGCGCACAGACACTGCAGTGGTAGGCCTGAGTTACCTTTTCATAGCTACTCATGTGGGTGGCACAATCAGTGCTGCACGCCCACTAGTAGCATTTGATTTACAGGCCCTGGCACACTTCAGTGCACTTTACTAGGGGCTTACCAGTAAATCAAATATGCCAATCACGGAGAACCAATTGTAACAACAATTTACACAGGGAGCACTTGCACTTTGACACTGATCAGCAGTGTCAAAGAGCACAAAGCATCTAAGCCAGCAAAATCGAAATCCAGCACAGCATCAAAAATACAGGAGGTAAAGGCAAAAAGTCAGGTGAAACCACGCCAAAGATGCCAAGTCTAACACTAGTGATCACAGCTTTTAACCAGGACCGTGAGGGTGCTCAGTGGCTCTTAGGGTGTCGATGGTGACAAGCCGAAGACAGAGAAGAGATAAGGGCGACAGTGGTGGGTGTGTTCTGTATTTTCCAGGGATGCACTGAGAGAAAGGAGAATAATGCAACGGAAACACTAAAAAAAAAATGTAGGGCAATCTCTTTTCCATAGCTCAAAATTTCTTTAGTTGGAACAACCATCAAGAACCTAAGGCTGGTGAGACTTCAGAGAAGTGTTCTCTTTTAACCAGAGAAGATGTTGTTGAAAACTCTCAAATCTTTTAACTCCAGTATTTGCACCATGATGCATAGACTTACAACAGCCAGTTGGGTGCCGTAGTCTCCTTTACTCCACTCCTCCGTGAGAGTATTCGTAGCTTCACATAGCTATAAATGTATCTTTTAAATAGATTTGTCCAGTGCTTAATTTGTAAAAAAATAAGTTCCAAGACTCTCGTCAGGAGGTCACTGCAGCTTGCACTACACATTGCCCAGCCAGGCTGCCAATAATAGTAAAAACACAACTATTAACCATCACACAACTACACATGTGACGATTCTGACTATTTAAAGCTCCCAAGCTATAAGAATGAATTGGGCGGCGGGTAATAGTCATTTTTAATGTATATTGAATTACCAATTAACAGTTTTTGTGGTCATCTCTAAATTAGCCAGACAGCACCACCTTGTGGCAACTGTCACAAGCACTGGTGTTGACAATTAAGTGCCAGTGCCGAGCACCGGAAACCACTGGCTCAAATTAAGCACTATATTTGTCAAGTAAATGAATATGATGTAATGTAAATATGATGGCACTGGTGTATTTGGTTTGGATGCCATCAAATTTGTAGACTATGCCATTCAAACTGAACATGCTGTTAAAACTATGGCTATGGCTTCAGTGGTACGGCACTTAGTTTAATTCAGGCCATGCTTCCAATCATGATTGGCTGCAGTGTACATACCAATAACTTACCTGATGGACGTTTACTAATGAGGGATGCCTGTAAATCAACTAGAGAAGAAACTGACAACATAACCCTTCTTTCTGAAATATAAAACATAAAGTCATTTATTCAGTTTTTCAAAATTGTTGTGAAGCTGTGTTTCACATAACTTGTTACACCATTTTTAATAGCAAAGCACAGTACACCACAAGACACCAGAGTTGCAAATAAGGTGTGGCTCTATGCAGAACTACAGCCTTTAAAAACACAGCAATTAAATAACAACTTCCTGTGCAAATGCTTGTAGGTTAAACTAGAAAACACTAGTTTGGTACAAAACTAGGTCATGTTTAATATGCAGCCAGCACACCTTTTTCTGATCCACATACCACCGTTCCAATCGTAAAATAACGTGTTGGGTTAAGGCACTCACTGCAAAATCTACCTGCAATATTCTGGTCACAAGTCTGAATTCTGGTAGTAGAGAGTAAACCTTTCACCAGTGAAATGAAAAAGCCTCTGAAATAAGTAATATCGACATCGATCACAAAATTGCATTTAGTTTGTTAAGCGTGCTACTTAAATCATGTTCAATGATATTTAAAAATGTGTGTAGTGGAAGCTCACATCTCTGAAGTGACTGCGCTGTAGAAGGTTAAGGCACCAGTTTTAGCATCCTTGCCTTATCAGGAGCATAAGGCATGTTTACGCACAGAAAAAAGCTTTGTGAATCATACTATGACTAAGCATATCTTACTACTGGAAATTCATGAGTAACACCTAAGTCTGTCGTAAGACGCAGCTACTTACAGAAAATGCTTTGTGAACCTTTCTTTAGCATTCTGAACTGCAGCAGTTCTTAAAGCATGCACCAAGTGTTTGCAAATTCTACTACACACATCTTTAAATCTATCTCAGAGGGTAGTGATGGTTAGCGCCTTTGTGCCTTTTCGCCTGGATTTGCAATCTTGTGCACTTAAGAAATTAGTACCAGAGGTGGGTAACAATAAACATTAATGAGCGCCAAGATACCCGTCTAGGTGAACGTGCGCTTTACAGATGCACGTTATGTTATGTTGAGCCTCCCTTCAAGGGCCCCTATTCAGGAAGGCATTTTGGAGTAGTAAAGTAAAACAAGCTTTATTCGATTTCAATGATAGAAAATCATAAAAGCACATCATAAAAATACATTAAAACATCAGGTCGTTTCCCTTGGAGACAGAATTAGAATGCAGGGCGTATGTTCATTACAGTGTTATCGACTTCCTGCATTTTATCACGCTTTTCAGAAAATTTGTTAAAATCCATATCGTAAATTCATTGTCTAAAAATTGTAGGGCTAAAAACGCTGGTCGACATCTTCTGAGAGCAAGCTTCTTTAAAAGTGGCACTAACCATTTTTTCCTTTGTATGTTATAAAATTTACAAAAAAAAGCAACATGTATTGTCGTTTGCTCAGATATATTGTCACAGGGGCATAGTTGCATCGCCCTTACCCAATCATTCATATTTGGGAAACTCATGCGGTGAAAAATGTCTAATCTGAATCTTGTTAACAACAGTCTGTCGTATTGGCCACGCACTAAGATGAGATAGGGTTGAATATTGAGAGTTATTCCTATCATCTGATGGTGCAGTACTGTGGGCTTAACAATTTCTTCTGTTACACGACATGATTCAAGTAATGATAGACATTTGTGTTTCAATTCTTTCCTGGACATCAAACTCATTGTGGTTGGCTCAGTATAAAATTCAGGGTGTCCTAGGTCAAACAAAAAGTCCCTGACATATTTTAACCATTTCAGTTTCAGCACACCAGTCATTCCCAAAACGTCATTTAAAATCTCCCTATTCAAGTGGGTTTCCTCGGACCTCCATATCCTGTTCCAGAGCATAATTGGTTCTATTTTAATTAGGTCTGTTAAGTAGGGAACCCCCAGTTCCAAGTGACAGACATATGATGATACACTGTGCGGCAGGGCCAGTATATATCTTAGGAACTGGTTCTCAACCATTTGCAACGGTTGAACGTTACAATGTCCCCACAGTCCCGCTCCATACAAGGCAGTCGATACACATTTCACTCTGTAGATTTGTAATAGGGTTTGCATGGGCCTCACTCCTATTTTTTTTGAAAAATTAACTAGGGCTGCAGTGGTTTTCATAAAAGCGAGTTTTCTCGCCTGCACGGCATGCGTCCATGTAGCTTTATTATGAAATAATATACCCAAATAACTAAAACTGTTAGTAAAATGTATTCTTTGACTATCAATGAACATGTCTCTACATTTGTTACTTCCTATACCACATTTCATGATGAACGTTTTTGATGTGTTTACCCATAGACCTAGGTCGCGCATATAAGCAGCGAATCCATCTAATAATCTTTGAAGGCCCACTTGGGTACGACACATCAAAACAGCATCATCTGCATACATTAATGCCGGTATGGGTCGACCTTTTAACAAAGGGTAGTCTTGTCCCGCTTTCGTCAATGCTTGTTCAAATCCGTTTGTATACAAATTAAAAAGAAAGGGAGCCAGCACGCACCCTTGCCTGACCCCCTTATTAATTGGGAAAGGTACAGTGCATTCTCCATTAAGTCCGTGTCGGACTCTGCCGTTGGCATTTTGATAGAGGTGTTTCAAAAAAGATATGATGGTGCTGTTCACCCCTAAATCCTGCAAGACTCCCCACAGCCTCTCGTGTATTACACAGTCAAATGCTGCGGTTAGGTCGACGAACGCTAAGAATAGCCTTCCTTTTTTTAAACAGGAATATTTACCAATAAGAATGCTCAAGTTAAGGCTTTGTTTGACGGTTCCCAATCCCTTACGGAAACCGAATTGTAAGTCCGACAATATTTTATTATCTTCAGCCCAGTCTTGTAGTCTCTCTAAAACTATCCGTCCCGCTATTTTCGCTGCAGAGTCTAACAGGGATATTGGTCGGTAACAAGTGGGATCTTGTCTATTCCCCTTTTTAAAAATGGGAACTAAGATAGATTCCGACCAGGTCTCTATATGTTTAAGAGAGCTACTAGCAGTAATTACTTGTGTAAGTATTGGGCCCCATAGTTCTAGGTTGCTTTTGTATAGGTCTAATGGGATCCCGTCGGGGCCGGGAGCCTTGCCCCCCTTACTTGCCTTAATCGCCCTATTTACTTCATCCAAAGTAATTTTGAGTTCGATCCCTGTTATCGGACGTGATGGTATTCCCTCGTCCCCTTCCTCATTCGGAGTGACAACGGCATTAGCGGTGCTATTATTACTAAAAAAATTTGAGTAGTGCTTCACCCACTGCTCTTCCGTAATTGCTATTTCAATAGCCGGAGAGTCCCCTGGCTCCAAGAAGGGTGCCCTTACGGCCCGCCAAAAACCCGCCCCGTCCTTGGACTCAATAGTTTCATATAAGGTCTGCCATAGCTCTTCTTTTAACGCCCCTTTACGTTCTTTAATAGCTTTATTGTATGCCTTTCTCGCATCTCTTAATGCTATCTGGTTTCTGGGGGTACTGTGTGATACTGTTTTCAAAACGGAGTATGCCTTTGTACACTTCGAATCAAACCAACTTTTAGGCTTTTTCATGGGATTAGACTTTGATATCCATAGGGCTTCATTGATCGATTTCGTAATATGTTGGAAGGCAGTCAGGACTGTATCATGTGTCGCTGTTTCGTTTAAAATGGCTTCCATGGCTTGATTACTTTTAGCCACGATTTTCCGAGTCATCTCTAGTGGATCGACCATCAACCATTTCACAGCATAGCCATTTTTTCTGGTTATTTCCATGTGTTGGGGGGCGTGGACAATTTTATGGTTGTGCTTTGTTTGGGATGTTAATAATTTCAGGGAGATGCTCAAGGGGTAATGATCACTCAAGATGATGTCATGCGTATCAAATTGCCTCGCCTTTGAGGCTAGGTTAGCAGAGAGTAGGATATAGTCTATTGTTGTATAACAGCCTCTTCCATTAAAAGTACTTTTAAAGGGCGCTGGGTTAAGGCTTATCTCGTTTGCAAAACTAAGGTCTAGACCACACATCATTTCAGTTAGAACATTCCCATAGTGTGAATGTAAGAAGTGAGATTCACTTTCTCCGTCTTCGTTCGAGATACCACATACATCTAATCCATTCTTTGCACACAGAGTGATGTTAAAATCCCCCCCCCAAACAGTAAAGACATCCCCTTCACCTTCGCATTGTGCAGTTTTCAAAACATTTGACAAGTTTTCTAAGATTCCCCCTATTTGGTCCGTCTGTGCATTATTGTAGAAATTTACCAATACCAGTTTTTGTTTCTTTCCAATATACAATTCCATTACTTGATAGTGTACTTCCTCGTATTTCAGTGCAATTTTCTTAATATTTAACATATTAGATATGTAGATGGCTAGTCCCCCCTTTGCCCTCCCGTGATTTCCTGGAACCGCGGGCGTATGATATGTTCGATACCCATTCAGATGTGTGGGCTCCTTTAGCCACGTCTCTTGGAGACATATGATTTGAAACCCCGTTATAAAATCGGACCACACCGGATTTCCTATCTTGGTTTGTAGACCTGCTATATTCCAGTAAACCACTTCAATAAACTTGTCGTTGGCACCTTGTGTTCCCTTTACAAAGTTTACATCTGGCATGGGAGAGATGGGCAAGATCGCTGTTAGTGTAGTCTGATGCTTTTGTACTGCCTTGTTTATCTCTGGCACTACTTGACCGTCTGCAGCCGTTAATAACGAGGCCGGGGAACATTTTGACTCTATCTTGGGCTTAGGGCAGCTATTGATAGTTGATTGTCTGATCATTCCATATGCTACCCTATTGTTATTTTCTGTTTGTGATATAGGTGTCTTTATCAGTCAGTCTTGCTCGTCTAGGTTATACAGTCTTTCGAACCTGTTAGCTGTGTGTACGTTATACCTCAAGTGATTTTCCATTGGGCGATCCCTATTTTTATCTAAATTTTTTTCCCATCTAGTTGGCGGTTTGTAGAAGTAACCTAAAGGCTCGACATTTATGTTCTGGGGGCTCGTGAACGTACTCCCTAACCGGTCCAGGATTATTTTCACCAAGTATGTGGAGCCAAAAGATAATACCACACAGTCCCCTATCAGGGTTTTTTGGGTTTTCCCCACCCATGGCGTTCTCCTAACCATTTTAAATTCCGAGAACAGTGCTCTATGTAGTCCTGTCCTGGTACCTAGCCAGTTTAGGGATTTATTTCTTATCGTCTCCCAGGATTCGTTTTCTCGTGTTAAGAGCTGAGGAACGTTTGTAAGAATTACGGTGTATGGAGTTGCCTCCGGGGGAAGGTCTAATGGTCGGGCAGTGTGTTCCTTTTTTGCCTGTGGATGGAGTATGGAGTGGGCGCTTGAATGAGTGTAATGCACGGGGGTTACGGTTGTTTCCCTCCCCTGCTGATTTCTCCGTTCCTCCCCTTGGCCGTTTTGTACTAAAAATCCTGTGCTAGGCAGAGTTTTTATACCCCTTATTCCCGTCTGGTTATCCTGGCTCACTAACTTTATATCTTCTCTTTTTCTATTAGCTGAGGTGTTAGTGTTAGTCAATGCATTTGGTACTTCTTGTAATCTCGGGCTTGTTGTGTTTGGTATTCTGGGTTTTATAGGGGCCCCTCTCTATCTAATCTCCTGGTCTCTGTGTGACAGGTTCTTCTCCTGAAGTTTCCCTATGGCTGCCTCGATATTTTTTAATCTTTCATCCATCTTTGCCAGCGATTCTTTTAGGGTGATTTCTAGCTCTTTTATCAAATTAGAGACATCTCTAAAGTCTGTATGGGGCTCATTCAGTGCTAGTTGTTTAACGTTCTGATCTGCTTGTGTTACTTTTTTCCGCTTTAGCGCCTTCCTATGCTGTTTGGAACTCAGAGTTTTATATCCAATGGGGTCCCCATGTGTGATCCCCTTTCCTCCCTCCGGGTTTCTCACGCGCTTAGAAGGGGGTTGGTAATCTCCTTCCACCTCGTCACTGACCCACACCTGGTTGGATATATTTTGTACGCAGCCATTTGTAATGGGGATAATGGGAGTGGGTATTATTTCTGTCCCAGTTGTTGCCTGGATAGTCTCTGTTTGATTTTCTCCTCTAGCTTCCGCATTCAGCGTCTCTTCCACTGTGCTTATTTGTTTTTCTATTGCCCCCATCACGCCCGTCAGATAGTTCAATAATGAAGAGCGGGACTTCGTGGGCTTTTTAGAATCCATCTTCCTACACAGTCCTTTGCTGGATTCTGCCTTTCTTTTCCCCATCTGACTGGTTATAAGATTCGTCAAAAAAATTGCCCAGTAGTTAAGTAGATATCCTACGATATTGCCAGGGTTTGTGATATTACTAGGCCTGCTACAAGTTGACGATTACATGTATGTGGCAGCTTGGGTACTTGGAAAGTGTCAAAGAAAATGAAATAGTCCGTCGCGGTTACTCAGCAGGCAAAGTTAGTGCGGTAATCGTATTAGAATGGCCATTTCAAGTACTCACCAAGCAGGCTAGGTGTCGAAAACAAGGGGGGTGGCCCAGCCCGGCCTCCTCCGGCCTCTGACGGGCACGGAAGGGCCCACGCTGCGGGAGCCCCGGCAGGATATTTAAAGCGCTGGCTGGCGCAAAGCACTCGTTGGTGGCTGCGCAATGGCGCTGGAAACCGCAAGGGAGGGTGGGAGGTGTAGTCCCGGTGCTCTCCCGGTCTGCTTCCCTCAACCTTCTTCCTGACCCCCTGCGAGGGGCTAGACGACAGTAGCACTGGTAGAGCGTCCCGCGCCGCGGGAGCCCCGGCAGGATATTTAAAGCGCCGGCTGGCGCAAAGCACTCGTTGGCGGCTGCGCAACGGTGCTGGAAACCGCAAGGGAGGGTGGGAGGTGTAGTCCCGGTGCTCTCCCGGTCTGCTTCCCTCAACCTTCTTCCTGACCCCCTGCGAGGGGCTAGACGACAGTAGCACTGGTAGAGCGTCCCGCGCTGCGGGAGCCCCGGCAGGATATTTATAGCGCCGGCTGGCACAAAGCACTCGGCGGCTGCGCGACGGCACTGGAAACCGCAAGGGAGGGTGGGAGGTGTAGTCCCGGTGCTCTCCCGGTCTGCTTCCCTCAACCTTCTTCCTGACCCCCTGCGAGGGGCTAGACGACATTAGCACTGGTAGAGCGTCCCGCGCCGCGGGAGCCCCAGCAGGATATTTAAAGCGCCGGCTGGCGCAAAGCACTCGTTGGCGGCTGCGCGACGGCGCTGGAAACCGCAAGGGAGGGTGGGAGGTGTAGTCCCGGTGCTCTCCCGGTCTGCTTCCCTCAACCTTCTTCCTGACCCCCTGCGAGGGGCTAGACGACAGTAGCACTGGTAGAGCGTACTTATTGTAGTACTCCTGCAGAACTCCTTTACGTACTCTTATACCCGTCAAAGCATGTAAAATGGGAGGGTCTAGGGAGTAACCATATACAATTAATACAAATAGAAACGACTGTGTCCTCTCCGCACTTTTACCAATAGGGAGTTGGATATTTCAGGGCTGATTCACAAAGCAATGTAAAAGTATGCAAAAGAGTTACACCTGTCGTACAGTTCCTCGCCTCATCCATGCTTTTGCGAATCGTCCCTATAGTCTTAAGCAGACAACAGCATATCAAAGATGCTGCAGTCACTCATTTGTAGTATGAGGGAGTGAGTCTGAGTCGGCCTCTGCCAAATCTGTAAATAGATGAAGTGGCTTATTGCTGGCAAACGGATCCTGGTTAAAACAGCTTCACACACCAGATTTTTACCATAATATTTCCGCCTTTCCTAGTGCACGGGATTGGCTGTTTGCCAGGCTCACTCTATCTATGAGCGAATTATTCAATGCTTTTTTCTGTCTCTATATTCAGACTCACTAGATGGGGAGGAAGATAATTGTGGTCCAAGGTTCCACACTGGACTCAAATACACATGACTCTGTTTGCATAGGGTTCGGTGGCGGTAGACATGATAGTGTAGAGTTACAGCATGTAAAACCAAAAAATAATTCCTTTTATACAATTCTGGCTGTTCGGAATGTAGTAATGGCGTCTGAAGTGATGACATTCATCGCTATTGGGAAATAGAGGCTTTACTATGAACCTTGAGACTGCAGAACCAGGGTTCATACTATAGCATTAGCATCAGGTGCTATAGGGTTTTTTTTTTGTTGTACTGTGTAGGGTACTATAGGGTTATTTTTATAATGTAAAATTGGCTTTAGATGTCATTACTTCTTTCCCAACAGCCGAAACTGGCGGTCTACACAATTGTTATATATGGGCTCAGCGTATATGGCTGATTTTTTGATGGAGGTGAGCAATGCTGTACATTAATCTGCAGTTTACGGTACATTAGCGCTGATAGATTCCTTCAAATAGACAAAGATGATTTTGGCAAAGGAAACTTTCTAATGGGCAAAAAGGAAGCTTTTCACTCAAGCAAACAAGTTGACCAGAAGCGATTCTGCCTGTGTGTCCTAAAGAGTGGGAGAATCCACAGACACTAAAGGAACTGAGATTTGATAAATCAAAAAACTGGCGTGTTGATCACTTATTTACTCTACAGTTGGAGGTGCAGCCACCTAATATAGTATTTTTCAAGTTGTGGCGCAATATCTTTTGCACTTGAAAGACAAATCTCATTTACGCCTCTTTCTTAAACTTCCTATAGGTGGTTATTCAACAAATGTTACTGACGCTGATCCTACTCAGCCGCCTTACTGGTTCTTTGTGTTGGTGCCAAGAAACCTCCATGCAGATAGAAATGAAAGTGCAGCTGTCCAAAAATGTATACAATGCTTCATGCACACATTTGGTTTGTTGAAACTGCTTCTAATTTTAAGGTCTACAAAGAGTTCTGTCAGGTAACACAATTCTAGCCAAGAATTGTGAGAGAATGGTGAACAATCAACATCAGTACAGAAGGGTCACGAAATGATCCCTTATATTTAATGCTTCTAATCTTAGGCAGATATGGGAACTGAAGCACAAGGATGTCAAGTAATTAATACATTATTGCACATTTTTCCCACACACTTTTCACCAGGTAAAACTAGGTAGCATTTATCCAAGAAAAATCCCTATCATGCCCCGTTTCGCATCTCAAAATGTGAGAAAACTTGTATTGCTTCTGAACCGAATAGTTAGGTCTACAGGTATCCACACACGGATTTCAACTTGATTGATAGTGCACCTTTTGAAAGAGTACTGCAGCACTTTTAAAAAATGCACTTGGAGGCAATGTGCTGTTTTCTCTGTTGCAGTGTTGGACATTCCTAGCAGGTGTGGTACATGCTGCCTACATGCGTTTTGTCCAATAAATATGTGGGTAAATTAATATAAGTAGCTATAAGATCTCTCAGTGGCAGATCTCATTTAACTGAGCATTGTAAGATACATGTAATTTTGTGTATTAAACTTGAAATCTAGAGATTACTTGTGTGAGATTACATTTTTGCCAGAGAAAACCAAAACTTTGATTCTGGCAGTTCAAGTACTATAGGTCACGTTAATGTGCTTGACTCCAGGTTTAGGTGTGATTTACTCATGAACGGATATGACTCCTTCCTTGATGGCCACCGTAGAACTTCACACCTGTTCCTGCCAAGGATGGCCCACTGCTTTGTTAAATGTCCACAAGGTGCACTTTTTGTCTGCACAGGAATAATGGTAGCCATGGTAACTCCTACCCTAGGATGAGGGCCTTTACTTTGTCCTGACTAATAAACTGCTCCCCCTTTTAAGCAGAGAAGCCGGGAGAACCAAGATAACCAGAGCTCTTGCTTCTAAGCACTTAATGAATGAGTAGACACTTATAAAGCGCCTGGCTACCAGAGGCTTCCCAGCGCTAAAGACAGAGCCCAAACCTTAACTCTGCTATTTTGTAATTAAAGTAACCACATTCAGAGTTGTGACCTTCTTGAAGCAAAATCTCTGAGATTTCTTGAAAGGTTCTAACTTCTAGCTGATATTGCTCACATCCACCCAGAACTGGGCTTTCCTTGGGCACGAGAGATCAAAGAAAGTCCCAAGAGCCAGAGGACTAAGTCATTTTTCTGAGATTTTGTTTTTCCCGTAGATTAAATTTAGCTCCATCCAGTGGGTTTCTATGCACGGGGGCAGTTCTCTGGTGTCCTTGGGCTGATTGGGCTATTTGACATGCAGCAACAGCAGCATGGTAATCCAACAAAGCCTCAACAGTGCTTTCATGCTCAGCCATAGCCAGGAAGAGGTTGGCAGTCTGCAGCTCGACACTATGGCTACGCATGCATCACAGGGTACAAGGAGGACCAGGTCTAAAGGATCTTTTGTGAGACGCAGGGTAGCTTCAGCTTATATTGTCACAGCTAAGCAGTTGGGCCGGTGTCCACGGGTCATCAGCCAATCAGGGTGAGATAGAGTTTGCCTCCTCAGATAGGGTTCTAGGACAGCGCTCTCCCTAGCATCCTTAATGCAGCATCTCTGGGGAAGAAGAAGAAGATGGCCATGGGATTGTTGTCTTTGTGCAGCACTCATCCTCCATCTTGAAAGCTGCATTCATACCTTAAAGTAAAAATTCACAGTTATGGGTAACAGTAACAGTACGTGCACCAGTAATGTTTGTGAACCCTTACTTCAACTAAAGTGATGGAATATTTGCAAAGTGATGTCTTCTTATAATGTCCACAAACATTACATTTAGTAAAACCGGGATGTCAGTAGGCTCTTCTCTTGGTTGCATTCACTCAGACGAAAACCTTCAGAGAAAAGATTCAGTTGCGATGAGCCAGGCAGGGTTCAAGCAGAATGCCGCATGAGGGCTTCCAGCCTAGGAAAAGATCAGGGGCAAACAAAAGTTTAGGAGACAGATGTGAACTAGATGAAATCAGTTAGGGACAGGAGGAATGATAAGTTATTATGTTATTTTAAGGAGATTTCATATAGTGCTAAGCATGCCAGCTTGCAGTACCTTCAGAGCGCTTCATGCCTGTGGGTGATAGCCGATAGACCCCACGTTAAGGATCCATACACTTCTCACAATGACCATTTTCCTCAAGGGTGGTTCCATGAAGGAGTCGAAAGATATCTGACTTGGTCTCCCATCAGTAATGAAGTCAGTGTGTTAATTTAGCGGGAACATCATAGTTAATGTGCAGTTTGAAGGGGGAGAAGCAGCTGCTGGGGGCGAACAGTTGTTTATTTTATTTGTAACCTTTGCACGCCTCTCAGTTTCTGCTATGCTTTGGTTGTATTTCAATACAAAATAAAATCCATTTGCACTCCTGTGTTGAACACGTCATCTTGACATAGATCAAATTATATATACTCAAATGCACGGATTGTGGATAACAAATTGAAGGGAAAAAAACACCTTGCACGCCTAGAGATAATACTGCTGCTCCCCTGAAAGCAGAGATGATCCGTGCAACGCATTGGCTTTTCTGACATCTTTAATTATTGAAACTCCATCCTGTGTTCTGGAGATGCTGAGATGGAAAATCTTAAGTCACTGTATCTCCTTCCGCATAAATGTTGTAGAAGAGAGTCTGTGTCACCCATTGTGGGTCCTGTCAGTTGACTGCCCCGTTCAGCTATAGGTATTTTGAATATATGGTACAGGTAGGGTGAAAGCGCACAAATATTTCCTTATTTGTTTTACATGTGGAGTAGACATGCACGGATGTATGTCTGAGCAATCCTGTGCATGAGTTCTGTGTCTCGGGTGTTTCTTATGTCTTGAGTCTCTGTTTGTAGAAGTGGTTGTGGGCAAACGATGTTGCATTTTGTAGCATGTTTTAAAGAAAGGAAGTTACTATGAATGTCTGTGAGGAGCTGCAGATGTAACAGTGTTAATGTGTTTATGTTTTCTGCAGGAAACATCCTTTACCCCGCATGCGTTACTCCGCATGCCATTACCCCGCAGTTTTTACACCGCAAAATCTTTTACAACACAGGGCTTTACACCACAAACTATTACAAAGCATTCCCCAAAGTAACGCCCCTGTGGAGTTAGAATAGTAAATTGCGTTGTAATGGGGAATCCGTTGTAATGGATTGCGTTGTAAAGCCCTGTGTTGTAAAAGATTTTGCGGTGTAAAAACTGCAGGGTAATGGCACGCGGAGTAAAAGTGCGCAGGGTAAAGTGTCCTATTCATCAGGAAACCTTTCTGAAAAGCTGGAGTGGATCTTGAAGCAAGATTCAACCGGCCAGCTACCCAACGCAGCAGCAATTGGGAAGATTCAACATATCAGTTTGCCAACATGGCAGCAATTGGCAAGATTCAACCAACCAGCTCGCCAAAGCAGCAGCAATCGGCAGTAAAAGAATTTTCTCATGACCATTATGGATGAATGGACCTCAGATGGCATTCTAGTTCCATACATGTCCAAAACCCTACACATCTCCCTCCATTAACAACACATACTAAGCAATTGAATTGTTAAATGGGCTTAGTGCATTGGAAAAAGGATTTTAGCATTTGCAGACCATCTGATTTACTGAATCAGAGGGTTTGCGAACGTTAAACCCTTAGTACATGAGGCCCAGTATCCATAGTGACCTGGAGGCAGGTCATCGCCGTAGTCTTTGGATAGATTCCTAGGCCTGTAAACCACCATTTTGTGAGACTAATTGTCTCAAGGGAACTTTTGACTTAATGGACGGGGAGAAGTCAGAACAGGTGATGGGTTCTTTTCTACCTGGATTTACTGAAAAATTCAAAACAGTTCACCTTAATGTAGTTCACCAACAAGGCAAACAATGGAAGCCTGTCTAGTATTAGATAATGGAGAATCTCTCCCAATGACAGCCATCCCTCATATTGCAGCTCCAAGCGGACAAGATAAAGAAGCTATAAGAACCCACCACCTTCAATCGGAGTTCTAGCCCAATGATATAGTTTAGTTACCAGTGGCGTCGTGAACGCCCTGCTTTAGCACCTACAGCGGGGTGGAGTTCTTTATGGGCCTCTCATGTCCGCAACTTCACAGATAAAAGCTCATATTTAACGATAAAGAAAGATGGTCTGGTAGAAAAGGGAAAGAAATTGGAAGGATTGTGGAAGGGTGGATGGGTGAAAGAATGTGTAGGTGAAAGGATGGGTGAAAGAATGCATGGGTGGGTGAAAGGATGCATGGGTGGGTGAAAGGATGCATTGGTGGGTGAAAGCATGCGTGGGTGGGTAAAAGGATGCATGGGTGGGTGAAAGGATGCATGGGTGGGTGAAAGGATGCATCGGTGGGTGAAAGCATGCGTCGGTGGGTGAAAGGATGCATGGGTGGGTGAAAGGATGTGAGTGGGTGAATGGTGAAAGGATGTGTGGGTGAAAGGATGGGGGAAAGGGGAGATTAGTGAAAGGTTGACTGATGAATTGATGGATGGATGGGATGGTAAAAGACTAAATGATGGATCAAAGAATGAATGGATGACAGAATGTAAAGGTGAAATTGTGGATATCCGCTGGTGGCTGGAAGGGTGAAAATATGGATGGATAGATGCTTGGACGAAATACACAAGGGAGCTCTTCTGGAGAGGTTCGGGCTCACGTGCTTCTCTTGCTTGGGCCATCCGAAATGTGGTTCAATGTGGGGAGGTGCTTTAATTTTCTGCCTGCTTCATTGAGAGTTACAATTCTACAACAATAGTCAGAGCCAAAATAAAATGAGTATCCCTACATGAGCCAATCGATGCAACTATGTAATATCAATTAAAAACCTTCCCCTCGGGCGTGGCTTCGGAGTCGATGGTAATGGTGGCACTCTAGAAGAGCTCCAGCTCCCGGGTTCCTAAACCCCAAAAAATCCGTACTTCCAGCCGGACAGCAGCAACAGGAAAGTTGGTGTGGCACTCAGAGGTATCGCTGGTACACCTGACACCAGCGTAGCCCCGCAGCAGCGCTGGAACAACCCCGAGACAGACGACGACCGCACCGGCCAGAGCGCAGCCTGCAGAGTACTGGGTGTGGCCATAAACTCGGTGTCGGAGTGAGAGGGACGAGTGAGTCGACAGTGCGGGGCCCTGGTGAGAGCGGCTGCGACCACACGACGGAGGGATTGATATGGAGGCGGGGAGTGCGCTATATCGTACCACGGATCGTCGGTGAAGCACGAACATCGAGAGCCCAGCGGGGAGGCCTGGGACGCGGCTCCTCCCACCGCCGGCCGCCATCCGTCCTTGATTCGGGGCAGAGACTGCGGTGGGGGCACAGCCGCTAGATTCTGGTGCTGGATGGGCTGCGGCGATGGCCCGAGTGAAGTCGGAGGATAGATCGCGGCTCTCCCTGCCGTCCAGCGCCAATCTTCGCGGCAGAGAGACCAATACGGCCATACGCAGAGGCTCCGCTACTAGAGACCGGCGCTTGATGCCATAGAGAGGCGGCCGGCAAGAGACACTACCCATAGCTGGGGTGGCCCATTGACAGACACAGCCTTGGAGATCGCGGGAGGGCTCTGCGGATCATCGGCTGGTGAGTGATAACAACCCGGGGACCCCTTGGAAAGCGGTGGCGCAGTAGGGAGAGATCCGGACCCGGTTGCTGCGGAGGCCCCGGAACACGTAGAGCGGGGGTGACGGGGTGCCGCTGCCCCGGAGGAGTTGGCTGGGGTGGCGCTCTGGTCAGCTACCTCCCCCTGGAGTGACCATAACTTTAATTTATCTGAGCCCAACAGAGACTTAACTATACAAGGGGCCCTATGGCAGGGTCTGGGTGACGGCTTCTTCCTTCCCACGCTGTCACCTGCTAAGGGACTGAAAGAGTTTGTTTCCCGGTACTGGGACCCGAGGGGACCAGGCAGAGGTTGGGGGAAAGTGAGGAGTTCCACTGAACGGCTCGGGAGCTGCAGCATCCATAATAGACGAGACGACGCCTCCGCCCTGTTGAACACCCTTCTCAGCCGGAAGGGCGAGGCCCTGACTCCAGAGACCAGATAACAGGCCTAAGAGAGCGCGGTAGAGCATAACCCAACAGTGACTACCATCCACAGAGTGCTGGCGTCGAGGGTAGGGGTGCGGCAAGGCCCGGAATTGGATCACAGACTACGCCGAACGTAACTGAGTAGGAACACCCGGGCAACCCCGAGCCTGGAGAGAACAAGAGTCCGTGACGGACCCCAAAGCATATAGAGGGAGGAGAGGCCGTCGCTCCCGCGCTAGGGGTTGTGATGAGGGGCTAGAACACCCAGGATTTCAGCGTGTGACTGAGGTAACCAAGCGAATGAAGCCCAAAGGACAGGCAGGGGCGCAATCGAATAAAATGGACAAATATGCGGCACCGCTTCAGAATGCACCGTCACAGTCGCAACAACCGGATGAACTGCCGGAGCCTTCGTTAAGTGTGATCATGGCGGCCATTGTGGACTTAAAGGGCACGCTCGACCCTAAAATAGACGCAGTAACAGTGGATGTGAATCTTCTGAGAGCAGATTTCAGGAAACTGTCCGATAAAGTTACCGCCACCGAACAGGAGGTGACCCAACTGCAGACTTGCACTAAGAGCCTGAAGGAGCAAGTCCAGGCCCTCATGAAACAACAGGACGCTATGGCAGCCAAGCTGGAAGATCAGGAAGGGCGGGCACGCAGGAATAATATTAGAGTAGTGGGTGTGCCGAGGGTATGGAGGGACCCAGTGTCGACCTCTTTTTGGAGGACCTGATTCTGAATCATTTAAAACCAAAACGTCTTTCCACTTATTTCACCATTGAACGTGCGCATAGGGCCCCCATCCCCAAACCTAAACCCGGCGCCCTACCTAGGACAATCATAGCCAGGATTCTCAATTTCCGAGATCAAGACGCCATCCTTCAGATGGCACGCCAAAATGGGGATTTGCACCATGAGAATGCAGTGATATGTTTCTTCCCTGATTTCACTTTAAACGTGCAACGGCAAAGACGTGCCTTTGAATCAGTTAAAAGGGAGCTCTGGGCCAAAGATCTTAAATACTCTATGATGAACCCGGCCAAATTGAGGGTTGAGGCCGAAGGGAAAGCATGGTTCTTCACCTCCCCGGAGGGGGCCCGAGAGTGGCTGGAGGGATGGCGCATCATTGGTGCAAACACTTCACGAGGTCGATGGCGTGAGCAACATCGGACGACAAGTACTAAATCGGACTGAGAGCAACTGATTTGTGGCCGGGATGGAGAATGATGGAGGGTCTGGAAGGTGGGACCTCGAAGTGCCGTAGTAACGAACACTATGAACATCAGGTCTTGTTGCTAGGGTGGTGGGGGGGAGGTTCTGTGAACACGAGCGAGCTAATACCGAGACTATTGGTAATGACATACTATTAAGGTTGCTGCTGTATTCAAATGTACGGTTTTTGCGGGGAGGGAATGGGACCGGGAGGGGGGCTACTGTAGCCGGTCACCGACCAACCCCCATTTAGGTTTTCAGTTTGGGGCGACAGGCACTCTGCACGTTGGGGAGGTGGGAGTTATGATGCCCACCAGCAGGGCAGCAGGGAGGGGGGGGTTCTGGTTCGGGGAATGTTAAGTTTAGTTAGAGTTTGTTATTTTAGCGTCAGTTCAACCTCATTACACAGTCAAGGGGATGGGTTGACACTACCATTCAGACAGAGACAGGGACACACAATACACGAATGGGGACGTCTGAATGGGTAGCAAGGTAGGGAATGAGTCAGGCCTCAGTAGGAAATTACAGGGGGGGACGGCAAGGCGCTACCAGCCTTACCTTTTTGTCATGAAATGTCAATGGCCTGGGGAGTCGTATTAAACGAAGTATAATACCACAATACTTACATAGACACTTCCCGGGAGTTGCGCTCATACCGGAAACACATCTCAAAGGCCACAGATATCGCGCACTGGATAGATACGGCTATAAATTGGTTGCACATGCGGGTTACACGCCTGGTTCACGCGGAGTGGGAATATTAGTAACAACAGGTCTCCCTTCTGTAGTGGGAAAAGTCTGGCATGACCCCCTCGGAAGGTACGTGGCCCTCACGGGGATATGGGAAGGCCAGACGATTAATGTTGTCTCATGTTATATACCGCCGGCGATGCGATCCGAGGCCTTGGCAGCGCTGGGGACCCTGTTGGTCGCCCTTCCGCAGGGACTCCTAGTGTTGGGCGGTGACATGAATTCTACCATTGATCCAGGGATTGACAGGGAATCCTCATCCACCAGAGATAGGGGGGGCGGAACCACTAGGTGCATTTGTTGACGCGCTGGGTCTGACTGACCTTTGGCGACTGCATAATCCACACACCCGCCAATACACTTTCTATTCAGCCGCACACGGTAGTTACTCCAGACTCGATCATATACTGACACATAGAGGTGGGGAGGCCTGGTTTTCAAACGCTCACATTGGTCCGCGGGGTATTTCGGATCACTCGCCAGTGGATGTCACAGTGAGGGGCTCGATCCGAACACATACCCTCCCTCCCAGACTGAACTCATGGTTCTTTAAAAATAAGGACAATACTCAAAAAGTCCGGGAACGGGTGCAGCTTTATTTTCAAGAAAATGAGGGTACGGTTGAGGAAGCATGTACCCTGTGGGAGGCCTTTAATCCAGTCATGAGGGGTCATGTTCAAGCCTGTATAGGAGGCGCTAATAAGGAAAAGAGAGCGCAATGGGACAAACTAGAAGCAGCAGTAATGGACCTGGAAGCAGCCTACCTGGAGTGGGGGAGAACTGACAAGGAACTAGCACACCGGTTAGAGCTTGGGAAACAGGAACTACAGGACATGGCGCACAATGCAGCGAGAACGGCTACACTCGCAACTCAGAAACGCATTTACGACTTAGGTGATAAAGCCAACAAGATGATCGCCTGGCTTGAAAAGAGGGACAGGGAAAGGAGCTGGTTGGCGGGAATACGCGATAAACAGGGACAGGTCCACACTACTGGGGAGGATATGACACGGGTTTTCGCAGACTATTATGAGGAATTATATAGGTCCAACCCAACTGGGACAGCCACAGACTGCAGCGAATTACTGGAAGAAATGCGACTAGCGATACTGTCTGAGGAAGATAGGGAAGGTATAGATAGGGATATAACTACCGAAGAAATAGTAGGAGCCGTACATGACCTACAGACTGGTAAGGCACCGGGTCCAAACTGTTTACCCGTCGAGCTCTTTAAATGCACAGCGAGTGTAGTGGCCCCATATCTCCTAGACATGTTCAACGAGGCGAGGAAACGAGGATGTTTACCAGTTGACCAGCGGAGAGCCACCATTGTGGTAATCCCCAAAGCAGGCAAGCCGGCGGACCAGTGCAACTCATACAGACCAATATCCTTGTTAAAAGCAGAGGTTAAAATCCTGGCCAAGGTTTTCGTTAATCGTCTACTAGTCCCCATTACGACCCTAATACATCCGGATCAATCGGGCTTCATGCCCCGCAGAAGCACCAGGCTTAATCTTCGGCAACTCTATGGGGTGATGCATTTGGTAAAGACGAACCCGGGGGTGGAGACAGCGCTCCTCTCGCTTGACGCCCATATGGCGTTTGACAGTATAGAATGGCATTACCTGTTTGAGGTCCTAAAGCGGTTTGGATTTGGTCCGCACTTCCAGTCATGGGTTAAGCTACTATACTCCCATCCCCTAGCCAGAGTTCGGGGGAACGGTACGGTCTCTCGCGCCTTTGCTCTCCACAAGGGCACCCGGCAGGGATGCCCTCTTTTACCGATCCTATTTGCATTGGCACTCGAGCCCCTGGCGGCATGGGTGAGAGGAGACCCGGTGATTACCGGTGTTCAAGGGGCGAGTTGTGGGAGGAGAGAATATCGCTATACGCTGATGATGTCCTTCTGCGACGCGACCCCGGTTCACAATAAGCCGGTTACTGCAGATTTTTAAACTCTTTGAGGGGTACTCCGGATACCAGATTAACTGGGACAAATCACTCCTGTATATGCTGTCGGACGGTCCACCTCCAAGACTTGGAGATGACAATCAGCTGATGGTTAAGGATAGTTTTAAATATTTGGGTATACAAATAGCAAAAACTGATATGGAATTTCTGACAAGGAATTTACAACCGCAATTGGAACGCTTAAGGAATGATATTGCCCACTGGAGAAAACTACCGATATCTCTTATGGGGAGGGCGGTGCTATACAAGATGATGTTGTTGCCCCGCATACTGTATATTTTACAAAACACCCCTTGCCCGATTCCTGACAAATTCTTTAGGGACGTGGATAGCGAACTTAGGACACTGCTATGGGATGGGGGGGTGCGAGAATTACGCTAGCCAAACTACAGAAAGGAGTTTACGAAGGTGGACTAGCTATTCCGGATCTACAAAAATACTACTGGGCATCACACCTAATGGTAATTAATGACTGGGTGTTTGCAGATAGGAGCGATCCGGCATACAGGGTGGACCACTGGGCAATGGGGACAGGGGGACATTTGGGGCACTATATAGTCGGAAAAAGTTGGGTGGCATGCCACCTCATACTCAGATAGTAGTCAATGTGTGGACAAAAGCCAATCGTTTTCTCGGCTGGGCTAATAAATTAATGGAGCAGACCCCCTTGTGGGACAGCGATATGCTCCAGGACGTAGGTAGCTTACAGGGCTTCGGAAAATGGAAGCTGATAGACATACTACGCCTGGGAGATGTGTGGCGGAGGCAACACATGCTCACTTTCCTCGAACTACAGACTGATTACCAGTTAGCGGATACAGAACACTACAGGTACCTACAGCTGAGGCATGCCTTGGGCAGACACCTGAAGGAGGGAGAACAGATACCCGAATATAGCCTGCTCGAAGACAGATTACTATTAGACCCAATCCCGGAAAAAGCACTGTCATGCACCTATAGGAAGATAATCAATAATGCTCCGGACCTACTAATAAAGTTAAGGGAGTCCTGGGAATCTGACGTGGGCCTACTAGAGGACGATGACTGGGTGGAGGTGATACAGAGCCCTAGAGAAGTGGCGATTAAAGCGCGATTCAGGCTTGTTCAACTGAGAATACTATACAGATCCTACTCCACCAGTGTACTCATGTTTAAGCTGGGGCGAATTCCCACAGAGAATTGTCAGAGGGGATGTAATCAGAGAGGTACTTTCTTTCATATTGTGTGGGAATGCCCGATCATACAACGATACTGGCGGGAGGTAACGAGGATAATGTCGGAGGTCGTGGGACAGGAGGTTCCTCTTGAAGCCCGGTGGCATGTATTGTGTGTATCGGGGGAACAGACGTGGCCTAAATACCAAAAAATATGACTGCGAGTGGCCACATTGGTAGCCAAAAGAAACATAGCCAGACCTTGGGGGGCCACACAACCGCCAACGGCGGCACAATAGAAACGGGATATGGACTGGTGCTGTGTGGCAGAAAAGACAGTATATGAAAGCAGGGGTTGTCCCAAGAAATGGGAAAAAGTGTGGCAACAATGGGAGTCTTACAGGGGCAACTGGGAGATACCCGAGGGCTAGGGGTGGGAGGGGGTGGCGGGTGAGATAGGTGCTGGATTGAGACCCTGAACGTACTGTGGTACATGTCACGTACAGTTATGGATTGCAGCTGTGTAGTACTGCGCTGAGGGTGTATAAAGTATTTGGTCCATTGTAATGCTGTATTTTGATACTGACGACTGTTTAATAAAAAGAATTTTAAAAAAACAAAAAACCTTCCCCTCATCTGAAACGATGTTTCTCTGCCAATAGATGTATAGCCCGCATGACCCTGTGTATGAATCCTGAGGAAGCGCCCTTATTGTCCAGGCACTGCATATATTCAGTGGCGGCTGGCATGACTCGCGGGTGGGGGCCCGGCGCGAGGGGTCATGGGGGTGGTTGGCGGGGGGAGTGGTGAGGGGGTTGCGATTGCGGGAGGGAGCTTCACAAAAAAAAAACGTACCTTTCTGCCGGGTCCCGTGTCTCTGGTCCTGCTCCTGCTCTCCTGCTTCTGACTTCAGGAACAGGAAGCAGGTAGCCAGGCTCCCTCCCCTAAGCCAATCACAACGCTGTCTGAGTACCGTGACACTACCCTCAGCCAGGGGCTGTTGGGGTGCATGTTCTAAATGCAGGCTGTAATGCAGCCTGCATGGAGAAGTGGAAAGTGCGTATGACCGGTTTGGGCTGGCCGAGAGTGCCGACCAAACAGTCACTGTGCACTTAGGAGTGGGCAAACCACTCCTCCCCTGCCCTGCTCCATGAGCAGAGCAGCCACAGTCACCCGCCCGCCCGCAAAGGAAACATAAAGTGAGAATAACTTAAAGGTATTATTATTTTATATTTCCTTTCCTTTCCACTGCTCGAAAGCACTGGGGCGATGATTGTTCGCCATAGCAGAGGAGCCGCCACTGCATATACTCCGCTAGGAAGAGCATGAACAACAAATACAAATAGACATGATTACTCTCTACTAACCTCTCAGTACACCCATCAGAAACGAGGTTTACTGATCTATTAATGTACACCCAGCGTGGCCCTGCATGTGAATCCTTCTTACATGTCAAGTTCAGTATACCCCCTTCTAGAATACGCGTGAACACAAGTCTGCATGATCGCACTTTACTAAAAATCTCAGTAACTATCAGTTCTCAGTATGATCACCTGATCTTAACAACAGAGTCCTCTCTGCTTAGACCATGTATCCTCATGTTGTTCTACAGCAGAACGACCTCTAACACACAGAGCAACAGGTGTGTCTGTGTGACACCAGAACCAAAGTAGACTGTGAGCTGCTTTGCAAGTTGCAACTACTACATGACAGTTCTACTAACACTACAAAGTATCTCACTAACAGCCATATATATTTTATCAGTCTCTTGGCAATCAGCACTAACATAAATAATCTGCATTTAACGCCACAAACTGAATGACACTTCCTGAAAACAAGACAACTAAAGTCTCCACCTTTGGTGCTAACTAAACCACTTATAATGGGCTCCACAGAGCAGCGTACCACCCACCCGCAAAGCGTTTCAATGCATCTTCAGGGGTAGTAAGTACCTTACAGATCACCGTGCATTACAAAAAGTGTGTCGAAAGGGGCGTGGCGTGAGTTCCTTAACTGCTCGGTCTCATGGGCAGTCTCTAGTACACGCCACCCTCCGGCAGGCTACCTTTTCTTTATTGTAATGCCACTGTGGATAAAAATGTACATAACATGGCATGTTCTTTCTCTTCCCCTATGGCTGGAAAAAACGTCTTGTTTCACACTGGCTGCCAGTGCCACTGACTCCGAAGCTGCCCCTTCTAACAGAAGAGAGGAACAGATGCACTTGGGTAAGGGCCAATAAATGTCCAAGATGGCCCGAAGAAGCTGGCACACCTCCCTTCACCTGTGTCCTACCCTCTTCCACCTCTGGCCATCTTGGTCTGGATTTTTGTTAATAGAAAACACATTGCAAGATTGCTGGCCAGCTGCGCGCATGCATCTTAATGCATGCGATTGCATACAAATTTCAACGGGAAAAAACAGTATTAACAAGCCCCAGTGGATTTGCTAGTGCTTAATTGCGTGGGAATTTAAAATTCAAACGTACTACCCAAAAAATATATACAAACATAAAGGAATGAGTGTAATGTTTAAACCTTCAGCTGTTGTTGTGAGATTGAAGCCAGCCACTGTCTCAGCAGTCATAATAAACTCTATGTGAAACGGGCCAATAGCACACATATTATTCATTTTCGAAAAAAAGAGTTTAAAGGAAAGGAGCCTGAAAACTGGTAAAGCTACAGAAACCAGAGATGGTGCCATCGTGGCTGCGGTAACCTTCACTGCCATGCCCAGGGCAGAGAAATATTGAGCAAGCACCCGCCACAGATTTGTACCCTCAAAATGCCAACATGCAAATTAAGTTTCATGCCTTTGCCGGTAGCCACTTTTTAAGGGAGTTAATCATTTTTTTCCCCCCAAAGGCTCTAGTACAAGAAAATTGAAATATCTACAGGGACAGTCACCTTTCGCTTGCAGGTGCATTAGGTAACGGCAGTCCGTCATCAAACGTCCATATAAAATGTTGCAAGGTGCCATGCCAACAGTGATATATACGGCACCGTAAACCTTTAATGTGTGGAAAATGATACTAAACTGACGTATCTACCTATAAAAGGAGGAATGTTCCAGAACAGCACTCGCATTTATATAACCAGCCTTGCCAGCGAACAGCACTCGCATTTATATAACCAGCCTTGCACGCGCTGGCTGGCACAGAACGGTCGCTCCCAGGCCTCCGCGAGCCCCACTCGGCTTAACCTTGAGGAATTTGCATAGCGCGCGCGCGCGCGTGTAATAATCTTATCAGCTCACTCAATCTTTCTTTCATTTCTAGGAAAGCCGGAGGGCCGAAGGGATCACCCGCCTTCCGTGAACAATGCGGGGAATTCGTCGAGCCATAGCAATCTCCAGCGGCTGCAGAGATCAAGGGGCAACCGGCTGGCTGCAGGAATGCAAGTGGAAAAGGACTGAGCAAGGAAATGTGCCCATCTGAGCACCGGGGGCTGGAGGCAGGTGGAAAAGTACTGTACTGCCCCCAACCCTCTTTCTTTAGTATGGTGACCCGTAGAAGGCAGGGTACAGAGAGGGAGTCTTGAGTCCCATCAGGACGGAACATGAGGTCTTCCTAAGCCTGGTCATCGAGGTGTTGCTGCTCGACACCCTGTGACGTTGACCCGACCAAGGATGAAGGCGAAGCTGTTGTAAAAGCAGACATCTGGATTTTGACCAACAGGGAGCTCTCAGGTTGGGTGCAAAGTCTTTTTTAAGTCGAAGAAGGTGGAAGGTAAGACCTCCATATAAGTGATCGCTGAAGTGTCGTTGCATGGCCAACTCTCAACGTTGAGTGCACGTTCTTGAAGTGCAAACAAGGAGGAATGTGACACCTTCGTCGCTGCAGGCAGCACTCTAAGAGTTGGTGCCAGTTCTTGAAATCCATGCTGGTGTGTAGTTGCAACAGTGATTTTAGGATTTCTGCTGCCCTTTATGCAGCTTTAACGTTGATGTGGTCTCAATTTGCTCTGATATTTAGAAACCCATGTGCAGGTACCTCGGAGCCAAGGGCGCTGCTGCATCCAGCGATATGAAACTACGCTACAATATTCCATGGGCAAGAGAAAAGGTGGTGTGAGCACGATGGCATCATCACAGTGAAGAAAAGTGAGGCACGGACAGGTGCGGATACTTTGCAAAGGCTGCGCAGTGTTACTATCATACTGTATTCTGAGGAACGTGTGCCAGCACCGACCACACCTCCTCCAGCATTGTTGAGGCATTAAACATTGACATCTATGAGGATTACTCAGACATCTGCAGTGCCATTGCCCAAGGACACTCGTGGGATGGTCACAGAGCCGTCAGCGGCCATTGACTCACTCCTGCTTCCTATAAATGCATGTCATGGTGTATGCAACACACCTTAGAAAGGAATGTAGAGGAAAGGTGGAGGGTGGCCTTACAGCAAACCCTGAACTCACTGGAAAGCACCCTGCAATACAACACTTCCATGAAAGCTCCTTTCCAAAAAATTTACTTTTAGTGACTACCTGCTCTAGGTTTTACGGTGTTTTGAGGAGAGTACCAGATTTTATCCTCTTTTTATACACTCTTTTTATTAAATAGAGTGATCTTTGTATGTATTTACTGGAAATATTTGCATTTCCCAATTTTCTTACTGAAAAGAGGATTTTTTAATGCAGATTCACATTTCATGAAAACTGTATACATATTCTCTATTCCCTGGAGTTTTTGTCTGCAGTTTTTCTTCTCTTTGGCGCACAAGTAGCTGTACGGACAATGGCAGGGAACTGTGACTGCATTGCCAGCATGTATGGCTATGACCTAGGATGTAGGTTCATTGACTTCAAGCCTCTGGGATTTGGTGCCAATGGGCTGGTCCTCTCTGCCATTGACAGCCTCACCTGCCGGAAAGTGGCAATCAAGAAGCTTGCCATCAATGACGCGCGCAGTATGAAGCATGCCCTGCGCGAGATCAAGATCATCCGCCGGTTGAACCACGACAACATTGTGAAACTGCATGAGGTGCTGGGCCCGAAAGGAACCGAGATCCAGGGGGACTTCTTCAAGATGAGCGTGGTCTACATAGTGCAGGAATTCATGGAAACCGACCTAGCGCGTCTGCTGGAACAGGGTGCGCTCACTGAGGAACACGCCAAGCTCTTTATGTATCAGTTGCTTCGAGGACTGAAGTACATTCACTCTGCCAACGTGCTCCACCGAGACCTGAAGCCTGCCAACATCTTCATAAGCACAGAGGACCTTGTGCTGAAGATCGGCGACTTTGGGCTGGCGCGCATAGTGGATCAACACTATTCCCATAAGGTATGTGAGTATGCATGAGCACTTTAATGGCTAATGGCATTGATTTGACCGTTGTTTCCTATTTCCCTGGCATTGTTGAGTTTGTGCCTCAGTTTAAATCATTCTGCTCGCTTTGGTCCAAGTGGACACCATGCTCTCATTTATGCCAGCATCATATGGCTTTTTTTCTGACCACATAAACAATTGGCAATCAATCCTTTTCAAATTCGTGGTTTGATGTTTGACCTCCACAGCATTGTGCTGGATGCACTGATTTACTTCCCTTTTATGCACAGCCTTTTGTAACTTTCATTCAAAATCATAAATGATTGAAGTCACCTGGCCAAGCCATGTTTAATAAATGGAATTAAATTCCACGCAGAGCATGTTCAAATGAACAGTAGGACGATATTTTTATTGTAGCAGGGACATCTCAGGCATAAGATGCTGCACATAGATAAGCGTGTCAGGATGAGACTGAATTCCAGAAACTAGCATGTGGTTGGGAGAGTAGACCGCTCCATTAGATTTCACACATATGCAATACTGGCTGGCTGCTTGCTTCTGTCTAGAACATGAGTTGGGGAGTAAGGCAGGGACTTCTGAGGAGAGAAAGAAGCAGAAGGTCTGTATCACTGTGATGTTTGTGAGTGAGACGTGTGTTTACCTACCCTCTGAAGTAGGCGGTCTGCGGTATTATTCCATAGTGCAGTCTGCATCACAGGCGCCGAGGATGCTCTCACGGTGCACAGATGTCCTAAAAGTACCACCAGAGCTTTTAAGTTCAAAGATTGTATCTTTTTTTATGATTGTCATATCAAAGCTTCCTCTTGTCGGAAAAGAACATTAGCAACAAAAAAGCGGAAGTACTCAAAGTAATATGTGCTGAAGAGCTTCCAGACAGTCCTTTAAGGACACAGTGCATTTTCTGTCCTTTGTTTCTGTTCTGTCTTCATCTCAGTATCTGCTGTGTGTGCCTCACCGCTGCAAATAGAGGTCTGTTTTCTGTTGCATTGAGCAGATTTTTGCTTCCTTGTCAGGGGGCGTATGAGCTTAGATGAAAATATGGGGTAGTAAATACGAGGCAACCGCCACCCGACAGAAGTGTGCCAGATAGAGGTGATCTAATATGCAAACTCAAGTAACAAGTCAGAGCCTTCGGGGGTACCAGAATGTAAAAGTAAAATAGTTGGAAAATTAAAGATTCCAGCTATAAAAAAAGTATGGTAACGCCCAAATGTTGGCTGTCTTGCTGAACAATGTGATCTATATATCATAGCGTGTAGTGATACCATTTTTGTTCGTTTTCTTTAGCATCCCATGCAGAAAAGTTGTTTATATATATATATATTTTTTTTTCATAGCCAGCAGCAGGCTTGACAAGAGAGCTTGTAAAGCTGGAACATAAAATATATTAATTAGTTCTGGCTAGTACTGTATTGTAGTGGACTTTATTGGTATTTGTACACTCTTTCCTACCCCTTTCGAAGCCCGAAGCATTTTCTAGCAATTATATAGTGCTTCATAGACGTTATGAAGAGCTTTCATTTGCCTTGTGTTGCTGGGTGCCCTTTGGGAAGCACGGTTGAAAAGGTGTTGGCTGTAGATTGGTTATACAAGACTTGTTGGGTGGTGTGCGTGAGGTTTGAAAAAATCATATAAGCAAGGTGCAGTCGACATTTCTGCGCATAAGCCTGAGGTAATGCATAAAGTGTTCAAATAGATGCAGTGGCATAGGCAGGTGCTTACCATCTTATCATGAGTAGAAACCACCATTGATGTGCAACAGGGGTTCACGGGAGTATAGACAATAAGGAGTCAACCACCCAGGACTGGTAGACGTTCAACCCACTGGAGGCCAAGTAAAGCTCCAAAGAGAACCAAATGGAGTCTTTCTAGAAGTGCTAGAACTGCTCATACTAGAAGCACTGTTAAATCTCCATGGACTGTTATAAAAAGTATACCCAGGAGCAGTAGAGCCCCTTATCCCTGAGAAGCATTGGCAATCCACCAAGGGGGTACCATAAAAAGTCTGTCAAGGTGGGACAGAGTACCAGCTCACTGGTAAGCCACTAAGGGAGGGCAACCCATTGAGGCACAGGTAAGCCACCACTTGAGTACTATATGGAGTCTGCCTCAGAGTGGAAGATGCCAAATCCACTGGGGGGCGCTAGTAAGCCACCAAGGGAGTACTAAATGGGGTCCATCCAGGAGCGACAGAGGCCAGACCTGTTAGAGCAAAGGTAAGCCACCAAAGAAGTACTATACAAACTTCACTCAAGAGTGACAGTGGCCCAACCTAGTAGAAGCACTGGTAAGCCACCAAGGGAGTACTGTACAAACTTCAATCAAGAGTGACAGTGGCCCAACCCAATAGCGGCACTGGTAAGTCACCAAGGGAGTACTATACAAAGCTCACGCAGGATTGGCTGTGGCCCCACCCAATAGCGGCACTGATAAGTCACCAAGGGAGTACTATACAAAGCTCACCCAGGATTTGCTGTGGCCCCACCCAATAGCGGCACTGATAAGTCACCAAGGGAGTACTATACAAAGCTCACCCAATAGCGGCATTGGTAAGCCACCAAGGAGAACTGTAAGAAATGTGGTTATTAGTTGAGAGGTGTGGGGGCCCCACTTAAATAATAGCATGGCTTATACGATAGCTCACATGGAACTCATTTAATACATTTTCCAAATAATACAGCAAAATAACTGTTGTTGCTTGATACAGTGAAAAAGCAATATACTTTGAAGGTTTCAGTCACCACAATGGTATTTATTGAACTTTGTAGGACGTAATTAAAAATAATGAAACAGTCAGATGTGCACCCCAAGTGATTTACCATAACCAAATAAAAAACGTGAATCAGTGAACAAGGTACATGGTATATTGGTCTAGCAAATGACCATATAATACATTCTTTATGGGTAATACAATGGCACTATTATGAAATCACATAGTGATGTAGGTCATCAATGGCTTATTTGCGAAAATATCGATAACATTTCGACCCTATGAGAAATTAAAGGGTCTCTTCAGGACAGAGAATTACCTGGGGAAACTTGCCCCTTAGGGAGATACAGGGAGCAAAAACTGAAGGGAGCAAAGCCCCTGTCTGAAAGTGAAAACTGACACTGTATGCGCACAAAAATAATATTCAAATGTACTTACGGGACAATGGCCATAATAGATATTCGGGAATACGCACTGCGACTCTGCAATGGGAGTGCAAATAAAAATGATGTGGCCCGATAGACTGTCACTGTCCTCCAGGGAGAGGCTGAGTGCCTTTCCGAAAGGGACTTTGCTCCCTACGGTTTTTGCTCCCTGCATCCTCCTAAAGGGCAAGTTTCCCCAGGTTATTCTCTGTCCTGAAGAGGTCTGCATCACTCAGTGTCAGATCTGGTGAGGCTTTCAGCTGCACAACGAGGCTCTGCGGGGCTTTGCATTCACGTCAGATCTGGTGGACCTTCATTTAAGAGCGGCGTTGCTCTGCGTGTCTTTGCGTCCCTTCACGATGAGTCCGGTGAAGCGTTCTGTCAGGATCTGAGTGGTACAGCTCTGCAGGACTTTGCATCACTTTGCGTCAGATCTGGTGGAGCCTTCAGTGACGAGTGGTGTGGCTCTGCAGGGCTGTGGTTCCCTTTGTGTTGGATTCAGTGAAATCTTCAGTTAAGCAGAGTCCAGCACCTGGACAACAGCACTTGTGGGTCAGGACTCACTCTCACAGAGGGCAGCATGTGAACCAGCTTGGTCCAGTGGGTCTGGTCAGCTGGAGATCAGGAGAGGCTTCTGGAAGCTTGGTGTGTCCCTGTAGCTCAAACAGGAGGACGGCCAACTGATCCATGGGGTCACTTCTAGGGTCTGGAGATTAAGGCAAGCAGGTTCAGTCTTCATTCTTCAGATAGCAGGGCAGTCCTTCTTCTGACTCTTCTCAGGTCCAGGAGTGTTCTGATGAGAATTTCTAAGGGTGCCACTTTTATCCCAGTGGCAACCTGTGTGTGGGGGTCACCCCCCTTGTCTCACCCTAAACTGGTTCTGGCTGGTTCTCCCCTCTTCCCTTGGTTTGGATCCAATCTAGACATGAGCTGCATTTGCCAGTGAAAGGCAGGCATCTTCAGAAGTCAGGAAGGGTTTGACTGAGGCTATTCTATTGAGGAGAGGAACACCCTACCCCACACCCAAAAGCCTTTTGAACCCTGTCTGGAAAGAATACACAGCACACAACGGAGAGCCAACACAGTCATGTGATCCTGAACACTGACAAAAAGTCACATTTGGTTTAGGCAAAAAAATGCCAACTTTCTAAAATGCAAAAAGAGCAATTGATGGACTGAATGCTGAACAATGTCAAACATTCCCCCCAATACAGAGATCTGGACCTAAATCCATTGTTTGTTTTGCTTCCCATGCCATTCCAGTTTAAACCAGCCATATGCAAATCAGTCTTGACCCTGTTCCCCATGGGAACAGTCCAGCCCGAACTGCCAGGCCAAGTCCTCCCTGGACCTGAAATAACCATCCTGGGACCGGTTTCGGGGTATCAACCTTCATCAGCCAGGCTAGCTTGACTCCAGTGACATGGAGATCACGGGACCCATGTATGGACATACCCGTCCCACTTGGAGTGACAAATACAAAAAGAACAATTGATGGACTGAATGCTGAACAATGTCAAACATTCACCCCTGTACAGGGATCTGGGCCTAAATCCATCATTTTTTTGCTCCCCATGCCATTCCAGTTTAAACCCAGACATATGCAAGTCAGTCTTGACCCTGTTCCAAATGGGAACAGTCCAGCCTGAACTGCCAGGCCAAGTCTTCCCTGGACCCGAAACAAGCATCCTGGGACCAGTTTCTGGGTATCACTCCTAATCAGCCTCGCTAGCTTGACTCCAGTGGCATGAAGATCACAGGACCCACGTCTGAGCATACCCATCCCACATGGGGTGACAAATGCAAAAAGAACAATTGATGGACTGAATGCTGAAAAATGTCAAACATTCACCCCAGTACAGAGATCTGGACCTAAATCCATAGTATTTTTGCTCCCCATGCCATTCCAGTTTAAACCCAACCATATGCAAATCAGTCTTGACCCTGTTCCCCATGGGAACATTCCAGCCCGTAGTGCCAGGCCAAGTCCTCCCTGGAGCGGAAACAAGTATCCTGTGACAGGTTTTGGGGTATCACCCCTCATCAACTAGGCTAGCTTGTCTCCAGTTTCACGGAGAGCACGGGACCCACATCTGATGGGTAATACCCCGAAGCCGGTCCCAGGATGCAGTTCGGGCTAGACTGTTCCCATGAGGAGCAGGGTCAAGACTGATTTGCATATGGCTGGGTCGAAACTGGGGTGGCATGATGAGCAAAAGAATGATGAAGGTAACCCAGATCTCTTGACTGGGGGTGAATGTTTGATTTGTTCTTCATTCCGTCCAACATTTGTGTGTTTTTTGCTTTCTCGCCCTGAGTGCGATGGGTATGCCCAGATGTGGGTCCCGGGCTCACTGTGCCAGTGGATTCAAGCTAGCCTGGCTGATGAGGAGTAATACCCCGAAACTGGTCCCAGGATGCTTGTTTCTGGTTGAAGGAGACCTGGCTTGGCAGTTTGGGCTGGACTGTTCCCACGAGGAGCAGGTTAAGACTGATTTGCATATGGCTGGGTCTAAACTGGGGTAGCATGGTGAGCAAAAGAATGATGAATGTAACCCAGATCTCTTGACTGGGGCCGAATGTTTGATTTGTTCTTCATTCCATCCACCATGTGTGTTTTTTGCTTTCTCGCCCTAAGTGCGCCGGGTATGCCCAGACGTGGGCCCGGGCTCACTGTGCTACTGGACTCAAGCTAGCCTGGCTGATGAGGGGTAATACCCTGAAACCGGTCCCAGGATGTTTGTTTCTGGTCCAGGGACGACCTGGCTTGGCAGTTCGGACTGGACTGTTTCCATGAGGAGTAGGGTCAAGACTGATAAGCATATGGCTGGGTCTAAACTGGAATGGCATGGTGAGCAAAAGAACAATGGATTTAACCCACATCTCTTAACTGGGGGGTGAATGTTTGATTTGTTCTTCATTTCATCCATCATTTGTGTGTTTTTTGCTTTCTCGCTATAAGTGTGCTGGGTATGCCCAGATGTTGGTCCCGGGCTCAGTGTGCCACTGGATTCAAGCTAGCATGGCTGATGAGGGGTAATACCCCGAAACTGGTCCCAGAATGCTTGGTTCTGGTTGAAGGAGACCTGGCTTGGCAGTTTGGGCTGGACTGTTCCCTTGAGGAGCAGGGTCAATACTGATTTGCATATGGCTGGGTCTAAACTGGGGTAGCATGGTGAGCAAAAGAATGATGAATGTAACCCAGATCTCTTGACTGGGGCCGAATGTTTGATTTGTTCTTCATTCCATCCACCATGTGTGTTTTTTGCTTTCTCGCCCTAAGTGCGCCGGGTATGCCCAGACGTGGGCCCGGGCTCACTGTGCTACTGGACTCAAGCTAGCCTGGCTGATGAGGGGTAATACCCTGAAACCGGTCCCAGGATGTTTGTTTCTGGTCCAGGGAGGACCTGGCTTGGCAGTTCGGACTGGACTGTTTCCATGAGGAGTAGGGTCAAGACTGATAAGCATATGGCTGGGTCTAAACTGGAATGGCATGGTGAGCAAAAGAACAATGGATTTAACCCACATCTCTTAACTGGGGGGTGAATGTTTGATTTGTTCTTCATTTCATCCATCATTTGTGTGTTTTTTGCTTTCTCGCTATAAGTGTGCTGGGTATGCCCAGATGTTGGTCCCGGGCTCAGTGTGCCACTGGATTCAAGCTAGCATGGCTGATGAGGGGTAATACCCCGAAACTGGTCCCAGAATGCTTGGTTCTGGTCCAGGGAAGACCTGGCTTGGCAGTTCGGGCTGGACTGTTCCCATGAGGAGCAGGGTCATGACTGATTTGCATATGGCTGGGTCTAAACTGGGGTGGCATGGTGAACAAAAGAACGATGGATTTAACCCAGATCTCTGCACTGGGGGTGATTGTTTGATTTGTTCTTCATTTCGTCCATCATTTGTGTGTTTTTAACTTTCTAAAAGTGGCATTTTCAGACTAGTGATTTAAAATGAAACTTTACCTTTAAAGAGGATTTTAAATTACAATTCATATTAGCTGAAGAAGTATTTCTCTATCTGCTCCCAGGGCAGCTGACTCCAGAGCGTGGGGCTCACGGTTCGATCCCCAGCGCCAGAGGCAGATCAGCCCAGCATCATGTGACTCTGGGCAATAGCTCACTTAATCTCCCTGACGGCCCCCAGCGCCTTGAGACCCTTACGGGTGATTAGTTTGCGCTTTACAAATACTGGGTTATTATTTATTAAGTGTAATAAGGTAAGTCAGTGCTAGCCTATGGGAGAGCTAGCCTTTCTACAGTGGGACCTTTGGGAGTAGGCCGTTGGGAGTTTTTCACTGCCAAGGCATGTGAAACGTAAACATACATGTCCTACTTTTTAAAATACCATACACCCTGCCCTATGAGCCGATAGGGCCTACCTTAGGGGTGACTTTTAAGTCTTAAAAAGGAACGTTTTGGCCTAGCAAAAGGTTTATTTTACCAGGTCGAAATGACATTTTTAAATTGCACTACAGGCTGCAGTGGTAGGACTAAGACATTGTTTACAGTGCTACTTCAGTGGGTTGCCCAATGAGTGCTGTAACCCACTAGTAGCATTTAATTTACAGGCCGTGTGTTTATGTAGTACCATTTACTAGGAACTTATAAGTACACTAAATGTACCAATCAGGTGTATACTAATTTTACCTTGCTTAAGAGTTAGAGCACAAGCACTTTACCACTGGATAGCAACAGTAAAGTCAACAAAAACCGGTTTAGCGAAGGAAGGCAAAAATCTGGGGTGACCCTGCAGAAAGGGAGAGGTCCAGTAAGTACTATATAGAGTCCACCTAGGACTAAAGTGTCCCTGCCCACTGGATGCACTGGAAAGCCACCAAAGAAGTGTATGTGGGTTACCTAATGAAACAGAGGTCCAACCCACTTAAGGCACTAGGACGCCACTAAGGGAAAACTATATGGAGCCTGTCCAAGAGTGACAGTGGCCCAGCCCACTGGGGTCACTGGTAAGCCACCAAGGGAGTGCTAAAGGGAGCCTTACAGGAGCGACAGAAGTTCAACCCACTGTAGGCACTGGTAATCCAACAATGGAGCACTTCATGGCATCTACTGGGGAATGGCTGGTTGAACATACTGGAGGCATTGTTAAGTCACTAGGGAGTACTGTAGAGAACCACCCAGGAGCATCAGAGGCTCTAATGCCCTGGGAGCCCATGTATGATTAGTATACGTAGGTCTAGAGTTTATGTGCTAACATTAAATATGCAACCCCATGTATCAAAAGACACTGCTCTCTGTGGAATCCTTCAGCTGTGGATTTCATGCACTCAGTAGGAGTGGGAGTTGCCAGTGAACTGTCTTTAGACAAAATAAATTGGTGGTCCTGTGGGTTGAATGTTGATTACATTTCTAAAGAGAATAATAAGTATGAGAGGTTCAGGGAGGATGGTAAAGAGGGATAATAGAAGAAGTGTTTGCCTATTCCCAGTTAGCAGAAACAGGGGAAAACACCACAGAAATACTCACTTGACCCTTCTTTCATTTACCTGGACTCTTGGCTGTATGTTTGAGAGGAGAATTAAAGTTGGTGATGATTGTAACTCCCCGGAAGGTGGGTTGAATTGTCTGAAAGTATTGGTGGGATAGTGACATGATGCTGGCAGCAAATGGGAAAGCCCAATCTCTGCACATTCTACACTAGTTTAGGATTGCGGATGAAATCCTGCAATGAAGGCACACTCACTGTATGTGTACTCTGGATCCCAATCTGTGGCGAACATCTCTCAAGCCTTGGTGGAGGATTCTGCTGCTTAGGGATGTCTTCTGTCCCGCTCATCCTGCATTGTAGATGGCAGACTCAGAAGAGGTGAATCTACTTGTAAGTGGGTTATGAGGGCCCAGAGCAGAAGGAAAGTAAGGGCCTTGAACCGATTCTAGCTGAAAATAGGAAAGCCCAGGCCCTGAGTCTGTGGTGAGAGGCAGAAAGGACAAATGAGGACTAGAAACAGGAAAACAAACACCCGAATACAGGTAAAATATGCAAATGAAAACACGGAGCAAAAAACTGCATAAAAGCATAGGGTAGCACACTGATTCCTCTGTAGTGTGCTACCCTATGAGTGACAATAGCCCTTCCCATTGGAGGCACTGGCTAGACGCCAAGCTAGTACTTTAAGGGGTATCCAGTAGTGCAGAGGCCTAAGCCGCTGGGGGCACTGGTAAGCCACCGAGGAAGTATATGAAGTCCACACAAGAGTGACAGAGGCCCAAGCCACTGGAGTCAGGGGAAACTCCCCGAGGGGGCATTATACGTAGTCTGCCTAGAAGTGGCAGAGACCCAGCCCACTAGAGACACTGTTAAGCTATCAAGTGGTATCATGCAAAGCCCACCCAGGAGAGACAGAAGCCCAACCCACTGGACACACTGGTGGACCATCAAGGAAGTACTATTTAAAGTCCACCCAGGAGCGACAGAGGCCCAACTCTCTCTCCAGACTCTTGCTCAGTTAGTAATTGGTTAAACATTTTTTGCTTACAATCACATATTATAGTAGTGCATGTTTAATGACTAAATCCTGTGCTGAAGGTGCACACTTAGTGAAGAAAGCAGCTCAGGCCTGTGAGGGGGCCTTCTGCTGCTCAGGAATGTCTTCTCGCCTGCTCTATCTTGTAAGTGACACAATACATAACAACAGTGAGGACAAAGTTTCTGGGACAACTCTATATTTTGGCCTTTCTTACCATCCAATATAACGAGGCCCCCTTGCAGATAGAGGAACTGCAGAGCAGAGAATTGGTGTATGCCATGATAAATCCTTTTGTGGAACATTACAAGTGATTATCAAGCCCCCCCTTACTGTAACACAATAACATGCAAGACCGTGGCAGGGGGCTTCTTGGGCTTAATTGACAGAAGTTGCTGATTGTCTTTCATTTGTTAAAGCCTAAATCAATCCTGGTGCTGTGATGCAGTGGCGTAGCTAGGCACTCTGCCGCCCGTGGCGGTCCCTGCCTTTTGCCGCCGCCGAGCGCCTAAGAGCAGAGGGGGGGGGGGGGGTGCTGGCGATAAATTTACCTGCCGCCCCCAAATCTCGTGCCGCCCGGGGCGTACCGCCCCCTCCGCCCCCCCCTTGCTACGCCAGTGCTGTGATGGGATTAGATTCATAGTTCTGTATCTGTGAAAGTTGAGCATGAGGAGCAGCTAAAGAGTGAATGAATTTCTTTCTCACATTGGTGCCTGGACTTGCTTTGCATTCCCATCCGAGGCTGAATGATTTTGAGTTCAGGGACAATATTTATTTATTTATTTACTTATTAAAGATATTTTTTTGTAGTGCTGATCTAGTCACACGGGCAGCGGTGCGCTTCTCCAGTGCTCTGGGGAAATCTGTGCCTTCACAGAACACTAGATGGAAATTTGAGCCTGTCTATTGACTGTTATACCCTATTTTTACACGTTGCCTAAAACGCACAAAAACAGGACACCTCCACCTGGACGTCCGATCGTTTCGGGGATCGGTTCCTTATTCGAGCCGTTGTCACGGTTCTGTGACTTCTTCCTAAAACCACTTATACAGCAGACATCAACGTACCTTAAAGACACCAAGAGTCTTTTACATCTTCTGCAAGAAGTGACCATCAATGATACTTCAACCATACTAGTGACCCTCGATATAGAGAGTCTATACACCAGCATTCCCCAGGACGATACCATCAGGGTCCTGGGTGAGGCATTGGATGAAACAGTCTGGGATTACCAGACCCCAAAAGAATTCATTCTGGGGTGTGCCTCTCTGGCTCTCAAAAAGAATTTTTTTGAGTATAAAAATAATCTGTTCTTGCAATCAACTGGAACTTTGATGGGCAGCACTTTTGCCCCGAGTGTGGCAGGTTTGTATGTCCACAACTTCGAACGCAGATTCATCCTCCCTGCTGATAACCCATACGCCTCTTCCATAGCATTTTGGAAAAGGTATATTGATGACGTCCTAATGATATGGAAAGGACCTGAGAACGTTCTCAACGATTTCCTTTGCTGGATCAACACTCTTGACCAGAACCTTAAATTTACCCACACTTGTAATCAACATGAGGTGGTATTCCTGGATGTGGTCATCACTAAATCAGAGAGAGGCCTTACTACTAAGACCCATTACAAACCTACTGCTAAAAATAATCTACTTGAATTTTCTAGCTTCCACCCTAGGCTCCTTCGGGAAAACCTACCATACGGACAATACCTTCGGTTAAGAAGGAACTGTAGTAAATTGGATGATTTTCGCAATCAATCAGCAGACCTTACCTCCAAACTAAAGAATCGAGGTTACCCAGAAAGAATTCTCAATAAGAGCTACAAAAGAGCCCGGAACCAACCTAGGGAGGCGCTTCTGGAAGACAACCCCAGAGAGAAGAAAGAAATTCCCCTTACCTGTGTCACTACGTACAGTACCGCATCTACCACAGTTAAGAAAGCAATAAACAAACATTGGAGAATAATTACAAGTAGTAACCGGACATGGGAGAAACCCCTCTTCTCCTTTAAAAGGGGCCGTAGTCTCAGAGACTCATTGGTTCACACACGACCTAAAATTGAAGAATCCATTGGCACTCCGTCTATAACTGCAGCATGGGGTTTACCAAGGGTAGTGGGCCATTTCCCTTGCGCTAACTGTAGTATCTGCCACTTGACTACCCACATGAAGGCCCTTAACCTTGAACCAGGAAAAACCTGGATACAACGCACCCACACTAACTGCAACTCCACAAATGTGGTATACTTGATCACCTGTCCCTGTGGGTTGCGTTATGTAGGGATGACGACACGGAAAGTGAAACAACGTATTGGCGAACATAGAAGTAACATTCGGTGTAGGAGAATCACGACAAAACTAAGTGAACACTACATACAACATAATCACACCATGAATGACTTGAAGTGGACAGTCATTGAACAGGTGACTTTAGGTAGAAACATACAGCAGTCCCTGTTTGAGAAAGAACAGAGGTGGGTCTACCGTCTGGGCACAGACAAAGAAGGGCTGAATGATCACATTCCTTGGAGCACTGTACTAAGAAGCTAATAGAATTATACTCCTAATTCTCGTTCAGGCTCATGGCCCACACCAGATTTTCTGACCTATACCATCTGCACACGTGCAAATTATAGACACTCCATGGTAGGGGTTTTTACCCCCTTTTTTTGCACTATCTGACATAGTCTAAACATCTATAGACGTATTATATTTGCTTTTTCATGGACTGATGCACTACAGCCACATGACATGACACCAGTAGCGGTCGGTGGTAGGAGTGCCGGCCGGGCGGTGACGTGGGGCGGGGGAGGGGCAGGGTGGGGGGTAGTAAACCACGGATTACGGCCGAATACAGGTAAGTAAACATTTAAATGAATAAAACGAATTTCGTTGTGAGGGCTGCATCGCCAAATGCGATGCAGTGCGCGCAACGAAATTCGTTTTATTCATTTAAATGTTTACTTACCTGTATTCGGCCGTAATCCGTGGTTTACTACCCCCCACCCTGCCCCTCCCCCGCCCCACGTCACCGCCCGGCCGGCACTCCTACCACCGACCGCTACTGCATGACACATTAAGCAAATTAGGCACGTAAGAGGGCAGACATAACCTCTATGCATGAGAGAGGGCAAACGTAACTGCTATTCTGTCAGCTAACATCTCTCCTTTTTCATTCCTCAGCTTCTTTTAGATCCCCTCTTTAATATTCCCTTACATTTATTTATAATTTTTCCTCCGCCTCGTAGCGTAATTGACATGTGACACGGGGCGACTATCGCCTTTCAATAAAGTTTTGTCGTTGTTTTTTCCTCAGAGGCATGACTGAGGTCAGCGTCCGAGTGTTATTTGTGATGCTGCGGGCCACATGATCTATCACTCACTACCCTGATTGGCCATTTGGATGCCGTATACGTAATGACGTAGGCACCAGGGCCCTCCCAGGGACGCCGAAACGCAAACCGAGGTCCTCGGATCTCTCCTCATAATCCCTTATAAGAACGTGTGGAACACCGGCCCTTCCATCGACGGGGTCCGGTGTTGTGAGGGCTCGATCAGGTACCAAGCGGGTGCCTGGCTTTGCCGGCGTGAGTGTAATCCTAGCAGCGCGACGATACAGATAAGTAACTTGCTTGCAGAATGGGGACCGAATCTTTTATTCACATCATTCCTCTACTTTTCTCCATAGGGTGTGCCAACTAGCCACCACCCCCCTCCCGAGACCCATGGTGTGATTATTGATCACCCTACATGTAAGATCTTTGATTTCAAATTTCTTGTTTTTTAATTCACCCGACAATACCGCATTGACGAGTTCCTTTTAGTCACTATAGCATTTCTGATATTGACGCTCTGATACCATTTAACGCCCTAGTAGGCGTGCAGGTGAAATAGCGCTATAAATGTGGTACCATCACATTACTAGTGGATTCAGTCCTTACCACTACCAATAATGTGAAAAAATATGTGCACTTTCTTATCTCACTATACTGCACCATAGCTTCTTGAGATACAGTTTCGGTGCACTCCGAGAAGAGCACTCATGCATGCTGAAACTGGAACAACGAACGCCCTGTGACCACAGGTTTAATGAATGTATTTATTTCTGTGTGTTTGTTCGTGTCTGTTCTTTCTTTCAGAGATCTGCTGGGTTCCAATAATTAAGAAGGATCCCGCAGTAACAGCAGGTTTTTAAAGATTTTTTCCTGTTTTATTCACATATTCGACCTCCTGGTTAGGGTGAGCCTTAGCGCGCTCATACTGCCGGGGTCTTCACCTTGGTCCTGAAGAATGCCTAGCTAGTAGCATCATAGAGGCAGAAACATGTTGACCACACACAGTGAGACATAGCTGACCAATCTATTCAGCACATATATCACTCACTTTGTTTTTATCTGTGCCTGGTTGACCGACGAATAAAATTATTTTCGGATACAACCTAGCCACTTTTAATTCACTTCACAATCACTTGCACTTGTCACTTTAACCTGCTCCGCAGTAATTCTGGCGTTGAAGCACACCGGGGAGGTACTCGACCTTCCTGGTGAGGCCCGATGATGAAGCATGTCACCAACCAGGTTGGTGAGTGAGGGCTTTCTAAAGAATCAAATTTGATCCTTCGTGCTAGCTCTTCTCCTAAGAAGGCACACTCTTTTGTTGTTTGGACTATTGACTCTGTAGACAGGTTAATGATGCCCTGAGTATATGTTCTTGTTTACCATAAATATGAGTTCAAAGGATGTCATAAATGAGGTTAGAAATTACTTGGCAGATCATCTTCTTGGCATCAGATGACAAGCAGTGCAAGCCACTTTTAGGGCCAGAGGAATCAAAGGGTATTACCTATTCTGGCTCTATGGGAAAATGTTTTGGTACAAAAGGGGCTTAGTTCTTACCACAGGATTATTTTTATGAAACCCAGCTAATGCTAACAGGCACCCAATGTGCTGTTTTGCACTACAGTGGGTATTCTTTAGCTGGAGTCTGGACAATTTTTACATTAATATGTAGTCTTGATTTAAAACAAAATGAGGTATGAACTCAGTCAGTTTCTATGACTATGAGGGCTTGTTATTGTAATGTGACTTTTGAGGCTCCAGGCTGATACACTATGGTATCATGCTATTTGTATGCTAACATGTTTATGGCATTTGTATAGCAGAAACTGAACTCAAAAGAAGCAGAGAACTGTGTAGGGTCTAAGGCAGAGATACAGTCAGAGAGTGAGATTGTGCTGGGTTCTGAGTGGGGAGCTGGACTTCTCGCTGAGTCTTGATGTTGCATTCTTAAATGTGTGTCTTCAGTTATTTCCTAAGTCGAATAGGTTTATGGAAGGCCCTGGTGGATACAGGGATGTCATTCAAGAACATCAGTGCGTAGATGGAGAAGGCTTGTCTATTTGTTTTTCTTGCTTGCACTTCTTCACACACAGTCTGATGGTGTCTTCGCTGCGGGTGTGCTAAGAGCCACCAGACATGGTGAGCTTTTCAACCAGATAGGCAGTGATGCCAGTCACTATGGCTTTAAAGATGATGCCTTGAAGGTGGTGCAAAGTGGAGAGATGAATTAGGGCAAGGGTGATAAAGTCATGTTTGTTTAGGCCCTTGCTTTGTTATGTTTCCCACATTGATAGACTAAAACTGCTGACCAAAAATGTTTTTCTATAGTAGAGCATGTGTTACTTGCAGTAAACACGAACCCCCCCATCTGATTCTCCAGTAACACCTTCTTTTACAGCAAATATTAGATGTGGTCCAATTGATTTCATTCTTGCCACCAATAATCACTGGGCTGCTATTCTAAACTCTTAGGCTCACTGTAGGCATGAGCTCCGTGTAATTCGTTTTTACGTAATTAGATGAAATTCTACAAAAATTCCGCCCACTTACCCTAAATTGAAAAGCAGTCTTTGGCTCTATATTTTTAGCTCCAAATGTATCTTTACGTAAGGACGCATTTTGTGCTAAAAAAGTGCAAAGAACACAACTGCAGCGAACAACAGACACATATTCTGATCGTTCATTTTGTTCCTGTGCTCTAGTGCAAAAACTTTGCTGCGAACACTGTGTAAATAAGCCACATGGCATAATTACAGCTACTTGGCACTGTGGTTCTGGGTCTCAGGGTGAAGAACGCGGCACCAGCAGTGTCCTGAAGGAGTCCATGCATCCTCCTTAACCTTCCTATAGTACAAGCATGAACTTGTATTTTTATCACTTTTATGACCTATTGATAAGATCAATCACAGAAATTATAGATATTATGGAATGTAAAATTCAAGTGGTTACCTTTTGCTTACCTTGAACACACTGCGCAACGCATACGCTTACTCGTGACACACCGATAGGCGACACCATGATGACCATACCGTCATTCCTGTCACGCCACTCTCACGCATGCCCTGCAACGGCCCCCCCTTGTGCGACCGCCCGACCATGCAGTCCTTCTCTAACAACCCAGTCATCCCTCCACTCAGGGCTCGAGTCGGGGTACCACGCGGGTGGACGACGTCCTCCCACTTATTTTTCCGGGTTTTTACCGGGTGGGCGCCGTCCCCCCTGCCCAAAAGATGGAGCCGGTACCCGAGTCTGCACCTGCGCGCGCGCTCAGCACTCACCAAACCTCACCTCCTATTGTCGAGAGAGAGCGAACAGAGCTCTTTAAGTTGTTTCACGTTGATGGAGTCGTTCAGTATGACAGACGGGCGCTCGTGGCCATATATTAGAAAAGGTCAGTATGTATTCACGCATTTCAGACGGAGACCGGCATATTTACTGTGGGCAATAAATACGCACCGAACAAGCGCAGCTTTAATTTCCCCGCTCCTTTGAGTGTCAATATGGTGACGAATTCCAACGTAAACATTCTGCTTTGCCCTTTGAACCTGCCCCCATCGCCTTGTAACCTTTGTTAATTAGAGGGAACTACATTTCGTGAAGTCACTTCCTGTCGTGACGTCACTTCCGGTGACACCACCTAACTTGGAGCGTCCCCCCACTTCTTTTTTTAGGACTTGTGCCCTGCCTCCACTCTCTTCCCTGTGGCACGCTCGGCGACTACCGGACCCCGCATATTTGTCTTCATCATGTAGTGGCACACACTCTCGCTGGCATGTGGTACCAGTTACTGCCGTACATGTGAAGTGAGTGTGAGTGGACTCAGCATTTTATAACCTGTATCTCACGGAACTCAGGGCTCTCAAAATGTTATCCTTTTGTTCTCCTCTTCTTCTCCTTCTTTCTCTCCCCCTCCCCTATCTCTTCACACAGTAGGAGGCCACATAGTACATCCTGTATTCTTTACCAATAATTGCACAATGTACTCGATATGGCGGATAACGAAAAAATATCGCCTTAATACAATAAACACATTGCGTTTGAATTTACTTTGCGTGGAATTATAGTTGAATAACCCCGGGATGAAGGGGCCTGCGCAGTGCTAGAGGGGACGCACCCTAACAGAAAATGCTGGTGCTGGCATATTGGAGGTAATCCCTGGCATATGGGTTGCCCATAGTAAAATACTATTGCTGCCACACTAAAAGTAGTTTTTGACATGTTGCAATATTTGGGCACTATCATATCAGAGGTAATTCTTGGTATAAGAGGTACACATGTCAAAATGCTGGTGCTGACATGCTGGACATAATTCCTGGCATAAGGGGCACCCAAGGCAAACTAGAGGTAATTATTGGCACAGGGGACATTCTGGAAAATATATTTCAAGACATTAGGTAGGACAATCATGGCATATCTGAGAGGAATGCAACTATGAGAAGATGCTGGCCTTGACATACTGGAGGTAATTTGTGACATGTGGGTCACTCATGAATGTAATCGAAGTCAAAATTCTGGTGCTGACTGTTGGGGTACCAATGACAAAATGCTGTCTCTGACATACAGGAGATATTTTTTGCCCATGGTGTATGGATGCACTCAGTGGTAACATTCTGGCACTTACATTTGTAATTATTGGCATAAGTGGGCATTCGTGGTATATGGGAGACATCCATAACAAAATGATGGTCCAGGCATAATGGAGGTAATGATTGACACACCGGGGGAACCCACTGCATATTTAGAAAAACAATCAGGTCAGCTCCTGCGGTGACTCAAGCAAGTATTGGATGCATCGAAAGGCACTTTAACGTTGTTACTCTACAGTATGTACAAGTTCAAATGAAGCACTTTGTATTTTCAGTTATATGGACATTCAAAGCTTAGATATCTCTCTGCATCTATCCCAAATATACTTATAAGATGTACTTACATTAGAAAAGAAAATACAGGCAATCATAGTTACCTGGATGACATTCACGAGTTTTTATAGCTTGATGGCAATTATGAGAAAAATTCAAACATGCTGAAGGACCGTTTTGCATAGCAATAAAACCTTGGATGGATGCCATCTGGCTGGCTCTAAACTCTAATAAAATTGAGATCCTGCAGGTAGCAGGAAAAAGTTTGACTGCCGGTGAAGTCTGAAAAATAAAGAATAAAGAATTTAGAACTGAAGAGATTACTATCCTCCGGGAGCTTGAACTAAAGCCATTACATATAATTTTGCATTGTGTTTAACTGTGGAGACTCTTTATATATATATATATATATATATACTTGAAAATGAAGGATCACAAGAAAACAACAGCCAGCCAGGGCAAAAATCTGGATCCCAAAGGATACAATGAGTCACAAAGAAATAAAATATCCAAGAAAGAAGTGACTCAAACAGATAGATTCACCAAAGAACAAAAATATATTTCCACTACAACGTTTCAGCTTCCGCCTTCCTCAGGTAGTACAAGATGGTTTGCTCAGTGGCTGCACAGCTGAATTTTCAAAAAGCATCATGAGTGAAGATTCCATTTGGAATGTGGAATCAATGCAGTCCTGAGAACTCTTGAGATATGCAGTAATCAGATTGTATTATCAGTAATGTTCAGTCCATCTGGATGCAGTGATTTTAAACGGTACATCCAGAAGTTTTCTCTGGAGTCCAGTAGTTCTTCCTTTGAGACATGTTCCATGGGGAAAATCTTCAAATCTGATAGTAAATGATCCACAAGGTTAAAATGATTGGCTACAGGCTGGTCAATTTTCTTATTAATTATTGCCGATTTGTGGTTCCTGAATCGTGTACGGAGGTCATTCACTGTTTGGCCTACATATTGTTTTTTACAGCTTTGCCGTTGGCACTGAATCACATAAATAATGCATGTTGAGCGACATGTAAGATGCTGTCTTATTCCATAGGTCCTTCTTGTAACAGAACTAGTTACTGATGATGTTTGTAAAAGGTATTCACACGTGATGCACCTTTTAGAGTCACAGCAATGAACCCCTGCATTTGTTACAACTTGCTTGAGTTCAGCTCTCACAATCATTTGTTACAACTTGCTTGAGTTCAGCTCTCACAATCATTTGTTACAACGTCCTTTTCTGGTTTCCTGCCTGACGCGTTTCGGGCCAACGCTCTCTTCAGTGGCAGACCATGTGACGTGCCGGCGTGCGGCAACCACCAGTAAAACCCTGTAATAATTATGCTCAGGTGAACCACCACCTGAAGCAATGCTTCCTGGGACTGGTGGTTTCAGTAAAACCCAAGTGGGTCGCCGCCGGCACTCACATTCAAAAATGTCTTATAGGATTGCAGATGTTCGCGCCGGCACCCCTGCACATAACAGGCACCTCCTGTTCCACAGCCAGCTGCCCCAACAAAGCAGCCGCGGACCCGCAAGTGTTTCGCGGTGGTGCAATCCCGCGACCAGGCAGGCTGCTGTACAAAATACAGAAAGTTGCCTCTAGGTGGGATGCACTCCCAGGTGGAAATTACGCCAAAGCAAGGGCACACGCCATGAACAAAGTCCTTTTCTGGTTTCCTGCCAGATGCGTTTCGAGCCAACGCCCTCTTCAGTGGCAGACCATGTGACGTGCCGGCGTGCGGCAACCACCAGTAAAACCCTGTAATAATTATGCTCAGGTGAACCACCACCTGAAGCAATGCTTCCTGGGACTGGTGGTTTCAGTAAAACCCAAGTGGGTCGCCGCCGGCACTCACATTCAAAAATGTCTTATAGGATTGCAGATGTTCGCGCCGGCACCCCTGCACATAACAGGCACCTCCTGTTCCACAGCCAGCTGCCCCAACAAAGCAGCCGCGGACCCGCAAGTGTTTCGCGGTGGTGCAATCCCGCGACCAGGCAGGCTGCTGTACAAAATACAGAAAGTTGCCTCTAGGTGGGATGCACTCCCAGGTGGAAATTACGCCAAAGCAAGGGCACACGCCATGAACAAAGTCCTTTTCTGGTTTCCTGCCAGATGCGTTTCGGGCCAACGCCCTCTTCAGTGGCAGACCATGTGACGTGCCGGCGTGCGGCAACCACCAGTAAAACCCTGTAATAATTATGCTCAGGTGAACCACCACCTGAAGCAATGCTTCCTGGGACTGGTGGTTTCAGTAAAACCCAAGTGGGTCGCCGCCGGCACTCACATTCAAAAATGTCTTATAGGATTGCAGATGTTCGCGCCGGCACCCCTGCACATAACAGGCACCTCCTGTTCCACAGCCAGCTGCCCCAACAAAGCAGCCGCTGACCCGCAAGTGTTTCGCGGTGGTGCAATCCCGCGACCAGGCAGGCTGCTGTACAAAATACAGAAAGTTGCCTCTAGGTGGGATGCACTCCCAGGTGGAAATTACGCCAAAGCAAGGGCACACGCCATGAACAAAGTCCTTTTCTGGTTTCCTGCCAGACGCGTTTCGGGCCAACGCCCTCTTCAGTGGCAGACCATGTGACGTGCCGGCGTGCGGCAACCACCAGTAAATCCCTGTAATAATTATTCTCAGGTGAACCACCTGAAGCAATGCTTCCTGGGACTGGTGGTTTCAGTAAAACCCAAGTGAAGGTATAAGTGCGCTTTATATGAGCACCAGTCGCATTACAGACGGACACATTCGTTTTGTTTTTTTTAGTCATGGGGAGAGTAAGTGATTTGCCCAGAATCACAGGGTGCTTGAGCCTCCCGCTAGACTTGAACCTGGCTTCCCAGTTTCAAAGTCGGCTGCTCCTGCCGTTAAGCCACAGGTTCTCTCTAGCGGAACTACCTGCCCTCATCCTAAACCATTCCAGCCTCTTGTATCACTTCTCTGCAGACAAAGCTCAGTTTTACCTGTCAATGTCATGTGTCAAATATGTAGCAAATATGTAGGGCGTTCGGACATGGAGTCACTTCAGCCCTACAGACTGCAAGGGGAGGCAGAGACACCGTGTAATAGAGCCTGTGGGACAGAGTGTTGTCTGGACACCCTTAGTCCAGAGCAGAGCCCAAATATCCAGAGTTCCAAATCCTAAAGCACAGAGGGTAACCACACAGAACAGAAGTAGATGGATTTCTTCAAATTCTCTGTACAGCCTGGTTTGTCCTTTTTCCAAAAGAAAGGTAAGAAGACCTGGAAGGAGGGACATGACAAAGAAGATCACGGGAGTATGAGTAAAGCACTGCAAACAATGGTAAAGGACAACCAAAGGATAAAGTTTAAAAAAACATGAGTCAGAAGGTGTGCCGGAGGAGGCTCTTTGTGCCTTAATTCACAAGGTTTTGTACATGTGACAGACATATGCGCTGTCTTGCACAGCTGGTAATATGCATGCATAATGTTTTACAATTGGGTTTGACAAGAACACAGCATAATTATATTGATACTGTAGCACACGAAATGACATGCATAGACCAGGAAAATATAAACCCTGCTATCAAGGAATCATGGCTTTAGAGTTAAGAATAGTCCCTGATTGATCATCCCCAGTTACTAAACTTTGCTTATTTGGAGACATTCATGCTTGTGTTTCTATTCCAATGAACGAGTGAAAGAAAGTGGATGAATCTTCACTTTTATAATGATGACGTCATCAGCAGTGGACAGGCCTGCCTCTGCATACTTTATAAGGAAGGCTACTTTCCATGATGACGATGTGTGATTGCTTAGGAAACATGCTACAGCGTAGAAACTACTTGTTGCAGTAACATTGTTCTACCCTGCTCCTGAGTTTATAATTTCTGCCAGACTCGGAATGTTTTCCTGCTCACTGGAGCCAGTGTAGGGTGCCATGAGGGGTATTTCATAGTGATTTGATGTGTTACACCTAGTAGACTACTTCATTCTGCTCAGGATGAGTGTTCACACCGTCTGTTGTTACTTTTATCATGTGGGACTACTCTCCGTATGACATGGCCACAGTTCAGCTGGTGGTTGGTAGTAGCTGATTATAAGCTTCAGGTGCAGGCCTTTTTTCCTATAACCCTGTCAAAGAGGATTATTGGTGGCCCTCCCTGGTAAAATCTTCCTAGTTTGTCATGCTAGGGAATATTCACAGTTCCCAAGTATGAGATGTGTATTTTAATCATATTCTGTGTAAAGTAAAGATTGCGATGTACTTCTGCAACACTCAAAGAGTGCCACCTGTACCACCAGATGCGACGCATCACAGCCCAGACACTCCCCTTTCTACATGACAGGCTTTTTAAACAGCAGGGCAGCGCGCCCATGCAGCAAGAGCGCCGCTGGCGCACCAAAGGCAATCCCGTCTTCACCAGTCTATGCCCGTACTGCGCCTTGCGCTAGAACCCCTGGACCCTTCTTACTCTCACAAGGCCCTCAAATCACTCATACATGAGAGGAGCCGCTCTATCTTAGGGTAAGGTGCTTGGGACATTTATGCCCCCTTTCAGACTCGAGACCCTCGCCACTAACAGCAAGATACGCCCTTACCTGTTTTCCCGCTGAGAGTCCACAAGTTTCTAATGCTGAGATCCCTTGCGCATTGCCTATTAAACATGGTACTAAACAGATATCATGTGCGCTCTGTTAACAAAAACTCGAATTTTGAGAATGTATTCACTGTCATAATCCGGACTGTCTCTTTGTTACGGAGACGTAGGTGCGTGATGATTCTGATCCAGATATTACAGGCACAATTCCTGATGGATAATGCATTTTGTGTCTAGATTGTAAACAGAAGCAGCATATATGGTGCTCTACCTCCCCCCTTCTTCCCCTACCTGCGAGGCTCTTCTGTATAACTTGAAAGTTCTTGATACATTTACACTATCAAGCCTACTTATTTACCACCCACCTGGCCCTAGGGTGGATTTTGTCCCCTCTGTGGGCACGCTGGCGAAACCTTCTGTTCACAAACTGAATTTTACTAATTTGGGAGATTTTAATTTAAAAAAGCAAACCTGTGTTCACTCCACTGATTGATAGTTTTCCCAGCTTTGGGTATTTTCAAATTGTAAATTTTCCCACTCATGCAGTGGAACATACCCGGGATGGGATTTTTACTAACAAGCCCTGGTTTAAGGTTGATACATCACTCCCTTTATCTTGGTCTGACGATAGTGCTATTGGTTTTTCCATCAATTTGCCTGGTCTGAAAAACAGGTATTACTCCCTCAGTTAAAGTTCAGTTCTGTAAGTGGAAACAGCTACATATTGATAGGCTTAACTATGTTTTGAAATTAACCCACTCTGACCCTGAGCTGGCTGCTTTCCAATACCAGAACTGGCTAGTGGACTGCAGCCACTAGCCAGTTCTGACATTGTTGCTTCACTCAAAGCTTCTACTCAACGTTGGGAGAGACCTTTTGCCCCTTGGTTTTCTGAGTGACTTAAATTATTGAGACACGGGTGTCGTAGGGAAGAGAGCAAATGGCGTTTAGCATACAACCCCTGGGAAAAAATAACTCAGCCCTTAATTCATGAGTACTATTAATGGGCAGTTTTCATGGAAAAGTCTAAATTATGCAAATTCAAAATGATGAATGCTCAAAATCCCACTAAAGAATTGTTTAAAGTCTAAATTATGCAAATTCAAAATGATGAATGCTCAAAATCCCACTAAAGAATTGTTTAAAGTAGTTAATCTGCTCTCATATTCAAAAGCACCAGTAGCTACAGAATTATTTCAATCTTTTTGCAATCATCTAGTTATTTTTTTCTGTACGAAAATCTACAATATCCTTTCGAGGATTTCTAACTCCACGAATTGCACTTCATCAACTGTTACTCATACCTACACTGAGGTGGTTAATGGTAATTTTTCTGCTTATCCGCCATCTTTGCCTATTTCACAGTACTTAGCCAGTTTAATTGATGATGGTACCTATGAATCTAATGACACCGCTTTGCTATACTCCTTCTCTCTGCTCTCTGTCTCTCAAGTAAAGTGGTGGCTCTTATGTTAAAAATTAGGTCAGGATCCCCTTTTGACCTATGTCCATCGAAGATCTTACACTCAGTGGAGGCAGTTGTTTCCCAGCTTATTCCTCTTCTTAATGCCACAATTACTTCTTGTTGCTTCCCCAAAGTGTGGAAGGAAGCAAAAAAAAATCTATCTTGATGTGAAAGGGCTAAAGAAATATCGTCCGATCTCACTTTTTACCTTTCCCACTAAAAGTTCATCAAAAACATCTGAACCAAGAACTTATCGTTGACCATCATGATCTTTTAGATCAGTCACAAATGGTTTCAGGAGAGTGCACAGCACCGATTCAGCGTTAGTGGCAGCCGTCTATACCATCAGAATCATTGTGGACACCAGAGAGGCCGCAGTACTCATTATGTTAGATCTGTCCGCAGCTTTTGATATAGTGTACCCCTGAATACGGATTTCCCGTCTCTCCCAGAAAGAGATAAATAGCTGCGCAATGACTTTGATTAGCTCTTTTGTTTCCGAACGAAATCAAAGGGGTAGATGTGGACAATTCACCTCTGAGTCATTTTGATTACTGTGTGGGGTGCCTCTGGGCTTATCCCTTAGCCCTACTTTATTCAATTGTGTAGGTCACCCCTCTGGCTAAACTCATTCAATCTTTTGGACTTAAGGTTCTATCCTATGCCATTGACACACAGATCATTGTCACGGTACGGATGACACAATCTCTGTTGCTCAGAATTTTAACAATCGTATACTGGCTATCAGTTTGTCGATGAAGGACAACTCATTGCAACTCAATGCTGACAAAACAGAGATCGTTTTTATAGTTTTCATTCCCCAGTCTGGCCTCACAACTGGAGGCCCCCCAGCCTTAGGATCACCCACTGGGTCATACAAAGGTAGCAAAGAACTTGGGGGTGTTGTTTGATTCTCATGTCAACCGTACAATCTCTTCTTGTTTTAACATCATATGGTGACATTTCATTCTGGAGCCTGCGCAGAAAACTGTAATTTTTGACTACTTCTCTTCCAGGTTGGACTATTGGAATGTTCTATTTCTCAACATAGATCCTTAGTTAAACTACAAACCGTACAAAGTGCCGCTGCTCACCTCATCTTGGACACCCCTAAATTTAAAGGAATTTTTGGGAGCATTACATTTTACACTGGCTACCTGTTACTTTTAAAGCACTTTGTATTGTTCATTGCGCTCTACATGGACAAGAACCTTAGTTTGGGTCCAATTTTCAATGGTAACATTCAGACAGACTTCTTTGTTCTTCTCATAGGAAACAGCTGATCATCCGTAGTTTTCACAAAGCTAGATGGAGAGGTAGGTTGTTCACTCTTCACTCAGCTCGCCTTTGCAATGCGCCTCCTTGCTTTTTGTCGTACACAGACAACCATTTAGTATTTAGGGAGGACCTTAAAACCTGTCTTTTCCCTCACTAATTTTCGATATTCCTTATCTTCAACCTGCGTCTCGGTCCCCGGGGAAACTTGGTCTGGGTCTCTAGCGCCTTGCCACCTTAGGGTATTTGTGTGCTTTATAAATTTCATTTCATAAAGTGAAAACACAACACAAGAAACATTCCAAAACAATATAGAAAAATAGAGAGTATTTTAATAAATAAACAACACAAATTCATTAAGTAGAACAGATATTATGAATTTCTAAAGTTTGAAATAAAATAGCACAAAAAAGCACAAAGAGCCAACTGTGATTATCTGGGTGTGCTAGACTAGTTCAAAGGCAAACGTTGAGGCTGACCGCGATTGAGCATGGGTCCGACACAGGGACCAGGTCCGTCCCGGTAAAAGGTTTAACTTCTCACTTAGAAACGCTTATGGAGAAAAAGCAGTCCTCGTCAAGACATCGGCCGGGCAAGCTGGATTCAAAAGGGACTCGACGATGGCGGGCTGCTGAAGAGCGGGGTCCCGATGCAGTCATCGACCAAGGCTGGAAAGCTCTGAGGTGGCAAACTCCAAAGTCCTTGCCCAGGAAGGCCTCAACATCAATTGGATGCTGCTCGGCATCGATCCTGATGAAGCACTCTACTTCAGACTTAGAAACTTTTCGTGAAGACGGATCTCCTTCAGTGGAACAAATGGGCAAGTTGTGGCTGACCAGCGACTCAACCGTCGATGGTTGCGTCTTCGATGGTGATCGTGGTCTCTGTCAGTTCTCCATGCAGAAAGTTGGCAAAATGTTTCTAAGTCCTACTTCTTGCAGTTTGGGGACCGGAGGAATATACTCTTTAACACAATCCAATGGTCCAGGACCTGAGAGGCACAACTTGGGAGTTAGGACTCACTCCAACAGAGGCCAGCAGAGGGTCCAGGGCAGGTCCAGTTAGAACTGGTCAGCTGGGCAGTTGCAGGGAGAAAAGCCCCTGGAAGCTTCCAGTGCATCTTTTGCTCAAACAGGAGGTTGGTAAACTAACCCTTGGAGTCATTACTGGGGTCTGGGGTTCAGGCAAGCAACTCCAGTCTTCATTCAGGTTCTCAGACAGAAGGGCAGTTCTTCTTCTGATTCTTCACAGGCCCAGAAGTGTTCTGAGAATAGGTCTGTGGGGTTCACTTTTATGCCCAGTGACAGCCTATGGGTAGAGGGCAAGCCTTTGTCCATCCCCTAAACTAGTTCTGGTCAGTTCCTACCCTCCCACAAGGTTGTTTGAAGGCAGTTTGACTAGAGAGACAAAAGGGAGGAAGGCATAGGTGTGAACTTCATGTGCCAGTGACAAGGTAGGCATCCTTTGAATCTCAGGAAGGGGCTGCGAATAGCACCCAGGCCATCCTGTAAGGGGATGGAGTCCCTTTTCTTACACCCAGAGCCTTTTGTCCCGTGTCTTGGATTAATACACATCTCACTACAGGGAAGCCATCCGAGGCCAGGTGACAGCTGGACATTGGAAGGCAAGTCTTTTGGTTTTAGGCTGGAAAATGAAAATTTTATAAAAGTGTCAATTCCAAAATAGTAATATAAAATCTGACTTGACCATTAAGTTGGATTTTAAGTTACTATTAAAATGAGTCCTTGATCCAATTTTCTAGCTACTCTCAAACGCAATTTAGCACTTGTTAAATGCAATAGCGTAAACCAGTGTTAACATGTGAGAGAGACAGTCTTGTCACTGTGAAAAACGACTTCAGGTGTTTTTTACTGCCAGGACATGTAAATCATTAAATATACATACTTTTTAAATACCATGTACCACACCCTGTAGGCTTTTAAGGCCTACATTAGGGGTGACTTATGAGTATTAAAAAGGAAGGATTAGGCTTGCTAAAAGGTGCAATTTACCAGTTCAAAATGGCAGTTTAAAACTACACACCCAGAATGAAGTTGCAGGCTTGGAGACAAGTTCTTTTGTGCTACTGTAGTGAGTGCAGAGGTGTGGTGCAGCGGCCAGGGCAGCTGACTTCGGAGCACAGGGTTCACGGTTCGATCCCCGGCTCCGGCGGCAGCTCAGCTCAGCACCATGTGACTCTGGGCAATAGCTCACTTAATTTCCACTACGGCCCCCAGCGCCTTGAGACCCGTAAGGGTGAGTAGCTGCGCTATATAAAAACGGACTTACATTTAAATTTTTTTTTACATAGTGGCACAATGAGTGCTGCAACCCAAGGATAACATTTAAGGTACAGGCCCTGGGTACATGTAGTACAGGTTTATATAATCTTAACATGTTTAACAGTGAGAGCTGAAGCACTTTACTGCTGATTAGCAGTGGCAAAGCGCACTCAGTTCTACAGCCAACAAAATAAGGTTCAATAAAAAGACAAAAAATCCTGCAGGAAGGGCAGTTTTCCAGCAGCTGGTAACTGAAGGTACCTGTATGATTGGAATTTATACATACCTTGTATTCGAGTGGCCCTTATCATATATCACACCTTCAGCCAGTCCTGGCTTTTTAGTCAACAACAATTTGCATATTAGGATTTTTTGAACCAATACCTGCAATGTTAGAATGAAAACTACAAGTTCTAGAAGGCAAGGTGCTACTTTGTCAGATGACGGGTGCATGCATGAATGTTAGATTGCTGGTACCTGCGCATGGCAGTGGAGCCCAGGGTATTTTAAGGGCAGGGATACAACTATACCCAGTATATGTTTTTCAATTTAAGTAAAATATATTTTATTAATAGAGAGTTGAGTTTATGCAGTTTGCTCTGCTCTAATAACATAAAATACCGTTCCTCTCTTGTAGCCTACACCACAATGATTGCAAGCATTAGTAGAGCCATACTTGAGATGGGAAAAGCAAAAGTACACGTTCTAAAAAATAAGTTTTCAAGATCACTTAAAACTGCTTATGCCAGTGGCAGAAGCCACTATTGCGATTGCTTGGGTTAAACATTCGAGGAGTGGCACCAAGGGGGAGAGGCGCCTGAGGAATTTCAGGTGGCGGGAGGTGGGATTCTCTGCGCAAACAGCCAAGTGACAGGAAACATGTATGCTAAGGCGTGATCTTCTACATCCTCACACAAAACATTTAAACAGTGACATACTGGAATAGTATACAAAATACATGATTACCTTCAACTGCATCTAACCACTGTATTTACCGTATGATCATGCATATTTCTAAAACTCAAAACATTTATCATGAAATGTGGTAGGAAATCGGAAACACAATAGGTACATGTTGTAAACAAATATGTTATTTTAAGCAAACAATCCATTTCAGCAAGAAGATTGAGGTATGCAGATTATGTCTGTAGTTGAATCACTTAAACTTTGTAAACAGATCAAAAATAGACAGTTTGTAGGTAAACGTGAGCAAAATATTTATAATATGTGGAATAAAAATATTATGCAGTGGTAAATTTCAGTTGGCATGAGTGATAAGAAGGAAGGATCAATTCATTAAATTCAGCCGTAAATAAATATTAAAAATATGTATTGAAGTGCATTAGTATTAGTATCAACATCATTTTTTTTAAACTCTTTTTTTTTTTTTAAGCAGTCGCTTGGCACACCTACACCATTTGAGACAGATACAGAGGTATAAAACGTTAATATAGTATCAACATGATTAAACAGTTAATTTGAAAAAATCCTTCACGTTCGCCAATGAAAGGTGATGTTATATCCTACAATAAAATAAAATGCAAATAAATCCTCTATCAACAGAATTACTGCCGCCATATTGCATTATGGCGTTGGTAATACAGCCAGCAATAATACATCCACATTTACCAGGTATCAGCAGAGGTTGTAAGTCAGTATATCATATACAGAAATATTGTCTGACATAAATATTGTGCCCTGAATATATCCCTATTGCCGGTAGATCTACCAATATTAATTGAAGTTTGGAAGATTTTTGTAAACAATTTTTAGGACACGATATTTATGTCAGACAAGATTCTGGTACCATCTCATCAGTAGATAGTACATTAGAGTAATTTAAATCGGGCCCAAAGTTTTACAATGAAAGTTAAAAATAATCTATGTGGAAATGTTAATCATAAGAAAGATGTGTATACTCATAAGCAACACCCCATCCACTGCCAGGCTCCATGAACTGCAACCGATTCTCCAGGACAGGCTAGGCATATAATGTCCTTAAAGAATTGTTGCAGTAATCCTTCTATCTTAACCATCTACTATGTCACATATTCACCCTTTTATACAATTAACAACAAAAAAATGAACTAAACACCACAACAGTTTTCAGAAAATGAAGAAATCAACCAAGATATATACCCAAAAAGAGGTAACACATGTGACCTCCTTTTAGAACATAATGCTTTAAATAGGCAGGTTAACATAGGTCTTTTCTTGCTTTCTATCCAAAGAGTTTCTGTGAACTATTCCTTCCTGAAGATCTTTCTCATCTAGCCTCTCAAGGTTTCATTGCTCTGGGAACCTCCTATCCCCAAACTCTCTGGGTCACTCTTACACCTAATTACTCTGTTTTAAATCCAGATGCGATAATCGTCTGTCTTCAATTCATCATAGGCCATCATAGGTCTCAAATAGTTAGACCACTCTTTCCCACGAGTAGCTTAATCATTTCCAAATCTGCCACCATAATCCTATTCATTTCATCACTTTCCTTGCACTGTACTTCTTTTTTCTGTCTTTCTCATTGATCTGCTCTTTGTTTCTGTATTCACTTTCTTAATTCATAGCGACAACTCCTGTGTTCCATCTCAGTACCCCGGAATACTTTTTGAACAATTTGCATGAGGCTTTTCCCTTCATGGCATGAGGTGTGATTCTATATGGCATTACTATCTCTTGTACATCCTCCCTCCATTTTCCCCTACAACTCCTTATCCTTTGGATGCCCTCTTTGATAGTCTTGTTAAATCTTTCAGCAATCCCATTTGTTTCAGAGTGATAAAATGTATGTTTCTTATTTATACTGGAAGCAAGAAAACTTTCTCTTTTAAAAACCTGATAATGCTCACAGTATGGTTTTCATTTTCATTAGCAGTTTCAGGCCATCTAGAAAATAAAACAGGTAAAATCAAAATGTACTGCATGGTGTTCTATCCTTAGAGGAGACCAAATGTGAGAATAGCAACTTCTCCTGAAGGTGCTGAGGGTAAAGTCCTACAAATCATGTGCGGAGTCCTCTTCGCACATACATTGTCACTCTTTGACACCTGCTGCACTATTCACAGCCACACCACTGCCTACCACGCACCACATTTTATTATTAAAGACACATTTGGACAGGCAAGAACTACAGAGTGTGCGTATTCTTCTAATTTCCCTGAAAGCTGCAACAACCCTAGGCCCTCTTTCATTGAAGAAGCTCACGTTTTAACCCCATCCGTTTCTGACTAGAGGTAAAATTGCAGGATTTAGAGTTCATATGTTCCAGGCAAATGGTACCCATCTATACATATTTGGTTTAAACGTGTGTGTTCAAACTGTGCATGTGTAGATATGTCTGAAAACGGTCACCATAAGATTCCAGGAAGCAGCACATCAGAATCCTGCTACCCACTGCAGTACCATCCCTTCGCTTTCCCAACACACGTTTAAAATACTTCCATAGAGAACTGCCTTACCACAGCTTGGGTCAGCATTTGGAGCAACTTAGGACATCCCATTAGCCAAGGCAACCCCATTTTGGAATGAGCCAGGTGCACAGTAATCTTAATAACGCCTAGCATTGTATGCAAGCAATACACATCTAGGTATCTGATTGAATAACATACTCACAAGAGTAAACCATGTCTAGTTGACCTTGGTTCCCCTTCTTTGTATTATGGCCCTTTGTTGCTGTGCATCCTCCTCCTCTTGCTGTTGGATGGGTACCTGGTATGTAAGCTGCTAATTTTCAGTATATCAGGTGCAAGTTGGCAACCACAAATCATCCTACGTACGCCGCTGTGGCAATCGCACATGCAATGTTCTGGCATGTTGCCATTCCTCATGTGGTCACACAAGATTAATTAGAACAGGAACTCCTAAATGAGGTCTGGGGAATTAGAGCCATGTCAGATTTTCAGGATATCATCTGAGTAAATAAATTATAAAAATTTAGATTAGTTTTACGCACAATAATATCATATGGCTATCCTGAAGTTTTTGCATATCTGTGGTCTTTGGGGACCAACGATAAACACCTCTTAACAATGATGTTCCCACATTTCAGCAGTATGAAAATAACATTCCAATTATATAGTGCTTTGTGAGTTAAGAGGCTTTATCTGCATGTCACAGGGCTGAACCGGGGATTAGCACTTTTAGGGCTCAGGAGACTTTTAGGTCTAAATGTGTCTAATGCAGGTGTATTTTGTGACGTACCAGCGTCCTCTAATAATGTATGTGTTATTTCACATTCTGGTGGGGGAAGGGGGTGTCCCTAGTGAGCAGCCATGTGCTTTCCTGCTCTACATTTCAACCTTCTGACAGACCTGCAATTTATTTCTGCACTGGTGGCCCACGTCATGAGTCCCCTGCAAGGTACATGATTTTTGTGTTGCTCCTTATCAGAGTTCTAGACTCTATTGGAATGTTGGCGTGCCCTTTAAGTGGCACTACTTTTAACAAGAGTGAAAATTGTCCACATGTTCAGGCCATGACACAACTAATGACTGGTCTCTGGTAATTAGTAGTTGTAGGGTATAACTCCTTTAAAGCTACACCTCAAGTGGTGGATTTTGACTACTGCATGCTAAAATCTGTATTTATTTATTTGAGAGTTTTATATAGCGCAAGCTAGACTCAAAGGTATCAGAGCGCTTTACAACAGTAAATGTTCACATCAAAGATAACAAGTCTATACAGAGCACCTGAGTCAGAGTGCTTTACAACAGTAAATGTTCACAACATAGATAACAAGTATAGTAGACATTTAGGCTGCACAATGTGGAATTCACTGCCTCCATATGCACAGTGTTATCAGACTGCTACGTGTGGGCCTCTCGTTGCCCCTCACGTGACAGGTGGGTATCATGAGTGCTAGGTACACAGGGGTAGGGTAGACCAGCATCCTCACTCCTTACGCGTGAAGCCCCGCGCAACGAGGGCAAAACGATCTTTGCCCCACCCACCCATCCCCCCCGTCTTCCAGAGCAAGTTCAAGGGGGCCTTCGCCTCTCAGCACAGGTGCTGTTTGTGTGAGGGGCTGAGACCTGAGAAAAAAACATATTTCTCTTGTGCTCGTCTTTCCTGCCAATCAAATGATGTCTGAATACAGGACTGGAGATAAAAGAAATACACATTCTATGTGTGTTTTTTTCTCTATGTGTTTGTTTTCTCTGGCCGCAGATGCAGACAACATGAGATTCCGTCATGCAGCAGTCCTTTCTTGTGTAGTGTCCCCCTTCATCTTAGCATGCTGTGAGTTGTGACCCACCGCATAGAGTATGGTTGCAACCTGGGCGCACTATGAAGCAGGCTGCTATGCAAAATGTAAAAAAAAAGGGCTGGGAGCAAGACACACGAGGGAGGTGAGGGGGAGGAAGGAGGAAACACCATATGGGGGGCAGCAACAAGGAAAAGGCGTTGGTAGGAGGGGAAAGAGGAACCACATACAAGGGGGAGTAGGCGGGAGGAAGAAGAATTAGTACTTCATCACAGCGCTGCAGCTGTGGGCACTAATTAAGTTGAATCAATCTGTGCTTCCTCCATTTGCCACAGAAACTAAAGGAAGTGGCACTTGGCATGCGCTGGCTAATTAGGAGGTAGCAAAGAAGAGTGACAATGGAGGCAACAAATGGTAAGCAATTGGCGGGCTCCAAGCCATTTATTGTAAACGATACATCTGGCAAGAGAGAGCGCGTGCGCTGTCGCAGGCGCAACCTTAAATTCAGGTACTTGGCGATTCAGTGCCTTGCAGTTGTGGTTTCTGTAGTTCCAGGGACAACTGGAAGTGGCAGCTCCCTGGCTTATTTTGCAGCTATGACTTGGAACTCCCTCCCTGTTGATTTGCGCAGCTTACAGAACCCTACCCAATTTAGGAAGAAACTTAAAACTTTCCTTTTCAACTGAGCTGGTTCTATGTCTTTACTGTCCTCTTTCCTTCTTCCCACTGACTCTTGGGCTCGCTCCGGGACACTCTTTGAGTAGCTGTGCACGCTATAAACTCTGATAACATAACATAACATAACTGAGAAACAGTGCAATTGGTACATATGTATGAAGATTTTGTGACTATACAAACACGGCATGAGTTGCTGACACAAACTTTAAATGTGAGCATCCGATATTTCAGGCGGTACTCTTGTTAGCTATGATTTTAGGAAAAGGTTGATAACTCTAAATATGGGTCTGGTCTCCCTTTTTCTTTGTTTTTACGCTTCCATTATGATTTTTTTTGTCAGACTCATGCACTTTAAAATCCTTTATTAATTTTTCTCCAACCGCAAACAGTCTCTTCTTTATGAAACGCAGAAATATCAATACCACTAAAATGCATTTTTTTAAATGAAGAGGAAAACAGAATGCATTTGCTTTGTACAGGAAGTGATGGTGTACGAAATTATTTTTTGTGAACACATTATTGGAGCACTAGGCTGTGGCCATGGCATCGTTATAGTTATGTTGACAAAGGCCTTGTCCACACGCATGGTGCATTCTGGTCTCCTTTTCGGGGACCCTGGAATAAACAGACCCCCTTACAAGGATAATGGTTCATTCCACCCTACACCAATACTCCTCACCCGAGTAACCAAGGCCAAAGAAATCAATGTTGTTGATGATGGTTTCATATGTGGGAGGGACAAATGCTTGTCAGTCATACAAACTAAGATTCTGGTTGAGATGACCAAACAGATTCACGTACAAGCATGAAACTTTCACCGGTGACCTTAATAGTGTGTGACCAACTCGCAGCCTTGCACATTCTTTACAATCTTCATAATCTACAGGATCAACGGGGCCTGGAGGATGTGGTCATTCAAGTCCAAAAAGCACTAAAGACCTCTAGGGAGTGCCCTATGTTAGGCAGCTATTGTTCATTAAGAAATGCATTACCTTTGCCAAGAAGAAGCTTGTTTTGTCATTTATTCATTATACAATGGACCAGTGAATGTTCATCTGTAAGATCTTACAATATGAAATGACTAAGATAGGCTACAGGTAAAAGAACAACAACTGCAATATGTTTTGGGCTCGTTTGACCTCATCCAGTGGGCACACATCCGTCCATTCAAACAAAAGTTAGGAATCTGGCCGATTTTACTGTAGAAAACATTTGTCAGGGCTGAGCGTTTTTATAATTTGGAGGACTGGAAAAGACTGGGCTGGAGTTCAGTTTAAATCACAGGCTCCCATGTCAGGAACCTGTGGCTAAGGGGCCCCTGGTTAAAATGTAAGGCTGTCTCCAGTCAGACTTCATAAGCTAAATCTACGAGATACCAGCATCTGTTGGGACTGTAATCAGGGGACTGGTTCACATCAGCACATATTCTTCCAGTGCTCACTCTTGGTCTCTTATTGGGGCCCAATTCAGAAGCAGCTCTCTGATATCTTTAGGATACCCACTGTCCTTGACTTCCCCATGGTAGTTCTAGGTCCCTGGACCTCCACACACACTTTAAACCTAAACCCCAATGGTATGGCCCTACTTGATCTTTTATTGACGATTACAGTGAAAGTTATTCTCTCTAAGAGTGGAAATCCTTTAATCGTCTCTCCCACCATACCTGGTAGGCGTGGGTTTCTTTCCTCAGGAGTGCATACAGCTCCCAATCTACCCGTCTGGTCTACCCCCAAATATCCAAGGTGATGTGGCGCTCATTGGACAAATACATTTCTCTAGATTTGAATATACCACAATCTCTTCTCTGACAGTCCAGTTGTCTCTAATCGTTGTCTTTTACTGTGGCTTCTAGTATCCCACTGCTCCCCCCTCTCTTTTACCTGTCTCTATCCTTCCCCCCTTATATTTGAACTGCGATACTTACACACAACACTCTCAGCATTTCTACTTATTAACAAGGCTCTCACGTTATACTTCAGTTTCTTACTCTGAAGTTAACAGACGGTTTTGGTCCTGTTATGAATATTTGTAATTCCCTGTCTATAAACTTTAAGATATATGATGTGTATACTTGATATGGCCATATTGAATAATGTTTGTATCGCACTGTCATTTTGTTACTGGTGTTCTGTATGACTATCATAAAACCAATACAAATTATATTTTTAAAAAATGTAAGGCTGTCTCATACAGGTTGTGTGCTGTGTGGAATGTGAGTGAATCCCTGTATTGTCCTTACAGGTGGTTCTAGATACACCTTGTAGGTCTGTATACCAGCTACCAAGGGTCACCATGCAACAATATAAGAGACTTGATACAATAATGTAGACATTCACTTATGCAATACAAACTCACCTACTCGGATACTGAAACCTAGATTCTGGTAAACCCACATCAGTGGTGATGTGCTCTTGTTTTCTAGTGAGAAGATGTTTAATAGAGAGGTGATGTGTGCATGCTCCCCAATCTAGGCTTCAGGTGGTTTGTACCCATGGTTGATCAAGAACAAGATAATCCTGACACCAACCATCTCCATGAGCTCACCTACACAGCTGGACTTTACAAGGTCAAAGAGCAAGTCAAAAATGAAGATGTCATTGTTAAATTGTGTAACAATCTATACTTCATACTTCATACACATCATCCTAACTCCTCACTAGCTAGAGCAACCTTGTTTGACAACCTCCATCACCCCAACCCCACCCCAAGAACAACCACCTTTATCACATCACAATGTCATACAAACTCCAGTAAAGCCACAGAAAAGTTCACAGCATACTACCACTACCTAACCCCAGCACACTCCATAAACAGTTGCCAACACCTTTTCTCTCTGTAAACCCAACAGGCCCATGAACAGAGTCAATACTACTACTACCCCACCTAACCCTAACAAATGCCATGAACAGTTACCACCATCTTTCCTCTCCCTAAACCCAACACAATCCATGAATAGAGCCCATACTACTACCTCACATAGCGACAACAAACTCCATGAACAGTTGTCATCTCCTTTCCTCTCCCTAAGCCCAATGGACCAATGAACAGAGCCCATACTACTACCCCACCTAACCACAACAAACTCCATGAACAGAACCCATACTACTACCCCACCTAACCACAACAAACTCCATGAACAGTGCCCATACTACTACCCCACCTAACCACAACAAACTCCATGAACAGAGCCCACTACTACCCCACCTAACCACAACAAACTCCATAAACAGCTGCATCACCTTTCCTCTCCCTAAACCCAACGGGCCCAGGAACAGAGATCATACTACTACCCCACCTAACCACAACAAACTCCATGAACAGAACCAATACTACTGCCCCACCTAACCACAACAAACTCCATAAACAGCTGCCATCACCTTTACTCTCCCTAAACCCAACGGGCCCATGAACAGAGATCATACTTCTACCCCACCTAACCACAACAAACTCCATGAACTGTCGTCATCTCCTTTTCCTCCCTAAACCCAACGGACCAATAAACAGAGCCCACCTAACCACAACAAACTCCATGAACACAGCCCATACTACAACCCCACCTAACCACAACTAACTCCATGAACAGTTGCCATCACCTTTCCTCTCCCTAAACCCAACGGACCCATGAACAGAGCCTACACTACTGCCCCATCTAACCACAACAAACTCCATGAACTGTCCCTGTCATACTACCCCTACCTAACTCCAGTAAAACCCATTACGGCAGAAATCCTGAAAGACCTATATAAAGAGCGTTGCAGAAATTCAAATTTACCATCAAAGTAGCGCCTATAACCACCTCCTTTCAGGCAGAGGTGGCGCATCACACACTTTGCAACTCTTAACCTCCCCCACCCCCAAACAACACCTTATAGTGCAGCAGTTTGGAAACTCAAGCTTATCTGAGTTCAGTCGTTAGCAGTAATTCGACACTAATGACATTCATCATACATTATAACACAAACACATTTTTACAAAAAGTTCTGCATTTGCAAGGACCACCAGCGGCCATCTTTCCACGACTTCAGCACAGGCTACAGTCATTGCGGTCCTTACTATATGTGAGCAAAGAACCATCGCTAACAGCAAAACCATCTGGAGAGATTAAAAATACAGAATGTGAAGCGAACTGTCTGCAAAATGGATGTTCTGTATTAAGAAGCAGTCGGTGGCTGATTTGGGTGCCGCAAAGGATACCTCATTTTCTCATTTTGAAGCGTGAAGCTCTGCTAATATATTTCATGCTGGATATGAGATCCCAGCAGACCTAGCAGCACATTTCTCATCTTATGAGTTTCCAATTGTGCGAGTGGTGTCCTCCTACTGCCTGGGGCAATTTTCAGAGAGTCGTGCGCAGCTCACGCTACATTAGAAGAATGTTGGAAAATATTAAGAAAGATGACCCTGTGGATACAACAGGATTTTACCTTAAGGCTGAGTTTCGAATTTAGCTCACACTTAACGGGGAAAAGTACCTTAGAATTTAGTACTAGGCAAGCAGATGGTTTCTGCGTTCCTTTTTTTTTCAACAAACTCCCCATTTACTTTTCATTTCTTTTTTTGTTTATCATTAACATTTTAAATGTAATTAAACTTTCTAATTTCATGTTAGGTGATTGGAAGGCTTTTTGACCTGACATTTTTGGCGTGATATCCCCCTACCCCACAGACAATTTGCCTTCACTCCCCTATTTTTGATTAACTTGCTTTTGTTGGCCTTAGGCCTGTGCGCCTTCCCCTTGCTAACCAGTGGCAATGTGCTTGTTTTTCCCCCAACTAAAAATTGGCATACACCTAATTGGCACATTTAATTTACTATAATACTCTGTAAATGGCTCCACATGTACCCAGAACCTGTAAATTAAATACTATAATGGGCTGCAGCACTCATTTTGCCACCCACTAAAGTAGTACTGTATAATGGCTCTCCTGTGGTGTTGTGTATTCCTTCCAGACAAGGGAGCAAAAGGGGACTAGTGGTAAAAGGAGTGCACCTTCCTGACAGGATGGCTGGGGAGGATTGTGCCCTGCCCTGATTACATCACTTCAAAGGACCATTGCCCGTGGCACACACAGAGGAACCTGACACTAGGCCTGACCTTGCCTTTGTCACCATAGACAGTTTGGAGCCAAACTGAGGGGAAAGGAAAGGACTCACCAGAACCAGTTTGGGAGTAGGCCAAAGATTGCCTCCACACAAAGGCTGGCATTGGTCACTGCGTCTCCTACCAATGTGAAGTTACAATGCCGACCTGCTCTTCACACCAAACAGCAACTGCTAGTGCCGCCCGCCAATGAGAAGGTCTAGCAATGATTGCTCCTCGCACCGAAAACAACCTCCTTGTGTCCTCAGAAACACAGAGCTCCAGCTCTAGCTGAGACTCCTCGCGCAACTTGGACATTGAGAAGATAAACTCTTCACCGGGATGAACCTGGTCCCTGTATCCGACCCGCGCTTCATTGCTGTTATCCTGAACTTGTGACTTTGACCTGGTCCAGCCTAACCATATACCTGCGAGTGGCGGTTTGAGCCTTTTGGCGCTATTTTCACATGAAACTTTAAAAACCTCATAACTCCGGTTCTACTCATTGTATTTTTGCCACTTTAATGTCACTTTATTACATAGTTCTCTATTTTTCTAAGTTGGTTTGGGGTTCTTCTTGTGTTTTGTTTTCACTTTATTACTCTTTGAGTGTTTCATAAATACTTTACCCATTGCCTCTAAAGTTAAGCCTGACTGCTTTCTTGCCAAACTACTTGAGGGTTAAGCACAGGTTTATTTAGTGACTTTTGTGGTTCACCCCGGCAACGATTGTGTTTAGTATTTGAGTGGGGCTTCCACTCCTCTCAATTAATAACGCAATTTCCTACAAAGGCACTGAAACAAAAACTATTTTTCTTGAAAGAGTACGTACATTATTCGAGTAGGGAACTCTGTCTCCTAAAATTATTTATTATACTCATGTATTTGATTGTGTTATCGTTATGAGGAGCAAATGGTTCCTGTTTATAATTATATTTACAGCATCAGCCAGGCTTCTGCAGAGAAAAATAAAAAGCAATAAAGAATATATTTGAGATTTTAGAGTGAGCAGTAAGCCCAAACAGTAGGTATTTGCTTTTGGACACTGCAAGTAAGGAAAATGTCCCTCCCTATTCCCTAGTTAGAGAGTAAAACTGCCAGAAATGGGGTGCAGCAGGCCACTCACTCTTGGGCTACTTTTTCACAGCATCTGTAGGCCTAATGATAGCGATGATGCTGGGACATTTGAATACGCTTGCCTGATAGACCATGACGTAAGTGACGCCATGCATGCGTGGTACTTAGAGTGCTCACCTAGATACATAGCAGTTGAGCGCTGTACAAAAAGGTGTAAAATAGTGAGAGCTGAATAATACTAATCTGAGGTAATGGGAGGAAGAAGGGGTGGGTGAAGCTGAGGCGATGCTGAGAGGTAAAAAGTGGGAAAAAGTGGGAGAAGGGGGCGATTTTCAGAAGAAGCCCTGTAACCCGGAGGTTGCACAAGGACAAAGTGTTGCTTTAAGATGTGGGGGTCTATAGCGTACAAACAATCGTAGTCTAGAACTTTAATACAATTGGTTCAATTGAAGTGATCCAGGACCACTACACCCAAAATATATTGGTTTCTTAAATGACGGCCCAGGTCATGGATGTAGTGTCCTTGATGACATGAACTCAGCAGGTGACCTTACTTTTAATGATTCTCCTGTGAAACCCCACCCACCATCCTTACCCTCCGTAGTCCACCATTTTTTCACAGATACTTTAATATAAACAATTTGAGAAACTATGAAGTTCTACACTAATGGCATGAGAGAAACTAACAAATCACATCCTATGCCCAGTGCAGATCGTGCAAGCCATGTTCTCAAAGTAATTGCCGTAATCAAATATACAAGTGTAGCAAATGGGTTTCACCCATTTAGTTCCCATGGATTTTTTGCATTTGACTACAGGGTTTTTTGGACTTTTACTCACAGTAATTTAACAGTTTTTGGACTGAAAGTGCTAAGCACCAAGGTCCTCCTTTTAAAATACGGCTGTTAATGCTTATCTAGGGCAAGAGGCTCTGGGCTGGTTATACGTGAACAAGGGAGCAAAGGCTTATGTGCACGTGGGCTGGCTGTGCGTGCGAGACTACCATCTTGTACAGCCCGATATCTGCACATAGGTAGCCTGTCACAGAGGGACTCTCCATGGATTGATACTTACCTGGGGGTAGGCTTTATAATGTGAGTTGGCATTCATAGTTTAGGTCGTAGTACTTACTGAAGGTCTTTGGTGGTTACACTGTATTACACATTATAGCCCCCACAACGACTTCAACCTCTGGAGCAAGAAAATCAGCTGCAAACCCACCTCCATTATCAATGTGTCCATCACAACAGTGGCCTTCCCAGACGGACGGAAACATGCAGAGGTCAGACCCCTCCTCAAGAAACCCTCTGCCGAACAAAGCGAACTCAAGAACTACTGCCCCATCTGACTGCTCCCCTTCCCCACCAAAGTCATCGAGAAGGCCATCAACCTCCATCTCACCAAACACCTGAAGAGAAACAACCTGCTGGATACCTCCCAATCAGGGTCCTGCACCAACAACAGCACCCTGACTGCACTGATCGCTGCCACAGACAACATCAGAACCCTTCTCAGCCGGGGAGAAACAGCAGCCTTGATCCTCCTCGACCTCTCAGCAGCGTTCAACACCGTATCCTACCACACCCTCATCAAGAGACTCCACCACATTGGGATCCAGGGATCACATGGATCGCGTCCTTCCTCACAGGACGAACACAGAGAATCCGCCTACCACCCTTCACCTCAGAACCAAAGAGCATCATCTGCGGCGTATCTCAAGGTTCATCCCTCAGTCCCACCCTGTTCAACACATACATAACACCCCTGGCCAATATCGTCAGAACCCACGGCATCAACCTTGTTTGCTATGCAGACAACACCTAGGTCATCTTCTTGCTCTAAGAAGACCCCTCCACCACAAGGACAAACTTACACAACTTCATGATGAGTGTCACTGACTGGATGAAGACCAACTGTCTGAAGCTCAACACAGACAAGACGGAGGTGCTGATTTTTGGGAACAACACCTCTCTGTGGAATGACACCTGGTGGTCCTCCAAACTCGGACTCACACTAACACCAACAGATCATGCCAGCAACCTCAGCATCATCCTGGACAGCAAACTCTCCTGTGAAATGAAATGCCAGATCAACGCAGACTCCTCTGCCTGCTTCCGCACCCTCTGCATGCTTTGAAAGATCTTCAGATGGCTTCCCAGCAACACCAGGAAAACCGTCACTCACGCCTTACTCACAAGCCGGCTGGACTACAGCAACACTCTCTATGCAGGAATCACCACCCAACTCCTGAAGAGACTCTAGACAATACAGTACTCAGCTGCCAGACTCATCCTCAACCTCCCCAAATGAGCCCACATCATCCCTCACCACTGGCTCCCCATCCAGAAAATATGCCAGTTCACGATGCTGACACATGCCTTTAAGGCCCTCCAGAACCAAGGACCATCAAACATCAACCACCGCCTGAACTTCCACCAAACCTCCAGACACCAGCATGCCACGCCCCTCGCCCTCGCACACACTCCCTGCATTCGCCAAAGCCACAGTGGAGGACACTCCTTCTCCTACCTCTTCACTAAGACCTGGAATGACCTTCCCCTCCACCTCCAAGAATCATCCCTGCTCCCGAAATTCAGAAGGTACTCAAGACCTGGCTTTTCGACTAAGCCCAGCAAGAATCAAACGCCTGGATACCCTTGCGGGTGATTAGCAGCGCTCTACAAATCCTGATTGATTGATAGGCCAAATCTGCACTACAGTAAAGTGAACTAACGTTTTACCCCACTTAGACCTACTCTTAGACCTATGGGGTCCCACTTAGACCTACAGGGCCGGAAGAGGTTTCAATCTAGTGGTAAACATGCACACCAAGTGTAGATTTACAGTCCCTAACATCATACTACACTCGGTATAGGACTTTAAGATTTGTCATATTTTCCTGATTCAGCTCGTAATCAGATTCTAGGACTTGTCCACTCTACTGGGCCAAGTTAATTACTCTGCTCCCCAGTAGATGATCAAAGGCCTCCCCATACAACAGAGCCATTAGCAGTGCTTGACCCAGTTCCTTGGAAAGGAATAGGTAGGGAGGAAATGTGGATCTGCTTAATGAGCTTGTCACACTGTACCTGGGCTGGGACAGCCCAGGCCCACAGATACAAAAGAGGAGGACCAGACCTCTGGAGCCAACAGAAGAGGGGCTCACCTTTGAAGTTTTGGTGGAAAGGGATAAGGAAGCTAGGGTTGGAGTCGAGGCTCTCAGGGAAGCCCTTTCCACAGACAACTTGAAATCCCCATATCGGATTGTCCCATAATGTTGTTCAGGAGGGTTTCAACAAGGGTGGAGGCAAACTGGAACTGGCCAGGAGTACATGTCTTCTTGAACTTTCCACCCCCATTTAAAAACCATGCACAAGGGAGAGACAGATAAGACGCTCGACCTGAGAGTGACAATGGTGAAAGAATGCCAGTGAGAAGCAGAAGTCATGTGATGCCCTGCAAGGAAGGACTGTGGGATTTTGACTCCAGCTGACCCCAGGATAAGGATAGGTCTCTCCACTATGCAGGCCCCCATATGGCCCTGAAGTACAGTTAAAGGGATGGACCTGCTGGGGGACCCTGGATGGACTATGGATTGACACTTGACTCCACTGATAACACAGCTGCCCTGCAAGACAAGCAGCAGGCCAGGGGGCCTGCATAGTGTGGCACGGAGGGTGTTCTGATTGCTTGTTGTAGAGAGGCTCTGGAACATGCCCTCCCACCAAGCAGAAGAGAGCCTCAGGAGCACAAGCAGAGGACAGGTCCAGTCAAGGGATCCAGAAAACACAGAAGTGCCCTTTATAGTCCAGGAGACCTGAAGAAATGGTCATGGTGGCTGGGCTGACCACCAGGGGCAAACCAATCCCAAAGTCATTAAAATAAGTCCTATGGGTCCCGGGATTCAGCCTGATTCCCCGTGGGCGCTTCGTGACAGGATCTTGAAATTCTAAAGGGGAGGGGCAACCTCCCAAGGAATGGCACAACATTATTTATTGAGTGTGATGGGGAGGAGGTACGTGTGAGACCCCCACCCCAGGCCAACTTTTTGGCCCCATCCCATGAGAATCAACATGAGTAAAGAGGTGCCTGGGACCCCCCCACTACCCAGGACAAAAACGGCCAAGAAGAGGAAAAGAGACTGTGTGGTGCTCACACACCCCATGTGTCTCGGGGCTGATGTACCCCCTCTAATCCTCCCACCCGGAGTCTTTGAAGTAGGAGCAACACTGGTTTCTTCTCTCACCCACTGGAAAACAGAATGGGCGAGAGCACAAAGAGGATGTTGGCTCCTACACAGTGTGGGGAGCCAACAGAGAACATAGGGGCAGTGAGGGGAGCCCCACAGACCTTAACGATACCTAAGGCTGTTGGTGCCTAAGGTGGGGCTGGTGTACCCAAAGCTCAAAAAAATCAAAAAAGAAAAATGGTTGTGGCTCCCTCCTTGAGCAAGAGGGAAGTCGCTCATCAAGTATTCATGCTGGAGGGCATGTAGCAGCCCACAATCCCCTGCGGAGGGATTCAAATTTGCATAATTACTCTATGGTGTCCCAAAGACATTTCTAAAGCATGTTTTGGGGGCGTCAGAGGGGCAGCAGCCCCCGCAAATGTTTTAAAAAGAAGTCAACCTATGTATCCCAGGTCATAGGATATATGACTTGTGGAAACTGGTTTCCATTTTCAAGCTCTCCCTGAGCCTGTGCTTTTGCACATAGGCTTGGTAGGGCAGGGACGTCCAGTGGTTAGTCCTAAAGCTGCATATTGTGGCCTAATATGTTTAAAAAAAAAAGACTGTGAACACAAGTTTTGAATGCAATAATTTATTCTTGCTGACAGTGTGGAGCTTTAGAGAATAATGAATGTTTTTTAATTTTGGTACTATCCCCATTGACTTTCATGATTAGTTATAACATGGAATGTATATTGTTAATGTTTAGCATGGACTGCAAAGGTCAAATATAACATGTTGTTACTTTTACTGATGTGGTGATATTCTAACAAAGCCAGTAAGCCTGCCTTATTGATAATGATATCCCCTCATATTATTTGGCATCTAGTATAGGGGGTGGATATTGTGATTGTAGGGTTACGGGCCCAAAAGAGATGGAATGTCATATGAGTGGGTGAGAAATTGGGTTGTTTGTTAAGGGGGGTTGAGTCTGGAGATATGCAGTTTAAAAGATTTATGTTAAGTAAAGCACCTTAATGCCACTCGTGGTTATCTGGTCGTGCGAGACTGGGTCGGAGTCACAATTTCAGGCTGACCGTGATGGAGCGACGGCCAGATGCAGGGACCAGGTTAGTCCCACTGAAAAAGTTACCTTCCAAAGTCCAGCGAGAAGAATTCCGTTCACAGTGGAGGAGGTTGCGAGGAGCAAGGAGTGCGTCATGAGTGTTCGTCGTTGTAGCGCGAAGAGCAGGCGAGGCTTCGCAGACAGTCGTTGCTTTAGCGCGAAGATCATGTTGGGGGTCGTGGACAGTCGTTGGTGAAGATTCGCGGTGGCGATCACTGCACCTTGTCGATGCTGTAGAGTGAAGTGCAGATCTCGCATTGCCATTCGTCACTGGTGGTCGCTGTAGTGTGTAGTTTCGGGTACACCGGAGATTCATGCTTGCAGTTAACACGGGCAGCAAGATCTTGTCGCAAACTGGCCTGTTCGCAGTCTCGAAGAGTCCAAAACTTCAAGATTTCTCCTTTGCTTCAAGGAGGAGCTTAATCGATGCCACACCAAGGGTCTAGAACCTGGGAGGTACTGCTCTCAGGAACTCAGTCCAGCAGTGGTCAGCAGGGCTCAGGCAGGTTTAATTGCAGGTCCAAGGAGGTCCGGTTGCAGCAGGTAAACTGTGCAGTTACAGAGAGTCCTTTGGAGCTTATTATATCCCTGTAGCTCAGAACAGGAGGTCAGTCAGCTGACCCTCGGAGTAACTTCAGCCTGATATGAAGGGTGCAGGTCCAGTCTTTCTTCTCTGTAAGCAGGATAGTTCTCAAGCAGCAGGGCACCCTTCTACTGTACTATCCACAGGTCCAGGAGCATCCTGAAGAGTTGGGTCTGAGGCTCTAATTTTTATACCAGGTGCCTGCTTTGAAATGGGAGAAGCTTCTGGAGTTTCCCCCTACAGAGGTGTCTGGAATTTCCTTCCTCCCTGCCCTGGCCTCAGTCTGTCTGGGGCACAATAGGCTAATATGAGGTCCTTTGTGTGTGAGCTGAGCCAGTGCCTTTGAAGTGCAAGTGTGGTATCAAGTCAGAGATGGCCCATCTTGCCAACACCCACACCCTCAATTGTAGTGCTGTCTGGACGGAATACACAAAGGCCACCTGTCACGTACACCTACTCATGTGACCCAGGAAAAGGCAGCAGGCACCAAATGTTTAGGACAAGAAAATGTAAACTTTCTAAAAGTGGCATTTTCTGAATTGTGACTTAATATCCAACTTTACCATTAAAGATGGCCTTAAATAAAAAATCCTCAGATTCCAAACATAACTTTCCTACCTGCTCCCTATCAAAAGTTATCACTTATTAAATTAAATGTAATAAGGTAACCACATGTTATCCCATTGGTGAGGTAGGCCTTGCAATAGTGAAAAACAAATGTGAGAGTTTTTCACTACCAGGACATGTAAAACTAAAAAGAAAGGGTCAGGCCTGGCAAAAGTTTATCTTGCCAGATCAAAATGGCATTGTAAAACTGCACTTGGCAATATGTGTGCTCTTAGGTGTGCAGGAGTTCACCCATTCTTAATTTTTATTTTTCGTGGCCAAATTACAGTGGATGATGCCAGAGAAAGCAGCTTTATTGAAAACCCTTTGTTTCCCTCACCGGCATTCCATGAAGTAGGCCAGCCTATATTCATGCCAAATTTCAACCATATATTTCAAAGAGAGTGTGCTTGGTTCTAAGTCAGCAGCAAGGCTTGTGGTTCCTCAGAGTGAACATGCTGGTGTCCACACTTTCTTGTTTGGGGCAGCCAAAGAATGAAACTGTCACGATTCCCCTCTAGACCGGGAGGGTCATGAATCAACTGACTCCGGGTGGACCGTACCTCCGCTCAACAGTCCTCTTCTTTCCCCACGGCAGGACTACTGGCACGAGAAAAAGGTATCCGCTACCTGCGTGGTTTCGGGCGTGGGAACCCAGTCGTTCTGCTCCTCGGGCCAGTAGTCCTGCCGTGGGGAAAGAAGAGGACTGTTGAGCGGAGGTACGGTCCACCCGGAGTCAGTTGATTCATGACCCTCCCGGTCTAGAGGGGAATCGTGACAGAAACGCTCTTCCTTTAGTTATGTGACAAGAAACTAATAAGTAATCATTTGGCCGATAGGAATCACTTAAGACTTTACTCCTTACTAGGAAGCAACTCACTCTTTTAACAAATTTGACATACTCTTTCTCTTATACCAGTGTTCCTCAGCACCAGGACACTCCTGGAGCAACAGCCATACGCAAATAATATAACATATCATAACTGTAAAAAATGGGTTATTACTTGAGAGGGATGAAAGCCCCACTAAAGTAATAAACACAATCTTTGTCAGGATGAACCACAAAAGTCACTAAATAAACCTGTGCTGATCCCTCTGGTAGCTTTGCACAAATGCGGTCAGGCTTATCTTAGAGGCAATATGTAAGGTATCTATTCAGCACTCAAACAGTAAAAAAATGAAAACACACAACAAGAAAACTCTCAAACCAATTTAGAAAAATAGAACTAAATGTAATACATAAAATGACCCCAAAACGACAATAATACAGTCAGTAGAATTGGAGATATGAGTTTTTAAAGTTTGAGATGAAAATAGCACCAAGAAGCAGTTTAAGGTGAAAATAGCACCAAGAAGAAAAAAGCGCCACTTGCAGTATATCTGGTTGCACTGGATTGGGGGCAAAGTCACAAGTTCAAGGCAACTGTGATGGAGTGCTTATAGGATACAGGGCAGGGGCGTAACACAGGCCCCCGCAGCCCCCGCGGTGCGGGGGGGCCCAAGCTCCAGGGGGCCCCTCCTGATAGAGTCCAGAGGGGGGCCCCTCCACGTACGTTGCAGGGGGGCCCCCTCAATTTTCGTTACGCCACTGATACAGGGACCAGATTAATTTTGCAGAAGAAATACCTTCTGAAGTACAGTGAGAAAAGTGTTGTTCGCTTTGGCGGGGGCTGCAAGGAGGTCATTGTCAGCGCAAGGAGCAGGTCGGGTAACAGACGATCCCGTTGCTGGTGCTTTGCACTGGCTGTTGTTGCGGGCTGTTGCCATGAAGTGCAAGTCTTGCATTGTTGGTCGTCTCGGACGGTCGCTGGTAATGCGAAGAGCAGGTCCCGCTGAAGCTTTGAGGTGGAGGTAGTTGCGGGCGGTCAGTTCCTGCCGCAAAGAATGTCTATAATCTTCCCCTTTTCTTCAGAAGTACACTCTGATGCCAGTCAAGGGTCCAGGACCTGGGGGTTCCTCTCATTGACCAGGACTTACTCCAGCAGAGGCTAGAACCAGGGTTCATGTAGGTCAAGTTGGTGCTGGTCAGCTGGGTAGTTGCAGAGAGGCCTCTGGAAGCTTGTTTTTTCCCCTGTAGCTCAAACAGGAAGTCAGCCAACTGACCCTTGTGTCTCTTCTGGGGAGTCTGGGTTCAAGGCAAGCAGGTCCAGACTTCCTTCTTCAGACTGCAGGGCAATCCTCTTCTGAATCTTCCACAGGGCCAGGAATGGTCTGATGAGACGTTCTGAAGGTTTATATCGGTTGCCAGCCTTTGTGTGGGGGAATTCCATGGCCTACCTTCAAAACTGGTTCGGATCAGTTCTTCCCCTTCTCTTAGTCCTGGTTCCAAACTGTCTAGGCTTGGTTTGGCCAGCAAGATACCAACTTTCTTAAGCGGCATTTTCAGAATGGTAACTTAAAATCTGACTTTACCATTCAAGGGGATAATAAATTTAAGTTCATTTGAGTGTAAACAGCATTTCTCTATCTGGTCTCCATCTGAAGTTAGTGCATATTGACTGTAATAAGGTAATACAATGTTTATCTCTGGGAGAGATAGTTTTACAACAGTGAAAAACGACTTCAGGAGTTTTTCACTGCCAGGAACATGTGAAAAGTAAACACACACGCTCTACTCTTTAAATACTATGCACTCTGCCCTATGAGTGTGTAGGACCTAACTTAGTGATGACGTATAAGTATTAAAAGGGAAGGTTTAGGACTGGAAAAAGGTTGTTTTTTACCAGATCAAAATGACAGTTTAAAACTGCACTATAGCCCTTTTTAAAGGTCTACTTTTAACGGTAGGCACAATGAGCGCTGCAGCCCACTAGCAGCATTTACTTTCCAAGCCTAGAGTACATGTAGTACAATTTACTAGGGACCGATGAGGAAATTAAAGGTGGCAATTAGCTGCAGGCCAATTTTACCATCTTTTAGGGAGAGATCATGAGCACTTTACCACTGATTAGCAGAGGTAAGTGCACAGAGTCCCAATGCCAACAAAAACAAGTTCAGCAAAACAGGGGAATAAAGGGATAAGGTCTGGGGGAATAACATGCCAAGGGTGTCAGAAATAACAATAACATTGGGACAATGTGGGCCTCTTCAAGTGCACTAAAAGTACAGTAAGCATAGTTCTGATGCTGTACAAATTGTATCAGAGGTATTTGCTGTATCCAAACCAAATTTACTGAAGAAACATGCTTAATCTACATATGTATCTGAATATAAATTTACCATGCCAATATCTTTCTCATGCATGCATTTCCTTCATGTTGCACACTTGTTATAATCTATCCACATTATTACCTACTGTACAGCATTGAGATGCCTGCACCAGCCTTGTCTGCTTTCCCTCAAACATAATAATTAAATATACATTGGTACTGCTGCAAGAACTATTTTTGCTGCATGTATTTATGTTTGTGCTGGAACTTTGTGACATAATCAATAGCTAAAATAGAATGTTGGCTGTGAAGATTCTTTATGTCCATTCTGTGCAGAGAGTGCTCTGTAGAATCAGACTGGCAGTGGATGGGTATCTAGGTTATAGAGGATAACTGGATAACAAGGGTGCTTTTCACTAAAGAGTTCTGAGTGACATGAAATAGAAGGTAAAGAAGCTCGAGTTGACTACAAGGTCACCCAGAACTTCAAGGAGAGAAAGATCCCTTTCGTTCACAGTCATCCATCAACAATCCTATATTGTATATGGATTCGAAATTTGTCCACTATTGTGAACAGGGTTTTGGAATTGTAGTATTTTATTTTTACATGGAATGAAGGAGGCAGAGTCCAGCTCCAGGATTACATCAAATCAGTGAAAAACAAGTTGTGTAACTGCTGTGATACACCTGTAGTGAATAAGGGCATTTTGAAAAGCATGGAGGGGAGAGGAAGGGGCAAAGCTACACTGTAATGGGGATTGCAGCTCCTAAGTTTAGTTCTGCAGCTTCTCACCCACTATGTCCTGCAGATGGAGCAATCCTGCCCCATATCTATGTTGCAGATGGGGATGGTGTCCACCGAGGGGCATAAGTAATTACGACCAACCTCAGCAGATGAATGAAACAGACTCCAAGACCCCACCACGCTGCCGTGCAACGCTCTGTGGCTTAAACCCTGGGGCTGAGCGCACTGCCTGCGGTGCACCCAGATGGGCAGAAGACATACTGACAGAGGGCTACACAATCCAAGTGTCTCCCTTCCTTTGCTCACGGCTCTTTACCTAAACCCCAGGAGGTGCTGGAGCTGCTGTCCACAACTTTGGTGGCAAGCTGCCGCCCAAGTCTGCCCATTTTCTGCTTCATGAGGTTGACTCACTGACGGAACAGCAATACAGAGTCCAGCAGTCCTCCAGAGACCTGAGCTCCATGGTTCGTTCACCTGGCCTGCTTCCTTGCAGTGGTAGACGGTTCTACCGATCTCCTAGAGTGAACTCTACCCCATCCTGGATTGGGCTGCTACATGATTGGCAGCCGAGACCTCCCTCACTTTTTCTACTAATGCCGCTCTGCAACGGGTGTCCCCCGCCTCATGCCACTATATTAGCAACTCACAATGTGCCTTTCTAGATGTACCCTGCTCTACCAAATGGTACGCCTATGAGCGATTAGACCCTGCGCTACCCAGGACAGGAAAAGGAACTCGGCTCCTTAGTCTAGATTTTCGACAGTATGCCTGGCAACAAAATCTCCCACCAACTAACTTTCACAGACCACACAGCGCAAGCCAGCTCCACAAACTGCCTCCGCCATGGCATTATCGGATGTGACTTTTGACTCTATCATGGCAGAATTAAAAAACATTCAAACCACAATAGCTACAGTGGAGCAGTCCACTACAAAAACACATAGGGACCTTAAGGACTTTAAGGATAAACTGGCCCTGATGAGGATTGGCTGGGCAGGGTAGACCGCGGAGTGGACAAACTCAACCTTAAAGTACAAGCGCCTGTGGCCTGGCGTGCTGAACTGTGGAACACCCAATGACTTATGGAACTGGAAGACTGTGGCTGTAGGAATAATATACAGATTTTTGGCATCCCTAAAACAGAGGAGAGACCGGATGTTCCACATTCCTTGCACAATTTCATAATGATAGTTATGGATCTGCCCTTTGCCTTTCACTTGGAATTCCAACATGCCCACAGGACCATGGCACGTCACACTACATGTCATCATCATTACCAGCCTCCTTCGGTTTCCACAGGCGAGGTCAATACTTTCCAAGGTCAGAAAACACAGTCCCTACCTCTTCAAAAAGACAGTGGGGCATATTCTCAAGGACTCATTGCCGAGTTAACGGCACGTTAGTGCAGCAAAAGTGGCGAAAGAATTATCGCCCCATTCACAAGCTGGTGCAAACTCCCCACATCGCCAGAAAACCAGCGATAGCTGCCGCAAAAAACATCGCCACGGATGAGAGAGACAACTAACGCTAATGATATGCAGAGTAGGCGTTCCCGTGCAAAAACACACGAAAACACCACTTCACGAGATTCTCAACAACCAGCCAGATCTGCGATGCAACCCAAAAACAGGCGATAAGGCGCGTTAGCAGCAGGGATTTAACACCTGCCTTCTGCTGGTGCTAAGCAGGATGACTACCTGCAGTATGAAAGGGAGCCCAGCCCAGAGCCACATCTGAAGACCCACAGATGCCATGGAGACAATGAACATGCAGCCCGGAGACCCAAGAGGGCCACAACACCCACCGCCACCACCCCGAGGACCACCCCCCCCCCCCCTCTGGACCACCCCTCATGGACTACCACCGAGGCAGCGTAGGACAAGACAGCGGAACTTCCGAAAACGGCATGGCCCCTCAGCCACACAAGTGCAGAATGTGGGGAGAGGTGGGAACCAAGTATGTGTGAAGGAGGCAACTCACCCATGAAGAAGAATGTACACAATGCCAAGTGTGGCGGTGATGTGCTGGACAGACCACAGAATGCAGAGCACAGACATGTCCATGTGGACATATACTGCTGGTGTGTGTAGTGTTGTGGACAGTGGACACAACCATGTCACCTCAGGCAGTGGGGAAGACCTTGGACATGTAGCTGTGCCGTCCCCCCCTGTAAGCGTAAGCGCAGTGGGCTGGGCCGGCGTACGCCACTCCAGCGTAGGAGTGCTGATAAAAAGGCCGGGGCCCTGGGCGTGGTTCTCTTCCGTGATGGGCAACGCGTCTGCCAGGGCGGCGCCCCTCACCCTGCCATGAGTCCTCCGCCGTGACCTCCAGACTCCGCGACACAGGCCCCCAGCGCATCCAGCGGCACAGCAACACGGAGTCATGTGTGTGCCGGATACTGCCTTAGTCTTACACTGCAGTCAGCAGGTCCCACAATTCAAATCGTGCCACATTTCTGTTAATGGAGGAAACCACTAGTCAACAGACATTGCCCCCAGTGCGGCCCGCCCGGATGACGCATCATCGTTGGCTGCACACCCGCTGAGCGCTCCAGGTGCCACTAACTCAGTGCACCACAAGTCATCGCCACGTGGCTGTGGGCCCTCATTGACCGCTGCCTCCGGCCTACACTGCGGTCAGCAGGTCCCCCAAGTCAAACGACGCATCATCGTTGGCTGGGCACCTGCTGAGCGCTCCAGGTGCCACTGACCCTGTGCAACACAAGTCATCACCACGTGGCTGTGGGCCCTCGCTGACCGCTGCCTCCGCCCTACACTGCGGTCAGCAGGTCCCCCAAGTCAAACGACGCATCATCGTTGGCTGTGCACCTGCTGAGCGCTCCAGGTGCCACTGACCCTGTGCAACACAAGCCGACACCACGTGGCAATATTGAGGCAGAATTCAGTAGGCGAAAAACATTGCACCCAGTGCGGTCCGCACGGACGGCGCATCATCGTTGGCTGTGCACCTGCTGAGTGCTCCAGGTGCCACTGACCCTGTGCAACACAAGCCAACGCCACGTGGCTGTGGGCCCTCGCTGACCACTGCCTTCGGCCTACACTGTGGTCAGAAGGGCTCGCAAATAAAATTGAGTCTTGATTCATTTATGGCAGAGTCCAGTAGGCAACAGACATTGCTTCCAGGGCGGGCCGCCCGGACGACGCATCAGTGCAGGCTGCGCACCCGCCGAGCGCTCCAGGTGCCACTAACTCAGTGCACCACAAGTCATCGTCACGTGGCTGTGTGCCCTTACTGACCGCTGCCTCCGGCCTACACTGCGGTCAGCAGGGCTCACACACCAAATCCAATCCTGACATGCAAGGACATGCCATCATCGCTGGCTGCACACCCGCCACCACCGCCAGGACCACCTCCAACCAACAACTGCCAGAGTCTGAGGAGTCTCACAGCCAGCCTATCTAAGTCGCTCACACCTGTCTTGGATGCCATCATCAGCTTGACACCCTGCTCAGCTCTTCAGGTGCCACTAACTCAGTGCACCACAACACATGGACCCTTCATGATTGAGTTTTGTGCTGTGGACAGCGGACGCAACAATGTCACCTCAGGCAGTGGGGAAGACCTGGGACGATGATGATGAAGATGAGGCACGTGTACCACACCCCACTGCAGCTGCAGCAGGAATATCCCGAAGGGACCAAATCATTAACGCTCAGCTCTGGTGCCCCTACCTCAGTGCACTGCAAGTCATTGAACCTTTATGATTGAATCTGTGTGTGTGATCCGATGATCACTGTTCTAGTTGTTGCCAGCACCAACCACTCCCTGAGGGCTGGCTTACACTCACCCCACACCCATCCAGCACAGGCGTCACTGGACATGTGACCCTGGTAATAAAAGGTGGCCAGGCGCACGTGCCCATAGCCAGTTCAACTATCTATCTAAGTGGGTCCGTATGGTCATTATGTATGCATGATGGGCCAGGGCCCTACTACATTACATTGTGCTGTGGACAGCGGATGCAACCATGTCACCTCAGGCAGTGGGTAGGACCTTGGACACGTAACTTTCTCGTCCCCCCCTGTAAGTGTAAGCGGAGTGGGCTGGGCCGGCGTACGCCAAGCCAGCGTAGGGGTGTGAAGGATTTCCCCGGGGCTCTGGGTGTGGTTCAGTTCTGGCCTTGACAAGGAAGTAACTAATGCGTGTGTCTCTGTTGTTGTGTCGGCGCCACCCAGTCCGCAATCGACAATGTTGCAATGTAGCATGCACCCGGAGGGCGGGCTCGCACGAACGGGGAAATGAAGGAGCGCAAGACCGCTCGGGGTCTTGGCTCATACATGCCAAGTGTTGTGTGTATCTGTATTGCCGCAGCATGAGCCAAATGCCTAGCCTTAATCGCCAAGATTCGTTCTACTTACAAATCAAGGGTGTCTCCATGGGAGCTTGTTTTGCCCCGAATTTTGCGATCCTTTTTGTACATAATCTGGAAAAAACACACATACTGACCCCGACCAACCCATTCAGGACACAAATTTCCCTCTGGCAACGTTACATAGATGACGTTCTCCTTTTCTGGAAAGGTACTCCTGACACATTGAACTCCTTTGTTCTCTGGTTGAATCAATCTCAACCTCACCTAAAGTTTACCTCAGATTATAAATCAAATGACTTACCATTCCTGGACATCACCATCCATGCGGATGAAGGCAAAATTGGAACCATGCTGTACCGGAAACCCACAGAATGAAATACTCTACTGCATTACTCTAGTTACCACCCCCGCGGCCTGAGAGATGGTCTACCATACAGTCAATTTTTGCGCATTCGCAGAAATTGCAAATGGTGAAAGGATTTCTTCAGGGAGTCGGATATCCTCCGTGACAAATTGATCTCCAGAGGCTATCCACCACGATTGATCTCACGAGCCCGCAAAAGGGCATGGTACTGCCACCGAGACCTCCTCCTCACACCCCAACCGAAAAAGATGAATTCTAGAATCCCGCTTGTGACCAAATTCAGCCCCTGCAGTAACCACGTCAAGAAGATCATCAAACGTAACTGGACAATATTGAGAACTCATAAGTCCTTTCAGGAACCCACTCTTCTCTTACCAATGAGGTGATAACCTGGCCAATCACTTGGTCCATGCCATTACTTGGCCCACCAAACCCATGCAGCAAAACTCCATCACCGCCACCTGGGGTCTACCATCATTGATCGGCCACTACAGATGCCAAACATGTAGCGTCTGTGACCTCACCTCCAACACCAAGGAATTCAGGACCAACAACAAATGATACACATTGAAAACTTTTACCAATTGCCGTTCCCAGAATGTGATCTACGCAATCCAGTGCCCATGCAACCTCACATATATCGATCAGACTACCCAAATGATCAAGCAAAGAATCACACAACATAAGAGCAGAATACACTGCAAAGTTCTGACAGCCCCCTTGGTGGCACACTACCTTGAAAAGAACCACAATGAACTGGACATTTCTTGGCAGGTGATTGACCAACCTCTGCTTCCTCTCAGAGGGGGCAATCTCCAGACTTTATTGAACAAGAGTGAATGCAAATGGATCACACGCTGTAACTCAGTGAACCAGGGCCTGAACACGATTGACGAGTGGAACAGCACCATTCAGGTGTGATCCCTGTTCCCCACTGTATCTATGATCCCTGACCTATTTTCTCCTGTACACTGTCCGCCCTGCTAAAACCCTAGCCACACTACACTCGAACACATGAGATTATCTCTTGAACAAGACATGGTTTTTAGTCGTAGTGTTTTATTTACGCAATTATATACTGTTGAACTGTTTGCGCCGATTGTTGAATTTCACCAGTCTGCTAATTTCATGTCACAGCCAGGCTGACTCTAAATTCACCTATTTTGCTTTAACTGTATTAATGTTATATTCATGTTTTTTTCATCTTTTTAATTCCATTTCGTATTTCTAGACTGCTGATACAACCATGTGTACCTAGCAGACGCTAGACTGAATGTAACTTTCCATTTCACTCCACAATATGGTAGAGTGCACCTCGTAAATATTTATGCTGTATTTATTACCGTAATTTTGACCGATAACTATTTCGCAACACTCACACGTGTTCCCTACAGATACCATTACTCAGAGTAGCTCTTCCCTTTCCTCATGACGCCTTACTCATGGTTGACCAGCGTCCGTGACAACGCCCCACCCACCCCGTTCGCAACCAATCCGGAGGCGGTCACGTGATCGTTTGACGCGCTCCCCGGAAATGCTAGACACACTTAACTAATCCATCCACCACACACTCACGAGACACCGGATGACACCGCACACGATTGTGGCGTCCCGGAGATACTCGTTAACCCATCTCTTAACGGATTTATTCTACCTCGCCTCCACATACATCAAGGTAAGCCGCGACAACACTCGAGCCCCGCAATCTTTTACTTTCCCTCCTTATCTCCCGCATTCATGCTCAGATCCCTTCTACCTCCCCAGGATTCTACGCCTGTTGTCGTTGCAGTGGATCGGGATCCGACCCTGCACCTCGCCTACGATTCCTTCGTTGAGTTGCCAGTGGGTGAGTTAACGTTTCAGCCTCGCTGTCTCACCCCCATCTACGCGTGCTCATTAGCACGGAAATGATTTTACTCTGGTTTCTTCCTCCCTTTCCCCCCAGACTGCGCGCTCCGGTCTCTTGGCCACACGCAGACGTTCCTCTACGCGGCCTCACACACAAGGACCCAAATTTATTCTTGATCTATTCTTGAACCCCCAGGCCACCTCCACTCGTGTGCTACAGGTAGGCAGCCTTGCCCCTACTTCTACATTCCCTTTTTCCCGTTCTCCTCCCCCTGTGTGCCCCCTGCCCCTAGTCGCCCTGATCCCTCCCTTTCTTTTTCCATACAGCACCTACAAAATCGGCTACCCGGTCCTGAAGATGATCCTGATTTACTAGGATCGAAACGCCGTCGACCATTTTACCAGTGTAATTTTTGGCGCACACTCAACTTTGGTTCACAGAATTGCTCTAAAACCCTGATTAATTACCTGAAACAATCATTGTGTTGAACCAATTATTTTGTATATATTCTATATCACTTTATCACTTTGCGCCTATCGCTGTGTTCTTCACTTGTCACTTGCGCCGTCACCTTTTTGTCACGAGCACAACGTGCACTAAGTTCCTTAGGGTTGCCTCTGCATTTATGCCAACAGTGCTGATATAACTGTCATGTATGATTTGTGTTTCAAATATATGATGCCATGAGCGCATTCAACAAATTACTTGGAGTCTCCCCTCTTTTGTTTCCTTCCTGTAATGTCTTGTACATACATATATATTAGTTTCTATTAAATCCGGTTGAGACATTGTTGCTAGTTTTCTAGCCTTAATCGCAGCACGAGTTCAGCCAGGCATGAACTCTACGTCTGTGTCCGCCCCAACCCTTCCAACAGGCCTACACTCACGTGGCCGCCCACCTCCAACGGCCAACATCACAGTGTCGTTGTCAGGCTTGTGGACATGCGCAGACAGGCATGACAATGGTGTGCCGTAGGAGTGCCAGTGAAGCAACCGCGCAGCGCACACAAGTAAATAGGCTCGGGGGGAGGGAGGAGCAGCTGTGAGGCAACGTTACACACAGTGATGCCGCTCATTTGCCACATGCAAGACATGTCAAACATGAATCCCAAAGTCGCACACATCCCACCCCACCCCCAAAAAGCCACTTCACAGTACCTGAATGCAAGCAGATGAGAAACTAACATTAGGGATGAATGCTCCTTTGTCTGAGCTATCATGCGGAAGCACATCTGCACCTCCGACCTCGGAATTGCATGTGCCCGGCACCCCCTGACAGATACTATGGCAGCTGATGACGACTCCCCCACACTACGCACAGCCCGACGAAAGACCAACCTATACACACCCGACACACAGAAGTCCTTGCTCGAAGTTATCATGTATGGAATGGCCTTCACACTTACTCCCACATTAACCCAGGCGTACAACCGTTGCACACTAAAACAACTCATTGCTCCGAGCTGTGGCATTTAATCCACAGAACATAGAGCCGCTCCCCTATTGGGCTGTAGTGCTAATTGGTGAAAGGGGGTGGACGCAGCACATCTGTCCGGACCTGCTAGTGGTTAGCCTCGCCGTCCTGTTCGATGAAGTTGACAATGACCTCATGTTCGGAATGATTGCCTACGAAGATGCACTAGCTTTCATGGACGTGTAACTACGTACCTGCAGACACAACAGTTTGGAACACATTGCACATGTCCCGACACCTTGTTGGTACTTGGGGTTCTGGTCACATCTCCCACGATGACAGTGGACATGGCTGCATTCGCCTGGACTCCGAATACATGAGCGGACAACAACGCAGGTAAACACACACCTGTGAATGGTGCAGCACTCCCCCGGAGTGGACAGCGGCGCTTGGCAACGTTCCACGTTCTGACATACTGCTGCATTGGTCTGCATGTTGTGGCACTTATCTTGCCCGTACTGACACGCATATGCTAATAAAGTCTACGCACCTTCACTTGTATTCAACTGTGATGAGTGTTGATTTGCATGACAATGTGTGTCTCACTGCCTATCTGGGTCATGGCCATACATGCATTACTGCACCATCAGGGATGTGGGGTTGTACTAGTACATTATCATCTCACAGTTTCCTGCTGTGCCACATGCGAATGGCCATTTTCCACACACAAGCGGCAGCAGTTGTGTCCTCTGTTCTGTTGTGCTAGTGTTGCTGTTTGTTCAACATTGTTGTAAATGTTGCGGTGCTCTGGATCTTATGTGTGTGTGCTGCATTGTAGTTGAGTTGCCCCTTCAGCTCTGATTTGGCTGGCCCTTATCCCTTTCAGGCGGTGTGGATTTCACTTCTGTGCTTATGCAGTGCTGTGATGTTGCAGACTTGGGTAAATTGGGCTCTTGGTTGGAGTTGTGACTCTTGGCCATGGTTTGTCCGCAGATGTACTCTACTTAATTGTCCATGTGTGCCGTTGTGCCCATCTCCCCCAGTCCCCCCAGTCCCCCCAGTCCCTGGTGGTTACTCACCCTGTTGCTGTTGTGTCGGGTCATGTTGTGCAGTGTCTGGTCCCCCAGCTCCTGCCACCGTCTCCCCACTGATGACTGTGGACACCATTTCCTCCATCTCATCCAGCTCCTCCTGTGGTGCTGGACTCCCACCTCCAGTCTGCATTGCTGCCTTCTGGTTGTCTGCGAGTTTCTGCTTGGTCTTGCGCTTCACATCATTCCAGCGCCTCTTGACCTCGTCCATTGTCCTCCTCAGCACTCCGACTGCATTCGCCTTGTCCAGGTTGGACTGCCATATTGTATTTTTTGTTGCCAATGACACAGTGGAGGTGACGTACAGTTGGTGGTGGTGTTCTGTCACCTCCGTGATCAGGATCCTGTTTTCCTGCGGACTGAGCCGCGTCTTCCTCTTCTTCTTCTCCTTGCCCTTCCCTGACCCCGAGGTCCCAGGCTGGTCCTCCGTGGGGCTTGTGGGGTTCTGGTTGTCCTCTGTGCTTGCTCCGGCTACCTCCATGGTGCTTCGCAGTTGTTTGTGTTTTGTGTTGCCGCTTTTGTTGTGCTTTTTGCAGCCTGACTTATAGGACTTGCAGGCCTGGCGCTGCTTCTCGCTGGATTTTTTATCGCGGTTGGGCACATCGCAACTTTTTTCACGTTCGAGTTGAGATTTTTATCGCCGTCCCGGTAGTGTTATCGCGGACATTTGCCGCGTTATCGGGGTACTATCGCATGTTACCGCCGTGTTGTGAATGCCACGTTAACACAGGGTTATTTTCCCGTGATACACTGCGATATGAGAACTTGCGTTAACCTATTTTGGCGATGATTATCGCACGTTCTTGAGAATATTCCCCAGTAAGTTCAATTTGATTTCTCTTATGAAACCCATGTTCTCCGAAAGAAGTTCCTAGCCCAACCTCCCACATGTAGAAAATTAGATCTCAAATTTGGGCTCTTGGAACCACGATTATGATTGTCACTGTCAGTGACAAAACAAAAGAATTTTGCAACCCGGCACACCAGGAGCTTTGGCTGGAAGGTAAAGAGAACCAACACGTGGCTATGGTACCTCCCAACCTTCCGCTGGCCCGGAAATAACCCCCGCTTTTGATACGCTCCGAAGCAGGAGGAATGCCACCAAGACGGCAGACAGGATTGCCATCCCATAGACCAGGATAAAATATTGCTCTTCCCTCGAAACAGAAAGTTCTGTCGAGCGAGCTCTCCTGCCTACTTTACAACTCTCACTCCAGAGGTTATCCCTTCATTTGACCCTTCAACAACTTGGGTGGATTCTTGTAACACAACTCCTATGTCGGATGGACGCTCCCCTGTCAGCTACCGATACTATCTGAACAAAAGTCTGCCCTACCTTGGGTGCTGGAAGTGCTCACCAAACAGTACTCAGTGACTCAGTACATACTTGTCAATTCTATTATCATTTCTGTCCCCCACCCCCAATACCCATCCCAGAGATCTGCATGCTGACGCTGTAGAGACATGGCCCAATACTGCCTGCTAATCTGTGGATCTGGTTCCTTAACATGAACGGTATGACTCACTTCATTAAATGTAAAAAGACTCAGACCTTCCTGAGTTCTAAAAAACCTGACGTTGGTTTGATACAGGAAAACCACCTTAATGCTGCTGAATCAGCCAAACTCAAACAAGACTGTGTGGGTAGAGCTATCTTTTCCTCAGGCTTTAATGAATCACCTGCTCGAATGTCAACACCTGTGCGTACTCCCAGGAAGAGCAGTGTGGCTGTCCTGCTGCATAAACAACTGTCGGTGCAAATATAAAAAACATGGTGTGGGATGAGGTCTTTGCCCGCATCAAAATATTGGGTCAGACATTAATCTTTGGCTCCATCTATGCCCCAAAAGGACATAAGAGAGACTGGCTCTCTACTCTCAACCGTTTACTGGCTGAATTTAGGTCTCATTCAGTGATCTCTGGCTGTGACTGGAACTTGGTCATCAACCTTATTCTGGACCAAACATGCCAACCCGACACTAGATGTGATAATGACAATGATCTATGCTGGATCACTCCCTAAACAACATCTGGCGCCTGTTGCACCCTTCTGACGGGTAATATGCCTTCTTATCACCAGCACACAGCTCTGAATCCAGACTCAACTTCATTTTAACAAATATGACTACTCCTGCAAAGATGCAGAAGTGTGAAATAGGGGTTAGTGCCATTTCTGATCTTGCACCCGTTCTACTCACAGTGTATTCCAGATGGTGGCACTGAAAGCCCGTACTTGGTGGTTAAATACCCTAAAATTCAAACTGCTGGAGGAAAACACGAGACTTATGTCCCTTTTTAATGACTACCTAGCGCTGAATGAACCCACCACTGACTCCAAAAACTGCTCAAGGCGGCAGGTGAGGCCTATGTACGGTGGATAAGTATGAGAGAATTCTGCGTCGTGAGATCTGCTGCAGAGAGTAAGACGCTGTCTCTGGAAGCAGAAGTGAAGTCCTTAGAGACCAAATATTTGGAGTCATCCAGGAATGCTTCAGGTCCTTAACAGTGAAAACATTCAAACTCAACTGCCTCTATACTTTGGTTGTAGAAAAAGCCCTAACACGTATCAAGCGGACAAACCAATAACACAGCGAGAAGGCAAGCAGACTGCTAGCGTTCCAAGAGAAGCAGAGGGAAGCCCAATGTGCCATACCAGCTGTTCGTAACACCACAGGGGAGATCCTTACCCATCCTGCCACTATAGTTCGTGAATTTGCCTCCTTCTATTCTGCACTCTACACATCTGAGTATCCCGCAGATATGACTAGTGGGAAATATTCATAGACACGGATCCGCTTACCCACCCTTCCTGTACAATTTCAGGATGAGCTGGAAGAAGAAATTTCAGAGGAAGAAGTCTTAGACGCCATTACGTCCATGGCAACAGGGAAAGGCCCAGCGGAAGATGGATTCCCTCTTGAATTTTTCAGAGCCACATAGCCCTCAGTAGTTACTGACATTTTTCGGGAACCTATGTCCATGGACTCTTACATCTGGAATTCAACTGAGCCAAATAAGGATGCTCTTTCCTGTACCAGTTACCATCCCATTTTCTCTTGAAATGTGATATGAAGAATTTAGCAAAAATAATTGCTACCAAACTGGGCAAAGTGATCTTCTTCCTAGTGCATGATAATCAAGCGGGTTTTGTGCCGCACCCATCTTCCCGAAAACATATGAGAACACCGGCCTACATCCTTTAGCAGACCAAATGACAAATTGCTTCTCTCCCTGGATGCTGAAAAGGTGTTCAACCGTGTCAAATGGCCTTATCATTTTCGTACTCTGGTCAGATTCGGTATTGGTCAGAACTTCCTGCATATGGTCCAATAGATTTATAATACTCCAATGGCGCAGATTAATTAATTTGAGAAATCTTTTTAGGAAAACACTAAGGCGCGATTACGATGTAGTTCGGAAACTGTTCCGACCGAATCGGTCTCGGAATTGTTTCCGACCGAATCGGGTTCAGCGAGTCCGAATGACCAATTACGATGCCTCCCAACATCGTTCGGTCGGACTCGCATTGACTTCAACGGGAGCCTGTGTTCCGAACGAGAACACAGGCTCCCATTGAAAAAAGGGGTGGTTGGGGAAAACCTTGCACCCTGTGGCGGGCACTCCATGGTGCCTGCCACATTGTGCATGGTTGGAAGGACGGGCCCCAACCGGATGCCTCCGGGTGAAGGGGGGCCTGCAAGGGGCCCCCAAAGACAGATTCCAACAGGCGTTTCGTGTCGGGCAGACCAAATCGGAACGGCTGTCCGAATCAGTCATCGTAATCGCTCGCTCGGAAACCGTGTCCATAGAACTGTACGATTCGGCTCCGAAAGACTCGGGCCACCCGAAGGACTTTCAGAACCAAATCGGACAGCCCGAACGGTTTCCAGGCATCGAAATCGGTCGTTTGGAAATGTGTATGATTCTGTCGGAAACAAGGCTTCCCAATCGGATTCGGAGATACCGAATCCTATTCGGGGCCTTTCAGAACGACATCGTAATCGGCCCCTAAATAATGAAAGACGAAACAAGCAACTTAAAGGAATGAAAGATAATTGTGTAATACATTTAATGTACAGTTTTGATGCTGAACGTGGAGGTTTTTTCACTATAGAAGCAGCTAATAAGAGTTTAGGTGTGGGATTGGTACAGAGATAAGGATGATGGAGAGCATTTTCCTCAAGAGCACTGAGGAATTAAGAAAAAAGTATTCTGTCATTGAAAGACAAGCACTAGCTGTGGTATGAACGGACTTATGACAAAGCATTCAAGGAAATTTGTTACAAAGTAGTGCATATAAGTGGATCATAAACCTACAAAAAGAGACATTTATTGACCCCCAGGCATTAGAGAGGCACCAACTGAAATCGCTTTTTTGGATCTCACCATCAGATTGCAAGAGGGCAAACTAACTACTACTATGTATAAAAAGCCTACTGACAGGAACAGCTTGCTGTTATATAGCAGTTATCATCCAAAGACTCTGAAAAAGAATCTACCCTTCAGACAATTTTTACGGATTAGGAGGAATTGTAGTTCAATAAATGACTACAAAACTGAAGCTGAGACACTGTCAGATAACTTCCTGAAAAGACAATACCCTAAAAAACAAATCAATTCTTGCATGAAACGAGCGAGAAATAACCATTGCGAAAGCCTTCTAGAGGTACATGTAAAAGAACCCTCCAATACTGTGACCTGTGTAACCACATACACACCTAGATCTAACCTGATCAAGAAGGCTGTGAATAAACATTGGGAGATCTTGAACACAGGCACACTGACAATACCGAAACCTAGGTTTGCGTTCAAGCGTACAAACAACCTAAAAGACGTGTTAATACACACGAGACCCAAAAACAGAAACAGTTCAAACCAGAGACAACTGTGGGATCTCCCCCGTCACAGGACACTACCCTTGCGGTTCATGTAAAAAACGGACTTACTTACATGTACCGTTTGTCCACAGACCAAACAAACTAAAGAACTGGTATTGTCTGACACATTCACATGGACGATCACAAAACACACGAATTGTAACACACCACGTTATGTGTACCTGCTGACATGCCCCTGCGAGAAAAGATACATCGGTATGACCATGAGGGCCATTAAAACCAGAATAACTGAACATAAAAGCAGTATTCGTTGCCTCAAGACAAACACCAAACTATATACCCATTTTACAGAACTGAGACATCCCCCAGAAAGTCTACGTTGGGTAGTCCTCGAGGCACATCAACAAATAACACATACAGCCCTGTTCAGGATTGAACAAAGGTGGGTGTTTCGTCTTGACTCAGCCAATGGTGGCCTGAATGATGACATCCCTTGGAGCACCATTAATTAATACATGATCCTTACCTACAGCATGCCATGGGAGCTTAGTATACACTACAAGATGGCAACTATTGTTCCTTAAGAGGTTCCACCGCCACTGAACCATCCGGGACCTTAACGAGGCACCTTATGCAGTGTTAACTATCTTCATATGCTGCATCCATCACCTTTTGGACCATTATAGTTACATGGCAGCTTCCATGCACCAATACAATCCTCATACCGACATGGCCATGATCAACTAAAACACACTCCAAGATGGCCGCCATGATTCCGTTAACAAGGACATCATGTTTCCACTACCACGTGATTTCATTTTGACCGTTACCGAACCTTTCGGAACCTAATGAGGTACCCCATGCAGTGTCAAGTATCTTCACATACTGCATCTACCACCTTTTTGAACTCTATAGTTATATAGCAGCTGCCACGCACTATCCCCATACCGATATGGCCGTGATTAATAATAACAAAAAAACACACTCCAAGATGGCTGCCATGATTCCGTCTACAATGACATCACTTTTTCACCAACACGTGATTTCGTTTTTGATCCCAGCTGTGGCCACTTTACCCACTCTGCGGTCTCCGCGGCAGGTATTTAAACAGGTTCCTGCTGTGACACGATACCTTCCTGGTTGCAGCGGAGCGGGTAGGTCAGCCACGAGGCTCCGAGCGGGAGCAGGTGAGTATGCACATCCTGTTGGAGGCTCATTCTGACACCGGCGACTAATGGAGGTAAGAGGTACCGGGATCAGGCGCTGCGAGCCTTAAGCCACTGAGCTTTAAGCGGACACTTTTTCTTTATGGTATTAGCCCATTACGCGGTCGGGCCCCTGGGAGCGCTTACGCTGTGCCACTTTACCGGAGTAGCTCTGTGAGCATCCGTTGTTGGGGCACAGCGTGCGGCGCCACCACCAGACATACCAGCCCAGTGTGAGCACCAAAAATTGATTGTGTCTTTGGTTTGGGGTCATAACTGCAGGCTACAACCACCCTGACCCCGACCTTCTGCTCCTTACAACCTAGTGCACCAGGACCAGTAAGTGAGCATCGAACTAGTGTACATAGAGCCAATGACTATGATCTGGTATTTTATGTCTCATTTCATACAGAGACACTACATTGAGTGTCCCCATACTCCGCTGCTAACTGATGAGGCAGAATTAGATACCTGGAAGAGGTGAGCCTATGTCCACTCACCACTACGGTCCAAAAAGTCACAACTTTTTTAGCATGTATACACAGGGGATATGTACAGAAGCATACACAGAGCTTGAATGGTTTGCATGATAGCACTGTGTGTTTTTTAATATATGTTCGACTCATGAATGTGAAAATTGAGATACATCGATTGAATTCAACTGGGATCATTTCCCACTACCTTGTCATGGTTTTTTAATTTTCTTTTTTGTACTCTAGGTTGGCTGCCTTTTCTCCGGGGTAATGACCCCGGGTAGAGCAATTGGTAGGTAGCGTTGCACCTTGCCACCCACTGTAGATAGTTTTTATTATTCACTCGGTCCTGAAGAATCGCCAGCTGATCACTTTCGTGACTTATTGAGGCGAGAAACATGTTGACCATCTAGGGGTTGAGCGAAATTTTTGTCACATTACAACAAAACATTCGCCCCCCTCAATTTCTTTTAATCAGGTTGGGACCCTTACAGAATAAAATTCATCATAGAGGCTTCCTTTACCTGTTTTATATTCACATCCCACATCTACACGTACCTAGGCCCCTCACACCCACGGCACCTATACAGCGAGGAACAAAAGATCTCCGATAAAGAGCCCCTTTATGGGTGCCCGTCGAGCATTGCAGCGCTGGCCCGACGAGGAGCAGACCCATATGATGAAGCATGACACCTAGCTTGCTGGGTGTGTGAGGGTCCCAGTTCCGACAGGAGGTATTCCCAACCTCCTCACTACCTAGAGTATACACAAGGTGGCTAATATCCCACCTAAGGAACTCCGTACCTTTCTGTCTCTTGGCTCCATTAGAGAAAATATGCCTGGCCACAGAGATAGCAGATCTAGAGGTAGAATGAAAGGAGGAGGTAGCAAAGTATGAGCTGGACTTTTTCGAACAGTTAGGAAGGAGCTGTCCAATGACTCCTCACATTTGGTCTCGTCTAAGGATAGAACACCATGCAGTACATTTTGATTTTACCTGTTTTATTTTATTTACCTGTTTTAACTTGTTTTAACTTATTGTTAAGTGCGTTTAATTTTATATTTTTCAGACCCTTCCCCCCACAACCCCCCTTCCCTACCAGGTGCCACTGAAAGCCAGGGGATCCTCCGAGCGTCAATGGTTGAGCCAAGTTGAAAACTCATTCATAGCTTAATAAAGAAGCTTCTGGTATCGGTCAGGTGCCCGCTGAATTTTACATACATTCAGATACAGGGGTAGGCTCATGAGAGCATATGCAGAAGAGCTTCAGAAACATCAGAACATATTTCCTAATTAAGAGCTGATCTGAAGAACTGTAAAGAACAGAACCAGCTTTACAGCAGAAGTCCCGTGTGCATCAGGAACATTGTTGACCTGTGTGTAGTGCAATGTGATTTACTGAAGTGTTCATCAGACAGAAGTAACTCCTGACCAATCCAGGTGCACGTGTTAGGATGAACAGCACGGTAATTACCCTTCCTGCGCCTTCAAGCGAGGTTCCAATACCTGTGGCTGGAGAGTCACTTGGGGACCATCGAAGATGCTGTGAAGAAAGCACGTAGAGTATCATTGACCCTCTGACCTGCATCTCTGTGGCCCTCTCCAAAGCAGCGGAGAGCGCTCCTAATGAACTGCGAGGAGTCATGATGGATTGTTACCTGCTAGAAGATGGGGTAATAATTAAAGCAGGGAGCTGCAAGAGCGAGGACAAGACTCCTTACGGATGCAAATGAAGTGTTCTTCACATGAAGTCGTTCATCAGTCAGTAAAGGTTGTTCTCAGGCACTTACTGCAAGTAATGAGGTTTATGTTGAACTAATTACAAAGTTCTGTCCTAACATTCTCGAGCGAATTTTTAAGTGCATTATAAACCTCCTCGTTTCTGTGCTTGCCCAATCAGTCTTGGAAGGCCTGCAGTTTAGAAGATATTATTATGCACCTGAGTGAATGTCGACTGCACATCAGGGTCTTAGGTATACGTTACTCAGCTTGCATGAGGCATGTCTGTTTCATTATATATATATTGTTTGTGCAGTCATTAAAGATATTTGCTGCAACTTTCCAAGGTGTCCGTGCCGCTTTCTGGGATTACAGAAGTTTGTTTTGGTATATATATATATATATATATATATATATATATATATATATATGTGTGTTATATACACATATATATATATATATATATATATATATGAAACCACAAAGGCGAACAGTTATCGTCCAGCCAAGAATGAGTGCACTCACGGGTAGGTTATCGTAGAAAAACTTTAATGTGCAAGCCTCCAAGCAGTGACAGTGCTTGGAGGCTTGCACATTAAAGTGTTTTATAAGTTGCTGAGTCGCTGTTACGCATATCGGTCGCAGCTGCGACCGAAACACGTAACGGCGACGCAGCAACCTGAATAAACAGCGTGAAAAAGCATTTGTGGTCTGTGTTTAATTCGGCGTTCTAATACGTCCGCGTAGGGATTGTTTCATCGATATATATATTTATAAAACATTTTTTGACCCCCCCACTTCATCTTGGCCCCCACTTGACGGATCACCCCGAAACTTTCCATGCGCAACAAGAATCACTGGCATACTTTTTGGGAACATTTCGTGAAGATTCATCAAACGACGCCAAAGATATGAGGAAATCAAAAAACGCTTTTCTGATGGAAACTGGGTCCTAACTATAGCTACCTATTGGTACCCCCCGTTGGTAATATATATATATATATGCATATATCACAATGCTGATTCACTTGTGAACATACCTAAAGCTTCTAGGGGGCAGGCGAGGAGACAGAACAAGACTTGAAACGGGACTAGTGACATCATCACGTAGGAAAATTGGGGGGCTCGGCACATCAATACAGTCAGTATTCGGTAAAGGGAGAGGGCTTGTAGATGAGGTGCTGGAAGATGAGATGGGGAGGGATGGAACAGTCCCTGGACAGATGGAGTTGGCCGGGTAGAGGACAAAGATTGGATGAGGAAAGCAAAGGGAAGAGATGGTCAGACGGAGGTGCACTTAGGGTTCTGGTGGCAAATGTTGATAGGAGCATGCTGGGAAAGGCCAAGCACCCAGACCAGGGATAGCAATGGAGCACTGAGGAGGGGTTCCACCAGGGAAGGACTTAGAGATTCGCAGAAGGTCTAGAGGAGATGAGTGTCACAGTGAGACGGCGACCATGAAGTGGGAAAAAAGACCCAGAGACAGAGAGCAGGTGCGAAGAGCCAAATGCTACACAGAAGAGGACAGAAGGGCGAAGAGACTAAGAGCATGGACAACAGGTAGGAAGAAGGCAGCGAACAAGATAGTGTATGGATAGGATGACTTACGTGACCCCTTCTTCATGAACAGATGTGCTTCTATAAATGAGGCCTGCATTTAATGTGCAATTTTGGGACCTCCTAGTCACACCGCTACTTAGGTCCCTCCAAAGGAAAATCATCCCCACCCATAACCGCAAATAGACCATTTAATTGGTGAGCGTCTGCCAAACAAAAAGCAAGTAACATAACTTGGCAATACCTTGTTGCAGGTGGAGTAGTGGGATGGTCAATCCAGTTTAACCACAGCGATACGCCCCTGGAGAACCCGAAAGCCCCCTGGATACGCGCAGTGTTCCATTTCTATTTGGATTTGACACCTGCGTCCCCTGAAAATAGCCAGGGCTATTTGAAATATGCGATTTTGCGGCAGTGGCATTTGTGCATAGTTATGAATTTTCTGCATTTGCCATATAATACATCATCTGCTGCATAATCTGCAGATTTTAACAAAGTTGTTTCTAGCTCTCACAGATCAAAAGTTAATAAAAATGCAGTAAAAGGTGATGGCGTGTATTGGAGGGCTGGTCACAAAGGTTGACTGATCATCTCTCAAATGCTTATTTTGTATTTATAAGTTAACTGTTACTAATTAGCTGGAACCTGTGCCCGGAGAGTGTTAACGTGCAAAAGTTTCAAAAGAATGATGTAACTCTATCATAAAATGAGTCGAATTACACTTCATAATTTGCCTTTTCTTGCCGCATAATTTAGTGAACCCTGCAGCATAAATTTGTCTTCCCCAGCCGCATAGTTTCAGTGGCCTTGTTTTTCATGAATATGGGATTAAAGTGAACCTGGTGCTCTGTTTCGGCGACATCCACTTTCGAGAGGAGCTTTTAAACAATAATGGCAAAAGAATATCAAGAAACTCGAATATTACTGTCCAAAATCACTTGCTCTTTACCGCACCTTTTGGTTCCGGAGGGCACTTCAATAAGTTGTAGCAGCTGGCACCTTTGTAGCAGCAAAGTCATTGATACTGCAGGGCAGATTATTTAGGGAGACGAAGAACTGTGTGTGCCCTTGTGAGGTTTCTTCGTGTTTTTGCTAAGACATTTACAGAATGCGGTTTTGTAGATTTTATAGCTCTTTATAAATTCAAATGTTATCGTGACTAGTGTGAATGTCTACAGGCTAGAACAAACCATAATGCAAATGCAAATAAAGTATTTCCCTAAATAAAGTGGCAGCATAGGTGAAAAAATGAACGGCAGGGGCATACTTTAGGTTCCTCTTTCGCAATCAATTTTCCAAGATTTCGCCTTTTAAAAAAGAATTCAAGGTCTCTACCATTAAACAGGGAGGGCTTTCTCCAAGGGGTGACAGAGCTCCCTAACATTTACAGAATTAAGAATGTGCCAATTCAGGGAAAACTGGAAACATCTAGGCTTGATCCACATCAGAGACAGATTATAAATGAAACCAAAATGGAAGCTGTTAGCTTGGTTGTAAGATTAAATATAGGGTGAAGATTGGACATCGGTGCCTGTTATTATCTTGCACTCTAAACCTTGATGCAGGGGTTTAATGCTTTGCATCCGATATATTATGATGGCACCAAGCAATACACTGATGATGGCATCAAAAGGGGCCGCGTGGCGTGCCCTGCCCCATGTGTATGCGTGCGACGCTTCCACGATGACAAGCGAGCAAAGCTTCAATGGCGACAGGCACACAATACACTTTAATGACAACAGGCGCATAATGTTCCAACATTGTCAAGCGTGCAGCGGTCCAGTGCTGACAGGCGCAGTACAGACTGTCCTCTGAGGGCACGTGTGCTTCTCTCCTTTGGAGCAGCATTGTGCTGCACAGCATCCAACATGGACTCCCTGACTGACTATATGTCTGCATTTTATAACACTGAAGACCTGCTATATATCTTTAGCCCGATCTTTAGTTCTAGCACTACTTTTAGCTCTAAATTTCATCATGGGCATTTTTAGGTCTGGTTGACAGCGCAGCTATCTGTTTACCTACTATTACCAGTTATTTAAAATGCCTACAGGGCAGGCTTTGGCTCCCCCTAGATGACTATTCCCCTCTCACCTCAGGCTATTGGCTGTTTGGTGTGTCATTCTGCCTTCTAGCAAGGTCTTCCATTCAAAGGCAGGCAGGACAGTTTTAAATTTGAAAAGTACCCCCCAGACATCACAGTGTTTGTATTTTACAGTCTTTTAACTCCAATATGAATTCTGTACCAAAGGTGATTCTAGTTTGCTACTTTTTGCCTCACGTTCCCAAACCCAAGAGCCTCACAGTGCCAAACCCAAGATCCTCACGCACGCCTACAAAGCCCTCCACGAACTAGGACCTGCCTACATCAACCATCTACTGAACTTCCACCAACCCGCTAGACACCTGCGCTCCTCTTCACTGCCCCCCCTACACCCCTCAGCGTCCATTCCAGCCGCAGCGGTGGCCACTCCTTCTCCTACATTGCTGCCAAGACCTGGAACAACCTTCCCCTCCAGCTCAGGACAGCCCCCTGGTGGGCAGACTTCTTAGAGAGACTCAAGACTTGGCTCTTCGTCTGAGACTCAGCGCCCAGCTATCCCTAGAGGTGCCAGAGTTGCGTCTACAAATGTTGTTTGATTGATTGATAGAAACCCAGGAGCCTGATTTAATCTGATAAACAGCATTTGTGTATGCAACAAATGTAAACAGCATTTCTGACTGCATATGTTTATATTCATTAGCCCATTAAAGCCAAACCTGCATACTGCCTTTGCCAATGTTTTTTGTATTTACTGATACTGTCCCATCTCCATGAGTTTCTGTGCATTTACTGTGCTTATGTGATGGAAAATTTCCAATGCACAAAGCACATCTTAATCACCTCTGCCTACCCACATCTCTGACAAGAAAATGTATATTCCTGGGACCGGAGTCCATTAAGACTAACAGTCAGCATGGCGAGAGTCGCGAGACCCTAATTCTGGCTTTGCCTGGCATGGCCCCACAGGCACAGTTTGGAGTCGGGGGATGGAGGGGGGAGGATGTAAGTTGGTGGGGAGCACAGGGATGCTTGTCTGCATGTCACATCTTCAGTACTGTGGCCGCCTGTGCAGCCGTCAACGTGTCTACTGTGTGTGACATCACTCTACAGGCACAATCAGGAGCAGTGCTCATAATGACAATGTGTTATCTAAACCTATGCCATAAGGCAGGCGTGCCTAAAGTAGATCCAGGAAGGCCAGATCCAGGCCATATTTTCAAAATATCCTTTTAAGATGACTTTACATAACATGTATCTAACTCAGCTTCATGTACATAGTCGATGGCTAGCCTCTAAACATGACTTGGTACCCACACTCCTGGACCTGCCTTGGACATCGCTGTATTAAAGTGATCTCAGGAGATGGAGCAGGCTGCATTTTAAAACGCATCAGGCCTGGCTTAAGGTTTAGCGGTGTTATTGACACAAGGTGATGAACGATGTGATTACGACCTCAAAGCCCCTGACCTGTTTCCGGCTGACATTATTGAAACTGATGCGATGTGCTCTGAGCATGTGCGTGAGAGTGGATTGGCACGAGGCAAGCAGCGTAGTGGACCATTAGTGGATGTCGCACCCGCATAACTGGGTTTAATGATGCCCATTCGTTAGACAGTATTAGCCCCGCCCACAGAACACTTAGGGCTCTGGCACACCTGCCGTTGCCGCATCGGAGCGTTACACTCTGCTCTTCTAACACCTTGGCAAGGTTGTTGTAAGATGGGACCTATTTTGCCCAAGGCCAAACAATGAATACCTGTGATATACGGGAGACTTACGGCCCCCTCGTCACAATCTGCAGGAGGGCTCCCATCATTTTACGTCACGCCAATGGCGCTAACAATAAAGAACGGGCCGTTGACAAAGAAAACAGCACCTACTTCCGATTTAGTCGTCAAAGGTCATTAAAAAAATAAAATGTCCTATCTATCCTCTGGCATCAAAACTCTGCAGCCTGTCCCCACCTCCCCTCCGCCATCAGACCCACTTCCTCGTATACTGACGTACAAGATCACACGCTGCAGTGATCACGTGCAGCGTCACCCACTGTGCATCACTGTTAGCAGGCAGCAGAAGCCGCCTGAGGGCACTGTGCGGCAGATGGTAGACATAGGCTTTGAAGTTAACTGTTTAATGGCCAGAGTCACACAAAAACGCACAGAACAGGTTGCATTGAGGAACCCCCTGAGTGAGGAGCGAGGAGGGACGCGGAATATACTCAACGTGTATAAATGCGAGTTAAACAATGAGTGCCATCTGCAGTCACAATTTCGAATTCCAGCAGCACCAACGCAGCCCTTTCTTTTCTTTCTGCAGTAGGAAAAGTGTCCCTGATTCTCGGGAGATAATTCCACATCCCCATAGTTATAATATAAGGAGTACTGGTACCTTGGAGGATGCGGAATTACTGTGGGTTACAGATGCACCCTGAGTTTCCCCTGAGAAATGAGGCATTTACTGGGGAAGCTGTAATTCTGGGTCTAATTTCCCCACTCATTCCTCATACCGCAGTAATGCCCATCTCTAGATTTTGGTCGCTTTCAGCTTACTGGGGAACTTTTAACGGGCCACAAAATGTGTACCATTGAGTTGGGTAATAGTTTCGCCTGTTATTGAGCACTTACGCGTTAGAGAAATTCAACATCAAGGTCCAACATGAAGAGGGACAGGTGTGGCACAGCGACCAGAGCGGTTGACTACGGAGCGCGGGGCTCACGGTTCGGTCGCTGGTGGCTGCTCAGCTCAGCATCATGTGACCCTGGGCAATAGCTCACTTAATCTCTCCGAAAGCCCCAGCGCCATGAAACCTTAAGAGGTGATATGTTCGCGTTTTACAAATATGGATTATTGTAAATATGGCCAGGGAGTCGCCGATGTTCCATGAATGTGAATACTTACCATTACCCAAACCCCATGACACAATGCAACAAGTCCATTTTTGTATTTCCTAGAGATAGGGGTCGTAAGACCCCAGGCCGTATTTATTATCAGTTCACATAAAAAATAAACACACTTTATAACATTTTACACAGTAACCACATTATTTACATTTCAGCTTACATTTTTGTGACCTAGCCTTAACAGAGACTCTAGTACATGGGAATCACCTAACCATAACTAGTCTGTTCCTGTGTAACCCACAAAAATTATTCCGTAACCGATTCCGAGTGGGATCAAGACTGGCTCTGCCCCTTCTTTTACCCCTTCAGGGGTAAAAGGGAAGAGGTGTGGTGCAGCGGCCAGGGCGGCTGACTCCGGAACACGGGGCTCACGGTTCCATCCCCGGTGCCGGCGGCAGGTTAGCCTAGCACCTTGTGACTCTGGGCAATAGCTTGCTTAATCTTCCCGACGGCCCCCAGGGCCGGGACACCTCTCCGGAGGTAGCTGTGTGCTTTACAAATGCTGGTATTTCATTTCATTTCATTATTTTCCTTATGGGAGGAGTCCCCTTTCCCTCTCCCGTCTGTCCCTACGGGTAGGTCTCCAATGTCTGCGAATTCTTGTGCAGGGGGCCCGGCTGCCCTTAGTATACCTACCGCGGGCACACCCTACACCCAGGTTTGTCACCCCCCAAGGGCCAGTGCTAGGTTATGCCCAAATGCACCTTCGCGGGTGGCTGCTAGGTAAAGGACCGCATCTGAGACCGCCCAGAAACCCCCTGCACCCCTGCCACCTCCTTAGGACCTGGTGGCAGCACCCCTTGGAGGGTCCATGGATGCAGATGTCAAATTTGGTAAAACAGGATGACGAAAAGGACCCTAAGTTCCCCCCAATCTTGACCTCACCCGCCACAGGCCAGCATAGTTCACCTACTATCCGGCCCCCCCTGCCCGAGATTGTGCGCTGGCCTAACCGGGCCAGCAGGTTTTCCAGAAACATTGCGTTACCTTCTTGAGATAAGTGCACCCCATCCTGTAAAAGAAAACGCTCCCCTTTGATGCACCCATGAGATATGGCTGACAACCGATCCGTCCTGAACAACTTACCAAGTTTCCGGTTCAACCTTTTTACCGACTCATTAATGGCTGTTTATGATTTTAAGTAAATCAAATAAAAGTATATATATTCTAATGGCTCTTACCGACTTACTACCTCTCCACTTTGCCCTCAGGATCTTATTGGACCACGCAATTGTGGCCTCTGGGAATTTCTCTGCCAACCAACACAATTCTGAAACAATTCACACAGATCTCTCCGACCCAACTCTGTCAGGTCATTGCCTCCAATATGTACAATTATCACACCTGGAAGCGTAAGCCTCCGGGGCAACATTCTGTCCAATGCAATTCTCCAATGGGCCAAGCGCAGCCCCCCCTGGCCACAGAAAATCAGCTGATATCCATCCTTCATTGCTCGTGACGCATAGCCGCCTGCTAAATAAACACTCTGTGCACGCCTCACAAAGGAATGGCCCAACACCAGCACATCGGTAACTACTCCTGCTCCAGCGTAAGCCGGAGGCAATGAGGTATCCAGCGGCTGGATCCCCCTAACCTCTCCACTACCTGCATTGATAGAAGAAAGGGGGTAAGGCACTAGCACAGCCAAGGTGACATTCACAACATGTTTAATCTCACATAGCGTTTGTAGCAATCAGACTTCCACCGGCCTATCCTTTGCTCTGTCTGTCCCGCCAACCCCATACTTGCGGCAGTAGTTGCTGCGCCAATACAAAATGAATGGGAACCATATTCCGCAGGATCAAAACCTGCAGCCCCCAAAGCCGCCTTGAGCACCCTGGTGAATTGGAATGCATGAAGTCAACATTATGGTAGAAAAAGCACTTAGATACTGGCATAGTGAAGGTCTCCTTTCTGACATAGAATTGAAGTACATGTTTAATCCAACACCGAGGGCAGCATATATCTATACTCTCCCCAAGGTACACAAAAGTTTAACAGCTCCTCCAGGTAGACCAATAATATCTGGGATAGGGGGTCCCACTGAGCGTATCTCTGAATATATAGATTTATTTCTGCAACCCATCGTAAGAAATCTTCCTGCTTTTATTGAAGATACGAAGGATCTGCTCAACAAATTGGAAGATTTAGTTTGGACGGACGACTTCACCTTTGTAACTCTAGATGTGAGTGCTCTATACACCAGTATCCCTCTTAACAAAGGGATGGAAGCCCTTACATATTTTTTATCGAAACGTGATGCGACCATGTATGAACTCACTCGCATGATACTTGAATTGACACGCTTGACACTTGATAACAACTATTTCATGCATCATGAGACCTGGTACAGACAACACTCAGGGGTGGCTATGGGGGCCAAATTTTCCCCATCTTTTGCTAATATCTATATGGGCTTTTCGAAGAACAGCACATTTGGAAATCATGTCCACCTGATCTGACGAACCCTATTATCTATTGGGGTCGTTTTATTGATGACATTCTCATGATCTGGGGAGGTGATAATAAGACCTTAGATGCGCTTTTAGAATATATTAATGTCAATCAATACAATCTGAGCTTCACTCATAATATCAGTAGTAGCCATATTGACTTTTTAGATATTACACTGTTCATTGACAATGGCAAACTTGAGTGTAAACTTTTTCGTAAAGACACGGCATGCAATTCAGTATTGCATGCAAGCAGTGCCCACCCTGATTCTCAAATCCGTGCCATACCATTTGGTGAAATGTCTCGGCTGAGACGTAATTGTAGCAATGATACTGTATTCCAGCAGGAGGTGGAATGCCTTAAACGACGCTTCCTAATTAGGGGGTATGACCGTACTTTATTAGACAAAGCCCACACCAGGATCAATAGAACCAAAAGAACAGGACTTCTCAAGCCCAATTGTAAAAAGAAGCGTAAATCGGAAGGAAACAGGATTGCATTGATAACACAGGTTAATTCTCATAGCAGTCAGGTCTTCAAGACACTCAATAAACACTGGCAACTTTATATATATCTAAAAACCCCGGATTGTTTACAAAAGGGGTAGGACATTGAGGAATATTCTAAGCCCTCTATAAATACCAACCTAACTAGAGAATCAACACAAAGGTGGTTACCAGATAAACCGAAGGGTTTTTTAAGTGTTCGATGTGCAATGTGTGTCAGTTTGCTGAAAATAAAAAGACTAGTTTTTGCTACAACACCAAACAGGAACATAAGATATATCACTTTATGAACTGTAACACTAAATATACGGTTTACTGCATCATCTGTCAATGTAATTTAATCTATGTTGGCAGCACGATTAGACCGCTTAAGGAGAGAGTGCAAGAACACATCAGAGCGATTCGCAATGGCAATGAGAGTTATCCCTTAGCGGTTCATTACAATACTACACATATTGATTCGGAAGTTCTCCGAATCAAATTCCATGGGATTGCTGTAGTTGAGGATAATCCTCGAGGTGGAGATAGAACCTTGGCATTGAGAAAATTGGAATCAAAATGGCTCATAAAATTGCGAGCGGTAGACAAAGGGTTGAATATGGACAGAGAATCATATGTTTTCTTAAAAGACTGAATGCAGTTAGTATTACACCGGTTTATCTGTCATTTATCCATTCTATTGGTTAATAAGGATGTTTATTCTCATGCTGAATATTTTTATGTTCGGAATTGTACTATCTGAAATACTAATTATTATTGACATTCTGTTCCAGGTTAAATGAGCGTTTACAACAAAACTGGTTGGACTTTTAGCTTAACCTTGCATCTGTAATCATTGTGTTTTACGTTGAATTATTACATCTCTCTGTTTTTGATTTATGGTTCTTTTCCTTTATTAATCACATGGGTGTTGGGCTATTAAGTTACATATCATCTCCAGAATTCTTATGTCAGACAAGGAGCTAACATCCTGCTGACAACCATCTTTTGTTTTGTCCTTTCACATATTTCCATCTATCTTGAGGGGGAGAGGCTTTTACTTTATTGGTTTGTCTTCCCCAGTATATATACTCGGGGGGAGCCACTGCGTCTTGTTGTTACACTACAAGATGGCGGCTTATTTGACATCGCTCCAGTTGTTTTTTACAGCTGTGGTAAACTCCACAATTTCATGGGGTTATTGGTCCCCCAGCATTATTTTATGCGCTGGCCGCTTTTTCCCCGCAGTTTGTTAAATATAATTGATTTCATTTGTCCCTTATATAGCGTAAAATGACGGCTGGCTTTACACACTACTATTCCGTTTGGATTTGAAATGGTGAACCTTGTTACGATTTCTTGGATATTTGGATTATTTTACAAACAACACAGGTTTGATTGCCTTTGTTACATTGCCTTAGTGTGTTGATTCAATGAATTTATTTGGGCCTTTGGTAGGTTCAATATGGCGACTCATTTTTTTGTACCATTATTGGTTTTTTACAATGGCGGGTGACGTTGCGGTCACGTGCTCCTGTGTCATGTGACTCTTGCCGGTAGCAGTTAAGAACAAGATGGCGAGGTTTTTTCACCTACGCATCCCGCGACCACCTACACGTGTGTGTCCGGACGGATTACTCGCCCTTGGAGGTAGGAGTTGTTTAGGCATAGGGTCACATTATCATATGACTATATGTTTAGTGGCTGAGGACATGACAAATTTTTGTTTTTGGTTACAGGGGTGACTTACCAGGGTTGTGCCCCGTGGTATCCATGGTCAATTGATGTACCTTGGATTTCTGCTACACTTTATTAGCGTTTGTCACTTTTGCAGTGTGTACCAATATCATATGGTCTTCGCCGTGTCCACTTCATTAATTGGAGCTCACCCTACGGGTGAGTACCTTGTTGACAGTGCATCGTGTTTGAATTGGACACATTTAGATTCCGACCTTACCTCATGGGCACACCCATTTTATGTCATTTCTAGGTATTATTAGTGCTCTTTACAGCTCTGTTTCTTTGGGACCTTTCATATTGACGGATGTCAGGTGTGGTGAAGATACTTATTTTTGTGGTGAGTATGTTACTTTTGTGAGTTTATCATTAGCGATGAGTATACAATAATTTTTCTGTCTCTTCAGGGGCACTTTACTGCAACTCAAAGTTTTGACATTTTTTAGGGTGGTTGATTCAAATTCACCCTAATTTTAGGTTAGGACAATTGTCTCGGCATATGTAAACATGTGATTGTTATTTTTGGTTTTGAGTCACATGGTGGCAATCGAGTTATACACTCAGGAGCACTGGTATATCAATAGCATTATGTCTACCAATAGCTAATTTTAGCGCTATGATCACTACCTTCGTGCTGACTATTCAAGGTCATTGGTATAGCTGTGTTGCTGAGTATCACCACCACAATCACTACGGTGATGGTGTGATGTTATTTTTACTGACGAACACTTAGTCAGTATGTCCATAGCCATTATCAAGTGTAGGAAGCTGATGTACTGCTTCTTTTGTTTCTTATGAGGCTACTTATCGACTACTTTCATCATGTTAATTTTTCATACTTTTCTTTTCTGTACAGTCTTTACCAGTATTTGTTGTGATATCTTCACTTGGATACCTAATTCTTATAGTTGATGCGTTGGAGGGACGGACTCGTTCTCTGACTACAGATTGTCAAGATTCCCAAATTTTGGAGGGTTTCCTTTCTTTTTTCAGTTCAATAATCTAAGATTCACTTACCGGGCATTAGGGTGTAGAGACTTGGTGTGGACACTACATGATTATAGTAGATTGTCTGCTAGCCACTTAACTGAACACTTTGCTCTCACAACTGGAATGTCCAACTGAGGAGTTCACGCTCTGGTGTATCAGGTTTTCTGGTAATTGTGGTAATGTGAGCCTTGGCTCAGAATGTCCAGATCTTAGAATGTGTGATGAGGTCATGAGAGCACTGCATTCTGATTGTAAGCACACGTGCTGACTGTCTCTCTAGACTTCCGATTGATGAGCCTGAAAATCAGGAATGGGAAACAGAAATAGAGGAGTGCTTTATTGCATATATAGGAGATGCTACCTTTTGTGAAAAGGATTGGATTTCGGCTATCCAATCAGATCCTATTCTTAATCAAGTTATCACATTTGTAAAATCTGGTTGGCCTAAAGAATCTGTGTTACAACATGATCTTCAAACATTTTGGAAGGTTTTGGATGAATTGTCTCTTGAAGGTGACATCTTAGTCCGTGGAGATAAATTAGTAGCTCCCCTTTGTTTTCGTCAGCGCTTAATCAGTTTAGCACATGGTGGTCACTTGGGTTCCACTTTGACCAAGAGGAAAATTAGAGAAAGATTTTGGTGGCCTCGCATGGACTCTGAGGTCGAAGAATTTGTGTCTAATTGTACCAAGTGCAAACTTAGTGACAAAGTTTTAATAACTGAGCCTCAAGTTCAATCTGTCAATCTCTGCCCCAAAAACCTTGGCAACGCATTGGGGTAGATTTTCTAGGTCCCTACCAGATTCTTCCCAATTACATGAGATATTTTATTGTGATGGTGGATCATCTTTCTAGATGGGTTGAAGTTGAGGCAATCTCTGAACCCACTACTAAAAAAACAATTGAATGTTTTCAAAGAGTGTTTTCAAGAGAAGGTCTCCCAGGTGAGATCCTCACTGATAATGGGGTTCAGTTCACGTCCTCTGAGATGTCTTCATTTTTAGAAGATTGTGCAATAAAACACTTGAGAACGCCTCTTTATCACCCCCAAACTAATGGTAAAGTAGAACGCTTTAACAAAGTACTTGTAGAATGCATCCAATCGTCCATCAAAAGCAAATCTTGTGTTGCTAAGTCTATACATGAGTTAGTTTGGTCGCATCGCACCACTCCACATTCAGTGACTGGGAAATCTCCTTTCGAATTGATGAGAGGTAGAGAACCCTCCACTGAGCTTTGCCCTTTTGGACCACAAGAATTTCTGAAAAAGATGGAAACGTGGTTGACTGGTGGAAATCAGCTGAACGTAATTCCAATTCTGCAAATTTGAAGAGATTTACTAAAAGTATTCCCAGTTCCAAAAGGGTAACCAGATTGAAAATAGGTGACTGGGTACGTGTGAAGAATCCAATTCTTGTTAGCAAAGGCCTGTCCAAATTCAAAAATCCAGTTCAAGTCTGTGAACTAGGGAAGAATTCTGTTAAACTTTCTGATGGAAATTGGTGGGGTATGTCTCGTGTGGCACCTGTTCCTCATGATGGTTTGTCTAGCAACTTTGGTAAATACTTATCACAACGTTCCTCTTTGCCTTTCAAAGAGCTTTCAAGAAAAATGTGACCATCAGGAAGAGTTCTCGCATTCCTGTACGACCTAAAATATTGAATGACTTTGTTTAACTTTATTCTTCTTTTTCTTCTCTCCACATTTTTTTCCCTTTCTCTTTTTTTCCTTCTTCTTTCTCTCTCTTTTCTCTCTTGTTTTTTTCTCTTCTTTTCTTTCTTATCTTTGCTTTCGCTCACTTTTGTTTTTTTTGGTAAGGGGTATGGGTACTATGTTTAAAGTTTTATGTTTAAAATGATTATGCTGTTTTATACTTTGTATAAATTTGTTGTTTCATACTTTGTTTTGTAAAAGGGAGATGTGTGGTAATGTGAGCCTTGGCTCAGAATGTCCAGATCTTAGAATGTGTGATGAGGTCATGAGAGCACTGCATTCTGATTGTAAGCAGTTGCTCCAGAGCCCCTTCATGGTGAGACATATCTCCTTGAATAAACCTGCAACCATATCCTCTGACGTCTTGGAGTCCTCTTTATCAAAGTAATCTTATGCTTGGTTTCTCTCTCTTCACTCTGAATTTCTTGGTGCTTTTTGATCTCTTCTTCTTTTGGTTCCAGGCACTGGGTGTCTGAGTATCTTTTTATGTTAACAAATGATTTCTGTTATAGAACGTATGTTTATCTTCCTTTATTTTAGTAGTGATATGTTTTGTACATTATTTGTATAGGACATTCTTAATTTGTATATTTTGTGGTTTTTAACATTGTCACTATAATGTATATAATATATTGTTTATAATATTTCTGTTATTCCAGCCTTGAAAAAGTCTGAGTACAGACAAAACACGTGTCGGCTATCGTGTGCTGGGAATTTTTAATCTTTGGACAGTAATAAAGGATAAGAAATCTCCACTGATGATCTCACTGGATTGATTTGTTTACATTGGATATTTTCTCATCGTCCTCATTGTGCATGATTAATTTTGTTATTAGTTGACTTGATTTTGGACCAGTACTATTTCTGGATAATTAATATATCAAAATGGTGTGCTGTTAGTAGCTTCTTTTGTTGTGTTGAGTTATATGCATGTTAAGTTTTAATGTGCAGTTGACACCTCTAGGTAGTAGGTGTGTGAAGCTGATTTAGCACCTGGTTGCCAATTTAGCAACACTTACAGAATATTTCACGCCAATTATTGATGCTTTGAAATACGTGTACTTATTGGATGTGCAGTTATTTCCCTCAAAGGGAACACTACTACCTGTTTCTTTCTTTGAATTGGAATCTAGTTAGTGGTGTCCCATCCTGGTGTAACAACAGAGGGCCACCTGCACCCCGTCCCCGGTGAGCCAGAAAGGATTCCAGATTGTCTAGCGGACAACAGATGCTCCCCATGGCTCGGTGTAGCAGTATGGGATCCCCCCTACCCACCTGGTCAGTTTTGGAATGGGGAATGGGGAATGGTGATCGCTAGCCATTGTATGTCCTCACGCTGTAGTCCCCCCTTCAAATCTTTTTTATTTGCCACCAAATCGCTTACCCTTAATGCTCCATAAAACGCCAGGGCAAATGCTGCCCTAAAAAGGCGAACTTCATCCGGTGAAATACATATCATCTCAAGAGGGGCCATGATCCTTGCAAATTTCACTGTGTCTACGGGGCGCCTGGAGTCGGATCTACAACCCTCCAAACGCTGCCAGCCCCTCAGAGCCCTTTGCACCAGGAATGCCCTTGTCCCATCTGAGTACCCCAGCATTTTTGCAAAAAATGAAATTGCCACGATATGGCATTTAGCATAGGAGACGGGTCTCCCTTCCTCTCTCAGGTACCCGAAGAACGAAATTACTGACTCCTGGGAGAACCAACCACCCGTCCCTTGTACTTCCTGAAACCTGCAATATGTGCCATATGCCCCCCTCATAGGCGCACCTTGTCCTGGTCGCTAAGCTGACCGAAACGAGGTCTGGTAAACTGGGGCACCAAATTGCCATAGATGTTCCGGGAATGGTGAGGGGAGGTCTGCCGCTTCTGGGTGGTGGAACCTGAACGCTTGCATTTTGAAACCAGATAAAGCATTTGCTGCATTGTTCAGTACACCAGGCACATGTTAAATGTAAAAATAACATTCAATTTCATGCATATCAAGACAATCTGCAAGATCATTTTACACCTGGCAGTTTGTCGATTAATGCACTCCACCACTGTCATGTTATCTCCGACCAGATTACCACTGACTGATTGCGAAACTGTGCAGGCCATATTGTGAGTGCCACCAAGCTAGGGAAAAGCTCTAGGAAACCAATGTTTGCTACTAGGCCAGACTCAAACCATTCAACTGGCCATCGTTCCGCGCACCAATCCGGTCCCAAGATGGCCCCAAAACCTGTGCTGCCTGCCTGTGCTGCCTGCTCAGTCAATAGGCCCAATTGTGTATTGGTCCTGGCAGGGCTTGGCCATACCACCGTCCCATTAAAATCCTCCAAAAATGCATCCCATATTCTCATGTCTTGGCGGACCTCACTGGTCAGCCTCATATGATGATGCTTTGACTTTAGACCCGACATGGCCTGCGCAATAGACTTAGAAAATGGGCGGCCCATGGGTATAATGTGGAGTGCAAAATTCAGCTGCCCAACCACCACCTGTAGCTGATGCAGCGTCACCTTTTGAGCCCTCAGGCATTCCTCCAACGCTTTTGAGAAAACCCCTTACCTTCTCCTGAGGAAGCCTGGATACCCCTGCCTTGGAATCCAATTCTATGCCCAGGAATTCTATTGTGGTTGTTGGTCCACAGGTCTTTGCATGCGCCAGTGGCACCCCAAAAACACCCATTAATTCCTGGATGCACTGCAAAGCCCTCCCACAGTCATCTGTGCCAGGAGCCCCCAAGAAGAGGAAGTCAACCGGGTAATGAACTGTCCATCGGTGTCCTGATCTCTTTCCAAAAGCCCATTCCAAAAAGGTACTAAACCTCTCAAAGTAAGCACAGGATACTGAGCAGCCCATGGACATACACTTATCAAAATAGAATGCACCCTCAAACTGAAAACCCAAGAGATGGAAATCTTCCGGGTGAACCGGCAATAGTCGAAAAGCGGATTCTACATCAGCTTTTGCCAACAAAGTCCCAGGTCCCAGCTCCTGGAGATTTGTAATAGCCTGATTGAGTGAGGCATACTTAACGGAGCACAAACGCCCCATCAATAGCCTTGTTAACAGACTGTCCTTTTGGAGCTGAAAGGTTGTGGATAAGCCAGAACTCCCACGGGTCTTTTTTGGGGACTATGCCCAATGGTGAACACACAAAATCATCAAAAGGTGGGGACTCAAAAGGACCTGCCACCCTCCCTAAGTTCTTTTCTTTCATGATCTTATGTTAGGGTTGGCCTTTAGAGATTGCTGATTTCTGCAATATGCCACGCCCACACAGCCCTCATCTGGAATCCTAAAACCGCTCTTAAATCCCTCATCTAAAGACTGCGATGCTGCTGTGTTGCTGTATATGTTCAACCATCACACCATTGCCTGCCAGTTCGGAGAGGGGGCCTTAGCCATAGACGGGACCTCAATCATGCTTTTTGGGAGCCCTGTCCTTTGTTTTCTTGAAACACTTGGACTCTGGGTGTGAAGATAGGCCGCAGAACGAACAACAGTGCTTGAACTTGCACAAACCTGGGGCTCTGGTGCAAGTCTTCCTATTGAAATCCCAACATGCCCCCTTCCTTGCCCTGCCCCCTGAATTAGTGCTTGTTCCCGTGCCTGTCCGAAAGGGCTGACTTGGACTGGCTATCGCCCTCTGTGGGTGCATGAAACGCAACCATGCATTCACATCTACCTGGTCCCATCCCAGAGTGGGTCTAGCAGCCTTGATACGCCTAAATTCTTTGTCGTATTCTCTTCAGGCTGTGCCTCCAAACTCATCATGCGCACAAGCTATCCTATTTTGTAGCAGGCCAACTGCCCTCCTAACGTTGGGAATTTCTCCACCATGATTGCCTGAAAAATCGTGAAACCTCTGACCCAATTCATGATGGTCTTCTCCACCCTCTTCTTGTATGGCCAATGCCCGCACTCCCTGGAATGTGAACAATCCTTGCACCGCTTGGCTTTATCCCTGTTAGGCGTATCTACAATCAACTCACAAATATCCACATAAGCACCCTTCCAAATTTGGGGCTCCCTCGCCAACGTGCCCAGCCTGTACTATGCTGCCGTTCAGTGGCGACACAACCATCCTAGGAGGATCAGCCTGACTTTCGACAATACCTACTCTCCCTGCCTGCACGACCTAAACTGGCAACGGCTCAGGTGCGGCCTGGGAATCCCGTCCCTTTCCGCCACCCTATCCGCTGCCACGCCTCCTGACTGGAGGAAAAGCTGCTCGGGGAGCTACCCATGGCCTACGAGGCCTGTCCGGCATTGCTGGTTCCACTGGCTGCCCCCCTGCGGGTCCTGTGCCTGGAGCAGGGCTAGCCTTTCATCCATTGCCTCCATCCTGCGCTCCATCCTGAGCATCATCTCCTCCATTCTGCTAGCCGGGCGTGCCCTCTTGGCACCCTGCTTTGGTCCCCCAGGCATGCTAGCAATAAATCCGCAACCTCAGTTAAAGCACACAAACCTACGTACTTTGGCGCCAAAACCGCCCCTGCAAAACAACTACACTCCCAGGTGAGGTGGGATCTGCCCTTTTCCAGAAAAACGCTCCCAATTGCTTACACCCCACAAGGCCAATTTGCGAGGTTTCCCTTTGCCATGCAACAATCAAGGTGTCTCTACAGCTACGATCCCAGGAATCTCAACCAGCTGGGTTTGCTAACAAAGGCCAGCATCCAATCTCATGCCACACAATCAACAAAAAACTCCTGAATCCCTCTGCGTCCTTCACCCACCAGACGCGATCACCGCTGCACTCCGCTCTATCTAGGTGCCCCAGAAAAACACCCCCGGCTATCAGAGCGCGATCACCGCTGCAGCCTGTTTTACCTGTGTGTGGGCCCCCCTGCACTCTCCGGAGCCACGACCGAGAGTCCTAAAGCTCCCGGGCCAGGCAAGAAAAACTGGAGCCCACGCGGCTCCCGGGGAGGAGATGCGAGCACACGGGGGAAGGGGTGTGGGGCCTCACCACCTCCGAAGGTCACACGGGTGAGGAGTCTGATGACTGGGAAAGTTGCGGCGACCGCGTCTTACAGCAGGCAGGATACAGAGACCTGCCTGCACCAGCGCGGCCGCTTAAATAGGGGTGGGGTTCCCATCGGGGCAGCGGGTGCGGCGCATACCTCACCCGGAAGGCTGGGTGTCCCCGCCCCTTCCCCCCTGTTGGTCCCCGGCTCCCTGCCATATCGACGGCTCTCCCCATGGTGGGGAGAGCCTCTGTTACAAGTAACAGCAAAGCCAATAGGTCACCTCTAAAATGCTTTTTGCAACTGCATGCATGCACATGCATCAAGACACTTGCCCACCTGGGGTACACTCTTGGAAGGGGTTTTCTATTAAAAAAACTCCTATATGGCCTCTGATGCGCAGGAGTGCACCGCGATGCATGTGTCATGATGCTTATGTCATGATTAAGGCTCCCTGTTTTCTGTTTTTACAGATAAATACTGACAGAAAATATTTGTTTTCCTATCTGTATTTATTTTTAAACGTGGATAAAAACGGAAATTAAGTTTCAGTGATTCTAAATGCTGTCAATCATGACAGTCAGGCCAATAGCTGTGCAGATTGCAGGGGCGGCTCCTCCGCTAAGGCGGAGAAGCGTCGACCCACTGCCTTTCAGCACAACAAAAAATAAAATTATAATAACGCAATGTTATTATCATTTTATTTTTCTATGTTGCGACAGTTTTGTGGGGCGGGGCTATGCTGCGCTGGGGAAAGTAGTGGTGGCACCCTCCTAAGTGCGCATGAATGTTTGGCCGGCCCTCTGGGGCTTTGCCAAACATTCATGCGCACTTTGCATATTCTCAGCCCAGGCTGCATTACAGCCTGGGTAGAATACATTCCCAGGCTCCCATTCCCCATCTTATGGCCGAACCACGGCACTCAGACCAATCACAACGCTGCATTGCAGCATTGTAATTGGCTTAGGGGAGCTTATCCTGCTTCTTGCTTCCTGTTTGAACAGAAGCCAGGGAGAGGATGGAAGAGAGGTGGCGGCCGGCCTGCTGGCCGGCCGGCAGGTAAGGGATCTTTTATTATTATTTTTTTTCTCCCCTCTTGGCCTCGTCCCCGCCCCACTACTGCCTTGCGGGAGCAGCCTCGGCTGGCAGATTGACTAGTGAAGGGGTTAAAAAAGAAAAATATTTGAGTAATGAGGCTTAAACAGAGGTTGATGTGCATAAGGATGATACTAAAATGTGCTTGTTTTCATATAGATGTATTGTTTTATCATCTATGTTTGTTCATATTATTGAAACCTGTTAGGCATTTAAGTAAGAATATACATTTATCAATTAAATAAATGTGGAACTATACTAGTTTCAGCTTCATTATTTCACAAAACCCAAAATAAATATGGATCAATACTGATAATAATAGTGAAGAAATAAATCTGGAAAATACAGACGGAAATGTCAAAAAAATAAATACCATAAAACCGGGAGTCGTAGTCATGATGCATTTGTTTGCATACGTCATGACTCATGTGGCCATTTTTAATTTACACGTTTAAACAGTGGATAATCATGTCTGACTGGGAAAGTACATAAAAATAAAAGGTAAAACAAGTCTTTCAAAGCATTGTGTTAATATTAAGGTCACGGCTGCCTTGCCGTGGAGAAGAGCACCATCTGTCAATTTTAAGAGGCTGTTGAAGAGGAACTATGTCCGCATCAAGTCAGCACGGGGAGTCTCATTGAAGAAATTCCGCCCCGGCACTCCGTAATCCTACTAAGGAAACAATATGCTTTTAAACATTTTCAAGTTGCGCACTGAGCCTACTAAAGGTTATATTGGACTCGCATTGGACTACATGTCCCAACATGCTCTACGACACAGACGTACTAAACGCAGCCCACGAGGGGCCAACCAATAAGATCAAAGCAGGAAATATGATTAAATGTGAGCAATCAATGCGTCAGTTGTATTAAGCAGCCCATGAAGAAGAGGAGTGAGACCTTGAAATGCATCGGCAAATGAAATTAAATCGGAGAACTGAGGCGGACTGAAGCGCGAAGCCGGATGGCGGTGACCCGTCGAGTGCTCTCTCAAGCTTTCGGGCCATTGTGTTAAAAATAAAAATATATATGTATATATATAACCACATTTCTTCAATCCACCTTCTTGGTACTTTAATTCTTCAACCTGATCTGGTTACTGGAAGCTGAAAGCTGTCATCTTCACTGTCAGATATATTTGAAGGCAGTGAAGAAGTAACAACAGTCACTAGGTTCTCAGGGTCAGCCATTCTTTCCCCATCTTGATCAGAGGACCAATTAATCAAATGCTGAAAGTGAGAAGAGTCTCTGGTAAGAGACTTCAGGGCCGGCTCTAGGGCGGTGCGATCGGTGCCATCGCACCGGGCGCTGACTTGGGGTGGGGGCGTAATTTTTGCAAGTATATTGTCATTTAAAAAGCGTCTGCTGCAGCGTTCCTGGCCTCCAGCAATTATCAGGCATCAATTAAAATGTCAAGATAACTCCGGTGATTAAACGTCTTCCTGGAAGGAGACTAGTGGAAGTTTTGACTCATCCAAAGGTAGCGCAGAGGGTTAAAATGCCTGCTGCAAAGAACGTGTAACATGCAGATCACAAAGTGCATCTTATGCAAATAGGTCAGTGGGATACTGCGTCTGTAAGAGAGCTCGTTTTGTTACTTGTCGTTTGTGTAAGTCAAAATCCCAATATAGAACATTGAGCTATTAACTGTCATCAAACAGCTGTGTGTAAACTGCAAGTATTATGTTAGAGCTATATGTTTTTTTGCCTAGTCTTTTATTATCCTAATCTTGTCAAAAGGGTTTATTTGGGTAAAAAACAATTCTTGTTATTAAAGAGAACCCCTAACAATGGTGTTACATTTTAAATTCTGAATTTGTGCTTTTCCAGAATAAGGACTCTTAAACTATATTGCCTACCAGTATCGATGACATGTTACTCCTTCACTACACCTTGTAGTCCTGTCTGAAGTAACATTTTCTATACACTGATTTACATACCTATGATTGCCTATGTGCAATGTGTGTGTGATGTAAAGTGCTCTGACACCTTAACTGGTATGAGTGGTGCTATAAAACTAAATGAATCCGAGAGACAGTGGTTCTGGAGACTTGAGGGGCACTGTTAAAGGGCGGTGGTAAGTGAATCCGTGGCAGAGCTGGTCATTGGGGGAGGGGGGGCGTCAACAAACATTGTCGCACAGGGCGCCACCGGTGTTAAAGCCGCCCCTGAGAGACTTCCAAGGGCGCTGGGCAGTCACCATAAGTCCCTTGGTGGACACAACATGAAAAGGTGCAGCATCATATGGAGCATCAGATTTTCTCCTTCACAGATGGCGGGCAATCACTAGATCTTCGGTCTTAGACTCAGTGTTCTTTGTATGTATAGTCAGCATAGGCTTTTATCTTTTCTTTATTAACCAAGTCCTTCATTCGAGTTGTATTATCACCTCTTTCTCTTTTGTTGGTCCATAAAGGTAACTTGCTTGTCAAAGCTCTCCCAAACATCAAAGCCGCACGGCTTTCGCCCGTGGTCGAGTGAGGTGCTGAACAGTAGGCTATTGGGTGGAATTCAACACAGTTTGCAAATTGAGGCTCTCAAGAGTAGCATGCTGTACTGCTTTCTTTAGCATACTCATAAAACGCTCAACAAGTCCATTGACAAACATGCAGACACAAAGGTCTACTCTTCTGATGCTTTATGTTCAGATGCTCCAGAAAATCCTTGAATTCTCAACTGTTCAACAGCGGGCCATTATCAGACTTCAAAATGGCTAGACCACCTCATGTTACAAAAATACCGCCAAGTCTCTCAATGACTCACTCATGAGTTGTGAATGAGAGATCCTCTATTAATGGTAATAGAGAGTGATCATCCACAATTACCATCAGATGATATCCATTGTCAAGTGGACCAGATAAATCAAAGGCAATTTTCTCCCATGCATGCTTAGGTTGTTCTGACATATTGAGAGTATATTGAGTAATGTTTGTAGCGAGGCAGTTACATAGATGACAGGCTTTGAGTTCCTTTTCAACCCTCTCATCTAAATATGAAAACCAAACGTGATCTCAGAGATCTCTCTCGGTGGAAGCAATACAACGATGTCCTTTGTGAGCCACTTCAATTATTTTCTGTCATAAACTCTCCGGAATAAGGATTCTTGACCCTCGCAGTATAACTTCTTCCTGAGTTATGGACATTTCATCTTTAACGTTTCAGTACTTTTGGTATTCACAATCACTTATGAGAGGTTGAGTTTGTCGGTTCCACGACTGATGTGTAATTATATCTGAGTTTTAGCACGCCACTATCATGGCTCATGGCAGTGATGATCGAGGCTACCAATATGGAAGCTGGCGTATTTGACTTTACAAAGAAATTAATGTAGGCTTCAGTCGTCTTGGGTGGAGTACCTTGACCTAGTATAGGCACTCTGGAAAAGTAGTCAGCAGGGTTTTGATCCTTCCCTGGACGATGTACAATGGTGTAATCATACCTCTGTAATCGGAGTCCCCACTGTTCAATGCGGAGAGGCATCCTTGCTTTTGCATTGTCAAGGATACTCAATAAAGCTTGATGATCAGTTAACAGCATAAAAGTCATTCCATACAGGAATACATGGAAATGTTCACAAGCCCATACCACGGCCAAACCTTCTTTCTCGAATTGAGAGTAAGCACGTTCTGTTTGGGACAAACTTCTACTGGCATATGCCATAATATGCCTTCGAGCATGAGGGTGTCCACTGTAATGTGGCAGGTTAGCTCCTAACCCAAAGGGGATAGCATCCACAACATCCTCGGTATGTATCCTTGGATTGAAGTAGGCCATTTCAGTAGCAGTTTCAATGGCTTGTTTGATATTCTTGAACCTTCTCACACATTCTTGTGACCACTTGAATGAAATATTTTTCTTTGAAAAATTCTTCTAAGCACTTATGGACGCAAAGTCTTGTATGTATCTTGAACAGTGACTGGCCATGCCAAGAAATGAACTTATCATAGAAACAGCCTGTGGGGGATCAGCATTTGACAGCGCTTGTACTTTAGCAGGATAGGGTGTCATACCCCCATCAGAAAAGATATGGCCAAGGAACTTTAACTTGGTCTTCTTAAACTCACACTTGTCTGCATTCAAAGTCAGGCCTGCATCAGTCAGTAAGTGACATACTTGGGTGAGAGCCTTATCATGCTCCTTTTGTGTAGCTCTGAAAATCAATATGTCATCGCTATAGTTGAATGCATTCATAACTAGCTGTATGACACGTCGAGTGATGTCTTGGAAAAGTTCTGCAGCCGATAACACACCAAAACGGAGTCTTTTATATCGAAACAGACCGACGTGTGTAGAAAAAGTTGTAATATACCTGCAATCTTCTTTGAGTTCCAACTGATGATAACCTTTATTTATATCAAGGCAAGAAAAAACCTTTGCACCATTTAATTACGTTATCTTGTCAACAATATGTGGACCTGGATGTCGTTCTCATTTAATTGCCTGGTTTGCTTGGTGCCTATGAACGCATATGCGTTCAGCTCTGTCAGTGTCCTTTTTGGGCACTACCACTATGGAAGAAACCCATGGCGTCGGACCAGTTGAACACTCAATGTCATGCTTAAGTAATAATTCAAGTTCTTTGTCAACAGCTTCTTGTAAATGAAAAGCAACTTGTCTATGTCTCTGAGCAACAGGATGGACATCGTCATCAATGTGTAACTTTACTTTCATAGTCTTTAGTTTTCACAAACCATGAAACAATGAAGGAAATTGACTTACTATTTTGTGGTGAACATTCAGGTTGTAATTCACAGAAATCAGTCCCATATTAGCAGCGGTACTGAAACTGAGCAGACAAGCACTTGCTGCTGTCCCTTAAGGCACATGGATGGCTGCTTGCACCTTCGTTTTCTTGTGTTTCAATGTCGCTACAAATAAACCTTGACTTTTTATGGGTGTCGATGCAGCCCTAGTAAACACTTTGGTTTTCGATAGCATATGTCGAGGCAATGGAGACAATTCATGGTATTTCTCTTCAGTCGTTATGTTTATCGATCCGCCACTGTCGATGACGAAAGGTATCACACAGTCATTTATTTTTAATGTAAATTTCGGACAATGTTTGTATGAATTTGGTGCTTTAGCATGTTGACTTTTCTTTGACTGAGTTTTTTCCTTGCATGCTGCCAGTCCAACTTGCGCATGTTCCTCTGAGGTAAACATTGACATGGCGCAACTGTCTTCCTCACTTTCACTGAATACTGAGGCGGACATACTGTTTGATGATGATTTAGATGACAATTGACTTTGTTCAGTGTCAATTTGCCTCAATTGATGTCGTCGCTTGGCCTTGTGGGGGTGCATCGAGCGTTGCCTCTGGAATATTCTGGCAGCCATTTTGTCTTTGCGCCGTGACGCACTTACTTTTCCTTCGCCTTACAAACCATCATAAAATGGTTCTCTTTCCCACAGCCTTTACATATCTGTCCAATGGCAGGACATTTACCTTCGTGTGGAAATGAAAATCCACATCTAAAACGTAACTTTTTTTTACTTGTAGACAGCACTTAGTGTCCTTCAGTCTTTTGCTTTGGCTTACTTTTTATAATCATGACTGATTTACTTTGGGTGCCTCCAGCCTACATGTCAGCAGCATGTCATTCAGCATGCTCCTCAGCTCTGGCAGCCATCAACACTTGCTCCAGACTAAGGGTTTCTCTCAGCATTCGTCGTCCGAATGAATGTGACAAGCATCCATCAATAACTCTAAGTCGCATAGCTTCCTCATCATTAAATTAATTGAACTTACAGTGTTTGATGAGCGTATCAAGTCTCTCCACAAATTTATCAATAGTTTCACCATTTTTTTGACAATCTTGACTGAAAATATAACTTTTGTAACCAGTGTTTGGTACTGGATTGAACTTTAGATTCAGCGTTTCTTTAATCTGACAATACGTAATTTCTTCGTCAGTTCGCAGCATTTTCTTTATGACTTCTTTCACACCATCACCAGCAAGATTTTTGAGATACTTGATAATCTTTTTGGTATCCGTCTCTTCAAGTGCATCAATGAAATCATCAAATGTTTCTATCCACGCAGACCATCTATCGCCAATATTATGCTTTTTGGCGATAACGAAAGGTGGTGGTTGTTTTAGGAACACAGCAGCGTTGTAGACCAGTGTGAAATTTACTGACACCACTGGTGGTTCCTTGTGACTTGGTGTTTGCAATTCATCTGTGAGACCATGCAACGTGCTGGTGTCTGACTCATCTTTAATGAGAGTTGAAAACATGACTTTCTTTACAGCCATCTGAAAAATGTCACTATTCCGAGAGTCGTTCTTAGCTCTTTGTTCTTCGAAGACCTGTGAAGTTGTTCTGAGCCCCACTCTGCAACTTTGTGAATGACCCACTTCGGGTATGGACAGTTCCATGAGCGCAGCCCCTAGCACCTCTCCTTGAGCCACCTACACCGAGTGCTGTGGTATGATGACTGTCGTTAGTGTACTCAGTAAGTCATTTATTTCTTTTCTAAATGTCAATTTGCATTTTCTAACACCTGCTTGATCTCCACCTTGTAGCATTTCTTTGCAAGTTATGATTATCTGCGGCTGTGCTGCATACTCAAGGTTGACTCTGCCTTCAGCGTTAGCACTCCGTACAATATACTAACTTTATCTTGCTTGGCAACACAGTACCTTTATGTATGGCCTGACCAGCAGGTTCTCAACCATCACTGTGTAAATTCTTTGAAACGCTTCCATTGTCTTCATTTGTTTTACAGCGGCTGGAGTTGCGCTTTGACTCCACATGCATGAAGTGTTGATTCTGTTCTTCGACAGCAACACAAATGGCACGCTCAAGCAGTTTGCTTGGACCACGGCAGACTCTCTGGAAGAGCAGGTCATTCTTCGGGTTACTAATCCCCTATCTCGTCACCATTGGTATCGTCTTCCCAGCCTTGGTACCCTCCAATGACCACACCACACACAGAGCTTAGTATTACACGTCTTTATTCTGCTGCGTGTAACTGTGAACCCAACGTTCTAAAACAAGATTTCATGGCTGTGCCCTCTGACACCTACATCTCAGCTCTACAGAGTCCATTAGGAGCCAAAAGAGTTCCATCATAAAATATCGCAAGACAATACACTCCATATCCATTTGTCTGTTCTTGTATCATTCACATTTGCCTTTCGACCACTAGAGCATACAGCATGGGGCAGTTGGTCAGCCTACTTCAGACACTGGCTAGCTTCACTTTGAGTGGCTGCATGTAGCCCTTTCACAGGGAGCTCATCCGCACAAAAGGTATTTTTTGTTTTTAGTTTATTATTACTTTAATGTTGCTTTTGTTTGTAGAGCCTGATCTGATAGCAAGATGCTTTCTAAGAGATGAGAGCACAGGGCGCATTCCAGCTTTATCAGTTCCTCTCCTGCCAATGCTGTTCTAAATTCCTTTTGAAGTGGCCTTTGTTTATCTGACAGCAGCTCACATGAGCTCTGAATATAAGCTCATGAGGATGATCCATCTTTGTAACCCTAACTCTCTGTCGTTCCTTCTTTCTGTCCTGCCTTCCTTCTTTCCTTTCTTTGCTCCTTTCTTTGCTCCTTTCTTTCTTTCTTTTTTGCTTTCTTTTGTTTCTTTCTCTTTTTTTCTTTCTTTCCCAGTTTCAAGAGGCGGGCAATAAATGCCAGACCGATTGACTTTTTAAAATCTGTGTTAGCCAGGACCTTTTAATCTTACTAAATTTATGTGATCACCTTGTTACCGAGAGGGGTTGTCAGCCAGACTGCGTCCATTAGTCTGCGGTTTTGTCATTCCCATTTTTGTTCCACTCACTCCAGCATGCATCAAGGGGCGATGCATCAGCCCACTTCAGCCATTGGCTCACTTCATAATGAGTTTTGTCTTGCTGACCATTCAGAAAGAGCACGTCAACATACAAAGTTGTTCCCCTCATTGCCAGGGGATACTATGGCAATGTGTGCTTTTTTGAGACCAAGACAACATTTTTGCCTTTATCTTATGTTTTTGTTTAGATTGATGAGGGCTCGCAGCTTCCTGAAAAATAAAGTTTTATAAAAACCAGAACAAAAAAAAAACTGTTTTCAAAAGGCTGGCACACAGCGCCAGACCTCTTAGCTTTGCCAGTGCTTTTTATGTGTTTGTATATGCTCTCTAAAGCCAGCGCCAGGATACCTTTCACAATTTTGGATTTGCTGTACAAAACTAACTAATCAATCCTTTGATGGCACGTCCTGTGACGTCACTGCTTGTGACTGATGTCACTTCCTGTGACACAGTTTACTGCATTGTTATCCAGAGGTCAGATTATGTCCTTTTTGTGTCTCTAATAACTTTGGTTTAATGGAAGCAGATGTCATCACTGTTTTAGTTGCCTAGGTAAAATTAGAGGACTGATCTTTGATTTTCCAGAAATTTGCTGGAAAAGGAAATATTTGAACTCGACTTAAAAGATCTACCATATTCATCTTTGGTTCAGCTGGTGGAATATGAAGGCGTCTGTTTCTATTTCTAAAAAGTGCTATACAAACTTTTAAGCACAGGTAGAACAGAGCGCTTCTTGCATGTCGTTAGTAGGATAATCAGGCTGACTTAAAATATTCCATTAATACTGAATTCCAACCTGATGCATTGTGAATACAAAGATACTGGTGGCTAAGACGTGCGTTTTAACTAACATCTCGACTTTCCAAATGTCTAAGAAAGAAGTAAAGTTTTAGTGTCGCCCACTCTAGGCATTGCTTGATAATGGCAGCGATTTAGGCCTGTCTGTCCCAGTTCAACGCTTTCCTAATTCCCAGGGGGCCAATCAAGACAGAAGAGAGGGGGCTTTAAAAATGGAAGCAATTGCGCGTGCCTCAGCAATTGTTAAACTGCTGTGCTGTGAAAACCTAAGCTCATTAGAGGCTCGTAAGAGTGTGAGGCAAGGAAACATGGGCACTGCATTATTAATAATTGTACTCTCTGGCTTGTGCGCTTACCTCATGCTGTTTAATATTCCAAAGATGTCTGCTGTTGGAATGTATTCAGTGTTGATGCGTCCAACCGCGCTGAACAATCTCTGCAGAGCAGATAGCAACGAGATGGCTCCTGTTTGGTATCTCAGTAGCTAGGGAGGCGCTGTCCTAAAATGCATGTTCTAAATGTGCACCCCCCTAGCCTTCGAGAGTATTCCTAACGCAGAAACCCCTCTGTATACGCCACCACCTAGACTGAACAAACAGGGATGTTTTGTTCCAAAATGGCGGGAATAGGTTTTTTAAATGTGGCGGGTTCATCATCTCCTGCCTGCTGCCATGGTGCAGGTGTCACAGTGCTTTAAATGGGCCGGTATTGTCCGGTACTGTGTACCGGCACTTTTTTATTTTGAGAGGGAAAGTACCTGCACTTCTCAAAATTGATGTAATACTTTTAATTGGAGAGTACCGGCACTTCTCAGAAACAAGCAAGTACTCTGGTACAGGGTACCTGCACTTCTATTTTTCCATTTCAAGCACTGGATGTCATCACTAACCCTAAGCCGCTAGTGCTGTCTCGTGGCTAGTCTTCAGATCCTGTAATGCTGAGCTTACCAGCATTGTCCAACCTTCTTCCATTCTACTCTCCCTTCCCCTCCATCAGCCTCTCTCCCCTCCTCTTGTTTCTTGGTGTTCCTTGAATACTCAAGTAAACTGTTTGGCTCTATGTAAAGCGCCCTAATACCTTTCCAGTGACAAGGCACTATATTATCAACTTACACAAAATTAACTGCTCTGATGTTTACAGTGTCTTTCTAGAGTTATTGTTATCTGTTTTATCTATTGTAGTGTTACATCTGGTGTTGATGGCAATTTTCTGTGTCCGTCTCATTGTTTCTTCTTCCGCTTACACCTCACCAGCACAGTTACGATGAAATTCCTGACATATTTAATTTCTTCCTTGCAATTCCCATGCTGTTTGTTTCATGACGGCAAATTTCAGCATTTTGCGACCTCTCAAACAGCAGATCTGCCCTGGTGCTGCTCAGGGCACCATTGGTGAGATCTGACAATGCAGAGAATCTCCACTCATCTCTCTCCTTTGTCGTCCCAAGGGATTCAGACCCTCTGCCCCAGCCTGGCTGATAGCGCCTATTATCATTTTTCGGGGGCCTAGGTGCATCCATCGGAGTAGACCATTGGCCTCCCAGTGGAAATTGAATTAAGGAAGTCTAAGGCAGAAAGAGGTTCCTTTTTTAATGAGAAATTAATATTATGTCCATGAATAATATGTGCAGTCATCGTTGGTGGGTATGATTTCAGGATATCATAGTAAGACTATCGTCTAACATAAATATTGTGCCCTAAATATTAGTTATAAAAATATCACCTCATTGCAGTTAACAATAGAAAATCTACACCCAGTCGGACAATATTTCTGTAAATGATATTTCATACATGTCAATAAACCTGATTCACGCAAAACACTCCCAATTTTTGCCGTGAAAAATTGCTTTATTTTAGCTGTCTCCCTCCTGAAATTGTGTCTGCTTCAATATAAGTCAATGGGGAAAATATATTCACCCGTTTTTTTCCCCAAAATCTCCCACTTCCCTGTTCAAAAATGTTGCCATGGACGATATTTAGGGAAATGGTGTTAATGTCAGATAGCATTTCAGTATACAAAATTCTGACATACAACCTCACAGATGGAACCTTTTGTGAACATTAGAGTAAGATAGGCTTTGCGAACATTTCTTGCTGTCATTATGGCTACCCCTAAATGTTTTCAAACATTTTCAGTGTAGGCTTTGTTTGGTATAAAGTCGCCTCCTGTAGATAACCTACTCAGAATCACTAAATCCCAGCACTTCTCTTATTTCTGGTGCATAGACCATTCCAACAAACAAGCATTAGTATAGCCAATAGATCTCGCCTTTGGGAACTTATAAGTGTTTAGCCATGCAGCACATTATCCTGGGTGCTGTGCCACCAGGGATTGAAGAGCTATATAGTTAATACACACTGAGTCATTAAGTGTGATTGAGGAAAACATGCTTGCCTCAGGAAACATTTATGGACACATTCCAAGGAATTTTTAATGCACAGAACAGAAAGACAAATGCTTTGATGCAAGTCAACAGCACTATAACATTCTGTGTGCGACTGCATTACTAGAATGTTCGACAGCCTCTGAGAAAAAGCAGTGAAGTACTTTCCAATGGTGGAGACGTCACATCCCTCCTCCCCCAGGCCTCAATTCATCAGGCATCCTTCTCCAGATATTTCAATTGAAAACACTGCTCGCACCATCAATTTACCAGCACGTCTCCGGCCCGACATCTGTTCTAGCCCCCTGGGTAAAGAAGCACTGGACATAGCAACAAAAACAAAATGCTCCATTTGTCAGGTAGAGGGGAAATCATGAATAAACAGGGATGGCGTCAGCATCACGTATTCTCCGAGCAACTAAAAAAAAATAAAAAATTAACCTGACCTTGTGTAATGTAACTGGCGCTTTTCTAAAGCAATCCAATACCTTCGGGTCAGTCGAGTTCACCCTCTATAAAAAATGCCCCACAAAATTAATCTGACCTTGTGTCATGTAACTAGCACTCATGTGAAGCGCCCCAACACCTTTGGGTCACTCGAGGTCTCATTATATAATAAAAAATGTCTCACAGTCCCTGGGGAGCTGCAGTGAATGTGCTTTGAAATTAGAGCTCTGAGAGGAAAAGAACGACAGGAAAAGGCAGTGGGGCGGGCATGCAGCGACATGAGAGGGACGAATGCTGCTCCCATTTCTCAGGTAGAGGGGAAATAATGAATTAACAGGGGCGGTGTCAGCATTACTTAATCTCCACGCACCTAAACACAAAAAAATTAACCTGACCTTGTGTAATGTACTGTTGCTTTTGTAAAGCGCTTTAATACTTTTGGGTCCGTTGAGTTTGTGCTTAATAATAATGCCCCCCAAAAATTAATCTGAGAATGTGTAATGTAACTAGCGCTCATGTAAAGCGCTCCAACACCTTTGGGTCGCTTGAGTTCACAATATATAAACAAATGTCAGAGAAAATGCGACAGGAGTTGCCCAAACCTTGCCTTTAACTGTGCTGCAAGGTTGGGTTGCTGAAAGTCTGGTGACTGGGGCACGCTAAAGGAACAAGCAGAGAAGTGGGAGGGGTTTGGGGAAATCCTTGCACTTTGAAGTCAGAGAAAATGAAAGCGGTGATTTTGAAAACAGTGTATTAGGAAAATTACATTTCATCTCGGTATTTGAACGGGACAGGGAGATTAAGTGATGGGCGCCAAAGCTAAACCACCAAAGACGGGCAAACAGTGACACAAGCAGGAATTAAAGAAAAAAATAGTCCCCCAAATGAACACATAAACATAGAAGCGTAATGTTAACATTATTTGGGCAGTGCTCTGTGGGAGGAAATCAAACACAAAAAGGAGGGACAATGAGGAAGAATTAACCACTAGCAAGCAAGCATTTTTGAATGACATTCGAAGGGACGAATTAAAAGGCAATCAGCAAGATGTAAGCCCACAGAGTGAATACAGCATATCTCAAAGAGACCAGCGCATGCGCTGCCTAGGCTCGACCTAAAAAGGTCAATTTTTCTAATCACTTTTAGTAAAGTCAACTTAGGCTTTTGCTCGCTCCTGGATCCGCTCAGCATATTATTGCTGCCATGTAGTGCTCTGTTCATGATCCAAAGTAATCTATATTTATTTCAAGGCTGAATCTCACATCCTTTATTCCACTGTAACAAACACCAACATTTCACAGGGTCACCATTTCAACAGACATTTACCTAAACAATTTATTCATAAACAGTTTGGGTATAGGCTAGTAGTAGTAAAAAATGCTTGCATCAGTGTCTCATATATGTATATATATATATAATACTGTAGTACCACCACCACCACCCCCAGTGAGTCATTAGTGTTTTATGATAATGCACTGTGTTGTGACATTTATTTGTGTTGTGACATTTATTGGAGTATTTCGTTTATGTTTATACATTCATTAAGTATTTATACCTGTTACAAGATGGCGCCTCTTCAGGTGATCAAGGCTGATCAAGGCTGCGCAGCCGAAACGCGTCCTGTCTGTCTGGAGTGGTTATTAAATCGTTTTGATTTACTTCTGCCCTGAGTGCCGCCTCCTTCTCAAAAGTGGGAAGATGTTTTTGTATATATATATATATATATATACACACAGGGCCGGCTTTAGGGCAGTGCGACCGGTGCGGCTGCACTGGGTGTTGGGTGCTGACCTGTGGAGGGGGCGCTAACCTCATGGGGGGGGGCGCTATGTTTAGCAATAACTTATGATTAGAGAGATGAGGAGCACTTTTGCCTGGTGGTAGTGAGAGAATCCGAGCAGGCTGTCATGGGGTGTGGGGGCGCCAAAAATGAGTGCCGCACCGGGCCTATATATAGGTTACAGGGACGTTATAATTAGTTTCAGATTTTACTCACACACAAAACCATAAAAATTCAGCAGTTATAGTTATCTCAAGCAACTATAACTCGTGCCCTAATGTAACTATAACTTGTGTGTAAAATCTGAGCCTAACTATAATGTCCCTGTAACCTTTGGTTTTTTCAGTGAATTTCTAAGGTTTTTTAAATTTTATTTCCTAACTATAATGTCCCTGTAACCTTTGTTTTTTCAGTGAATTTCTATAGTTTTTTAATGCTATTTCCTAACTATAATGTCCCTGTAACGTGGGTGTGTGAGTGGATGCGCCAGTGGTTCTGTGTGTGTATGGCTGTGTGGGTCTGTGAATGGTTTTGTGGGTCTGCAAGTGGATGTATGAGTGGCTGTATGGGTGTGTGAGTGGTTGTGTGGGTGTGTTAAGTCATCTTTTGAGTGTGTGAGTGGGTGTGGGAGTACTCTATGTGTCTGTTAGCGGGTGTGTGAGTGGGGGTGTGGGTGTGTAAGTGGCTGTGTGCATGAGTGTGGGGGTCTGTGAGTGGGTGTTTGTGTTTTTTTTAATTGGGGTCTGGGTCCGCGGATCCACCCAAATCCGTGAGGATCCGTGGATCCTTGTGCCCACAAAAAAACATTTTTGGGCAATTTCTTGCCCATAAGGGGTCCCTCACAGACCCTTCCATCAGTCACATGAGGGTCAGGGTACTTTTACCCTGACCCCTTCTATCACTTTTAAATTTTATATTCCCCACTAGGAACCGAGTCTAGATGAACAAAATAGTGGCTGCAACTTTCCTCTCAGGTTGCAGCTAGCCAATCACAGCATTGCTGTTGGCCTGTGGATCTGCCCAGATCTGCCGAGAAGCCGCAGTGGATTCACGTCTCTAGATATACATAAATCTTTTTAGTTTAATACATCCAAAACTATGAAACAGATTTAAACCAAATTTTAAAAAAGCACTCTTTCTGAACCAAGATCGAGCTTTCTGCCAAATATGGTGGAATTCTGTTCAGCGGTTTGGGCTGTAGTCGTGTCTAAAATGCCTATGGGAAATTGCATGGGAAAAACATGTTTTGGAACCCCCCTTTTTCTCTGGCCAAGCTTGACGGATCACCCCAAAACCTTACAGACAGCAGCTGAAGTGACCGGTAAACTAGTTCAAAAGATTTTGTGAAGATTCATCAAATGGCACAAAAGCAATTAGCAAAACAAAAAATGCTTTTCCTGTGGAAACTAGGTTCTAACTATGACTACCTACTGGCGACCATCAGTAGGTAATATATTTAAATATATATATATATATATCAACAGCTTAAATGGAAGATCAGGTAGATGTGCACAGTGCTCAAGTGATCACACGATGAGAAATGCAAACAGTGAAAACAGTTGCATTCAAAAGGTAGAGGCACTGGATCAAGAAATATTATTTGCGAAGGAACAGATTGAATCTTGGCCCACCACAAGAGGCCTTTATGTTAGGATCAGTTGTTAATGTTCTTAGTAAATATGGCTCTGAGTTGCGCTTTAAAAAATAAAATACAAAAATCTACCCCTTTGTATCCTAAATATCATTTACAAAAATATCCTCTACACCCAATAGGACGATATTTTTGTAAAAGATATTTAGGACTCAATATTCATGCTTGACAATATTTTTGTCTACAATATTCTACATATTGGCCCCCTTTTTATTCTTATTTTATATAAATGCATTAGATTCTTTTTAAGTGCTTTCACACCCGATGTTCCCAAATTTGGCTTATTTGGCTCTTGTATGCAGACGACAGTTCTTTTAGCTCGCACTGCTAATGGTTTACAAGCACTTTTAGATGGGCTTTATAGTTTTATGCAGGGGCTGAAGCTTAAGGTTTACCACAACAAATCATATATCCTGATTTGTGGCCCAAAGAATACCTGTTCCAAAAACATTTTAATTGGAGGTACTCCCCTAGTGAAAGTATCATATTTTAGCTACCTGGGTATTATTATTTTTAATGCTAATATGAGCTGGGAGCGTTTAATAAACCAAAGGTCTCAATCAATGGCGGCAGCGTATGAAACGGTTTTTAGGTTTGCTAAGAAATTGGAACACAGGCCTCCCAGAGAAATGGTTATGCTCTTCAAAAGCAAGTGCATCTTGGTGGCTACATATAGAGCAGGAGTGTGGGGACACTCCTCTGTGAAGACTCTACAGTCTGTAGAGAACAGATTTTTTAACAGGCTTTTAGGGCTCCCCAGATCCCCCACCAGTCTCATCCTTTACAATGAAGTGGGGGGGGGGGCTTTTTAGAAAATCTGGTTGGACTCGCTCCCAACCTGTTATGGGTCAAAATTTGGACAACACCTGAATTAAACTTCACACGTAGTATAGTGGAAGATTTCTTGAATCGAAGCAATGTGTATGCCATTCCCTGGATCAATTACATAAAAATACTTTGCGAGATTTAGGTTTGAGCAATCTCTGGGAGAACACAGGAAACATCAGCTCCCGTTCCAATAATGCAGATTAAGGAAAAATATCTAGAATATAAAGAGAATTTGAGACTCAGGAAAGCACTTGAAATGGTAACAGTCCAATCCTATATACTACTTTCAACTAGTAATGACATGGAGCACTATTTTTTATGGGTTAAGGCACCAGAACACAGGTGTTGCTTATCCCAATTAAGAGTTAATATGATTCACTTTTTAGTGGCCTTTCCCATTACTGGATCTTGGTTTGTCCATGTGACGGAGACTCCTGTCAATCTACTAAGCACTTTATGCTATTTTGCATATTGTACTCGTTTCCTAGACTATGGTTTCTCTGCCCTATTCTTAGTGGGAAACGTTTTAGTACACACCAAGAGGGCTTGACTTTTTTACAATGCCTTGAGTCCCCTATGATCTGTATTGCAGTTTTAAATTTCATAACCCAGGCACAGATTTTAAGGAAAAATATGCATCATAAAGTAACTTATTGGCTACTAGGTTATAGATGTGTGTATTAATTCTTTATTTTATGTGTTTAGTATGCTGTGATTTTTCTATATCTCTTTTTAAAATGTGCTTTTATGGTCTTCTATTTGACGGAATAAAGATATTGATTGATTGATTGAAAATATAATTTACAAAAATATCCTCTGCACCCAATGGGACGATATTTTTGTAAAATATATTTAGGACTCAATATACATGCCTGACAATATTTTTGTCTACAATATTCTGGCACATTACTTTCATCACATAGATGAAGGTCAGTTTGCAAATTGACTTACATGTAGTTAACTGCTGATCATACCATGATATAGTTTGTGTAACAGGTAATGTGCTTTGCCCTGCATGATTGTATATTAGAAAAGTATTAGCTAACATGTTGAACCTGATGGACAAAGTAACTAGTACATTTGCCAATTATAGACAGACATATATGATTTTCCTATGGTACCTAATTGTTACAGATTCACCAAAAGCTTTTTCTTTGTATATGGAAAGCAATGATCTCATAGTTATTCTTGTACATATCTAACTCTAAAATGGTTGGCTTGCCACAAGAGTTTCCACCAGTTTACAGTTAATGTACACAATTTAAATGTTTCTATTTTTTCCTGACTTGGAAACTAATTGTATACATAGAGAAATCTTTTCCCCTACATTACCCGAAAATATCTCAGTACTTTCACATCTATTTTGCACACTTACCCAGTGCTTAATTTGTGCCAGTGGCTGCAGGTGGTTGACCTGGACTTATTTTTCATCTTCAGACTGTGATCAAGAGCGAAAGAGTGAAAGGCTTAAAAGAATGAAAGAAATAGGAAAAGAAAGATAGGAAACAGTGGCAAAGGGAGAAAGCAGGGTTGGAAAAGAACACATGGGAGTGCGCTAAAGAGTCAAGAAATATTGGGCCGGATGTACATAGACTAGGAATAGCGATTTCCAAATAGCAATTCCATCCAAATCGCTGTTTGGAAATCGCTATTCCTTATGTATGAAACGTTTTGTTTTATACTTGCTATACCTAGTGGGTCACAAATTGACCTACCTATAAATATTAATGAGGTAGGTCGCAGTTTGAGGCCCATTAGCCATCACAGGTATGGTGACTTGCTGAGGTCAGCAGACAACAATGTCTGTGATTGCGTTTTAATAAAGGTCTTTTTTGTTGAAATGCAACTTGTTTTCCTTAAAGGAAAACGGGCTGCATTTCAACAATTAAAATTGAAATGTTTTGGTTCATTTTTTTAGGAGCAGACAGTGGCCAGCTCTTAAAAAATGTTTTCTCAACATTCACAAAGGGGAAGGGGTCCCATGGGGACCAGTTCCAATTTGTGTATGCATTACCACCAACTTTGAGTTGGTGGTGAAGTGCGAATGTTTTGCAACCACATTTTGGGCACGAAACATTCGTACATGCTAATGCGATTTGGTATTCGGAAGGGATGCCCTAAGCACGCCCCTTCCAAATACCCAATCGCAAAACCCATATTGCGAATTCATAACGAGTTACTGATTCGCAGTTTGGGCTTTGTACATTCCCAAAAGCATATTTCCGGTTGCAAATGGGCTGATTCTGCAATTCGACCCGTTTGCGACCGGAAAATTGCTCCGTACATATGGGCCATATACTGGTGGAAGAAAGAGGCATGAGGTGAAATCAAGATTAGATATATTTGGTATTCGGCAATCCCGGCATTCAGCAGCACCAGTGGTGGCTCATAAAACCTGTAAGTAGCACTGGTGCACCAATATTTCCAACTCAAAAGATATATGTGCAAATTGGGAGTGAAGCCCATTGGGAATTGTTGTGAACACCCACAAAGTTACGAATAGTTGTGTGTTCAACATTCTTGATGACCAACCCCCTCTTGCACTCCCTACCCCTATTCCTGTACCTACAGATTTCCACGATCAGTGGCCGGTAGAGTTTAAAAATTCATCAAATCTTGATTCACCAAGCCTCGATGTGATATTCCGATACTCAGGCGCAGAGTACGAATCGGTATCTCCACTGCTAACCCCTCCCACACCATCTGAGGTGCCGCTACCAATGGTATAGGGGGAATAAATTACTCGTAGAGCAAGTCCATTCTTCGGTGTCCCCTCAGACATGAGGAATTATTGGGGGAATTGGTAATCCTGCTCCAGATTCCGTTGAAAATTCCGAATTTCCCTCTGATATTCACCCAGGGAGTTTTGCAAGCAAAGTCCCTGGGTGAAGAATCACAGATCAGTGAATTTACTGCAAAACTCAGAGTTCCAATGGAGCTGGTAACCTCCATTAATAGCCCCACTGGTATCATCCATTCACTTATAATTAGCAAGTTAATCTAATGTATGGCGGTCATTCTTCTAATTTACAAAAGTAAATTGTCTTAACATGAATAAGGCCAGTTAATGAACTGCAGTTTTTGAAGTGCTCGCTAACAACAAGCAACTGTGCTACTAAAGTCTCCCTTTCTGTAAAATTTTGAAATATGCTTTTTCATCAGCATTCTTGAGAAAACCCCTGCTTCTCTTGCTTCCAGATGAATTATCAAGTTGGGAAGTATTTGTTCTGCCGACCTCCTACCAGATAATGGCGGAATCACCTTGTTTACAGGCTTCATCTTGACTTTGCCTTTAGATCGACCTTGGGCTTTATAGGATAAAGAATAAAACGCCTTTTTCACTTGGGTGGTTTGGCAGGCAACCACTCACACTTTACCAATTGCTTTTCATCTCTTCGAAGGTAACGGCAGAGTGACACACTCTCCTCTGAGCTACACAACAAAAGGATACACCTTGCTTTTGTCTGAAACGAGGAAGGCTTCCAAGGGAATAGCGCGCATCACCACCTGTTGAAATATAAATGCAGGTGGGGTTAAATGTGATGATGCAAAACCTTTCATACTTAAGCCTCGATCATGACTATCCCGTAATTAAAAACTGCTTTGTAGGCAGGGGCGGTTTTAGTGCTGGTGGCACCTGGTGCGACAACGTTTGTTGGTGCCCCCCAATGACCACCTCTGCCACAGATTCCCTCACTACCACCCTTTAACAGTGCCCCTTATGTCTCCATAACCACTCTCTCTCGCAGATGTATTTAATTAGCTTTATACCACCACTCATACCAGTGTAGGTGTCAAAGCAATTTACTTCACACACACTACACAGAGACAATCAATCATAGGTGTGTAAATCAGTGTATATAGAAAATCTTACCTACGACAGAGGACTACAAGGTGCAGGAGTCACCTGTCATCCATACTGGCAGGCAGTATAGTTTGAGAGTCCTAGGTCTGGAGAAACACAAACCCAAAATTTAAAACTTAACTCTATGGTTAGGGGTTCTCTTTAATAACCAGAATTGATTTCTATCCTTTTTCTAACATTAGGATAATGAAAGACTGGGGGAAAAAAATCATTAACACTCTAATCTATACTTTGTAGTTTGCATGCAGCTCTTTGATGACGGTTAACAGCTCACTGTTCCATGTTATGATTTTAACTTATAAACTGCAAGTAACAAACGGATCTCGGATAAAAGCAGTAACCCACTGACCTATTTACATTGTATGCACTTTGTGATCTGAATGGTACTCCTTCTTTGCAGCAGGCATATTAACCCACTGCGCTACCTTACCAAGAGTCAAAACTTCCACTAGACAAACCTACGATCTCTCTCTAGGAAATACATTAATCACCGGAGTTATCGTGACATTTCTATTGTTGCCTGAAAATTGCTGAAGGCCAGCAACGCGGCAGCAGGTGCTTTTCAAACCATAATATATTTACAAACATGACGCCCCACCCTAAATCAGCGCCCGGTGCGGTCTCACCGCCCTAGAGCCAGCCCTGTTTGTAGAGGTCACAGTTACAAGTAGGTCAGAGTTAACTGCACTAGGCAATTACCGGGTGCAACAACTTCTGCATACTCTGGATACATTTGAGCAGATCACACCTGCTGCTATTTACTGGCAGAAAAGCCTGGCAAACACCAGACACCGATTTTGGTGCTGAAAATACCACAAATTTGCATTCTATGGCTTATTTTTGAGGGCTAATCTTTTAACAGGTGATATGTATTGCATTTATTAAATTCCAAACAACAGGGCATCACATTTTAATGGGTGCAATAAATATTGTATCCTGCAATGGAGCACTCATAATCATAGCCAAAGAGCAATGAAAGGCAATTTACAGTTGTAGCACCAAGTTTAGGGTTACTGAGTGAATGCAGCTAGTGTGCAACCTTTAGTAGAAAGTTTGAAAGACTCCTTCATTATTTTTTCAAACGGAACCGAAACATTGCATTTTTAAATGTATGTATGCTTGGGGTGCACTCATTCGGTAATCAAATGTGGCGGCAGTGCTTCAGTTTGCAGGGACTCTCAAACCTTCTGCAGGGCAGACATTATTAACCAGTGATGAGCATGTACGTCTGTTTAGTGACTCTAATTACATAGGTGCAGTATATATTTCACCCAAGGCTCTTGGACAGTCACCTCTAGGGCAAATGCGCATTTTTCCCATATACGTTCCTGCTTTATTAGCCATAATGTCACATTTAAGGGGCTCGTAAAAGGTCTGGGAGAAGTTTTCACCAGTTACTCATTTAATGTTCTTATGTGTGAATTGAAAATTACGTGTCATTAATGTTTTTGAGATATAGGCTGGGTAGTTAGCTCATGCCTAAAGTATTGATGTAGTAAAGCACAACTAATTTAAAACCTAAAATGACATGAAAAGCAACACTTTAATTTACAGACATGTTAAATCTAAGTAAAGTCATGTTGGTAAAATAGCTTACTTATTTGTATCGAAATTTTTGTTCCTAAAAAATGCAATGAAAGGTCTGACAAAATGCAACAGAAAATATCTAACATCGATTCTTAGGACATTGATATTATCAAAACATGTATTTTAAAAGATGGAAGTCCAGAAAATCTATGAATGTTATGATATATCATGCTTCTTATAATTGCATTAAATTTTATGTTAGCCTTCATAAGTTAAAACTAATCTCTCATCTTGCAGTGCACAGAATAATTGTAAATATGCTTATTAGGTTTTATCAACTTTTATGTTATCCTTCACAACGTAACACTGAAAAGAACACGGACAGCGTCTGCAGTGGAGAAAACCTGAAATAATAATAAATAAATAAGTAAAATCCCCTCCTTTCATCAGGCTGTGGTACTTACATGATGAATGCATTGGCATGTTTAGGTATGAAAAGTCTGGTTCGGCCAGTATTTTATTGCATTTAACATTATGTTATCAACTGATGACAATTCTTAAGGCTTTTTGACCTGTTATTTACATTTGAGGTCTTCGTTTGTTTTTTTGTCTTTTTTTTACAGCGCAAACTAGGCCGAGGGCTCTGGAGCGGTTTACATGAGCATCAGATTACATTTCATTAGGTCACATTATTTTTTGAAGGGACAAAGGGATTTAGTGATTTGCCCAGAAAGAATCACACAATATTAAACTGATGTCTGGAGTCGATCCTGGTTCCTCGGTCCAAAGTCAGAAGTTCTGGCCATTAGGTCACATCTTCTCCCAGTTGTGTGTGAGTGTGTGTTGTTCCAGATTGTGTGCAGTTTGAATCTACACAACCGGCAAAATCTCCTTAGCCTCAATGCACTGGGTGCACTGCAGTGTGTCTTGAGTTATGCCTAGGTTTATTTTCCAATCAGAATCAGCATTTGCCATGAAGGTGACCACCGTCTGTGAAGTAACAGGGTGACGTTCTAGAATAGAGATGATCACAGGCAGCCCAATCATTGTTCCTACTGAGAGGATGGCAGACATACCAAGACTTACTCATATGTATGTATCTTTGTATCTTCCAGGGATATCTTTCTGAAGGACTAGTCACCAAATGGTATCGATCACCCCGTCTTCTTCTCTCGCCCAACAACTACACCAAAGCTATAGATATGTGGGCCACGGGATGCATCTTGGCAGAAATGCTCACCGGAAGGATGCTCTTTGCTGGTAGGTGAAGGAGTTGTCCTCCTATAACATCAAGAGAGAATTGAATTGTGAAGTTTATGTAGACTGCTCAGTGCCAGGATTCTCACAAAGCATCAGTTTTATGTCTGAAAACCCTCAGCTTTAGGAGATGTGTTAAAGCTCTGCTAGCTACTTTGGAATGTGTGGATTTACTAAAAAGTACACGCAGTTCTAACTGGAGTAAGTCATGCAGCACACCTGTACACCAGTGGATTAAATGCATAATTTATGTGGCTTACAGGTCATTGGAAGATATCAGCATCTCAGTCACGGCCCTGCGAGGGTACATGGTGAAACTTGAGGGTGGCAACTCAAGTGTAGGCACACAACTGGGGCTTGGAAATCTATAGTCGTTCCACCCTCATGCTACCATGAATTTAAATCAGGAGAGCTGTGAACAAATGGAATCCCTAATACGCAAGTATCCCTTGTAATTCCATCCCTGAAGAGGTACGTGATCCCCGTCATAGCCAAACATTGGGCATTCCCCTAGAACCAGTGATCAGGGTTCAAGTGGGCATCCAAGGGGTTTAAACCAAGGTATTGCTTCTTCCCGATGGGCTGAGAGGAATACATTCCTCAGGTAACACAATTGTGTTACATGAGAAGGGTGGAGGGTGAAATATAAAGGGCTACCGCCAGCACCACTCTGCCACATTTAGCGTTTGAATTTGACAGCAGGATCCATAGTCGAATCCTAATTAAGCGTGTGCTGGCTGTGCCGGAGGTGGGGCAGAGGTGAAGATCCCAGGCTTGGTGGGACTTCTGCCTCCACAGCATCTCTAAACAGGAAGGCAGTGACAGGAATTACATTTTTTGGTGGAAGAAGACCGTAGTCTATTACCACTAAGGTCTATATCAATTTATAACTACTCTACCCTGTCTAGTAAAATGGTAGCAGCCAATTGGAAAATGAAACCCATTTGAGAACCAACATCTTCCTTCCCTATTGAAAAGGATGGCATGGTGGTGATCTGGAGGATAGATGTGGCTTTGAAACCACGTTGCATATGTCTTGAACTATTACTGTTGATAGCGTATATTATTTGCTAGTTCTCACTCAGGCACTCATACATTCCCAAGTGTCTATGCTTGCTAATAATGTGATGTGTTCATGGTAGAAATCAGTTTACAGTCAGTACAACTTTTTAGAGAGAAGATAGAATAGAGACCAGCAGACCAAATAAATATATGAAAGACAGATAAAGACAGAGGGAGACGAAAGAGAACCATAGCATATGGGAGAAAAATAACTTGCTGACCTTTTTTCACGCTATTCTATTTTTGCGCTTCTGTATTCTTTACATGCATCTTTGCCAGATCCTTGCAATACATTCAACCAAGAGATCTGTCACACCAAGCCCTGCAGTGGCCCTCATGCCTCGTTGATATGCCATGTTTGTGATGCAATACATGTAGCATAGCCGCAGGTCTCTGTCCTGTATCAGTTCACTTCCTCCTGAAGAAGGTCAGGACCCTGCTTTCCCTCCAAGGGGCAGGTGATCTGTGAGATCCTTTTGCCTCCTCCTAAACAAAGCCAATTACAACATCACCTCCTACGGTAGATCATTTCCCTGGAACATGTTGCATAAGGCCAGTTATGCTGGAAGGCAAGCAAACCCCTCATTTGCATTTGGAACATCTCCTTGAAAATAAGTGAGCTTTCCTCATGGAATGTACCAGTTACAAAATTGGATTGTTCTGCAACAGCAAAGTTGCTGAGTGTACGGACAACGGATGATAATGGAGTTTTGCCCGTCTCAGTGAACTATGCATACTGTGATCCAATAAGCAGAATCATTGATAACACATTTTGGGATTTACTTAAGTAATAGTTGTGTGCAACGATTGTATGTTAGAATATCGATGACAGAAATATATTGAATGTAAGTATATAGGCAAGTGTAGATGTACTAATCCTTTCTTAGTTGAATATATTTCATAATTGTTTATAATTTTCACAGAAACATTATCGAGTTTTTCGGACATTCAGTTTTAGCACCATGTTTTCTAGATGTATGTTTCTGTGCTCCAGATCCACATAATTTGACTATATACATACATATATAAATACACACACACACACAATTTTTCACTGAAAAAAACAAAGGTTGAAGTAACGTTATAGGCAGGTGAATATGTCAGTGAAAACAATAGCGTTTTGAGCAAAAAAAAAACAACACAGAAATTTACCAGTTATTGTTCGCACAGCTAACTATGACTTGCATCCCCCCAGGCACTGCTTCTGACCTCACATATAACATTATTCATGGCATGTTCTATGACATCATTCATGACATCACTGCAGACTTATGAGGCCCTGGGAAGTCTGACTCTCATTGGAGTGAGATGGCCCAAGGGAAAAAAAGCTCCCTGGGCCAATCAAAACTCTCTATTTTTAAATTGGCGCTCCCACGAGCCTCTCGCACAGTCAACTATCCAGATAAACAAATATTATTTACCCTTAATTTCTGAAAGACTACTGAACAGGTTTACACTAAATCACACAAGCATGCTTTCTGGATCAAGATCAGCAGTTTTTGCAGTAGCACTGTCTAAAAAAGTCTATGGAAAATGCATGGGGATTTTGTGTTTTGGGACCCCCTTTTTTCTCTGGCCCCATTTCATGGATCACCCCAAAACTTTCCATGCACAAACTAGGCAACAAAGAGTACTTTCAGGGATATCTTTAGGAAGGATTAGTCACCAAATGGTATAGATTACCACATCTTCTTCTCTCGCCCAACCACTACACTAAAGCTATAGATATGTGGGCCACGGGAGGCATCTTGGCCACAGTGCTCCCCGGAAGGATGCACTTTGCTGGTAGGTGAAGGTGTTGTCCTCCTATAATTCCAAGAAAGCATTGAATTATGAAGTGTATGTAGACTGCTCAGTGTCAGGATTTCTCAAAAGCATCAGTTTTATGTCTTCAAAACCTCTGCTTTAGGAGATGCGTAAAAGCTCTGTTAGCTACTTCGAAATGTGAAGATGTACTAACAAGTTTTTTGGAGATTCATCAAACTGTGCCAAAGTTATTAGCAACACAAAAAACGCATTTCCTCTAAAAACAGTGACCTAACAATAACTACCCAGTGACAACCGCCACATATGTGTGTGCGTGTGTGTGTGTGTGTGTGTGTATATATATAGATGTGTGTGTTTGTTTACAAATATGTGAAGTCAAGTATACTCACCTATATTTACCTATTCATACTTATCTTCACAATATTTGGTGGTCGATATTTTGTCCACAATTATCTTTGTATGACTATCTTTCGCCCATGGTATTCCGATAGTATACTGTATATCACAATGTTAAATTGTATATTAATCATGATAGGAGAGAGTTATTTTTTTGGTCTTAACCCTAGATTTGTTTGGTGGTGTTGCAGAAATAAATATTCTAGACTGCAAAAAGATCTCCTGCTTCAATTTGAAATAACCACACATGTAAGAAAATATGTTTGCAGTTAATACTGATAAGAATAAAATCGTTGAGGACTGATGGGATTTAAAGCAATCCCACCAGATAAGGACTTTACAATACAATTCTAAATAGAAATACAATTTATGAAAAGCTGGTGATTTGTTAAAGAGATTGAGCTAGACAAGCGAAGGATATGTGCTAGTATTATTAGATAGTGTCAAATTACAATAGCCAAAGTCCCCTATATTCAGAAATATGATTGTCCACAACATATACGGTTACAGATTGACAGTAGATTTCATATATGATATTATGTCAGAATCCATCTCTGGAAATAATTAATTAACAAAATATTAAACTGCAGTGACTTAAAACAATATTCGTGCTTCTCAAAATACTTAATTCAAGACCTTTTCCATCGTGGGGCCTGATTAAAAAAGTCCTTTTCATATGTGACTTAATCATTCAAGTGAAAATGGAACGAGTTGTAATTTCATTTGGCATTTTGGATTCATAAAACGTGAATTTACACTCATAAATCGCACATAATATTTCCATAGTATGGTCGCGAGGGGTATGCACTGTAGTGCATATATTTTGGCGCCATTACATACTCTGCAGTAATTACTGCAGAGTATTTAAGGGCACCGAGGGGTGTGAACTGCATTGCAGTGGTTTCTAAAGAGGGCTGCATGAGGAACAGTCCCTCTATGCTTAAAAACCACTGCAGATTAAACTTTAATCTGCAGTGATTTTTAAACATAGAGGGACTGTTCCCTTTTCCAGCTGTCTTCAGAAACTTAATTTTACTGCAGATTAATTCCGTCGGCGGAACGGCGGAATTTATAAGTAATTCTGTGTTACAAGAGTAACGCGGAATTACCATATTCCTCCGATTCCGCCGGCGGAATTAAACATTCCTATCAGGCCTAATTTTCCTCTGGGTCTTGGCACGAAACAGCTTATGTATATGGTACATGCACTTCGAGCTGTTATAGCGAAGGCCTTTTTAAGTATGAGTTCTCCTTGTCACTGTTTACTACTTGTTTGATGCCTTGCGCACCGCTGGGTAATATTACCCCTCTCCAGCACATGGACTATGTAGATGTGAAACGCTGCAAGGCTCTTAAGTCTCTAACTGGAATACGCTTAGTGTGAGGGGTGAATACATTTATTTGTTTCAATTAATAAAAATTGTTACAAAAGGCCGTGCATGATGTGTCCTTCCACTCGCCTTCTTCGGTCATTAGTAAAAACATCATATCATTTCATTTAGTACATTTCGAACAATTACACAGGACATAAAAGTAAGAGTAAATAAAATGTTATATGTACCCACTAATTTGGGCCTTTGGTCTGCCTTTAGACCGAGGCTTGGTCTTTGCTTATGAGTTCTTTGAGTTGACGTGCAAATTTTGCTAGTCTCTAAATTAAAAAGAAGTTTCATTGCATCTGGGCAGGTACGGGTCCCGTATTTTAAAAACAGAGGTTTCAATAAAATGCAGCGTGCATGACTCAAATGAGGGCAGATACAAACTAGTTGAGCCAGAGACTCCTTGTGCCGATGACACAATCTGCAGGAGGTGACCGCCTCGAGGGATTGCCAGCGAATGTATGTCTTTTGTTGGCATGACCATAAGTCTGACTGACAAGATTTGCTTTCAGATTGATTTATTCAGTGCTGAGTCAAGATATGGCTGGCTCAATTTATCCTTGTAGGAGCTGGCTAAGATCCCGTTATTGCTACTAGAGGACTCTATGAGCCCCAGGTCGTCTCGATTAGATAAAAGTCTTACTTGTTTCCTTAAAATGATTTTTAAGATTCCTGGTTGATAAATAAAGTCCCCCCAGTTGGACAAGTCAAGGTGCAGTTCGGTGCAGGCAGTAGATAGGAAGTCTGCCCAAGGATTTTTGCCTTTCGTTAAAATTTCTTACAGGGTTGCTTTCATTGTATTTGGGGAGCTGCACATATCCCTCAATAGTAGCGGATGATTGATGTCCAATGTTCGTAGGATTGTTTGCTTAGTCCAAATTCCAACCGTACTAAGGCATTCCGGGTGTGGGCAGGTATCTGGAAAATTTGTTTAAACTCTCTGCAATTACCAGACTCCATGGTGTTGGTTAACTAGACTAGACTAGTTGCCCAAAAGAAATTGAGGGGAGTAACTTAGCTTTTATGACCTTTCGGAGTGGCTCGATTGTCGGCCTACGCAATTTGGAGTTGAGTTTTCATAGTGCATACATCACCGCTTTGGCTTTTGATTTTATGGATGCAATATGTGCAGTGGGCTTGCCACTGCTCATGATCCAAACACCCAGATAGTTATACTTAGTTGTTGTAGTTATTTTCAGCTTACCCATTCTCCATTGATATTTGAGTTTGTTTGTGTATTTTCCAAAGATCACTACCTTTGTTTTACTGGCATTGGCTGTTAATTCATTTTCGTCGTCGTAGATGCTTAGTGCGTCCAATGCTCTTTGCAGGCCCATCTTCGTGTGGTCCATTAAGACCATATCATCTGCGAACTGCATTAAGAACAGTCTGGTCTGCCTAATTTTAGGTGCTACCAGGTTGGCTTTTGATATTGATTTACCAAGGTCTGCAGTATAAGGTGTATACAGACTTTTCAGTCCGTATACACCTTCTTTGTTGCTGTATTCCGGGTTAGTTTGATGCGTACCCAGATTCTGGTATAGAGGGCAATGATGGCATTCAGCAGCATTGTTGGGAGCCCCCAGTTTAGGTATATGGTACATGCACTCTGAACTGTTATAGCAAAGGCCCTTTTAAGTATGAGTTCTCCTTGTCACTGTTTACTACTTGTTTGCTGCCTTGCGCACCGCTGGGTAATGCAACCCCTCCCCAGGACATGGACTATGTAGATGTGAACTGCTGCAAGGCTCTTAAGTGTCTGACTGGGATGGGCTTAGTGTGTGCAATGCCTCACACACAGCAGGTCGCACAAGTTCCCTTCCGATGATTTTAAGCCAGGAAATAGTTACACCCGTGCTAGGTGTAAACCTGTGTAAAGACTCATTTCTAAACTGTGCACACTGGTGAAGTAAGAGTGCTTGTGAAGAAATTATTTTTTTAATCCAGGGCAGCTTTAAACCGGATGTTGTATATGTGGCTTTCAAAGGCATTTCTCAAGCTGCCCTTTTCACACCGTCTGTTTTCACTAAGCTCAGATTTAATTACAGCCCGGGGACCCATCTCAGTAATATATATTTTTTAAAATAAGTACTAAGGCCGCAGGCGTCTTACTTGTCTGAAGTGTCGGGTTGAATGGACCACAGCTCAGCTAGCAGCACAGACTTCCCATAAAAAAATAAAAAAATGTAAATCCGTTTTTATATAGCGCAGCTACTCACCCTTACGGGTCTCAAGGCGCTGGGGGCCGTCGTGGAAATTAAGTGAGCTATTGCCCAGAGTCACATGGTGCTGAGCTGAGCTGCCGCCGGAGCCGGGGATCGAACCGTGAACCCTGTGCTCCGAAGTCAGCTGCCCTGGCCGCTGCACCACACCTCTCCATATGTTCCCACCCAGTGCCTTAAGGACGGGAGCCCTGGCAGAGGACAATTTTAATAACATGGCCAATCATTGTGCGCTTTAAAATAAAACTGCACCATAATTGGTCATGTTCTATGCTCTTCCTGTCCTTGTGCTGTCTGGCTCTCCTGTGCCCAAGCCTGGAGGTTGCTTTTTGCGAAAGAGCCAATGCCCACGTAGCTCTTATGATTTCTACTATATTAAGTGGCATGAGAGCTGCTCCGGGATTGGATGGACAACGCACACAGTGCCCCATTGAAGACACAGAGGAATGCGTTGGCTGGCCCAGCCCCTGCACTCAAGGCAAAGTGGATAGGAACTGAAAAGCCTGAAGTGTGCAGACCGGTCAGTCTGTCATTCGTACTTTAATTACACAGCACCGAAGCTCTCCATGGCAACATCCATGCCCCCTTCCTCCCTGTTGGCATATGGCATCAATGAAAGTAAATACAGTCAAGCCCAGGTACGGAACAAAGTCTCACCAAATATGAATTGAAACAAGTAACAGATAATAAACTAGAGAATTCAAATGGCTTTATTTTCAAGGGGGTGGTGGCTCAAAGTAGTGGGACGATGCTCTTCCGCCTCATAGAGGAGGCGCCACTGCCCAGGAAAATCAAGTAATAAGTCTATAGCCATTTCCCATCATGTGTAATGTATTTATAAGATGATTAGTGACATGCTCTGAATCTCTCACCGCCCATATGTCATGGAGGATGTGGCGTAATAAACCATATATGAGAAACTGACCCTCATGGAGGGCTGCAAAAGACATGAGCTGACCGTCCTGTAAGTGATCACGTATGGTGGGGATTCCGGCTAGGTTCCAGAACAGTAACTCTCATTTGGGCGAGTGCCCTTGTCTTTCAGGGATGCCAGGGGAGTTATTGTGGGAGTGTTGGGGGGGAAGAGCCCGGGTGACCCATAGTCCTCTGTCTAGTTACTGCAGAGCCACTTGTAGGAGATGGGGGAGACCTTGGGAGGACAGACTCCTTCGGCTGCTAGGGCCACAATAACACACAGTTGAGAAGGGGCAAGGGTGTTTGTGTCCTCGTGAAAGTGTACAGAGAGCCAGCGGGATAGTCATTGTAATTGGGCTGCAAAGTTAGCAGCTAGGAACCCCGGATCAGGAAGGAGCTGCGATTTAGATTTTGTCACTCGATAGTGATCCAGCGCCAAACAGGGGTCAAAGACACAATTACACAGCAAACAACGCATACCATACCAGCATTTTGTAAAGCGCACAGCTACCTCCGGAGAGGTGTCCCAGCGCTGGGGGCCGTCGGGAAGATTAAGCGAGCTATTGCCCAGAGTCACAAGGTGCTGGGCTAACCTGCCGCCGGCGCCGGGGATCGAACCGTGAGCCCCCGTGTTCCGGAGTCAGCTGCCCTGGCTGCTGCACCACACCTCTAACCTGCTGAATGACGCTGTGTATTAGAAATCACTTGTTCATTATACAGGCTTGTATCTAACACTCTAAATAAGCTAACTGAGCCTGCATGTGAACCTCTTTCCTCTGGTCGATGGACCAAAAGTTGAGAAGTTGATGGTAATAATAGAACTAACTATTTATCTAACCATGTCACTAAACAACCACAAACTCAGTGAAAGGTTAAATAGTGTTTATCTTCAAATAATGTAAATTAAGAGCTCAAACATGTACAGAATCACAGAGAGAGAGAGAACTGCATTAATCACAGAGAGAGAACATATATCAATGCAAACAGTGTCAAACTCATATCACATTAAAATAAATGCACATGAAGGAGTCGATAGGCGAATAAACAAAAGTTTCAGAGACAAATACATTTGCAAATTATTATGCAAAGTACTATTCATTTAGCTATTACTAACCTAAAGAAATAGAGGAAATACCACCCCCTGGCCACGGAGATGGTAAGGGGTCCCATGAGACGGGTTCAGGGAACAAAGATTAGATCAGGATACAGGAAACAGGAACAGGAATCAGGTAGGCCTCTATCAGCAAAACCGACGGACAGCGACGATCTCCCTCTATTCTCAAACAAAGCCTAACACCCTCTCCTGGACTCTCCTCTCTTCTCTTTTCTCTTCCAAACACACCCCCGGGGGCTCCCCAGTTATACCCTAAAATCTACATGTCCAACCCATAGTAGTTGAAACATTAACGGAAACTCAGTCTTTCATTGGCTGATTTAGGGGGTGTTCAAATCACACCACCATGGTCTCATTCATATTCTTCATAGAGTTCTTTGTTTAACACAGCTTCCCAAGATATTACTACATCCACTGAGCACATTTCTTTTCACAGGCAACAATTCGCAACTTTTTACACTCTCGTGGTTCAGCACTGCCGCTTTCGACGGAAGAAATTGTACATCTTCCTTTCGTTCCCATGGTCGTCTTTCCATTCTTTGGCAGACATACAGCATTCTTTCCCGAAGGCCAATAATACTAGCCTCCGCCACATCTTTTCTCTCTCTGTCAGAGCTTGATTTTCAGCTTTATTCCATATTCGTCAGATTTTAACTCTTAACATTCATGCAGAAACATAGGCCCATACTTACTAAAATGAATAAGAACACAAACATTATTATTTTCACGAAGTGTACTTCCCACTGTTTTCCTCCCATCATTGCACTAACCCAAAGTTATGTTTTTCTAGCAAAAAGTGATTATTGTGCAAAACAGCGTCATTTTATTAATTTTTTTAAAGCAACGTGAATAAATGCGGCCATGTCTTTTCATGCATTAGTCTTAGTATTAGTGCACGCATGCGCAAAGCATTTCCCAATATGTTCATGTTGGTGCATATTATTCTCACAGCACACTATTAGTAAATGTTACTGGGGCGTTAATTCAAGCAGGTTTTATATCGCAAAACGCTGCTCCATCAATTCCCCCCTTTGATGGCATTTTTGAGCCATCACAAAATACCCATCATCCCATTTGCCATTTTTATTTTCATCTAAAGGCTTGTACTCTTTTCCCTCTTTATCATTCTCTCATCTAAATCCTTCATTGTTTCATAATATTTTCCTCTCATGTCTTCTAATTCTATTTCTTCTCTCTTTCTCTTTCTGGCTTTACGTTTGTTGTCTAGTTCTATCATCTTCTCTTTTCCATATCTACACCTACAACATTTATATGTCATTATTATCAATAATATTACTATTGCTATTGAAATAATTGGTATTATTATTTTCCCTAATAAGCTACTTCCAAATGTAGAAAACCATTTACTTACGAAGGAAAGACTCTTACTAAGTTTCTCCCAAACACCATCAACCTCTAGTTGGGTCAAATCCTCATGTAATTTAGTACTATTCTTAATATACCCCTCACGATTCTTACTTTTGTCAGGGATCTAAGTACAGCAATGTTGAATTTTCAACATGCCACAGACTCCACCCTCTTTTGCCAATAGAATATCAAGGGCAAGTCGATTTTGCAAAACCATTGATCTAATTGCAACCATTTCAGTCTCAATCATTAAGAACCCACCAGCGGTGTCCGTCGATAAATGATCAACCACTGTAGACAATTTTCGAATTTTATGTGAATTTAAAACGACCCCAACTGAAGGTATCAGTGCAACAAAAATATCACCTACTATCTCTGAAAAACCTGCTCTCTTTTAACGTGTTAATCCATGCTTTATTTAATTGATGCAGATGTAACAATCACTCACATCCATCGTGTCTACATATTCGTAGAGCAACTTCGTGAATGCATTTAACGAGAAATCAGTAATCGATTTATCCTGATGATAAATACTTTCATCTATTTGATCCATATTATTATTAGGTATTTCTTTAGTAACCGCATTCACTCTTTCACTTATTACATCATTAGTATTGTTTTTATCATTAGTCAGTCACTATTAGAACCGGAACAATGACAGTTAGTGTTAACCACATCAACATTAATAGTAGGACACTACATAAGCAAGCTTTAATACATCTACGTTTTAGACTAGGGCCGATTCTGATGCGGGTTGGAAAAGCTTCCCGACCGAATCGGTTGGGAAATGGTGTCCGACCCACTCGGATCGGGAAAGTCCGACCGGCGGAGTAGGATGCATCCGGATGCTTCCAGATACGATTTGGTTGAACTCCCATTGACTTCAATGGGAACATTTGTTCCTAACCGCATCAGAATTGGGCCCTCGGTCGGGAAGACACGTTCCCGATCCGATTTGGAAGGAGCAAATGCCGTTAGGAGGCCTTCCTAACCGCATCAGAATCAGGCCCTCGGTCGGGAAGCTTTTCCAACCCGCATCAGAATCGGGCCCTTGGTTTTGGATGTTCAGACACTGTAGCATTTGCCATTTTATATTTTATAAAGAATATATAAAAAAACTAGAAAATTATCTAAGAAAAACTCTAATAACTTTAAAATCTTCTACCAATTTTTGTGTATCCAAACACTTCAAGGCTTTAGGCTCTCTTCTCTGCCCTCCCTTAAGTCTTTCTCTAGTCTCCTTCAGGTCTTCTTGATCTTTCAATTTATTTTGACTGGATTTGTTGCACCTTAAATTTTCATAGTTCTCTTTAAGGCGGCTTCAATTTGCTTCCATCAACTTGCTCAGTACCATTTTCAACTTTTCTTTTTATTTGATCGGTGCTTTCAATTTCTTCCAGTATCACATACGTCCATTCTGGAGCTGTATATCTCTTGCTTGGAATTCTTACTCTTTTGTTTTTTGCACTAATTTTTTCTCAGATTCTTCTTGTTCAGTTTGACTTGAGACTTCATTTATCTGTTCTGGCTTTCTCTTTTCAAGAGTATATTTCAGTCTTTTCACTCCATTTGGCCAACTATATCCTTTTCTCACTCTCTTAGCTTGAACCTCTTCTTCACCTTCTTTTTCTTGTTCACCAGTTCTTTTATTCAACCCTTTTCTTTGTTGGCCTTGTTCTTTACTTTCAGAAACTTTCTCCTTTTCTTGTTCAACAGCAGTCTTACGAGACCCAGTAGCTGGTGCCCACTTTACTTGGCTTGTGCTTGGTTGTTCATCATCGACAGGCTCATCAGAATCTGTCAATCTAGATTCTTTGGCTTCACAACCACTAGCTTCTGGTTTCCTCTTTTCTTTGACCAGTTGCTGCTCACCTTCTTCAAGTGGACTTGGGACTCTTCTTGTATGACTTGCATGTATCCAATTTGGCAAGCCACCACACTTCACTGCTGTCGTTGTCACCAGAATAATCTGATATGGTCCGTGCCACCTGGGTTCTAAACACGACTTCCTCACGTGTTTCTTGATAAGAACCCACTCTCCTCGAATCAGATCATGTGCTTGATTCGGCTGTGTTATGGTTGCAATTTCTCCAACCTGATGGGACACAGAACGCACCAGATCAGCCAATCCTTTGCAATAATCAAGCACTAGATCATCATAAATATTCATCAGTTTGTTTGCTGGTACAATCGCTTGTCTCATTGCTCTTCCCATAAGGACTTCATGAGGACTCAATCCAGTCTTTTTATCAGGAATACTTCTAAGACTCATCAATATAGGGGCAAATCGTCATGCCATTTCAGTGTTGTAGATGCACATACCTTTCCCAATCTAGATTTTATTATGCCATTAATTTGTTCCACTATTCCAGAAGCCTCTGGTCGATAGGCACGATACAGCTTTTGCTCAATTTGTAATGCTGCACAAATCATCCGAATTATCTCATTATTAAAGTGAGATCCCCTATCTGTTTCTAAAGTGACTGGAAATTCATACCTTGGTATCAGTTCTCTCAAAAGCAGTTTAGCTACGGTAAGGCTATCAGTCCTTCTTGTGGGATAAGCCTCCACCCAACGAGAAAACAAACAACCAACACATATTTTAGTCCATTACATGGGGGTAACTCTATAAAGTCAAGATGGAGCCTTGTAAATGGTCCTGCTGCTTTTCCAATTCGTCCCCAACTAACAACTGTCTTTCTACCTGGATTTTGCTGCTGACAGATGATGCACCTCTGGCATAGACTCTCTGCAATGACCCTGACTTTAGGGTTATACCATGACTGCTTGAAAAGTCTGATCATTGCATCTTTTCCAACATGTGCAATTCCATGGTATACCCTTGCCATTTGGGAAAGTAAACAATCTGGCATGACTGGCCTCTCATCTGTATACACCCATACCTCATCTTCTGCTCTCCTGGTACAGCCTGATTTTATCCAAAGCTCTTTCTCTTCATCACTTGCCTCATCCTGCAACTGCCTAATCTCATCCCAACTTTCTAAAGATGAAAACATCAACTGGCAATTGGCATTTTTCTTTTCCACCCCTCTGTTGATGGCAATTGAATTTTGTGCACAGAAACGCGCTACTTGATCTGCGTATCTGTTGCCATTCATCACATAATCATTTCCTGACTTATGTGCAGAACATTTGACCACTGCAATCTTTTTTGGCAATTGCAAGGCATCCAATAGATCTTTTACATTTTTCCCATTTCTAATAGGATAACCTGAAGAAGTCAGAAATCCCCTTTGCATCCATAGCTGCCCGAAATCATGAACCACCCCAAAACCATATTGACTGAACGTAAATATGGTTACTCTCAAATTTTTGCCAATTTTGCAAGTTCTGATTAGAGCGATTAGTTCAGCAATTTGTGCAGATTTTTCCCCAATTAGGCAGGATGCTTCTAGAACTTCAGCCACTGTACATACTGCATAGGCAGAACTCAATACACCACTTTCATTTCTCAGACATGATCCATCAACAAACATCACGCTATTGGATTCTCCTAGTGGTGAGTCTCTGATATCCGGTCTAGGTTTCGTACACAACTCTGTCACATCCACACAATCATGATCTGCTTCCTCTCTCACTTCCTCACAAAATGGATTAGGCAACAAGGTTGCTGGGTTTAGAGTCGTACATCTCACCACGGTCACATTTTCAGCACCCAAAATCACTCTCTCATACCTAGTCAACCGACTATAGGTCATGTGCTGAGTCCGTGTTCTTGTTAAAAGGATCTCAACAGAATGTGAAACATATACTTTGACTGTATGTCCCATCACAATCGCTTCACTCTGTTCCAGACTCAGACAAGTTGCAGCAACTGCTTTCAAACAACCTGGTAACGTTGCAGCCACTGAATCCAAAGTAGCAGAAAAATATGCCACCGGACGTCGAGCCATTCCATGTCTTTGAGTCAAAACTGATAAAGCACAACCATCTCTCTCACAACAGTATAATGCAAATTCCTTTCCATAGTCTGGCATTCCCAATGCAGGTGCTCGACAAAGACTGTCTCGCAATTCAATAAAAGCTTTCATACTCTCATCATCCAATTCAATCGGATCAGTCACATCTTTGTGTGTCAACCTCTGTAAAGGTTTTGCAATCAGTGAAAAGCCACTGATCCACTGTCGATAGTATCCAACCATTCCCAAAAACATTCACACTTCTTTCTGAGTTTTGGGAGGACTCATTTGCTGAATCACATTGATCCTTTCTGGTGTCACCTTCCTGACTCCCTTCTCTATCTTATGTCCTAGATACTGGACATCTTGTTTACAAAGTTTTAATTTTTCTGGTGATACTTTATGTCCACCTTTTGCCAAATGGTTCAGTAAGGCAATTGTATCTTTCACACATGCCTCTCGTGTTTTTGATGCCACCAGTAGGTCATCAATGTACTGAACTAAAACTGATTTTCCTGGCATGATTAAAGTCTCCAAACACCTTTTCAAGATCTGATTAAAAATTGAAGGACTTTCTGTGTACCCTTGAGGAACTCGGCACCATGCCAAAACACGGTCTCCAAACCGGAAAGCAAACATATATTGGCTATCGGGATGTAAAGGAATTGAGAAAAACGCTTGACACAGATCAATCACTGTGTACCATTCCGCATCACAGGGAATTTGATAAAGAATCACTGCTGGATTTGGCACTATTGGACAATAGGGTAACACTATTTTATTGATTTTACGTAAATCCTGTACTATCCTATATTTTCCGTTTGGCTTTTTAATTCCCATAATAGGTGAATTACAAGGACTGCTCATTATTTCTCTTAGAATACCCAATCAATCAATCACATGTTTGTTAAGCGCTACTACTCACCCGTAAGGGTCTCAAGGCGCTGGGGGAGGGGGGTTTCGCAGGTTCCAGTCCATCAAGGAGGGGGTCTGTCGAAGAGCCAGGTTTTGAGGTTTCTTGTGAAGATGCTCAATCATTTGGTCAATCACAGGAGAAACTCCTGCTATTATCTCGGGACTCAGCTTATATGGAGGTGTATTTGGATATGTTGCACCAGGTTTCACTGTAACCTGAATAGGATCCACACTTTTCATCAAACCGATTTCTTTTCCTGTAAAATCCCATACATCGGACCTTACTGACTCTCTCAGTTCTGCAGGCAAATCTTGTTCAGTGAGAAGTGAAAACAACTCATCCACTTCTGTCCCTTGCTTCGCTAGCATCATCTTAAACGCGACATCCTCATCTGGTGTTTGAAAAGCAATACCATCAGGAGTACAATAGATGGTGCAATTCATCTTACATAGTAAATCCCTCCCTAGGAGATTTACTGGACTTGTATCACATACCACGAATCGATGCATGTCTCTGAATCTTCCAATATGAACCTCAATTGGCTTTGTGATTGGAGTTTTAATATGCTTATTAGACACTCCTACAACTTGGATAGTTTCTCCTGAGAGGGGTAGGTTAGGAATTTCTGCTGCTCTTACAGTAGAATGGGTAGCACCAGAATCCACTAGGAATGTAATGTTATTACCTTCCACTTTTCCATCCACAAATGGGCCTGACTGATCTACCTCTAGAGTTGCGCCAAGCACGCACTCTTCCTCCCCCCTCAGGCACCTTCATTGAGATGAGTCTGAATCACTCTCATTGCATTGCAACAGGTATTGCGAAACCATTTGCACATTTTGATTCTAACCAACTTGTTCACCTCCGTGAAATCCAGTATTCGCACTGTACCTCTGTACTTGAGCATTCACATTATTTGGCATAGGAGCTTGTGGCACCTGTAACTGTGGAGTAACTACCTGCTGCTGCTACTTGTTGTTGCTGTTGAATCACAACCCCTTAATTCTGCATCTGTGAATTTAAATTTTGATTCACCCCATTATTTTTCTGAACAGTTCTACACTCGTTCTTCCAATGTCCAAACTTTCCGCACGCATGACAAGGATATTTCTTTTTCAAATCATCTTTATTCAATTTTCCTCTACCTCTGCCACCACCTGATACCTGACCATTCTGGTTCTGACCCTTCATCTGATAATCCGTTTGAAAACCATTATTTGCTTCTTGCTGTTCCGCTACCTTCACTTGTGCCCACATCATTTTTTCTTTTAGCTTTTTATGTCTCGACTCAATATCATCACTACAATATTTTGCATATCTCAAAATTTCATCAATCGTCTTACTCTGCCAACAAATCAAATGTTCCTGAATCATGTTACTAATCTCTGGTTTCAAAATGAACACAAAGCGATATACAAAATGTCCCATATCTTTATCACCAATATTCTCAAATCCACTGTACTGTTTGAACACCTGTAACAGCCTCTCATAATATGCATGTACTGACTCTTTTGGTTCCTGAGTAGTCCTATCTATTTTGACCCAATCAGTTTCCTTTGGAGAAATTTTACTCTTCAAAAAAGTAATTACCTGATTGTACTTTTTCATCACCTCATCTGAAGGTGCACCTGTTTTTGGATCCCTTGGGTATTCCTCTTTAGGCCAATCAACAGTAATTTTACATTCGTTCCATAAATCAGCTGGAACTACAATCTCAAACAAACCATCTAAATCTTTCAACAACACCTTTGAAAATTTCACAAACCTCTCTACCTGTTTATACCACTCAACTGGTTTTTCCCTCAATCTAGGAAAGTCATTCGTAAAAGACAATATATCCTGTCTATTCCAAGGAACGTGAACATATCCACCACCTGGAACTTCTCTCATCGGACATACCCTTTCAGCTTGTCCTGTCGCCCTTAACGGAAACAAAGACGCACTTTTATCAGTGTTCATTTCATCTTTCTTTTTCACTCATCTACCTTTCCAACGTTCTACATCTCCCCATTTCTTCAAGATGTTCATTAACTCTTTTATTTGCAGTCTTTTACCGGACGCATTCAAACTCTCTAAATCCTTTTCAGTAAAATCCAACCTATACGTTTTCTGTAGTACCTTTGATTTCTCTATATCTATTCCATACTCACAAGCAGCCTCTGTCAATTTTTCATGAAGATTTCTTGCTTTCCAAGTAATATTCTTACACGAGAACAATAACTCTTCATCTCGGTAAGTACTTAATCTATCTGGACTTATCGTACCAATAATCATTTATTCCAAATCCACTTTCAAATTACTCACAACTATACTTTGTGGTTGAGGTTTTCGTTTATCCATTCCCGTTATCCAATCATCTAACTCATCTGGCGAGGGACCCATTGAACTCCCAGACACTGAAGTAGTATTCTGCACTATTTTCCTTGGCTCTATTTGTGCACTTCTTTTTGGAGTTTCAGTTATCAACTCACAAACCGGAAGATCAATTAATGAGGTATTTGTCTCAACTCGTTCAGCCTGATCAGCTACTGTTATCACCTCATTCCTAACACCATTCATTGGAACTGTCAATGCATGTACTCTTGATATATTCTGTTTATCTCCATACAATGGAACTATGGGACCAATTGTTACTGGCACTGTCAATGCTTCTGCATTCAGAATCAATTGATTAATTTTCTGAGTTAACTTCTCTCTTGCTCTAGTCAACAAATCCATTTCACTCTCTTGCACTACTCTAGTAATTACCGGAACTTGTGGATCCTGCGGAATCAGTGGTGTTCCCATTAATGGTGCATTCGGAACTGCCTCCTTTGGACTTTCTTGATATGGTGGAGGTCTTTTCGTCAAAATATCATCTAACAATTCATCATCAGAATCATTCAGGTCAAAATTTAATGCTGATGTCTCTACATTTTTCTTTTTCTCTCCACATTTGCCTCCAGTTGACTCTTCAGCAACTAAAACTGGATATAAACCCTCCGTTACTACAGCTCTTCTCCATCTTTTTATTCTATCTTGCTGACTTTCAAAAGGGTATTAAGACATTATATCCCTGAACCTTCTTCCACCCCTATATTTTTCTCGCTCAAACGCCTCATATTCCCATCCTCAAGTGCTTCATACTGAGTAGGTCTAGGTCTTGTTTCTAAAGAATTCATTCGATCTCTCAAATTCTGTAAAATCCTTACATTAAATGTTCCATGCTCTGGGAAAGCCAAAACACCATCATTTTCTGTATACTTCACCCAATTCTCTAACCAGGTACACGTATGATAACCACATTCTAACATCATAAAAGAAGCAGGTGTTCCTGGAGGTGGAATAAGAATTCCCTCTCTAGTCACTATTGGTTTGTCTTTTTTAAAGAAACTCTTTATCTTATTAAGCAGCTTCATTTTCCTGATTCACTATGCGAAACACAACTCGATAGACCAACAACAAACCCTTTGTACTTTTGCAATTACTATTGGTTAACGATCGTCCAATGCCAGCGCGACTCACACCAACTAACCAATCAGAGCACCACTACGTAAGCAATATCTCAACCAATACAAATGCAGCCCACAAGGATCAACCAATCATGGTTCTCTAAGCGCCCGCTATCTGACCAATGCCAGCGCGGCTTTTTCTGACGTCAGTATTACTCCTTCTACTGACCCTCCCTTTACAAAATAATAAGGCAATATGTTTTCTAGGTTTTTCTTAACCAAATTCTTGTTAATAACAACATAGAACAATGCTACCTTGTCTGTTCCACTAAATAAAGAGATAGTTATTCACTTCAAAACGAGATTCTTTCACTTCGAGTAAAACAACGACCAGCGCTATTCTACACCCAAACAAGCTACAGGAGGACTTGGTACTCCTCTAGGGATACTAGCCAAAGGTTCGGAAGAGGACTTTCACTTGGAAAGAGGTCTTGGTACTCCTTTTGGGATGTAAGGCCAGAGTTTCGGAAGTGGACCCTTCGCTATAACACACAAAAAACTACTCTGATACGAATAGTCCCTAATATAACACCTACAGCCTTTCGCTGTTCAGTATTATGACAACAGACAAAGTACTTCTCCAGTGTGATACGTTATACACACTCTTCTTCTGCCTACTTTAGGCTAAAACATTATTATCATCCCGGGATTTCAGGTAACTCCGTACCCGCATTTCTAGACAACATAGAACAAAACACTAACTCTTCATGTTAGGAAACGTATAATCAATAATCAATAATTATTACCAAACTAATCAATAATTTAACCATCCTCTGCTACCAAAACTGATCCAGCGCCAAACAGGGGTCAATGACACAATTACGCAGCAAACAACGGGCCCCAAACAATCAACTTACCCCACATAACCCGCTGAATGACGCTGTGTATTAGAAATCAGTTGTTCATTATACAGGCTCGTATCTAACACTCTAAATAAGCTAACTGAGCCTGCATGTCAACCTCTTTCCTCTGGTCGATGGACCAAAACTTGAGAAGTTGATGGTAATAATAGAACTAACTATTTATCTAACCATGTCACTAAATAACCACAAACTCAGTGAAAGGTTAAATAGTGTTTATCTTCAAATAATGTAAATTAAGAGCTCAAACATGTACAGAGTCACAGAGTGAGAGAACTGCATTAATCACAGAGAGAGAACATATATCAATGCAAACAGTGTCAAACACATATCAAATTAAAATAAATGCACATGAAGGAGAAGATAGGCGAAGAGACAAAAGTTTCAGAGACAAATACATTTGCAAATTATTATGCAAAGTACTATTCATTTAGCTATTACTAACCTAAAGAAATAGAGGAAATACCACCCCCTGGCCACGGAGATGGTGAGGGGTCCCCTGAGACAGGTTCAGGGAACAAAGATTAGATCAGGATACAGAAAACAGGAACAGGAATCAGGTAGGCCTATATCAGCAAAACCGACGGACAGCGACGATCTCCCTCTATTCTCAAACAAAGCCTAACACCCACGCCGTCTCTCCTGGACTCTCCTCTCTTCTCTTTTCTCTTCCAAACACACCCCCGGGGGCTCCCCAGTTATACCCTAAAATCTACATGTCCAACCCATAGTAGTTGAAACATTAACGGAAACTCAGTCTTTCATTGGCTGATTTAGGGGGTGTTCAAATCACACCACCATGGTCTCATTCATATTCTTCATAGAGTTCTTTGTTTAACACAGCTTCCCAAGATATTACTACATCCACTGAGCACATTTCTTTTCACAGGCAACAATTCGCAACTTTTTACACTCTCGTGGTTCAGCACTGCCGCTTTCGACGGAAGAAATTGTACATCTTCCTTTCGTTCCCATGGTCGTCTTTCCATTCTTTGGCAGACATACAGCATTCTTTCCCGAAGGCCAATAATACTAGCCTCCGGCACATCTTTTCTCTCTCTGTCAGAGCTTGATTTTCAGCTTTATTCCATATTCGTCAGATTTTAACTCTTAACATTCATGCAGAAACATAGGCCCACACTTACTAAAATGAATAAGAACACAAACATTATTATTTTCACGAAGTGTACTTCCCACTGTTTTCCTCCCACCATTGCACTAACCCAAAGTTATGTTTTTGTAGCAAAAAGCGATTATTGTGCAAAACAGCGTCATTTTATAAAAAATTTTAAAGCAACGTGAATAAATGCGGCCATGTCTTTTCATGCATTAGTCTTAGTATTAGTGCACGCATGTGCAAAGCATTTCCCAATATGTTCATGTTGGTGCATATTATTCTCACAGCACACTATTAGTAAATGTTACTGGGGCGTTAATTCAAGCAGGTTTTATATCGCAAAACCCTGCTCCATCAATAGCAGCAGTTATGCCAAGCAAGCTTGCATAGCAATTCAATGAGGTCTAAAAACAGAATATCCGAGAGATTACAGTCGAGAGGTTGGCAAAATGATATAGAAGACATTGAAGCATCACCATCTTCGAGATTGTGATGCGGCCCAGAATTGATAAAGGGAGTGACTGGGGGAAGATAATTGGAGCCTGGAGAGATGCCACCGCAGCATTAAGATGGTCATCAATATGGCATCCGGAGCCAAGAACGGTTTGTATAACTTGATTAGTTTCAGTGCGAGGGACCTTGCAAAGTTTTCATAAACTTCTGCTGGAAAACCATGCGTCCTGGGGGCCTTTCCAATAGCAAATTCAGTATCCTCCTCTTTAATGTCTTGAATGGTAATAGGCGTCTCTTTCCTCTCGCTCCTCTGGGAATAACCTGGGAAAGGGAATGCCAGGATATGCATTTGCGGAACCTCAGAAAGAGGACGATATAGAGTCCTGTAAAAAGTATCAAAGGTTTCGTGGATGTCTTATTGCGAATAAAGCATGGTATCATCTGGATGCAAAGTGCCATTACTAGGGTGTGCTTGAACTCTCTGTTAACTAACCTCGAGAGAAGGCGGACGGATTTCTCGCCTTCTCAATGTGCTCGGGCTTCGTATGATGCTTAATCAAGGAAACATATTTGTTTCACCAACATGGCCTCCTCCTTGTGCAGCTGATTTAGGCAGGGTCAGACCATTGAATCTTCAACAGTCTTTCTCTCAGCCTCAGCCTTTCTCTTAAGATAGGCTTTTTCAACCATATCCAATTCTAGAGTTAGGGTCTTCTGTTCGCTTAGGGTGGTGTGGAGACATGCACTCCTGATATCTATTTTACAGGCCTCCTATTCCACAGTTGAGTATGAGACTGACCTGTCATTGTGTTCAAAATATTCAAAGATTTGGTCTGTTAGAGTTCCTCTAAAAACCGGGTCCCCCAATTTTGAGGGTTGCATGTGCCAGGTGGGGATAGGGGAATGTTTTCTGCCCCAGGTGAAGCCAAGTAAAAGGGGATTAGGGTCTGGCAATTCCCCACCAAGATAATCCAGGGAGGAGACTGAAGGGCAGAGTGTGGTAAGGCATACATGTCTATCCAGGCTGACATGCAAGTCATGGACGGGGGAGTAAAAGGAATAGTTTGATCCCAGGATTGTGGTGTCACCATACATCTTGCAGTGACCATTGATTTCACCCTGAGACAAGGCTTCAAGCATCAGGCAGGGTGGGAGCGCCATGGAGAGGGGGTGGGAACAGTTCAGTAAAATGTCCATGACACAATTGAAGTTCCAAATTCTACTGTAACTCTTTAGTCGACACTGCAAATTGATTACATTTTTCATTCATACAGATGATGTAAGGATAATTTTTTCATCTACAGACACGCTCATCCTGGTCTACTGCAGTAATCAAATTGATATAACATATTAGGCTCAAAATGTCACAGTTCAGGAGGTAGCCCTGCCCAGTTCCAGCCACTTAAGGTGTTGTCAGGAGACCTCCTCTCTGCAGGTCCTGAGCTCTGAAACGGACCGGCATTTGAGTCGTGAGACTCATGGCAAGGAGACAGGTTACATGGAGACAGAACGGCTGCATGGAAAGCGGTACGGTATTGTGTTCCTTAGAGAGTCATTTTTTCTATGGTTCGTCCTGTAGGCAATGATTGGAGAGGCAGTTTGGTGGCGTTCCCTGTGATGCCATTGGAGAAACTTGGAAGGGGTTAACAGTGCCTCAGCATGTAAGACAAGCACAGGCACCATCAGGATGCCAAATATCATAGCCCTAACCAAGATGGTGCCTTTCTCTTGGGGTTACAGTGCTGAGTTCCCAATCTAAGGTGGTGGAAGCTGGACTTCCTGACCTTACATTTCCGGGGCAGTATGTATTATATAAAGAGAACTGTTACACTGTAGCTTTGAGATGCATTGGTCTAGCTACTTCCTAGTCTTAAATTGGCAATTTTTTCAAGGTGTTCTTTGCTGTTTTTGTAGGAAGGTAGGATCTGACTGCATGGTTACCCCCACTTTTTGCCTGGTGTTTTGTTGGTTTTTGAATAGTCTGACTGGGATCCTGCTAATCAGGACCCCAGTCTATCTGCTTTCTCCCTTAAATTGTTACACCTGTACTTTGGTACACTCCAGATTGGATACTGGGGTACCCTTATAAGTCTCTAGTATATGGTACCCATGTAGCCAGGGCATAGGTACCCCAGAGGCCTCCCATGGGCTGAAGCATGTATTATACCACCCATGAGAGGCCATGCAAAATGGAACTCCAGGTCTGCTACAGCAGCCTGTGTAAGCTGGTGCTTGCACCACTTACTTTAGATATAGGTTCACTATATCTATAGGTCACTACACTTAAAACTTATAAGTCACCCCTATAGCAGGCCTTATCAATCCTAAAGGCAGGGTGCTGGGTTTTTAGTGAGAGGGTGCCCCTGCATGAGCAGAGCCTCTCTGCAGCCTTCGGAGACCATTCTCCCAGGTTGTCTGTGACTCAGCCGGACATATAGGTAGAGGTGCATTATAACCTCGCGGTAAATGCTAGCTCGAAAACGGCTGCATAGAAACATATCGTGTTTGGTATCAAACACCTTGGAATCATACCTCCACACCGGTAACCGGTGTGGAAGATATGATTCCACCCTTCTGAAGCGAGCTTCGTGGGGTCACTGGTCTATCCGGTGCCAGCCTTCTCGACCCGGTCAGCACAAAATGGATGCTGCCGACCAGAGATACATTTCTGCCCTCCTGCTGCTGAGCCAAGCTCGAGCAGAGGAAGGCAGCACAATAGGCATCCTGTCACAGGGAGGTGTGACCACCTCCCAGACAGGATTTAGTGTATTGGGGCTGGGTGGGTGCACTCTGAGAGTGCCTGAAAGTCTGCATGTGGGGCACATTTGGTGTCCCTGTGCATAGTCCAGCTCAAACCAGTTCTGGGAGCCATTGGCTCCTGCTCTGGTACGAAACTGGACAAAAGACATGGGTGTAACAACCCCTCTGTCCTGACCCTCCCCTAGGAGGGTCCCCCGAATCTGTCCAACCCTCTCCTGTGGGTACAAAAGGGCTTACCTGGCTGTAAGACTTTAGATTTTATGTGGACAAGATTCTACAAGAAGAAACCACTGACCTTCGACCGTCTGGACACACTGGACTTCGCTGGACTTCGACTGGGCCCGACTTCGTCTCCCTCTCCGTCCAAAGCTTTGTCTGTGCCCTTGCTCCACAGGCTCCGTGCAAGACCTGTGGTGCACTAAGGACAACTGAAGAATCTCCCTTGGAGTGAAGGAGTCACTCCCCTGCCCTAGCAGGCACCTTAACGCAACTGACTGGTCTGCTGCTCCTGAGCTCCTGTGGACTCCAAAGGTTTCAGCAACACAGGAGGTGGGTTTTCGAAGGTCCTCGAGGTCGATCTGCCCTCTCAGCAAGTTTGAGGCCAGTATCCCTCGTAGGGACTGCGTAACCTGAACCCCTGTGCACCGTGTCCATTTGCAGTTACATATGCTTGTTGGCAATTCCCGAGCTTGTGCATTGGACTTCGTGCAGTCCTGACCCTGAGCAGTATTTGCACCAAAGAACTCCGGCCTCCTCGCACCGAGTGCTCCGTGGGCTGGTACTTTGCAATCTTGCCCGAGGTCCCCTCGCAATTCCTGGTCCTTCGGCCTGTGGGTCCCTCAGAGGGTCATCTTGATTTCTGTTGAGCTTCCCTGGTTGCTCCAGACGTGCCCTGACTCCCCATTGCTTGGTGAGTCCCCTGGACCTTGCTGGTCCACACCATAACCTGCTTGACCTTCCTTCGTGGGTTGCTTTTGCCAAGGCTTGTTGGTGCTCCAGCCGGACACCGACCCCTCTGCACTCGACATCCTTCATGGGACAGCTCACCTCTGGCCATCCTCGATGTCTCCTGATCCTCGTGGCTGCAGAGTCAAGCATCCCTTCTTCGCACCTGAAGCACCTGACATCGGTGGGCATTCGTCTACCGAGCCCCTGGTCACTCTGAAGTGACCCAAACTCTGTCCCCTCTGCTTTCAGGTTCCTTCCTTCCCGAATCCAGGCTTGGATTCCACCGGACCCTTGTCACCTTCACGGCAGCAGTACTTCTTCACAGCCCTCCATTGAAACAACGGCAGTTTCCGACGCCACTTCAGACCTATGCACCCGGCTCCCCTGGGATAGGTAACTCGGGTACTACGGTATCCACGGGTGGGGTGGCTCTTCAAACTCTTAAGTTCCAAAGGGTTCGCTCGAAGTTCTCCTAGAAGGGTCCTTAAACTTTAAAAGTGTAACCACGACTTCCCCATAGAATTGTATGGAGCCCGCGGTCGTGTTCACACACTGCACCTGTCCTCCGTGGGGTCCCTATCTACTCACCTTGGGAGGTTCCTTGGGGTCCCAACGATTCTACGTGCTCCAGACCTTGTCTTGATCTCAGTTGTGACTGTTATACCACTTTTTTAGTATATGGTTTGGTCTCCCACTGGAGCCCACTGTGTATTGTGCTACTTACAACTGTTCTATTGATCTCGTATTGTGTGCTTTGTGTTCTATCCTCGTGTAGAGGATAGTAGAGAGTGTTATATTAATAAATACATCTTTTTATATAACTATTGTGTGGTTCTCCTTTCATTTAGTCAATATAGGAGGTGATGTTCTGGTAAACAAGCTGCTTTACATTCCTTCAAGATTAAGCCTGAAGGCTGCTCTCCACAGCTACCACGAGGATAGCTTTCTAAAGGTTATCTTTGACCTCATACATCATAAGGGTCGTTTGGACTGGTGCAAGATGCCCACTTTAATTAGTGGACAGCATATACCAGGCCAACTTCTCACAGTTTTCTTGTTGTTTAATCTATTACATGTCCTTTTGCTTACAGGGTGTTTTCTACATGGCTGCTCCTGAATCTTGCTCCTCTCTGTTGTTCTGCCTGCTGGGTCATCATACAAAGGTTATTTAATGCCATAGGATTTTTCCTCCTTCATCAGTGGTTTCTTTCCTAAGACACTTACCAGCTCATGTTGTTTTTCAGCAGTTGATACAGTGGCTGCAGAAAGGAATTGCTCCTACCTCAGGGTCAAGTCCTCCAGGATAAAAGAATAACCATAATGGCTTTCTCTTGTTGGTGTAGCTAGCAGCCGATTAAACAGTGTACCTGTTTCAAAGTGAATGCCCATCTCCCATGAACAGTTTGCTTTTTTGGGCAGAAGGGCACTCAGTGTAAAGATACAACTCAGGATCACAAAGAGACCCCCATGTTTCTGGCATAGAGCTCTTTTCATGTGTTTATGACTGGCTGGCTTATAATAGTTCTCTTGCTGATCGGCAACTTACAACCAACCCCCTTTAATCATGGGGACTGGCTGCATGTTTTAACTTTGCATTATTAGTGATGCCATCTGTATCACTGCCTGGCCTCAGTAGCAAGATAGAGATGGAGGGAGCCAGTTTGCATCCCTTCCACTTGGTCAGTAGCCATTCTTCTAACTTCTGCATTTCAGCTAATACTTGTGCATGGACAGCACTTCCAATAGTGCTGTTCTGCAGCCGTGGCCCGTGCAAGTAAGAGCGGTGGGGCTGTGGGGCCGAGTGGGGGGAGGGCGCGGGGATTTCGATGGACAATGAGATGACGAGGGAAAATTAATTATTTATTTAATTTCCCCTCGTCATCGTCCGTCGAAATCCCCCCCACCCGGCCCCACCACTCTTACCTGCACGGGCATATGAATGTCTTGGCAGGAGGAATACCTGCTGCATTAATTTTTATGTGGTTTCTGCTGTAAATAAGGTGGACACATCCACAGCTACTGTACATGCTGTATTTGAGGGTGAAGGATGCTTGCTCTGTTCCTGTCCATGGTTTACTGTTCTGAAAGGGGTAATTGTACATCTGCTCTCTGTGCTCTCATGGTCTGTGGGTGAGGCATTCTTACCATGCTACTTTTCATACACTGCCTGTTCTGAGGATGAGGAACCCTTGTGTTGCTGTATTCTGTGCTGCAACGTTTCTCTGATCCTCGCATTTCTCCTGTCAGTTCTGCACATGTTTTGTGTGAGGGACATGTGCACCTCCAATCCCTTTAAGGAGAGGTAAGAATCCTTTAGTTCAATCTAAGGTGCTATTAGGATAGGGATTTAAGTTGCAACAGTTTGATAACTCACATTGCAAATTCTTAAGGCCTTCAGTGATAGACCCATGAACAAAGCGCCAGTGATTAATCAGAATACAGTGCAGCTTTCTGGCATTTTGTCAGGTGCCATGAAAGAATAGATATATACTTTACTGTCAAGAAATGAACCCTAAAGAGCTGGAAATGTGCTCAGCATTCCAAGGGACAATTATATCTCAACAATTTATTCATGAGTGCAGAGGTGTGACATGGCCAGTTGTCAGACTATCCTTCGGTAATGCATAGATAAGATATCATACATTATGCATTGAATTGTAAGGTGGCTGCTCTTTTCAGTGCTGTGAAAATGTTCCATCTCAGTCTATCCAGAGCGGTTTCCTCCAGAGCTCTTCAGTTGAGGGATAAGAAATCTCGCATTTTAGTAAATAAATAACCACCCTCCTCAGTAGCTTAATGCTTTTTTCAAATGACCTTCTAATCTTTGTGTTTTTAGGTCGGTTCATCTTCAGTTCTTATTTAGTTCTCCTCTTTGGTTACATACCAAAAACTGGTCAGTAATATTGTTCCTTGCCCGTGTATACATTGTTGTGTTAGGTGGTGTAATTGGCAGTACTGCAGCACTCAATACCATTGGTATAGGAAACTGCATTTACCACGAAGTCTTTACAATGCAGTGCCTTTACAACGAGGTCTTTACAACGACCCTTCTTTACCACTGCATTCCTTAACCACTCAAGTCTTTACAATGACTTGCCATTGGGGAAGCGGCGTTGGACTTCGAAAGTCAAATGCTTTCCATACTGTTGCGCAGACTGGAGTTGGACTAGTAATTTATACCTCTCCAAAGTCCAGCGCTTTTCCCTAAGGCAAAAGGGTTGTGCGTTGTAAAGACTTGCGTGGTAGAGGAACGTAGTGGTAGAGGCGAGTCGTTGTAAAGACCGCGTTGTAAAGCTAGGCGTTGTAACAACTTGCGTGGTTCTGTCAGACCTCCATTGCTCTAGATTTTCAATCTGCGGTTCTTTCATACAGATCTAGAAGCACCATCAATCATCTATAGTCTGTTCATGGTTGATATTTTGTTGTATAAGATCTGCAGAGAGTTTTGGTCAATATTTAGTTAAGAATTGGCTTTTAAAGTTGGTTTTGAAGATATCTGTAGTGTCTGATGTTTACGGATGGGTGTGCCAAATTACCTTTCCCTTTTTCAACGAATTGGAGGACAAGTGTTGGTTATTCGAGTAGAGTAAAGTGCTCGCTAGATATACATTTTAATCCAGGTAGGTAATGATGATGCAAAGAGGGTTCGGTGTGTTGTGCTGGTTAGTATGAGTGGTTATAGGCTCTGTGTTAGCGTGGTGTGTTGTTTGTAGGTATATGCCTTTAGAGCCCCATGGTCTAAGCGTTCTGTCTAGCGTGTGCTGTCTGAGGATGACTATTTGTCCATTGTGAAAGAGAAAAGTTGATGGTTTCTTCTTGGTTTATATCAGTAAATGTAGCAATGTTCATAAAAGGGCAACTTTTACGTTGTATGTAAAACATCATGAGCACGGGCAATCCAGGCTCATCCCTGTATATATCAGAAATTATTTTTATGTATTGTGTGTGGGATTTGACTTACAATAGTAAATGTAACCACCTAATAGATGCATTTTCTGCAAAGTGTGTAAATTGGAGTAAGAGGAGTTAATATAAAGCCCCTCCCTTAGCACCTCCCATTTATACACCTTTCCCATTGTTTATGGTATTGTTTTACTTTTTATTTTTATTTTTAGTTTTGTAAAGCACTTTATTGCCTGTGGGCATCTTGGTGCTAAACAAATCTGAAGTAAAATCTGAAGTAAAACCCGAACCACCAACAGTTAAGATTGAACCAGCAAAAAGTATTCCAGGGCTTTTCTAAAAAGAAGATGTGAGGGTTTTCCTCTAATAGTGGCAGACAAGGTATTCCACAGTTTAGAGGCTGAGACTGCCAATGCCCGGCCACCAAATGTCACCAGGCGAAATTTTGGTATAGTCAATTATAAAGCGTTTGCTTATCTTAGATTTCGTGTTGGCAAGCAGCGCATGAACTTTGTGCTAAGTTTTTTTTTCTGAGAGGAGTAACACCTTATATACAAGCCCAAACCAGCTGAAGTTTTTTTAATCTCTTTGGCTGGTAAATCAAGATATAAGGAGTTATATTTGTACAGGTGTGAGCCAACAAATGCATTGCCAGTCTGCATTTTTTGAGAGAAAGAGAGGAGATAAATGGTTTTTCGTAGTAGTTTCAGATGAAACCAGCAGATCCTCAGCACTTCTTTAATTTGTTCCGACTTGGTGAGCTTGGCATCAAATTTGACTGAGGTTTTCTACACGCTGTGCTTGAATTGTCTAGGGGCAATGTCATGGTGGCCAAAAAGGTAACTCATTCAGAGGAGAGGACTTCAATAGTAGCTAGATTTCTGTTTTGATTTGTTTTAATTTGTTACACCTCGTCCAAGTGCAGATAAGCAGCAGTCCCTGATGGAGGTTTCTATCGAGGCAAGGGGTCGATCATTTGCCTGCACTTCTCAGTTCTTTCAAGGCTTCAAATATTGCTTTAGAAGTGTTGGGGGCGGAGACAATCTTATTTGCATAAAAACCAGCTTTTGCAACTTTGTGGTTTTTTTTTTATATTTAAGAATAACAGTTTGCCATTCTTGTGTGGCCTCTTGCGTGAAATCACGCCACCAAGCTCTTTTTGTGTAATGAAGGGACATTTTCATTATTATAAGCTCTGAAGTGTAACAATTTTTATGCTTTATGTTGGAATTAAATCATTTAACTAGTTGTGGTGCCATTTCATCAGAAACCGCTTAAAGGGACTCGTTGAAATTCACTAACAAAGCATTTACATCATTAGAACTAAATGGGGCCATTGTCAAGTCTGGTTATAGCTGAATCTATGTTCAGATTTTTCCAGTTTGGTGCCTGCTTCATTGCTGTAGCAGAAGTTTTTTTTATATGTATAATGTTTATTAGCTTTTCAGAAAACAAAACAACATTCAGTAATCTGAAGCCAGATGTGAAATCGCATCTAATTAGTACATTCTGCAAAATGTTCAGCTCTACCACCCCACCCTTCCCTCCCCCCAGGTCAGGTCTCAGTGGGAGTGGAACTGACATTTCTATACAGCATTACGGTGAGAACAGTATGTGTGGGCTAGGCGGGCCAGGGCCCCCTTCGACCCATACCTAGGTGCTGCTGGCATTATGTTCTATACTCTAGGGTCACTCTTCAGCCGCATCAAACATTTGTGTCCCTGGAGTTTGTGTGCCGGCGCTGGCAGAAAGGACAGGAATGCGCTGTATCTTGTAGATATGACAATTTCTTGCCCTTTTCTGTTGACCTAGGGAATGCAGCTAGAAGGCTTGCAGCGCTGCTCTACGCCAAAATATTGTAAATATGCCCCAGGGTTTCATATATTAGTGTTTTCTTAAAAATTATCGATATTCCCCCTCCACGTCTTCTCGGTCTAAAAGCTGAAAGGATGGCATAGCGTTGAGTAACTAATTAATTGTATACCACACTATAGTCCTCTTGCAGACCGCTTTCTTTTAAACAGAGGATAGCAATGTTTTGATCATTAATCATGTCATGTATTTCATGTTGATGTTTTTGTGGCTGACCTAATGTTTGCCAACAAATCTTTAAAGGAAGTTGGAGGCCAAGACCTCACCTCAAGGTCTCTTGGCTCTAGTGGCCTAGTACTATTTACCCTAGACTGCGTAGCGTGGGTGGAAGCGTGACTGATGTATTTGGTATTGAGATTTTAAAAAACGCAAATGGCTCATAGTTTCCATATTGAGCCTAAACTGTGGACTGGGTAATGCATATCACACAATGTTCAGGCTGAGTAAAATATGCAGGATCACTTACAGCAGGAACATTATCCTGGATGAATTTATAGCTGTCGACCGCAGTGTGGTTGTGGATGGGCACAGAAGAGCTTGCCTGTGGCGTGCAACAAGCGTGTCCACCATACACACCTGCTGTGTGCCTGCTGCACGGAGTTGTGGCAACCTTACTTTTATCCCTATACAGCAACCAACCAGGCAACGCAGAAGCATTTAACTGAGTAAGAAAAGTACACCTCCTGAGTGGGGAAACCCCAATATAAAGTGCAATAGTGCTGTAGTTTCGGTTCATTACTCAGCAAAACTCTTTGCTAAGACTGAACTGATGAGCGGCAGTCCTACTTTTATCCTCCTGATCCAAAATGCAAAACATCTAGACCACTGGTCAAAATAGTAGCCAACCTGGAAATGTGGAAATGTTTAACTGAGTGAGAAGAGTACCACCTCGTGAGTAGGAAAACACCCAATATAAAGTACAATAGTGCTGTAGTGGGGAAAAAACAAGACAACCCAAAAATGCCAAGGAATTAACGCTCCAGACAGTAATCAAGTCAACCTGTATCTCTGTGACAGCATATACAGAAACATAGTTAAAAACAAGGAATAAGTGTCACTAAAATGATTGTTCACCTATAAGAAAAAGCCACACAGCATAAAGACATAGGACACAGAAACAAACCTCCATTGACCGTGTGCTCTACCTGCACCTCCCTCCCACCCTCCGTTGTCCATGTGCTTCCCCCTTCTCCTCTCACCTGCCCTCTCCCCCAACCACGTCCTTCTCTCCTACCCTTTCTTGTTCTGTGTTGCCTCATCTCAATCCACACCCTGTGGGTTGGAGACAAGGCTACATGGATAGAAAAGGATGCAGGTGGGGCGCACACGGGTAAAAGTAATTAAAAAGCCCTTATGCACATTTTTTTTAACAAAGAAACATTGCATTAGCCCTGGCTGGTCATAGCACTTTAAAAAAATTTGTTTTAGCCACGCTGCTGTACAGCATGACTACAAATCATTGGAAAAGCCAAAAGCTCTCATAGGTGAGATCTACTGTCTTTGCAAATTAATACATTAATCTGATGGATGGCTCCTTCTATGTACTGTCTCCAATGTGTGAAGGCTTCCTTTACTGTCAAGAGTTCTCTATTGTAGATGGAGTAGTTTCTTTCTGCCTCAGGGAGAGTTTGTGAAAAATATGCCACTGGGCACAGGTTTTGGGTCTTAGAATCACTTTGAGAGACCACTGCTGTGATTGCCCAGGAAGGTTCATCGGATTTGACTACAAAGAGTATATACATATCAGTCTGTCTTAATATGGGTGCCAAAGTGTATGCTGTCTTTAATTTCTGAAAAGTCTGATCTTGTTCTCTTTTCAGTAGAAAGCTGAGACTTTCTTGGTAAGTTGAATGATAGAGGAAAACTCTTGGATTAAATGCCGATAGAAATTGGCAAATCCAATGATCATTGTACTTCTTTCTCTTCTTGGGGGACAAGCTTTTCCAAAATTGCTTTGACTTTGATGGAATGCATACTAAAGCCTTGTCTGGAGACTTCAAAGCCCAGAAACGATACTCTGTATACAGGGCCGGACTGGGAACCGAAACCGGCCCTGGCAAATAGGTCTGTCAGCCCCCCTGGAGGGGAGGGCCGAGCTGGTTGCTAGGCCAGGTTTCGGCCGATTTGGTTACTGGGGGCCGATATTGCGGCCCCCGGTTACAAAAACGGCCCCCTGGGACCCAAAACCGGCCCCCAACCCAGCGGCCCACCGGGGAAATGCCCGGTGCCCGCTACGGCCAGTCCGGCCCTGTCTGTATACCTTGATTTTGGTGAATAATTAATGTTTTCTCAGCCTAGATAGAATTTCTCAAATGTGTGCACAATGTTAGTCCAAGGTTTCAGAGTATATCAAGTCCCATTCTGGTAAACAACCACAGGCACATTCATAAAATTAAAGTCTTTTAAAAATGAAGAAATGCTGTTGTGGCATTAGAGAGACCAAACAGCATCAGCAAATATTGAAAGTGGACATATCATGCGTAAGAGACCATCTTCTATTCACCCCCTGAATCAGATCAGATTGTAAGGTCCTTGCAGACCAAGTTAGGTGAAAATTGTAGCGGGCTTGACCTCATGCAGCACAACTCAAATTAGAGTGTTCTCCTTTTTGATAATCAGAACTGCTTAAGTTAAATTAAACAAGAGGAAGTGGATATCAGATCGTTCTTGTAATGACATTTATTTTTCTGTAATCGGCGCATTGTCTGTGCTCCCCGTTCCCTTTTGAAAAAGATGGTTCGCACGAGCAGGTTACTTAGAGTGCCTAAAAATGCCTTTTTCTGGGTTTTCATTTAGATATTGTCACAGGTTCTCATCCTCCTTGATTGTTAAAGAATATATTCTTCCATGAGGGCTGGGTTCCCCTGGCATTAACTCGATGATGAGTGGTATTCCATGATGTGAATGAAGGATGTCTGCACCGTTTTTGCTGAAGACATCCTTAACCTTTCCGTAAGACACTGAAATCAATTTGTCTTCTTCTCTACTTTTCACCTTGGTGTTTTGTAATAGGTCTTTGCAAACCAAAACAGGATAATGAATAAGTCATGTCCTTAGGTAGAGCTTGAAAGCAATGTTCCAATCAGTATGTTGAGGAAAACGTAACGTAAGAGTCAGGTCATTCTGAGGATGACGAGGAATGCTAGAGCATTAATTTGAGTTGCCATAACCAACAGTTTTGTTTCAGTGCAAACAGCTTAGGAGGACAGTGGAGTTCCGTAAGTGCCTTGATTCTCCTCTTGAGTTTCTTTGTTAACAGAAATCTGTATTTCTGCCTGGAAGCTGTGATCCACGAAGCATCCTGAACCTCCTGAATTTACTAACACCATGACAGTGACTGGACTTCCAAGGATTGGCAACAAGACTTTGTTGAAATTAATGAGCCATATGTACCAAACAGTTCAATAATCACACTGCTCATCTCTAGTCTGTTAGAGATGAGGTGATTCATTTCATGGCAACTGCGGCCAAGACAGGCAAAATGGCTGGATTTTTACACTAGAGGCAGAGATATGCTTGAGACATTGTCAGTCGTGTCTTGGCTCAGCCAGTGGAGTATTCATTTCTCACCAAATACTATTTTCTGTTTGGGTGTATCCTTTCACCCCCCTCCTCAAGTACTTGTTTTGAACTGCATGAGTATTAGAAAGTGTATTATTAGTACGGGCAAATATGTATCTGCCGCTGGCAGTAAAGCCACTGACACAGTATAGGGCTCAGAATAGGTCTTAGAAAATTATTCCCATGCTCTACCCTTGGTAGCTTGGCTGCGAGCAGGCAGGCTTAACTTCAAGGACAGGTATGTAAGCGTTTAAAAACACCAATTCAGTAAATAATTAAGACACAATACACAATAAAAGTCCAACACCAATTTATAAAAATAGGAAACATTTTTATCTTTAAAATGACACCAAAACGACAAAACTTCAATGTAGAGAACCGGAGATATGAATTTTCAAAGATTTAGCATTATCTAGCACATAGTAACCTATAGCACCTTCGGGACATCTGGTCGCGATAGACTGGGTCAAAGTTTCAGGCCGACCGCGATGGAGCCCTGGGCGGCTACCCCTCGCGGTAGGTCTCGGTCAAAGTTTTTACCTTCTGACTTAGAAACTTTTCTGGAGCTTTTCTTCCCGGGGTCTCTCAAAGCTCTCAGCCAGTCCGGATTCGGTGAGAGTTCACCGGATTGCCTTGTGACGAGCTCCCGGTCAAACTTATTGAAGTCCGACCTCCGGAGCATTTCAGCGGGACGAACCAAGGATCCAGGCCGACTCGCGATTGAAGGCAGGCGGCTTGGCTTTCTCAGTTGCTCCCGGTCACCTTTTCTTCATTTGGACTTAGAAACTTTTACGGAGCATTTTCTCGCGGGGTCCCTCAATGCTCTTCACCAGGCCGGATTCGGGGAGGGTTTGCCGGCCTCGGATTTCGACTACTCCCGGTCAAACTCTGGAAGTAGGGCCTACGGAGCTTTTCAGCAGGACAAACCTGGACGGCAGGCCGACTCACGGTTGAAGGCAAGCAGCTTGGCTGGCCAGGTTGAGTCGGTCCTCTTATGGAGCTTTTTTCCAAAGTTGCTCCAAAGTTCTCCAAACTTCTGGGACTTCTTCCTGAAGTTCCCGAAAGGGCCCCAAAGTGTCTCAAATTCACTCCCAGGGTCTGGAAGCTCCAAGATGGTCCTTGAAAGTTGAGGACTTCAGTTCCCACAATCCACTTGGACAAAACCCTTACAAATCCACTGGTCGTGCTCCAAGTTGAGGATTCTTGGTGGTGATGTTCCAGTTGAGCTCTGCTACCCTGTAGCTTGCAGGGAGTCTACTCTTTAGTCCTTTTACAGCAAGGTAATCCACAGGGCTGTAGTTCTAGATGGTGCAGAAGGTGCAATCTTCAGAGTGCATGCCTTAGGAAATGCACATCAAACATCTCAGCATGGCCCGTCTTGCTTTCTTAAGTTTCAAGCTGCAGAGCTGAGAGGCTCTGCCCCTCTCAGATACTTATTCCAAGTTCTCTGGGTCAAGCAGGAGGTCACTCCTGTCCAATGGGGTGTAGGGTACCGCCCCAAGGTATAACCACTTCCTGCAGAGTGTGGCACTATTCTGTCCCAGAGTGCACCAATTCTTTAAAATTCATTATGGCTGATTTTCCAGCAGGGAGAGAAGAGCTGGCTAAACACACCCATAGGATGCTAATCTCCATAGTCTCTCCTCCTTGCATCTGCTAATTCCTTCCTTAAGCCTAGCATCTTGCTGGGTTCAACAGAGTAGAGTTGTAAATGACACTGGAGTCTTCCCCTTCCCTTGAAGTCCATTGTTTACGACTCCTCCCCCTGCTCTGGCATTCCTGTGTAACAGAACACTGCCCTCCCAAAGTCTTATCTCTTCTTGTCTGTACATTTTAGGAGAAATTCAACAATATCATATTGTTGGATTTATTAATACCATTCTGGGCAGTCTTTGAATGGTATTTTTAGCCTTCTCCTATCAAGAGTTAGTAGGTAATAACTTCTTGCCGTGTTAACCCATGTGGCAGGGGATTTGCAATGGGAAAAATGACTTGGGCCATTTTTCCAGCACCAGGGCTTATAAAAACATATTTTATAAGTCCTCTGCTTATATCTACAGGACCCTCCACCCCTGGAACACCTAGGGGTTCTGGATATGTAAAAATATTGCAGATCCTCCCTCCACAGTGCTGCTAGCACCAAAGTCGATTTTGGGCAGCACTTTATCACAATGTGGGGAGTGAAATGTGCAATTTCACTTAACCCAGGGCATATAAAACTCATTTTATAAGGGTCCTGACCACCCACCTATTGAAGACCCTGGGGGTACCTAATATGCCTAAACATTGTAGGTTATCCATCTTTAAGTGCCCCAAACACCAAAGTCGAGTTTGGGCACAATTTACTTTTCAAAAGCAGTCCTGCAACACACAGCCACTTTTAAACTGACCTCAGGCTTCAGCAGTGCACACCTGCAAGTGCAGAAAGGGCTGCTGGTCTCTAAATTGCCATGCCACATTATATACTAGGGACTGAGAGGTATTTTCAATCCCCCTGCACTATTATGTACTAGGGCCTTATAGGGTAGGTCATGCCAATCACAGGGTACCCCAACCCATTGTGTACACTAGTGTATGTAGGTGTTTTCACTGTATTCAAATGATTCTCTTTCAGCATAGCACAGGCCCCGGGCCTGGTTAGGCAGAGTCCAGGGTCAGTCAGAGGTGGTTACCACCAGTACCAGTCAGCAAAAAGTTGGGGGGTGCCCAGGACACCGGATGACTTTGCAATAGTGAGTAACTACTTTACAACCGTAGCCATCTCTGTCTGTTCCTGATGACTGCCTTTCGAATGTCTCGCTGTAATGTGCTAACTTTGAATGCGTTAGCACATTAAACCTCGACCTATGGACTTAACCATTGCTAATTTTTCATTCATTTAAAGCCTTATTGTTATTCGCAAGCAACTTCACAGTTTACATACTGGCTTCAGCAGGTTCGGAAATGTGTATCGACACAGACTTATAGTACCTTTGCACATAACTTATAGGAAGCGCTTTATTTAGCACAGTATGAGGAAGGCGTAAGACTGTAACATATACTGTAAAGTTGGTGATACTTTAGAGACTAGTCATGTATCAGATATATCATAAACTTGAAATGCAATATCAGCGCTGCTAACGCCTTCATCTTTTCTGCATCTTTTGTAGTCCTTTGTTTCGTGACCAGTTGAGATGACTTGCAGAACTGATAATTCGGGCATCGATTTTGGATGGAATTAAACCGCCGGCCTACTGCTGCAAAGCTTTCAATCCTACCGTACATCTCTAATACCATTAAATTTTTTTCTTGAAATATATTTCTTTGCATCAGGGATTCCAAATGCTAATTAGATACTACCGGACTACAACAAATGGGAATGAGGGGTTTCTAAACCAGGCAGCAGAAACATTTTGCTGATTCGGAAAAATGAACCCACGCTTTTTGTATAAATATGTTGCTTTGCATTTTTGGACATGTGTCAGAATCTAATAAAACACAGAACCTGTTTAAGTGAAAAAAAATTAACTAGAAATCAATAATGGAGCTTGTCTGGCTGCTGCGAGGCTTTTCCTCTTTTTCCCAGCGTGTGTTCCATTCCATTCAGTGAGGCAATAAGACCTGCATTCACTTTCAGCCCTGAGGTACATCGATTACAGTAAAGTAAAGACGAGGCAGGCTGTTTCTAATGCAGTGTGGTCTTATAAGGAGGACTTCTATTCTGAGGTACATAGAGCCTTCATTAGTTTACAGCTGGGTATCTTTTGTTTTACTATAGACTTCTCTATTTTCTAGTTACTTTTTCTACTAAACACGCATGAAATCAAGAGCACACAACTGATGAACAAGACCACCCCCACCCCACCCCAAAAAATGTACTAACCTACTAACTACTAATCTTGGGTTCCGGAGTAGCGAGCCACTTCAAAGCCTCGTCAAGGGTCGTAAGCACTACATAAATACATTTACCATTACAATGTCTCTTTTGTTCACAAACAGAGGTTTTTTTTAGTGCCATGCTATGAAGATGGCATGCTAACTTGTTTCCTTTATTCGGTTACATCTGCGCTTTGGAAGTCCCTGAATCTTAAGGGGCACTTATGCGAGTACTACAGAAGTCCTAAGGCACAGCTCTTTGACCCAGCTACAAATTAGAGTGGGACTCGCCTCCTCCCCTGAGTTATATGACATTGTCATATGACGTAAACCAATCCGCGCCATGGCAACGATCTTCTGTGAGCAGAGAACGACCTTCCCCAGCAACCAAATAACGGCCTCATTCAGAGCACCGTGTTAAGTGTGAAATTGGGCCCACCTGTGTTTGCGCACTTAGCACACATCAGGGACTTTGCGCAAATTACGCTCAGTGACTCAGTCCCAGGGGTATTTTCTCTCAAAATTTCAGGTCCTACCTGAAGGTTATTGCTCTTGGAAAACACTTTAGTTTTCCCCATTGCAGGGCACAAAAGTTGGAATGAGGCAAAAGAACACCCTAATACAGTCCTTTATTAGTATTTATGTTTTAACTCAGTTAAAACGTGGCTAAGTGACATAAACCTGGATGAATTTGAATCCCAACTTTTGGACAAAATTACTTCCCTTGAACATACTTAGAATACGACCTTATACACAAAAAAAAAAAAAAAAAACACATCACTAAGGAAACCAGGACAGCCTTGTATCAGCTCTAACAAAGAAAGTGAAAATGATCTTCCCAGGAAACAACTTCAGAGCTGCTGGTCATGTCCTTGTAGTTTCGTGTTTGGAGTGTCGCTTCCCCGTGCCTAAGACCTTGCTGACTCCACATTGGCCTCTCTTAAAGGTATCCTACACGCTACAGCATGTCTCATCAAAGCTCTAAGGAAATAGAACCATATTACCCTTACCACGATGAACCTCTACCGGCTCTGTTTTCTGTCTTGAACCATCTTCAAAACCAGCTGCATCATCCACAAAGCTCCCACCTATGTGGCTAACAAGCTCACTATCACCAGTGGCTTTAGGCACATCCATAGACAGCAAACCATGAGATTGGAGATGAAGAAGTGCAAAAAACATAAAACAAAGCAACAGGACCTATACCTATATGAATCCAGGATACGGAACAACAACTCTATATCGACCACAACCTCCCCAACCCTGCTCCAATGTAGGAATGACTTAAAAACGCATGCGTTTTTAGCTCATTCCCAACAGACTGGGACATGCAAGGCTGCCAAACAAGATTGCTGCTTAATTGCAAAGTTGTATCCCCGCGGCCAATAATCGTTTATAATCCCGCTTCATCACCCTTCGGCACACCCCATGTACCCCACTTTCATGCTAAATGTGAACAATGGGAATCTGCTGAGCACACTGAGGTGAGACTACTCACTGCAGGCTGAGTGGCAGCTGCCCTGTGTTAAAGCAAACGTCTCATTCTAAATAAAGCACAGACAAACACAGTTTTTAGCAGTCAGGAAGAAACGTTTATTTGCTATATCTAGAGGGAGAACATCCAGCAACCAACTGCACCAGACTGCTGGGGGTCACACATCTGAGAACAATACACTGAAAACAGTTGGCAAGCAATAAATCATTGTGGTCAGGTGATAATCTAGAGGCTAATTCAGGAGGCGCACCCAAGGTGCATCGAAACGGCCTGCAAGACAATTCGAGAAAACACACAAGCTAAAAACATCCTGCACTCGATAGAAAGTCTGCCATTGGTTGATGGACCTGGAATTTTATTTAGTGACACTGATGGAGGGGAAGAAGATGCCGAATAAATTGGTCAGTCAACAGTCTTTCTGGGGCGGTGATGGCACCATGGTCTATGCGGTGTAAAAAGGTTCAGGAAGGGGTTTACCCCTATCCAGTGTGTTGTTGGTGGATGTAGAAGCTAGTTAAAGTACAAACCACCATCAGAATATACCGAAATTTGTTAATAGGGGTCATTTCAATGTAATCCACTTGGAGCTCCTCGAGGGGCATCTGTGGTGGGGCAAAATGTACTGGTGGAACCTTTGTTCCCTTGCCTACATTGTTCTGAGCGCAGGTCAAACAGCATTGACATATCTGCGCAGTCATTCTCTGTAACTTCGCATTTGCCCAAAACTGCAGTATACTTTTGGTCAACCCATCCTGACCCAAATGAGCGGGCTCATGCATCAGCTAAGTCACTGAATACAATAGGGCATCGGGCAGGAGATACCTTTTTCTGTTCATAGTCATCCAACAACCCTGAACATGTGTGCCCGTTTTTGCCCGATTGTCCAATTCATCCTCAGTAACTTGTTTCTGCTTTCAGCTATTCCTTTAGGGCTAAAGTCCTGCACCCCCTTTTCCATGTCAGGGTCATAGTGGGCCTACATACGTGAGGGCAGTGGGGAAGGAAGCAGTCCTCTTGACTTGTTTTATCTGCAAAATCATTTCCCCTCCCCACATCATCAGTTATTTTCTTATGAGTGCTACATTTTACCACCAACACTTTGGCAGGTAAGGACAGTGCATTCAGTAACATCGTTATCAACACCCCATGTTGTATTTTAGCACCTTGTAAAGTAATAAACCCTCTCTCAGCCCATAATCTACCAAAATTGTGGGCGACACCAAAGGCATATTGACTATCCGTATAAATGCTCACCCTTTTTCCCAAGGCCAGTTTACAGGCTCTGGCTAGTGCTATCAGCTCAGCTGCCTGGGCGGAGTTCTAATGTATCTTGCATGTCTTTACTGCTGTATGGAGTGCAGTTATAGCATGTGCTGCCGCAGTACTGCCATTTGGTAATTTAAAACAGGACCCATCCACCTGGAGATTTCTATCCCTATCTGTCAAAGGTACATCTGACAAGTCGATCCGACCTTTCGTTTGCTCGTCTGTCTGTAACATGATGGAATGGGTGTGCACCTCACCCATTCCATCACATTCAACATTGCACACTACAGGCAAACAAGGTAGCAGGATTAAGAGTCTTGCATCAGTGTAAAGTTACATGTGGGCTAAAAAGACACAATTCATAATGAGTCAGTCGAGTATTGGTAAGATGTTTGCGTCTTTGTCCTACTCAACAATAAATCCACAGAGTGAGGTGCATAGACGTGTGCAGTATGTTCCATCCACAAAGTCTCGGCTTGTTGAAGGGAGACTGCAGCTGCTGCGACCACCCTTAGACACGGGGGAAGGGCCTGAGCTACTGTGTCTAGTGTTGCAGAAAAATAGGGACATGGGCGCTTGTGATCACCCTGCTATTGGTTAAGGACAGACAGCGCGCAACCATTTTTTTGTGTATCATTGGTGTGCGTAGCCCAAATTCTGTGGTCAATATCCTTCAGATGCTCAGGAAGGATGTGCAATATTCTGAAAAACACAGATCTAGTCATCATGGTCACATTGTCTGAATCACATTCCAAATAAATCCCATCTGCTGTACACCTGATGATGGCATTCAGTTTCATTAATACATCTAGTCCTAAAAGGTTAAAGGCACACTTGTCTAAGATTACAGATTCATGCTTGTCTGTTATAGGACCAGTCGTATAGTGCAAGGGCTGGAAGATGGGACTGGCAACTCTGACATTTGGTAACTCCCACAGACACATTTACTTTATTGGAGAGTGGGACCTGGGACAAGGTCTGTTTAGTCAGTGACTTGTTGGTGGCCCCTGTGTCTAGTAGAAATTTAACGAGGGTGTTCTCTACTGTCCCCATCACATATGGACCGCTTAAATCCTGGGGGCAACACACTTCTATTCACCAACCCTCTTGGGCCTCCTTGGTCCTCATCTTCCCCATAGTAATCGTTTTAGCGCGGTATTTCATGCATCATCACCGCAATCATTTGGGCTTGTGGTTGTGCATGGTGTCGACGTAATTATTATTCCGCCTAGGGCCATTTCCCTTTGTTGCATATGACCAGAAAACGGCGGTTGGGATCTACCTTGCCCCTCCTGCTACCTCTCCCTCTTAGTGTGCGGGGTTGTGGACATTCACAAACCCAATGGTCAGGGCTGCCACAGTTATGGCATGTACCTGGAGTAAATATGTTACAGGGAGGGGCTGAACTGGTACTCATCTGAGCCCCCCTCCCTCTTCCCTTATTTTGATATTGTTGCATTTGTTGTATTAGTACTTAATGTTTTAACTCCCTGTGTTTCTTCTCCTTCATCTTCTCCTTCTCCTGATCTAATTTCTAAAAATGCTGAGCCAAAGTCAGCACCTCTGCCAAAGCCTGTCACGCAAGCCGTTCACAAAACAGCTACACAAGGCGAAGTGTGCACGGTCCATGTCCATCGGTATCCCACTATGCGTTGGGAAAACCTTTTGAATCTTAGAAAAATAGGCGGACACCTTCTCTTCAGGCTCCTGTTAGCATGCTATAAGGCTTCGCTAATCCATCGTTTTGCGGGGCACAATCGTTTCTAGTCTCTTTACTAAGCGACCAGCAAATTTCTGAATATCCTCATGAGGTTCGGTCCTGACCTTCCTGTCCTTTTCTTTCTGTACCAAGGAATTCTAATCTATCTTGAATTCTGCGCGGTCTTTCTTCCTCAATTTTCATAAATCGGCAGCTAAAATGATACTAAACATCTGTTCTGAATCATCCAATGTCATGGGAGTGAACCTCAATGTGCGCTCTGTTTGGGAATACCATTCCTCCGTGTTTTCTCATATGTCGGCGTACTGAGTGGCAAAAGTGAGTGAGTTCAGTGTGTGACCATGGGACATGTACATGCATAGTTGCATTTGCCACATCCAAGCCTGGTACTTCTCTCAGTGGCAGGACTTTATCGTGCATAACGCACAAGGGAATTACTGTCTGTCTACATTATCTTGGGAGTGTGATTGTTCCTTATCCTTTTGTTGTTGCAACGCCTGGACATGGTGCTCGCATTCATCTATTTGATCCAATATCTTGTCTTACCAATTTGGTAAGCATTGATAGATAGGCTGTCTGGGCCGAGAAGGTAAATGAGTATCTTTTAAACATTCTTCAGTGTCTTTAGCATGTTGGAGTGAGGATAATTGAGGATAGTCCTGACTTTGGGGGAGAGGGGGTAAGGAATAAACCAATACTTACACATAGGTGCTTCATCCTAAAGTTAAAATTGGTGAGGAAGCTATTACCATAGGCCTTTGAACCCTCTTTCATTATGGCATGATACTTGTGTTCTACCTTTTCCTGTTTTCTTTGGCCATCTAAGTATTTGATCTAAGTCCTCTTGTTTAATCATCATCCCCTTCTACCTCCAATAATCGTTGATCAGTGGGTGCAGCTTCTAGGGTCAGGCTCCATGAGAAGGATGTTTTTCTTGCTCCTGCACTGGTACTGCAGGGGCATAAGCAGGAGGTCGGAAACTATTAGTTAGTATATGTTCTATCGGGGTCCTTGGCATCACTGGATGCTGAGGGGGCAACTGTATGATCTATGGGTTTATGAACCAAAGCTTTATGAGCTGACATTTCTGCTTCTCGTCCTATCTCTATCAGCTTTTCTTAGTTCTTTTTCTTTTCGTAGGCTTGGGCTTTTCCCCTTTCCGCTCCCTCTCAAGGAACCCCGTAGTTTCTGGCCCGTGCATATTCATCCCAGCAATGTAAGGCCTTATACTTCAATAATTAAATCTTTCCATGTCTTTCCCTAACCATTAAACATTGTCATAAATAATTCAACTTTGCTTTGTCACAGGATCCTATTTCTGGCCATTGTAAATCTGGATTGGCTTTAGTATAATCATGCCATTGTTTTAGAAATAGGCCTGCCTGGAGACCCTTTTCCTTCATTACATACCAAGCTGGAATCTAATGTCTTCAGATGCAAAACAGACAGCATAGGGATGTTTCCTTGCTTGAAGTATGCCATATGTTTGTCTTGAAGAGAGTCATAGTAAATCATCCATATACTGGGATGAGAATCAGGTTACATGACTGTAACACATGACACATCCAATAGTGTGTATGCAATGTCATATACATGAAAATAAATTTTTGATGAAATGTTATGTTATGTTACAGCGAGGTCCTAAAGCTCATGTAGGAAGTTTTGTGTCTCTAATATATCGGGAAGAGAATTCCATATATTTTGGGCAATGACAGCAAACCTTGTGCCACCCAGTCTCTTTTGTTAAACTTGGGGACCTCTAGCAAATTAGAATGAGCTGATCTAAGGTTACGTTTGGGGGTATAGTTCCGGATTATGAAGGTCACAAAGGTTGGATTTTTGCCGTAACGGGATTTGAAAATGATTCACCCAATTTTAAACAAGGTCCTCTGGGCAAGTGGCAGCCAGTGTAATTTTGCCATGAGAGGTTTAGTGTGGCAGTGTCTAGGCTGGCACCAGGCAAGCCTGTCAGCCTGGTTTTGAACCAGCTGCAACCTCTGACTCAGTCCCTTTGGAGGTCCAAGATAGAATGAGTTTGGATAGTCGATCCAGAACATGACCAAGGTGATTATGATCTGAATGATGGCCTCGAGAGTAAAATATTTCTGGATTTGTTTGTTTTTCCGAAGCTGGAGAAAGCAAGATGAGGTTACTGCGCCTATCTGAAGTTTCATAGATAGATCTTCATCAATGATGATCCCAAGGCTCTTGACCGCTTTTTTTGGGGAAGGAGGAGAACTCATCTCCACTGGCCAAATGGAAGGGTTCCAGCTATGCGGTTTGTTTTTAGTCATCACAATTTCAGTCTTATCAAAATGTAACTTTAACAGATGACAATTCATCCAGTCACGGATGTATAACATGGTGCTTCCGAAGAACTCTGTAGATTCCATTGTGTCAGTGATGTTGAACAGCAACTGCATGTCATTGGCAAAGTTGTATATCTTCACCCCCCATCTCTGTAAGGTGCGGACTAACGGGCAGATATAGAGGTTGACAAGATGGGGGGACAAAGAAGACCCCTGTGGTACTCCTCAGTTGAGTCCTACCTTTGGCGAGGAAAAAGGGGTGAGTCATACCGATTGTAAATGGACAAAGAGGAAGGACTTCATCCAATCTAATGCATATCCCTGCAAACCTGCGGCCTTGAAACACTTGATTAAGATGTCATGATCTACCGTGTCAAAGGCTGCAGATAGATCTAACAGGACCAGTGCCTTTGTCTACTTCTTCTCACATGTCGGCAATTACAGAAAGAATAACACTTTCTGTAGTGTCAGCAGGGCGAAAACCTGCCTGGTGGGGATCAAGAAATGAGGAGTTCACTAGGAATGTGCATAAGAGTTGGGCAATGTGTGCCTTCAGTATCTTAGCTAAGTAAGAGAGGAGTGAGTTGGGGCGGTAATTTTTCAAGATGGAGGGTTCTTCCCCAACTTTTTTTTGAAGTGGGATGACTACCGCCTCCTTAAAAGTGTGAGAGACAATACCCTGACTTAAAGATGAGTTAAGCAGACAGATCACTGGATCTGGGAAGTGTAAGAAGATTATTTTTAGGATCCATGGAGGACCGATGCCCTCCGTAGATCCAGATTTGACCTTGACCATCAATTTCAGAAGATCATCTTTAGTAATGACCGGAAAAGCTAAGAGTTTTATTGGATTCACATCTTCCGAGCAAGTAGTGCTAGTTAAGGGGCTGGAAGGGATGCTGTCTCTAATCGTCCTAATTTTATTGATGGAAAAAGAACTCAAGTCATCACACAGTTTTTGAAAGGGGACTATCGGCATACTTGAGCGATCAGGGATAGAGAGTCCTGTAACAGTATCAAATATGTATTTGGTTTTATTTCCAGAATTTAGGATTTTGTTTGAGAAATAAGTGGATTTGGACTCCCAAGTTGATTTCTTCTATGTCTTTAGTCGCAAAATGAAGATGTCCTTAATCTCCAGAGTGTATGTATTCCGAATAATAGAAAGGTGAGTAAAAGTAACTTGGTACAAACAATTATCTAACATTAAACAACAAAATATAAAATCATCAATTAAGATTTGTAATTCAACAAGTCACTCTCTAGAGGCTAAGACAGGGTACAAATTAAAAAAAAATCAAGATAGACAGAATATCCGGACAACTTGCCTTACTGATCTCACTAAAGAACAAAACTGAATGTGTTTTCTTTATGGTTACTAAGCTACAAATTGTTGATGCCTATATAGTCTAACACAGGTATGGAAAAATAAAAATGAAAGACAAACTTGAAAAATATTGCAAATATGTTTGAGGTAAAACAATGTGTCAGTAGAATGAGATCTTAAAACACAGAAAATAAAGTGGAATTTTGAAATTATTAACACATTGGCAATATCAGGATAAAAAAACTTGAAAATCAAATCAAATCATGGAAAAAATGGATTATTAAATCGAAAAAAAGAGTGGATCTGTGAGGGGAATACCTACCTTAAGAGGAAGACACTGTTTTACGGATGCCAATCTTGCTTGCATACAACATGGAGAAAAGCAAGAAAAGAACCCAGAGGCCAGAAGGGATGCGTGTGACATGGAGGATGAGGAGGGACACAGTGGAAATACTGGACATGTGCCGGGAGAGGAATAGGAAAAACAGCACTTGAGAAGAGAGAGAGGCCATCTGAGAATCGGAGAATGAGAATTTACTTGTTTGGAGAGAGACCAAAGAAAGAAGACACACATGAACCTATCAAGAAGGCAGAAGATGGAGTCTCGGATAGCAGGGACCCAACCTGCAATCCTATGTTTCCCAAGGAGTCAGTAGGATGCCAGATCCAACTACGTGGTCTGGGGATGGACCGTGCCAGGCGTGTGACATAAGGAAGCTTGGTGGGAGGGCTGGAGGAATGAAAGAGGGAATTGTGTATGAAGGCCCATGCTTGGGGCATAAAAGGCCATTTATTGTTTTCACCATATAGAAGTTAAAAGATAAAATTGATCTGAGGAGTCTTAACAAGGGAAAGATAAGCCCAGGAAGAGATAAAAAAGAAAAAGCAAATACTGAGACCAGACCATATTATTTTTCCCTTAACTATTAATATTTTAGAGGGACAGATAGATTATATGACAAGAAGAAGAAAAGTATAGAAAGAAATGAGAGATAAAAGGAGGAAAGTTGAACAAATTAATTATTCAACATACCTACCTGTTTTTTTGTGTGTTTTTCTCTCGAGGAGCAAGACCACTCTGGATGCCTGAGAAATGGCAAACACAATTTGGTCTCAGTCACCAGGAAATCTGCAAGAGAATAGAAAAGGTTTTTTTTGGAAACTGAACTATAACTATAAGAGAACCTTGTGAACTCTAGTATAAATAAATTGATTCACACAAGATAAAATGTGAAGGTGCCCTCCATCCACTCACATGATCATTGAAAAACAATGAAAAGAGTGACTAAATGTGTTAAACTGCAATCCCGTGGGTGCAAGACTCGAAGAGATAACAGGATACAAGAATTCCATTAGAGGAGACACCAATCCTACTGAAAAACAGAGCAGATTGTTATGCCCAGGACTCTGACAAGTAACAAACTGGAACAAGGGGAGAATTCGGGACACAAATCGGGTTTCAGTTTGGGGCACTGGCCCTTCATGTATAAGAAAAATAGGTCAGGAAGTGAATTGGAACACTCCTTAAAGTGCCTTGTGACCATCACTATTCAATTCCTACATGGTCCCCCGTGACTGACTCCTACAAGATTGGATGTCACATGAATGAAGATGGCACACAGTTCCATCTCAAGCTTCAAGATGAACCTTTCCAACATTCTCCACTTAAATCACTGCCTTTGACAAAATCATTTGTGAATGTAGAAGAATTTTGTTCTGCCTAAATGGTAAAAAGGCCATGTCAATACATCGCCTTAGTTCTACATTTGCCAGAAGAACTGAACCCTCCTGCAGCCCCCATGCAAAAAGCCTACAATTAGTAATGCACTTTGATAGTAAATGACCATTTATTCACCAAATCAATCTGGACTTCAAAACATCATTCCACCATCTGTGTCTGCAAAAAGAGGTTCTGCTGCTGCTCCAGTCAGAAAATTGCCTCAATCTACCCTGTGTTCATATCTTGCTTGAATTAATACACCAGCGTACTTCATCCTCTTCCTAGTATATCTGTCTGAAATTTCCGGAGAATTCAAAACAGCACAGTCACATCACCCCAGCCATGAAATCCCTCCCTGCAAAAAAGGGTGACCTGGCATTCCATTGCTTCACACCATAGTATCTCTAAAAACTGTTTGTCCCTTTATTGACCAGAAACCTCAGGTCTGCTCACCAGCACCAACTGTTGACCAGGCCATTTAGATACAAGAGATATGGTGGTCAATTGCTCCAGTCTCACTGCTCCTCCCCTTGGAATGCTCCGTCTCTACAAGTGAGACTGAAAAATGGCTACCTCAAATCAAGAGATCCTTAAAGACCCACTTCCTGACCCTGTCATTTGGATAACCATATCCTCTTTTCAGCAATCCTGTCCAGTTTGATCCTTAAGCCATGCCTATTCAGATGCCCAAAAATAACTCTGCCTTCCTCTCTCAGGCTCTCTGGACTCTTGCTCTTCTTCGACAAGACATATTTAATGGCAGGTTACTCCAGACACTGTCCATCCATGCCAAATATTGACCATTTCTCCTTCATCAGGTTTTTGCAAATGTTACTCCCTCTTATACGTACCCTACCTATCTTAGGGTGGTTATTAGTGCTTTACAAAAATCCCAAATAAAATAAAATCATTTTTAAAAATGCACTTCTGAATTTCTGCCTTTCGTAGGTTTTAATGAATTCTCTTGTAATTAATTTTTTTCTAGATTTAACAAGGTGAGATGCAATTGAAACTGATTGGCATGTTTTGGAAATGGCCCTTTTTGCAGGGTTACCCCAAACTTTTTGCCTTCCTCCTCTGACCTTGTTTTTGCTGGCTTTAGGACTCTCTGCACTTTTTCACTGCTAACCAGTCCTAAAGTGCATGTGCTCTGTACTCTAATCATGGTAACATTGGCTTATCCACAATTGGCATATTTGATTTACTTATAAGTCCCTAGTAAAGTGCACTATATGTGCCCAGGGCCTGTAAACTACATGCTATTAGTGAGCCTGCAGCACTGATGGTGCCACTCACTCATTAGCCCTTTAAACATGGTTTAGGCCTGCCATTGCAGAGCCTGTGTGTGTAGTTTTCAACTACCATTTTGACCTGAGAAGTTAACCTACTTGCCAGACCCAAACCTTCCTTTTTATTACATGTAATTCACCCCTAAGGTAGGCCTTAGGTAGCCCCATGGGCAGGGTGCAGTGTATTTAAAAAGTAGGACATGAACATTTAAGTTTTACATGTGCTGGTAGTGAAATACTCTTATATTCACTTTTTACTACTGCAAGGCCTCTCTCTCCCATGTGTTAACTTTGGGATTGCCTTAGACACCTTTTAAGTGTAATTTCCAGTTGGGAGCAGATCGAAATTTGGAGTTTGGTGTCTCTGGACTCGTAATTTAAAATCTCAACTTATACTGAAGTCAGATTTTAATTTGTAAGTCTGAAAATGCCACTTTTGCAAAGTTGGTATGTTCTTACTTTAACCATTCTGTGCCTCTGCCTGTCTTTGAATACACATCAGGATTGGGTGGCAGCTGGGCTTTGTGCATTCCCTCTAGACAGTCATACAAAGGGAGCTGGAGTGTGACATTTCTATCCTAATGGTCCATCACCAGGCAGATGGGCCTTCCAAAGGTAAATTGGGAGGGAGTAGCTGACACTTGCACCTGAACAGGGATGTGCCTGTCCCCACACAAAGAGCTGCATACTCCCCTGTAGTGCGTCTGGAGCCAGGGACGGAAGGGCAGGGACCTTGTGAGGTTCAAAGGTCTCTTTGAAGTTTGCCTACTTTAAAGACTAAAATGGGTATAAGTACTGGGCATCAGGCACCATGTACTCAATTCACTTTGGGGTCCTTAGGAGACTCTACCAAGAAGAGGACCTGTGCTACAGGAGGATCTGCCACTTTGCTAACTGCTTTGCTGTGTTGGCCTGCTGGTCTACAGGAGGGACTGTCACTTTGCAACCTGCTCTGCTGTGTTAGCCTGCTGCCTCTGACCTGGGTGATGAGAAGGACTGGACCTGTTCTCTACAACCTTTTGTAACCTAAGTAACTCCAAGGGCTTGTTGGCTTGCCCCCGGTTCAGGAAATCTCAGGGCCATCAAAGATTTCATTCGCACAAACAACCACTGCTAGGCTGTGATAATCTGTAGTCTGACTCTGCCTGACTTGCCCTCAACCAGTCTTGGGCCTTCGCAGAGTGTCTGCAGCCACGTTTGGGCATCTGCATGCATCAGCGCAGTGCACCGATTAAGAACCGTCATGTCTGCCTGGTCGAGCGCAGACCGTCGTGTTTGTCGACTTCGTTGAAGCAGTAGCACCCGAAGGCAGTTCAGCGCGACCGCGCACTCTGCACATATCAAGGAAAGACGGGCATCTGCCCTCCGTGACTCCAGTCACCGCATTGTATCCAGCAAGGGGAGACTGCAGCAACGCGGGTCCCGATCCTGAGGCCGACAGCACTGCTGCAATCCCCCGAGAAAGGTACTGTGGACTTCGGGACCCAGCTGCCCACCAGCGCTCTCGCGGGCAGCCCCGAACGGAGCGAATAGATCAGTCTCCCACAAACTTAACATTGCTTTTAACTGTAATAACTTAGGAAGTATTGCTTCATGCTGACCCAGGGAGAAAGTCTGTTCCCGATCCACGGCATGGATCGCTGTCATTTTCCCAGCGTAACTGTAAAGAACCTACTGAAAGAGCAAGGGCTGTTTCAGCATGATACATTCTTGAAGTATTCGTAACATGAGACGCTTTAATTGGATTCTTATAGTTTTTATCTGTTTTAAAGATTAAAAGAGATACTATTTTCATACCTCACATTGGAGTCTTTTTTGTGGTGTTTTCATGTGTTACTGTATCCATGTATGCACAACTGCTTTACACATTGCCTCTTTTGTTAAGCCTGACCAGAGGGTGAGAACATGCTGATTTAAGTGTGTGACTGACTTACCGTGACTAGAATTGCGGTCCCTACGAGCACAGAGTGCATACCTCTGACAACTAGAGACCTGATTTCTAACAGTGTGTTTTAAATCATCTAATTTTCAAATGTGTATTTTTGTTACATGATGGAATTTAGATGAAGCACAATGTGATATGAGGACACAGACAGATGGGTTTGACCTTTTATTTTTAATTTCTGTACATAAGGCACACACATTTTCTGTTGTTTTTTATGAGGTTCATTATTTTATGGTTATATGATTTAATAATGTAGACTTGTAAGCAGTTTTAGGTAATTATCAATAAATTGACTCACAGTTATTGTTTAACTTGATGTGTGAAAAAAACATTTAGGAAATGTAATAAAAAAGTGGACCTTCAAATATACAAAAGCAATATGCAAACAACCAAGTATTGTGAAGTATCAAAAATACATATTTATTTATACTAAAGATATTTTTGTTTTATTTTATTTATTTTGATCAAAATTGAGAAAAATATCATAAAAATGGTTTCACAAAGTGTGCAATATAAGTTTTCAATGTTCAGCACATTGTTGGTCCATGGTCCCTATTGTAGGCATGCAGGCATACTTACGCACTCATACAATACCTATTGCTACATAGATTTTCTGTGAAAATATTATACATGATTAATATGTAGTTTGCGACAAACCATGGACTAAACAGTGAAATGATTACAGTTCAATTATTGTCACATAATTTCAATATTGAAAAACATTCATAATTGCCATGGCTGAAGAAAGTTTCATGTCCTACGCGCGTTTCAGCGTTTGCGCCTTCATCAGGTAGCCATGTATGTAAAGAACCTTGTCAGATACAAAGAGTCATCTGACCTTTAGACATAAGGGATGATAACTTCGGTGCTGAAATATTCTATGCACCTATAATTACAATATATGGATGCATTCATCAAAAGGAAATTATGGAGAACGATGCACTCTCTTGGAGGTATGTGTGCATGTTCATGAGCCCACCAGTGTCGCAAGAGGAATAATGGAGGGGTCAATATCCCACACTTTGGGAAGAAAAGTAGCAATGATCCAATGATGGACCGCTCTGCCTGGTAACGGAGGAGTTGGTATGGCACCGTCCTGAATGATAGGACCATTTTTCTGTTGGTCACGTCCTGCGCTGCATGCCGCGCATGCGCTATACGAATGTCTACAAGGCTAGAGCCTTGGGGACATTCGTATAGCGCATGCGCGGCGTGCAGCGCAGGACGCGACCGACAGAAACATCGTCCTATCAAGCAGAGCGGTCCATCATCCATGGCAATTATGAATGTTTTTCAATATTGAAATTATGTGACAATAATTGAACTGTAATCATTTCCCTGTTTAGTCCATGGTTTGTCGCAAACTACATATTAATCATGTATAATATTTTCACAGAAAATCTATGTAGCAATAGGTATTGTATGAGTGCGTAAGTATGCCTGCATGCCTACAATAGGGACCATGGACCAACAATGTGCTGAACATTGAAAACTTATATTGCACACTTTGTGAAACCATTTTTATGAAATTTTTCTCAATTTTGATCAAAATAAATAAAATAAAACAAAATATCTTTAGTATAAATAAATATGTATTTTTGATACTTCACAATACTTGGTTGTTTGCATATTGCTTTTGTATATTTGAAGGTCCACTTTTTTATTACATTTCCTAAATGTTTTTTTCACACATGGAATTTAGACCCTGATTTAGGAAATTTAGTCAGGGGTACCCCTATTTTTGCAAACATTGTTTAACTTGATGACAGTCACTTTTTAATCTTACTGAACACCTCCCTCCATTCCCCCTAGCTAAGTCAGGACTTCGATTGACGACTCGTACCTGTTTTTAGGTTTCGCCTGCACAGCGCTTTCACTGTGCTTGAGAAATCTATTGGTTTTAATATAAACTTAAAAGGGACTTACATCCCACCTCCTCTCTTTCCTGTCTACTTTTTGGTTCCTCTGCGTGCCACTTACCTTTCCTCCATTTCTATTGACTGTAGCATATTTTTCTGCATTTGCCAATGCTTTCAGCGTCTGCTTCTCTTATCAGTTCCCACCCCCGAAATACTGTTAACATCCACTTTGGTGGAACTATATTTTCATAAAGTTTTGCCTTTTACTCTTGCAGGATATTTATATAACAATTTATCAGAGATTAAGTGATTTGCATAGAATCTCAGGATGTTGCGCGGGGCGGCTGAGACTCGAACCGTGATCCCCAGCTCTCGAATCAGCAGTTCTAGCCACTGCGCCACATCCTTTCCACTCCCGTGTTATCTGTCAGGGAGCTCTTTCCTTCTCCCAGAGGATGATTGATAAAAACAGCTCTGTAATCTTACAAAGGCGAAACCGATGCATTACCAATGCTTGTTTGTTCTTCAAGTTAATCTGAATTAAGGTTGGATCTAGTTATTTCCTTGGCCCCCGTATCACTTATTACCTTCTTAGTTGCTTTTCGGCCCTCTCCGTCCCATCCACCACCACCCACGCATGCTTCATCCCACCTATTTTTTTTAAAAACGTTTATGCATTTTTTTCTTTTTAGTTACCAAACTAGGATTGAGAACACAAAAGATAAAAAATAAAGTTGCTGCGTCATTCTGTAGGCAGGTGCATGAATGATGCGCACACCTACAAAACATCTTGGGCCATTTTTTAAAAACTTTTAAAATAATTTTTTAGCCATGCTGTCTAGCTAACACCATTGGCAAAGTCAGTATATCCGAAATGCGCAGCCTATTGATTTGACAATGGTTAGAGAATTTCCGTACCTTCCCATCACCCTTGACACTTTCAAACTGAAAGAAGCAAAAAACAGGCTAGCAAGGATGGGACAATGAACAATAGGACAGGTGGCAGCAAAACAATGGAGGGCTAGAAGGAGGCAAGACAAACGGCCTGAGAGGGGAGACGGACTGCATAGCATGCACTCGTATGGAGCGCTAGGAATAAAGTTAAAAAAAGTACCTCAAGAACGGCCAGTGCAAGGACATTGGCCGAGGACCGGAAGCTGTACTTGGAACATGCTCTATGGCATTGGACCAACACACAACAAAGTGAAGCCAGAAGGTGCCTGTGTGGTACTGACCAATGAGAGGCAATTAAATGAGACGGGCGTTGCAGGCAACAAATAGTAAGTTATGGGGGGCTGTAAGCCCCTTTTAAGATTTTTTTGTTAACAAGAGATTTTGCAAGCGCATCGCAAGTGCTGTGCAGACGAAACATAAAAATGTCTGACACCCTCTGCTTTAAGGACATTTACTTTTTTTCTGTCTCAGAAACAAGCACCCATTTTGAGACCATGCTGAGAAAAAGAATGTCACGCAGGTCGCGTCAACATGGCAGCCCTCTTGGTATTCTCCTACTCCAAAAATGCAGCCACTGCACCAGTAGAGGCACTTTCGGAGATGCCAGACAGGCGGAGTCTCTACATACGGACAGGTGAGGGCTTTTGCCGACCTCCTGCCAGTCTCCAAATTAGTCTGCCTTTTAACTTACAGCCTTAGGAGACAGTGGGCTGCCCCTTAACTCTACATCGTTTCTTTCTTCCATATCCCCATTCATTATTTCCGTTTTTCTTGTGTTTCTTTAAAAAAACACTTATACTTTGCCGCACTACATTGCTGAAGTGGAATTATTAAGCTGAGATTAAGTTGAGACTTCTCTTTTGAAACACACTGGGCGTCTTTGGAGGGCATAGTGTCTCTCACGTGGACCCATTGGATGGAGGAGGAGGAAGAGCATTGGTTCCTACAGCAGGCTGGACACAGAGCAGTCGTGGACAGGAAGACAGGAAAAGTCAAGACTGTAGAAGGGATCATAACTGTCGACTGCTAGTAGATATGAGAGTGACTTTCAGCCTGCTAGTAGATATGAGAGTGACTTTCAGCCTGCTACTAGATATGAGAGTGACTTTCAGCCTGCTAGTACATATGAGAGTGACTTTCAGCCTGCTAGTAGATATGAGAGTGACTTTCGGCCAGTCCTAGTTTTCACCGCCCCCCAATCATGTAATTGACCTGTGAGCCAGTACTTATAATGGGAGCAGCAAAATAGAAGTTCTATTGGCTTAAAATCACTCATCGTATAGGGCCACATTGGACAGCTAAGGGGAAGGAGTCGAAAGAAGCACTCGGAGGTGATGAAGAAATGGGCAAAGCATTTTGAAACCAATTTGCATCAGTCGTATTTAGAAGCCTGGGCTTCAGTTATACATCCGCAGCAGCGCAATCAGCCACTGAGTTATCCACAGTTGTGTTTGATCATACACTATAATTATTTTTCGGCTGTGGAATGCGTGCTAGCAAGGCAGGGGGAATGGATCTGGCATTTGTCGAAGTGCAGTCACGCAGAGATAACCGAAGTGGCCAATATGCCAATGTGACCTTCAGAAGGGCAGAGGCGCTTTCGAAAGAGCATTTCAGGCTGAACAAGATGGAGCGGGTCCAGAGGCCACCGTGGCATTATAATCAGCGGCATGGAGACAAGTTAACACCCAGGCACACCGGTCATTGATACAGAGAGGTACAATTTTAAAGCTAACCGCGTTAGATATTGTTCTGCTCTCTAAGACTGAAACTTCTTTTGCCATGACAGCCGATTCCTTTCAGACAACATGCCACAAAACAGTTTCTCTGAAATACTTTCCCCCTCGCGGGTCTGCCTGATCCAATCCCTTTTTACTTCTCCCCCTCTACGCCCCTTCAGACGTTTTGTCTTTGTTATGTTTTACTTTAGAACTCATGTTACTGTGTAACACTGTCTTTTCCTATTGGTATTTTAGGCTCCAGTAACGAATGTAATTTTGTAACTGGTGATTCCTCATGTAAAGCGCTCTGATACCTCTGGGTCTAGCCAGCGCTATATAAAACTCTTCAAATAAAAGAAATAAAAAAAAAAAAAAAAAAAGTTAATGAGTGCCCTATGTTTGCTTTCCTCAAAGCAATGTTCCAGAAGACTGGTGTGTCGAATAACCAATCAACACGTGCCCCCGGGGCTCAAAGGAATGGTGTGCTCAAAGCAGTTCTACAAATGAAAACCCTTTCCTAAAAGTCAGCCATAGTCACACAGTGCCTCATTTATTGCTTCCTGACACAGCAGAGCACTCCACAGTTGGTGTGAGTTGTTTTTCGAATCCTGGTTTTATTCTTTGATAGTTGTAGTTATGGTTTTCCATTATAAATGCAGAACACTATGGCTCCGAAAATGGGGCAGTGTAACCAATACCCGGGTTACCAGTAACTCCAGGAGTGCGGAAAGGCAGGCCCATAATCGGTTGGACCGTGAGGTCTATACCGGCCATTAAAGGCCGGCTCCAGGGAGTGGGCCTTTAACAGTAGCGACCCGTGGAGGGAGTTCCGTGGGGCGGTGAGGCAGGGCGGGGGAGGGGCAGGGTGGGGGGTAGTAAACACCGGAATATGGATGAACGGAGGTAAGTAAACAGTTAAATAAATAAAACGAATTTCGTTGCGCGCGCTGCAACGCATTTTGCAATGCAGCGCGTGCAACGAAATTCATTTTATTTATTTAAATGTTTACATACCTCCGTTTATCCATTGTCCGGTGTTTACTACCCCCCACCCTGCCCCTCCCCCGCCCCGCCTCACCGCCTCACGGAACTCCCTCCACGGGCCGCTCCTGGCCTTTAATGGCCAGTATAGCCCGCTACGGAGGGCTATAAGGTTATCAGAACATTCCGCCCCTAGAGGGCAGAATGTTTGAACAAATAAAACAGGCCTCGCGGAGCCTGAGGGGGTTGAAAACCCCAGCGTTCCAATGTTCTAATAAGCATTGAAGAATTACAGGGAGACATGGTAAATTCAGGTTAGTTTCTCCTAAAAATGTCAATTTTGTTTGCCAGCTTCACTTCATTTTTCAGCAGCTGAATTCTCTGTGTGAAAATAAAGACATCTGCGGTGTTCCTGCAGGTCTCATAAATCCAGTGTGTCCAGTAACCAAGTTACAAGCCCTATCGCGATTAAGAGTCCTCTCATAATGACGGCCTAAGTCTCAAAGAATGAAAAGAAAAAATAGAGGGTCAGAGCAAGATGGCTGCCGGCTGGACATTGAATTACTTCAGGAATTAAGTAAGAAAGAACACAGATCTATGAGGCTTAGGGCCAGCATGGTGAGAGGCGCGGTCTTGCAATTGTAGATGAATCAGAGATCCCTGGTTGATCTGAGTGATCCTGCTACCGCAGGGCCGACTGGTGGCGAAATGGAGCGCCATCTGTAGTTACACAGCCTTATATTTCCAAAACCCTAAGCCTTTTTACGATTAACTCTAACCCAAACTCCGGTATGGAATCTGACAAAGCCCTTTAGGGCTTATTTATAAGAGGCTTGCATCAGCGGAGCATTTTTTTTTTTTTTGACGCTCCGGTGGCGCAAACATTCAATCATATCTATGAGCCGACGCAAAGTCACCCTCATAGATATGGAGTAAAACAAAGCAGCGCAAGTCGCTGCCTTGCCTTACTCTGCGTCAAGGAGGCATTCCATGGATGTTGCAGTGGGTTTTCCCATGCAACACCCATGGGTTTTGACTCTGTCCTGGATTTACTTAATCATGTAACCCTGGGGCAGTGCCAAAACCTTACACCTCCCCCAGAGCAGGCGTGACGAGAAGTATTTTTATTTCTCCTCGTTTTTTCCTCTTTTTATGTGTGTTGCATGCTACAGCACACTTAGAAAGAGGAAAACTCCTCTCTGGATTGTTTTTGTGCAGGAAGGTGGCCCTTCCTGCACAAAACCAATCCTTCCTGCAACGGAGGCACCCTTGCACCCCGGTGCAAGGGTGCCTATGTTGGCGCTAGACAGCAAATTGTGTGCCAGCGCAGGGGGAAAGGACAGGAATGCACAGTATTTCAGAAATACGGTGCATTCCTGCCCTTTCACATTGGCGTAGGGCAGCGTAGCAAGAAGACTTGTGGTGTTGCCCTACACCAATTCCTCATAGATGAAGCTCTCAATTTTTTGCTTTCAATTGTGCCTTCAGGGCAGCATAGGGACGTAAAGTTCTTAGCCACCCTGTCAACGCCTTCTCCATCTGCCAAACCCGAAATTAGGCCCTATATCCTGAGACATGCTGCATACAAGAACTGCTTCAACCCCCTATGCCATATTAAAATGTGGTCTGTCTGTGCCAAATAAAGTATGCCAAAAGCAGTTTTGTTAAACAACTATGTGCCAGAGCACAGAACATTTTTGTCAGCACTACTGTATGGCCTTGCTCGAAAATTCTGCAGCATTTGGCGTAAACGGCCTCAGCTACTATATCATAAACGTGTGTTTGAGAAAGTAACTTTTGTGACACAAGTGTTTTTTATGTTTTAGGAATTGGCCTGCAGGTGTGGCATAAATACAACACAACTCAATACAAAGTTACAATAGCACGAACTATAGTAACACAGTAGGAGTACAACCACACAACACCAAAAGAACAACAAAAAACAGTAACAAAGCAACACCAAGAAAACATAATACAACACAAGTACACAACAAAAGGACATAACACATCAACACAGTAATATAACAACACAACCAAACCTCAATGCAACAAAAACATTAACAATATAATACAATAGCATTAAACCACAGGACAACACATCAAAACAACAACAAAACCTAACCACAATAATACATCAACAGCTCAACAGAAATAGCAATACAATACATGCCACATCAATGTGCTGCGTGTGGTTGAAGCTCGTGTCCAGGGTGAATCCACGTGACATGGAAGTTGTGGTCCTAAGCTGTCAAGGTTCATGTAATTGAGCCATGTTTGTACTGTTTCTTGTTTGTTGTTTTTGGCAAATAACAGGAGTTCTTTTTGGGTTGAATTGGGTTGGGTTGAGCTTCAGGTAGGCTGGACTGCCAGGTCTGGCTGATGTATAGGCAGTGTTTGAGGCTTTGGATGCCAAAAGCAGACAAGACTTTCAAGTGGAGCTGCATATCAGCAGCATATTGGTGAATCTCGATGCTGTTAACTGTGAGAGGTAGAGCACCAGGTTGCTCAATGAAGAGTTGAAGATGATAGGAGATAGTATGAAATCCTGAGGGTACTCTGCTGGTGATACGGATCTTTGAGGGCCTCGATGCGCCCAAGTAAACGAACTGGTGTCGACAGGAAAGGCAGGAGGTGAACTAGTAAAGTATATTGCCAGTGAGACCCATTTGATACTCCGGGGTGTCTATGAAGGATGGTTGACTGTGTGGAAAGCTGCCAAGAAGTCCAGCAGGATTAGGAGGCAGGGATCATCTTCATATGTGGTTCGGAGGGCATCCCTATAATGCACAACATAGCAATCTTCATGCTGCTGCATGATCTGAAGCCAGACTCATAGTCATGCAGGAGATGGCTAGCATTAATGTGATTTTAGGGTGAGCATAGACTGCTTTTTGAATGGTCTTGCCCATGAATGGTAGGTGAATGATGGACTGGTAGTTGGCGAGGTCATCAGAGTCTAGTGTAGGTTTACATAGGGATGGGTGGATCTGGCCTGTCTTGAGAACATTAGTGAAGATGCCTTAAGTGAGGGAGGCTTTGACAGTAGGTAGTAGAGGTAAGCGAGTGTCCGGAGAGAGAGCTTTGATGAAAGGTGAATGTAAAACATCATATTCGTAAGAAGTGGCTTTGTGGAAGTGGAATATGCTGGCAAAATCTCGAAGAAATAGGACTTTGAAGGATGACCATTTTGGGATTCTAAGGGAAGGGCTAGGTGTAAGATAAGAATCAGGCTCGGTAAGCATAGAGGGGCTTATCAGTCAGCTCTCTACATCCATTGGTCTATTCAAGTGACATTCAGTTTTTGCTTTCACCCACCGCAGCCTACAGCATTGGGCAAAAGTTCAGCCAATTCTCTTCACTGAGAATGAGGGCATTTTTATCCTGAACATATGCACGTCTACCTAAAAAATAGTCTACTACAGTGTCAGGGCTGGTAGACCAATTACTGTTTTCATTTCATGTTTTGTTTTTATAATTTTTTCTCTGAGTCATTTTTCGCTCACTTTTTATTTTGCAAACACATGCAGGCCAGATCTAAAAAGTGGTATTTTTACTTTTTGTTACTTTTACCATTTTAATAAAACCAAAGGGGATGATGGACGGAGTGTTGAACATTGCAAGCACTCAACCCCAGTCAACTGATCTGGGTTTAATCCATCATCATTCTTTAGCTCACTCCGCCACCCCAGTTCAGACATGGCCATATGCAAATCAGTCTGACCCTGTGCCTCATGGGAACAGTCCAGCCCGAACTGCCCAGCCATGTCTTCCCTGGACCAGAAACAAGCATCCTGGGACCGGTTTCGGGTTCATAACCCTCATCAGCCAGGCTATCTTGAATCCAGTGGCAAAGTGAGCAAGGGACCCACGTCTGGGCATACCCTGCCAACTTAGGGCGAACTTAGCAAAACCAAAGGGGATGATGGACGGAGTGTTGAACATTGCAAGCACTCACCCCCAGTCAACTGATCTGAGTTTAATCCATCATCATTCATTTTAATGTCTAATGCAGATGCTTGCAAAAAAGAAATACATAAAAATGCATTCTTCAGAAGGATAGATATATTACCCTTTTCCAATGCTTCTTTTAAAACAGTATATACTCAGTGTTAATCTAAGTACATATAAAGAGCTGATAGAAATGACAGGATGAGACAGATCCATATCTTTAACTTGGAAACATTTCCACTAAAACGCACCTTTGTTTCTCAACTTTATGACACACAGAATTCCAGATGGCCCACCCCACCAACAAAGCTATTTACCACTGATTTTCCTTCAGCGAGTTATAGATGGTGACAGCAAAGAGTATCAAAGATTAAGTTGTCTGTAAGTGAGAAGGAAACCCCAGTGGAACCCGTTCCGTTTGATATGATCGACTATGAGAGAGGGTTCGCTCACAGAAGTGAGGGAACAAGCCATCTTATAGTTGAAAAGATGTGAGGAATGATAACTTGGAGTATCTGGATTCAAGTCTGGGAGTGCTCCATGTCTGAAAAAGGAACTTTAACCAGCTTGAATAAAGGGTAGGATTGATGTCTGTGAAGCAAGAAATCTGCAGCAATCAGCTTAAGAATTGAAGAAGATAAAATACACAAGAGCTGTACTCACGTACAAAGGGTCCAGATATGGACTCAAGGCTGTCTGCTTGAGCCGTCACAGCCTCTCACTCACCCACAGGCACAGTGTGGGATTTTGTTTACTGTTGGTACTTTATTTGCCTTACTGTTTGGAGCCTCAAGTGCATGGAAGCCTGAGTGCAGTACATGAAACCTGCAGAATCCAGTGAGAGAAGACCAAACGTGTGGGGTCTCCAACCTTTTCTGTATTGAGAGCTACTTCTGCAAAAAGAAAGTCCTGCCGAGCTACTAGCATCCAGACAAGGTTACCAGCAGAAATGGCAGGAAAATGTTTCTCAATATTAAATGCCACCACCTCACTAATGAAGTAACATTCAAATGCTCTGGGGGACTAAGGACAGAACTAGAGCAGTACGTCCCCCCAACTCAGCTTGAATTATCATTCGGCTATCAACTTTAAATGTGTTTTAGAACTACAATATATCAGCAAATTCGCTTTTGAAAATACCCATATTGTTTTTTATCAAGTACCACTTTCCAATTTGGGCAAACAAGCTCAGTTGTCAGAATAAAAACCTTTTCTAAAAAAACATAATTTTTGCCTTTAAAATATCAGTTTTCATTTTTAGAAAATACACAATTCCCAAATATCAGTACTATCATGTAAACATGCCTCGCATGGACAGATTCTGCTTAAAGTGCCCAAGTATGACAATCGTAGGTAATGGATGCTCACCATAGCACCAAGGATATCTATGGTATGCGAATAATGCCCACCGTTATACCAGGGCCAACGTGCCAAGCCTGGAGGCCATAACATCCTGGATGCCCAATATATATCAGTTATGGCCATTATTATGAAAGGAACAGTCACCACTCTGTGAGGGGTGGCTAAAAGTAGGCCAGTCATGCTCCTAATATGTCAATGATGGCAGCCTGGATGGCAAAACTACACTAAAAAATACCCATAATAGTTATGGATGACCATTATTACACCATGGGCACTATTATGCCATGAACTGACACAATTACACCAGAGATAAATCCCTTTTGATGTGTGCCAGCATACACATCTGACGGTCCTTGACTCTAGGTGAAGCTTCCAGGAAACAACACTGTTTATTAGGGAGGGACACCATGTCAGACACACACATAAATGAATGCAGATGAGGCTCTTATGTTTTATTTGCTCTGGAAACATACCCTGCTCCTCTCAGCTCTTGGGCTTATCATGCTCCTAACTAACACATTTTCTCTCTGGCTCCTGCAGTCCCACACTTTGGTGGGTCAGCACTGATTACTACTGTCACTCTTCTTTGATAGTGCATTGTTTACATATGTGCTGTGACTAATAGAACAGGGCATATAACATGGCCAATCTCCTTGTGAGTCAGAGTGGATACAGACGGTCATATGGCAGGCCCCATAACCCAACTCGGTTTGTGTTTGAGTGTTATTATAAGGCTCTACTATTGGTTTGGTTAGCTTTCACTCCAACTCTTTTGAGATGAACAATGCTGCCTTCTTTAATATGCATAGACTCTCTGAGATTGTCTTGGCTTGTCTTCAACTCTGAGAGCTACTTTCAGGGTGCTGGTGAGCTACCAGTAGCTCCCGAGCTACTCGTTGGAGACCCCTCTGTGACCAGATAAATTTCCCCACAACTGGGACCTGAGAACCTGAAACTTTGCGTTAGAAGGTGTACGTAGGCCCTTGTGCAGTAGACTTGAAATGATCAGTCTAAAAAAATCTAAATACTGGATCCCCCAACTTTCTGGCGCTGGCTTTCAGGCTTCAAATTCCAAAGATCCTCAAATTTACGATTCTGGATATAATGCAGACCCTTGTCAGTACTTATTGATCATCACTTGGGCAACACTGAAGTAACTCTTGCAGCCCCTTTGTTTTGTGTGACTGACTCTTTCCCTCTAGCATTACACGATGGAAGCAAAGACCCCCAGAAAACACACACACCTCACAATACAGGCTTCAGCAGTTAGTATGACAGAAAGTCATCTGAATACACATAAGACAGTCTACATCTGTGACAGGCGTGAATGTCTACCTATTACTTTCTACCTCCTATGTTCTTCAGTCCCCCTCGTCATCCAAATACCTGACTCTTCAGTATTCCTGGACAGAATATGTCACCCTCATGGAATTATTGTGCTTTACTAAGTCAGCAGTCACAGATTGTCCCAGCACTAGCTAAAGTTAGGCAAGGGATGGACTTTGTTACACAGTGAAGAAACCATAGACCCAAGGAGCTGAAAAAAACATATACTCTTTTGGCTATGCTATTCTTAACCCTATACTCTTGTGTTTATTTTTCTTCACACAATCTCAAGCTATATTCAGTTATGAGTTGTCTAGCATGGCTTTTTCATTGCTTTGATTCAATGTCATGAGACATATGTGTTCTCTCTATTTATTGTAGAATGTAACACCAGACAAACAATTGTCTTTATATTTCACTTCTTAAAGTCATTACATTGTTAGGCAACCTTTCTATTTATTTGTTTATTTTAACTGATCCGATTTTATTTATTTACAGGCCTGTCTCTAGGTTCCAGAACATACAGCTTACAGTTAGTCGCGTAGAGCATTGTGACAATTAATTTGCAGAGGGTTTGTAACAGATTTCAGCATTCGGTTTATGTTTTATTTCTGAAGGTAGGGATCCTTGAAACAATTATAGAGAATGGGCTTTTCCCTTGCAGCGTGGCACATTTTTGGCCCCATCACTATTCCCAGGTTGGGCAACCTAGGGCAGAGGTCTTCAAACTTTTTGATGCCGAGACCCCATTCTCAAACTTTTTTAAGCGTAAGGACCCCCTTCTGACAAAAATGTCTAGAACCTGGTACTCCTCCTCCTTAACACCCCAAATTCCCACAGCAAATAATTTTTACGGTGGGGAAATAATAAACAGTGTTTAGCAAACCAGAGCTCAGTGAGCGTGGGGGTGTAATCAAAGGTGTAGCTAAAAACAAAGGGCCTCATTTATGAGGACTTGGCGTAGGGCAGCGCTGCAAGTCTTCTTTCTGCGCTGCCCTACACCAATGAGAAAGGGCTGGAATGCACAGTATTTATGAAATACAGTGCATTCCTGTCCTTTTCCTTTGCGTTGGCGCACAAATTGCTGCATAGCACCAACATAGGCAGGATTGTTTTTGTATAGGAAGGGGCACCTTCCTTCACAAAAACAATCCAGAGAGGAGTTTTCTTCTTTCTATGTGAGCTGCAGAATGCAGTCCACATGGAAAGAGGAAAGAACGAGGAGAAATGAAAACATTTCTCCTCGTTACGCCTCTGCTGGGGAGGCGTCCGTTTTTGGAGCTCCCCAGGTTTACTTGATTTTGTAAATATGGGGCAGCATCAAAATCCACGGGTGTTGCTTGGGAACCCCACACAAAGCACATGGAACACCTCCTTGACGCAGAGTAAGGCAACGCAGTGACTTGCGCTGCTATGTCTTACTCCATATCTATGAGGCCATGCAAAGCCATGCAGGGTGACTTTGCGCCACCTCATAAGTGTGGTTGAGATGCTTGCGCCGCCGGAGCATCAAAAAAGTGATGCTCTGGCGATGCAAGCCTCTCATAAATAAGCCCCAAAATATTCTGTAAGTTTTTTAGGTCTTTCACAATCAGGTATCTGCATATAAAATAATGGGTAGCGTAATGAAAAATACATTAAAAAAGTTGTTACTCAGTGGGAAATGCACTGTAGTACATTATGAAACATCTATTAGTGAATGCACTGCAGAGGTCTATGTGTAACCAGAGAGCCACAGAATTAAATTTTGATTGGTGCAGTGGAGAATAGTGATGTGTATTTTTAGTGCTATGAGGTCACAGCCTATGACAAAAAGCACTGTGAATATGTAAGTCATTATTTTATACTTGCATTACACACAGTGTAAGATAGAGTGCTGCAAAACATGCAAATAGTTTTACAATAAAATAGTGCTTCCAAAATGTAGATTTTAGTAATACCAGAGTGTATGTAATGCAATATTTTTTTATATAACTGTCCCTTCAACACCTCTTTAGGGGTACTTAGGGCTGTGTAAATACAGTTAAAATTCAAAGCAAGCACTTCACAGCCCACTTGTTAACTCTTTGCACTACCACTCAAAAAACCAAATCTTTGTCATCACAAAGCTTGGAGTGATTTGAACAATTAAAGCCAGAACCGGCTAGCAAGCACCCTTTACACTTGCAGATTAACTGATAGGCACATTTGCATTTCATTCAGGTAAGCAGGAACCCTGGACTGAAGGCTTTTCACAGCACTAGAGACTCAATTGATAAAACTTTAGCTGATAAAGATCTAAATTAGCCATCCCAGGACGGCTGTCTTTTTCCAAAACAAAAGCAAACGTTTTGGATTGCAGGCACAAATGAAGCTGGGGAATGCGCGACCCCCTTCCCAGGACTCCACGCCCCCCCTGGGGGTCGCGCCCCACAGATTGAAGACCTCGACCTAGGGGTTCTGGCAAGGCACTACATATTCATTTTTTAAAAAACATTTTGGTATCGTATCATTCATCCATCTGTACACCTTGCGCATCACTATGGCGGTAATTAGGATAGATACTGGCAGCCTACACATTATCTGTTTTCAGGGACACCCAAACAATTCATTGCCGTAATCCGGTTTTAAAATAATGAATAACTGTAAAGTCATTTTATGGTGCTCTTTTTCAATAAATAGAATACTTTTTTGTCTCAAACAATGAAATATTGACCTAAACAGTGAGCCTTTGTCAGATTTAGTTAATTTGGGGTTAATTTCACATGCCAGACAATGCCCATGTTTCACCCCATTACGCCTGATAAGCCACAGTTTTCTCTTTAACCCTCGTTCAATAATGCCTGCCTGAGGAGGTTGTCACCCAGCTGTACCCTCTCCTAACTTACAGTGGTAAGTCGGGATAAATCCGATACACACCTCTATAGCAATTAAATGAGCTTCATTTCAAATAATGGATTCAAATTAAAGACGTTTTCTTACGCAAAGAGATTTGAGGGAAACATAACTTTTATTTCCTATAATATTTGTACATCCTTTGCTTAACAAAACTTCTCCTTTTATGTAATGGATACTTCTTGGCGTTTTTCAGTACCCCTTCTTCAGGAGCTAAAATGATCCAAACAATTCTGTACGTATAAAGTAGCAAAGAAAATATATTTTAGCATCCAAATTTTGATTTCTGAGCAAAACATACATCCAATGGATAAAGGCTTTACAAACCAAAGAGTGATCTGGAGGTGGTTGGCAGCACAAGCAGTTTCATGGGCTCATGGCCACCTCTGCCAGGGTACGCGTCTTCGAATTCACCCCCAGTTTTATCTGGTAAAGCGAATGATTAGAGGTCTTGGGGCCGAAACGATCTCAACCTATTCTCAAACTTTGAGTTTTCACACACTGTAGTTCATCCAGTTGACTCCCTCTTGTGGTTCCTCCTTCAGAGTTAAACTTGCAAAGTCAAGAGATTGATGCATTCATGATTAGGGAAAAATGCTTTGAACCAGGCTCACAAAGATGAAAGGAAGTGGTGAGCTAAATCCACTAAATACAAATGGTGAGGATCAGAGGGAGAGAACTCAGAGTTGGTAGTGAGTACTGATGAAGAGCAGTTTCGCAAGATGGGCAATGACTGCTAAATAGTATAAGGGGCCTTCTTTGACTTATAGTTTGGTGAAATCCCTCATGATTTCTAAAGCCCATGCACAGCCATTCCACTTATAGATGCTCATACGAGACCCAGTTGGACAGCACATTCAAGTGTCTACAAGTAAGGTCCAAGGTATGTGGTCTGCAGCCTTGCCAGTCTGCATAGGGCCTGCCTTACAAATTTGATAGGTGCCTATTTCAGCAGCTGTTTGTATGGCCATGGCGCAATTGAGCAGATCCAGCGAAATCACACTCCCCTCTGATACTGCTGATGTCAAGTCCTGCTCTGAGCTTTTCATCACTACGTTTATAGATAACGCTTCATGTTTTGTCCACTGCAGTATGTTTATTTATCGTTAAATTAGCTTCCAACCAAGTTTTAAAATGTCGAACCACTTATGTGCTTGTTTCTTTACAATTATTAGTGCTAAAATATGTTACTTGGCAATATAACCAAGTCATGGATTAAACACAGGAAGTAAAAGTGAAACAAAAACAAATTTTGTCATGTTGACGAAAATCCAATTGCACAAAACCCATGATGCACCTTATAGAATAATAATCCTGGTAGGCATTCTAGTTTATTAGTTTCAAAAGGTTTCTGCTGATCCAGCTGCTGAGATATGGGTTTTGGAGACCAAGTGAATTACTATGGAGAGCAACTTCTCTTGTAACTTGGAAACTAGTATTTTGTTTTTCTGCTTGTATAGAGTCAAGCGTCCAAAACTATCCAAAATACACTGTGTCACAATGTGATCCACTGAAAAACATTTTGAACTGGTTAACAAATCTATTGAAATGTTTACAGATGCTTCTATTTTTCATTATATTTCTGTATTGGCCATGCAGTGTAGCAGGAATTTGTTGCAGGAATCCTGGGTCAACGTTGCCAGATATCTCCATATTATCAGACACACCAAGTTCCAAAGCCTGTGCATTTAAATTATCTCTGATGGTATGGAGTGATCTTGTGAAGTTAATGAGAGTACTGTGGAATGCACTGGTGACAATATTCAAAGTGCTTCATGGAAAGGTATCATGTGATCCACTTGCATAGAGGGAATGAGAACATGGTAGTCGAGTGACATCAAAGTAATTTGCTCTAAGGCAAAGATTTTAAGAGATGAGCTGAGTGTGTTTCTTAGAAGCTGATGCTCATGGGTATTGTTTCTTTTATTCTGCATAGGAAATACCAGGCACTAATATAACTATGACATCTCGCATTATTTTTGCTTTCTTCCATAGGCGGTCATGAGCTGGAACAAATGCAGTTGATTTTAGAGACGATCCCTGTTGTCCGTCAAGAGGACAAAGAAGAACTTTGCAAAGTCATGCCAGCTTTCGTCAGCACGTCATGGGCAGTGAAGAAGCCTTTGAGGAAATTGCTTCCCGAAGTAAATGGAGAAGGTACGTGAGCATTCAGTATCATGATATTGGAGGATGAAATACTTGTACCCCTTGGCAGGGTGGTTTGGGCCCTAACACAATACATGATGAAGTGTCTTAGCTGTTTGGTTTTAGAAGAGAGTTGATGCATGCGTGCATACACTTATGTGTGTGGTATTTGCGTAGTGCAAACCTAGCAGAAAGGCAACAAAGCACTGTACCTGAGTGAAGATATAGTTAACAAGCGACCGGAGAGTTAGCTGGCTCTGGAAGGTGAAGTAGACTGTTACTGCATCCTGATTTAGTTAACTTTCAATAGGTGTGTCTTCAACTCTTTCTGAAATTGAGGCACACAGTCACTCAAAGTGGTATGACACTAACTAACTCAGAAGAAGGATGGATATGGAAGCAGATTTCCCATGTGAGGAATGCTAGATCTTTAAATATTGTTTACGTTTAAGATGGTTCTCTGTAGGATGGAGTTAAAGTGGCACTTGTCGGCATGTTATAGTAATGAGTTATGAGAAGGATGGTCAGCCCTTATGTATCTGTTTTATCAAGGTAGTTTTAACTTATATCATTCAACTCATTGCAGCTGGAGATTAGATTAGTGATGATTAAGTTTAATTCTGAGGAATTTAGAAACAACCTTCCATAAGACAATATGAGCTACTCACATAGCCTTGAACTGAATTCTGCACTCCACTAGAAACCAGTAAGTTTGTCAGAACAGAGCAGTGTACCTACTTTAGAAAGTTGCAATAAAAAAGCAGTAATGAATTTGATGGCAAATAATTTGTTGAAGGAACGCATCTATGAGAGGGTTTTAGTGCATTCTTACACACTGAAATCTGGTTTAGACAATATTTACCTATGTGGCCGTGGTGATTTTAGTCTACTGCTTATTATATTTATTTTTTTGTTTGTTCTAAACAAAAATCAATAAATTAAAAAAGAGTTGCTGACAGTAATAGGTATTTGCCATATCCAAAGATTGCCTGTTTCACTTGAACCCCCAAAGGCGCTTCTCTCCTGCTAAGAATATCTGCCCTCCATCTCTGTGCACAATGTGAGGTTCACTAGGTGACACGGTAACGCTTGCAGCTAAGAATAGCTATGTTATGGAAGTCTATGGATCGATCGATCTTGATGTCCAAGTAGATCTTTGCTTGTTTCTACCTCCTTTAACATCCAGAATGGTAAGACAAAATTTTCTCTTAATGCGCCAATTGCTAACATCTGAACTGATTCTCCTTATGGCAAAAAGCACTCAAGCTAAACTAAACTAAAATAAACCTTGTTTTTACGTCATAACTGCAGAGGAGCACAACCAGGATGATGTTTCACCATTCTTTAAATCTCAGTGTGCCATTATAACATAAAAAAACGTTTTCAATATTCAGTATTTCCAAAGTGGACTAAAATAAATAGAAAGATACAGTATTTCCTCCTGATCCTAATCACAGAGTGGAAGTTTGTGGTAAATCCATCTGTTTAGAGACAGGCAATACACAATGGAATCTAGAATTTCAAAGTTTTCTGTGCTTGTGCTTTCAGATTGTTGTTAACACTCCCCCCCACCCCCAAAAAAACTGGAGTGTTTTTAAAAAACCTCCAGGCATAAGCTTATTAGTTATAAAAGCACTAATTTATTTGTTAGTAAGTCTCTACAACATCCTTTCAAATAGGATGAAATTGACAGTGTGTTACTTGTAAGTCAGTTTTTTATATAGCGCAGCTACTCACCCTCAAGGCGCTGGGGGCCGTAGTGGAAATTAAGTGAGCTATTGCCCAGAGTCACATGGTGCTGAGCTGCCGCCGGGGATCGAACCCGTGAACCCTGTGCTCCGAAGTCAGCTGCCCTGGCCGCTGCACCACACCTCTCCACTTGTGATATTAGGAAATGCAGAACATGTGTGAGGAAACCTTTTGAAGATTAATTCTTATATTTATTCTGCATATAAGAGGAGAAACCCCTACCATGGAGCCAAACACTGTCTTCCAGAACTTCACTCTGCTTTGAAAGGTTAAAGTAAAGGAAATCTTCAGAACTGGCACCACTCTGTCCTAATTTGTTGGTGGTGATGTACAAATACACGTAAAGACATTTTGCACACTTTTCAGCTCATATAATAACATGTTAAAGATCCAGATTTAAGTGCTGCATAGTATGAGAGAAAGTGCACGTATTATGTCAGTTTTCGCAGGGGGACTTTAGAAAGAGACATATGTTAGGGAAATTAGCTAAAACTGTGCCTAATGCATAAAATAGTCCCACCTAGGTGCGCAAATATTAATGAATATGAATCTATGCGCATGCAGAGTTAAGAATAAAATACTTCTGAATATTCCAGTGTTGGTAAATCAATGACGGCTCCCCTATTGGGGCGTTCTGGCATTGCCCCCCTCCCCCGGCCCCCCCTGCTTATTCCCCATCAGTTTATGTATGCTATGTGCACTCCAGCTTCAGACTCTAAGAGTGACAGTGAATAAGCATTAACAAACTGTGCATGCCAGCCTGGAAAAGGTCTTGTTGCCACATAAGACGTACATGGTTTCTGTAGGCTTTTCCCCTGCATCACACACTGAACACTTCTTGACTGGAAAGAATAGCTCAGGTTTGGTAATTCTGGGACTTGTAGGTCAGATTTTTATCCCGGGATAAAGAGGACTTTACTTTCCAGAATGCAAAGACAAAAAGTTAGACCGGCTGAACTCATGCATGGGCTCGCAAAACCTGAGAGCTAAGTGTGCTGATTGTGTAGAGTGGAGGTGGACATGCAAACAGGTCCCTATCTCTCTAACTCTAACAGACCTCTGTCTCTCAGTGCTCTAATTAATAGCAAGGCCCAGTGTCAAACATAAGTTTGATTAACAGCGCAAGGCCAAATGAGACCCTGGGCTGGAAGTCACATTGCATGTGTGACTGGGGGGTCTTGCAACGCAGGAACTCCTTCTGGTTGTGGGGTTTAGGAGCTGAGTGCCCGGTAATCCATGGGCTCAGCTTCAGCATCTGAGGAGAACCCAAAACGGAGCACTGTCAACTTGGATGGTTGACATGTAATATTGTGTGTGTGTGTGTGTGTGTGTCTGTGTGTGTGTGTTAGAGAGACTGAGGAAGTGAGTGAATTATAGAGTGAGAGAGTGAGTGAATGACAGAATGAATGAGTTACTGTGAGAGTTATTTCCTGAGAGAATGAGTGACAGAGAGTTGCTATGAGAGCGAGTGACTATGACAGTGAGAAGGTGAGAGTGAGTGACAGAGTGAGCACGCATGGATGGGAATAAAGTATTACACCAACAAGTCTGCTGCTTCCGTCATGCCCATTCCTTTCCCGGTACATATAAAACGCAGATTTCTCTCCTTACATAAGCGAAGCATAGCAGCATTAGCGGCCATGCTAACGTGGAATACACTGGTCCGATAGTATGCAGGTATTGTAATGATAAGAAAGAAGAACTTATACATCTGATCTGTATCTGCCCAGGATTGCAAAGGCTCGTGCGACAATTTTTAAAACGTTTTAATGACAGAAATATACGTACATGCAGGGAAGCCATAATAGCATGTTTCAATCCCGGAGATCCTCAGCTAAACCGTAAACTCGTAAAATGTTTAGGCCTAGCCTGTCGTGACCAGCCCGAAGAACTTCTCACTGGCTGACGAAAGCATCCACAAATTATGCAATCCAATCAGTGAGGATGTCTGACCTCCACGCTTTTCGTTGGAAATTGTCAAACGATCGAAAAACAAACACAATTGATGGCTGGCTACCTTAAGTTTAAACTCTTGTTTTATAGTGGGTATCCATTTTTACATTCAGAAATGTTTCTTAAACCTGTGCTTTCCCCCACATTCTAATCCACTGGTGTGGAAATGTGTTTATAGAGCAAAGCAATCATCAAAGGTGATAGCTGGATAGAGGAATATATCTTTTTAGATCTATTATAGAAGATGTTTACTAAATATAATGTGCTTCGTAAATATTGTTATGGTTTTAATTAACTAAAACAATAAACCTGACTTGACAGAGTGAGTGAGTGACTGGGTGTAAGTAGGAAAGAATGAGTGGACATGAGAGTGAATGTCTGTGAAAGTTTGAAATTGAGTGAGAGTGAATGAGATTGAGTGTGAGTAAGAATAAGTGGTAGAGAGTGACTGAGAGAATGAGTGACAGTGTAAGGGAATGAGAAAGGGAGAGTCAGTGACCGAGAGTGAGTGAATGAGAACATGGGAGTGAGAGAGTGAGTGACCAAGACTAATACAGTTGAGTGACTGAGAGAATGAGTGACAAAGTGAGTGACATTAGAGTGAGTGAACAAGAGCGAGTGACTGAGAAGGTGAGAATATGAGTGAGAGTGAATGGGTATGAGAGAGAGTGAGCAATAGAGGGTGAATGAGAGTGTGTGACTAAAAATCAGTAAGGGTAAATTAAAATGAGTGATAGAGGGTAACTGAGCAAGTGAGTGGCTAGGTGAGAGTGAGTGAGAGTGGCTGAGTGTGAAAGTATGCAAGAGTGAGTGATTGAGAATGAGTGAGTGAGATTGAGTGAGTGAGATTGGTGAATGAGTGTGACTGATAGATTGAGTGAATGAAAGTGAGTGACTGAGAGTGAGTGAAAGGGTGTGTGACTTTGTGCGAGTGAGTGACTATATTAGAGTGAGTGAGAGAGAGAGTTAAGTGACAGTAAGTGAGACTGAGGGACTAGGAATGAGAGAGTGACAGACTGATTGATTTTCACAGGCGAACAATATCCAAACCGTTCTTTAGCCAATCTAGCTCACTCGCTTCACGCTCTCTTTGAAATTTATGGAAAAGGGCTCTGATCCTCCACTTTTAAATATCAACAGGTGCCACTTGCTAACATTATCAATATAACTTGCATTTTTCTGTCCTTGAGTATGCTTTCAACTTTTTACATATTCAGACTACTGCCAGAGACCTGTTTTGAAAAATTATTACATTTTTCCTTCACCCTTATACACCTTTCCGGTATTTTTTGTTTCTTTTGGGGAGGGAAGTAGGATGCCGTATTTGTCTGAGTATGTTAACTGTTTGTTAACACCTTCAACATGTAAGCTGATAAAAATGATTAATCAAAGCAAAATATTTATGTGTATTGGAATAAAACAATTTTTTGATTCTGGAATTATAATACACAGCTATTGATTTCCTGGAAAGAATTTTGACGTTTAACCCCATGGATCGGCTAACAGCAGAAGAAGCTCTGAAGCATCCCTACATGACCCCTTATTCCTGCCCTGAGGACGAACCAACCTCTCAGCATCCATTTCGAATAGAAGACGAGATTGATGACATTTTGTTGATGGAGGCTAATCAAAGCCAGATTTCAAACTGGGACAGGTAAGTATACAATTTGAAATCTTTACTGTATAGTTTTGTCAGTTTTGCAACTGAGCATTGTAAAATGCACAGCAATTGTCAGTTCATGTTTTTAAAATTTCTGATGAAGACGTCTAATTTCAGATTCTTCACCTTGTGAATCTCCCCAGGCGCCATACTGTATGTGGTAACTCTTGAAATAGCTCCTGCATGTCAGTAGGTAGCAAAATCGTCCTCACCCATGACTCCATCCCAGCTCTGGGCATGAAGACAAGGAGCTTTATATAGGTACCACTGCTGATCCAGGTACTTCCTGATTCCCAAGAAGGACAGGGGCATGGACAGGGGCATGGACCTGTAGGTCTTGAACTCATTCATCAAGAAGGAGAATTCAAAATGATGATACACACTCAGGGTCTGGTGGCCTTTGACCCAGAGGACTGGATGGTGTCCCTAGACCTCTTAGGTGCATGTGCCAAACCAGCAGGCCCATAACAAGTATTTCCCCTTTGTAGTGAGCTTGTACCACTCCCAATGCATCACTCTACCCTTTGGCCTGATATCGGCCCTCTTCATGAAGGTGATGTTGGTGGTGGCAGCCCACCTTTGCATGTCGGGGATTCACATATTTCTGTACCTGGACGACTGGCTGTTGTAGGCTGGCTACCCTCAGATAGTGTTGGAATATCTTTAGACAATGGTTTCACAACTGTCTACTCTGGTATTTTCCATTAACAAGTCCACATCTCACCTTTGACCTTCTCAGAGGCTTCCATTTATTGGGCCATTCTGGATGTGGTTGCCATGAGGGCGTTCCCAATACTGCAGAGCATCCAGGACATTCTAGGTCTGATGCTAATGTTTCAGGTGGGAACTACTATCCCAGTCTTGATGGTTCTGAGGCCGCTTGGTCTCCTAGCGTCTTGCATCCTGTTGTTGCTTCATGCTTGCTGGGACATACAGGCCCTTCAATGGAATCTTTATCTGCAGTTGGCCCAGCACTGGGGATGTTTTACAGACAGAATTTGGTTCTCCAATGAGGCAGCCCGTGATCCTTGGTGTAGGATGCCAATTTGACATGTGACAAGTTGCTCTTCCTTCCTCCCCCAGAAGTATTGGTGGTGATGGATGCATCCACATTCGGTTGGGGTGGTCAACAGGAAGACCTGGATGTAGTGTCTTGAGATAATGCACTCTAGGACCCTTGCAGTTCTGGGCAGACTTTAAACAAGAATTATGTCATCTGCTGGGAGGTGTCAAGGAGTGGTTATAAAACTTTTGATGCAATGCATGCAGATTGTGGTTGTATGTTGAAGAATAAAAACGTTTATGCAGAGCTCCGTTTGCGGTGTATTTCATTTGCATGCTCCCGGGCTGGGGAGGATGCTACAACTGGCTATGAGTAAGGGATACGTGCCAAGAAGAAACAAGGCTGCTCTGCCTGAGAGCTTGTAATGGTACAGCAAACTGCTCATGTGCCGCCAAGTGGTAATGCAACAAGCAGGTCCAAGTGGGTTCTTATGCTAAGAACTCCCTGACAGTGGGTTCTCTAAGAGAGTCCCTTAACATCATGGCAGAAGAGTTGAGGAGGTGTCATCTTGATGATCACAAGAGGCATCAGCAATTGGAGATGGCACGAGGTATATTCGCGTGATGGGGTGTGAACTTTTTTTTACTTTTATGTTGCCTACAGAATGCTAGGGCCCAGATTTAGCAAGATTTTGCAAAATCCTTTTTGGCATTTACTAAGCTACGCAAAGTCGATTTGCATGGTTTAGTAAATACAAAGTAGCACAAAGCAGCACTGTGCGCTGCCTTGCATTACTTTGCGTCAGGTAGGTTTTACATGGGTGGAGCATGGGCAAGTATCCTTCCCTGCATAAAACCAATCCTGCTTGTAATGCAGCCACCCTTGCACCATGGTGCAAGCTTGCCTGTGCTGGCGCTAGGCAGCACGTAGTGCACCAATGTTGGGAGAGAGGAGAAGAGCACCATATCTTACCAGATATGGCACATTTCTGCTCTCTCCTTTTCACACAACGCAGCACAGCAAGTTGCCTTACTGCTTTGCATTGGGTGAAAGACAAGTAAATCTGACCCTAGATGCTCTACCTTTTTGTGGTCTAGAATTTCCTTCTTGAGGGTCTCTATGACACATGTTCCTCCTTCAATAGGACTCAGGCCTCCTATGTGCATATCTACATCTCTCACTGATTACGAAGGCCCTGGAGAAAGTCAGACAGGGCAGAGCGCGGCTGCCTCTGCTGGTTACAGATTGGGCCACAGCCGTCTGGTACTCAGAATTACTAACGCTAAACATCTGCCCTCCTCTTTGGCATGACACATGACACAGTGTTATACTCAAACCTCTACAATCTTCACTCCAATGTATGGAGATTGAGTAGAACCAGCTGAGAGGTCTTGATCTTCCATCAGAGTGGGCAGATGTCATTTTTGCTGCTAAACGCCCTTCTACAGATATTCTTTACTCAGGCTCTTGTCTATGTTTATCCCAGGTTTGTGAAGATACTGGTTGATCCTGTTCAAGCTAAGTTGCCTGATGTCCTTTTGTTTGGGTTGTCTTTGGCCTGGACACTGTTAAAGGTTACTTGGCAAACCTTTTGTCCTTTTTTCATTTTCCTCATCAGTCCTCTTAATTCAATTCACCTATTGTGAAGCGTTTCTTAAAAATGACTTTCACACGTTTCCCCTATCTCCTTCATTTTGCCACAGTGGGTCCTCAATTTAGTTTTGGCATTCAGGATGTCTACTCCTTTTGAGCCTCTTCATTGTTGTACTCAACGGCTTCTAACTCTGAAGATCATGTTTCTCATGGGAATCACTTTGGCACATTGCATCACTATGCTGCAAGCATAGTCAGTCTAGCCTCCATGCACTACTTTCTTCTCTGACAAACTGGTATTTAGAACGTATGGATCCTTTTTTCTGAAACCAGGGTCACCCTTTCATGTGAGGCAGTCCATCACACTTCCTGCATTCTTCTCTCCACCACAACCCTCTAAGGAGGAGAGGCTACACTGGTTGGATGCACTGTCAGCTCTTAGGTTTTACACTGTCAGGACTGCAGATTACTCCGTGGTTGATTAGTTCTTCCTTGTATTCACCGGTTCGTAGTAACAAAAGTTGTTCAAAAATAGACGGAATTGCGATGGCGTGTCCTTTGCATCAAACTGTGTTATGTCTTTGCCAAAAAAGGATCTTCCTGAGGCCCTTCGGTCTCATTGGACCGGGGAAAAGACAGAGATCACCGCCCTGACTCGGTTGTTCCTGTTTTGGATATTTGTAGGTAACCCAATGGGCAATCCCTGGCCATACACCTTTACTACTATATCGATTCTGAAGTCCACAGGGATGGTCTTTTTGCTCGCTTGGTCAGGACATGCTGGTGTGACGTCCACTCCTCAGACACATCTCCTTGGAGGGACATTGCCTTAGTATTGATTCATTAGTTGAGGAATCTGAGGTAAGAACTATGTACCAGATGAATAAGTTACTTACCTTTGGTAACATTCTTTCTGGTGGATGTTTTATTTAACCACAGATTCCTCGCTGTCCGACCTCCTTCCCATTCTGTACTGTGGATGTGTAGGAGTTAGTAAGGAATCAAGTAGATTTTGCACACTGCCCATGTTTCAGTCTGTCAGGGACGCTCCATGTCTGGAGCACTGTAAAGACCAATGAATAACAGACATCAGTGCAGAGGGCTGGCGTTTGTATGCAGGTCTGTGCTGTCCTGTCTGTAGGTGGGACAGAGTCATGATAGAGGCCAATGGCGCCACCTGCTGACTAAGAGGAGCTTTTACAAGAGTTTCTGGATCTGGTCTGGCACCTGGGGAGATTCGCAAAGTGAGAAATCGGAAATTAGAAAGAGTGTTCCCAAAAGTAAGTAACTTATTTATCACATTCATTTAAGCATTTATTTGATTTAGGGCCATATTATCAAGAACGGAGCAAACATTATCGCCGCTTTAGCGGCAGGAAACTGCCGCTAAAGCGGCGATAAGGGGCTTGATAATATGCCCTAGAGAATTCCAATTGAAGCCCAGGTTCTGGTGTCAAGGACATCAAACCTGGGCTTCTATTGGAATTCTCTAGGGCATATTATCAAGCCCCTTATCGCCGCTTTAGCGGCAGTTTCCTGCCGCTAAAGTGGCGATAATGTTTGCGCCGTTCTTGATAATATGGCCCTTAGTTTTTTATTGCAGTGCTTATGAATTTTACAACACTTACTAATCATTATTTGTGACCTCTTATTACGTTTTCCAAAGCTTCCAAATACTTTCAAGGAACAAGGGTCTGTTAGAAAATACCGTTTATTAAAATATTTTCTGTGAAGTGCATTGCCTGTATTAAAAAATACAAGACTCGCTGGACCCAGTGCCTCGGGTTTGCAAGATACATTTACAATTTCCCATTTGTAATCGGCCATTATGACTTTTGCTCTTCAGAGACCATGTTTTGAATACTGGCCCTATCAGATATTTTATATGTTTTACATTGTTTTCAATGCTTTTTTGAACCTGTCCCATCTCCCACTGAACACTAGGAAGGCGCGTGTCCCTGTTTTAAACCGCGGGAAGACTCGAGCTAACCCAGTTACAAGCCATCCAGGCCAGGGGCTCTTTCTACCTCACTCTCTCATTAAATGATTGCAAAATACAGGACACTCCTGAAAAAAAACAGATTTCTTACATGATGCAGTCACTGTAAAAATGGCTGGTTGGGTCAGCACAATCGTTCGAAAACATTCCTTTCGCGATCACTACACTACAACAATCACACTGCTGTAAATTGAAAGGTCGCAGTCCTCGCACCGAAATCTTGTTATCTTGTAACAGATTTCCAAACCTTTACAATTCGTTATCCTAGGTGTTGTGAACTCTGAAAACTGTTTAAACAAGAGCAATACAATGGCACGCTGTTAGATAGCAGTACAGTTTATTTATTTTTATTTTTGCAATTTTATATAGCACGGATATGGCCCGAAGGCATCAGAGTGCTTTACAACAGTAGCATAATATAAGGGTACCGCAAGTTACAGTAAATTGAATTCGGACATTTGCATCGGTAGCTGCGACCAGGACAAATGCAGCCGTTGGACAAGGGTCGTAGAGGTGTGGCGCATTGGCCAGAGCGACTGACTCCAGAGTGCGGGGGCTCACGGTTCGATCGCCGGCGGCACCTCAGCATCATGTGACTCTGGGCAATAGCTGACTTAATCTCCCCAGCGTCTGGATACCCTTAGTGGTGATAAGTTTGCCCTTTACAAATGTGGAATTATTATTATTATTACAAGGTTCAAGCAACGATGGAGATGGTGAGGTCACACAATGAAGGTAGTTCGATTGAGATGGTGAGGTCACACAATGAAAGTAGTACGATTGAGATGGTGAGGTCACACAATGAAGGTAGTTCGATTGAGATGGTGAGGTCACAAAATGAAGGTAGTACGATTGAGATAGTGAGGTCACACAATGAAGGTAGTTCGATTGAGATGGTAAGGTCACACAATGGTGGTAGTTCGATTGAGATGGTGAGGTCACACAATGGTGGTAGTTCGATTGAGATGGTGAGGTCATGCAATGAAGGTAGTTCGATTGAGATGGTTAGGCCACACAATGAAGGTAGTTCGATTGAGATGGTGAGGTCACACAGTGAGGGTAGTTCCTATCCTGGTGGAGAGAGTACTGAGGCAACTCTGAAAATGCAAAGACGAAGCTTTTCCCACTTTTGAGAAGAATCACAGCACACGGAGCAAGCTACTGATCTTATAGAATGGGGATAGGGATTTTCAGGTCCTTAAAATCTTGAAATCTGAGTGCGTGTGATTCTTGGTCGGTGGTACACGTTCCACACTCAAGGAGGGCGACCCTCCGTGATGAAGGGTGGCAAAAAGCTGCCTTACCCACTGAGCAAAGTATGTGAGTCCAGGTACATCCTGGGCTTTTGTTGAGCTGGCAAGCACACAGGCCAACTAGATGTGAAATCTCAGCATGAATGGTAGCATCATATATGAAGAAAGCAATATAGAGTGGTTCGTGAAGGGAGTGGGGCAGCCAGAAAGAGTCCATACTCAACTCACCGGCATTTCCTGATGTTAAATATTGATGCAGCCATCCTCTGGTCTATCACACAAGCAAGTCATTGGTGGTATTTCAAGTCAGCTGGTTCTCTAGCTTGTTACTAGTCACAAACATATGGGACGCACTGAGCTCCACATCGCAGAAGCACCGCAGCATGGTCCATGTTGTTTGTTGCTCTTCCTCGGCCTGGAGTGGAGCGCCAGTTTACATGTCCAGTCCTTGCAGTGTGTCAGCAGCCCACTGCCACGGTCAGTACATCCTTCCAGTTTGAAAATCCAAGCGACCAGGCGGGGATGGTGGTTCTCTCCTCAGAAAGTTCTCTGTGAAGGACACTTCATGTTGTTTTCCCAGGATGCATTGTGATAACTAATAGATATATTCAACTGGCCACTGATGATTATTGGGGGCTTGCTCTGGCAAGAAACCTTCTGGCATTTCCCTCTGACGTGTCCTGGAGACAAAGGAAGCAAGGGAAGAAGAGTTTAGGGATGAGGCTGTGCTTGTTGTTTCTCTGTGAGCAGCAACCATCCTGTGTTTTTCACTCACAGTTTCATGAGCGGCTGAGCTAATGGGTGGAGCAAACCGGGCCAGGGCAACGCTAGCTTGCTTCCTTGTGCCCAGTGCGCACCCCTGCTTCCACAATTGAGAACAGAAAAAAAATGGTCTGCATTCACAACTGAAATGCAAGTAATTCATTTTCACCAAGCAGGGAGAGTCAAGTACTGGCTACCTCAATCTTACAAATGAATTGCTTGCATTCACATGTAAATGCTTCACAGTTCATTTTGTTAGTGGTTTCTCTGTTGCCTGCAGCCTTCTCCAATGGCCCCCACACTGCATTCAACACATTACTCTTTTTTTTGTTTTTCCTCATATGAGCCAGTAACTCTTCTTTCAGAAACAGCACTCTGCCCAGGTTGGGGTAATGCTCCGGGTACCTCAGCGGAAGCATGTGCTGCGCTTTTTGTTTGTTTCTAATTAAATCAGAAGGGTTTTTGCAGCCTTCACTCCTCCAGTGACTGGTAGGAGCTGAGCTGTTATACTGTGCTCACCTCTAAGGTTAGGTGTGCCATAGATGATCAGTCGGCGCTCATCTAAGGCGGAGGAACGTTGCCCCACTGCTCCGCAGCAGGAAACATAAAATGATAATAACTCGCATTATTATTATTTTATGTTTCCTTCTGCTGTGGCAGCTTTCTGGGCGGGGCGGGGCGGGCTGCTCCGAGGACAGAGGAGCAGGGGAGGAGTGGTTTGCCCACTCCTAAGTGCACATGACTGTTTGGTCAGCCCTCTCGGGCTGCCCAAAACAGTCATGCGCACTTCCCATATTCTCCATGCAGGCTGCATTACAGCATGCATGAAGAAGATGCCCAAGCCCCCATTCCCTGGCTGAGCGCCGATCCATGGCGCTCAGACCAATCACAACGCTGCATTGCAGCATTGTGATTGGCTATCGGGAGCCTGGGAGCTGGGTGCTTCCTGTATCCTGCTGCAGGACCGGAGCAGGAAGAAGAGCATGGAGGAGAGGCGGCGGCCAACCGGCCGTCACAGGTAAGTGAGCTTTTAAAAAAGTTTCCCACCCCCCTACCCCCACCTCACCTCCCGAGTCCGGTAGCAGCCGCTACTGTAGATGACTATCTGTAGCTGTGCCCGACTCATCCTCAAGGAGCACAGGCAACACTCCTTGAACCTAGGGCAGGGTCCCACATGTGTTGGCCTAGTACCGCTTCTGCCTGTGTGAAGCGATGGCAAGTCATCAATGTGGCATCGCTTTCAGACAGCAGAAGCTACAACCAGGTGCAACAAGCAGTGTGCTGTGCAGGAACAGTGCAATCCACCCAATGCCCAGTCTCTCAGTGGCCCTGCTTGGTCACTGTTACCACTAAAGGGCGATGCGCAGTGAGGGATCCATGGCCACCACCGAGCAAGAGAAGAGAGACTGTGCAACATTCTTAACTTGCTGGAGCTAGAGCCACGAAAGGAAGCAGAAGTAGTGCAGATCCCTGGGAAGCCCTGCGACTTGCGCAGTGGTGTGTGCGTGTAGTATAGACCGAGACTACATGAATCCCATGGGAGCAGTTAGTGGAGTACAGATGGTACTAGATATCCTAAGCACCACACAAGGACAGGCCGTTAACATAGGACTGCACCATACCCACAGCTCTCCAAGATAGGACTTAATCTTGATAGCTGAGGAATACAACGCTGTGTCAAAGTAGTAGTTGTTCTTTGATTGTTTAGTACTCTGTTGCAGGACACCATGCCTATCCTGTGTGGCACCATCAGAGTGTCTTAACGTTCTAGCCAATGGCACTAAGCATCGTGGGAGTCAGTACGTTTCATGGAACTTGCAAACATATAACTTGCAGAATGCAATTTGCTGGTGACGTAAAAGCAGGACTAGATAAAGATGTTATACATGACATGGGACAACGTGAGAGCACATGCATACAGGTTACTGTATGGACAATCCAGGAAACTTTATGCCCCATCAGATCCCCTTGCACCTACAAGCTTGAGGTTCACCGTCTTACATTACAGATTAATCTGCTGGGCTGGACCTGTGAGAGGCGTCAAGAGAGCCAAATAAACTACAGGAGGAATCTATCGCACATGGATTAGCAGCCCAAACAATCTAATTTTTGAAAGTCTGTAACAAGGCTTTCTGAAATACACAATTAAAAGAAATCGTCCCTTCTCCTTCTGTTTTCTCTACCATTCATGTGCCCATGTTCTGAAATGCCTTCTAACAGTATGATTTCAAAACCAGTATGCATTTGTGTTTGTTGTACTGCCAAATGCTCAGAAAATTAAATTGCTGCTATTTTTTTTATATCATAATAGCTTTGACTATATACTACAGAAAGCAAGAATATATGTTGTTACTTTCTCAACGTAGCTAACATGACCGTTGCATTAGTCAAAATCTCACTTTTACTATGCACAGACCTACTACAGCAACAAAGCTCAGAGATCGGTATCCCTGAGCTCGCCCTCCTTTTAGTGAACATACTGGTAGGTGCATGGTCCCCACCAGACTAGTGACACCAAGAACCCTCCTTCAGCCTCTCGCGATGGACAGCAAACTTTGCTGATAGTCTCCAAGCATCAAAGCAACGACACCCATTAGTGGCCTTGAGCCTCACCTCTCCATCCCACTCCAGTACTGGGCAGCGGCTTGCTTGAGCACGTTTACTCCTGAACCTTTTGCTTTGAACAGTTTGCCAAGTGCCACCACACTCAAAGTCGTTCCAACTACGTAGGTGCCCAGCTTCCACCGTTCTAAAACCCTTGAAATGGCATAAATCACAAAAAGATGGGAGGGGCACACCCAGAAATAACAACAATACAGCTGTCCATCATTATACAAGTTATCCAGAAATATCCAGTGAGTCAAATAAGATATTCAAGAGTCCAATGAATGATATAAAGTTGATAGATATTCTTAATTTCATTTCACAATACGACAATACAAACAGCTCGTGTTTCATCTCAGAAAGCCGCAAGACTTCTTCAGGGCCAAAAAATACTACCTTAAATTTGCTTATTTTCCATCATTCCAAAGATATGAGCAACGTATCCCGACCTCAGTTATCTTCTGTTTCAGTTTAGGACAGCATGTACTGCAGTTCCCTCATGGTGTAACGTCTAAGTACCATTTCGTGTTGTGATGACACGCATTGTTTGCTATCGGTTATAGGCACTCATAGAAGTGTAACCATTACAAAATGGCTCAAAGACGTTACACCATGAGGGAACTGTGTTACATGTTACCCTGAACTGAAACAAGAGGCAATTGAGGTTGAGATACCTATATCTTGGGAGACTGGGGAGCATGTTTAAAAGTGCAATAGAGCTGATAAACTGGGACATCTGTTCACTCATTGTAGGAGGGACTAGAGAGGCAGACTGGCCGGTGCTTTCTCTCACTGCAGTGCCACCTTAGGCTCAGTGATGCCTGATGATAAACCAGATCACAGTTTTGCTCCATAAAGGTTGCCAATTGACCAGTATTTTACCGCTATCCCAACATTTTTATGTCAAAGTCAGTCAAAAAAACTGTAAGAAATGTCAAAATGTGGCATTTTCCCCTTTTTAACACAAACTGAAAACAGCAAATACACAGAGTATATTAAGCACTTCAAAGGAACACGAAGTAAGTACTTCAAAAGTATCCTAAAGTTGTCTTACTTGTTGCTTTGTGATTATTTAAAAATCAAACAGATGCACATTTCCCGTCCTAGAAAAGAATAAAGATGCTTTTACTTAAACTTAGGCATTTCCCGAGGCATTAAAAACATTAACAGATGTGTGGTATTTTTCTCTGAAAAAGGTGGCAGCCCTAATACCATCAAGCTGTCTGTGTTCATTATGGGTAGGCAGTTGGAGGCATAAGTAGTCTCCCGCTCGTAGCTGTTCTCCTCACAGTGGCAGCTGCTCAGGGCAGTAGTGGTGGAGAGAGGAAGAGGGCGCGAGGGTTAAAAAGAAAGAAAAGAAAATATAACTTACCTGCCGGCCGGCCGCCGCCTCTCCTCCGTCCTCTTTTGTCAATCAGAAGCACACAGGCTCCCAGACTCCCCTAGCCAATCACGGCGCTGCTGTCACCAGCATGATAGCAGCTTCATGATTGGTCTGAGCGGCCTGGTTCAGCGCTCAGACAGGGAGTGGGAGCCTGTGCATGTTCTTCACCCAGGATGTGCAATACAGTGGGTGGAGAACATGCTAAGTCTGCATGACTGTTTGGCAGGCCCAAGACGACGGGCCAAACCGTCATGCGCTCTTAAGTGCACTAACCACTCCTCCCCCTGCTGACTATGATGACAGCCAAGCCCCACCCTGCCCCAAAACTGGCTTCAGCCTGGAAAAATAAAATGATAATAACATTGTGTTATTATCATCTTATTTTTCCTTTTTTGCACTGCTGAAAAGCAGTGGTGCGAAGCTCCTCCGCCTTAGCGGAGGAGCCGCCACTGTCTTCTCATCTGCTCTTAGCAAACGTTGTTATAATGGTGCAAAATGTTACAGTGCTCTACTTAAACAACACTTTCTAGCAAATGCATTGTATAAATCATTCATTACAATAAATCCTAAAACTTAAGAAAATCTAACAGCCCCCATTGCAAAAATTCAGATGCAATACAATTATAAAAGCAAATGGTTGTTTTACATCAACTAATGGGTTATACTACCGACTCTGGCTAACTTGTTTAGGATAAAAATAAGATTGATCAAGGAATGTGATAACATTGCTGAATAAAGGAATTACTGTGAACATTAAAAACTGAAATTGACCGCCTCTGCTATTATCCACTCCCCCTTTGTAAAAATACAAATACAATACGATTATAAAAAAGCAGACAGTTGTTTACATCAACTGATAGATTATGCTACTGACTCTGTCTAACTTGTTTAAGGTAATAGTAGGTTTGATCAAGAAATATAAAGGAATTGCTGTAAGCATTAAAGAAAAAATCGACAGCCTCTTCTATTGTCCTCAGGTTAAATTCTCTAAAATATTTCCATAGATATTTCTTCCGAATGGCCAAGACCTTTGGGCACAGGCAAATAAATGTCCTATTGACTCATCCTTATAGCCACAAAGCCTGTATCCCAATAAACCGGGGCAGGAAATATTCCAATATCCTTCAAATTGGGATTTGCATTGATCTAAATCTTAAAAATGTCGTTTTTACATGACCTTCCAAATCTGGGGTAATATATGGTTGTTTTACAGTGGTATAGGAATCTAAAAACAAATCTACATCTTTGTATCTCAGTGAAGCTAGAAAGTCTTTCTTCCGGCTGCTGGCCAATAGAAAGTGTTTTTTGGTCTCTTTCGAAAGCCAGTTTTTGTGCCTCCATTGAGTCCTTTATTGGAAAAGTATTGGCAACAGCTCAGTTTCTCAAACCTATGCAAACCTATTTTAAAAGTAGTGTTCTTAGTATCCTGCTGCATTGTAAAGCTACAGTCGAAGTGACATACTTTGTGTCAAAAATTCCGTGATGTCATGAGTCAATCAGAGGACCTCCCAGCCATCTGTATCATCAATAAAATAAATTGTAATTATTTTACATTGTAGGTGCATGTACAGATCATGTCCTTCATACTGCAAAACACTTAGCGTATGGTAGCGCACTACTCCACTGATGGTGCTTAGTGGAAGGGTGCAGGTCAGTAGTGTAGCCTATGTGGAGGTATTTCCGTGTTGTGCGTGATTACCATACACATTATGCTTCTTTTCCCAAAGCAGAAAAATGGTCTGGATCAATGCCCCTGAGAAACCTTTTGCCCCCCACCCCGGCACCAAAATCCTGCCCCCACCCACCACTGCTTTTCATACAAATGTTATTTACAGTCAGCTGAGGGCAAACAGGCTTCAGTATGCGCAGATTCTGATGTTTGCATTCATTATTTCAAAATTCATGCAAATAATGTTTGGAAAAATTCACATTAAATAGTAATAAGCAAGAAGGCGCTCCATTTACTGGACTTAATTCAAGGCAAAGATAGTAGGCATCCCCTAGGGTAAAGTCCCAGGAACGTCAGGACAAAAGAGAACATTGCAAGGATGCAACAGCTGTAAGGATAGCTTTCGTTTCTACATCACTATTACTGCGAGCAGTGCAGGTTTTATCACGGTTTACTTTTGAAAATCAATAAAATAGTTTTTATTAAATAATCTTACTTTTATTTCACCAGCTTTCTGCACAGAACTGCTGATTGGCAAATCATTGATTATGGCTCATGAGGCGCCTTTTAATATGTCTGTGCGCTGTATTCCATTAACGTCAGTGATGGAATATGAGCCCTGCTGTTTCGGGAGTCCGACCTGTGGCTGCCTCACCACGGCTCACAGAGTTGATGTCTCTCTTTTGGCTCCTTCCTCTAAGCCAAAATGCAACGGAAGCTCTGTTGGCAGCTGCATCCTTCTCTCTCCCTCTCTTTGGTTCCTGGATCCCATGGGTCCCTTTGTGCCGACGCTGTGTCACTTTATTTTAATACAGCGGTGGCGCAATCAGTGCGACACACTTCACCATTTCTACAAACTGACACATTGGCTTCAGTGCTTCAGGTTGTAGGGGCCTGCATCACAGTATGCCTGCACCAGGTATAATGTATGCAGGGTAGGCGTTCCCACACAAAAAGCCACGTAGAACTGGTGCAGTGAAATTTACCACATTTCACTGCATCACTCTGCGACTTCACTGCGTTAAAAACCTTATTTCTGCTCAGACCAGGCATAAGGAATGACGCAGGGCTTTTACAATGGGACTCGCCTCTGTGCTCCGATGCATTGCTGGAGTTGCGTCAGCTTTACTACCTGCTCCAACAATGCATCACTTTTGCACCAACAATTGTGTCAGAATTTCTGATGCATCTGTTAATGCTTGCGCCATGGTTGTAAATACAGAGCATCCATGGTATTGCATGGACATTTGGTGCAGGCGCAAGGAAACTGACGCATCAATGCTGATGCGTCGGTTTCTTGTAAATTAGGTCACATGTGTGGAGGAGGGCTTCTACTGCCCACCACGAACCATAGCAGACTGCTCCCCAGGCACCTTAGTAACAGGTCTGGTCCTTTTCTCCTAACTGTATCTTCATCCGGCAATGATACCTTACCAGAGACACAGCCTTCACACCAGCATACTCTTCTCTCATAGCCTCAGCTCTCCGCACCCTCACCCAATAAAATCAGCCAATGCCATCACTAGCCAAATCGCCCTTTCCCTGAAAGCCCTTGTTTACTTCAGGTCACATAGAGACAAAATACCCCGGCAACCTCAAATTTCCCACTAAAGCTCATACAAACATCAAATCTATATGTCAATATATGGCCCAGAGAGTTCAAAACATTTTTTACATATATCTTTTTATTATAAATCAATATATAAATTGAATTCCTAACATCCTGTCATTCCTCTTATCCAAACAGGTAATATGTCCTGGGCAGCAACAATGCAGGTCATTAAAAACAATGCAATTTCAATCTAAAACATCATTCACAAGTACTGACATACCAGACCTTACATTCACTCATCACCCTTCCACACATTCATGCAGATAATAAAACAGTGTTTATATAACAATGTCAATCTCCAACTCGGAATGAGAAAAATATGCAAGACCGAGTTGGAGATTGACATTTCTGCAGACATACATTTGTGACCAACAGAGTGCCCACTTAGAGAACCTCGTACCAGTCATAGCAGTGCCACCATTGCATTACTTCAACCCGTAATCCTAAAACTGCAAATTGCCATTCATAGTAGTGCCACCATTGCATTACTTCAACCCGTAATCCTATTAATGCAAATTACCATTCATAGCACTGCCACCATTGCATTACTTCAACCCGTAATCCTATGACTGCAAATTTCCATTCATAGTAGTGCCACCATTGCATTACTTCAACCTGTAATCCTATGACTGCAAATTTCCATTCATAGTAGTGCCACCATTGCATTACTTCAACCCGTAATCCTATGAGTGCAAATTTCCATTCATAGTAGTGCCATCATTGCATTACTTCAACCCGTAATCCTATGACTGCAAATTTCCATTCATAGTAGTGCCACCATTGCATTACTTCAACCCGTAATCCTATTACTGCAAATGTCCATTCATAGTAGTGCCACCATTGCATTACTTCAACCTGTAATCCTATGACAGCAAATTACTATTCATAGTAGTGCCACCATTGCATTACTTCAACCCGTAATCCTATGACTGCAAATTTCCATTCATAGTAGTGCCACCATTGCATTATTTCAACCCGTAATCCTATTACTGCAACTTTCCATTCATAGTAGTGCCACCATTGCATTACTTCAACCCGAAATCCTATAACTGCAAATTGCCATTCATAGTAGTGCCGCCATTGCAATACTTCAACAAGTAATCCCATTACTACAAATTTCTATTCATTATAGTGTCACCATTGCATTATTTCAACGAGTAAACATATTCCTGCAAATTACCATTCATAGTAGTGCCACCATTGCATTACTTCAACCCGTAATCCTATTACTGCAAATTGCCATTCATAGTAGTGCCACCATTGCATTACTTCAACCCGTAATCCTATTAATGCAAATTACCATTCATAGCAGTGCCACCATTGCATTACTTCAACCCGTAATCCTATGACTGCAAATTTCCATTCATAGTAGTGCCACCATTGCATTACTTCAACCCGCAATCCTATGACTGCAAATTTCCATTCATAGTAGTGCCAACATTGCATTACTTCAACCTGTAATCCTATGACTGCAAATTTCCATTCATAGTAGTGCCACCATTGCATTACTTCAACCCGTAATCCTATTACTGCAAATGTCCATTCATAGTAGTGCCACCATTGCATTACTTCAACCTGTAATCCTATGACAGCAAATTACTATTCATAGTAGTGCCACCATTGCATTACTTCAACCCGTAATCCTATGACTGCAAATTTCCATTCATAGTAGTGCCACCATTGCATTACTTCAACCCGTAATCCTATTACTGCAACTTTCCATTCATAGTAGTGCCACCATTGCATTACTTCAACCCGTAATCCTATTACTGCAACTTTCCATTCATAGTAGTGCCGCCATTGCATTACTTCAACAAGTAATCCCATTACTACAAATTTCTATTCATTATAGTGAAACCATTGCATTATTTCAACGAGTAAACATATTCCTGCAAATTACCATTCATAGTAGTGCCACCATTGCATTACTTCAACCCAAAATCCTATGACTACAAATCTCCATTCATTGTAGTGCCACCATTGCATTACTTCAACCAGTAATCATATTCCTGCAAATTACCATTCATAGTAGTGCCACCATTGCATTACTTCAACCCGAAATCCTACTACTGCAAATTACTATTGATAGTGGTGCCACCATTGCATTACTTCAACCAGTAATCCTATTACTGCAAATTTCCATTCATAGTAGTGCCACCATTGCATTACTTCAACCCGAAATCCTACAACTGCAAATTACCATTCAGAGAAGTGCCGCCATTGCATTACTTCAACCCGTAATCCTAATACTGCAAATTACTATTCATAGCAGTGCCGCCATAGCATTACTTCAACCCGTAATCCTATTACTGCAAATTTCCATTCATAGCAGTGCCACCATTGCATTACTTCAACCCGTAATCCTAATACTGCAAATTACCATTCATAGCAGTGCCACCATTGCATTACTTCAACCCATAATCCTAATACTGCAAATTACCATTCATAGCAGTGCCACCATTTCATTACTTCAACCCCTAATCCTAATACTGAAAATTACCATTCATAGCAGTGCCACCATTGCATTACTTCAACCCCTAATCCTAATACTGCAAATTACCATTCATAGCAGTGCCACCATTGCATTACTTCAACCCCTAGTCCTAATACTGCAAATTACCATTCATAGCAGTGCCACCATTGCATTACTTCAACCCGAAATCCTATTACTGCAAATTACCATTTATTGCAGTGCCACCATTGCATTACTTCAACCCCTAATCCTGCAAATTACCATTCATAGCAGTGCCACCATTCCATTACTTCAACCTGAAATCCTATTACTGCAAATTACCATTCATAGCAGTGCCACCATTGCTTTACTTCAAACCGTAATCCTAATACTGCAAATTACCAGCGCCATGAGACCCTCAGGGGTGAGTAGCGCTTACAATTCCCTGATTGATTGATTGATTGATTGACCATTCATAGCAGTGCCACCATTGCATTACTTCAACCCCTAATCCTAATACTGCAAATTACCATTCATAGCAGTGCCACCATTGCATTACTTCAACCTGAAATCCTATTACTGCAAATTACCATTCATAGCAGTGCCACCATTGCATTACTTCACCCCTAATCCTAATACTGCAAATTACCATTCATAGCCGTGCAACCATTGCATTACTTCAACCCCTAATCCTAATACTGCAAATTACCATTCATAGCAGTGCCACCATTGCATTACTTCAACTCGAAATCCTATTACTGCAAATTACTATTCATAGAAGTGGCGCCAGTGCATTACTTCAACCCGAAATCCTAATACTGCAAATGACCATTTATAGTAGTGCCGCCATTGCATTTCTTCAACCCGAAATCCTATTACTGCAAATTACCATTCATAGCAGTGCCGCCATTGCATTACTTCAACCGAAATCAGATTACTGCAAATTACCATTCATAGCAGTGCCGCCATTGCATTACTTCAACCCGTAATCCTAATACTGCAAATTACTATTCATAGCAGTGCCGCCATAGCATTACTTCAACCCGTAATCCTATTACTGCAAATTTCCATTCATAGCAGTGCCACCATTGCATTACTTCAACCCGTAATCCTAATACTGCAAATTACCATTCATAGCAGTGCCACCATTGCATTACTTCAACCCATAATCCTAATACTGCAAATTACCATTCATAGCAGTGCCACCATTTCATTACTTCAACCCCTAATCCTAATACTGAAAATTACCATTCATAGCAGTGCCACCATTGCATTACTTCAACCCCTAATCCTAATACTGCAAATTACCATTCATAGCAGTGCCACCATTGCATTACTTCAACCCCTAGTCCTAATACTGCAAATTACCATTCATAGCAGTGCCACCATTGCATTACTTCAACCCGAAATCCTATTACTGCAAATTACCATTTATTGCAGTGCCACCATTGCATTACTTCAACCCCTAATCCTGCAAATTACCATTCATAGCAGTGCCACCATTCCATTACTTCAACCTGAAATCCTATTACTGCAAATTACCATTCATAGCAGTGCCACCATTGCTTTACTTCAAACCGTAATCCTAATACTGCAAATTACCAGCGCCATGAGACCCTCAGGGGTGAGTAGCGCGCTTACAATTCCCTGATTGATTGATTGATTGATTGACCATTCATAGCAGTGCCACCATTGCATTACTTCAACCCCTAATCCTAATACTGCAAATTACCATTCATAGCAGTGCCACCATTGCATTACTTCAACCTGAAATCCTATTACTGCAAATTACCATTCATAGCAGTGCCACCATTGCATTACTTCACCCCTAATCCTAATACTGCAAATTACCATTCATAGCCGTGCAACCATTGCATTACTTCAACCCCTAATCCTAATACTGCAAATTACCATTCATAGCAGTGCCACCATTGCATTACTTCAACTCGAAATCCTATTACTGCAAATTACTATTCATAGAAGTGGCGCCAGTGCATTACTTCAACCCGAAATCCTAATACTGCAAATTACCATTCATAGCAGTGCCACCATTGCATTACTTCAACCCGAAATCCTATTACTGCAAATTACCATTCATAGCAGTGCCGCCAGTGCTTTACTTCAACCCGAAATCCTAATACTGCAAATTACCATTCATAGCAGTGCCACCATTGCATTACTTCAACCCGAAATCCTATTACTGCAAATTACCATTCATAGCAGTGCCGCCAGTGCATTACTTCAACCCGAAATCCTAATACTGCAAATTACTATTGATAGCAGTGCCACCATTGCATTACTTCAACCCGAAATCCTATTACTGCAAATTTCCATTCATAGCAGTGCCACCATTGCATTACTTCAACCCGTAATCCTAATACTGCAAATTACCATTCATAGCAGTGTCACCATTGCATTACTTCAACCCCTAATCCTAATACTACAAATTACCATTCATAGCAGTGCCACCATTGCATTACTTCAACCCGTAATTCTATGACTGCAAATTACCATTCATAGCAGTGCCACCATTGCATTACTTCAACCCGAAATCCTATTACTGCAAATTACCATTCATAGCAGTGCCACCATTGCATTACTTCAACCCCTAATCCTAATCCTGCAAATTTCCATTCATAGCAGTGCCACCATTGCATTACTTCAACCTGAAATCCTATTTCTGCAAATTACCATTCATAGCAGTGCCACCATTGCATTACTTCAAACCGTAATCCTAATACTGCAAATTACCAGCGCCTTGAGACCCTCAGGGGTTAAGAGTAGCGCGCTTACAATTCCCTGATTGATTGATTGATTGACCATTCATAGCAGTGCCACCATTGCATTACTTCAACCCGAAATCCTATTACTGCAAATTACCATTCATAGCAGTCCCGCCAGTGCATTACTTCAACCCGAAATCCTAATACTGCAAATTACCATTCATAGCAGTGCTACCATTGCATTACTTCAATCCGAAATCCTATTACTGCAAATTTCCATTCATAGCAGTGCCACCATTGCATTACTTCAACCCGTAATCCTAATACTGCAAATTACCATTCATAGCAGTGCCACCATTGCATTACTTCAACCCCTAAACCTAATACTACAAATTACCATTCATAGCAGTGCCACCATTGCATTACTTCAACCCCTAATCCTAATACTCCAATTACCATTCATAGCTGTGCCGCCATTGCATTACTTCAACCCGTAATCCTATGACTGCAAATTACTATTCATAGCAGTGCCACCATTGCATTACCTCAACCCGAAGTCCTATTACTGCAAATTACCATTCATAGCAGTGCCACCATTGCATTACTTCAACCCCTAATCCTAATCCTAAACCTGCAAATTACCATTCATAGCAGTGCCACCATTGCATTACTTCAACCTGAAATCCTATTACTGCAAATTACCATTCATAGCAGTGCCACCATTGCATTACTTCAAACCGTAATCCTAATACTGCAAATTACCAGCGCCTTGAGACCCTCAGGGGTGAGTAGCGCGCTTACAATTCCCTGATTGATTGATTGACCTTTCATAGCAGTGCCACCATTGCATTACTTCAACCCCTAATCCTAATACTGCAAATTACCATTCATAGCAGTGCCACCATTGCATTACTTCAACCTGAAATCCTATTACTGGAAATTACTATTCGTAGCAGTGCCACCATTGCATTACTTCAACCCCCTAATCCTAATACTGCAAATTACCATTCATAGCAGTGCCTCCATTGCATTACTTCAACCCCTAATCCTAATACTGCAAATTACCATTCATAGCAGTGCCACCATTGCATTACTTCAACCCCTAATCCTAATACTGCAAATTACCATTCATAGCAGTGCCACCATTGCATTACTTCAACCCGAAATCCTAATACTGCAAATTACCATTCATAGCAGTGCCGCAAGTGCATTACTTCAACCCGAAATCCTAATTCTGCAAATTACCATTCATAGCAGTGCCACCATTGCATTACTTCAACCCCTAATCCTAATACTGCAAATTACCATTCATAGCAGTGCCACCATTGCATTACTTCAACCCGAAATCCTATTACTGCAAATTACCATTCATTGCAGTGCCACCATTGCATTACTTCAACCCCTAATCCTGCAAATTACCATTCATAGCAGTGCCACCATTCCATTACTTCATCCTGAAATCCTATTACTGCAAATTACCATTCATAGCAGTGCCACCATTGCTTTACTTCAAACCGTAATCCTAATACTGCAAATTACCAGCGCCATGAGACCCTCAGGGGTGAGTAGCGCGCTTACAATTCCCTGATTGATTGATTGATTGACCATTCATAGCAGTGCCACCTTGCATTACTTCAACCCCTAATCCTAATACTGCAAATTACCATTCATAGCAGTGCCACCATTGCATTACTTCAACCTGAAATCCTATTACTGCAAATTACCATTCATAGCAGTGCCACCATTGCATTACTTCAACCCCTAATCCTAATACTGCAAATTACCATTCATAGCCGTGCAACCATTTCATTACTTCAACCCCTAATCCTAATACTGCAAATTACCATTCATAGCAGTGCCACCATTGCATTACTTCAACTCGAAATCCTATTACTGCAAATTACTATTCATAGAAGTGGCGCCAGTGCATTACTTCAACCCGAAATCCTAATACTGCAAATTACCATTCATAGCAGTGCCACCATTGCATTACTTCAACCCGAAATCCTATTACTGCAAATTACCATTCATAGCAGTGCCGCCAGTGCATTACTTCAACCCGAAATCCTAATACTGCAAATTACCATTCATAGCAGTGCCACCATTGCATTACTTCAACCCGAAATCCTATTACTGCAAATTACCATTCATAGCAGTGCCGCCAGTGCATTACTTCAACCCGAAATCCTAATACTGCAAATTACCATTCATAGCAGTGCCACCATTGCATTACTTCAACCCGAAATCCTATTACTGCAAATTTCCATTCATAGCAGTGCCACCATTGCATTACTTCAACCCGTAATCCTAATTCTGCAAATTACCATTCATAGCAGTGCCACCATTGCATTACTTCAACCCCTAATCCTAATACTACAAATTACCATTCATAGCAGTGCCACCATTGCATTACTTCAACCCGTAATTCTATGACTGCAAATTACCATTCATAGCAGTGCCACCATTGCATTACTTCAACCCGAAATCCTATTACTGCAAATTACCATTCATAGCAGTGCCACCATTGCATTACTTCAACCCCTAATCCTAATACTGCAAATTACCATTCATAGCAGTGCCACCATTGCATTACTTCAACCCCTAATCCTAATACTGCAAATTACCATTCATAGCAGTGCCACCATTGCATTACTTCAATCCCTAATCCTAATACTGCAAATTTCCATTCATAGCAGTGCCTCCATTGCATTACTTCAACCCCTAATCCTAATACTGCAAATTACCATTCATAGCAGTGCCACCATTGCATTACTTCAAACCCTAATCCTAATACTGCAAATTACCATTCATAGCAGTGCCACCATTGCATTACTTCAACCCGAAATCCTATTACTTCAAATTACCATTCATAGAAGTGCCGCCAGTGCATTACTTCAACCTGAAATCCTATTACTGCAAATTACCATTCATAGCAGTGCCGCCAGTGCATTACTTCAACCCGAAATCCTAATACTGCAAATTACCATTCATAGCAGTGCCACCATTGCATTACTTCAACCCCTAATCCTAATACTGCAAATTACCATTCATAGCAGTGCCACCATTGCATTACTGCAACCCGTTATCCTAATACTGCAAATTACCATTCATAGCAGTGCCACCATTGCATTACTTCAACCCGTAATCCTAATACTGCAAATTACCATTCATAGCAGTGCCACCATTGCATTACTTCAACCCGACATCCTATTACTGCAAATTACCATTCATAGCAGTGCCGCCAGTGCATTACTTCAACCCGAAATCCTAATGCTGCAAATTACCATTCATAGCAGTGCCACCATTGCATTACTACAACCCGAAATCCTATTACTGCAAATTACCATTCATAGCAGTGCCGCCATTGCATTACTTCAACCCGTAATCCTATGACTGCAAATTACCATTCATAGCAGTGCCACCATTGCATTACTTCAACCCGAAATCCTATTACTGCAAATTACCATACATAGCAGTGCCGCCATTCCATTACTTCAACCCGAAATCCTATTACTGCAAATTACCATTCATAGCAGTGCCGCCATTGCATTACTTCAACCCCTAATCCTAATCCTGCAAATTACCATTCATAGCAGTGCCACCATTGCATTACTTCAACCCCTAATGCTAATCCTGCAAATTACCATTCATAGCAGTGCCGCCATTGCATTACTTCAACCCCTAATCCTAATCCTGCAAATTACCATTCATAGCAGTGCCGCCATTGCATTACTTCAACCCCTAATACTAATCCTGAAAATTACCATTCATAGCAGTGTCGCCATTGCATTACTTCAACCCCTAATCCTAATCCTGCAAATTACCATTCATAGCAGTGCTGCCATTGCATTACTTCAACCCAAAATCCTATTACTGCAAATTACCATTCATAGCAGTGCCACCATTGCATTACTTCAACCCGAAATCCTATTACTGCAAATTACCATTCATAGCAGTGCCACCATTGCATTACTTCAACCCCTAATCCTAATCCTGCAAATTCCCATTCATAGCAGTGCCGCCATTGCATTACTTCAACCCCTAATCCTATTATTGCAAATTACCATTCATAGCAGTGCCACCATTGCATTTCTGCAACCCCTTATCCTAATCCGGCAAATTACCATTCATAGCAGTGCCGCCATTGCATTACTTCAACCCCTAATCCTAATCCTGCAAATTACCATTCATAGCAGTGCCACCATTGCATTACTTCAACCTGAAATCCTATTACTGCAAATTACCATTCATAGCAGTGCCACCATTGCATTACTTCAACCCCTAATCCTAATACTGCAAATTACCATTCATAGCAGTGCCACCATTGCATTACTTCAACCTGAAATCCTATTACTGCAAATTACTATTCATAGCAGTGCCACCATTGCATTACTTCAACCCCTAATCCTAATACTGCAAATTACCATTCATAGCAGTGCCACCATTGCATTACTTCAACCCGAAATCCTATTACTGCAAATTACCATTCATAGAAGTGCCGCCATTGCATTACTTCAACCCGAAATCCTATTACTGCAAATTACAATTCATAGCAGTGCCGCCAGTGCATTACTTCAACCCGAAATCCTAATACTGCAAATTACCATTCATAGCAGTGCCGCCATTGCATTACTTCAACCCCTAATCCTAATACTGCAAATTACCATTTATCGCAGTGCCACCATTGCATTACTTCAACTCCTAATCCTGCAAATTACCATTCATAGCAGTGCCGCCATTGCATTACTTCAACCCCTAATCCTAATCCTGCAAATTACCATTCATAGCAGTGCCACCATTGCATTACTTCAACCCTTAATCCTAATACTGCAAATTACCATTCATAGAAGTGCCACCATTGCATTACTTCAACCCCTATTCCTAATACTGCAAATTACCATTCATAGCAGTGCCACCATTGCATTACTTCAACCCCTAATCCTAATGCTGCAAATTACCATTCATAGCAGTGCCACCATTGCATTACTTCAACCCCTAATCCTAATACTGCAAATTACCATTCATAGCAGTGCCACCATTGCATTACTTCAACCCGTAATCCTATGACTGCAAATTACCATTCATAGCAGTGCCACCATTGCATTACTTCAATCCCTAATCCTAATACTGCAAATTACCATTCATAGCAGTGCCACCATTGCATTACTTCAACCCGTAATCCTATGACTGCAACTTTAAATTTAAACCAAGAACAAGATGTTTTAGTTCCAGACTGACACATAAAGATGCCAAGTTTACAATCTTCTTACTAGGACTGACAGACATCGATATCCTGTGCATGGAAGTGGTTTTATCACATTTCATTGCTTAAAATTACTTTAATATGACTTTCCAGACTTCCAACAAACTCTAAACGAGAGTCCATAACTTTGTTACTAAACATCGGGCGTCATTTCAGTCTGTCTCGCGGAATATCGGATCCCACTGATGCGATTGATAGCAGGCGCGCAACGCCCAGTGGGCTCAAAGGGCTTCACCCCCACCTCCTCCCCCCTCCCCCCCCCCATCGTGTGTTTCAGCCCTGGTGAGACAGCTCCCCGGCACACACACACAGCCGCACCCGAGTACTTCACAGGTCTTTAAAAGGCCATTTACTTGCTAACGAGGCGTTGTTCTGTTTTCACCCCTTCTTAGAGCCCCTGCATCTCCACTCTGCATATTGCTGGAAGAATCGGCTCCCCCCGAAATTTTTGGTAGCCCCTCCCACCCCCCGAAATTTGGCTCTAGGTGCGCCTCTGATTGATAGCATGTTTTTCATAGTTCAAACACAGTTAACCATCATATTGGACTATGTAATAAAAACGCATTATTTACATAGCTCTTCAAACTTTCCAAGCACAATATATTACAAGTTTTATTACTACCCAACGTTGTGGGACTGTCCTTGCAGGGTCAAATACGGACTTTCAATTGCTGGGATAGTAACTTGTGACTTGCAGATACCAATAGATGGCAGCAGAGAGCTTCCTTCCACTCAATGAGCCATCTCGCCTGCTAATATAGCAGTTTAATAAATATGTATGATATTGAGAGGTATTTATAGATGTTCTTTCAAGAGCCATGGTGATAAGGAGCAAATAGGTGACTGGGTATAACTTGATATATGTTTTGGGAATGCCTAATACTGCTACCCGTTTTGAGAGTATAATTTGAGAAATAAAAATATTTTTAAGAGTATATATATGAATGAAATCTTAAAAATATTTTTTCGTTGAGGTATTTTATTAAAGACATTTTCATTAAAAGATAAAAGAAAGTCTGTTTTTTATTTTGGATGTACTTATATCTGATGCTTATAATTTAAAATACAGCCTACTGGGAATTATTGAAAGGGGTTTCCTGTTGCCTGTATTGTACTTTCCTATATGATTAGCACATTGAGGCAACATGGTCTAATGATCCTGCTCCGTAAGAAAATAAAAGTGAAATCCCATCTCTCTGTGACAGACTGCTGACATTATTTGCAGTCACTTTCAGTATTTATGTGAAAAAAAGAATATGAGGGCGTTTTGTTTATAAATGTTCTGTTATGTTATGTTAGGAGCATTTGTAAAGCGCAACTGTTACCCAAGGGTGTCCTGGCGCTATCTACAGTCCTCAAGATGAAGCGTACAACCAGGGTTATACATCAAAAAGCCAGGTTTTTAAGGCTCTCCTGAATGCCAGTAGATCAGTACTGTTTCTAAGGTGGAAAGGAAGGTCGTTCCAGGCCCTAGCTGCCCCAGCCACAAAACTCCTGCCTCCCCAGCTGACTTTTTTTGAAGTAGGAACTACTACCAACTTTGCTCCAAGGGAGCGAAGTGGTCTATTGGGGACATACCACTGAAACTGCCTCTTCAGGTGGTCTGGACCTATACCCGGAAGGGCCTTGTAGACAGTACAGAGTGATTTAAACTGCACCCGTTTCTTAACGGGTAGCCAGTGAAGTCTTCTAATATCCCCCGAGACTGAAGCAAATTTGGCAGTCCCGGTAAGCAGTCTGGCGGCCGCGTTCTGTAAGAGTTGGAGCCTATGCAGAAACCGCTCCTGTATGTTAAGGTATAGACTATTACAATAGTCCAGCCTTGACATTGTTAATGCAGTGATTACTGTACATTGACTATTCTTAGGTAGAAAAGGCAGTATTTTTTTACATGTTCTAAGAACAAATGACGTGGCTGAGGCTACTGCATTAACTTGGTCACCAAAATTGAGTTTATCATCGATCAAGACTCCCAAGTTTATTACTTTCCTAGTGGGGGTAGGAAGAGAACCCAAGGAATCTGGCCACCAGCTTGGGGCCCAAAACATGGGGTCATTACCAAACAGGATAACCTCCGTTTTACTGGAGTTAAGTTTTAGACAATTTTGGGACATCCATTTGCCCACCGCTTCCATACAATCATTAAACCGTTTTGCCGCCCCATCTCCTGCCCCGGTAGCAGCGACACCACAATTTGAGTGTCGTCCGCGTACGAAGTCAGACAAAACCCAAAGGATTCGATAAGAGGGGCAAAGGAGGATACGTAGACATTAAAAAGCATAGGGCTAAGGGACGACCCCTGAGGGACTCCATAAGGTAGTGAGAAAGGTTTGGAACAGAATTCACCGAGTGAGACCGTTTGCACTCTGTCTGAGAGGAAGGACTTCAAGAGTTCCCATGCTTTACCCTGGACTCCACACTCCCGCAACCGGTCCATCAACAAATCATGGTGGACCGTATCGAAGGCCACGGACAAGTCCAGCATAATCATAGTGGCCTTACCTCCCCGATCAAGTACAGCCCTAATCTCTTCTATGGATTTTATGAGAGCAGACTCCGTGCTGTGCCCCTCTCTGAACCCATATTGCGTGGGATCCAGCACTTGCACTTCTCATAAATAAGCACTTAATTGTGCATTCATTCTTTTCTCTACTAGTTTAGCTGGAAGAGGGAGATGCGATATGGGCCGAAAACTATTAGGATCCTCAGGGTCCAAACTGGGCTTTTTTAGTAGCGGTAGTATTGATGCTGTTTTTCAGGCTTTAGGGAAATATCCTTCTGCAAACATTGCATTCATCAAGGAGGTAAGCGTTAGTACAATAGGTTCCGGGGCCAGTTTTAAAACCGCAACCGGACACGGATCATAAGGGGAACCTGATTTAGCCGACATCAGAAGCCTACGTGTATCAATAATGGATAGAGGTGCGAACTCCTCAAGGGCAGGGTGGGGCTTAGAAGCTGGTTTGTATCCCTCCATTACGTCCAGTGTCCTATCAATTGTTGGACCTTTGAACGTGGAGTAAATGGCTTCCACTTTTTCCAAGAAAAATCCGGCTATTTCATCACATAGACCCTGACTCATAGGAATACTAGGTGCGCTGGGGTACGCCAAGCTAGTAACAGTTTTAAAGAGTTCTTTAGCCGAGTTTATAGCTGAGTTAATTCGGTTAGTAAAGAACTCTTGCTTAGTTTTATGAAGTAACTGTTTATAGACCATCAGGCTTTGTACACATCTTTTTCAGCACCCTTATACTCTTTCCTCCAATTCCTCTCTAAGTGCTTACAGATCAGTTTTTGGTCTTTAAGTTCCTGCAAATACCATGGAGCGGAGGGTCGAGCCCTATTCGAAACTAGGACTTTCTTAGGAGCTAACTTGTTGCCGGCTATATCCAGCCAGTTAGTGTATAGATTAGTCGCCTCCTCTTTATCTGTGGGCATTTGGTATGATGTAGAACTCAACAATTCTTCTAACTCCTTAGCCTCTATTTTATTCCATGCTCTAAAATACCTCTGTTTCTTGGCTGGCTTATCCACTGTATGATAGTTAAATGTGGCTAGCTCGAAAAGAACAGCTTTATGATCTGACCACACTATGGGCAGCAGGCCCGTAAAAGAAAGATGCGGGTTGTTGGAGAAAATACCATCCAAAGTGTGCCCTGCTATGTGAGTAGGCCCAACGACTTGCTGCTTTAGATCTACACTATTCATTAGCCCTAACAGAGTCGCAGTATCAGGGTCTGCATGTGCCTCCAAATGCAGACCCTGATATGGAATTTAAAGTCGCCCAGTATGGTATAATAGCTGGCACAGAGACCCTTTTCCATCAAATTTCCCAATGAAATTACAAACGGGCTCCTAAGACTCGGCGGCCTATAAAGGAGGATGCCCTTAAAGGTACGATGATGGGGATAGTAGAGGCTAAACTCCAATGCCTCACAGTCTACATTTGATGCTGTACCAAAGGTCACATTTTTTGTAGTATGATAAATGACTGCCAGACCACCCCCCTTCTATTTGGCCTGTTTAAAGTATGACAGGAATAACCTGGGGGCGTGGTTTTGACTAAGTCTGGACCAGAAGCCTCGTCTGTCCATGTTTCCGTAATAAATGCCACTTTTATTTCCTCTTCCTCAATTAGTCTAGCACACTCAACACTGTGCTTCACCAAAGATCTAGCATTCAGCAATATACACTTTAACCCAAGTTGTTGTGAAAGGCCTTTACTGTTCTTACCGGGTTTATCGAGAGGCTCAATTGATAGATACCCTAGTTCCGGTAGCATAGTGTTACAATTTGGGCACATCACTTGGCTAGATGGAGGCCTAGTACTGGGACTAATGCATAGACACCTGGCAGTTTTACCTGTACCATTAAGACTATGTAATAAATAACTGGAGTATTGTATTATGGTAGGCTTAACTGCTCCGAAACAGGCAGGGGGGCTGGCGCTGAGCAGAGATAAAGAAAAGTATTTTGCTCCATGTTGATCACTTTTGAAATTCTCACAAAATGATTTAGTAAAATGAATATTTTTGTGTCAGTAAATCTACTCAGAGGGACGCAGAGTGGGTGGGTCGTGAATGTTCCAGTGTTGGAATGGCGGTGCACACCCCTAACACTCACACATTTACATGTTTGTGGGTATTCACAACCTTTCCCACCCTTTTAAAGGGCAGAAATGTATTTGTTTAAAAATATTTTTATTGTTTTTTTCTTTCTCTCTGCACTCAACGATGCACACACCGTCAGTACTTAAGGATACAAATGTTGCCGTAGCGAATCTCTCCGCCCACCCCCTTTGCCCTTTTTTGGTTACCCCATGTATTGTGGACGCCTCAAGTCTCTCTTCCCACATCAGCCACGGTGTCCACACCCCACAGGAGAGGAGTTCTCCATATAGATTTGTGTCTGATAAATCGCTTACATTGTCAAGTAGTCCATGGTAGGCTCTCCATTTCCTCCAATTCTTATCGAATCTTTTGGGGCAAACGTGGCTCTCATATACCACTCTCTCTGCCTCCAAACATCTGTTCATCTTCTCCCGCCACATGCTCTACGTTGGAGTGTGTTCCCATCCCCACATCTTGGCCATGTCCATTTTACCACTACTAGGCCCAACATACAGAAAAACAATTGTTTCCTGGTGATATCTGCCTCCTTGGGATGCCCCGTATAACCAGGTGTGGTAGTAACCTGTATTGTATTTATCTTGTTAGTTTCTCTCTAGCTGCTCAGCCAGTGTGAATGTGATGCATGGAATGTTGGTGTGATGGACATGAATGGAATGTTTAGGTGCCTGGATACTTAGTGTGACAGTTGGAGTATGGGCTGAGCAGCAGGCAGACTGCTCCTGGTGGGGCTGCATCAATAACTTGTAACTACAACTAATAAATCTACCTGAAGTACATCACGGCTACCTGGAGTTAATTACTACAGTGGCCTGGGGGATAGACACTTCCAAAACGTCCTCTAGATCACTAATGATTTCCCCCCAGTACTCGTTCACCTTGTGGCAGCCCCAAAGAGTGTGTAGGAAAGTACCGTCTTCTGTGCGGCACCTGAGACACATGGGGTTCTCTGCCCTCCCCATTTTAAATAGCACGGACCTATGGTAGCAAGAGCTGGGAAGTATGTTAAATTGAATCAGTCTCAGCCTGGCTTTGATGTCATCCTCCCTGGGGTGCATCAGGGCTGTAGGGAAAGGAATTTTACAATAGAAAAAAATATTTTTGTGTGGAGAAAAAAGAAAAATATAATGTGGATGATTCACAAAAGCATCTGTGAGTACAGGACGCAGCACAACATGAATACTTTTAAGTACTCTCACATGCCTTTGTGAATCAGCCTTGAAACGTCCAACTCCATATTCACAAAGGTGCAAAGTACGCACAATCTCAGCCCTTTCTGTGTCCTAATTGAATACGTACATTGCCTCTATATCACCATTTTACTCCCACTTTTAATGTTAAAAGGCCTGTAAGAGTATGGTAAAGAGCACTGCAGGAGAAGACCTATCGTGAGCATAGAATGGGCTTTGGATGACCCACTCACTCGTGATTGGATGGCTTTCTTGTCTGTCTCACTTCTCTGCTCCTAATTTGATGGCCTTCCTCCCTATTCTTGTTTGTGTCCTATCCAGGAGCATTTCGTTCTCACTCTATTGTGATGAGATGGCATGCCTCCTTCCACTACTGATGTCAGTGTATATAATAGACTAGTCTGCTGTCTTTTCTTCGCTGGTACCTGCCTGCCCAACTAGCCCCTTGCACTCTGTGGCGGCTATTCCAGAAAAAAATCATAGACAAAGTCAAAAAGTTTCACAGATGAGACCTGCTCGCTTTGCCAACAGTGGTTAGGAATTTTGCTCAACTTTCTGGTTAGAGAATCACTTTGCTCCAGTGTCTCCAGCCCCGTTTAATGACAATCTCCCTGTCATTGTTTGGCTTTTGGGTGTGTGCCACAGGATAACTCTTCTGTATTACATTTTACAGGTTCCTTACTTCATTTTCTTTTTCAGTGTTTTGCTAATGGCTGTTTGCTATAGACATTGTCCTTGCATTATCCTTTTCAGCAATTGGGCTTCAGTTTAGCTATCAATATTTGGTTTATCAATTTGCTTCATGGGCTTTTTTTCTCAGTCAGTGTCTGGTTTTGGTTTGTGTACCACGAGATAACTCTTCTAAATAGTTCTACATAGGAACTAGAGGTGGGTGAGCCACTGAAAGCTCGAGTCAGGCTCGAGCCATAAGCTTGGCTCTGTCTAAGCTCGAGGTCCTCTTGGAACCATGAGCCCAAAACGAGCCAAGCTTTCACAATAGTCAAAGTGACCAGGTCCAATACTGGCCTTGGCTCAGCATCATGCGAATCCTAGCAAATCCCTCTATGCCCAAAAAAAAAGGTGTAACGTAGAGTGTGTCTTATGTCCTTGGGCAAGATCTGTGCTATGTAAAACTGCCAAAAATACAATGTGGAATCTGAATGTCACTCACACTCTAATCTTATACCTTAAGAATTAAAGACCAAGCACTAATCTTTGATGTCATGAAGAGATACAGATGTAATTGCCGGATTACACAGAGTTAAACTGGAATATTGTGAGCTATTCCGGCTTCCCTGCTTGATCAAATTGTGTGATCCTATGCAAATATTTCATTTCACCAAGCCTCTTTATTATTCACATGAGAGCACGCTCAAATATGTGATTGCAGGATGTGCGCTGTACAAAAAACCTCTCTTGTATTTGATTTTGAATTAGCCGAATTACTTCATCTATGACAAGAATCTAGGCCACATATTGGGTAGACATGACAACTGAATTGCCTCTTAGTTCAATACTATCATTGCCATCAGGGTTTGTTTAAAAACTCCCACTTTTAATAAATGCTTCTCAAGTCAGAGATATAATCTGATGTACTAAGGTGAAATATTTTTATGTGTTAAAGAAATACACTTTTTGCAAATTTTGAAGACACCTTATCCTATTCTAACATGATGTTTGTTGCACAATTTAAATGCCAAGTATTTTTATGCACAGGCTCTTAGAACCAGAGCCTACCCTTTGATCAGCTCTGACTCTGCTCGCCCCGTTAATTTGTTGATTCGCCCACCTCTATTAGGAACCTATCTCAAGTTTCTCTTTCATTGTTTGGTTTGGGCTAGGTACCATTTGCTAGCTTTTCTTCATTGTCTTTTATGAAAATTATGCTTCAGTTTCTCTTTCACTGTATGGTTTGTGGTTCTGTGCCATGTGATAACCTTTTTTGTTGCTGTCTTTTATATAAACCATGTTTCAGTATTTTTTCTGTGTTTAGTTGCTGGCTGTATTTCAGATAATCCATCTTCCATGTTTTCTCTTCTTGGAGTTATGATTCAGTTTTTCTGAGAGTGTTTGGTTTGTGCCTGGGTGACGAGTGATCACTGTTCTGCACTGTATATTACATCAATTGTGCTACAGTTTCAATGCTTGTTTTCTGGATGTATGTCAGATGATAACACTTCTGTGTTGTCTTTTATAGGTATCAAGTCAGTCTTTCTTCTGATTTGGAGTGGCGACAAGACGCCCACCTTGGGGCAAGCGAAGTGCAGCGAGACCCTCGAGCAGACTCTGAATCCATTGCTGAAGAAGCGCAGGTCGATCCGCGCAAGTATTCTCAGAGCAGCTCTGAAAGGTACTTGGAGCAATCCCATTCGTCCATGGACCGGATGTTTGAAACCGATTGCGGAAGATCATGCGACTACAAAGTGGGGTCACCGTCCTACCTGGACAAGCTGCTTTGGAGGGACAATAAACCCCATCACTACTCAGAGCCCAAACTTATTTTAGACTTATCCCACTGGAAACAGTCTGCTATTGAACCCGCTGGTAAGATCTCTCTGGACGAGGAGCCGTCCAATCTTTTCATTGAGATTGCTCAGTGGGTTAAAAACACTCAACCCATGCTGGAGTGTCTCCCCGGCTCTCTTCCACATGGCCAAGAGCACAACCAGCCATCTCCGCCTCATCCAGTTGAGCCTGAGGACATCAACAGTGGATCAAAGTCTCAGTTTGACTTGGATGTTTTCATCACCAGAGCCCTGAAACTCTGCTCAAATCCCGAAGACATAGCAGAGAGCAAACTTCATGATATGAACGGGGCATGTATTAATGAGCACCCCAATGAGACTGCGCAGATAGAGGTGTATCAGAAAGAGAGGTGGTGAGGATCATTTCCTGGAAATGATAGATACATCAACCATCTACTAACAATTACACAGCTGTCAGCAATGTATCAATATTGCAAACCTGAAAGTGTGGTGGATGCAGCCATATGTGGGACTGGTCACCTAGATTTACACTGGAGGATTGTCTTTTTAGGGCAAGCACAATTCCAGCTTCCCCCTTTTTATGCCTTAATGCAATTAAGGGTTGAGAATGAAAGTGAACCTACTTTGCTGCCTTAATACCCTATCCTTCCGCTTCTGGCACCTCTCGTAACCTTGAGCTTCATGTGTAGCATCTACAAAGCAAAGGCATTTTGTATATACATATTTCAGAATTATGGCATGACTTTCTTAGGAGGACCTCAGATGTTCCAGGTCAACAACACACTGGTGGCTGGATGTCTAATCGTATCCGTAGAGGTCACACTGGTGGCTGGATGTCTAATCGTATCCGTAGAGGTTCTTAAGCAAAGACTCAGATTGTCAATTGCTCTTGGCATTGTTTTTGTAAAATATTTCTATAACAAAAGCCAATACTATTTTAACTATGGTCAAACAGGAATAAAGTTTTGAGGATTTATTCATATTTTCTCAGTTAAAGAGGCACACTACAGGGCTTATATGTACTTAGCGAATAAGCCAACATAGTGTTGTGATCGTATTCTAGAGTCCATGGACACCACACCCGGTGCTAAGAAATAAACACACATGATGTGGTTTGAACTGGGATAAAAGGCTCCTGGTGCTAAAATATAATACAGCATAGCAGGCATGTCCAATTATCTATCTCTTTTGTGAGACCATGAGTTAGTTTGGTGAAAAATGCTACTCACCAAGCCTGGATGGTCTTTTTTTCCACCTCAGTTGTTTTGACTTGGCAGAGAGGGATCTCATCTGCTGGGGAAGGTAGAAACATGGTCCCTTCGAGTCGTGTTTCCACCTCAGCAGCTGCACTGTTGCTTGGTTAGGGTCCGGTGTAGACCCTCCTGCAGGTTTGGAGTTAAACATGATCATGATGGCAGAGGCTTTAAGCCATCAACCCCCCAACATGAAGGATGGTCCTCTGGGAGTCTGGTCAGTTCACCTATGCAGCACCAATCACAATGCGACCCACAGATTGCACTGCTGTCGGAGACTGTCGTCAGACCTCAGTTGATGTGGACATGCCCCCATTAAAATGAAACCTGTGGGCAACAAACAATACTGCACCAGTGTGGCAGGGTGGCAGGAGTAGGAGCACCTAACACAAGCTGCCCGTCTCCTCATGCCATTCTACAGCGTGTGGCCCTGTGCTGCAGGTGGAAGCCTTTCACTTCCTCCTTTGGGACTATACCACACTTTATGTAACAGTGGCCCATATGTTTTAACTTTCTTGGACTAAACCGATGTCTTTTCCCCAATCAAAAATATGCAAAATTAAATGCCCCCCGCATGCCGCGACCTAAGAGACACACAGTTATGGCATGCCCAACTTCTTAGCTAAAGCCTCAGCGAAAAGCCTTTCACTCTCAGTGGCCCACCTCATAGATGTGCCTTACAGCACCAGAAATGTGCCCTAAGTTTTGAAGACACCTGGGCTACCACATCTAATGTAAAGTTCCTTAATACCTTTACACTGGACAGATACTGCTCCATCGCCGAGATGTTGCGTTCTCTTATGGATATTTTTAAAGTGCAATGTATTCCGAAGCTTCTCGGTGCTAGACAACTTGACAACTAAAAGTTGGAAAACAAGGGGGATACTCAGGAGCAGAGAGAATATGACAAAGCCACATCTTAAACAGACGTATGAAATGGAGAAGGTCAGGTGCGAAGCGTGAAGCTGGTGGGAGCCAATCCCACTGCTTCGTAGCAGCAACGGAGAAAGCACAGTCCCTGGAGAAGGAAGTGGGCACTTTAGCAACAGCACGACAAAGAGACTGACAGGCCTCAAATTTCTCCCTGGTGGTGTATCGGAAACGTTTTGGAGAAAAAGGGCGACGAACCAGAAAAAATAATTTTGCGGAAAATGGTCATGGCTTTGCAAATGATCCTAGCTCGAACTGTCAGTCAATGCAGAGAGCTTAACACAGGCTTATTGTGGATGCTTCTAGAGATGTTAGGGATCAAATGCACGACTGCTTTCTGAACAAGCTGCAGGCAGTTTAGCATCTTCTCAGGGATTGCCAGGAAGATAGCGTTCGCAAAGTCCAATGTGGACCGCACCAGAGCATTTACGACCGGGATGTGAAGGGTAGTAGCAATGAGGGGTAAAATCCCTTTTAGAATTTGCTAGTGAAGAGAGCCATCTGCTTAAACACCTAGATGGCGAACAACTTTAGGGAAATCATGTGGAAATTGCAAAAATTGTTGGGGTCCAGAGACAGACTTTTTTTAAAACAGGTTTTACAATTGCTGGCTTCCAACTGGAAGAAAAATATCCTTTGAAAAGGAACAGTTAAAAAGCCCCAGAAACAGCACAGTCCAAGAGCAGAGGTTTTCGTTATTCAGCAGATGTGGTGTCCAAGGAGGAACCTAATAGACAGGCGATTTTGATCACAGATACTTGCTGTTCTTGGTTAATAAAAGAGAATGACTCATCGAAGCGGTATCTCCCAGGCCGAGGCTACTCCAGTATAGACAGATTTAGTACAGAGGTATCTCCCATATAAATAAACTCCCGCAATTTACGTAATTTTTGTAATAGGAAAATCTTCCATGTTATTACCAAGTTTAAGGGGAAGGATTACTTATATGGCTTATCGCATCTGGAGGTTGCACCTCTGTAACTTTATTATATAGTTTTTTCATAGGTTGGAGGCTGACTAATGGTGCGCTGAATAGGAGGCAGATTTAGCTTTCAAGTTGAGATCTGTAAGTTAGGCAGAGAACCAAGGGTTTAGTCAATTTTTGGAAGTCTAGTGTCTTAGTTTCTGTAGTGGGGGGATTTTAGTGAAGACCAGCGTACATACTGAGTTTATCTCAGCTAGCAATTCATTAGGGTCAGTAGACGAGGACGGCAGGAGAGTGGAAGGAAGATGATTGAGAATTACACAATCAACTCGTCTGAATTAAACTTTTCCCTCCCCTGTATTGACAAATGAGGTAGTTTTTCTTTTTGCATTGTAATATTTATAAGGAGAGCGGGAAGGCCGTGTGGTCTCATCAGGGTAGCAGAAAAGGTGTGTGGCCCTGGATAAGGTTGGGAGTAGAAACGATTAAATTTAATAGATGACCCGCTGTGTGAATAGAACCTGAGCTTTGTAATTTAGTATTAGCAAGGCAAGGTCTTTGACCAGAGTCTGGAAGGATTTTAAATTCAAATCTCCTCCTAGCAAAATCTTCTCTTTCTGACAAGCAAATGAAGCAAGTTCTTCTGTGTAGGGGAAATAAAGCTGACAGGACAGTCTGGGAGTCTGTAAACTAAGATAAAGAAAATGATCAATGAATTTACTTTTGCGTATCCTGTCAGGGTCCCACCTGGCTAAATTGGGGCTAAATGGGTGAACTTGAACGATAACTCCTGTCCCCTTTATCTGCAGCCTATCACAGTGGAAGATTGAAAAGCCATCAGGAACAAGCTCCTTGATGTAAGGGCCCTGTTCTGGGATAACCAAATCTCAGTAAAAATACTCGGTGGAGATTGAGGTGAGATTTAGGCCCTGCAATCTTGAACCAGTGTTTTGGAGCAAACCGAACATTACAAAGCATCTCAATTAGAATGTTAACCTTGCCCAGATTTGAATCTTGATTGACTGAGACAATTGAGCTGCTATTGTGCTAAAATACACTCTCTGATTTCAGCATCTGATTAATCTCATTAGGTAGAGAGATGGAAGTGGGTCTTTGTGTTTTCTCCCATATAAGTGTAGTGAGAATGTGAGCGCTCTTCCAGATAGGACGACTCAGAATGGGCTTCCTGCACTTCTGCTCTGAGATCTCCTACACCATAGTAAGCATAGCATTAGGTGACACCAGACCTCCTATGACTCGCAACCATAATAACAAATGGACTGCCCACCATAAGTCTAGTATGTGTCTTCCAGGGTCTTTACTGACCCACAGCTATGAGAAAATCAGTGTACGGTGCATATAGAGACCTCTAGTGGTATTACATATATTGTCTAATGCAGATCATAATTATTAGCTTTTTGTATAAATACCTATTGAGGTAAATGTCCTTACTTCAGCAAAATTATCTTTCCCTACAGACCTCTTTCAATCAACTTTCCTAAAGTAGATGGGTATGTTCTCCAAATATGCAGGAATAGGTAGTAGGGCGTCTCTCACCTGACTCCACCACTCAGTACAAACCTGCCATATAATTAAAGAAACTTGACTAGTCTTCAGAAAGCTCCTCCAAAACTCCTTCTTCTTCTATGACTTGTTAAGATTAAAATGCATACAAGAAGAAAATGCTAATCTGAAATTCCAAATAATATCACCACACTTTATTATAAATATAATGACGATTTATGTAATATGCACACAAGGTTAAAAGATGCTCAGATAACAGCTGGTGTTATTGCCCTCCTCAGCTGTTTTCTTTTTTCCAATCGCCAAAGAGCCCCACCAGATTTCACACTAGCGACCTGGGTTGCGTAAGTCTTGCCAGACCCTACTGGCTCTTGCTAACACGTTCCTTGTGTTTATACCAACTCTAGCAATGGGGAATTAAATATGAATGACACTACATCAATGGCACACTTGTTTCAAAAAGTTTTAAACAGATCTGCCCTCTCACCTGTTAAATGCTCTCCATCTTCAAGGTGAGGATAGGGGTGTTACATTAAAATTACACTTTTAGAGGTATGGTCCTAAGTAGAGTTTTGCCCTATTGACATGGCTGGATAGATGGCCAGGCTCTGAGGACAAGAGCATGCCCACACTTGGCACAAGAGCTCCAGCCAGTGGTATTGTTAGAGCAATGCTTCACTGGCCAAACCAGCCCTGCGGGGACACCAAGGCCGTAACAGTACTTGGAGGAGATGGGGGAGTTAACACACAGTCAATTTGCATGCAACTTCACCATTACTGTGTGTTAAACCAGACCCACTACTGTGCAATTACAAGTTACACCCCATGGAAGGGGGAATCTGAGTAGGTGGTAAATGTATGTGGAGATTGCTAGGGGGCGTGGAAGGTGATGGAGGAGAGTAGGGGGAGTAGGCAAGGCAAGGGGAAAGTGTTTTGCTCTCCAACCCATCATACAAAACAGGGAATGAGGCCTGGCTGCCAGTGCAGCCAAGGCTCATGCAATTTTACTGTTCGGAATTAGTGCTTGGTGAAGTAGGGTCTGGTTCTCCCTCACCTGTAAATACCGGATAGAGCAGAATTCTGCTTGGTAATTCCACTCTGTCTCACTCGTAATGAAGGCCTTAGAAGGACTCCAGTATCCAAGGGAAACTTATATAAACAACTGAAGAGATAATTTCAAAAACAAAATACAATTAGCTAATATATTCAAATTATCATTTAAATCAAAGTTATAATGTACAAAAAAATTGTTTCACTATAACAACACTGAAGTTCAGAAACATCACACATGTTACTGGCAAGTAACAGGTTTTTAGAAAAAATTGTTTCCAGAATAAGTTTTATAAACATTTGTAAAATATATGAAAGCATATTTATATTAAAGAAAGAATCAAACAGGAGTACAGTATGCTTTTAATATAACAAAAGGGCACTTCGGACTGGAGAGAACTACACCACACTTTACAACTTCTGTTGTGCTCGGGTCAAAAACGTCACCAAAACGGTTTGAAGTCCAGCTCTAAGACCGGGAGCGCTCAAGCAATTAGGAAAGCAAGAGGACACCCCGCCAATATTCACGACAAGTACATATTGTGATTAAAGGAAGTAGCCCAGTTGGTCTCTGGGAAGATTTTGACATACATAGATTAAACCAAATACGTTTTTGTCGCCACGTTTTCCAGTGGCTGTTGACTTAGCGCGGCCTAGCACCAGCGCCACTTGTACTCAAGACCAGAATCCATCTAGAGCTACTTAAATGGTGCCCGCTCTGGTTTGTACAAAGCAACACCTATGGTGCAAAGTTAAATTGTTGTATTTTTGTCCATTAAAGCATTACATTGAGTACTGTACTTCCATCGTTGAGTGTACGCTATTGCGACTCTTTAAGCCTCGTCTAACTTTCTTCCCATATCTCAGGTCAGGAGTAGCCTACTGGGATCATTTAAATATATGTGAGTGTTGGGTCTCCTGAGACCTTTGAAGACACCTGTGGTGAAAATGTCATTAAATGTGCACATTGTCAGTTGAGTAGTCTTTTCTGATTCATCCTTCATCAACAAAACTTTGTAAACTGTTTTCCCAAAATTAATCCACATCTGGTCTCCTAATTTGGATCATATACATCCTAATTGGAATTTGCTCTGATGAAGGAATTCTGCCCAGCAATTCCTCGGCGTCCCACCTGAAGTCGCGTAATCACCCCCAAAGTTGAAAAATAATCCATTGGGTCTCGTATTTTTGTCAAAACTGAGCAATCTTCCAGTTACTTTTCAGACGGAAAAAAAAATCCAAAAACGAGCTGGTCGTTAAATGGGAATTCTTTCATGTGTTTCGTTTCCCCATTTGATTGTATATTACTTTAATAAAGAGACACTGAAATTGATTTTATTAGTCTTTGTCCTTAAGAGTTTTAATGTTTTAGATCGTGTCTGTACTGCCGCAGGTGAACTGAACATGCATTCGGATGGCCTCTCAACCTCGCTTCTGCATCTAGACCGATATTGGGCAGCTGTGCCCTAGATGATTAGCAGGTCTTACTAGCAAGCTGTATGTGGATGCTTTCGCTGTGGCAACTCCAAGTCCATCTGCCAACTAGAAGTTAAGGTGCCACATTTACAAACAAGCAGTGTCAAAGACAATAGGTCCCACTTATGAGACCTGTTCGCTTAGCCAATTTTTTTAGTGATGCTGTACAGTATCGCAACTGCTGTGAAGCATAGCTAAAAAACAAAACAAAAATACAATGACGTGGCCACTGCATCACTTTGTAGGCACATGTATGCATTCAACACATATGTGAGCACCTATAAAAGGACATGGTATTTTTTTTCTTTTTATTTACCCATCCGAGATGGATCAGTACATTTTTTTAAAGTTGCGTGAAAGCACTTTTCAAAAATGGTGTGTGATGGGCAGTTTGCAGGAAAGAGTGGGGGAAGGAGTGGGGGTTTAAAGCAACGTCAGGCAGGGGAGAAGCAACACAGCAGAAGTTAGAAAAGCCACAAGAGAGAGAGAATATGGGGGTAAAGGGAGAACACATGGGTGATAGAGAGCAATGTGGAGTGCAGGGGGTTGAAGCACAAAAGTGAGAAAGAGCAACATGAGTACGGATGGGGATAGAAAGACACTGGTGAGAGAGAGCAACATGGATGGGAAGAAAAGCACACAAGGGAGACAGGTGGAAAACACATGCAATCTCATGGAGTGCTTAAACAAAAAGATTAAAGTAGTTCCCTAAAAGCGACCAGAGGAATCATAGAAGCCAGTCGATCAAAGAGACTGTTAAGAGGCTATGCTCCATGGGAGTGACAACTTCAAGATGGATAGGCTGAATAAGGAAAGCCATCCAATAGAAAGTAAGCAAATAAGAGTGACAGTAAAGCCAGCCAATGGTAAGCAAATGGCGTATGTAAGCCCACAATATCTCTTTCGCAATCAGACAACTTGCTCTGTCTGGTAGATCTGACCTAAAAAGTAGTGCAGTGCAGCACAGCAATTAAAGATGCTGCTCTGTGTTGCGCAAGGGAAAGATAACAGAACAGAGCAATATCTACTAAAACATGGTACTGCTGCTCTGGCGTTTCTTAAGGCTGCCTAGCACCACACACGCACACACACTTGTGCAAACTACAACCGTGTGTGCATGATGTCTGGAAAACGTTTTTCAGTGGAAAGTTACCTTTGAAGAACAAAATACCATGCCTAGATTAATTTTAAATCTTTTCACATAGTGGATGTGTGATGTACAGTGCAGTACACATGCAATGTTTGAAAAGGTAGGAGAAAACTAAATTCTCCATGTTACTGCCTGCTGGTGCAAAGCCTTGTGTACCAATTTAAGTAGATAAGGCTTTGCATCAAAATCCCTGGGGAGTAGCATGGACCACCTTTAGGACATCCCTTTGTTGCAAGTAATGCAAAGTAAACCACACAAAACAATATTTGTGTTACTTTTAGTGCTATTTTCTAGTGCAAATAAAGATTTTCACTGGAAAGTAAATACATTATCAACTCTTTACACACTTTGTGTTGATAAATCTGCCCGAAGATGCGTTGGGAGTGTGACAGGGCTGTCTTCTTGGATCCTCTCTCTTCACCCTATATCAGTGTCACATGGAGGGAGAGTTTGCCAATGCTTCATGTTTCCAAAAGTTTGGGTCAAAACATTTAACATACCTTATTTTTGTAAAATGTGAACCAACAGCATCAACTTCAAAGAGCCTGGAATGTTCTGGAGCAGTGTGTGGTGGGAAAAACAAATGGTTCATCAACACAGAGAAGATCCAAATAATGACTTAATGACCTTTGGGGAAGCTAAATATGAAAGGTATTTGGGGCCTACTGAAATCACTTCTACAAATTCATACAATATCAGTCTATAATTTAAAAAAAAAAAAAATCCTGGTCACAACTGTAAGAGGCTAAAGAAAAAATAGGTTCAATTGCCATCAAATGTTCTATCAAAAAGTAAGAGGTTATTTGGGACCATGCGACCTCACCCCTAACAAAAGTTTAGAAGGTTTAAGTCATTCCAAATTTGACAAATTATGCCTCTACATGAAGGCCCCTAATTGAGAGTTCAACAGATAGTCCCTGGGCATGCACGTGAAGAAAAACTTCTCAGGGATATCAAGGTGCACCCCATACAAATTTATCCGATTGGAGTAGGGATTGCCACATTTCAAACTAACTTTCTAATTTTAGCATTAAGATGGTGTTTACATTGTCAAGGGCGCAACATGTTTGGTACTGATGAATAAGTAACTGGTGAATGAAAATCATGTTTACTTTTGTAAGTTATCATTAAGGCTTTAAATCTCTAGAGTCCTTTTTATAACTGAACACGTTCAACAAACAAAATTATGAAGTAGTCTATCACTGGAGTAGTGAGCAGGGAGAATTATGTTTCATTATTGACAAATCACGTTATGTTATGTTTATTTTTGGTAGGTTTCACTGCTGTGTATAAACACTGAAAAATGGAAAAAATTAAGAATTTTAGGATTGATAATTCTACTACATTGTGGGTGACCAGAACATATAAGGATATTCCTTTGTCCTCTGAAGTTTGTACATTTTGCCATAAAGCCTTGAAGGCTACTATGTCTGGTTTACCTCAATGCACAGAATTATATCCAGTTCAAAGAAACACTCTAATCCAACATTTAATAATATTTATCGATTATTAATTCAAATGGCTTGATTGTCATTAATTAAATTGTGATGCTTTCTAAAATATTGAATTTAATGTGTAGAGTGTTGTACAAATTAAGTATATTCGATTAATAATGTATATATGTTTATGCTAAAATAGAAAATAAACAAATTAAGATAATTCAATAAATAAAGTACTCAGGCAACCTGAGTGGCGAAGGATTAGGTGACGCTACCTCTCTAATTTGGGGCTGATGGTAACAAGTGTTTTACCCCAACATTAATACCTCAACCCAGCACTCCAAATGAGCTGCTGTGAGTAAGATGAGCAGTATGGTGTATGGAGGGGTCTTTTGTTCCCCTTCTCAGGAATTTGAAGGGCTCCTGCAGTTTACCGCAGTCTGTCGGGAACCTGCGAGAACAGCCACTCACAGCACGAAAAAAATCACTCAGGTTTAGACCAACGTAATTCTGACCGAAAAGTATTCCACAAGCTCGTGGAATACTTTTCGGTCAGAATTACGTTGGTCTAAACCTGACAGTTTGCATTAATGTGCGAGGGTGCAATGGACATAAGCAATCCACATATCAGCTTCGGAAGAGGTGTCTGCTGTGGTTCACTCTTCACTTAATGGCACAATGTTCAGGATCTGAAGGAGTCCAGAGAATAAGGTCTTTCAAATGCAGATACTGTTTAAATAGCTACACCCATTTCCAAGTGACTAACAATTGAGGTAACATGTCTGCTAAATCCTACAGCACAGTAGACCATTCACGTGCATCGTCTGGATCATCCCGGCCCATTGCCCATTTCAGCAGTTGGACAGTTTTCAGAAGATTGAACAAACACTGAACGTGCAGAGAGTTGGTGCTAGGCCAGGTTGATCAAATGGCTTTTTTGGGCCTAGCTGAGTGCCTGTACAACTATTAAAGCCCACACTTGCCACATTTACTAAGGCTGAACTCCGTGATGGAGTGGGGCAGCATTATAAAGGTTTTGTTTAATAAAAGTGAAAGTATCTCCATTCCCATATTGAGGCCTGATGTTAGGGAGATATGGTTTGAATGCCTGAATGTGGAATCCTGGGTGAGGGACTATAGTTGAGTTATATTAAAGTTTGCAACTTGTACTTCAGCTTCTAATGCACCTCTTCCTTTAGATTCCAGAGGCCAACTACTTCTAATGTATCCCAAAAGACTGGATTGTCCACTTGAGGTAAACTCACTGCCATTGCAGATTGTACTATATACAGTCAGCAGGTAAACTACCAGTGGACAGCTGAAGTTGCTGAAAAGTGACTTAGCACTCATCTTTGGTATACTAACAGCTGAATACGGATCTAGAGTATGTTGAGTGTCCATCTATTCACAAAAATAATACATTGACAATCCTGACATGAGTACCACATTCAGTTTGCCTAACAAAACACTGGTATAGAGGCTGAGAGATCCAGATGAAATCTGATGAATGCAGAATCATATACATTTCCACCTCCAGATGTAAAGGGTGAGAAATTGAGATACTAGTTGAGAGGGGTGGAAGCCCCACTCATTTAATGAACACAATCCTTGCCAGGGTGAACAACAAAAGTTGCTAAATAAAACTGCGCTCAACCCTTTGGTAGCTTGGCTCAAAGCAGTCAGGCTGAACTTAGAGGCAGTGTGTAAAATTTTAATACAGCACTCAAACAGTAATAAAGTGAAAACACAACATAATAAAAATCCCAAAACAATTTTGGAAAATAGGAAAGGTTTTAATAAATAAAATGATACCAAAATGACAAAAATCCAATAAGTTGAACCGGAGTCATGAGTTTTTAAGTTTTTAGGTAAAATAATTCCAAAAAACATTAAGCGCCAAATGGTGCTATCTGGTGGCACTAGTCCAGGGAAAAGTCACAAGCTGAGGCCTATCGTGTTGGTACAGCGACCAAGGGGTATATTCACAAGAACCTGTGATAACTACCGCAAGAGTAGCGTAATGCAACTTTCAATATCGCGGGAAAATAACCCCGTGTCAACGTGGAATTCAAAACAAGGCGGTACCATGCGATAGTCACCAGATAACGCGTCAAATGTCAGCGTGAAAATCAACGCCACGCTGAAAAAATGCGAAACGCGAGAAATCATGCGATGAGGCCAATCACAGTAAAAAAAACTGCGAAAAGCAGCCACAGGCCTGCAAATCCCACGCGTCTGGCGGGAAATTGCACCATAAAACCACAGAAACAAGCCAAAGCACGTAGCAACATGGATGCACCCTGACCCAGCGCAGAGGTCAACGCGAACCCCACAACCCCCACAGACCACCAGCAAGGAACAACGGGGTTGGGGAAGGCCAAGGAGAAAAGGGAGAGGAAGACGGGGTGCAGACCGCAGGAAAACAAGACCAGCGTCACGGAGGTGACAGAACACTACCAGCACTGACCCACAAGCAGACCACCTGGAATGCAGTCGGAGTGCCGAGGAGGCCAATCCAGGAGGCCAAGAGGCTCCGCCAGGACGTGACAACCTAAACCAGGCACAAACCCGCTGCCAACAGGAAGGCAGCAATGGCGATAGGAGGTGGCAGTCCAGCGCCACAGGAGGAGCTGGAGGAAACCCAGGCCACAGTCATCAGTGTGGAGACGGTGCAAGGAGTAGGGAGTACGGACACAGCTCGACAGGACCTGACACAACAACAACAGGGTGAGGATCCAACAGGGACTGGGGGGACGGGGAGTGATGGGCACAATGGCACACATGCACAATGAGGTGTAGCACACTGCACACCCACAATTACCCAGGGACATGTCCCCATCCGCGTGGCACACTGCAGCACACACACATAGCAATCACAGCACATACCATGACAATGTGGCACAAAGTGCAACACCCACACTGCAGAACAGGGGACACAACTGGGTCCGCCCAGGCGCAGAAACAGAACAATCACATTGGACAGAACAGGAAACTGTGAGATGGATATCTACGGCTACAACCCCACACCAGCCATGTAGGCCAAATGTACACTGTCCCAACTCAAATAGCCACCACCCCCCAAACAGTCACAATGTACATTGTCACACAGTCTGCATGTCGACAAGAACAAGGCGCCAACACAATGCCAACATGCACCTCCCCTTCACAATGCAGAGGGACAAACAACACCTCCAGCAGGTCAGAACAGACAACCCATCAGTGATGCCGGAGACGAACACCACACCTTCGACACCGACGCCCTACAACAGCCCATGGACATCCCACACAACCCACCACCAGGACCAGGGCAGACAAGCTACTCAGAGGAGAACCCAGCCCCTGCAACAGACCACACAGCATGAAGCACCCGCAATCACGGCTGACTCACAACACTACACCGACCCACACATGGCACCCCAATGCCAGGTGTCAGAATGCCAAAAGGAGGTGGCCCAACAGGTGCGGGTGTTGCCCAACCCATGGAATGCGAACTAGAACACATACGTGCGTGTCCAATACCCTTCAGGGACCACCTACACCCCACAAAGGAGACCCACACTGCCTTAGAGACACATGCAGATGCACATACCCAGTAAAGAACCACGCCCAGGGGCACGCACATATCAGTCACACACCCACGTAGGCTCAGTGTACGAAGGCACTGTCCACTCCCCTTACGAATTGAGTGGGTGACGACAAACCTGCATGTGCATGTCTGCGTCCGCTGTACACAGCACAATGTAATGTCGTAGGGCCCTGGGCCCACATGCATACAACAAGACCACAGGGACACATGCACATATCATGTTGAACTTGCTACGGGCACGTGCGCCCGGCCCCTTTATTGGCAGGGCCACATGTACAGTGACGCCTGTGCTGGATGTGTGTGGGGTGAGTATAAGCCAGCCCGCACGGAGTGCTTGGTGCTGGCAACAACCTGAACAGTGGACACCAGTGTAATGGAAACAGAAAACACCAGCATAACAGAGTCAACTGCAGAGCAACATGGAGGGATCCGGAGTAAGGACAGAGGTCACCCAACATTCAGTCTGGAGGTTCCATGAGTTGCAGTGCACTGAGGTAGGGGCACTAGAGAAGAGCGCGCTCATGTGAAGGAATTGCTAGGATTGTGTCCCTACCGGTTAGTCCTGATGCACATGCAGTGGGGTGTTACACCTGCATCAACTTCCTCATCAACGTCCCAGGTCCCCCACACTGCCTGAGGTGACAGTTGCGTCCGCAGTCCACAGCGCAATACCCAGTAATAGATCCGGGTGTGTAGCTTGACTACCACCACCAGTCTGCATTCCTGCCTAGGGGCTGTAGCCTCCTGCCCTCCCATTGTCTGTGCCTTCTCCCCTCCGCACACTTGACACATCTTCCTCATCATAGTCCCAAGTCTTCCCCACTGCATGGGGAGACATTGCTGCGCAACCTCACAACAGCACAAAACTCAATCAGTAACGGACAATGGCTTGCGGTGCACTGAGTCACTGGCACCTGGAGTGCTGAGCAGGGTAGCAGGCCGATGATGGCATCCACGACAGATCTGAGCAACTCCGTAGGTCTGTCAGGACCACCCTTTCGACTCTGGCAGATGGCGGTTGGAGGTGGTCCTTGCGGTGGTGGCGTGTGCCTCCTGCGGTGATGCGACGTCCGGGCCGGTCAAGACTCGATGCCATGTGTGGGCCCTGGTGGCCCGCAGTTGGGGCCGGAGGAGGCGGACAGCACAGGGCCACAGACACATGGCGTTGATGACCCCAAGACCATCGCTACAGAGGCCATTCAATGTCTCAGAAGAAGGGGTCCCAGGCCTGAGCAGCACAGAGTTAGTGGCCCCGGATGCACTGCGGCCGGCACATACACCCAGCCACGGGAAGGTGACTTGCGGTGCAGGCAGATGGGCCATGCGACCTGAGCGGGTCCCCATCAATGTCCGAGGTGTATGTTGCGGAGGGTTGTGGGGGACAGTGGAAGGTGTCCTCCAGGGCATGATGCGGAAGGTCTGATGTTATCTGGAAGCAGCAAATGGAGGAGTGGAAAGCGCAACCCTCGTTTGCACCAACGATTCGGGATCAGCTACATGAGGATGAAAACTAGCCCCTAGTCCATAGACTCAAACGCCACCAATGTACGACCAGTGAGTGTCCATGAATGTCGGGGAACAAACTTAGTGGCAGAGGTGCTGGGAGGGGATGCAGTCTGCGATGATGCTGGTACACATATGTGAACTCCAAGAATGCCAAATCAAGGCTCTGTGACCTACTGGACCACAGTGTAGGCCGGAGGCAGCGGTCAGCAGTGGCCCACAGCCACGGGTCGTTGGCTCGCGAGGCACAGAGTTAGCGACACAGTGGCAGTTGTCGGTAGTGTTCAATCACCTCCGTGACGCTGATCCTGTTCCCTCCGGACTGCAACGTGTCATCCTCTTACGCCCCTCCGTGCGTGCGAAGACATGTATTCTGCCTTTTGAATTACCGATGTTCAGTTCCAAAACTGTGATCCCACTCGTGCGCAGCGTAGGCCGGGGACAGTGGTCTGCGTAGGCCCACAGACACGTGTGGTTGTGATGCCATGCACAAGACTTGTTGCCATCACATCGGAGGGTGTATAGTGAATTGTTCTATGCCTTAAATAATGTTCACTGCCATGGTGTAATCAAGACTCAGTTCCAAATGTGTGACCTACCTGACCGTGGTGTAGGCCTGAGGCAGCGGTCAGCACGGCCCATTCACCGAGTGTCGCCGGCATAGGTTGGATGGCCCCACCGGCCTGCGTAGTTCAGGTTCAGTGGCACCACGTGTTAAGGTCACCTCCGTGTATGTGACCCGGCATTCGTCCGGACTGAGCCGCATCTTCCTCTTACACCTCTCCTTGCGACCACTGGTGTGGACTCCGCCATTCGTGCTTTGCGACTAGGTGCTGGATGTGTGACCTACTGGTCAGCAGGGTAGTCCTGGTCCCTCATCCACGTGTAGCCGGCTGGCGTTGAACAGGGTTAGTGGCACCACGTGTAGCAGGCTGGCGTTGAACAGAGTTAGTGGCACCACGTGTAGCAGGCTGGCGTTGAACAGGGTTAGTGGCACCACGTGTAGCCGGCTGGCGTTGAACAGGGTTAGTGGCACCACGTGTAGCCGGCTGACATTGAACAGTGTTAGTGGCACCACATGTCGCAAGATGCCCATATGGAACTATGCCTCACTGATCGGGGGGGGGTCTGGTGCTGTGGCCGCTGGCCCGGATTTGTGGTCACTGCCATTTATGACTCAGGACACAGTTTCACATATGGGACCTACTGGTCCGAAGAGTAGGCCGGGGGCGGCAGTAGAGTACGTCAACGAAAAAGGAATGAAGCGGGCCTGTGTCGTGGAGGCCGTGATGGTCTGAGGTGGCTGCCAAGGTCGCGGGCCTCGGGCTTGGGGCTTGCGCCGGCACGTGGTGGGCCCTCCTTGACACATGCCGGTGTCGGAAGGGGATCAGTGTGGCCTGGCTGCGCAAGGGCTGGCCTGACGGGGTCGTGGTCCAGCGTGCCGGGGTCCGGCAGGTGCACAGCATCGCAGGCAACTTCGCTCACGAGGATGGCGTCGCCTCGTGGTGGGGTGGGAGGCGCCGCCCTGGCAGAGACGTGGGTCTTTCCGGAAGAGGACCATGCCCAGGCCTACGTGCTTTTTATTCACACCCCTACACTGGCGTGGCGTACGCCGGGCCATCCCACTCCGCTGACGCTTAGGGGGGGGCGTAACAGGCAACATTTCTGCGAGGTCCCCCACTGGCTGGGGTGACATGGTGGCGTCCACTGTCCACTACACTCCATACACAAGCGGTGTATGTCGCCATGGATATGGGTGTGTTCTGCATACTGCGAGGTGTCCAGCACATCTCTGGCACTCTTGGCATTGTGTACTTTCCCAATCATGGTTCTACTGCATCCTTCACACATGCCTGGTTGCCACCTCTCCCCACATTAGGCTATTATGTGGCTGAGGTGCCATGCCGTTGCTGGCTCATGTTCAGGGCTTGCCCATGTCGACATTGTAAGTTGTTCTGTCGTGTCTGGTGGGTGAGCACGTTGTTGTGCCTGTTGTATGTGATTTTGTGACGTGTGCATTGCCAGCGTTGTGAGTTGCATGGTTGTGGAGTTGAGGTGTGTGGGGTGTTCATTTGGATATTGCCAAGGGGCTGTGCATTTGCCTTGTTGCCATCCTGGGAACGCTGGTTGATGATGGACTGTCGGAGGATGAAGGTATCATGCACACTGGCTGTGTATTTGAAGGCGACATTGTTGGGTGTTCCACGGTGTTCTGTTGTTGCCTGCACATTGATGTGAGACGTGTGCTTCCTGTTGCGGTGATTGTGTGCTGTGTCACCAGGGGGCACAGGTAGTACATGTGTGCTGTGTATTGCCCCCAACACGTGCGTGCATCCTGCTTGGGCGTATGGTCCTTGCTTGGTCTCCAGCGGATCCTGCGCATTGTGTTGTACGTATGGGGACTGGGGTACCAGGGTGATGGTGATGTCCAGGACAGGTGTGGGGGACTTGTATGTGGCTGGCTGTGAGACTCCTCCGACTCTGGCGGGTGTTCGTTGGGGGGTACCAGGGGCCAACAGGTGCATCCAGGCCAGCAGCTTTGTGTGGGGTGGGTTGTTGGTTGTCCGCTGTGTTGGTGCCGTAGGCCTGTTAGGCGATGATGGTCAGGATGCGTAGGATGTTTGTCACTTTCAGCCTGTAGTAGACGGTGACATTGTCAGATGTTGGATCTGTGCGGCTGGTACGCTTCCTGAGGGTCCGCTGTCTTTGTCTGCGCTGCGTCTGTGGTGGTCCGGGGGGGAGGGTATTCCGGGTGTGGGTTGGGGTCCTGGGGTGGTGGCGTTGGGTGTTGTGGCCCTCTTGGGTGTCCGGGCCGCATGATGAGTGGCTCCATGGCATCTGTTGCCCTGGGCTGTGCTCCCTTTTGTTGTGCTGGCTGCCGTCCGAATTTACACCAGGTCAGAGCAGGTGTAAATTTCCTGGTGCTAACGCGCCTTATCGCCTGTTTTGTGTTTTTATCGCCGATGGGGCTGGTCGTTGTGAATGTTGAGGTGTGATGTTGTCTCGGCTTTTGGCACAGGAACGCCTACTCTGCATCTCATTAGCGATATTTGCGGGGGTCCTCTGTGGCGATGTTTTTGCGGCTGCTATCACGGGTAAACTGGTGCTGTGGGTTGTTAACACCGGCTTGTGAATGGGGAGGTAAATTTATCACGACTTTGGTTGCGATAAAGTGCAGTTAATTCGGCGATAGCTCCTTGTGAATATGCCCCCAAGTTCGTTCCACTGAGCTGAAGAGTTTACTTTTCATCCAAGTACATGTGAGGAGATGCAGGTGGAGGTTTGCTTTTCGCAGGGGCCATGAGGAGTCCGTTGCTGGCACAAGGAGCAGATCGGTGTCGCAGATGGTCTCTGTTCGGTGCGAAGAGCTGTTGATGCTCGATCTTCGTGTTGGTGGTCGATGCAGAGTGTTGCTGTTGGAGCTGGATCTCGGAATGGACACCAATTGCAGCTCGTTGCTCGAGATTCGCATTGGCGGGAGTTGTGGACGTTCATTAATCAGTGCAAAGAATCCACTTTGCGGCCGAGGGCAGCCCAAAACGTCTGTATTTTCACCTCGAGTTCAGGAGGAGTGCAATCTAATGCCACTCAAGGGTCCAGGACCTGGGGGCACTTCTTGGGGGTCAGGACTCACTCAGCAGAGGAGTGAAGCAGGGCTCAGGCAGGTGCAGGCAAGTTGGTGCTGGTCAGTTAGGTAGTTGCAGGGAGGCCTCTGGAAGCTTGCTGTGTCCCTTTAGCTCAAATAGTAGGTCAGCCAACTGACCCTTGGAGCCACTTCTGGGAAACCTAGGTTCAATGCAAGCGGGTCCAGTGTTCCTTCTTCAGACAGAAGGTAGTCCTTGTTTTGAATCTTCCACAGAACCAGGAAAGTTCTGATGAGAGGTTCTCAAGGTGCTACTTTTAGCCCTAATGCCAGCCTGTAGGTGGGGGATTCCCCTTTTGTGTAAATTCCCTCCTTTGCCAGGTTTGGCTCCAAACTGTTTAGGGCAACAAAGGGTAGGCAGGCCTAGGTGTGCCCTGCATTTCTAAGGGGCAGGGCTTGCAGCCCTTAGAAGTCACTAAAAGGATGTGCACGCCCTGTGCATATCCCTTTGAAATTCAGGAAGGTTGAGTACAACCCTCTAAGACAGTGGTTCTTAACTTGTAGTCTAGGGAACCCTGGGATCTGCGAAGTGTACTCAAGGGGTCCGTGGCTGCTTAGAAAATGAAACAACATAATCTGATTAATAAAGTGTATATAAATACAATAAAATGTACAATTGAAAAATTTTAAACGTTCTGTGAATGTGAGGGAATTTGAAATTGAAGGCTAAAAAATAAGTTAGTATCCTCAGATTGCTTTGTGGGAGCAGTGCAAGTGAATCAAACAGAATATAGTATCTATGATGAGTGGCCTCAATTGAATTTAGAAACACTACAACCTTCCTATTGTAATTAAAATGTTGATTTTTGTTATATTTCTTTGTGGTGTAAATAAAATATTTCCTCCTTTATTTATTTGTTTGATGAATGCTTGATTCTGTATTTTTTGTGAATTGTTTTATGGTTTAAATCAACACAAATGCTTAGTTGTGGTCCCTGGCTTCCAGTAATGACTCATTGGTGCTTCACGGATCCCAATAATGTTTCAGAGGGGGGCCCTGGTTTCCAGTAATAATTAAGTGAGAGTCCTCGGAATTCAAATGGTTAAGAATCACTGCCAAAGGACATCCTTCTCAGGAGGTGAACAACCTGCCCCACACTCAAAGCCCTTTTGTCCCCATTTCTAGAAGGAATACACAAAACATCACAGGAGAGCCATTCACAGTTGTGACCCTGTACACTGGCAGAATGGCACATTTGGTTTAGGCAGAAAAACAGCAATTTTCTAAAAGTGGCATTTTCTGAATAGTAACTTAAAATCCAACTTTACCAGTAAAGCAGATTTTAAATTACCATTAATTTGCGTCGAAACAGCATTTCTCTAACTGCTTAGTACGTGCAATAAGGTAACTCAGTGTTAGTCTAGGGAGAGATAGCCTGTCAACAGTGAAAAATGACTTTAGGAGTTTTCACTGCCAGGACATGTAAAACTTAAACACACTTGTCCTACTTTTCAAATACCATGCACTTTGCTCTATTAGTGGTTAGGTTTTTGAGAAGACAAGGGTACCCCAATATGTGAACCTGGGGTGGTAAGATGTATGTAGAAAACAATGGTTCAGGTGTGACCTTAAAGGTCCAAAGCGAAAAAGTGATCCAGAAAGGGGCACTGCGTTCTAAGGGAATGAAATTAATTCTGGAGGGAGCAAAAGAAAAGATCCGCAGAGGGTCATGTAGGTCAAAAAAATGACAGACATTTATTTACAATTCTGTTTAGTATTCAGGTGCTCACATATTAGGTGAAAAGAAGCGTGACGTGAAGGGTGATAGTGAAGTATTAAAAAAGACATCGCATTGACAACAGTATTATGAGCTCCACAATTGATTTATAAAGAGTGATAGGAGTTCATGTTGTAAGGTGGTCGACGGCGTTTCGAACCCAATAATTGGGGTTCATCTTCAGGACATGGGTGAGCAAGCTGAATTTTTAAAGTTGTAGTCGGCGAGCGTGGAAATTGTAAGGCGCCACAGGACTGCTCCGGTCTATTTGTGCGAGGATGTGGTACTACTCATGTGTAAAGTTAATCAGCACGAGTTGGGAGGGCAGCTGGGCGGTACATGATGTCACGTTGGTGGTTTAATTTATTGTTGACGATCAACAGGGCATTAAATGGGAGCCTGGAGCCGTGCAGACGAGAGCGTCTTGCTTCTGTCGTGGCTGGCGATGAATGCCTCTATTAGTGGTTAGGGCCTTACTTACTTAGGGGTGACCTAGAAGTCCTAAAAAAGGAAGGTTTAGGCCTGGCAAAAGGTTTATTTGGCCAGGTCGAAATGGTAGTTTAAAACAGCACTACAGGCTGCAGTGGCAGGCCTGAGACATATCTTTCATGCTACTTTAGTGGATGGCATAATGGTTGCTCCTGCCCACTTGTAGCATTTGGGGCTAGAGTTATCATAGTGTTGCGTCGCCCTTGTGCCTCACAAGGGGGCGTAAAGGCGAAGCAACACTAAAGTCAGATTTATCAAGCCACACAAGACCACCTTGCTTGGCCCTGCATGGCTGGATAAATCTGGAGTAACGCAACGCAGTGCAAATCGCTGCCTTGCGTTACTCTACCCCAGGGAGGCGTTCCATGGGTGTAGCGTGGGTGTTACCATGCATCGCCCCATGGATTTTGGCGCATTCCCAGATTTACCATTGGTGGTAGACCTGAGAATGCATCAAAATGTAACACCTTCCCAGGGGAGGCGTAATAAGGAGACATATCTTTGTTTCTCCTCGTTTTTAGGTCGAGCCTGGGCAGCGCAAGCGCTGCTCAGCGAGGCATGCTGTATTCAGGTATGGACTTGAAGCTCCACCCATTTCCCGTCCATCTTTTCAATTGGCTCCTGTTACTGTCCTTTCTAAATCGTTGCTTTTCATTCGTGAATACGCTTATAAGTCCCTCCTTGGCACCGCCTTGCCTGCATTTGTAACCTCCCATGAGGATTGGACTTTTTTCTTGTGTAGTTACATGGTCTGCTTTATCTAGTCTGTGAGCACTATTTTCTTCAATGATTTGCCCCTCTGCACAGAGAAACTGCAAATGGACTATGATTGTGCCATTGTATTGGGCCGAAACATATTACTACGAAAAATTGAAAAGCAGAAAACCAATCTTTCTTGTGTCACAGTAGAGTGGAAGGATTAAACCAATTAGGAAAAGAAGAAACTTTTGGTGGCAGAGAGCACGGTACCATGTAGTTAGCCTGTAGTTTTCTTGCCTGCAACTTTTGACAACAATTACCTCTTGGTTGAATATTTTTTATTTTAAAATAGAGAAACTTCTCTTGTTGATTATGGCCCTTTAAGATTTATAACATGATATGATGTCCCTTCTCAAGCTACTGTGAAGAATATTAAGTCAATATTAATTATCAGCATTATATTATTAAATTATTTGCTTTTATGCTAAACCCTCCAAAGTGTCAAATTGTTTTTTCCCTTCACCAGTCTGACTCAGGGTTTTTCAGTACTTTTTTCTTCAAATTTTGATTAGTGACCCAAGCAGTAAATTGTCAGCAATGCTCCATGAATTAGAACCATCACTGTGTTTTTCATGTGCATCCCCTGCAGTGCAAGATAGCACTACATTTGCCTTTTTGATACTTTCTCTTCATATCTCATCAGCTCTCCACGATTACACCCAGACAGCAAGATAATTATCTGTTACTGCATGTGACACAAGCCAATGACAAATATAGGCGGAGAGTGGGCGGGGCTTCTATTCCATACTCCAATACACCATGGCTCGCAGACCAGTGCATGCACTGCCTGGGCTTGACCTAAAAATGACAAGTGAAAACTGAAACACCTTTGCTCCAGTTTTTATTCATCTCGCTTGCAGCTTTTAAAGTTTAAAAAGAATTTTCCAATCCACTGGCCACTCGAAATTGCTGATTATTTTGTATCCAAGATTGAAACAATTTATTGATCTTTCTCCTCTATAGACAGACTTTCTAAGCATTTTTTTCGGAGGGCTTTTTTGAGGGTCAGCTTGGTCATTCTGAATTGGCCAGTCCCGACCTGATTATTAAAGTGATGCTATCAAGTCGAGAACGCTTAAGGACCCTTGTCCAGCCCGTATTTTCCATCTTGTTGCTCCTATCCTAAGCCCTACAATTGAATTAATATTTCTTTCCAATTAGTAGAGGATCCGTCTGTTGAAAAATTTACACTGGACATACTTGCGCTGAACAGATATAGTCCTATTATTGCTGCCTTTTTGGACAAAAATTGATGAGAGGCTAGTTCACAGGTGTGTCATTAACATCATTCTTTAGCAGTTTGAGTGATGATGGGTACCACTGGGTTACTCTATATAGCATAATGTACAAACATTGTTGTCTATGGTTCCTTTGACTTTTCCCAGAGACTCTAGTGAGTGGAGAAAAGGATGGATGGATGGATGGATAAAAGGATAACAGAAAGAAGGAAAGGAGGATGGATGAATGACAGAAAGATGAATAGATGGGGGAAAGAAGGATAGATTAGTGGATGGAGTAACCACCCAAAAGTTCCAGGCTCGCTTGCCTTACTTCCTTGTTCAGTGTCATGCGAAATATGGGTCAAAGTGTGGGTATTTTATTTTTCTGGCTACTCCCTTGCCAGTTAACAACCGACTGACTGAATATATTACAGCAGACTCAATTCTAAATTCACTCCAAGCGGGCTTTGGTCTTCATCACCAGGGCCGGACTGGCCGTAGCGGGTACCGGGCATTTCCCCGGTGGGCCGCCAGGGTGGGGGCCGGTTTTGGTACCCTGGGGGTCTGTTTTCGTTACCGGAGCAGGCAACATCAGCCTCCTGTAACAAAATCGGCCAAAACCAGCCCTAGCCAACAGCTCGGCCGCACCCCCCTCCCCTCCACCAGGGGGCCGGCCGAGCAGTTTGCCAGGGCCGGTTTCGGTTCCCAGTCCGGCCCTGCTCATCACGGCATTGGTTGTAGAACTAAATGAGTTAAGAATGATTCTGGATCAAGGAGGCACTGCCACCTTGCTCATCTTGGACCTATCTGCAGCTTTTTTAACACTGTGTGCCATAAAAAGCCACTATCTAAACTTGCTGGACTGGGTATTGCTAAGCAGGCTTTGCCCTGGCTGCAGTCCTTTTCACCATATCGTAGTCAATCAGTATTATTATATCCTTTGTATTCCTGATCCCATCAAATTAATTGTGGAGCTCCTCAAGGTTCCTCCCAAAGCCCGGCTCTATTTAATCTTGAGTCGAATCTGTTATTATTAAGGGAACAATTGAAGACCTGGCATATATGCTAGTTAGGCAATACGTTAGCCTGCCTCTATCTATAACTGGTAGCAGTGGGTTTTTTACTGTCTGGTCCGTATTAGCACCAGGATGCCGTTTCGGCAATTTCGAGCTCTATAAAACTTTAAATAAATAAATAAAAGCACTAGGCAGGAGTGCCTCTCCATGTTATTTGCAATGTCATTTAGCCACCGATTATCCTTTGAACCCAACTCCGAAATGTTCTATTCCAGATAGACTGGTAAAGATGCCCTTGAAATATAGATAATGTCACCCTGTGCACTCCTGAAAAATCTATTGATGAAGCTTTAATAATTAGATTTCAGTTATAAATTTAGTTTTATATGCATTCCACTGGATCATTTGTCTCTGACCGCATTTGATGGATATTTTGACCCCAAACCAGTACATCAGTATTTATGTAAACAACAACAATGATGACTTGTGTCAGCTTAACTATGGTCCACATGAAAAGATAATAACCCATTTATTGGCCTGTGGTGCCATTCCATTATCTTTACTAAACCAGCTAAATGTATGAAGATTAATATCAAGTCATTCCCTGGGTTGTATGTCAAAATATTGACAACAAAAATATTGTGGCATCAAAATATCGAGAAGGTAAGTGCATATAGGTAAGCATAAATTTACTATTCTTAACTTCATATTTATAAACCTTGAAGATATATTTATCATAAAGTCACATGTATGTTGAGTTAAGTCAAGTAAACCTGTGCTTACCTATATAAACGTACCTTCACAGGATTTTGGCTCTGTATCTTTTTGCCATGATATTCTGGTGGCACGAGATCCTGCAGTCGATACTGAGATGGAATACCTTCCTTAATAGTCAGCGCTGGGTGATTCCAAACTTCAAGTAGACCAAAGTATGACTTGACTACATTTGTTTGGCAGCTTAAGTGGCTTATTGTCACCAGCTAGGGACTGTTTTTGATGTGGCAATTCTTGAATTAGTAGTTGTATCCCATCTATTGAAAAAGGTTTTATTTAAATCCCCCACATTTGTTTTTAATAATCTTGCTACAAAGTTTTATGGAGAATCTAAAAATGCCGCAGTTTAATTCAAACCTTGCTGGTAGAACCCGTCGTTTTTGTTTATCTAGGAGGGGTATGATGGTTCTGTTATGCCCTCAATACAATGACAAAGAGATAAGACGTATCAGAGCAAAAGAAACCTTCTTAACTCACTCATAAGCTGGTTGTCATAACTCTCCAAAGAGCCCAACTTCCTGCATTAAACTACATTATTCTATAGGGTTTGGGGTGAATATCTATCAATAAATTAGTCAGCACCTGTTTCTTTCACTTCACAGACTGAGTTCGGATCTTCCAGAAGGCCCCACTATAAAGTCTTGAAAACTCTCAGGCTCATCCCTTGCCTTTCCATCCCAGAAATGGCGTGATCTCCTAGGCCAGCAAACTGTCTTTACTTTGTTCCTGGTAATGCATCCATCTACCCACAGGTGACTTTGCCAGGTGGATTAACTCTCCAACCTGTCTAACGTGCCAGGTACATTATGTTCCCTTATTACCCTCATCTTCCTCGTATTCTGCCTGCTTCGTTGTGTTTGATCCTTTTTTTCTCTTAACTTCTTCCTGCTATGTAATCTTTTGAGTCTCCTTTTTCCAGCAAAGCATTTTTTAATCCTTCCAGTCTTAACTCCTTCCATCACCAACCCCCACATTTCACAGATCTCACAGTCTTGCTTATCTCGCTCAACAACCTTGGCTAAGAGATCTTTCACATGACTTCGGTGAATATCCTAACAACCTCTGAGAACCCCCTTTTCATCAACATGGCTGGCACACCCAACAAAAAAACTGCTGTCTCACTAAATAGCCACACTGGTGCACAAGTAAGCAGTGGGTGGACATGCAGCTCCTTTATGTGTGTCAGAATTTCCAACCTAGAGCGAGTAGGGAAAGGGACACCCAGATATTCACTAAAGTTAAGTCCTGTCTCCTTGCTCGCTACATTTATCGCTTCGACTTCCATTTGCAGTTTGGTTCATATTGTCCTGGCCATCATCTTGGGGAAGTTGATGCTTTATCTATGCAAACAAGGGAAGAAGAGCATTCTTCTCAGCCTCCTAACTATCTCAACCATACTGAAAGGTCCCAAAGATCTCTTCAGGAAACAAGCTCAGCAATCCACTGATTGTCCTCATTGGTTTCAGCAGAAACCTCAGAGACAACAGAGAAATGCCAAACTCTACCACAGTGATGCATTGTACATCCTTTCCAGAGATTTGCAAGATTAAGTTCTATAAAGGTGTCATGACTCCCCTCTAGCTGTTCATCTGGGTGATCGAATGTGCAAGAACCAGTTAGTTGTCAGTTTTGACTGCTAGGTTTGATTCACACAGTCATAAAAAGTCGACAACAGTGTTCTAACTATGCTCAAGCTAAGGCATCTCACAAAAAACCAACAGGGCAACCACAGCTTACACCACAACACCGGCCAAACATTTTAATGGATTTTAGTGTCAAATTACCAGACTCACAAGGAATTTCTACTTTTTTGGTTCTCATAGATTCGTTTTAGGTCGAGCCTAGAGTAGCGCGCAAGCGCTGCTCTGGCGAAGTCTTTATGTAGGGGCTTCAAAAAGCTGACCAGACGCTCGTGCGTCATGGCCTTTTCCGTGCAGTTACCCGCACGGCCGCCATCTGTTTGCAATTATCGTGCCCAGACGTGGGCGCGATAATTGAAAACACATGGCCATTGTGCACGAGCGTGTGGTCAGCTCAGCAGGCTGCCGCGCTTGCTCGCCCCCGCTCCTCTCTGACGCTGCCGACGTCTCTGCTGTCCAGCGCTTCACTTGTTTTCTTTTGCCTATAGCATTAACGGGAGTGCACATGCTTTCATACTCCGTCTTTCATGTGCTCCTTTCCTCTTCATAGCTTCCATGCTCTTCATGGTGATAGCCTGTCCGTTGCTTCCCTCTGCTGTTTTTTTGGTAATTTTTTATTTAACCCCCTCACTGCCTCCGTTGTGCCTCCTAACTTTGTTTATGTTTCTCTCGTTGCTCTACACCCTTTACTTTCTCCCTCCACACCAGATCCCCAGCACCATTGCTCCCTTGCCTATCACATTTGCACGACTATTTTATTATTATTTTTTTTTTGCTTTTTGGAGGGCCCAGCAGCTGCAATTCGATTCTGGGATGCCTCATTTTAAAAATGTGCTGTTGGTCACAATTCGTTTTTTTAAATGTACTGCTCCTAAACTGGCGTCTTTCAAAGGTAAATAAAAAAACAAAAAAATTACAGCCACGTCCTGACACGGGCATGCAAATGCGTAGAGACGCGTGCATGCACATATTTCATCATGCTAGGCCGAAGCTTCATGATGCATATGCGAGCATTCGTGACGATGCAAGTGCACCTTTTCTTTTTTTTTTCAACATCAGCAATGTTGAATAGCACTAGCGACAATCATTGGCAAGCTAGTAAATCTGGACTGGCAAAGCCAAAATATGAGACCTACTGGCTCTATCAATGCTTCTTTAGATATGGTGGTAGATTATAATATATCCCCTACTAATCTTGAGATTGCTTCTGTGAACTTGGACTGGACTGATCACTTGCTAAATAAGTAACAGGCCATGAGGCCTTTAAACAACCAAAGTTTACACAGTACCTTAAATTTGGTTATACAAATAAAAGACATTTTAAAATCAATTACTAATGAACAGCTCTGCTGTACTTATACAGGCTTATCAGCACTGTGTACCTTGACAGAAAATCCAGACAAAGTTTTAAATACTTTCCAAGTCAATCTGAAGAAGACGCAGGATGTATTTGCTCCTTTATAAGACAAGCATTGGCATAGCCAATAGGTCTCGCTTTTGGGACCTTATAAGTATTTAGTTATGCAGCACAATATCGTTGGTGCAACAACTGTTGCATGGCTAAACACTTATAAGGTCCCAAAGGCGAGACCTACTGGCTATGCCAATGCTTGTTTAAACTGGCATATTCTGTTCCTGCAAGGAAGCCCACGCAGTAGTAGAATTAGCCCATCTTTTAATTGTTCACGTTTCAACTTCATGGCCTTCAGGACTCCATCATTAGTGATAGAGAATCTCAAATTCACAGCACAGTTCTGAACTGAGGTAATGAAAAAGATAGGTACTGTACATTTTAAAACCACCAGTTACCACCCCAAAATTGATGGACAAACAGAAACGTTAATCAATCAATTGAACAGCAGGACATTTTTGGTGGTAGCAGTTAGTGATTTGCTTCGAATTAATCTAACTGTCGAGAGTGTAGAGAGATGGCAGCCATCTTGGATCTTGTGGCATACTTTCCTCATGATTCATGACATCCTTTGCTAGATAATTGTGGTGTGGTGTTGCTGCCACTAGTATGTCATTACATTGATAGTTGATTTAAAGTACCAATACAAATTGCTTCCAAAACAATTGTTCAATGGACATGTTGGATTACAGGGAGGTATCCTGAGGTTATGTGCTGTTGAAAACGAACTTTGAATGATTTCTTTCAAATTTATTTGAACTTTTAAGTCTTGGCTATTCATGATACTGGAGTTATGTGTGTTGCTAAGGGTCCCTGTGAAGGAACAGAACAGATTTTTAAAAGGACCATACAAAATGTTTACATTTTCATAAACGCTGAGCACAACTTAAAATACTTAAAAGTATGACAGACTTAAAAGTCTGAAAAAAGAAGGGAATAACAGGATGTTTAAAATATTCCTTATTTTTCATTTCTACAAAGTCAAAGGAGAATATAGTGATAAAGGTTCTTCTGAATGCTTTTTATGCACGTGTTTCCCATATAATATATTTCGCAGGTATTTGTGTTTAATTTTCAGGAATTCGAAGTTTTCTATCAAAGTACAGAAAGTTGGCTATACAGAGATATTGTTAAGGTGCATCAGTTCAAAATTACAATTACATGTAATATTCCAATGACAAGTTACTTAAGACATCTCTTATTCTGTAGAGGTGCACTACAGCCAGGAGACCACCTTGACCCCAGAAGTGATGAGGCAGAGTATGAAGAACTGTGGGCCAGATGTACAAATCATTTTTTCGGTAGCAAACGGCCCAATTCATAGAATCCGGCCGTTTGCGATTTGGAATTTTTTTTTTTTAAATGTACTAAAAGGAAATGTGATTTAGTAAGTTGTTACCAAATCGCATTTTGCATTTGTGATTTGGTATTTGGAAGGGCCGTGTTTAGGGTGTCCCTTCCAAATACCGAATTGATATGGTATGCATTACTCTTTACCGAATTCCAGTTGTAAAAGAGTAATACTTTACCACCAGTTTAAAACTGGTGGTAACCCATTCGCAAAGGGGAAGGGGTACCAAAGGACCCCTTCCCTTTGAGAATATAAATAAAAATATTTTAAAGAGCAGGCGGTGGTCCCACGGACCACTGTCTACTCCTAATAAATGACAACACAAAGCTTTATCTTTTCTTTTTAAATGCATCCTGTTTTCCTTTAAGGAGAACGAGCTGCATTTAAAAAAAAAAAAATGATTGTTTTATCAAAAAGCAATCACAGACATGGTGGTCTGCTGACCTTGAGACCCACTAGGAATCGCTGATGAAACTCAAAAGACTTTCATACATTAGGATACACCAATTTCCTAGTTGTGATTCGGAGAGAATCGCAATTAGGAAACCTGTATTCCTAATGTTAGTACATCTAGCCCTGTGTCTCTATTTTCTCTCTCCTGTTTGATTCCCCTTTATCTGCTTCTATCACTGGCCCTTATATCTAGTTCATGTTGTCATTGGTGTGGATGGTGAGAGTTGAAAAGGAGCATCAATTCCATTATATCCTGTGCAAAGGTGTGGTGCATGCAGCAGTAGAAAGCTGTTGCTTTACCCAGGTTTCTGAGCTTGTCGAACACATCAAAGCTTGGATCCTAGCAACAAATAAAAGAATCACCATCTTTACCAACTCCAAATTTTGAAGGAAAACACAATGCATTAAAAAAAATGAAAAATTGCACAAACCTTTTTTAGAAGCAGTCAGTGGTCCCATGGACCTCTGCCTACTCCTTAAAAAAGTTGTTGTCAGCATTCACATAGGGGAAGGGCAAAGGGACCCCTTCTCATTTGTGAATGGCTTATCACCTCCTTTGAGGAGTTGGTAAAATGTTTATGTTTTACAACTGGATTTCAGTTGCAAAACATTAACGCATCAGTGGCGGCTGGCAACTATGGGGAGGGGAGGCGGGGGCGTGCGTGCCAAATATTATAAAAAAAATAAAATTAAAATAAAACTTACATACGTCGACGGCCTCCCTCCGACCTTTTCTTTACTGGAACTGGATGCTAGAACTCCTTGCCCAATCCTGGCGCTGCTCACATGCACCATGTGAGCAGCGCCCTAATTGGTGGGAGCAGCCTCACTCAGCGCTCCACAGTGCTCTGGAAGCCTGCACTTACTTTCAACCCAGCTGTCTTAATACAGCTGGGTTGAGAGGTTTAAAGTGTGCATGTGTGGCTGGCCGTCAGAAGACGGCCGTCCAAAAAGACATGCGCACTTTAAACAGTGCATTAGACAGCCCACCCTCCTCCTTGCTGCTGTCAGTCAGCAGTGGCCCCGCCCCCATCCTGACGCTCGGCTCCAGACTGGGGGATGAAAATTAAAAAACTACCATTTCATTTTTTATCTCTGGGGCTTTGGAGGGGAATTTTTTTATTTTTTTTTAACTTTATTTATAAAAAACATTCACACCATAAACTGAGCGGTCATACACAGAGCTTTCCAAGATAATACCTTTCAACTTATTTCCATTATACATCTGAGTCCTGTACACATTTCACAATTATTTATATATTTATACATTTATGGTACAGCAGTGTACCCAGCGTCATACATGACTAGGGTGTTGCCCAAGCACCAACTTATATATGTCACTACTACTATCAGACCCATTGTCCTGCTCAATTCCAGTTCCCGTTGGATTTAACAATTCCCTACATAACTCTCTCCGGATTACAATGTCCTCCTCTAGATTCTTATCCTTACGACAGGCCTTCATATGCAGTTCTTCCGCAAGGGACCACTCTCCCACATCCCTTATCCAGCTTTCGAACGTTGGAGCCCGTTCACCCTTCCAGCATATTGCCACCCTCCGTTTGGCCAACACCAATGCTAACTGTGTTAACTTATTGGCCATTTTCCGTTTCTTGCGTTGCGGGACCAGCCCCAGGAGACACTGTTCTGGCGTAGCCTCTAACAAGATTCCCACCCCTTCACTGATTCTTGCTACTACATTAATCCAATACTGCTGTACTTCTGGGCATTCCCACGCCAGGTGCATAAACCCTGAATGGGCCCTGTGACATCTAGGGCATTCATGCGACCGACTGGCATCTATACGGTGGAGCCTCACAGGGGTCATATACACCCGTTGTACAAAATTATAGTGCAGTAGCTTCAGTCGGGCATTACAAAATACCATGCGCGTTAGTGTGCATACCCTCACCCAGCTTTTCTCCGGTAATGGTGCCTGCAGATCCTCATTCCAAACGTTCCATGCCTTAAGGGCTAGGGACCCCGAGTCTACCCTCATGGCCTTATACAACAACGACACCAGTCTACGCCCACCGCCACACGTTAGCAGCATATATCTAGGGTCTCAGTGGTCTGGGGCATAGCTGGGTAAGTGGGCCATGTGACTTTGGCCAGTTCCACCAGGCCTGCATATTGGAGATATTGCCCCTGCCCCAAGTCAAATCCTTTGCACGCCTGCTCAAAGGTAATGAAGGTGTCATTCACGTACAAGCCCGCCAAAACCATGCAGCCACCCTCCCTCCAGGCCTGGAAGGACATGCTCTCTATCATTCTTCGCACTGGAACTAGCTGCCAGATGGGCAACTCCGGGTGGAATGGAGACCGCCCCAACACTCATTCCACAAATTTTTGCCACAAGAAGGCCGTTTGCCGGACCACATATGGTAGTTCTACACTCACCCCTGCACCCTCCATCAAATTAACAGGTAGGCTCTCTGGTTGCACCCGGCCACTGAGTAAACGCTTTTCCCAGTTGTCACCCTCATCCAACCATTGCGCAGCATGCTGAAGGTGCGCCGCATAATAATATAGGTCAAACCTAGGCACCCCCAAGCCCCCTCCTCATATCGCTTCGAAAGGACCGGCAGAGCTACTCTGCAACGTTTCCCCGCCCAGAACAGGGATATTAATAGTGAGTTCAGTTGCCGAAACACCTTTGCAGGGATTGCGCACAGTGCATTCTGTAAGATGTACAGACATCTAGGTAGCATCACCATCTTTCCCAAAGCTATTCTACCCATTAGGGACAGTGGCAACATATTCCAACAGTCTACTGAATGCCTCAGGGACTCAACTACCCTAGTAATGTTCACCTGAAGTAATTTTGCATCGCCGTGCGCCACCCCAGGTATCTGAAGTGGTCCGTCTCCCATCTCACTCCCAGATTAGGCAGCTCCTCTGCCCTACACTCTCTTAGTCTTGCCAGGGGGAACGCCAAGGACTTGCGCCTATTGATGCGCAATCCCGACCATGTTGCGAATTGATCCAGCAACTGCAGCAGTTTCGGAATTGCCTCTCGCGAGGACGTGACGTAGAACAGCACGTCATCCGCATACAACGAGATATGGTGAGTACCATTCCCTATTTGTATGCCCCAACGACCTAGATCTTGTCTAGCCCATACCGCCATAGGCTCTATAGCCAGAGCAAACAGCAGTGGCGACAGGGGGCATCCCTGCCGCGTACCTCGCCCCAGCAACCACTGCACTGACCTGATTTGACCCAGCCGCACCCTAACCGCTGGGTTTGTATATATATTCTTACCCACCTGCAAAACCATGGCCCAACCCCCAACATTCTGAGAATTTCCAACAGAAAGCCCCAGTCCACCGTGTCAAACGCTTTTTCAAGGTCAATAGAGACCAATGCCATCTCCTCGGGGGCCGCCTGCGTCTCGTGCTGTATATGCGCTAAGTGTCGTATATTCATGGACTTGCTACGGCCCGGGATAAAACCACACTGGTCCTCCTGCACTAGGTAGCCCATATGCGGTCCCAGCCTTTTGGTCAGCACTTTGCATAAGATTTTAACGTCTGTGTTAACCATTGTCAATGGTCCGTATGCTGCCGCGTCCTGACTATCCCCACCCAGCTTCGGGATCATGCAAATTTCACCCTCGCGCATCGTTGGAGGTAGTATTCCGCTATCAAAGGACTTGTTAAATGTCTGCAGCAATGGCTGGACCAACTTCACTGAATATGCCTGGTAATACTCAATTGGCAGCCCATCGCCCCCCCGGAGCCTTAGCCTTGGGTATGTCCGCTATTGCCTCCGCTATCTCCTCTTCGGTATCTGCGCATCCATCTCTGCCCTAGCTTCTTCGGACAGCCTCCTCAGCTGAAGACCCTCCAAGAATAGAGCTCAGCTCAGACCAAGGGGTTGGCCATATACACGTTCTCCAGGTGTTGCCGAAATAGCTCCAGCATACCTGCACGGGTATAGACCAGCTCACCCGATTGGCTGCGTAGACTAGTGATCAGCAGGGGGGCTTGTTCCTAGCACAATATCCATGCCAGTAGTTGGCCGGACTTGTCTCCCTCTGCGTGCAGTCGTTGTTGGTATTTAGTAAGCGTATATTTGTCCAGCCTATCCCACGTGTCTGCAACCTGCTCACGCAGTGCACGCTCTCGCTCCTGGGTATCATCTTGCCCCTGCGGACTTGACTGGAGCTCTGCCAGCAAGCCCTCCCTGTCCCGCAGTTCGGATTGCAACTGTTTCCGAACGCCATAAGTTAATTCCATTGCTGCCCCCCCGGACCACCGCCTTCATTTCGTCCCACTCATTGGCTCTATTGCCTGCAGTCCCCAATTAAGAGATATGTACTCTGCCAGCGCGTTTGAGATTGCCTCTCTATCAACCTGATCTTCCAGTATATCAGCGGGTAACCGCCAACTACGGGGACCCTGCTCTCCGGCAGCCCACTGAACCGAGCAGCACACTGGTGCATGATCGGACAAAAAACGTACCAAGTTATTCATCTCGGCTGCTATTAACGCAGGGTATTCTGTTGCCAATACCATGTCTAACCGGCTATGTGTATTGTGGGTGGGTGTGTAACATATATATATATTTTCCGAGTTGGGTGGTGATCTCTCCAAACATCCCTAAGGCCCAGGTCATGCATCACCTTTTTTAACTGCTTGGTCATTCGCGGCTTGGTACCCCTCCTGGGTGGACATCTGTCCAACTCAGGGTCCAGCACACAGTTGAAATCTCCTAACCACAGCATTGGGGTATCAAGGTCTGCAGTGATCAAATCCTGCAGTGTCATAAAAGAAGTGGGCTCATCAAAATTCGGGACATAGGTGTTTAGTACGGTTATGTCTCTACCATCCAACTTGCCCCTTAATAATACATAGTGACCCTCAACATCTGCTTCGGTGTACTGTAGCGTGAAAGGGGCGCCGGGTGCCACCCAGATCAGAGCCCCCCTAGCATAGGTAGAGTACGATGAGTGAAACATCTGGCCCCTCCATTTTTTCGCCAGCCGTGTAGCCCCAGCATCATCCAAATGCGTCTCTTGCAGACATGCAAACATTATGTTGTGTCTTTTAAGGAATGAGAGGACTCTGTGCCGTTTGGTGCAGGTGCCCAACCCCCTAACATTCCAGCTAAGGAGCTTTACCTCGCGTGCCATATTTAATTTTAATTGCTCGTGCATGCTGTATGGCCATGTGCCAGGACTCATCGCTCTCCTTTGATGACCCGCCCTTCTTCATAACGTAACTTACATTAACACAAAATCAAAAAGAAATAACCAAACAATCACCCCCACCCACGGACAATACTCGACTAACATTGCAGAGGATTCTGCCCACCCTCCGCTCGTGCCAGGACGTACACAGCATCCCACTAGGCCCAACAGGGGCAACAAAAGAGTCTTGTCCCCGATCCGCCTGCCCTTCACTTATCTACAATCCCACTGCCAATCCGGCATGATCTAGTACCTTATGTCACTTGCAGTTTCCATTCAAGTCAGCAAGTGTCTCAGTCCCCCTCCTCCCTCCCTGCGCCCAGGCCACCAGCTGTCTCCCACATCAGCAAACCACATCATACATTTTTACCGTACATCTATGGCGTGGTCCTAGTACAGTTTGCAATGTTAGGGCCCTGTATTCAGTTTTTAGTCTCTTTCTCCCTCAGGAGGGTCTTTCATCAAGGTCTCGGGCACAGTGTCCATTGTTAGTTGTAGAGTCTGATCCTGCGCATCCGGATCAGCAGAAGCAGCTCCCAGCGAGTTAATGTTCACTTCACCTTCTGCGAGGGGATTCAACTGTAGCGATCCATCCTCGCCCACAGTTATCCTCTGCTGCAATGACTCCGGAGCACTCTGCGACTACGCTTGGTTCTTCTGCCGCCGCCGGCCTCTGTCCGGTCGTGTCCCCATCGTCGTTTCTGACCCCTTGCCTCTCCAGGCAGCAGCCCATCACCCCGGAACTCCAACCACTCCCAGACATCCTCTGGGGAATCAAACAATTGTGCTTTACCCCCCCGACAGCACCTTCAGTTTAGCAGGATACAGGAGCATATATTGCATGTTCAGTTCACTCCTAAGAAGGATTTTCGAAGGTCCTGAACTTGCTTGGTGTAATCCAGGTAGACAGCTAACTTGTTGTTTTCGTACTGGAGGTTCTGGTGTTCCCTGGCCGCCTTCAGGATGCAGTCTCTGTCCCGGTAGTTGAGAATTTTGGCTATAATAGCTCGGGCTGTGCCCCCGGGGACGGGGGAGGGATGAGGGCCCTATGCGCTCTCTCTATTACGAACATGTCCGACAGTCCCTCAGAGCACAGCTGGGTGCGAATCCAGAGCTCCAGGAACTGTTCAGCTGCTCCTTGTTCCGCTCTCTCCGGTATTCCCAGTACACGGATATTTCTGCGCCTTGCCCTCCCCTCTGCTTCTTCGGCACAACTCTCCAGGCCTTCGTGGCCGCAGTCATCTGCGCCACTTGCTGTTTTAGGGTTACCACCTCGCCTTTCAGCTCTGATATGTCAACCTCAGCGCTCATGACTTTGTCAGCCACCTAGTGGAGGTCTGCACGTAGTAGGTTTACATCTACGGAGACAGTGTCTATTCATTCCTCAAGCGCCTTCCTAGAGCCCTGGATGGCTGCCATAAGTTCTGCCCTGGTGGGCTCCGGGCTCTCCCCTCCACCCTCGAGTCCCGTTCCGCCCCTCCAGTCTGCCTGGTCAGCCGTTGGGGGGGATGCCTAGGGGTGGTATACTGCGTAATGGTGTTGGATCCAGTCGGCTTCTGGGCCTTTTCTTTGCCCATTGCAACCTCCGTCACATGCTTGCGGCGCGTCCGGCAGCGCAGTTTGTGTACCGTTAGTCCTCCCCTGAGAGAGTCCACTACCAAGCCAGGCCAATGAGCACATCAACACATACGGACCCACCCTACGCACAAAGTCCCTGATGCAGCAGGGCGCTAGACACTGTTCCTCAATCTTACAATCAGTAGACCAAAGATTGTAGCCACGCTTTTATTGTTGAGCCCTTACGCACATAGTCCCCGAAGCAGTAGGGCGGCAGATAGGGGTCCTCAGACTTGAGACCAATGTGCCATGCATTGCAGCCACGCAGATAGGCCTGCTGTTCACCCCCCCCATCACTGCTCCTCTTCTCCCTCGCTCTATTGTTCGCTTATGGGCCCCAGACCAGGCCGATCCAATCCCCGCACCCCTGCGAGGTGCACCGCAGCAGGGGCAACGTGCTATAATTCAGGGCCACTGCCCTCGCAGTGTAGTCCAGCTCAGGGTTACAGCCTCAGGGGGTAAAGGAGGGGGGTCCGAAGGGCAGCGACCCCCCTCTCACTCGCCACCCCCGGGGTCAGCCTCGGCTCACCGGCGCGGCTGCCCGCAGCCGCCGCACAAATCCTGCAGTCAGGGGGGGCACCAAGGGCAGATGCGACCCACCGGCTCCCCAACCAGGCCCGCAGCAGGCCGCTCTGCTCCTCAGGCCCCGGCCGGGGAAGCCGCGCCCACCTCAGTCTCACTCACCAGAGCCCGCCGGGCAGACCAGCTGCCTCGCGCCTCTCAGCTGCTGTGCAATCCTGGGCACCGAAGAGAAGCAGCGTGTCCCAGGAACTCCACGCAATCTCGGCCATGGGGTCCGCAGCAAGGCCGTCACACCAGCAGGCGACTCCGGCGGGTCCCTCCGATCCGTGGCAGGATCACCGCCCACCTCGCTCATTCGTCCGTCTTTGGTTCGTGCCGATCCGGCTCCCGGGAACTTGATGGCAGCCCCGGGGTCCAAGGTGTAGGGAAGAAGCGCTGCAGGCAGATCCTCCACTCAGCCTCGATCCCCGGAAGGGTGTTCCCTGCAGGCCCGATCGGCGCCCTCTACACACTTTCTCGCCCACGATGTCGCAGGGCTCACCCCAGGTCAGCCCCGCGGATTCCAGGGATCACCAGGAATCGATCCCTACGTTGGGTGACAAGTTTCAAACGGTTTGAGCAGGATAAAGTAAGGATTTATGGGCGGACAGACGGGGAGCTCGAGAGGCTCACATCCTGTCAGCCATGTTGCTTGGCCACGCCCCCTGGGGGGAAATTTAAGTGGGTTGACAATCCTCCACTCCATCGAAGGAGCTGCCCCTGTAATGCATACCTTAAGGAATAGATATCTGGAAGAGACACCCTTAACATGCTCCTTCCAAATACATATTCAATATGTATTCCCACACTACATTGTGATATAATAATGGGTTACTGAATTGCAGTTTGGGTTTTGTTAATACAAAAACTTCCCTTTGTGGTCACAAAGGCTCCGATTGTATGAATTGCAGCCTTTCCAACCGAAAAAATGGTTTTGTACATGAGGGCCTAAGCGTGGTGTTCATATTCCCAACAATTCCCTTGAGATACATCAACACATTGCTAATATCAGAGAAAAACTTAAGGATTTGCACACTACTGATGATAACTTAAAGTGGTGGGATCTCTGGGATGGATTAAAGAGTGTGGGATTTAAAATAAAATGGCCTTAAAATGAACTTAACTTAAAATGGTGGAACCTCTAGGCTGCATTAAAGAGAGAGGATTGGGGAATAAAAATACTGATTGTTATTCTTATAACTGTTGTTCTATTTCTCCCCTTCTTTATTTTCTATTCCAAAGAATAAAGATTTGTACACGAGGCAAGGGAACGTCCCCTAATTTCCCCTTAACGCTTCTTGATATTAATGATAATGAAAACAACTTGTTATGTTATGTTATAGTGAATGTAAAGCGCATAGCTGCTCGAACAATGGAGCTTTCCAGCGCTGGACCTAGAGGATAGTTGTTCTGCATCAGCTAGCTGAAAAAGGGAAGAAGAATGAGGAGATACTAGATAGAAAAAAGCCAAGTCTTCAGAGTTTTCCTAAAATGCAGGTGGTTCTCTGTGTTCCTGATGGAAAGGGGTAACGAGTTCCAGAGAACAGGGGCCTTGGCACGAAAAGAGCGCCCTCCTGCTCTTGCTCTCCTAACTCGAGGGACAATGGCCAAATTGAAATCAGCTTAATGTAAGGAGCGGGGGATGGTACGGGAATATAAGATTCGACAGGATGGAGGCCCCCTGAGAGTGCAGAATTTTATGGGCGACATACAGGGTCTTAAATTGGATGCGCTTATCCACTGGGAGCTAATGCAGTTTATGAAGACCGGAGACAGAGCAAACTTTTGGGGGGAGAATAGCTGCCTGGCAGCAGCATTTTGGGCCACCTGTAGACTTCTTCTAACTGACTTGTTGGTTTCCAGATAGAGGATATTACAGTAGTCTAACCAGGACAGAACTACTGCCTGAATGATGGTTTGTTCGGTGCGAGGGTCGAAGAGCCGAGAATGGGTTTGAGGCTTTTCAAGAGCCCGAAACAGGTGTCTGCAACCAATTTGGCTTGAGCCTCAAAGGCGCGGGTGCTGTCCATGAGGACACCTAGATTTTTGATGGAGGATTTAGGTATAGGAAGGGACTCAAGGGAGGAGGGCCACCAGTGGTCACCCCCAAAGTGGGTATCTTTACCAGTAAAAGTACTTCTGTTTTATTTGCATTCAATCGTAGGCAATTGGTGTTCATCCACTCTGCAACAGCTAACAATCCTCTTCGGAAGTTAGCCCGGTCAAGCGTGGGATTATCTGTGAAGGAGAGCAGAAGTGGAGTGTCACTGGCATAAAATACCAGCGTAATCCCAGTAGATTTGATAACCTGTGCCAATGGTTGAATATAAATGTTAAACAAGGTAGGGCTCAATGAAGAGGCCTGGGGAACGCTGTGGTGTGAAGTGTGGGGTTGGGAACTGTAGGGGGGAGAAATGGCCTGGAAGGAGAGATCATGTAAAAAGGATCCGAACCAGGATAGTGCATCCCCACCAATGCCAATATCTGTAAGCGCTGCAGTAAACTTTTATGAGATACTGTATCAGATGCAGCGCTCAGATCAAGCAGAATCAGGGCTGAAGGTCCACCTTTGTTCAAGGCACTACAAAATTGCTCGGTAACCGCGAGGAGTGCAAATTCCGCGCTGTGCTTTGGCCAGAAGCCGTTTTCGGAAATATCCAAGACGTGGTTGCCATCCAAGAACTTGGTCAGAATGCCATTAACATGTCTCTGTTACCTTTGCAAGAAAAGGTGAAAGAGTGATAGGGCAGAAATTTTTAGGTTTGGAGGCATCCAAAGACGGTTTCTTCAGGAGGGGGATAACCTTGGCATGTTTCCAAAGACCGGGTACATGGGCTGAAGACAAGGAAAGATTGATCACTTCCGAGCAAGGCAGGAGGAGGGGGTCATGAAGCTTAAGAAACAGATCTGGTTTGAGTGGATTGCAGGTGAAGTGGATTTAACTTGACTACAAAAGGTAAGCAGCTCAGGCAGACAGAAGTGGAAACGAGTTGAGTACCAGCATAGAAGTGCTACTCTTACAGGGTAGCGAGAGGGTGAAGGACAGGAGGTGATTCATTTGATGAACATTTAATAGCGTATATATATATGTTGGGTTGGGATAAGGGTAGTGGATAAGGGAGGGATTGTGAGATAAATGTGGCAGCTAAGCATAAAGCTTCACTAATGTAACTTATAAAAGTCATGTTTTTGTGACAATGTAAAGACCTATGAACCAGAGGCTTCCATCTCATAGCCATGGTTTGGTGGTGAGCACTCTTGGCATGTGCTGCTGAACTTGTAGACTATCTGTATATATTTTGATACTTCTGAAGGTTGTCTGCTTTCTGGTTCTCCTGCTCCCATGAGCTAATCCCTGCTCATTAGAACAGTGAAATATATGAACATGTGGCCAACACTACACACCTAGAAAATTGGGTATAAATGTGTGTGCTGTTTTCTTCTGTGAACTCAAGTCCTTGAACTATCCGGGGGTAACCTTTGCTCCATTTCTCTTTGATAACAATATTTTAACAAACATATGTACAGACTCAACAAAGCTGAATTCTGAAGTCATCTTTAGCACTGCACACATAGTGAGGAGATGTGCAGCAGAAGTGCAAGGCCCCTCACACAAAAAGAAAAGGTCTTGCCTGTGCAGTATAACTGAATTGTTACTTAGGGGTTGCCCTTCACCGCTTGAATGTGGAGGGTGACACCTTCATGTTCTCTGCATTACCTCTGGAATGCGTAGGATGTGAATTTATTGTCCTCCACATTCAGCGAGAAAATGCTTTATGGACTTGCACAAGAAGGATTTTCTTTTCACAAGATAATGTCTAGACACAAGGTGAAGATTTCTCCTGCATCCCGAGACTATATTTTTAAACACTGTGACGTGCACAGAGCAATAAAATCACATTGATTGAAAGTGAAAGCAGTAGGCACCATTAGCGCGGACCAGTCACGCCTCGCATGACTCGCTGGTGGGGGGGGGTAGCGCGGGTGTTCACGCGGGGGGTTTAAAAATAAAACATAAAACTCACCTTACCGGGTCCCGCGCCGCCTCCGCTCCTGGCCGGGTCCCGCGTTTTCCTGCTGCTTTCCTTGAACAGGAAGCAGTCATCCTCCCTTCCCTCCCCTAAGGCAATCATTGGTGCGGACAGCGCCTGTAGGGAGGCCATTTTCTCCATGAAGGCTGCATGCAGCCTACATAGAGAAAATGCAGAGTGCGCATGACTGGTTTGGTCGGCCCCAGAGGGCCGACCAAACAGTCAGGACCCACAGCATTGGGCAAACCACTCCTCCCCAACCCGCCCTCCCCCAACCAGGCATACCGTTCTGCTTTCTCGCAGCGCGAGAAGCAGAAACATAAAATGTTATTTAAAATACCATTTTATGTTTCTGCTTCTCGCTCTGCGAGAAAGCAGTGGGGCGACGCTCCTCTGCCCTAATGGAGGAGCAGCCCCTGGCGCGGACTAGTTTTCACTTTGATTGGTTATCATTGGGCATGTCTGACCCTGCAAGCATTGATCCAAGTTGGAGAGGTAACGCCTGAAAGGGGACATTAACAGTGGTACCTCTTCCTAGTGGATTCCTGCATAGGTAGCAGCACAGGACTGTGATCCCCAAGCTGGGATCCAAGAACTTGACACCGTGAAGAGGGGGAGGCAGTAATCCCCTAGGCATGGGCAAATGCTCCCCCATTACAAAAAAGTATTTCTGCCCCACTGCCAGGGTGATTGGGTAGTTTACTCCCAATCGCCTCCACCCAGTAAATATTAAAAAAACAGAAGAAGTGATTGGGCAGTGCACCCTGCCATCAGGTCATGTCCCATTTCAAAATGGACCAAGCGATTTTGCTGCCTCCACCAATGGCAGATTGGGGGTTAACCCAAATCTACAAACTATCGTCAGAAAGCTCACTAGACCACAGACATATTTATTTTTTTAAAGAAGGGTTTGGGGGCAGCACACCCAGGGATTGGATCATGCCCCTACCCCATAACAGGCCCTTCAGGGATTTAACCACCCCTGGGGATATATTGGGGGGTTTACCCTCAATATCCCCAGCAGAGAGGTGCTAAAAGCCCACTAGACACTGAGGAAAAATGGTTAAAAAAATGGGTGGGGCGGTCAACTCATACATTGGGCGACGTTTCTACCCCATAATGGCTTCAGCAGGCTTTCTGCCCCCCTCCCCCTCGGAAGGGGGAGTTTGGAGGATTTAACCCAATCTGTCGTCCCAGGTAGGCAGAAAGCCCAATACACCCACAGATCGGGCCATGCCACCCACCTCAAAAACCCTAACAGTCATTTTACAATTTCACGGGGGAAGATTGGATAATTTACCCCACTGTACCCCCTGGAGGGCAAACAGCCTGCTGGATGCCAAGAATATTTAAAAAATGGGATGGGGTTGGCCTGTCCTGACATCAGGCCACACCACCACCACTAAAGCCCCAACAGTCTTTCTGCCCCCTGCGGACTACAGAATCTCCATCCCAAAGGCAAGTGAGAGAAATGTGAATTCTTTTGGGCATAGTTTCAACATATGGGCCGGCAGAGTAGGTGTAAATCACATATTTCCCTCATATTTCTGTGAGAGGAAGTGCCAGGATCTTTGAGGAGCCAAACATATTCTACTAACCAGCATCCCCACTTTCTCCTGATGAAAACGGTACCCTACTTGTGTGGCTGGGCTGATTACAAGAGACAAGAAAAGACCAGACCAGGGACTATGTGAAGACTACATTGACTTACTATGGCCACAGTTTTCATCCATTTCTGGTGTGGAAACGTTAGCATTTTTAAAAATGTCTACCTTCAAAATAATTTCCCCCACACGCTAGTGACAGATGGTTGACATCAAAAGTACTTGTGGTTTAAATATTATTACCATTTTGCATATTCCAGAACATCTATTGTGTTCATTGTGTGATAAAGGAACACCATATTTTTACATGCATAAATTTACCAAGTATTTGCAATGCAATAGGTCTCGCATTTGTGAGAGTTTGAGCTATTGGCATTGTAAATGACAATGCCTTATATTTATGTGTTTTGACGATGGCAAACAGAAGAGCCTACTTATTACTTACTTCAGGGAGAAATAAAGAGTGGACCAGAGCCGGACAGGCCATTAAGTAACTGTGGCTTTTTCCTGGTAGGATGCAAGCTACTTTCAGAGCAGGATAGGCTGCAATGACCGACCCGGACGCCCAGACCCATTTTTGCTGCGGCCCTTGCAAAGTGAGACTGGTCTGGACATTTTTACCCGACCAGGGCTGATTTTGGTTTCCATTTCCACAGTGAATGGACCAGAGCAGTAGCTACGGGAGGTCTGTTAATGGCCGGTAAGCTTTCATGGTGATGGTAGGTCAGACTGATGTTCATAAACAACTGCACAAGGATGCCTGCGCTATTTAATAAACAAATCTCGAAACGCAAACTAAATTTTACTTCATGCTGGATTAATAAAGCTGCCCGTGCAAAGCCCGCTGTCAGAGTGATATTGAAATGGGGACCTAAACAGAGTATCAAGGTAATGTTACCTGCATATGCAATGTAGGCCCATTTGCACTATAAGCTCTATTTCCATATGACATTTGCAGCTGAATGTTTTAATATTCGGCCTGCGTTCCACACAGCTCATTTCAGAAACATTCAAGAAATGTTTCCTCCTACGAGCTTCATACATTTCCACATTTTGGAAGAGGTGCAAAAATCTACAGGCCTATGCCTAGAAATCTACATAAATCCGATCTCCGTGCATATCCCTTCTCCAGTACGCTGACCCTTGTGAGCACAGGGGGGAGCACAGATGTATGCATTGCTGGAATAAACATCACATTTAACGTGCCTATGTGAAGAAATCACATAACTGAAAGTCAAAAGCTAAACTATGTTTGCACACTTACTCTAACTTTATTTAAAAGTACCTTTATGCGTGCACACAGATACAAAGGAACATGCATACACAGAAATGCACCCATTTGGAAACACAGCTACCTGCACCCACATACACAGATAGATGCAACCACACAAGCATACATACAAACACATACTCATGCACACATACGCATTCAGGCACAAGCACATACAAAACAGACACACAAGCGCACATAGACATGAAAATAAGCAAGCATGCACATACTTATACAGCATTACCAAGAGAAGATACATTTACACACTCACACACGCATGCACATATACAAGCATACACACACACAGGCACTCTTAAATACCTACGCATATGTCCACACTCAGACACACATGCATGCAGGTATGCACACGCACATAAACTAATTTGTGCATTGCAATTTTATCGATGCAGTTCTCTGGTGGGAGTTCCCGCCCTTGTAGAAGGACTCTCACGTATCATTCCATGCACACACAATACGATTAACAGCACATGCAAACACACACCAACAAGATACACACCACTTCCAGCACAAATGCAAGTGCAGACAGGCATCACACGCCACACGCAGATGCACGCACAAACACACAGAAGTGCACTCACATAAGCCAAAAATACACACTGACTGAAGGAAATAATACACGCGCTCACACAGAGAAGGCCATAAATGCGTACATACAATGAGATGAACATGGGCATATTGTTTTGCAAAGGTGAGAAAGGCATGCACACGGAGGGGTGGAGAGGAAGTGGCGAAAGACGCCCTAGGAAGCCAGCCCATTGTATACTTTGGAAGCTATAATCTTTTCGTAAGCATTGCAAGAGCGATTCCAGGAAGAATGTCACAATTTGAGGGAAGCAGGGGGGTAGCGGGTGAGCGGATGAGGAGGGGGCGGCGGTGAGCGGAGGAGGAGGTATGGATAGCTGAGTAATAAAGATCAAAAGTTGGGACCATAACCTAAACTAAGAAGTTCCTACTAAAATAGAAACTTAGAAAGCCTACTAGGAACCCCTCCGCTCCCCGAGACTTCTAAGCTTTTCTTGTTTACCTTTTGGCGCCCTACAAGCCGAGGAACACACACTGCAGCCGCCGCCTCTGCAGTCCCTTAAGCCCAGGAGGAAGCATCGGTGGCAGGTCCCGTCTCACAGGCGTGCCGCTGATTACTGAAACGGAGGAGGGCAAATAAAGGCCTGCAGCCGCCATTGCATGGTACTCAGATCAAAAGAAAGGCAAAATAGGCGCGCAGCCGCTATAGTTAAAGCGTGTCGCACTGCCAAAAAAAAGAAAGGATGGTGTGCGGCAGCTATAGTTAATGTGTGCCGTGCTGCCAAAAATAAAAAAAATGTTCATTAAAAGATGCAACTTGGGCGAGCCACGCATTTGTAAAATATCACGAACGGCTGCCATTACTAATAAAAAATATGAAACCGGCCGCTTTGCAAAAACCTAAAGCAGGAGGGTGATACTGAGCAGACAGTCCGCAGAGGAAAAGCGGGCGCCACTGCAGGAAAGCTTGTTGTACCTGCAATAGTAGAAAGTCATTCAACAAAATTGTGCTCACAGACTGTAAATAAAACAGACGGAGTAACAACACAAGTAAAAGGGCCAGTCCTCATGGGAGGTTACAAAAGTAAAAAAGAAGGTACTAAGGAGGGACTACTAAGCCTATTGACAAATCAAAAGCAACCATTTGGAAAGGACAGTAACAGGAGCCAATTGAGAAGATGGGCAGAAAATGGGCGGAGCTTCAAGTACATACCTAAATACAGCATGTCTCGAAGAGACAGTGCAAGCGCTGCCTAGGAAAGACCTAAAAAAGAGCATGAGGTCAAGGCTTGAAAGTGATTTACTCCTTTTTCACGAAAGCTACAGCCTTCAAACACAATAGGCAATCATTTCGCCCACTGTGTGATAATGGCACTTCGCCAGGAGACTGCATTATCAGAACCAATATATGGTGTAACCATGGCAACATGTGAGTTGGCAGGTCTCAGCAGAGGGTTGCTCCCCAGCATGTACAGATACCTCCATCAATGGCTTGCTTTACCCTTCCTCTCTACTCCACTCCTAGAGCAGCAGTCATCTTCGCTATTAATAGTAGATTTCAACTCCATCTTAAACTCACATAAATGTTATTGTAAAAACCCTAATTTAGGGGATTTACGCGTTGTGATGTTGGACGAAGGTTTGTGTACATATACCTGGAAGGCTCCTGCTAGGACACACCTTGAAAGGTTGAAGGAGGTGGTGGAGATCTCCAAACCCCATTTCTAAAATGATCTCATATCATTTCTGACTGATAACATTGATTCATTGTGCTTTGTTTTGCACTATTTGCAGACATTTCCAAAGGGATTGATTCCCATCTACCTTGTAACCTGAACTAAGAACCTGGTTTTGTCCAAAGTTATTGATCTGTTTTGCTTAGAAATGCACCAATGTTCCAAAACTTCAATCGTGCGAACAACCTTGCATGTTATCCATGGCACGACAGGGCATATCACCATTATCGTTTACTTGAAAATCTGAGACATATGGCGATATTGTATAATATAAAGATAGGTAACATGATATTATTTCCACTGAACTGATCAATATGCAAATCAGTAGCTAAGAACTGTGAAACATGCTCTCCATTTGGTCACACAATGTTGACAACTGAATCCTTCTAAGAAGCACGGTGCCAAAATGCATGCCAGTGTCGCGTCACCGGCAGTGACCCCGTCCCCCACCCCCATTTGCAGGAAGTCTGGCGATGACACAGCGTCTTCTAATCGCCGCTTCTGTCTGGCAGTAAGGAGGGCCGGAATACGCCCAGGAGCAGGGGGAAGAGGAAGGGATGCGCAGCCACAGTCTCCAGGTGACTTAGGCCTGGGGCGCTGTCACCAGCCTTCGTGACCCGAGAGCTCCGTCATTGGCCGCAGGCATCCCCGCCCATTCCCTGGCTCCTACCACCGCTCGCTCAGGCCACGCCCCCTTCGTACTCTGTCCTCGAGAGCGGAGGAGGCAGCGCAGGTCAGGCACTGTCAGCGCCAGCACCGGGACCTCGACAGCTGCACGGACCACCCGGAGCGCGCGCTTCGCCCCCACCGACGTCATCCCCGGCCCCCAGGTACCTCCACCCGATCCCTGGTGCCACGGTGGGTTCTGGTGGCCGTGTGTGCGCCGCACTCTCCCCACTACTATGTAGATAAAGCATCATGATGGTGTGCACAGCACGCCGCGCTGTCTCCGAGGCGCGTTGCTTACACTGGCTCTAGCGCCGCCGCTGCTTCTTTATTTTGCTGTGTGTTCCCGGGGGCAGTGCAGCTCGTTTCAACTGCACTTTATTGGCCTCACAGTCAGTACATGGCTGAGACACCCTTAGAATCTGGGAGCGGGGAGAGTGTCCCCACTCACCCGTGGCAGGGACGTAGGTAGCTACCATAAGTGCAGTGGCACCGGGGCCCCTGAGCCCTCTGGGGCCCCAGAGCCACGATAATTGTTGTATTTTACTACCCCAGTAGCAGCCAAAGGGGGCCTTCTCCTTGCTTGCTCAGGGATCATTGCTTCGCTACTGAGCCGTGGCTTCCGACAAGAAGAGCCGTCATGTGTTGTTAGTGGCCCTATCGCGATGGACCCCTGTCAGACCCTCCTACTATTGCAACACTCCCCTGCCTGCCATCCGCTCTCCCGCGAACCCAGTCTGCACCGAGGCTGCAGGGAGGGAAGCGTGCAGGATGCGTCCGGTTCATCCGGCGTCTGTCTTGTGTATTCAAGTCGGTAGGAAGGAACTGTTTTGTAAACTGAGAATCCCGTTGCGTATTCAGCAGGCAGCCACTGATGCTCGCTGTGTATTGGGCTCTGACTGGTCTTTAGATGGTATGTGAGCTCATAGACTCAGGATGCCACATTGTTACTACACAACTTCAGCTTTCTAGTAACTCTCGTTGTGTCAGTTTTCAGTTCAGAGCTGCTACTTTTTAAATCCAGAAATAGATAGTTTGAAACCGCTCAATAGTGAGCGGCCACCACGTATTCGCGGGAATTGCATTTTGTGGAGAAGCACTCTTCAGTGTACTCAACTCCGCAGGCTGACAATGCACCCCAATGTGCTACTTATCCTTGGGGTGGGGAGTGGGCCCAGGCACCTGCAAGGGCGGGAGGTAGTTGGGTTTCAACTTTCCGAAGAGTAGAGGTTGGCGAGTCAACAAATTTACAAGGATAGCAGATCCGAGTCATGGATCCATTTTGGCCCTTAGAGCATATGCACGAGCCGAGCCTTAAAAATACTTAGGATCTACATCATACAACAAACTTCGTGTGAAAATATGATGGTGTCTTTCAAATTAAAAAAGAATATATATCTTTCTGTAACATGCAGAAGCATTTTACTTTAATACATAAGATTATTTTTGTACTGCACACACCATGAACTCGCGTATTAGAAAATGCTCTCATATGTGATAACGTAGAAAAAGGAGGCTCTTTAACATAAAATATTTGCTTAGGATTACACAACTTGGTCGGGTGGTGAAGCGCAGGATTGGTCCCAATTTTTCTGGTTTCACATTATGCAACTTAACCACTAGATGGTTACCTCTTGTCTCCTTTTAACACCAAAGGTTTATGCTTTTTTGTTGTTGTTGTTTAATTCTATGCGCATGATGGTAGAGCATAGGCGGCAGACAGACGCCACATCGTAGATCGGCTCGTTTTGGGCTCGAGGGTCCAAGAGGACCTCGAGCTGAGCCAGACCTCTGGCTCAAGCCTCCCTTGAGCCTTATGTGTCTCTCTCAGAGAGTTCAGCAGATAGCCGTCCTCTCTCATGTATGCTGCTGGCTTCTGTGTGATCCGACTCTTCTGTTCTTGGCAGGGTCTGGAATCTGGATGGTAAAGTGTAAGAACTCCTAACTCAGCCAAGGTGGTCCTCCCCTCTATCCCCAAGCTCAGGGCTTTAAGTGGGCCGGGTCTCACCTGTGCTGAGCACCTGCAGTTTTTTAAAAGGGGCCTCGAAACGGGTCTCTATCGGGCTCTGTTTTGTGCCCTGGCACAGGCGGTCTTTTTTTTCAGGACTGCAGTGACAGCAGGCACATCGATGTGCGCATGCTCACACTGCTCACTTCTCACTAGTGGAGAAGTTGCAGCATGACGTCATGCCAGGTGAGCGTTGGAAGGGAAGGGAATCCATTAGAGAGTCATTTTCTCTCTGGAGTTCCCTTCTCTTTTTGAAATTCAGGAGCAGCAACATTGTCGTGGCGTCACCAGGGCTTTAAGTGGAAGCTTTTTCAATATTATATACAAGCCATAGTTGCTGCTTATTTTTTTTATGCAACTAACAACCATTGACAAAGCCAATAGTCCCGACTTGTTGTAGGTATGATGTTACTTGTTGTATCATATATCTGAAAGCAATGACAGAAACAGAAAAATACAAGTCGGGTGGCACACTATGCTAAGCACAGATTTTGAGCTTGGTGTTTTTAAGCCACACCCTTAATTACATTGGGCACGCCTCTTTGAGAGACCCCCTAGTTTTTTCATCCCACTTAAAGCCCTGCCCAAGCTCACTATTGGAAGGGATGTCGGATCCTGTGCTTGATATTAAGGGACGGAGGGATCATATGCTAGGGTTGAGTGTGTTTCTGTCTCATGTCTCTCTCCTCTTCTCACTCTTACCATTGGTTCGGGCTGGCTGAGATCTTGGGTCTGGTTGGAGCTACTACCCAAGATGGCAATATACCTCCATATTACACATATTACTGTTACATATTTTGGGGTAAGTTGAATTGAAAAGGGGCTTTGTTGAAGCTGTTATCTTAAAGGTGCCAGTAGAAATATGTGATCCAGTGTCGGCAGCATTTAACACATACTTATGGATTGCCACACAAGAAGCAGCATCATTTCCAGATCTAATCAATATAATTATATAAAATCAATATAAAAGTTGTTTCTAGCTCAGTACATCCAAGTAATACTTAAATAGAATGTGCCAAGTAATACCACATAATTTGATTTTTCTTGCCATTTATTATATTTTTCCTGTGCCACATAATCCTAGTGGCCCTGACAATGGCTGTCATTATGATGATGACACCCTATTTGGGGTTTTATAACTCTCCATTGTATGCAATAAATGCAAATATAGACAGCTATACATGCATCACTCTCAACCCTTTTGTTGGAGATCTATGTTTATTTTCCAAACTGACCTGCTAGGGGAACACGTTTCTTCAAGGTCAGTACTGGGATCCTTTGGAATCCTGGGAAGGTGAAAATAAATATTCAGTTATGGTGTGCTAGAACCAAACCACTGGTACAACCTACACCCTTTCCCATCTAATTTTGATCACCAGTTGGAACACAAGTGAACATGGAGAAAAACAAATAAGTACAGCCCCTTCGGAAGCTTCTTTCGAAGCTGCAGATACACATCCAGATACTTTAGCAGCAAATAATAATAATATAGAGCGCTTTAGATCCAAATGAAGTTAACTCAAGTTTTTCAGGGGGTGGGTGGCTGTGGAAGGCTGAAAACTCCTCAATGCACAGTTTTTCCTGCCCAACTTGCTCTTTTTAACCACAGACCCCGTCTTTGCTGTAAAGCAGGTTTCAGTTCTGTAATTCAGTCTATTTCGTAAGTCTTGCCATGTGATTTTCTGTAGATAAAATGCATATCTGTGAAGTTGTTACTACACATTGTAACAGACATTTATTAACTATTGCTTGATATAGGCCCATAAAATGTGGCTTTCTTACCTAAAATACTAGAATTGTGTAACAGCCCTTGTAAGAGGAGGCAACGGCAGATGTTTAACATTTACACTGTCTTTTCTACACTAACTCAAAAATGTCAGCTTGTGACTCACGTTAAGCACAGCAAATGTGACCATTGTGTAATATTGGAGCCTTTGCCCCAGGAACTCCTTTGCTGTTGTGTTTTTTTTAAACTGCTTCGAAGGAATTATTGTGTACTTTTAGTCTGTGTCTGCGATAGGCCTCCAGGGATGCACCAGCAGTGTATCCCTTTTCTTTTGCATTTGATATCTACCTTAAAACGCAATTGTTGCATTTACACCGCCATATTAACTACAGCGATGTAATCCATACAGCAGCCATGTTGCGTATGGGCTGAAAGATTCCAGTTTGTGTGACCTAATGCAAAAAAATGGTAATCGCAGCTTTTACTTTACAGAGCCAAAAAGATCAAGTTGCTTCTGACTATTTATTGATGTTTAATTTATGACTTTGCTATAGCACACACCTAGCTCCAAGGGGAATTCAAGAGCTTCTAGAGCATTTCTGTTGTGTCAAGACTAACACCAGCTGCTATCAATGAAACCAGTATGTGTGTCTGTGGGTTTTGCTTCAGACTAGATTACAGACATTAAGAATGTGAGTGGCAGGGGAATGGGAATATTTTATTACACACTACTTCACAGCTTCAAACGTGGCCGTCTTGGATGTGCTTGCAACCGTGGTTGCCATCTTTAAACACTTTTTTTAAAATACAAATTCTGTTCGAAGAATGCTACCGTGGATGCATGCACATCCACAGTGGCCATCTTTGCACTGGATTTGTACACCTAAAACAAATCCATTTAAAGATGCCGGATGTGAATGCTTCTGCGGACGGCCATCTTGAAATGGTAAAACAAACAAAAAAATTGCGATGGCCAGCCACCAATGGGCGACAGAAAACTAGATGGGGCAGGTAATGAGGAAGCATAGTGAAAGAGGAGAGAGAATGTTAGAAAAAAAAGAAAAGCGCAGGCACTGAGGCTAAGAAGAAGAGAGCAGAGAGAGAGAGATAGAGGGAGTCAAAATGGACTTTCATGTGCACTGCAATAAAAGTTCTGATGTCAGTAGTGGAACAACACATCAACCAAACAAAACACTGTGAGACCGAATGTTTGCAGGTAGGACAAAACAGAAGACCAGACAAAAACTACTGAAACCAGAGCAGAAGTGAGATCGAAAACAAAAACTTCCAGTCATGAGCAAGGGGCTGACCCAAACTCTACCCTGTCTATAGAATGTATAGGAGACAGGCTCCAAAAGAGCCTGTAGCCGAGGCTTACAACTATTGAATCCTGACAAGTATTAGTAAAGTTACAATTGAAATTAAAGTCCCACAGCCTTGAAGTATCGCTGATCAATTTGAGCTGACTCTAATAATTATTGCCACATTGCAGGACTCTCTTAGAATTCTAAACTCCAGGAAAAAAATGCACAACTTCATTACCACAAATCCTAAACACAAGCCAATCTGACTTCCGCTTCAGACAAAGAATACTACAATGATCAAAGTATGGGACAACCTACTGGAAGAAGCAGACCTGAGCCCAGTATGCTCATCCTGCCCCCACCTCTCCTACACCTTCAACACTGTGACCACAAAATTCTCATCTTCTGACTCCAATTAGTAGCTTTTTATTTCAGACCCTTCCACCAAGTGTTTCAAATCATTCATCTCAGACTGCAGCCAACACGTGGGAGATGATATCCCCCAACTCCAGCCCACATACATATGAAGTTCCTCGACTCCCCTTCTAAATTAACATAATCCATCTCACAGCCCAAACTTTCTCTCACATCTTTATCAGAGACTTAGAGTAAGGAAACTTGGTGCTGTATGGGATGCAGACCTCTACTTCCAAAGTGGAACTTTAGTGAAATGTACCCCGTTAATGGAATCTCCTTGCATCCCTCCATAAAATCATCACGTGGTAATGGGCACTAGTCAACTACTGAATGAACAAAGGGTGCACTATGCTGGCCTACTTGTATACCAAGTAAACAGAAGATTTAGCATGGAGCTTCAGTTTTGGGCGATGGAAAATAGCGGTCTGTCACCTCCATCCAAGAAGCCTTCATTGGATGCCCATGCAATAGAACATTTCTTTCAAGAGCCTGTATCTTACTTACAAATGCCCAGAGGGCTCTGCACCAACTTTCCTTTGAAAAAATATCCAGCATTAGCAATTTTAATGCCTGCTCTTCTCTAATCAAACAAACATACTAGCTTCCCCAGAATCCTAAGCAAAAGAAGAGGAGACAAGATATTCTATGCCAGTGGCCCTGCTTGTCAGAAAGCCTTATGCAGGATAGCTGCTAATGTCCCAAACTTTTGTTCTTTAGGACAAAAGTAGATACCTTCCTAGGCTGACTTCTGGCCAAGATTAAACCTGCATACTGCCTCAGGTTTATGCCTGATGTGAGATGGCTATAAAGTGCTGTGATGCAACTCACATTTTATGGGATGACTTCTCCTCATTTCTCTACATACGTCATGGAAAGCTACACTGTTGGCCGGGCAACTATACAGCTTTTAATGGAGGGACATAAAATTGTCCCACTTTGCATGCAAGTGTGTTGCCTCTTTCTCAACACTAGAGGCAAAATAAGTTATGCAGCATTATCAATATAATCAAAGAAATCACTTTGATGCATCAGTTGCGGTCTTGCAAATTGTTTATAATCATCACTTAATAAAGATCAATCACTTTCCATCCAGAGTTTCGTTCCAAATCTTAAAAGCAGATTTTCAAAATATTTGTATTCTATCCAAGTAAATGAAACTGGGCAGCATTAGATGCAGAAGAGTCTCAGCAGTAAGGAAATAAAACATGTTTTCTATGCTCCCTGGTTGAGCTGTTCAGTGACTGCTTGACATTGAGAATAGGCGTCTCACATAACCTGTATATTCATTACACAAAACTATTTTTAGCGCTTGTGTTTAATTATGGTACCTGTTCTTAAAGAGGACTGATCAAACCGCAGCTGGAAATCAAATAGCCTCTAGATAAGAAGTACATCCGTCCCTACGAAAGCATCAGTTTTCTGAATGTTTTATGCCTCAGAAATACTGCCCAATGCCTACACTTTAAAAACAGTCTGAAGGCACTTCTGTTTCACCAGCCCATCAGTTCATAAAACTGATGCTCTCGTCGTGATTCTGTTTCTTGTTCCTTTTGCAAAGTACCTTAAGCACCATAGCGTGGTGCAAGTAGAGTGGCCATGAGTGGACTTTGTCCCTCCGCTATGTTAAGAGGGGGCACTGGTTAGAGGGGTAGTGGAGGAGGCCAATGAGATGACTCTTGCAATACTCGACAATGTTCAGGACCAGAGCACTAATCTGGGTCTCTGCAGAGTGGACAGTAAGGTATAAGATAAACTCATAAATTGCTCTCTGATGGTGTGAGAACGTGGATTATTTTTTGGGTGGAATGGCAGTCCACCACAAGTAAGGATAACACTATTCTCATTTGGCCCAGTAAAGCTTTCAGTAATTTAAACGTGAACTCATCCCTTGAAAGCTATGGCTCGGAGCAGACCGGCTTAACGTAAGAAAATGTGTAAAGCATTTAGAGGAATGAAAACAGTTAAGTTGCAAACACAACAAAATAAAAATCCCACTCCAATTTATAACAGTAGAGAATATTTTACAGGACAAAATTACACCAACATGGCAAAAATCCAATGAGGGTGACCAGAGATATGAATTTTGAAAGTTTTAAATAAAAATGGTGATGCAACGTGCCAACCGCGGGCAACTGGTCAAGTTAGATCAGGACAAGTGTAAGTTTAGGGCTGACTGTAATGGAGCGTGGGTCAGATACAGAGGTCTGATTGATTCCGTTTGGAAAGTTACCTCCACAGTTAGAAAATTTCATAGAAGGGAGAGTCTTCAGCGGGGCAAGGCTCCACACTGGATCCGAAGATTGGCTCTTTGACAATGAGTTGATGAAGGGCAAGGTCTCGTGAAGCAGTCGATGTAGGCGTGAAAAGTGTCCAGAGTTTGCATCCAGGAAGTTGTCAACGTCCGTCTGATGCTGCTCGGCGTCGGGCCCAGTGAAGCTTTCTACCTTAGGACTGAGACTCTTTTCTCAAATTCGGTTCCCTCAGCGGGGCATGGCTGTAGCTGAAGAGGGTTGATGTCGTCGGGTGCCAGATTGCGTTGAGCCTGCTGAAACACATTTGCTGCGGTGGAGCAGAACATAGTGAGAACTGTGGGGAAGTCAAGCACACTGGAGGTGCAACCTCGATGGATCAGCAAGCAGGTTGGTCTTGATCCCTCAGTAGAGATTTGCCAAAAGCTTCTAAGCCCCACATTTCTAAGTGTAGGCAGAAGGAGGACACTCTGACACCAACCAATGCTTCCAGGACCTCAGGACCAGCACTTGGGGGTCTGGAGTCACTTCAATAGAAGCCACCAGCAGGGTCCAAGGGCTCTTCCAGGAAAATGGGCTTTTTGCAGCTTTTGTGTCCTTCGGATAACAAGAGGTCAGCCAATTGACCCTTGGAGGCAACTTTTTTGTATTAGTTACAAGTGGGAGCAGGTTCAGTCCTTAGCGTTCTACTCACATGTCTCAACAGCAGGTGCAGTCCTTCTTCTATCTCTCACAGGTCCAGGAGTGTTCTGAGGAGGGTGCCCAGGAGGGCCACACGTATGCCTGGCACTAGCCTGTGGGTGAAGGTGACTCCTGTCCCCTCTGTAACCAATAGAGAAAAACTTCTCTTGGGTAATCCTACCCACTTTTGCAGACGTTCCAGTGCACCCTACTGCAAAAAATCTCACAGTACCCTTCTCTAACTAAAATCTAGATGGCAGAACGTGTGTTCATTTTTTAAAATTGAGACCTTAAAGATATATAGTGACTGATTAATAAAAGAAAAGTAGTACATATGCACCCTTATAAATAATCCTATGAATGGATGCAGATTTCCTACTTTTTAGACTTCACAAACATTGGCAATAGCAGATTTGGAAAGCCGAATCAGTCGCAGGGTTCCGGTTTCCAGGCGCACTACTAGCAGTGTTGTGACATTTTGGTCATGGGACATTTTTGAACCTTGCTATTTCCAAAATGCAGATTGTACACACAGACCATCGACCCACTGGGAAAGGCTGCTTTGCAGTTGCACTTTGTTTTCATGGAAAACCCCTTCCCCGCATTCCCACACATTTGTCGGGGTGTCCATATTTCCTCCCACCTTGGAAGGGGAGTTACTCCTGCGCTTTGTTGGAGCAAATATCTGACAATTTCCAAGTTAAGAAAGGGTCCTAGAGAAGCTTGTGAATGCCCACCAACTCACAAGTTGGTGGGCATTCACAAACTCTGAAAGCAAATCATGGTAATTCGCCCACTGCACCCTCCTTGCATGAGATTTACTACTGAATAATTGTACCAAATTGTGACATACAATTATGCAGTACTAAATGCTAGGTATCCTTTTGTGGATACATGACCGGAATAAATTGAGTCATTTTAGGCCACAAATTGGCTTTGCAAACGGGGTCCACAATTTCAATACCATATGGGACGAAGGGCGCAATATAAATATCAATGGTTCTTTTCTATTTTTATATTGTGGGAATTTGGTGCAGTGTGACGCTGAGCATCAGAACAAAACAACACAAAAGCCCTCGTGGGGCTGTATAACGTAAAGTGCTCAGGGGCGCCAGGAGCGAGTGTCCTCTCTTTCTGCTCCTCTGGGCACTTTGGTATTGCAGATGGGGCCAAAGAAGTATGCACAACCCCATCTGTAATACAGATCGCTGTGGCACTAAATATGTGCTGTCCCAATCCTAAGGGTGCATTTGCTAATTTACTTTGGGGCGTGGCCCCATGCAAATGTGAGAAACTCTTTGTCTCTGCGCCTGAGCTGTATTATGGACGTGGTAGAGAGGAAAAAGGCCATCAATAGGCTCACTAACTGCATCACAAAGAGTGGCCCAAAGTCAGTGCACCCCTCTAAGGGAGCCCTCTGAAAGGGGGTAAAGGAGGCCTCAGGGACCACCTAGATATTGACCTTTAGGCGAGTACAGTCATTCACAACACTCACCTGCAGGGGGATCTCTTGACCATTTTCTAAAGCAGGTCACATTGCCATCTGCACTCTAAAAACAGAAGTGGCTGCTTCAAACAGCTGGTCTGCCTTTTACTAGTGCACTGCCCCCATGGCAGGGGCAAGTTTGTGGCTGCCCTGGAGTCTGTAATAGGGCACACTGCCTCTATTTGCTTCTAGCGCACCTAATTAAAGGTGCGTCACGGCACAGACAGGGAGTGTGCACCCTTTGTAGAATACAGTCCGTGTTATTTTTGTACCTCATATTGTAGAACTAGACTGGGAGATAAAATTATCTTTTTAAACTTTTTAATCGCAGCCTCTTACTGCATTAAGTGAGTTTAGCAAGAGTCTGACTCTCTCCAGATAGGTCTGGGTTCTCCCACCAACGAAATCTGGAACAAATTTGGAGCTTAACAATTCATTTGACAGCACAACTTTCCCAAAAATAATTATTGGCTAAAATCCATGAGCCCAATTAAAACAGTAAGAAAGCTGCAACCAAAGGTTTCAATGCTTTCAAGGGTGCAGTTTCTCCTGATCCTCTCACCCTCCACCCTGTTGTCCACTTCTTTTTTAGATGGAAAGTTTGAGATTTCACATCCCCAGAATCTCACTAAGCTATGCCCCTGCATACACAGCGCAAACTGGCTTATTTAAACTTTATAGCAAGGTCTCCCGTGGTGGGGATGGACTTCTTGAATATTTCATGTTTTAAATATATTAAGTTTTTATAGACGTCACTCAAAGGAGCAGTATAATGTAATATACCGAGTAGAAGCACATATTGTAAAGGATCAACCCTTTATCAGATTTTTACATGACCCTTGTTGCTTGGTTGAAAGGCAAATCTTTTGATGGTTTTGACTCCTTCTTTAGCTCTTTGGACCAAGTCAGAACTTGGCCTTAACTTTGCCTGGGGGTCTCCTTGTGGATTTGCTGGTTTACCCTGTTTAATGGATACCAGCCTGTGTGGAGTTTTTTTTTTAACAGTATTGTCCTCCTAAAATATTAGGTACATAATTTCAGCTACTACAGTATCGCAAAAGTAAGTATAGATTTGCTGGTCTCAACATCTGTGTCCCTGGGAGATGGCCTTGCAGCGAACTCATCAGGGCGAGGGTACCCAGCTACGTAAAATATTTTCAAATATGCATGGTATGGGTCAAAAAGCACTCCACTGTAACCTCTAACAAGGATATTCCTTGACTTGCCACTTGTGGGCAGATTACCCACCAATAGGTGGGATCTTGAATTTAGGAGTGTGTCCGATTTGAGAAGTTGTGATGTGCAGGGACAGGTGGATGTTTGTTAATGTTTTGTAAAGCGTTGATTGCCATTGTGCAATACCTTGGTAGTCAAAAGTTCTTCTGGCCATCCTTCTCTTTCTTCGAGGTGCTAAGTTATATTAGTCCAGAATGGGCCATGTGTTTTGTAATTAACAAGAGCCTATGACACCACCCCATGTCCATATGGCAACATAACCAGTTGTGTGACATGCATTCGTCTTATATTACATCTGAGGATCTGCACTTCTACCTGCATGTTTTCCTTTTTCTTTGTGCTAAACCCATGTATTACTTTCATATTTATTTTTTAACATTACTGCTATTTCCTTCCAGCCTTCTACAGAAAAATGTTGTCACGACTGAGAGCCGTCGCTACCCCTTGCGCACTGGCATGTCGCAGAGTACACACCAAAGAGAAGGGCAGGGCTCTTATGTTAAATCCAAGAACAAACAAGGTAGGCAAAATGTTTCTTATACTCTAGACTTTTGTCACTTTTTGTCACAAAAGTAATGCTCCTACGATACTGAAATCTAGGATATCTTCTGTTTACAAGTTCATAGCATGTGCATAGCAAGAATAATGTCCCACAACGAGCAATGTAACATCCCTTCTCAGCCTTCTAACCACTCACTCCTAAAGACTCCCATAGTGCTTAATTTGTTAATAAAAAATATAAGTGCAGGGGCCTAAAGATTTTCTTAGAAGCTTATCACTAGTGCTGCAAATTCTAAGGACCCCTCTTCTTGATTCATCTCATTCCCCAGACACATTTTGTCCCCTCTTAAGTCTACTGGGGAGGTAGAATATTCCTCAAAGTGTTCATCAGACAGCCCCACAGGGGGATGTTTCATACCCTCTCTTGTTTTTCTCATTGACTTGAGGGGGTTCCTCCCTTTTTCTGGCCCTGATACAAAAACCTTGTTATTAAACTTCTTTCGTTCCTCACCTGGCGCACACACAAACATACTGCTTTATAGGGCGATGGTAGCCTGACGGTTCACATTTGGTTTCTGCAGTCGGGAGTGCTGCACAAATGCACCTAGTTCTGTTTCTACACTGTACCCTTTTAGGCTGCCTATTATGGCATGTATGCCAGTAGTCTCGCTCCTTAACCCCACTGACACAGGATTCCCCCTCCTCCCACCTCTGTACAAAAGATGCCATGTTAACTTCTTTTGACTTGTCAATTGCTGACTGGCCGACAAACGGGAAACACTAGACAAGATCCCGTGCCTCCTGGGAGATACCCTGCCTGGCCCTGAATACCAACATTTATACATATATGCTATGTATACAATAATGTGACTTCACAGCAATGCTTTATATCCTCTTTCAGAAAGAAAACTGATTTGAGCTTCCTTTAGGTTTTATTGCGTGTGTTATAATTTAGTGTTGTTTTAGTACTGACGGTAGCCTCTATGGGAAGTGTTAAATTTTTCCTTTCAAACCAGTGGGTTCTCCGATCCTACTGCAGCGTGTTCTCAGACACATTTTTCTAGCTTCTTGTTTGTACAGCTTTTTCTATCTCAAGCTCTGTCCCCTGTTGGTCCTGTGAAACACCACCTTGTTGTCTTGCCTAACTTGAGTTATACTTTGATCAGATCAAGCTGTTAATCTTGTATGTCGGATATCCCTCTTGCAGTGATACATCCTACCCTTCAGAAAGTGCATTGTTTGGGCTTTGCCTTGAACATGATGTAAAGCTGGGCACGGCGCTCCTTTTTAGGTCTCTCAGACCTGCGTTGCAGCGCGCATGCGCTGCTCGCTCTACGAGGCTTCTTGTAATCGGGATATTTCAGCAGTGGAGTTGAAGCCCCGCCCATCATTTTGATTGGCTGGCGTCACTGTTTATGCTAAACGCTGGCTCGTGATTCAGAATGAGGCTTTTTTGTTACCGCCCTGTCTCCTTCTCGGACGGCTCATCCGGACTGGATGTTTTACTTGCAGCGTTATACATTCTCCTTTAACTAATGGGTAAGCACTATTTTTTTTTATCATTTCGCGTAATGGCGATAGCTTGTTTCAGTCGCCTTTGGCAAGGGCAGCCGCTTGTTTATATTTGCATTACGCTTTTACTTAAAGTGAAATCGCGATGCAAATATAAACAAGCGGCTGTTCGCCTAATGGCGACAGCTTGTTTCGTCCTGCAGAGATCCCTCGGGCCATGATCACGCAGCGAAGTCGCAGGTTCTTGCTGTGTACATTGGTAATACTAATGCGAATCCCTGGAAATAAATATATCTTCTGAGACCGTCGGCATGTCACACTCCGACTACTAGCAGAAACTCCTGCAACCCCACACCTGCTGCTGATGTTGTGCACAGGTTGTGCCTTAACACACCAACGCAATCTCGCCCCTTTTATACCGGCGGACGTCTTGTGCCCTCTTACAATGCACATGGCCTCCGCCGGCTAGTTGTTGTGACCCCGGCAGGTGGTTCGTGTCAAGCGCTTGTGAACAGAAAGGACCTGTGTGCACTACTGTTGTGTGTTCAGGCGGCGGTGACGGCCGGGCCCGGGTGTAGAAAGCGCCTCTTTTACAAATGAGCTAATGCTCGCCTGCTCAAGGGGGGGAGAGACGGTGCGGGTGTGCCGCAGCAGCCGTCCATCGCTGGCCCGGTTTGCACAAGGTGCACGTGCAGGCGTGGCCCGTGGCTCGGCTCTGTTCCATAGCTCGGCTTTGGTGAGCCCGGGCCTGAACTGATGGACTCCTCCGACCCTTACACCTCACCAAGCCCTGCTCTGTTGTGTTTGGGGCGAGGCAGCCCTGCAGCCGACGTGCCTTCGGCCCTCCAATGACGGACAACACCTGAGTCAACGTGCACACTAGCCCAACTCTTGTGAGACTCCTGCGTGTATTTCCTTTTTTTGCTCAAAGTGTTGGGACGCGGGACCATGCTGGCCGATAAAGCATCAGCGGTAACGGGACGGAGAGGTAGGGTTTATGTTGCAAATGTGCGTTTTTTTTGTTGTTGTATTGTGTGCAGCCCTCTTGTAATTAGTAAACATAATTTATCTTGGCGTGTCCGATAGGAGAGCAATGGCGCTACGCACATGTAGAGGTAGTGTTTTTATATTATAAATCTGTGTTTGTGTTGTTGTATAATGTGCGCGTATTTAAATATGGAATCTGCAAACCAAGTAATGGATTGTTTTGAAACTTGCGATCAAGTTTATTGCTGTCTGTTTTCCGCACGTTTTAATTGATTTTGGGCTGTGTTTTTTCACGACTACTTTTGTTCACTTAGATACACCCTTGAGGCATCTTCAGGAGGTTTCATTATACAGGGTCACCATCTATTAAACATTTGCTTAAACAGATACTTCCCACGGGACAGACACATGCCCTCCAGCAATTTGTTTCGGTCTGGTAGGCAAATCTTTCAATGTAATCTATGTCACCATCTTTTGTTAGTCATGAATTAGCAGCTAAAAGCAAAGTGTTCTGTTCTTTAAACCACATGCTGTTACTTCTTAGATCTCTGTATCGCATTGTAAACAACGTCCTACAGTCTACGGGCCTGATTCACAGAACTAACTTACGTCAAAAACGTAAAGTTAGTACTTTTTGGTATTCACAGAATACACTTACTCATTTTGGTATTCACAGAATAAACTTACTCATTTCGGTATTCACAGAAGTTAGTAGTCCTAACTTTAGGACTCCTAAATGCCTTCTGTGAATACCGAAAGTCTTAAAGTTAGGATTTTTCTCAGTTTAGGAGTAGTAAACTGAGAAAAATCCTAACTTTAAGACTTTCGGTATTCACAGAAGGCATTTAGGAGTCCTAAAGTTAGGACTACTAACTTCTGTGAATACCGAAATGAGTAAGTTCATTCTGTGAATACCAAAATGAGTAAGTGTATTCTGTGAATACCAAAAAGTACTAACTTTACGTTTTTGACGTAAGTTAGTTCTGTGAATCAGGCCCTACCTTTCTTTTGTAAACAGCAGTAGTACTTTTAACACGAATAATTCCTGTCTTTCTTTTGTGCAAAGCAAGTTATTTAAACAACTCCATGTAACTATTTAAAACTTTGTGTTAAGAGAGAGGGAGAGGTAGGCTTTTTATGTTTTTTTTTTTTTTTCATTCTTTGCGAAGTGACAGCTTGTTTAACATTGCGGTAGCCTTAGCAGTAATGGTGTTTTTTTTTTTTTTTTTAACTTGCAATCGAGTTTATTGTTGTCTGATTTCCGTTTGTAACTTGCAATCCAGTTTATTACTGTCTGATTTCTGCACGTTTTCCTATTATTTTGTTGCTGTTGTTGCACGATAGCAGCGCAGCGGAGCTAGGCACATGTGAATATGCGTGTATGTAATTGTATAAATTGCAGCCCTCTGATTATTAGTAATATGATTTATCTTGGCTTGCTTATAGTAAAGTAGCGGCGGTAAGGGGACGGAGAGGTAGGGTTTTTATGTTGCTAATGTTCAACAAACATAGCAGACGTAGCTGTTGGTCCAAAAGGCAGTATTTTCTACACAGCTTTTAAATATAATTTCTTTCAAAAAAACCTTTGTGTAAAAGCTCCATACCCACTTTCACTTTAATGTTGCCCGCACCCCTTTGTTTAAACTCTGCTCACAATACCTAAATATGCGAGCAGCATCGAAAAAAAGCATTTGCAATGCAATAGGTCACGCTTTTGCAAAAGTTGAACCTAGTGCCATTATAAATGACAATGCCTTTTATTTAGGTTTTGAAAATCAACACAAAAATAAAAGGAATTGTCATTACAATGCCAATAGCTCAAACTATCATAAATGCGAGACCTATTGCATTGCAAATGCTTGTTCTCTTTGTATTCTGACTTTGTCTCCTCTTAATGGTCATGTCGCATCTCTGGACAATCCCTAAATTGTTAACAGTGCCCTCACTGAATGCCAACAGGTTCACTGGCTATGCCAAACAAAAGAGGTCACTTGAATTATCTGCCTCAAAATCCTTGAGTATAGCTTTTCTAGGAAAGAAAAACTTCTGTCCCACAGAGTCTAACAACTGAAGACGCATTAGGTTGGGATCGTCATGTTGCCATTGGGTGCACCTGCCACTGCTCCCTAATCAACTCAAATCAACTGTATATGCGTGCTTCCAAAAGTGTGGTGTCTGCAATTTTATTTTGTAATACATTCCCACACTGGGTACTGAAGCCTTTGACTGACACTAAGACCTCCACCAACATAAAGATGATAACCCCCATGCTAGTGGTTGGTTCTGTATACGCCACCTAGCCAAGATTTTTCTCAACCATGATTAGCCTCCTAATATTCTTCAACCGCTCAAAACTAGGGGAAGGATGGGACATCATTATAGACCATGTTCTTGATAACTGTGGATGCCTGATGAAGGGTGCAGTAGAGACACTGGATTCCTTGGAGACTTGTATATGTTGGAGACATCCCTTATCTGACCAGTGATAGAGATTATAGATTTCTCCCTGGGAAACATGGCACCAGCTCACAGATTGACATTTTCCTTACTTTTGACCCCATACTTTCTTCCCTAATAGTGTGTGCTGTCTTGAAAGGAGGGACCCACTCTCCCATCCACCTGGTATTAGAATTTGACCAAGTGGTGCCAAGCATGACGCTGTGGTGAATGAGTGTATCTAGGGGGAGCCCCTTCCTGACTGTTTCTGCGACAGCGGGGGAGCCAAAACCACAACCCCCAGCCTGCCAAGCGGCTCGGATGCCGCCAACATCTGCTGTGCGCGTCAGTACGCGCATTAATTCCGGCCAGGGCTCCCGTAGCGTGGGAGCCCGTTCCTGACTGTTTCTGCGACCGTGGGGGGCTGCGGGGGAGCCAAAACCATAACCCCAGCCTACCAAGCGGCTCGGACGACGCCGACGTCTGCTGTGCGCGCCAGGAGGCACATTAATTCCGGCCAGGGCTCCCGCAGCACATGACGTGCGCGGGCATGCCCGGGCCCGTCTGCGCCAGGAGGAGGCAGGGCTGGGCCACCCCTCTTTCATCTACTAACAGCTAGTGATTAAGCAACTGAGGTGAGTGTCCCACTACCTCGAAACGGTATTTTAAGTGTTAATTATGGGGAAGCGCACAGGGACATTGACATTGCGCCCTGCTACCACTAGTATAGATAGCATGCTAGAAAGGGTTGTTAGCATAGTTTCTAGTGAAATTGAACTCACTGAATGACTCCTATCCCTGGGAAGTGAGGCACTACTGAACGGTCCAACAGCAGGAGGGTCGTCAGTAGATTCAGCTATCCAATCTGCAGCCAGCCATATGCCTACAATTGTACCCAGCTTCACGATATCCCAGGGAACTAGTGCTGACAATATTGCTCTCTAGTGGCAGCTTTAAGGGTGCTGATACGCCTGAATCGCAGTCAAACATGGACACATTAGCGCCCGCCGCAGTTCCAGTGGATAAGCGCAAAAGGAAGCCTGGGAAGCCCACCAGTTCTAAAAGAAAACAACCCACTCGCTGAAGCTCATCACGTACTGGCTTGAGCTCATGGATACAGCCTCCATCGATTGTTCATAACCCTGAGGTGGCACAAATTAGTTCTATTAGTATACATACTGATGTTGCATCTTCTATACCAACATATAGGGCCCTCGGGGACGCACTTTTTGATACTGTTGTTGATACTGTCTTTGTACGGATCAAAGAATTTAGACAAGAACTTCACCTCGCTTTGGGAACGCTTAGACCATTTGGATACCATAATAAACAAAATGAGTGGACAACAAGAGACTATTCAGACTGTTGCTACCGCAGGGGAGGGTTCGCCCTTACTAATTGATGCTGGGTCGAGACCTGATACATTGATCCCAACCCCAACTCTGCTCAAAGGCCCCTCGTCTGATAATTCATGTGTAACATGTAGCAAAGTTAAGGAATTCTTTTTACCCAAGCTTAATGATGAGTGTGAAAATCGACCGTCTTTTAAAAATGCACGAAACATATCTAGGACTGCCCAAAACCTGCCCTCTACTAGCCAGTCCGAACCAGTGATTAGCCTATCTGGGGAGAATTTAAAATCAGGCAGTACAAATAGTAGTTTACCTAACCTCAAGAGAAAGGGACACTATGAGTCTAATGTGGAGGTTCAAGGACTGCCGCCGGAAGCATGCCCCTATGTCTTAGTGTTGGCAGGGGTGCCAACCCTTAAGAAAGAACAGGGGGAGATTCCTAAACAAATGTGTGGACTGGCTATCCAAACATAGGAGGTTTAAGGTGTCAGATATGAATAACATCATTATGGTAAGAAGAGTAGGGTGGGTGGGGGTGTCACCGAAGAACATTGAGGAGGACTGCATAGTGATTAATTTTTGCAGGCCGTCCATGGTTAGATCATTATTGAGGGCACAGGAAGACTTTACTACCACCTCTACACATATCCACTCACTACCGCTGGGCTACTTTTACAAACCGGTCCCTGGGCCCTTGATAAACGATGCCCACCACCCATTCACGCACAATAGGTTCCTACCATTATCTAATCTGGATAACCAGGAATGACTAACGCCACCTTTTGGTGACCAATGAATTTACTCTCATATCGAATACAGATGTGCATCCCCTAGACCCAAATGAATTTGTTATGTTAAATAAAGTAACTAATGATTGTAATTTTAAAGTACCAAGTTGGAATGTCGCTGGTTTAGAGTCAAAAATATTTTTACCAGATTGGCTGGATATAGTACAAGAGCAGGACATTCTTATGTTCCAGGAGACCTGGGCTACGCAAGATTTATATATTGAAGGGTTTGAATGTTTCAACAGTCTTGCCTCCATTCCTAAGCTTGGTCGTCCATCTGGTGGCCTCTCACTTTGGGTCAATATTGCTGCTGGAGGTAGTGTAAAGGTTCTAGATACTAAAAATGATAAATTTCAAGCGCTAATATATAGAAGGGGTATATCTATATGCTTAATTAATTTCTATAATAATGATTTTCATTCTGCACCTAATATAAATTTTGTTAATTTGTTCAGTTTTATTTCATCCCTACAACAACACAACAGATTTGGTAATACTGTTGGCATTTGTTTGGGGGGTGATTTTAACGCCAAAATTCCTAGGGATATCACCTCAACTACAAGATCAACTACTAAGATACATCGATGTAATAGGGGCATTGAATTATGTGATCATTTGCTTAATTATAATTTGATCAATGTGATGGAAATTGCTGCGGTAACTAACAACAATGACCTTCCTGAACAGACATTTAGAGGGAGGGGTAGTGCCTCTACTATAGATTACGTCTTTATTTCCCCTATTCTTGAGGATTGTCTAATGAAAGCCAAGGTTGTCCCGACTACTCATGGCGACCACAACCCTATTATAATAGAACTGAGAATTGCTCCAAAGCCGATGTACAATAACGAGTGTGGTGCCAGGAACCTGACACCCGCTACAGATAACCTAAGATTGGTTTGGCGAGGAGCCAACTACACAGATCTCTTTTCTAAGATGGTTAGGGACTACCCAAGTCTTATTGATTCATGCTTAACATTACATGATTTTAACCCGGAGGTAATTGGTGCCTTCTCAAAATTATGTGAGGGTATCCAATCTATACTATCTAAACCAATCCCGGGAGTACAATATAGACCAAGATGGTTTAATGGCGAATGTTCACTGATCAATAGACAGCTTCGTAGGGCACTTTTAACCCCCAGAAACCCCCCCCCCCTTGTTAAATCACTAAGGAAAAAGTATAAGGTAGCCATCTCACAAAGGAAAGAAGAACTTGTGAATGAGCACTGGGACGCACTAGCACAGGCTGCCATGCTAAATAATGGGAATGTTTTCTGGGTTGCGGTTAAAGATATGAGATCTCTTGGCCAACCATTGTCTTCAATAAGCTGCAATATAACTAGTGAGGCATGGGTAACCCATTTGTATACAATCTATTCACTACCAACACAGAATGAGGCACCTACAGAGTATCGGGCCTCCCCAGGAATTTCAATATCCTTACAGGAAGTTGAAGATGCTATTAATCAAAGTATGGGAAATAAAGCCCCAGGACCTGATGGGTTGCCCATTGATTTGATCAAGTTTAAACCGGAGTTCTGGGCGCCGCTTCTATTAAATGTTTTTAATAATTTAAGTAATGCCCCACTCCCAAGTACTTGGTTAACAAGTACTATTGTACCAATCTTCAAAAAGGGCGACTGTTCCCAGCCTAATTGTTATAGGCCAATCTCCATGATGGACAATACTATGAAAATCTTAGGGAGGATTTTACCTTATTGTTTTTATGACTAATGGATGTGTACTCCTTCATGCTATTATGCGACTTGTGCTTTTTATGGCTATACTTAAATCTGAATAAAGATTTTGAATTGAATTGAGTGTATCTAGGTCAAAACAATGAACTGAAACCATCTTTAGAAACCATTTGAGTAAATATCTGGATTTAAGCAATGGTTCATTGTTTTCCAGTGGCGGAAGGCAAAATATATGCAAAGTGTCCAATTATAAAGGACTCGGTGATGCATAAGAAAAGAGCCATATATAGTCAAGGTCATCTTGAAGCATCTATCAGGGGCTTCAGGAAGGAGTATACTTTCTCCCTGTCCACCACCTTCCCCCTCTGAGAAATTTCACAAAGGTAAAATACAATCGCAAAACCTTGTTCATCTTGAAAGCAGAGTATGCCTTTTCGAGACACAGATGAACAAAATGAACAAGGGGAGAAAGAAGGCTTCTGCCTCACAGCCCAATTTAAAGAGAGAGAATCAAATGCTTGTATCCCAGCCATCAAAAACACAGAGGGGCATCTAATTATCCATTTATTTGATTACTATGGAATTTGACACTTTTTTTCTCCACCTTATATTTGACTGAGATTGATGATTTGCTACTGGAGGTGGGAGTTCTTTGAGGGTCAGACACTCCTTTTGTTATGGGTGGAAGTATAGGATGCTGTTGGAGGCAAGATAGATGAGGATGAGTTCAACGAGGCGACCAAATCTTTGCATTCTAACAAAGCTCCTGGTAAGGATGTTGTCTGCTGAATGTTTGAAGATTAATGGTGATACAATGACATCCTAAAATCTTCAGCAAGGGTAAGGATCTTTGTCAATAAAACAGGATTTTAATAGGGCCATCATGATGGTACTTGTGAAACCAGGCAAGGACCCTTAACGTGTGCCAATTACAGACCTATATCTTTACTCAATTCAGGCTTAAAAATGTTTAATGTAAGTGTTGGCTTCACAATTGATAGGTGATAAATGATTCAATTGATACCTCACAAGTGAGTTTTGTGCCGGGTAAAGCATCCCTGAGTCATTTGCATACTTTACACCATCTATTGTGGTAATCCCACAACGGTAAAGATGACTTTTCTCTAAAGTCTGAGAAAGCCAGCAGCAGTGTTGAGTGGGGCTGTCTGCTCAGAACGATGGGTATGGCATGATTGGGAGTCACTTTTCATTGACAAGGTCAAAGGGCTCTATCACAATCCCACGGCCAGAGTAATGTGTGGGAGTTCTTATCCGAAACATTCCCTAAATGAAGAGACCGTCCATAAGACACTAAAGTTCCACATCTTTCTACACCTCAACATGTCTTTGTGACATAATCGAGGGCACTGCATTTGGTCTGCATGGGAGAGTAAAGGAATATTTGTATTAAAGCACATGCACCAAGACGGAACTGTTAGCCCATTTTCAGATTTACAAGTGGAATTTGCAATCTCCAATAATTTGATATAGAGGTATCTTTATCTGCCCGCTGCATAGCCAGTGTGCCGCGCTTGCTGGACCTTGTGACTATCCGATTGTTATGTATCTGAAAACCTAGTGCAGGTTAAAGGGGTTTTCTCCTGTTTATATAGTATGATGACCTTTCAAGCTAATTTTTCTGTCTCAGCGGAAGTACTACTGCATAATAGGAGGCAAAATATTCTTCAGATTCAATACTGGAGAAATGTGATTAGTTTCTGGAATTAAATGAGAGGGATGTCTAAGAAACACACCTGATGTTCTTCTACTTCCATGATGTTTAGAGTTGTCATTGGTCCCCTTCCAGCCTTCATAGGGCTGACCTGTGTTATCAGTCCAAATATTGATGGTATAAGCAGGATGACTGTGGTACTTTTACATCCTCTGGTCTTGTGGGTCGCTATGACTTTGAGACCGTATCTCGGAGTTCAGTCAATTCGACTATTAGGTTTTGAATGATTCCTTCAAACATATTTGGCATGATCCTCAACATGTCACAATTAATTGGTTTTAAGAAACCTACTAAGCCCTGGTTTAGCAAGTCACTGGCTGTAACCAAAATCTGCATCTTGAGGAAATGGGGAACAGGTTTGATCCGGACACATGGATGCTGCAATGAGGGTTCTGGCAAACCATGAGACCTTTATCCACAGGCTTAAAAACACCTGGAGATACTTGAAGACCAATGGAGGCATTTCTGCTGACTTAAAGATCCCACTGGAGAGCTGCAGATGAATAAAACCATACTTTACAGAATATTTTTCTGAACAAATGTCTGGTAGTTCTAGCAGAAAAGAAGTGGGATAAATTGACACAGCCTTGATACCACTGAGGTGCAGTTCCCTGATAATAGTACTGTATGATTTTGTCAATAAACATTGGAAATTCCTCACTGCTTAGTATTAGTGTCTGTCCTTACAGTTTTAGATCTCGCCTAGGCAGGGCTTGCGCTGTCTCTTCGAGACATGCTGTATTGAGGTATGGACTTGAAGCTTCACCCACTCTCCGCCCTTCTTTTTAATTGGCTGCTGTGACTGTCCTTTGTAAATGTTGGCTTTTAATTTGTTAATAGATTTATTAGTCCCTCCTTAGTACCTCCCTGTATTCTGTTACCTCCCATAAGGACAGCCCCTCTTTCATTAGCAGGTGGGAAGCACTATTTACTTCATGTCTTGCTGAATCAAGCAGGACAGAGTGCATAGCAATGGTGCCCTCTGCTTTCACTTTAATAATGGTTGGCGCTTATTTTAGATGCAGCCCACAGTACTTGTGAGACGTTGGCTTCAGCAATGGCGGCCGCTTGTGTGTGTTTGCAGTGCGCCATGCACGCTTTCACTTTAACAGTAGCTGCCGCCCCACACAGCACTTGAGTCCCGAGAGTGCTGTGTGGGGCGGCAGCTATTCTTAAAGTGAAAGCGCGCATGGTGGGCTGCAAATACAAACAAGCAGCCCCCAAAACAACAGGAGCGCAAAACAATGGAACACCGGCTTCGGTAGTGGCGGCCGCTTGTTTGAATTTCCAGCGCGGCATACGCGCTTTCACTTTCAGAATAGCTGCCGCCCCACACAGCACTCATCATAAAGTGAAAGCGCGCATGGCATGCTGCAAATTCAAACAAGCGGCCGACATTGCCGGCTAAACAGACAGGGAGCAAAAAAAAAAAAGGAACTTCAGTAATGACGGACACTTGTTTTGTGTGCTTTTGTTCATTTTTAGGTCGAGCCTAGTGTCAGCGCGCATGCGAAGCTCTGCGAGGCATACTGTATTAGGTATGAGCAGTTTGGCCACGCCCACCATTTTTGATTGGTTCTTTCCTGTGCCTTTCTTACTGCTTCTCTTTTGTGTGGTGAATTTTGCCATTTGTCCCTCCTTTGAGTGTTTTTGTGACGCTCATGGCGACTGGCCCTGTTACAAGGGTCATTTCGCTTCAGGCTTTTCATACTTGCGGTGCACATGCATTTTGGGACAGAACACGAGTGCTCGTGCTTGGAGTCCCTGCGTGACTGTTTGGGCACACAGTTCCCGAAGCGACCAACACCACCCCTCTCACCCAGGACACACCCTGTGCTCCACCAACACACCATCCCTCCCGGCACACCCTGTATCTTTTGATTATGGCTTGAGCACCCTGAAAGTGGCTTTCTTTTTTTGCTTGCTGGTTTAAATGAACAGCTGTTGTGGGGGGGGGGGACAAGCTTTAGTGATTGGTGGACCCCCGTGGGATTTGAAGAGCGCCATTTGATCAATGGTTTGGGGTGCTAGAGGTCTCAGGATAAGACTGAAGCCAGGGTAATCACTGTGGCAGAACACAAATCAGCACAGTCAACATATGCCGCTCAGTTAATGGACATTCTTTCAGACTTCATTTTTCATCGCCGGGGGAAGAGAAGCAGATTAATCCCGATAACTGACACTTAAAGCTCTTGTGCTGATAACCATACAAATTACACTGATTTATGTAAAGTATGTGAACTGTATATGTGCAGTTAGAAAAGTATGACAATGTGCTGCCTGTTTATCAGTCACACAGGGATATTACAGAAGGGAGGGAAACCAATTTACAAGCAAAACAGCACAGTACAAGCAGCAGTCGAAGTGGGCGGGATCGGCAGGGCACGGAGTGTCCCTACTTTTTTATTGTAAAAATTTGTCCCAGTTTTGCAGAAATAGCCAAGGCCTATAGATAAGGCTCTGCTGTTTTTGGCCGATGAGGACGGGAGAGGTACACAGAGAAGAGAAAGAATGGGGCATATTATCAAGGGCTTTATCGCCGCTTTAGCGGCACTTTTTGCCGCTAAAGCGGCGATATTTATATCGCCCTATTAGCAAGCTGTCTCTAACTGGCGTTAGCGACAGCTTTTAGGCGTTAGCGGCCGGGATTCACATCGCCTTGCATGTCAGCGATAATTATTGCTAATGACATGCAAGGAAGGCGTTCCCTACTAAAAGCGACTGGAAACAGTCGCTAACTCCACTACCCCCTATTAGCAAGGCAGGCGAAGCGATAAAATAATTCGCGCTAAGCGCGTTTATCGCTATATTTTATCTCCTGCTAGTGAGGATGACTTACCTGTTTAAAGTATAGGAGGTGGATTCTAATGCTGAATCCACCTTAGCGATAATGCGAGAATATCGCTGCTTTTCCAGCGATATTCTCACATTTTGCCGCTATCGCTGGAAATTTTATCGCTATGGAGATAAACCTTGTTAATAGGGTGTTATCTCAGCGATATTTTCCAGCGATAGGCGGCGTTAACCAAAGTCGCGCTAAGCGCGGTTAGCGATAAATATCGCTATTCCTTGCTAATATGCCCCCCTGTCTCTTCCTTCCTGCCCAGAGAAGATAATGTCCACGTCTCCTGCTCTGCTGCTGTCAGCTGCCAGGGCCCCTCTTCTATTTCTTCCTCTTATTCCCTCTCTTTCTATCTCTATCTCACGCCTCCTGACCTGCTGAAAATGGTCACTTCAAGAAACGTCTCTATCCCTCTCTTTCCTCTCCTTCATTGGTTCCCCTGTGAAATGGATCCAAAAAAGAAGAAACACTTTACTGGAAATGACTTTTTCTGACATTTTTCTATTCCAAAATGCAGCCTCGGGACGGAGAGAAAAAAAGTTCAAAATAAGAAAAGTAAATAGATCACTAAATAAAGCAAGACAGAGTGGTAGCAAATAGTGGCCACATTGGTTTTATTCACACCCAAACACAATCACGTCACTTTTAAGATTTTGGCAGTGAAGCGCTACTTTCGATTTCTCGTATTTCTTCGAAGAGCATTGTTTTACCCTGGTGGGGAAGTGGATTCTAATGCTGAATCCACCTTAGCGATAATGCGAGAATATCGCTGCTTTTCCAGCGATATTCTCACATTTTGCCGCTCTCAGTGGAAATTTTATCGCTATGGAGATAAACCTTGTTAATAGGGTGTTATCTCAGCGATATTTTCCAGCAATAGGCGGCGTTAACCAAAGTCGTGCTAAGCGCGGTTAGCGATAAATATCGCTATTCCTTGCTAATATGCCCCCCTGTCTCTTCCTTCCTGCCCAGAGAAGATAATGTCCACGTCTCCTGCTCTGCTGCTGTCAGCTGCCAGGGCCCCTCTTCTATTTCTTCCTCTTATTCCCTCTCTTTCTATCTCTATCTCACGCCTCCTGACCTGCTGAAAACGGTCACTTCAAGAAACGTCTCTATCCCTCTCTTTCCTCTCCTTCATTGGTTCCCCTGTGAAATGGATCCAAAAAAGAAGAAACACTTTACTGGAAATGACTTTTTCTGACATTTTTCTATTCCAAAATGCAGCCTCGGGACGGAGAGAAAAAAAGTTCAAAATAAGAAAAGTAAATAGATCACTAAATAAAGCAAGACAGATTGGTAGCAAATAGAGTGGCCACATTGGTTTTATTCACACCCAAACACAATCGCGTCACTTTTAAGATTTTGGCAGTGAAGCGCTACTTTCGATTTCTCGTATTTCTTCGAACAGCATTGTTTTACCCTGGTGGGGAAGTGAACCATTCCTGGAGGTACTGAAATACCTGCTTGATGTTAATGTGATCCTTATCAGCTGTTTTCCTTATTTTAGTTCATAAAAATATGTACCACGGCTCTGTGTTCAGGGATGTGGTCTTTTTAAACCATACTGCTTGTTTTATAAGGATATAAGCGATGGACATTCAACAGGTCCCTTCCGGGCCCTGTAGTCATGTCCTTAACTTTTCAGGCAAAAACACTCATTGATTTTTTTAATGAGTGTAAAAGCGTTAATGTAACCATGTTGTTCCAGCTTACATTTCACATGCTTTACTTAATCTTTCATTCCCTATGAATGTTTGCTTTTTCCAGGATGTTAATTTATTTTCAGACTCTTGTCTAGTGCAGACTTTAAATTGAGTCACATCCAAGTGTTTACAGCGGAGCACAACTGGGTTGTAGCTGAAGGCAGTACAAGTTTCTCTCAGTGGGGCAGTATGGTGTTCAGTGGGGGAGAGGATGTGGCACTATGGCCAGAGCTGCCGAATTTGGAACTGGGGAACCAGGTTCAGCCTTCATGACTAGTCCACTAGAGCACTCTCCTGAGGGAGCACATTCCCATGCTTGAACTTAGAAGGCCCCGCAAGACCTTAGAAGCCCTGGTGTCATAGCACCAGCAGGTGGACCCTAGTGGTGGCAAGTGTGGGTTAACCTTGAAGGCCTGTCCACTACAATCCATAGTGAAGTTAACCTCCAGTCTTGCGGGCAGGCCTATGAAGCAGCACACCCTAGACGACAGTGACTGAGGTCACAGGACCCTTGAGGCCAGTCCGTCTCACCCATCGGTACCTCCATTGGCCTTGTTTCAACAGTATGAGCTGCAACTCACCAGGGGATCGGCAATGCAGGATTTGCACACACCCCAAACTAAGGGCTAGATGTACTACCCTTCCATTTTGAGAGTCGCAAATTGCAACGTTTTGCAACTCGCAATTTGCGACTCACAAAATGGAATGTACAACAGTGTCTGAGACACTGTATGCGATTCCTAATAGGCTCGCAAATGACCTGCCTCATTAACATTCATGAGGCAGGTCGCAATTTGCGACCCCATTAGGAATGGCCTGCAAACACAGGGATGGTGTCCGTCTTTGTTTTTAAATAAAGCAATTTTTTTCCCAAATGCAGCCCATTTTCCTTAAAGGAAAATGGGATGCATTTAAAGAATAAAATGAAAAGTATTCTTTTCATTTTTTAAGGGCAGGCAGTGGTCCTGAGGACCACTGCCTGCTCTTAAAAATTATTTTCGCACTCATTCAAAAAGGGGAAGGGGTCCTCTGGGGACCCCTTCCCGTTTGCGAGTGGTTTACCACCTACTTAAAGTAGGTGGTAAACTGCGAGTGTTTTGCGGCCACAAATGCGGTCGCAATACAATGGTACATACCATTGTGACACGCTATTAGGAAGAGGGACGCCCCTACCTAATATCAACTTGCAAACACTATTTTGCGAGTCACTGACTCCCAAAATAGTGTTTGTATATTGCACTACCCTTTTTTGCAGTCGCAAATGGGCTGATTTCCCGTTTGCGATCACAAAAAAGGTTGTACATCTGGCCCTAAGTTAGCAAACTTCACGATCTCTCTGCTTCATGCCAAGCACTTTTAACATATGCTGCCTGCTTTGGGGCCACTGGAATTATGCTGCAATGGAGTTGTTGACTAAATTATGTAGCAAAAATAAAAGGCTGCAGCGTAATGTTATACATTTTCTGATACTTTATTACTTTGACATTTTTATACATACTAACAGTCTCTGCAAAGATTTTGCCTTATTTGTACCAGTGTAATGCAGCAGTGAGAAAGGTGACCAGTCAACCTTTACCAAAGGCCCTCCACTTTGCAACACAAATCACATTATTTAGTAACTTTTGATCCGTTTGAGCTACAAACATTTTTTTGTTAAAATCGTCAGATTATGCAGCAGATGATGTATTATGTGATAAATATGGCAGAGCCAGAACTATGTGGAAATCATTTGCAAGCTAGGATATTTTGCCATTCATATTTGAACTGTTCTTTTGGAAGAAGGGAGGAGGAGAGGTGCTGATGAGAGGTGCTGATGACAGAAACTCCATGGCTCCGAAACAAATTGCTTGTGATACCACTTGTAAGCATATTTGGGACATTTTGGATTTGAAACTTGCACCACCAAAGCATCACTCTGTACCACCTCAGCATCACACAGCACTACCTGACTGCCACTCAGCACCACCTCTGCACAAGCACACCACTAACCTAGCACCACCCCAGTATCATTCAGCACCACCTCAGTACCAGTGCAGCATCAGCGCAGCACCACCTCAGCTTCAACACACTGCCACAGCACCACCTCAGCACAGCACCATCTCCGCATCAGCACAGCACCACCTCCTCATAAGTGCACCAGCACAGCACCACCTAATCAGTGCACCACCACCAGTGCACTGCACCAACTCAACATCAGAACACCACCATCTCAGCACAGCACCACCTCCACATCAGTACACCAGCACTGCCCCATCTCAGCACCAGTGCAACCCCACCTCAGCAGCAATTCAGCACCAATGCAGCTCCACTACAGCATCAGCACAGCACCAACTAAGCATCACTCAGCACCACCTGAGCACCAGGGCTGCACCACCACCTCAGCATGACTCGGCACCACCTCAGTACCATCCCAGTATCACTTGGGATAAGCTGAGCACCACCACAGCACCACGTCCACATCAGTACAGCCCCACCTCAGGACCACCTCCGCATCAAGGCAGCACCACCTCCGCATCAAGGCAGCATAACCTCCGCATCAAGGCAGCATCACCTCCACATCAGTGCAGCATCACCTCAGCACAACACCAACTCAGCACCAGCTGAGCACCAGTGCAACCCCACCACCTCAGCATGACTCAGCACCACCTCAGCATGACTCAGCACCACCTCAGCATGACTCAGCACCACCTCAGCATCACTCCGCATCACCTGAGCATCACCTCTGCACCAGCACACCACCACCTCATCCAGCACCACCTCAGTCTGGTCTCTGAATCTGTCACCTGTTGATTCTCCCATAGTGTCCGTCCGCTGCTCATGTTGTAACTTGGGTACTATTTCCCAACCTCCACCCTCCCATTGTTTATGCCCCCCATAACAACAAAAAAAAGCTATAACAAACAAGCATTAGAACAGGCAGGAAAAAGTTGCCAGCATTAAAAGGACAAAAAAACAAGAAGGCATTTTTTTATGTTAATTCATTTTTCAATCAGTTTGTTCTGTTGCACATAATGTCTTATATACAAGGTAACAAAAATGCTTATAACACTTTTTTTGAATAACTTTATAACGTGCTGCACAGCAGCCACAATGCTCTACAACATAGCTTAAACACATAAGCAAAGCCAATAGCTCTGGCTAAAGACTTATAAGGTCCCAAAGACAAGACCTACTGGCTATGCCAACGCTTGTTTTGAATTAGGCGTCCCGCTTTTCATTTCCTTTATCTACCATTGGCTGTGCGTGCTGAAGAGCGGGACCTTCTTCCGTAATGCCAGCATGCTGTCTGAGGTATCGAACCGCTGTAAATTTGCACAGACTCACGGTATGTGAAGCCCACGCCGGGACTCAAATCTGCTTTTCCACAGCCGCGCTTTGTGGTTTTTTTTTTTTCCGGGGAGGTACGAGGCATTGTAGCCCCTCATACTCCCCCCTCCCTAAGCATGACGTCTAAGCCTGGGCGTAGTTCACAGAGTTTTGCTACGCGGAACTCCGCGAAGTTACAAAAAAACTCTGTGAAGTTACGCAAGTGGCGGAGTGTTTTGTGAACTGCTGTTCGCGCTGGTCTTCCTGCTGCCCGAGCGGCAGCTCGCACTCACGAACTTACCATTCGTGAGCGCGAGCAGGGAAAAAACTCTGCTGCACTACGGGAAGCGGAGTTTTCTGCACTCTGCGAGCTCCGCGGAGCGCGGAAAACTCTGCGAGCGGAGTTTAACACCCAGGCCTAATGGCGTCCGGCTTCAGGGCCTCAGGGGTGGGGTGGGGGTGGCGGCTGGGTACCTTTCTTATTTTCTACATGAGCCCGATTTCATCATGCTCTCCCGCCCGCCCCGTCGCTTCCATGTGTCCCCTCTGTGTGTTTGTGTCGGTTTATAATTCTTTATATAGTGCAGCCCTGCTCCATTCCTTGGCCCCATCCCACTCCTTACCAGCACAGGGGGATTATGTTATGCTTTCCAACCTAGCAGCCTCCTTTCCTTTCTTAACTAGTCCTATCAGACGCCCTACCCGGACCCGCCCTCATGCCATCGGTCACATTTACTTCCTACCATTAATCCCCACGAAAAATAAAATACCGTGCAGAAGTCTGCTTGGTAGAAAATGGATCTGCACAGTTATTCCTCATTCTGCAGGAATTAACTTGTAACTGCATTTACTTGTGAAGTATTACGGCATTATAGCAGTGTTTACAGGTGCAGAGTTGCTGACCCCCCAGCACCCTCACCTTGTAAAGGGGGCCTTAATCGGGAGGAAGGGAGTGCTCTTCTGCAGCATCATGATAGGAGTAACAGGAGCGTGTTCTTGTTAAATCGGATCAAGAGAATTTGTAAGTATGTGAGAGAAAAACACGTGGAGCAGTATCGCAGAGTGTCTGCTCCAGCAACTTTTTCTTGGGAGCATGGTGATTGTGAATACGATGATCCACTTACCCTGAAGGTCCTGCATTTGCATGCTTGTAAAACTGTTAAACATGAGAAGCGTTATCCTATCCAGTAACGTCCCCCGATTGCACAGCCAAACTCCGATGGGGAGATTCATCCAATATTGTTCAATGAGTAAGCATCAGTGATCATTGAAGTTGTATTTATTCAACACTGTAGCTTGAGATCAAACTCAGATTCTTTCAACAGGGTGGTTGTTCAAACCCGATGGTAGTTCAAACCCAATGCATTTCGGGCGAACCCTTCGTCAGGGGAAATTATGTCAGGACTCAGAAGTCCGGCATGTTTCCCGTATTCGAAAGTAAGTGCACTTCGCCCAAAATGTATTGGGTTTGAACTACCATCTGAATTTGATCTCAAGCTACAGTTTTGAATAAATACAACTTTAATGATCACTGCTGTTGACTCATTGAACAATATTGGATGAATCTCCCCATCGGAGTTTGGCTGTGCAATCAGGGGACGTTACCCGATAGGATAACGCTTATCATGTTTACTTGATTTCTACGCTGGTTGATCAGACAGCGATACCCTGCTCGCACACAGAATATTTGAACTATTTAACCGCAGTCTACCACATAGGTGTGCATCTGCCTCCACTCCAAAACTGTTATTAAGCCATGACGCGCACCTTCCAGAGCCCTGCTCTACTGTGGTGGTCCACAAAAGCCTCTACACATAACATTTCCCTACCATCGCTGCGCTCTCCAGCCTCTTTCCATTTTTCAACAGCAGGCAGAGAAAATGTCAAAACGATGCAGGCTGTGGGATGCTATAGCTCATTTAACCATGCAGATGCCATTTGGCAGCTTGCGTGATAAAGTGCAGGAGTCCTCGAGAGAAAATAAACCAAGCGTTTGCAATTCAATAGGTCTTGCATTTGCGAGAGTTTGAGCTATTAGCATTGTAAATGACAATGCCTTTCATTTATGTGTTGGTTTTTAAAACAAATAAATAAAAGGCATCATCCTTTACAATGCCATTAGCTTAAAATCTCGCAAATGCGAGACCTATTGCATTGCAAATGCTTGTTTAAGTCTGTATCTGTGTCTATTTGTCCGTCTTGATAATTGTGGGTTTATTACTTAAGCACATATTCTGGTGCTTTCCTCTTTTACACTGTTTAGATGAGTTTACCCTCTTTATAGCTCACAATTTTGCCATGTGGATTCTAGTTTTGTTTTAGTGCTCCCACGTACATGATGGATGGTTGGAGATGTTGCTTTTGTTATAATACTTACCTTCACTGTCTTCATAGAGTAACCCCTATACCATACATGAAGAGGATAGTGTAAAGACTGAAGAGGCAGGCAGGTAAGATAAGTAGTCTTTATTGAAGAATGCCCTGACACCGGGAAGGGTGTCCTCTCAGTACCAGGAGTTAGCTTCAACTCTCCAACCGCAACCCATGCCCAAGGTTCTATTCCAGAACGGGTGGACATCATAAAACCTTGGGCAAGGGCTCACGGCCAGAGAGACGGCGCGAGGCAGGTCGCGAGACCGATACAGTATGCACAACAGAAGCCTAACACAGTAATGTAAGAACAAACCATAAACATAACACATCTCCTTTTTATCAAAATATAAAGTGCAGTACAACCAGGAGTGGAGGGGCTGAAGGAAAGGAAGGGGGAAAGGAGGGAAGGGAATTTGGAGGTCGGGATCCATAAAAAATGCAAAGGCTGTAACAATGGGGTACAGAAGAAAAAAGGTTAGTCACACACAAAATCGCGTAACTTTTCGGGTAGCCTGACTACTCTGCCGTTAACAGTCAAAAAGAACCCAACCTGTCTTAAGATGATATCGGGGTGCTCATGAGGTCACTAGTATAGTATATTAGAACATCGCCAGGCTAACAAAGCAAATTCCCCCAAAAGAGTAGAAAAAATCTTTTTAGGAAAAAATGTTTTTTTTATTATTAGTATTTACAATATTTTGTCAAGGTTTGCAAACAATAGCAAAATTTCATTAGTGTAAACAGAACATATAAATAGGGTCCCACATTCATACACTCAAACCAAACTCACATCCACAAATGCACACATACTCAAACACTCTAACCACTCAAGAGCAATTTATCATAAGAAACGTGGTCAAAAATCCAACCCAATTCAAGGTCCTATACAAAGAATTGACATTAACAGTAAACTATAGTGCGTCCTCTTGGTAGTGGAAGGTAATAATATATGGAGACACGAAGGTGTGACCCACATTGGGTTAGACACCGAAACGCGCGTTGGCCCTGGAGAACTTCGTGCCTCCATATATTTCTGCCTTCCACTACCAAGAGGACGCATGATAGTTTACTGTTAATGTCGATTCTTTGTATAGGACCCTGAATTGCGTTGGATTTTTGACCACGTTTCTTATGATGAATTGCTCTTGAGTGGTTAGAGTGTTTGAGTATGTGTGCATTTGTGGATGTGAGTTTGGTTTGAGTGTATGAATGTGGGACCCTATTTATATGTTCTGTTTACACTAATGAAATTATGCTATTGTTTGCAAACCTTGACAAAATATTGTAAATACTAATAATAATAAAAACTTATATATTTTTTCCTAAAAATAATTTTTGTACTCTTTTGGGGGAATTTGTTTTGTTAGCCTAGCGATGTTCTAATATACTAGTGACCTCATGAGCACCCCGATATCATCTTTAGACAGGTTGGGTTCTTTTTGACTGTTATTGGTTCCTGTTCCCCTGTCCGACCTGTCTACTATCCGCCCTCAGGGGCCCCCTCTGTTTTAGTGGTGACTTCTCTGCCGTGTCTGCTCACAACAGGTTCCCTTGCAGCTATCCCACCTACGTGGGGATCAATGTGGGGGGAACAATCTCGTTCAGTGTCAACATCATCATTATTTTGTACATTGTTTTCTCTACTGGTGACAGGGTCATGTGGTATATCATCAAGGGATTTCCCATTGGAAGAATTACCTCTATTGTCATTCTTGAAGACATCACCACTCGGAACACTCATATTACAAGTGTGGAAATGTACCCAAAAGTGAGTACACTGGTGCAGGGTCACCCTCTTGTCCACGGGTCCAAAGACTAACAAAATAGAGATCGGCACTGGAGTCGGAGTAAATAACAAGTTTATTAATCACTTATGAGTGGGACCACGTCCACACAACACTCTCAAGTGTTGAAGGAGGAGGCACACTGAACTCACAAACCATAGTCCCTTTTATACCATTTTGTTGCAATGTAAGCATGTGAACAGAAATGGAAAGAACAAGTTTAGAAATAGCTATCAGCAAACAAGGGCAGATGAATAACCACTTGGTCAGCAAAGTGGGAGGGGGAGCAGGGATGCTTATGGCAGCAGTAAACAGTCAACAGATAACATCTAAGACCAGGTGCACCAGCAGCTACAAACCCCCAGCACGTACATTGCTTTAGCTGAGTCAGGAAGTCAACTAAAATAGATAACACAAGCAGAGTGAAAAGGCGAACCGCAGAGGACGAAAGAATTACGAAGGAAACGAAATGGTCGCCACAGCCAAAATGGCTGTTGCTTATGCTAACATAAAATATTACACGTTTCCACAGATGACCCTTTTAGCATAAGCTAAGACATTTTCTTATGCTTTAAAAGGGGTACGATAAATATCGTGGATGTCAATTAGCATTATATCACAGATTTCTCGTTCCATTGCTGAACGGGCATTTACATTTTGGACATTCGTTTTAGATGGTAAACAAGTAGTACAAGTGGAAATACAGAGGGAACAGAGCATTGGCCCGCATTGGATACATAAACAACAAGAGAAAAGAATTTCAATAATTATAAATAAGGCCGACAATATTTTCAGACCCCATGCAGAAAATATGTTCCATAACCATCCAGTCCAAGTCCATTTTCCTGAGTCTTGATGGATCTCAGTGGCTATTTTATGCATTTTGGAAATAGCATTATAAACAGAAGGGGCGTGGTCCGGGATGAACACGCAGCAGCTACTACCGATAATGCGACATGTTCCACCACGATCAGCTAGAGTAATATTACTGATTTCAGAGGCCCACAACAGTGGGAACCAGGCTCTACAGGAGCCATTATGCGAGAATGGCAGGGGAATCAAAGGCGTTCCTCCCTTCTTCTGATGGGCTGGCATCATTCCACATACCCAGCAGTTGGTAGTGTTCGTAGCATTATGAGTATGATGCAACATTTGTATGAAAGTGTTATTGAGATATGACATTCGGTGCTTCTTTTCATGATAGGGAAGAGTGAAATAATAATGTTCGGTGGGGACAGGAGTAGTAGCAGTCAGTAAGTTTCGAGCCGGAGCTACTTCCTCCACAACCCACATTATCACAGCAATGATGACAGCAGTCAAAGTTAGTCCAATAACGATCATTATACTTTTACTACAGACTTTTGTAGTATTCGATTTCTTCTCCTCAGGCAAGTTCATTTCGTCGACAAACAACAAAACAGATGATGCCCTAAGGTCCTGGGCAGGCGTTGGTTTCTTCACTAACGTTGAGACGAGTAGTCACTGAAAGGCTACCCCCCTTTGTAGTCGGTCTTTAACCACCCAGGACAGTGGCTCAAACAGTCTTTCTGCGATGGATCGAAGCAGATATCTAGATGTACCAGGGATCGTGTGGTCCGGGAAGACTTCCTCAGGTCCTTCGGGTGGTGCAGCTCGTCCTCTCTCGGTAACCAGAATGTCGCGGTAATCTTTCAGCGCAGTAGGTTCCACCAAGGCGAACGGAACTTTTCGGCAATGGCTGGCATGGACTCAGTTCTTCCTGTTGGTCACTCGCACTGCAGTTCTGGTAGCCAGGAGGACCTGCTCTGGGCCACCCCACCGAGGTGCCAAGCTGTTCGTCCGCTGGAAGATTTTTGTCAGAACGAAGTCACCAGGACGCAGATTGTGCCCATCACCCTGCGACCTGTCTGGAAGAGCTTCCCATACCTGCTGATAAATAGAAGACAAGCTGTCAGTTAACTGGGACAAATAGTCACTCATCAACACATGGGGTACATCATGTACAGGGCGAGGCTTAGGGACCCCCCAAATATTCATGGGCCTGCCAAAAACTATTTCATGCGGTGTAAGGCCAGACCGTGTATGTGGTATTGATCTGATGGAAAGCAGAGCTAGGGGCAGTGCATCAGGCCATTTCAAAGACGTGGAAGCCTGTATTTCAATTTCAGGGTGGAGTTATAACGCTCCACCAGGCCTGCTGATTGTGGATGAAAAGCGGCATGACATTTCTGCTTAATCCCCCAACCCTTTCATGACCTATTCGACAACTTGCCCAATGAAATGAGGTCCGTTGTCACTCCATAGGACCCGACAAATGCCGAATCGAGGGAAGAACTCCTTTAGGAATACTTTCGCTGTCGTGAGGGCTGTATTATCCTTCGTAGCATACGCCTCCACCCATTTACTGAAGGCACAAACCACTACTAGGACATATTTTCGGTTATTACAGCGCTCAAACTGATTTTAGTCCATTTGCAAAACCTCAAAAGGTGCAGTTGGTGTCGCAAACCCTCCTGTTGGAGTTCGCGTTCCCTTTCCAGGATTATACTGGAGACAGATCAGACAAGACTGGACTATCTTTTTAGCAGTGCCGGCAATATCCGGATGATCCCAAACTTGCATAAGTTGTTTTGCCATTGAGGATGCACCAACATGTGCCGGCCCATGTGAATCAAAGGGTATAAGTAGGCTGTGGGTAACTTCCATTTAGTCATATCTTTATTCCTCCAGCAGCCCTCATCATCCAGTGTTCCCTCCTTAGACCATTGGTCTAGTTCGTCAGCGGAGGCATATTGTTGCATGTCCAGCACCTCTTGCCTGGCATCATGCCAACGTTCAGCTTGTGACTTCACCACATACATGGATGTGGTACTTCGCTGCATTGCGATCTCACGGGCTGTGTGATCCACAAAGGCATTGCCTGCTCCTATTTTATCAGTCACTTTCTTGTGTGCACTACACTTAACAATTGCCACTTTCTTAGGATAGGTTAGGGCAGTAAGAAGATTATGCACTAATTCTCTATGCACTATCTGTGTCCCATGTGAGGTGAGAAAGCCCCTTTCTTTCCACAGGCGACCAAAATTGTGTGCCACCCCAAAAGCGTACTGGCTGTCGGTAAAAATGTTAACCAGTAAGATTGTACTAAGCTCACATGCTCTTGTCAGTGCAATCAGTTCGGCCGCTTGGGCCGACTTCTGTGGGATGCGAGCTGTCTCAACTACTGTCTGAAGTGTCGTAATAGCATAGGCAGCAGATGTAGTGCCATCGGGTAATTTCAAACATGAGCCGTCAACCCATAATTCCCCGTCGGTAATGGAGAGGGGAGTATCTTGTAGGTCAACACGACCCTTTGTTTGCTCCTCAGTGAGAAATATACAATCATGTAACTCTTGCGACTGAGGTTGAGTAGCTGGAAATGGTAATAGTGTAGCAGGGTTTAATGTCAAACATCTTTTCAATGTGATATGAGGGGCCAAAAGTGTCAATTCGTACCCTGTCAAGCGAGCACTAGTCAAATGCTGTGTTTTTGTCTGATTTAACAAAGCGTCAACTGAATGGGGTACTAACACAAGCAGTTTGTGTGACAAAACTATCCCTTCACTCTGACGTATAGATACAGCCGTTGCTGCCACTGCTCGGAAACATCCTGGCAGCGCGCGAGCGACTGGTTCAAGGACAGCTGAGAAATATGCACAAGGACGTTGTTTATCACCGTATATCTGTGTTAAAACCGAGAGGGCACAACCTTCCCTCTCGTGTACATAGAGTGTGAAAGTCTTAGTGTAGTCTGGAGTTCCTAACACTGGTGCAGAGCAAAGAGCTTGGCATAACTGTTGGAAGGCACTCTGACATTCAGCAGTCCATGGGAGGGGCATCGGAGTGTCTTTAGTCAAAAGGGCCAACAAAGGTTTAATAATGTGCGAAAAACTGGGGATCCACTGCCTACAGAAAGAAGTAAGGCCAATCAGTGCACGGACATCCTTCTGAGTACGGGGCACAGGAGTATCTAAAATGGTCTGAATGCGATCTGGTGTGAGCGCACGTCCCTCCTTAGACAGGAGGTGACCTAAATAGGTAACCTGCTGTCTACAATATTGCAATTTCTTTCGCGAGACTTTGTGATTGTGCAAGGCAAGAAATGCTAATAATGACTGTGTTCCTTCTTCGCATTGCTCAGGGGTATCTGCAGCTAACAAGATGTCGTCGACGTATTGAATAAGGGCCACTCCTTTTGGTACAGGAAAGGAACAAAGCTGTCTTTTTAATGCCTGACTGTAAATGCTAGGACTCTCTGTATGGCCCTGGGGAGCTCTGCAGAACCGGAAGGATCTATTTTTTAGAGTGAACCCAAACAGATAACGGCTTTCAGGATGAATGGGTATCGAGAAGAAGGCATTCTTCAAATCGATCACCGAAAATGTAGTGGCAGTGGGAGGGACCATAGTGAGAAGTGTTGTGATATCAGAAACTACCGGATATTGGGGCACTACAATTTTATTAACCTCTCGCAAATCAATAATGAATCTGTAGATTTTATTGTCAGTGTCTTTTTTCAAGATAGGAAGGATAGGGCTATTGCAAGTATTATAGGGGACTTTCTTCCACTACCCCTACTTTAATCAAATCCTGAACAATGTGTGCTAATGCTTCTTCACCTTCTCGGGATATTTTGTATTGGGGCAGTCGAGGCAATGAGACACCTTCCCTTACTTGGATATGCACTGGTGGAATAACCATTTGACCCACATCAGTATCTGATCTAGCCCACAAAGTACAAGGTAGGGACGCCAGAGCGGCATCCTCATTGATAAGACAGGATCTCTCAACCATTGGATAATTGTCATTTAAAATAACACGCACACCTTCCGGAGAACAACGTATTGTAGCACGAAAATATTTAAGCATATCGATACCCACAATGTTGTCCGGCGTGTTAGGGGAAAGCAAAAATGGACATTCTGCAGTGAATTTGTCAAGTCCGAATTAAAGTGGCTGTGAAAGCAGGCTAGGTGTAGGTGTTCCATTGAACCCTATCGATGTTATCGATGTGCTGGACAGGGGAGCCCTAGGAACCAATCTTTTACACTGAGCACTACGGGTAGCCCCTGTATCAACCAGAAACCGATCAGTAGATCCCAAGACATTTGCGTCAACATAAGGACCCATTTGATCTACTGGCACCTCAACCGGTTCCTTACCCCATCCTAGGCATCCCTATGCATAATCTGAATCTGCAAGGGCATCAGCAGAATAATCAGTCATTTGGTATTGATTTCGTCTATCAAAAGTATTAGAATAATTTGGTTCAACTGCCTCAAACCTGGGACGAGCTCCTGTACCTCCTCTGTTTTCCTGAATTCCCTGGGCGTCCCCTCATACTTCCCCCTTCCCCGCTGGTACTGCTGACCTCGCAAAAGGGGGCACTCAGAACGCCAATGCCCAGTCTCTTTACAATAAGCACACTGATCAGGGGACAAATTTGCTCGAGGGAGAGGGGGCACTCCAGGTGTATACATTGCACGTCCGCCACTTCCACCTCCCCTAAATGGTGGACCATATACTTGAGCCAACATAACTTTTGTCTTTAATTCTTTAACCTTCTTATCCTCCCTGCCTTTCTCTTCCTGTTCCTGTCACTCATAATATTGGGCCATAGTCCAAAGGGAAACTGGGGAAGACGTGGTCCAAGAACTCTCGCTAGCTTTTAAGCGACTAGCTATTTCCAGTAACATATTGGCGACAAATTTGTCAACAAACAAATGCTTATCCGTATCATCGGCCAATGACTGGCCACTAAAATCATGGAATGTCTCCTCAAATCTTGAAAAGAAATTAGAAACTAACTCCTCCTTTTTCTGTTTACAGGACGCTAACGTAGTCCAATCTATTTTTTTAGGGGGTATGAGAGTCTTCAACTTAGTCACAATAGCTTTAGGAAGATCTAATATCTCCTTCTGAGGTTTCTGCGCAGGCTCTCTTTCCGCATCTATTTCTTCAAAATGTTCCCAGGTATCACCATATGCCACATTATCATCTATTTTACGTATTGTTCTCCACATATCAGGGGGCAGTATAAGCCCGAAGAACATATCAATATCTGGCAAGGTCATAGTGCGGGAACTGATGGCTCCTTCCACCTCCTCATAGAAGGCGGCGGGATTTTTCCGGGGGTCGGGCAAAGCAGCCTTAATAGCCATAACATCTGCTCTACTCCAAGGAGTGTAAACCCAATTATATATGAAATATCCCTTGGCATCATCCGAAGTTTTATCATTTGTTCCCGCACCATTTGGGGGAACATACAAGGGTGCAGCTTCACGCAATGGTTTCATAGTAACTTTATTACTGCCGGAATTGTCTCCTTCCGTCGGAACATCTGTTGTCTCTGCCTTGGATTGAGCTGTTTCTACAACTTTACTCTTTCTAGCTAATTCTTGTTCCTTTTGTAAACGTAATGTTTCATTTCGTAATTTAACTATTCGCCTAATTGTATCAGGTATATCTGAAAAAAGGTAAGTCCCATCTACCAACCGCTTATAATCAACGTTTAAATCAGCTGGTTGTTTCGTCAGGAATATGCCGCCAACCATATGTTACCTCCCAACAGAACTTTTCTACGAAATATAACTGGTCTATATCTTTCCAAGGTTGAACCATATTTATGAGGATCGATGCAGTGTTATGCCGACGAGCTTCCTCTCTAGCAGCGGTTTTTAATGCATCTTTTTCTGCTTTAGTCAAAGTAGAGCGAGTCTGTCGCCTGCCTTGCTTATCTTTATCCTCTGAAGAAGAATGCTCCTCGTCAGAAGCCTCATCCTCAGGGGCACTTGGAGTGGGAAATTTATACGGGGGTGGGGGGCGTTCTAATAGGATGCAGTCATCCTGAGGTTTATTAAGTATGGTATAAATAGGGCGCCTAATAGGGTACTGGCCATTTACCTCTAATCGATGTTCCCTATCTTCTTTTTCTTTTGTTTCCTTTATTTTTTTATTCTTTAATTCCAACGCTTTTTGATATCGTTTTCCGCTGCTCTTTTTCTGCTATAGCTTCCGCTCTCTTCACTCTCTCGCACTTCTTTATCCCACATCCGTACACAATCAAACATATCCTGTCTACTTTTTCTTTTAAATAAACACTGCTCTACATATTGAACTTTTTTAGAATCGAATGACCCATTCACTGGCCATTGTAAATCAGACTCTTTCTTTGTGTATTTGTTCCATAATGAATTGTACATTATGGGATATACATCTCTCTATTAGGGGTCCCTTCCGGAGGAGCCGGCTGACTTTGCTCTAAACTATTATTGGTACCACCAGAACAGCAACACAACTTACGGAGTGTGCTGAGAACAGGCATGTTTTTCCAAGTATATGTAAAATATTACTACTCCAAATAAATATTCCAAAAAGGAGAAAAATCTCCACATTACCTGCCTTCATTTTTTGCAAAAAATGAATAACAAACCAAACCAAAATCTTGGCCAAGCAAATCAAGAGTGCAGCTTCAGCGACCTTACCAAACAGAAGTCTCCAACTCCCACCTGCCGATCTCTGGTCGACCTAATGGTCACTGCAGAATTACGCCAAAGAAAGCCCCAGTCGAGACCGGCCACCACCCGGAGGGTCAAATCGGGAAAACCGGAAAAGTCACTTCGGTCTGCAAAGACAAGGGTCTCCTCATGCAGTGCGCATCCTCAGTAATATTTCAATCCTCCGTCAAGACCACTCCTTCGGACGGCCGCGTCTCCGATGGGGCCCCACGTGCCGGGCGCCAACTGTGGAAATGTACCCAAAACTGAGTACATTGGTGCAGGGTCACCCTCTTGTCCACGGGTCCAAAGACTAACAAAATAGAGATCGGCACTGGAGTCGGAGTAAATAACAAGTTTATTAATCACTCATGAGTGGGACCACGTCCACACAACACTCAAGTGTTGAAGGAGGAGGCACACTGAACTCACAAACCATCGTCCCTTTTATACCATTTTGTTGCAATGTAAGCATGTGAACAGAAATGGAGAGAACAAGTTTAGAAATGGCTATCAGCAAACAAGGGCAGATGAATAACCACTTGGTCAGCAAAGTGGGAGGGGGAGCAGGGATGCTTATGGCAGCAGTAAACAGTCAACAGATGACATCTAAGACCAGGTGCACCAGCAGCTACAAACCCCCAGCATGTACATTGCTTTAGCTATGTCAGGAAGTCAACTAAAATAGATAACACAGGCAGAGTAAAAAGGCGAACAGCAGAAGACGAAAGAATTACGAAGGAAACGAAATGGACACCACAGCCAAAATGGCTGTTGCTTATGCTAACATAAAATATTACCCTTTTCCACACAAGGAGATGTGACAACAGTTGCATCAAGGTTGCGATCCCTACTGGTGTCATCATCCAGAATCCAATCGTAATTGAGGGAGGTAGAGGGTCTGTGGCATTCCGAATTGGTTTGCTGATGAGCTGTTATCCCTTCTCCTCTGCACAAGGACGAAAAATGCCAAACCTTTCTGTCACTTAAGAGAGCCGAATTGCAGAAGATTTTCTTGACCACCAAGGGCTGTGAAAAGTGACTTTCACCCTTTTTGATAAAACCACTTTTTTTTACTCTGACTTTGTCACCCATGTGAATGTTAACATGTTTACAGGCATGTTTGGAATCGTAATACCTCTTGCTGGTATGTTGAGTGTGTGATATTTTTTCTTTAATCTTTCCTATGGACCAAGCTACTTTCTTGGGTGCTAACCACCCTACATTATCTTTGGTGATAGGGGTTCTACCTCTTAACAACACAGAGGGGCTAGAGCCAGTAGACTCACAGGGTGTAACTCGGAAAGCCCAAAGGTTGTGTACTAATTCTTTCCTCCAAGAAAGGTCATTGTGGTTGGCAAGCTGTATAATGCCTTTTATGACTCGGTTGAATCTTTCTACTGCACCATTACCAGCCGGGTGGTACAGAGAAGTGGTTTTGTGAGAAATACCATTATACATTACAAATGTTTTGAAAACATCAGAGATAAATTGAGGACCATTGTCGGTCACAATGCACTTCAGTAAACCTACTCTTAAAAATAACTTTTGCAAGAAATTAATAATGGTTTTGGCATCAGCATTGTACAATTTCTACTTCAGGCCATTTTGAAAAATGATCAACTAGTACAATGAGAAATACTTGTTCACCGTTCTCCCAGATGGGGCCACAAACGTCCATACCTAATCTGGTCTAGGGCATGCTGGGGCTGCAAAGGGGTTGTAGGGGTGGTCTAAAAGTGTGTTGTGATTTGTCAGAGTTCTCACAAGCTGAGCAGTTTCTTACTTTTCTTTCAATCTTGAGGTCTAACCCTGGCCACCAGTAGGAATTTTTTACTCTCCTTTTAGCTTTGCCAATGCCTAAATGTCCTTCATGGCAAATGTCAAGAAGTTTGGACCGAAGGGAAACCGGGGGTATGACTTTTCCATTTCTTAGAATAAGGCCTCCTTCACATGACAATTCATGTCTTAGCTCCCAGAAAGTGCGTAAATGGGTGGGAATATCTTTTTTGACGGGCCAATCATCTTTGATATGCCTTCTCACCTCCCATAAAGTGGTATCATCCTCCTGGGCTAACAACCATTCGGACTGGGAAATGCAGGGTATTTCTTCTAATATGTTTGCTACACAGAATGATTCAATATCAGAGCTAGGTTCACCCACATCAGACACTGGCAAATGACTTAGACAGTCAGCAACAGTGTTCTTGACACCTGGAACATATTGTACTTCATAATTGAAGTCCATCAGTCTGACAGATATGCGTGTGAGGCGAGGAGAGGCACTTTGTAGTCCCTTGGTAGTGAGGACCTTGACAAGGGGTTTATGATCACTTCTAAGAGTGACATGATACCCCCATATGTATTGCCTAAAGTGTTCTAAACCCCATGCGCATGCCAGAGCCTCACGCTCTATCACAGAGTACCTTTCTTCAGTGGGTATAATAGAGCGGGAGGCAAATGCGATGGTTCTTTCATTGCCAATGTCATCGGTTTGGCTCAAAACAGCTCCAAGACCTCTACCACTGGCATCTGTGGTGACAATGCTGTGTAAGGAGGGGTTAAACCCCTTTAGGGGTGGGGCATTGCAAATGTCGTTCTTAATCCTGGTAAAAGCTTCTTCACAAGCACTAGACCATTCAAACTTATTCTTTTCTTTTATAAGTTGTCTTAGAATGAAGGTTTTAGTGGAGAAATCTGGAACAAACTTAGCGCAAAATTCCGAGAGACCTAGGAAGGCTCTAACTTCGTCTTTGTTATTGGGGGAGGGGGCTTCTCTTATTGCGGACAGTAGTTCTTTTTTTGGTTTGATGCCCTCCCCACAAATTTTGTGTCCTAAATATGTTTTTTTTGTTGTTTTTATTTTTATTTTTTTATTTATACATTTTCAAAAAAAAAAAAAAAAAAAAAATATTCAAATCAGAGCTTTGGTAAAGGTTACACATAATGTAGAAGTCAGTTGGCAGAACTTAACAGTACACAATCTGGCATGACAGATATACATTGACATGACAACAGGTTAAAGTGCATCGTACGATAGGATAGGCTGAACATTATTACACACAAAAAATCGGGTATTATACAGTGGTGACTGTGAGCAGATAAGCAGTGAGTGGACCCCAGATATCACGAGGCTTCGATGCCATGGGCAACTCCTCAGCGTAACATGTGAGCTGATCCCGGCAGTATGCCAGGTCCTGCAGCCATAGTTTAGTGGAAGGTGCAGATCTTCCTCCCCAGCCCATAGAGACTCTACGTTTAGCGAGTAGCAAGGATATAGCTACAAATTTTCTATGTGGTGCTTTGATATTAGCTACAGCGCCCACCAAGCATAGCTGTGGAGTACATGCTATGGGCAGCTCCACCATCTGATGCAGAATGTGTGTGACTAATCTCCAGTATTCCTGCACCTTTGGACACTCCCAAGCTAAGTGATAGAAATTGGCGTCCGGGGCATCACAGCGCTTGCAATGATCAGTGTCTCTCAACCCATACCTGTATAGCTGTGCCGGAGTATAATACAACTGGTGTAAATATTTAAAATGCACCAGTCGCAGGTTCCCATTTGCTGTTAAGTGTCCTGTCAGACGGCAACAGTCCATCCACTCGTTTTCAGAAAGCGGTTCAGGGAGAATGTCATTCCATTTAGCCAACGCAGTCTTATCAATTGCGGCCGTATCCCTCTGTGAGGCATGATATAGTCTCGTAACTAACCTGGCTCTGGATGTGGTAGTGTATATAAGTTGCAACCCTTCAAGTGTCTGCGGTTCCGCAGGGAACTGTGGATAAAGTGTACGCATGGCGGAACGCAGTCTAGTGTAAACAAACAGCTGCATGGTAGTGGCATTGTCCCTGGTGGCTATATTTTCAGACGCGATAAATTGACCCCCAGGAAACGCATCCTCCATTGTCAAAAGAGCCATGTCATGAAGGATCCTTAACGTACCCGCTTCTTGCGTAACAGAAAGTTCTGAGTGATGCCTGGAGCATACAGTGGCAGTTTTTGTGCCCGTTTCCCTAACTCTTGCCAGGCCCTAGATGTGGTTTGTACAGTGTCAAATTCCCCTTTGTCAAATACCGTGTGCTTGTTGACTATCATAGCTTTAAGTGGTATAGGGTGTACCGCACCTGCCTCTACCGCCACATGGGGTATATAAGCTGGGTCCTGTTGCCAATAATAGGCGTAATGAGCCTGCGCACAAAGATAGTAGAGATGAAGGTCTGGTGCTGTGAACCCCCCCCCTGCTCGTAAGGAAGTGTGAGTGTTTCCCATTTGAGATGAGATTTTTTTCCTCCCCAGGCTAATGTTATCAAGAGGGAACGGAGCCTATCGAAAAAATGTCGTGTTAAATGTACCGGGATATTTAAAAATAAATATAAAAAACGCGGAAGGATCACCATCTTCATGAGTGCTATACGATCTGCAAAGGATAAGGGTAATTTAATCCAGCGATTTACTTGCCCCTCTAGACGCGTGATAGCCGTGCCATAATTGGATTGTATGACCACTTGTGGGTCCCTGTGGAGCCATATTCCTAAGTATTTCACAGTGTCAGTGCACCATGTTAAGGGATAATCTAGATCAATGTGGTGTGTGCTATCCGTGAGGGGTAGTATGATCGATTTGGACCAATTGATTCCCAGCCCAGAGAACCATTCAAACCGTATGTATTCCCTAAGGAGTTGTGCAAGGTGCGTAGCGGGTTCACGAACGTACAACACCATGTCGTCAGCATACATGGAAACAGCCAAGGGGCGCTGGTGAAAACGCAGCGCTGCCTGTGCATAGCGCTGTCTTAAAATACAAGCCAATGGTTCAAGTATGAGTGCAAATAGTAAAGGTGATAGCGGACACCCCTGCCGTGTGCCGCGTTGAATAGTAAAAATCTCCGAAAGCTGACCGTTAACCCTCACACGAGCTAGTGGGTTAGTATAGAGTAGTTTGATCCAGTTAGTAAAAATAAAGGGCACTCCCATGCGATGTAGAATTGCAAACATATAAGACCAGGAGATAGAATCAAATGCTTTTGCAGCATCTAGTAGCACTGCAACTGCCGGCAAGGTAGGCTCAAGCACATGCATCGCAGCAAAGAGTGTTCTCAAATTATGCGCTGTTGAGCGATTTGGGACGAACCCAGATTGATCAGGGAGGACCATGACAGGGAGAAGTAACTTCAATCTTGTTGCTACTACCTTCGCTAAAATTTTAGTGTCCGTATTGATTAATGATAGCGGTCTATATGAATCACACCGATCCGGCGGTTTATCAGGTTTTAGCAGCGTAATCACGAGTGCTTCACGTAGGGTCGGCGGCAAACATTGAGTCTCGTATGCCTCCTCAAATAACTGGAGAAGGCAAGGGGCAAGCAGATCTATATATTGTTTATAAAACTCTGCTGGCAACCCATCGGTACCCGCTGATTTTCCGTTAGGTAGTGCAGTAATAGCGTCCCGTATTTCATCCAGGGTAAGAGGATGCATTAGGAACTCCTGCTGTCCCCGCGAGAGCCACACCAACGCGATATCATCCAAATATTGCGCAAGTTCTGCCTCATCCGCTGCCTGGCGATGGGCATACATCCCCTCATAATAATTTGCAAAGGTTTTAAGTATATTAGGTGTATCATAATGCGTGATATCATCTGCGGTGACGGCGTTGATTAGATAAGTTTTATGGCGGGGTTCAAGAATACGGGTAGCCAGTGCTCTGCCCGGCCTGCCAGCTTCTCCATAATATCGAGCAATGCCCCGGCGTGACATATGTCTGAATTCTTGATCCGCCACGTCATTATACTCTGTGATTTTTGTTTTAATAAGTGCCAGCTTGGCTGGATCTGATGCCTGTTCGTATCCGCGTTCAAGCACACGCAGTTCTTGCTCAAGTGAGGCCATAGTGCGACGCAATGACTTCAGCACCCCGGCTTGTAGACCTATACAGGCTCCCCTAATGGTCACTTTAAAAGCTTCCCAGAGCGTTGCAACAGTTTGGACAGACCCAGTGTTGTGTAAGAAGTAGTCAACAATAGCTTCACGCACACCCTCACAAAAAACCTGGTCTAAAAGAGAAGTCGGCTGCAGTCGCCATTGGAATTGGGAGGGGATGTGAGAGGGCAACGACATGCTGAGGAGCACTGGGGAGTGGTCCGATAATGTCCGTGGTAAATGCTTAATCTGTACAGTCCATGCACCGATGTCTTGCGTGACCAGTAGACTATGCGTGACCACGCCTGGCGCGCATATGAGTGGCATGTACCTTCCCGGATGCCTCACTCTCCAAATGTCCGTAAGCCCCAGGGATACCATACCATCATGCACTGACTCAGTGGCTTTCTTGGGAGGGGGGTCAACCGTCGACACTCTGTCTAATTCAGGATCGAGAACAGCATTAAAATCGCCCCCACAGATAATGGGTGACGAAGACAATTTATATAGCTTGCCCCACAATGTGTCATAAAAAGCAGGGTCATCTACATTGGGACCATATAAGTTCACTATCACCATCTTCGCACCGTGTAATGTACCCTGCACTATGATATATCTCCCGTCCTCGTCCTCCTCTACATGTATTGGCACAAAAGGGACGCCCTTCTTTATAAGAATCACTCCCCGCGCATAGGAGGAGTAAGACGCAGTCAGTCGCACCCCCGCCCATCTGGTAGCTATGGTTGAGGCCGCATGTTTGTTAAGGTGAGTCTCCTGCAATAGAGCAACCTGGATGTGATGACGATCTAGGTATGACAACACCTGTCGCACTTTTTTAGGGTTGTTAAGCCCCCTAACATTCCAGCTTATCCACGATATTGTGGGTGTTTTGGGGTCAGTCATGTCTGTCGATAGTGTGGATCGTATCTGTGCCATTGTCTAAATAAAAGAGTTTAGTGTAAAGTCTGTTCCGCCAATGTGAGGTGTCCAAAGCTCTAGCAATGTAACAGTGTTCCCCAACAATCCCCCCCACCCACTTCAGCATAAGGACCATGCTGTGATTACCCTGGTTCAAAACAGCATGTATACATTTGCATCTGTAAATCCTTGTAAATACAATGAGAAAAAACAGAAAACGACATTACTAAGGCGCCAAAGGGCACCTGAACAGAGGAAAGAACTTTGCGGGGAATACCCATACTGTGGGTCACTAGTAGCCATCGGCCCCCCGAGTTAACAGGGTGGGTCAAGACCAGAAGAGATAGGCTAACCAGCCATCGGCTTGTGAACAGTTGAAGGGCCCTCGTACATAACACCTTCAGAGAACCAACAATGTAAAGTTAGCAACTTGTACTATAAAAAATTTAAACATTCTACCCCCAGCATAGAACAAGCGGAGCATAGCAGGTGATACACAGAAGATCATATGCAGGCTAATATACACGTGATACACTAACAGTAACTGACCCTAATATTTAAGATAACATATTAAGCCATTAGGGGGATTGTCGCTAGGTACCGCAAACATTTTGGATCTCACGTGCTCAGCCCTCAGTGTCCGAATCTGCGCCTTTGTCGCGCAGTGATTCCTGCCGCTCAATCTGCCGTATATATTGAAGTGCTTCTTTGGGCGTTGTGACAATACGCGCTTTTCCCGCATGTTGGATCCTCAGCCGAGCAGGGTATAGCATCGCATATTGGATATGCAGAGATTGCAGTTTTTTTTTTGACAGTTTGAAATTCTCGACGCGCCTGCTGCACAGCTACTGTAAAATCGGGAAAGAGTTCCACCTTCATCCCCTGATAGTCCAGGCCGCCTTTCTCTCTGGCCAAACGGAGCGCTGTATCCCGATCCCGATAATTCAATAGTCGGGCTATGATGGGTCGGGGTGGAGCCCCAGGCACAGGACGGGCAGCCAAGGAGCGATGGGCCCTTTCCACTATGAGCACCTTAGAGAACTGGTCAGCGCCCAGGAGAGATACAAGCAGCGTCTCGACAAAGGATTCCATGGGCCCGGTGTTGGTGGATTCTGAAATGCCTGTAATGCGAAGGTTGTTTCTACGGGACCGAGCCTCAATGTCCTCATTCTTCGCTCTGATCACCTCCAGCAGCTTCTCCATGCTGGCGCAGGAGGAGCTGACAGCCTCCACGCGATCTTCCGTGGTCGAGATACGCTGCTCAGCCTCCGCCATCTGCGTACCATGCTGATCTATTTTAGCCGCCATGCTGTCCATACGCAGGTTAAGGTGATCAATCTTTGCATCTATGGACTGTAAGCTCTGCTGCATGCTCAACATCAGGCGCTCCAGCTTGGTAGGCGGCCCCGCATCAAGATCCGGTTCCGTATCTGAGGCGTTAGGGGGTTTGGGTTCTTGTGTGCTTTTTGGTCTCGAACTGCAACTTGCTCTGCTGCTTGTCCGTCCTCCCCATCTTGGCTGCAGTCCAGCGCTGATATTGTCAGTCAGGGGATCGCGATAGCTTTGACCCCACTACCTACAGCATGCACAGAGATAGTCTACGACGACTAGTGTAGGCCTTTGTTAGCGTTATTCTCTATACCAGACGGGGGACTTGCAGGTCCTGTCAGGCCATGCAGCATAACCCACAGGCGGAAGGTATGTAGCAGCTATGGCACCATAGTCGAACAGAAAGGCAAGGAAGCGAAACCACTGCCCAGCCGGACAGGTCGGTTTATATAGGCGATTTGCAGCAAATCCAGTTACAGCGCCTTCACACTATCGGACCCGCACACAGCGCAGGGGATTCCGAGGGTGCACACCAGACTCCGGGGGTCACAGTCATCAACACCGCATAGCTGTACACTGGTGATCGCTGTGTCGCAGGTCGTATGTCACATCAAATAGAAGATCAAGCAGGTCTCTGAGGCGTAGCGGCCCAGCACACTCCCAGGGCCGTCAAGATGAAGCAGACGAGATCAGGCGGGGGAACCACCAGCAGACCGCCAGTTGTACCGCACAGTCCCAAGGCCCCAAGGCAGGCTGCCCAGTTAGATAGTTTAGGAGAGTTAGGAGGATCACAACGCAGAATTCGGGGGCGGTCTGGCAGTTAATGACATATTCCAGCAATTAGTACTTACCCATAGAAGTCCGCCGCCAACTCAGCAGGGGCACCCCCACAGATCCGATATGATCAGCGCGGTCCGGCTCCCCAGCGCTCCGCCTCCCGCTGAGCAAATGGCGCCGACAATAGCAACTGCGCTCCGTCACCACAGCATAGACAGTGATGCAGGGTGGGCCGTACATGCGGATCCTGGCCGCGCACAAGACAGTGTCGTGAGAGCCTGCAGTAGTGACCAGCGCTTCACGCAGAATTTAGGCTCGTCGGTCCGTGCCATATACTGGACCCACGCTATTACGCACGCGGCAGCGGCCAGAGCGGGCCAGGGGTCGCAACGCAGGCACCTCACCTCACGTCAGCAGCTCCCGCAATGGCGGTCTCCCGTCTCGCGGATCCAGCAAGCGGGACAGTAGTGCAGGCGCTCTCCAGCACGCCACCAACGAACCGCCGCCCGGCAAGTCTGCCCTACAGAGGCAGACGTCTCAGATGTGGGGCACAGCAGCAGGGCATGAGAGAATCTGGGCAGGGGGGCTCAGTGGCCAGTGCACTCCAGGGCAGCCATCTTGCGCCGATTGCCGAAAAGTTGGACAAATATGTCGTAGGGCACTGACCAGCCTGATCAGCAACCCCAAAGTGTTCCTCTCTGCCTCGGGAGTCAGGATAGATGTCTCACCGCCGTGGTTGGCGCCAATGAAGCAGGATTGTAGACGGATTGTAGGCTTGACCAGCAGAGCAGCACTAAAGTGCGGCCATTTTGCTCCGGGCTCTCTAGCGCCCCCCGTGTCCTAAATATGTGACACTGGTCTCTGCGAACTTACATTTACGAATATCAGCAGTGAGACCATAGTTTTCAAGGATACCTAACACTTTAGCTAGTTTGGCATCCTGTTCCTCTCTGTTGGCTCCCATGACCATTATGTCATCCTGAAAAATTAGAAGATTAGGTTCACCTTTAAAAAGTATTTGCATTAATCTCTGGAACATGGCCGCGGCATAGGCCAATCCAAAGGGTACCCTTTTAAATCTAAAGCAACTGAAGGGCATCACAAAGGTGGTGAGGCATCTACTGTCTGGGTGTAATGCGACCTGATGGTATGCTGCAGTGAGGTCAATTGTGGAAAACCACTTGATGCCATTGGTGTGTGACAACATCTCACTGATCTTGGGTAAGAGGAACTGATCAATGAGGATGTTTTTATTTAGGTCGCGGAGGTCCACACATAGGCGGAGTTTACCATTGGATTTCTTAGCAACAACTAAAGGTGCGACCCATTCATCTGATTCAACAGGTTCGTTTATGCCAGATTTCTGTCATTTGAGAAGTTCAGCTTCAACTTCGCTTTTGATGGAGAAAGGAATATTCCTGTACTTGTGAACGCATGGAACCTCATTTTTTTTAACTTTAATTTTGTGATTGATACCTTTTAATTTACCAATGTTATCAGTGAACACTCGAGGATACCTTTTAACAATGAAGCTCTTGTACTCATCTTCAGATTGTAAGGAAAGCACGGGATCTGGGCTATTTGGATCTAGAATTATGCCCAATTTTCCTTGGTCCAACCAAACACTGAAGGACCGACAGCAGAAACATACAATTTGCCCAGTGTTTGTCGGTCTTTGAATTGGAAACACAGTTCCCTGTATCCTAAAACATCGATAGGTTCCCCAGTGAACGTCTCGGGAGAAATGTCAGGATTGACTAAATGTTGTCCTAAGACAGGTACAAATTTTCCTACCCAAACGTTTTTGTTAATAATGGTATATGGGGAACCAGAGTCTGCTACTATAGAGATCTCCACACCACCAATATTTAAATCACACATTGGTTTCTTACTTTTGTCATTCACATTTAGCATACTCTCGTCAACCTGTAAAACAAAAAGATTCATGTCATCATCTGAAGAATATATATCATCTTGGTCTTCCGGTACAACAAATTTTACATTTGTATTTCTTTTTTGTTTACTTTGTCACATTTTGAAAAAATGTCCTATAATACCACATTTTGAACATTTTTGTTTAAGTGCGGGCATTTCTTATCATTTGCCAGGTGAAACTTGCTACCACACCTAAAACATTTCCTGTCCCCAGCTAACATAGTTTTGGGACTAAAATCCTTCTTCTGTGAAGTATCTGAATTGGATTTTTGAACCATGCTTTTAAAGTTCCTGACTCTTGCGATCATAGGTTGTTCCTCCACACTGATTTTGTTCTTATCTTCTGACAAAACCGCTTTGGCACATCTCCCTGTTAACTCTGCACTCTTGACAATGTCGATGGCTTCTTGAAGAGAAGATTCACCTTTTGCCCACAATTTTTCTTGGATGTTGTGATTGGCAGCTCGCATTACAATTTGATCGCGGATGAATTCGTCATGCAGTGTGCCAAAGCAACAGGATAAAGCTAAATTTTTAAGTACAGCTACGAAATCTTCAACTGACTCTTCAGAACCTTCTTTGCAATGAAAAAATTTGAATCTAGCAACAGATACACATACTGTGGGTTTAAAGTAATTAGACAAATCTTCAAGTGCGTTGGTGTAAACATCACCTTGATCCTCCGCTCTGCGTTTCTTGTTAATGTGATTATAAATTTTCATTCCTTGTGCACCCAGTGTAGTAATATTTTCTTCTTTCTTTCTGGAGTTAGATCGTCGTCGTCATCGAATGTAGAGATGTAGTTCTCAAAGTATTCACGCCATTCTTCCCATTTGAGAGAAGAATCACCTGACGCGGGAATAAAATGTTGTGGGGGAGAGAGGTTCCAAATATTACCAGAAGCCATAGTGAGGACAGGGTAGATAAGTAATAAAGAGAGATTTCAGAGGTATAGTAGCTGAAAATGAAGATTATGAATTGGTAAGCTCTGTGCATCAGCGGGTAATGATGTACTAGCAGGTACAAATAAAAATTAGGTAACCATAAAAACAAAGCTGTGCATATGAGTGAATGGAGTAGGAGCTGTACGCTTAGCTGGGACAAATAGGTTGCGTACGTTTGATGATATGCTCTAGTAGCGCACTGATAAATGACTACAAAGTGCTGCAGGAGGTGAAATTGCACAGAAGTGTGATCGTCTTAGTATATTGACATCTGAAGAAGAAATGATAAAATTTGTGTGTGCATCACCGAAGTAAACCCACAATCGTTGGTAACATAGTGTGTTACATGCACTTTGTGAGAAATAATTGGCAGAATGTAGGTAACACAGCGTGTTATAAAGTGAGCTGAATTGACTGGATGCGCTTTAAAGTGTGCGCGTCACTGATGAAGAGAAGAATACTCGTCGGTAACAAGGTGTTACATAAGATGGCCACCACGTTTTAGACGCGTAGCCCAATATAAAATGGCCGACGTGTGCGGGCGGTCCAGTGGCGTCAGTTTTATTAAGAGGCGCAGTGAAGCCTCAAGGAGGAGTCTGAGGGGAGGCGCTGACAGCGTAGCGTGAGGTGAATACAAGAAGTAGAACCACCTACACGCATGTGTGCAGCGGTGAAAGTCAACTGAGCAAGGCGCAGGAACAGCAGGAGTGTAGCCGACCGCACTAAGGCAAAGTAGCGGTGGAACAGGTCGCGCTGAGGCGAGGCAGCAAATCGCGGGTAGCGCAGATCTCCCCACGTAAGGATGAAGCAAGAGACTCTGGAGACCTGGAGGTAATCACCGCACAGCAGAGTGGCAATCTGGGCACTGCGCAGGGAATGTTGAGAGGATGCAAACCCTCGCAGGAGCAGCAACGAGGCAGGCAGAAGTGCACGGGGGCACTCGCGGGTCCGTCGTGGTGTCAGGGCAGGTCGTCGCCAAAATTGTAAAGACTGAAGAGGCAGGCAGGTAAGATAAGTAGTCTTTATTGAAGCATGCCCTGACAACGGGAAGGGTGTCCTCTCAGTACCAGGAGTTAGCCCAAGGTTCTATTCCAGAACGGGTGGACGACATAGAACCTTGGGCAAGGGCTCTCAGCCAGAGGGACAGCGCGAGGCAGGTCGCGAGACCAATACAGTATGCACAACAGAAGCCTAACAGTAATGTAAGAACAAACCATAAACATAACCGATAGGATACCTTCCTGACTCTGCAGGACCCTATTATGATTAGAGCTGTATTGAAGAAGCGATTATATTTGTTAGTAATCATTTTATATTTCTTTATCAACACATTATCTAATCCTACTTCTCTGATTGTGTCTCTGACCAACTTCTTTTGCTATTTTCTTTTGTCTCCTTTATTTTATCTTAGATGTAAATATCTGGTGTTGTAACTGATGCTGTTCCTTGATACTCTGTATCATCGAACTCTATCATAATTTGCTGTTATTGCAGTCATTTTATTTCGTCTTAATGAATAAATACTTTAAAAAAAATTCTATTCATCTGTGCACACAGGTCATACACTTCCCCATAGTTAGCCTAGAGAGTGCGTGAATGCAGATGCACTGTGATATCACTAATGTATCACTAATGTACTATGGCATACATAGGGAGCGAACTCCCTGTGCCGGAAGAGTCGAGAGGATTCCAATGGTGGGAGTACGTCCTCCCGTGTGTGTACACTATTTCACAACAAGTACTCCACGCATCTATGACCAGAGTTCACTAACCACTGAGAGTAACCCTGTTTGGTATAGGATGGGAAAGGTCTTATTCAAAGTGATGAGCTGATCTCCACTAGAGAGTGGGGAAGGACACACATCCTTTTGTTTTAATTACCCTCACACACCCTAGTGGTGTCATGCTTCATCATAGGGTCACCCCGACGCCTAAAAGTCAGGGTGAGCTCAACCATATTTCAGGGAGCTCTTGAATAGATGTGGCCAGGGGGAGTTAAAGATTAAAAACCCGCCGCCAGATCCCAGTATCCCTTTATTTGTGGAACTGACGGGGATATTAAAACAAAGTTAATGTGGGTCAGACAGGATATTTTTGGTCCTACGACCCTAGTGCCAACATGTTTCAGTCCTGATTGGCCATATTGGTCCGGGACTTTCTTCAGGGCAGAGAATATAGTAATCCCCCCTGGACAAAAAGAAAAGGGTGGAAGGCCCTACCCTACTTTTATTTTTAGGGCAGATAGCTGCTCCTAAACTACCTACTTATAGATAATTTATCTATGTTCAGTGTTCACTCCATCTGTAAAACAGAGAAAGGAAAAAAGAAGAAAGAAGATCATAGTGCACCGTGTTTATCAGTACACTTCAAACTTTCCCAAATGTGACGTGCTTCATCGTGCACCCAAAATATCTGAATTGCAGGGTGCTCAGATCACGTCATATTACATATCTACTACAATGCATCTGCAGAAACATATACATTTACAGCTTGGTGGTTAAATTAAGTAATGTGGCGACTTGTGTCGCACAGCTAGCAATATCCACCTGTGCTGGCGTGTGTCCATTCTCCGTGAGAACTCATACCTGTGTCTCTCTCATCAAACTGCTAAAAAACACTATCATTCATGATGCATTTCCTCTCACTCGCATTCACACTCGTCAACCTTACCCCATCTCAGGAGAGTAATCATATCTCAGGGGACTCCGAGACAGGGGTAGCCCTTTAGTCAAACTCTGTTAGATTCCAACATCAGGTTAAGGTGCGTTGAAAACAGCGTAGTGGGAAAAGTGGGAGACAGAAAAGATAGCAATAAGTTGCCATAAGATAAATCTTCTCCAGCGTTATGCCATTCAACATACCTGTTAGTGTAGAGACTAAGGTTGTCGTCTACTTACATCATCAAGGGTCCTGCCCCGCGGTGTAACCTGTTCGGTTCGTGTCCCCGGGCTTGTGCAACTTTCAGCCTGGAGAAATTCTATTAAATGCCTCGCGTGAACGTTGGAAATGCCGGAGGAGCGTTACGCGCTTGCGGCTAAGCGGAAGTGACACACTCGCGTTGAAGGGCGCGTAGTGACCACCGGGGATCATGGGAGATGTAGTCCCTTTCTGTTTATGATCGGGATTAAGGGGAAAACCCGATAACAATTATTTTGGTAATCGTGCTCAACCATTTGGATGTGGCATGCATGTTTGTATACAATATGCTCACGGTGCAATATGATATATCCAAATAGTTGAGTGGATGCTGCTGGCCATACATTTTTTTTTAAAATTTGAGAAAGCTTTATTAAATTCGCATGTGAACAGGACTCTGCCATCAATACGGGGAAATGTCCTGGCTTTATCATGAAAAGTGTGATATTTTCAGGACGCTTTTGTAAAAAAGTGGTATTCAAAACTGTGCAAATTCACACTTATTTTAGCTTTGGGGCTAAACCGCCCAAAAACATGGCAATGCATGAAAGAAAGGGGGATTGGGCTGCAACTATCGAAAAATGCGCTGTGTTTTCATTGGTAGGTCGTTTTTATTAGGTTGGGCAAAGCAATAGTGTAGATGTCAAAAAGATAAGTACATAAACTTAAGGTTAAAGTACCGATTGTGATGTATCGAACGCTCATCTGTTATGAAGTTGATTCCAAGGTATGCAATCATTCAATCCGTTCTCGTGTGTCTTTAACCTATAGACCCATCGCTGTTCACGCTCAAGTAGGTTTTAGGTCTCGCCTAGCATTGCAGCGCATGCGCTACTCGCTCGGCGAGATTTATTGTGAAGGAGGACTTTGAGAAGAGGGCTTGAAGCCCCGCCCCTCATTTTCATTGGAAGGCGTCATCGTTTATGGTAAACGGTGGCCTTCCATTGAAAATGAGGCTTCTTTGTTACCGCCCTTTCGCCTTTTGGGACGGCCCATCCGGACTGGCTCGTCTGCTTTGCGGCTGTTGCAAAGCAATTTCTTATCTTTAGGAGGCGTGTTAGATAAACAAGCCGTGAGATCCAGTCCGGATGGGCCGTCCCAAAAGGAGACAGGGCGGTAACAAACAAGCACTGTTTGGAGAGCTTGTTAAACCTAGGGGATGTTGGGCTAAGGCGTGTCCTCGCGGGAGCTTATGTCTTTCATCCGTGTGTACACAGTAATCCCGGATGCGTGCATGCGGCCATCTTATTACAAAATCGGAGCAGAAAGCGTTTACACCTATAAGCTGTCTGTGGGCGGCACTAAGTCAAACGACAGTTGTGTCTGCAGTCTCCGCAGAGAGGCCAAAGACTGAATGGGCATAGAACACGATTAGGAAACCTTCCGGTGGGATTCAGTGAGGTGACAACGTATCTGTACTGTTCCAGGGCAAGGTGGAGGTATTTTGGCTTCGTTGTACTTGGGCTCGCTTTCTTCTGAGAAGTGACGGTACTCTACAAGTGAAAGTATTGTACCTCTGCTGACAAGTGCAGGTTCTCTCCCTCTCAAAATGAAGACGTGCAGGTACAGTACTGGGCCGGTCCATTTAAAACACTCTTGCTCTAGGGCTGTACCATCCGAGGGCTCCGTAGGTCAGATCGTACCAATGACGCTGGTGTGTGTTCTGGGGTCCAAGTCCTGAGACAGGAAGTACTTCTTGAGGTCAGACTAGAGGCAGGCGGTTTAGGTAGATGCTAAACGGCGATGAGTCCTGAAACCCATCTAACATGTGATATTTACATGTGGATGGACGGGAGGCGGGCAGTCAGTCTTGCTCTCTCCTGAGACAGACCCCTTCGCACATAAACCGCACTGAGCGGGTCGCGCGGGGGCTCATGAACCACGCGGGTGGTCCTGGGAGTGAGCGCTCCAGGCACCAGCCCCCCCCCTCTCTGCTCTGCACGTGGTAGCACCCGAGCCATCTCCGGTGACCCGTGAGTGTCTGGAGAAAGGACTAAGTGGCTTTGGAAGAGAATAGCACAGCCCTCCCCGCGGGGACCGTCCAGTGAGTGGTGAGAGGAGGAGGTCGCGTTGAGAGGGAAGGGGGAGAGGTGCCAAGAGGGAGTAGAGTATTTTTCTCCCTGCTCTTTAGAACCCCTCTCCCTTTCTTTCCTTCGCTCTGTGTTAATCTCATCTCGATTGCCCTCGCGCGCTCTTCGTCCCTCATTCGCCTCTCCCTTCTTCCCCGTTCTAGTACCCTCCCCATCCTAGTTCTCTCTCCGCTCTTGCGCCTCCCTAGTCTCGCGCTCTCACCTGCTCTTGCTCCAAACCCCTTTCGATACCCTACATTCTTCCTTTCTTATTTTCTTTCCTTATGCTCTCCCCATTAGTTTCCTGCACTCTCTCTCACTCAAGTTCTTTTGCGCACTCCTTCATTCTTATCTTCTTTTCTCTTGGGCCCCTTCTTCTTGCTTTACCTCGCATGCTCACTCTCTCTTGTTCATATTCTCACAAATACTATATCTCAGTCTTTTCAGGACACCTTTCATTTTTCAGTATGATAAGTTATCTCACTCCCTCGCGTACTCTCACACCTTCACTATCTAGCTTTCACCAGCTATGTCTCTTATGCTGCATAAGAGACATAGCCGGTGAAAGCTATATAGTGAAGGTGAGACAGAAAGTACTTCCCGAGGTCAGACTGGAGGCAGGCGGTTTAGGTAGACGCCTCCAAGGCCTGAAACCCATTGAACATGTGATGTTACATGTGGATGGACGGCGGGGCAGTCCTGCTCTCTCCCTGGTGCATAAGTTATGCACTGTATCCACTACTACTTTTTCTCTTTTACCCTTCTTCGCATGTTCTCTGCTAATATTCTCTCCCTCTTGCCTTCAACCCCCTCCCCTCACACTGACGTTCTTTCTTTTATACCCTGTCTGACTATAGGAATGTCTAATACTTATGTGCGCTCACTCTTCTGCACTGCCTCATGGTCTTTCAAACACTCCCTTACACTCTAGTTCTTATTTTCTTTTGTACTTCTCACTGTTTTTCCTCTGTTGCCGTCACGCGCTCTCCTTTTCTTTCTCACACCTTCAGTTCCGCAATCTACTTGGAGCTTTTTTTTAAAATTCTCTTGACTTGATTCTCTCACACTCTTTCTCTCGCTCTAGCCTAAAAATTCCGCTCTTGTATTTTCTCTGTCACTCTCTTGTTTTCTTTCTTTCTTTCTTTCTTTCTTTCTTTCTTTCTTTCTTTTTTTTCTGTTTTTTTGTTTCTTCCCCCTCTTATCTTTCCTTCTTGGTCTCATCTTTCTTTCTTTCTTCCCTGTTGCTTCTCTTTCTTTCTCTTTCTTTCTTTCTTCGTTCTTTCTTGTTCTTTCTCTCTCTCTCTGCCTCACTATTTCTCTCTCACACTCTCCCTCTCTCTCTCACACTCTCCCTCTTTCTCTCTCACTCCCTTCCTCTTTCTCTCTCTCTCTCTCTCTCTCTCTCTCTCTCTCTGTTCCCCTCCCTCTCAAGCATTTGCAATGCAATAGGTCTCGCATTTAAGCGAGTTTAAGCTATTGGCATTGTAAATGACAATGCCTTCTATTTATGTTTTTAAAACGAAAACAAAAATAAAAGGCATCGTTATTTGCAATGTCAATAGCTCAAACTCGCGTGAAAGCGAGATCTATTGCATTGCAAATGCTTGTTTTGTTATGTTACCAGTGCCCTGTACCTTTTCAATAATTGTCCACTTTATGTCGGTGTCACTGTGTCCCATTTCTAGGTAGTGAGCAGTGAGTTTAGCGGCTGTGATGGCACGCCTGATGGTACTGCGGTGTTCACTTATCCTTACTTTTATTCTCCTGCTGGTCATACCAACATATTTTAGCTGGCAAGGATATTGGATTAGGTAAACAACGTTATCGGTATTACAATTAGTTTGTGTTCGTTGTTCCCATGGGTATAGCAGGCCTAAATCAATTTGTTTGGAATGCTCTGTCAGCGGGCACACCATACACGATCCACAAGGATAGTGTCCCACTACCGGGGGTTGGTTCCACAGTGTGAGTTGATTGGTCTGTTTCGGTTTATATGTGTTAGTGTGTATAAACGTGTCTCTCAGGCTTTTGTTCCTTCTGAAGGAAAACATTGGTCTCTCAAATGTTAGTTTATTAGATGTGAGAATGGGCCACTTTTTGTTAATAATCTTCTTGATCTGATTTGAGGAGGTATTGTATGTGGTGACACAGATTAATGTGTCAATCTCACTCTTCTGATGAGTCTCTAGCAAGGCTGCCCTGGGTGTGTTCCGTGATCTTTTTCTTGCCTTTTCAATGATTGTTTTAGGGTAAGCTCGCTGTTCCAGTTTCTTTGTTTGGATTTCTGCTTCCTTTTTGTAGTCAGACAGGTCCGCACAGTTTCTTCGGATCCTCAAAAACTGACCCACTGGTAAGTTCTCCTTAAGGGAGCGTGGGTGAGCACTATCGAAACGTAATAAGCTATTTCTATCTGTAGGTTTCGTATATAGTGAGGTAACCACAGTGCCGTCCTTTGCAATGAGGTTAATATCAAGAAAGGAGACCATCTCACTATTGGAAGACCTGGTGAAACGTAAGTGGGGATTAAGATGGTTAATCCACTCTGAGAACTCCGTAAGGCTGGTTGAATCACCTTTCCAAATCACCAGGATATCGTCTATATACCTGTACCATTTACAGATGAAGTTTGAGTAAGGGTTATTCTTCCAAATATGCTGTTCTTCAAAATATCCCATGTACAGGCACGCTATACTTGGCGCGAACGTGCTGCCCATGGAAGTACCATGGACTTGCATGTACATCTGATCCTCACTGTGATATCAGCCTTGTATAAAACCCCTAAATAGAGCAGTAAGCCATTTCCGTGCCATTATAATATATTTGTATGTCCTATTTGTAGGGCATTAGTATGCCCTAGTTTCTTAATGGCATTAATAGTTGCTCTGTGGGCATTTGCTACAGAGTGATCCCAGATCCATAGCACGTATGCTTCCTTTTGCAAGAGATGAGAAGTGGGTGGAGGAGGGAGGTAACTTTTAAAACTTGGCACCCCTTCATTTTTATGCTGCTGGACAAATATGTTGCCATCAATGTTATTCCAATGTCAACACCATTGTGACATGGTCATTGACCTCACTTCACTTGTCGTTCCAGCTTTCTCTCCACTTCACCTTCCATTCAGAAGCAAACATACTATTCTATTAAAATGATTTGAAATGGTTAATGGAAAAAAAAATACACGGTTATTGCAATTGTCTGGCTCCCATATTTAGGTGGCAGCACGTTTTCTTTTTTGTGTTCTCTTTCAGTTTCATAACATATGCTTGCAATAAAAGCAAAACGTGGCCATCACACAAGTTTGGCAAGGACAGACCTATTTGTTTTGGCAGAGCTTGTTGCGAGAGGATTCTCATCTTATCGCTCATGAGGACACATTAAAAGTAAAGATTAGAGGTGAACGAGGACATGGTGGAAGATTGAAGCTAGAGAGGTAGCAGTTATCTGAGTGTGAGGGCCTGCCTGAACGCTAAGAATGGTTTCCACCAAGATCTAGTTTTATTCAGAACATCGGTATTTGGACGGAGGGGTGGTTAACGCATCCAGGTTGATAATTTATGAATATCTAAAGCTCTTATGTGGTTATAATCTGTGATGTCAGACATGCATAGTGCAAAACTGCAGCCAGTAAGTAATAAAAATGGCTGACATTTACGTATTTGCATTGTATATGGGATATACAAGACCGAAATAAATCAACCTTTGCCTTCTAAGGCGCAGTTACAATAATGAATTAAGGCACTGGTTCTGATGGTTCCAGTGACGGATGCCAAGAAAGAAGGAGACCTGGATCTAGCTGAAGGAGAGAGCGGCCTGGATGAAACCACAGTGTTCTTAGAGCAGACTATAGAATAAGGTCAGGTGATAGTAATTCTGTTTGAGGAATAGAAGGCATTTATATGACCTATAACTGAGTGGGACAGGATTGAGAGAGTGTATAGTGCATATATCAAAATTTTAGTGCCAAGCTGTAGTGGCAGTAGTAGTGATGCAAAGCACCATTCGCTTTGTAGAATTATGGGGATTTTAGGTTGTAATCATAGCGCCTTGCAGTGACACATAGCAGTGAGATAAACAGATGTGCGTGACTGGATGAAAGATGAGAAACTACAAAAGGAGAAAGATGTGTTTGTCATTGGTGTAGAGGCGGTAGATGAATCCAAAAGAAGAAACCATGTGGCCAAGGCAGGTGGTATGTGCAAGGTATGTATGGCAAAACAGTGGACCCAGGACTTGGCCTTATAGAGACACCAACTAGTAAGTCAGTGAGTGAGGATAAGTCAAGTCCAAGCTAAATTAGACGTGCAGCTGGAGAGATAAGAGTGAACCATATCAGGGTTGAGCTGAGGATACCTTGAGAGCTGACGGACATTGGTAGAGTGTGGTTGTCACCTGTGTCGAACGTGGCCGATGGATCAAGAAAACAAATAAGGATATAGCTAATACTGACAATACACAAATAGAAGGAGCCGAAAATTTCTGTTGGGAATACGCAGACACACCACTGAAATACACTAAAATCCTGTGTGATGCGGGCTTGATGGTGGCACACAGAAATGTAGCCAAATTGAGGCAGCTGTAAAGTCCTGACAGTGATGGACTGCATGTCAGGTAGATACTGGTATATGATCATAGAAAAATATATATATGTGAAGGTATGTAGGGGATGCCTCCAAAAATATAAGAAAATATGGGGGCCTAGGAGAAAATTAAGGGACACTGTAAAATAAGAGACCTTGTAGAGGTTGGCCTCAAACTAAGAGGGTTATGTAAAGAAAATCACCAGAATGGTCGTGATTGTTAGTAAAAAGGAAATTTGTGTCCTCAAAAGCATCAAAACTCGTATTGCATTTACATCATGGTTCAAGCGCAAAGTTTTGTGCCGATAGGTTGTTTGGAACAAAAACAAAAGTGTTTTTGGGGTTTTTTAGAAGAAAAAAAGGATAGATGGATGATTATGATGTGCTGAGGTGGTGAAGCTGATTGCTTGTGTGAGATTTTAAGGCGTGGAGCCCTCATTGGAGGAGGCGGAAGATGCATAAGTATTGCTGCTTTGAGTATTCTTGAGTATGTGTGAGATCGGAAGGAGTGATTCAGAAGTGAGCCATGGCAAAGGAGAGCATTAGAGGAGCGAGCAACAGGATTAATGATTCATGAACTAAACACAACAAAAGGAGCATGTGCAAGCCAGCATTTTTGATTTACTAAGTATGCTCTGCTAGTGATATGGTGACGTATTCTGACAGCAGAGGAAGAGGAGTCTGAGGAGTAGAAGAGAGTAGGTGGATGAGTGTGGACAGGTTGTTTGGATGGTGTTGATTTAAGGCGAGAAGCATGTTGCGGAGTCATTTGTCAATGGGGATAATTGTGTGGTAGGTTTGCGTGCTGGAGAGAGTAAATGGTTGGAGATACATGTAAGTCATTGAGGGTGGGGCCAAAGCGAGCTGCAGATGCTCTAGAAGAACTCTTTACCTAAACTCTCTTAAATTGGTGTCAGAATCCATATGTCCAGAGGCTTGAGGCACGTTTTGGCAAGGTTCACTTTTTAGCCGTTGTGCAGATAACATGGTGTTGATCAGTAGAGGGGTAGGAGGCCTACATAGGCCTTGACTGCAGCTTCAGATTCTTGCCTGAAAAAAAGTGCGTTTGTGCCATTAATGTGCCATTGACAAAAAGTGGTCAACTTTATAGTTCTTAGTCACTAAATTCTAGCTCTACAGTTTTGTCCATGTTGGGCAGAAATCACTGCATGGCTGTGACAACCGCAAGATTTGTTATTGCCCAACCATGTATGAAAATAAACACTTTTTACACTCTAATCTGTGTTTTTTTTTTTCTATTTCCAGGGCATGGCATTTACTTTGCAGGAGCGACAGATCCTTGGACTTCAGGGTCTACAGCCTCCAAAAATAGAAACGCAAGACATTCAAGCTCTTCGGTTCCATAAGAATTTGGAGAAGATGGATGACCCTTTGGAAAAGTTCGTAGATGTAGCACACATCTGTAGCATGTATAAATATGAATGTTATGAAAGTTATTAACCTAGTGTTAGGGGCACACCTAATGGAATATAGTAAGGTGTGCTCTCATCCCATGAAAGATTTTCGGGACATATTGCTGCCATATCGTTAGTGTAGCAATCTGACAGTGAATATTCTAAACAATCGAGATAAAGAAATTCAGAAGACTGATGCATGATCATGAAGGTTGCTGGTGGCTGTCTGCTGGTTGTCCTGATTTATGATGTTCCCAGAATGGCCCTAGAAACAGTGGACTCAGGTCCTTTTTTCCCTGTTTAAATTTGATTTTAATGTGAAATTGTCAGCTCATTCATCTACTAAGTGGAACTAAAATCTAGTACGGTTGTTCGCATCTTTGACAACAGAAAATCCTACTTGAGAGATATTCTGACCTTTTGGTGTCCATAAGTAGTGATAAACACAAGTCAGAGTCTGTCCTGAGGTCAGTTTGCACTCTGCTCCATCCCCAAATAGATAAGCATACAGGAGTTGTGCAATTGGGTCGTTTTATACCTGTCTTTATTGGAAATTTCAAACAAAACACTCACTGAGCCTTGCCTCTGTATACAGAACAGCATCGCCCGATGAAGCAGTATCATAACCAGCACAATCATCATAATATTAATAATATAATAATAACAAGAAAGTGACAGACAGTGCAATAGGATGTTTTCAACGAGTGAGGTGCATGCCAACTTTGGCATATGAGGAAAACAAAAGGGTGATCGGTGGAAAACTTGAAATAATCTTAGCTACTGATTATTGCTTGGGCTGCAGTCCAGTCGTTTTTTTGCCCGTGTACCTCTCCAGATAAGAATCGCCCTCATGCAGATCAGGCCTGGTCCTTGTCCAACAGCCCAGCCCGGACTGCCTGGTCAGGTCCCCTCTGAATAGTAAACAGGGAACAACCAGACCATAATGGCTTTGGTCTGATTGGGTCTTATCTGTGAGGTTTGGCTTGGTTCTTCACAGAGATTGTGAAACCCATGTCTGGGCATAGCAGTCACACTTTGGGCATCAGACTGAAGAACATAAAAAGGTGAAGTGTGAAATGCTTGAATCAATCCCAGCCTCTGCTAATTATTTTGGAACACATTCCACCCGTTTGTTTTTTGCCCACTGTGACACTCCAGACAAGAATCACTTGCACACAAGTAGGGTTTGGTTGTGCTCTACTTTGGGAAATGAGCTACTTTTCATGAAAAGTTACCATCGTAAAGAGTAACCAGTGATTAAATCAAAAGCCCCAAGAATTTAGTCTATTTGAAAAAAATTTATTTCATCAACAGGTGACCGAAGTTTTATAATGAGGAAATTCAAAAGGATATTTAAAAAAAGACCATCTGCGTGATCTTTATTTGGGTGCTTCGAATACTTGCTTTATTGAAATGTATTTTGTTCAACTGATTTGATGATGAACGCTACCTACTCCTTTGTCCTTCCTCTCTTGTCCCCAAACAATGTGAGATCTGCCACCTAATTGCAGAAACAGAAATGTTTCATGAAACTGTTTAACAAAAGCTGTGTGGATTTTGGCATAGCCTAATAATATTGAGTTTTTCACAACATTGACTCCAGAATGTTGACTAACACTATATCATAAGCAGAGATTTCTATTCTTAATGCCACCTCAATCTATCTATTTGATCTGTCTGTCTGTTATTGTATGTATATGTGGAGTTAAGAATATTAAATCTATAATTACCTGGATTTATTTACCTTGACAGTAAAGTAGTTGTCGATATTCTGGATGCAATGTTTTTTCTTAGGATGATGTGAAAAATGTGATAATGTGTTAGCGCAGCGTATTGTCTGTTCAGATGCATAGCCTTTACAGTTATCGTTATACACAAGTTCATATTGACTAGAAGCTGGTTCTCTCATGCTCAGTATTTTATTCCAGGAAGGCCTTTGTGCAGAGAGGTGTTGACCGCCACCATGAAATATGCATATTTTTTTTAATTAACTCATTTTGTTGATGCCATCCTGAAAGCTGCCCCTTCATATCAAGCAACAAGTAAGCAGCGCAACAATGCAACCTTTGATAATCTCCGTTCCAAACCCACTCTTTCAAAGACTGTTGGTATCCAGAGTAGTGTCACTTAAAATAAGTTTGTCATGGGTAGTTCAGCTTCTTTGCCTCTTTTTGGTAAGAACTTCTGGACTTAAATGCAGTACTTCATTAGCTCATATGTAGAAGGCCTCAGGCTGCTAGATCTGGCATAGTGAAAATTGTCCATGGGGCTTTTTATTTTCCAAAAAGCATTGTTCTGTCATCCAACCTCACTCCTTCGTCCCTGGGAGATATTGCATCAGTATTAGGCTGGTTTGGTCACTGCTGTTACATAATGTGATGCACACAGCACAAAACCCACCAAAAACATCTTATCAATCAGCGCATACCTATAATTCATTCTGCCTTTTTGCCTGAAGGTCCATCATCTACTACCTCTACCTCCCAGACAAATACAGGATCCATATGTGAAAAAACAGGCATGTAACTTTATCCCTAGAAGACCTCCCACTTCAAAAGCACACACTTCTAGATTTTTTGTTTTAATATATGGTTATTATAGGCTATTTTTTGCTTTGCTTCCGGCATTGCTTTTTCCATTTTACTATGGGAGCTTATGGGCAATGTACAAATATATTTATCCATCACAGAACTTTACTGAAAACCTTTGGAAGTAATATTTACAAATGGAGCCTTCAGAGGGAATCTGGGCTATTCATTCCATACATGCTTTGGTTGGCTATTTTCTAGAAAGGCTGAGACCTATGAGGGCTGTTTTTCTAAATCGTAATCCAAGGAGGGAATGGGGCACCTGAAGAAGCCCTTTCATCTCAGTAGTTGGCTGAATCGACCTTTGCCTAGAATATAAAATAAACAAATTACTCTATTCACCACACACCTATGATACAAACTTCTTTATTGGTAAAATAGTTTGTATCTTATATTTGCTCCAAAATCATCACTGAACAACTACTCACTGCTATCATCCTATGCCCTTTTAATTCCTGACCTCACTCTGAACTGCTCTTATATTTTACTGCCAATCACAGTCGGAGTTCATTTCCACACTCAAATTTGTTCATCCATCATAGCCATCGTGTGATCATTTTAGTCCTCAAACCGGTTATTCAATTACTCGCTCAAATTTGGTACCTACCCCCCTTCAAATCTGCTGTTTTCTTACTTTACTAAACAAAAACTTCCAGCTCTTCCCTTGTCCCCATCTGACTGCTGAACACTGTAACATCTTGCTCAATACCTTAGTCTTGTTTCTTGATTTCTATTCTACAGACATGGCACTTTCACTCATAACTAACTTTAACAGAGTCACCTTTCATCCAGCCACTCCTCCTCGATATCACTACGGGTTGACTCTATCGTAAGCTCAGCTTTGTGTCCTCTCCTCTTCTCTTTCTACACCATCTTCCTTGGAGACATCATTACCTTATTTGGTTTCTCATACCATCTTTACATAGATGACGCTCCTCTTTAGCTCATTTCTATTTTTTACCTCTCCTTCAGGCACAAATATACAAATGTCTTCTGCCATTATGAACTGTTTGAGTTTACATCCTTTAATATTGTATTGGTTCAGGACGCGGTCCTACAATTTTCCCTCTTGATCTGCACCCATCTCTGCACCTAAGTTACCTGATTTTCTCTTCCACTGGAAATCATGAAGTTTTATTAATTCCCACTGCATAAATGGAATGGAATGGAATGTTTCTTCACAATCACAGCTACTGGAGTGAAATAATGAGCTTTAAATATAAAAAGGGTCTACCAATTTATCCGTTTCCACACAGTCATAGCACTGATCAATTCATTGGTACTCCGCAAACTGGATTATTGTAATAGTCTACTAGGGAGCCTCCATCCTACATTCCTCCCCCAATTGAGCAAAGTTTTAAACTCTGCTTGAAGGACCTTTTTATATAATTTTTCAAATCAAACCACTTGCTTGCATTATTGCCACAACACTTGCTGGCTGATGGCCAAAAACAGGACCCTATTCTCTGTGATACTATGAATTGCATGCAGAAAACACAGAGTGGCGGACATTCAAGAGAACGTGGCTGGGTACAATCACTGTCATATCAGGTGCTGTAAATTAACCAAACTATCAAGAAGGGCATAAAAGGGTGGACTGTCCTTCCCTGTCATTCAACAGGAGGATTAAAACAAAAGATTTCTGCTGAAACTACTGTACTTATGCCAGTGACTCCATCATCTTTCGAGAGATGATCTAGAACTAATCAGTTGGACAGGCATTTTACAACATTTATTTAGGGAATTGACTTCCAAGAATCAACAAGGCCCCTTTAAAGAAGACTAAAGTAGAGAATGGTCTGGTATTACCATACTTAAAGAAATCTGCTGAAGTCGCACAGTTTTATCATGAAGATAAGTGGCTCAAGGAAAATACTTTAAAAATATTGGTTATTGTGGATGAGCAGGCCATCACTCCCCTGTCACTGAGGAAAGTCCTATTGGGACATGATATAGGGGCTAGAAAAAAGGTGACTTTAGACCATACCTTTGGTACCCAGGCGCCGGACGCCATCAAATGTTGATTTTTATACTGCAGCCCAGCCCAAGTACCAGTCACAATTTAAACCAAACTGAAGTCCTCCAAATTCCAACCCAACTGAGATCCACCAAATTTCAAGTTGTGCTCCCTAAAATATATAAAAGGATGCTCTGAGTCCGGATGACTTGCTTTTTCTTATATAGAAATAAACAAGATTCCATTCAAAGCCACTGCAGGGGACCTGCCTAGTGAATTAAAATCTAAATGAAGCATTCAAAGCACCTATTCAGTGGTGACTACTAAGATTCAAAATTTACAAAAATAAGATCTAAGAGCCAGCAAGCGTCTACACAGGCCCGGTAGAGACGTAACACAGACTTTTCCCCTGGAATATTTAAAATCATGTAGACAAGTGGGAATCAAAAGGTCTATAATACTTTCCCAATTTAATGAGCAAGAGAAATTGTAAAAGTTTGAAGATGTACACTAACAAATTGATGCACCTCACAAACATTCCTATGCATATCTGCAAATGAGGCACTAGGTTCTGCCAAAAACATTCAGTAAGGAGAAATGTAACTAGATCCTTAAATCCAGTGTTTGGATTCAACCACATATAATTATGATTTCACCCTCTGTGGAAATGTCGATGGAAATTGACAATTGGGTTTTTATATAAAGTTCCTGGAAAATAAAACATTGAAAGCCAACTGGAAGGAGCTGTTGTGGAGGGTGTAATATAAAGATGTGCAAGCACTGCCATATATTTTGATCCTACCCTAAGATAATTAACAACAACAACAACAAGAAGTCTACACTTTGAAATAGGCCACATCTTGGCCGGTCACCATGTGTATGGTCCTTTCCCTTTGGGTCATGGGCAGCTACAAACTTGAATACCTGTGAGAAGTACCTCTGGAGATTGCTGGTAGCCACTCCTAACAAAGCCACAACATAAAAGTGGAGGCCTGTGCGAAAGGCCTAAAAGCAGTGGAAGCTCAAGATCATAGAAATGGAAAGAATAACTTGTGATACGCTTAAGCAACCTGTTTTTCAGGGAGATTGCATCATTGTGACTCCCAACAGAGAGGTGAAGGTGTAAATGTATAAATAAGGAAGGAAGAAGGGAGTTACAGGATCCAGAATTAACAGTGAAATGACTCAGGAAAATTGGCTTCTGCATATCAACCTTATAATGGAATGCTTTCCCTAAGCTCTTCTCTGCAAATTAAGACAAAGAACCTGGACTAAACTAGAAGAGTGGCTCAAATGAATGTTGTTCCTCACCTAGCCCCACCATATATACTTGGACTAGGAGATTAAAGATTGTTTCTGTGGCCGTCTCTTCCACATATGCCTCTAAATGTTCCTCATGTATTTTAATGACACTCCACAGTTTAAAGTTTACATTTGTTTTTTTTTTATGGATTTTTGTTACTACCCATTCTTTCTGTACAGACCATCGGCCTCAGGCTTGGCTGTTTTATACTAGGATCATGCCCACTTCAGTTATTTCCCCCATTTTTCCGTCTCCACTACTCGTATAGCCCCTTTACAGCCTCCCTTTACATTACTACTCCTGACCCCACCCCACTCATCCATCCGTAAATGAACATTATAGTCATATGTGTTGATTTCAGATTTAAACTGACTGTCAAGTTACATTTTTCAGTGCCATGAGGGAGTAATGAAATATTGATATTGTTGATGCCCTCTTTGTTATATTCACTGTTTCTCGTCTTCTGCTTGTTTGCTCTCTTTTAAAAGAGGAGACAATGTGAATGAAAAAGAATAATGTATGTGCAAGCACAGTAAATCCAATTGTTGTTGAAGTTGTATGTATCTTTAATGCATGCCTTTTGTTAAGGAGGTTGGTGGGATACCAACACGCCTCTTGGCTTGCCCACATCTTAGCTATTTGGATCATAGAAATCACACTTTTGGGTTGGGAGTTAGATGTCCAAAAACATAGGACTTTTTCCTCAAAACATAACCACGCAGATTGACTCAAAAGCTGTTTGTCCTGTTTAATGTTCATAAGGCAAGCGACTGAGGTGCAACATGTGCTGCTTGTTTCTCTCCTCTTCATGCTAAGAAAGGCTGTGTTCTTTATAATATTGTTGATAGTGAATGTCATGTTATGGGCAAAAGAACAGTACTTTTTGTTTGTAGTGTTGTTTACATAATGGTCTTCAGTTAAACATGCACTTAACTATTTTGCATTGATATAGTTACCTCATATCATGGGAAAAAGCTAAAGACCTTTATTGTTAAAATTCTTGAAACGGATTTTAATTTTGGAAGTAAAAACTGAATTGTACCTTGCAATGACTGGAATATGAAAGGCACAATATAAAATTAAGCTACACAGATGTCAAAATTGTTTTCAAAATTGTTTTCCTCCACATTTTTTTGTTGGTTTAAACTGGACAACCCACATGAAAATGCACAGAAAAAACTCCTCCGTGCTGGAACCTTCTTTTGAGGTTGTAAATTCCTGTAGAGGAAGTGAATGCTTAAACGCGGATTCCCAGCATACATGAATATCCATGTGGTGGTTCCAATGGTGGATCACTGCAGAAATGCTACTAGTGAGCAATACTGGAAGTCCAATCATTCATTATAACTGTGCTTCAAGTGTGTGGTGAAATAAACATCTATGATACTGAACACTTTAATGTTATTCGTTATTTAGTCTTTGTGCAAAGTCTGCATAGAGGGTCTAGGTATAAATCTACTATACAATAATGATTAGGTGTTTGAAACCATATTACTGATATATGCAGCAGTACTGCTCTTCTATGCCTCCCTCCAATCGGAAAAGCTGGCTTTGGCTTTGTTTCCGACAGCAGAAAAAATTAATGCATATCCATCAGTAAAGGATCAATGACCAAACAGAAGAGAATTCAACTCTGACGTGTTTCATAACTGCTGAAAAGTTCACTGTGTTTAAGGTTTATCAAAGTTACCATTAGATAGAAGTTTACCTGCTTTTCATTTCGGGGAAGTCAATGAGTAGTTAGTGCCTTGAAATACTGTGTTGACATCTGTGAAGCTTGTGCATCTGTTTCGTTACAATCGGGTTATTTTGTGGACTTGAGGAAGACATTTCATTTGAGTGCAAATGATTTCTTAATTCACTTATGTAAATACTGGATCAGTGTACCTGTGATATTCTCACCTAACTTAATTTTATTATGCATGTTTTTTAGGTACATCTATGTAATGGGAATCCAGGAGAGAAATGAAAAGTTGTTTTATAGGGTGCTACAGGACGACATTGAGCGATTGATGCCTATAGTGTACACTCCAACGGTTGGTCTAGCCTGCTCACAGTACGGACACATCTTCAGAAGACCAAAGTAAGTGCCAACCATTGCCATTGAAATTTTTAATAATAGGTAGTTGCAAAATTGCATCAAAAAACCTTAGAAGGCATATCACCGTTCTTGGTAAACCGGTTTTGCCTGCTGTGAAAATAGCAGCAGCATGCCACTCATTTACAGTACTCAACCCTTACAACATGTGCCAAGAATCCTGGAGTTTGGACCTAACATATACGTATATTTGGTGACTCTTACTTTGCCGATGCATAAATCAACCACCATTGCGATACATGAGCATTATTGTCAAATATTTTGATCTTTTGAACGTTTTTAATAATACAAATTTGTTCAGCCTTATTTAGGCACCTTTTGTGTGTTTTATCTTGCTGAGTATGGACACAGATTACATAGTGAAAACTACCTCATGACAAGCATTTATTTACGTTTTATGGGTTACTTTGCTAGTGTTTCATCTCCACTTAAACATTATTGAAATGCACATGCCGCCTCCACCTAAAAAGTGTCCATAGAGAACAATGGGGAGGCCAAACTCAATGGTAGTATACAGGGAGTGGATGACCGGGTCCTATACACCTTTTTAGGCTGACCACAAGGGAGCGCTTGTCATATAAACTCTAGTAGTTCGCCCTGATCAACAGTTTCATCATCCCACCCTTTTTGATGAGCTAAAAGTCTGTCAGCAGGCAGTATGCTGTGATTGCAGAGGGCTCCACAAGGTTAAATAAGTTTCATTTGGGGCTCGACTGGCACACTGAGTTTGGGTGTCCAAAGATCCCAGTTGGACAAACTTGAACACTCTAGCCACCGATATCCTCTCGACACTGGGATCTTCTTACCAACTACTTTCACCGTCAGGTTCTATGTTTCGACTTAATCACTGCTATGGAGCTTGAAATTCTTTAGCGGCAAGGATGGAAGCTACAGCCAAGCAGGGCTCCATGATGTTGTATTACTTCTGTATGACGTCCAGCAGAAGCTTTATTTCCCGCTGCAAAAATCTCTGATTAAGATAAACCAGAGAATCATGCCTGCATAGGTTGTGTGTTTCTTGGGTAACCTTGGTACGTTGACTGTAGAGGTTGGAAAATGTCTCCCAGAGCCATATCTGCATGTTGATTCCTTCTACAAAGGTGTTGTATTGTCCAGGATTTCCTTGTGTACTAGACAAGGACAGCTTTCCTCACCCTTTGAGAATCACTCCAAGAGTTTGGTTACAAGGGAGAGCAGGATACAAGACTCCACTCCTCTCCCAGACGGAAAGCAAGCAGACTTGCTATCTTTCTTCTTGCCCCATAGTGTTCTGAGTTCCAGGTGGTAGGAGCCCCCAGATATAGTAGTAACTCGTCAATGGTTGGTCCTTAGCAACTTCCCACACTGATCCATTCCAAACTTTTCAACAGTTCTTCTATATTACTGCTTAAACAATCCCAGAAAGCTCTATCCCAAACTTTTCCATGATGCCGGAGCTGTTCCAGTCCTGCCACGAGATGGCCAGTTAAAATGAGTTAATTTCCCTGCCATCACTCTGTGCGGGAGTCAGGTGAAAGAAGGTAAATGGTATGGGTCTGTTCCCAATGCTTTGTGTACCCATTCGGCATCATCATCGTCCCCTTCCCATAATAACCTTCAGATAAAAATAGGCCGATGTTCTTGTATTTAATCTGCCCAGCCTTCTCGCCAAGTATCCTTCAGCAGGCCAGCTGCCACAAGAGTAATGTGTTTTTTTCCTCCAGGAAGACCCTGATGAGAGATGCGTACACTTAATCCAGGTTAGCTCTGGACTGGAGAAATCTAATCACTGTAAATTAACTGTCGCTGCATGAGGGAAAAGCCTCATAGAGACAGCTTATGGACCTACAGTGTCATTTATACTACTACTTTAAGTTTAACAATAATTTACATTTTCATTAACTAAAAAATGCATTGAAGATGGATTTTCTAGGTTTTTCACAAGCAAAGTTGCAAAAATATGAATTTTGTAGATTTAAACAGGTCTTACATATGAAAAGGCTGCTTCAGTCTCTGCAGTTATTAGTACTTTTGAATTATGTTACTGCAGAGATATGCCAGCTACATATTTGGTATGTCTCACTGTACAAATTATGCCTTTAAGCTTTGTGGACTCCAAGGCATATTTTATATTTGCTTAGTTAGCATTAGAAGCTTGATATTTAAATATATCAAAAAGATTTATTATTCTTGCAGCAGAGTGGCGTGCAGCTGCCAGGGCTACTAAGACAGCATTGTTCCATGTTTAAGTATCTCCTGTGAATATCAAAAAGCCACACTGAGGCCCGCATGTTATATTTAACTTTTATGCCACTTTTGTAATTTGTAATTTTCACACATTTGTACTGTGGCCTTACCAAAAATGTAACCAAGCCAGTTGGTGTTAGTCTACTTATTGTCTTGTTTCAGTGGTCAAAGCTTATGCACTCGGGGTGTTTACTAGCTTCCAAGTGTCCACACTAAAAATATACCAGTAAACCCAGTAAAAAAACTAAATTAGGATCTATGCTAAAGGAAGCATTTTTCTACACTATTCAGATAGACATTCATGAACACTGGTAACACTTTATAAAAATAAAGAAACATTCTCATAGTAACAATGTTCTTCATTGTTACAGAAACTGCATAACCTAATTGGCTGCAATTCCTCAGTGTGGAGAGTTCTTGTCTCTTACTTTCTCTCTCATTTGATTGCAGATACAAAGATGTCAAAGAAAACTATAGAAATGGGATGTGTAACCCTAAACATGCAACTACTGATATAAGGAGGTAGAATATACAGAGCCATAAGCTGGAATGGTGACCTCCCTGGTTGGCAAGGTCGCTCTGAACAGGTGGGCAGTAGGTCACCGTGAGAGAGATAATTTACATTTAGATGCTGGGAACAGAAGGGAATACATTACATGCAGAAACAGCAAGAGGTCATACCAAGGAAGTGAAGATAACTTTATTTAACCATGGTGCAGGGGGACGTTTTATCCACGAAAGCGGCAGAACACCAAGGATGCCTTAACTGACCTTGCGGTGGAGGAGTTGGGAGGTGGCGTTTTAAAGGGGACGTGGATGCAGGAAAGAGGAACCAATGAGGGAGGTGGGAGGAGGAATCAAGGAGGCATTTGGAAAAACCACTACTAATACAGGAACAGGAGGCAGGTCTGGAGAAGAGATGGGACTAATAACTTTAAAACCCAGGGCTTCTCCAGTAGAGATGGATACAAGCTGTCAGGCAACACCTTACCTAAAGTCCCTCTTTCTTACAAGTGCAAGGATTTGCGCCCCAACAAGATTTAGGAAAAAGTCAGAACTGAGATTTAAGAAAAAAAAATTACCCAAAGGGGAAAAGAAAATGGTACTGATTTGCCTCCTGGCAAGGAAAACCCTTGATCAAGAGGACAGGATTCGGTTGTGGTCTGCGGGAAATAAAAGAGGCCCAGATACAAAGATTGATGCTGTAAAGCTGAGACTGGAAACTGTAGTCAAGGAAAAGAATGAATCTTGGGAAGTAGTAACTGAGTAAATTGTAAAAGAACTTGTATAAACTGATGATAAATGTGGTTGACTGTGATTCAGCAATCTAACACCTGGCAAACAATGAGAACATTGATGTAGCATTTGTGGGGAAAAAAAACTCTGAATCTTTGCAAACTGGGATTTTAAAGAATTAAACCCCTCATGCGGGGCTGAAAATTAAAGGGCCTTCGCCCTAACCCTTTGCCTCCCACCCTCTAGTCTGGCAGTAGCTGGGGGGGTTGGTGGGCTGGAGGTTCCAAACACACACTAAACTTGCTAAAGGCCCTGTCCATGTCCAGCCATTGCTAAACAACAAGGGACACTGTGTTAATGGGTCAGTTTTTATTGGCCCCTGTCCACACAAGTTGTTCCAGCCTTTAAACTCAGGGACACTAGAGGAGGGTAATCTGAGATGAGATTGCATAAACTATAAGCCATGGAGAGTAAGTGCATCAAGCAACACCATGCATATCAACTCTCAAAGCTGTGGAGGAGCACGCATGGTGTGTGTGTCTGCTACACTGCCCTACTATAGAAAAAAATCTGGATATTCAGAGTTCACTGTAATCTTTGGTTTCCAAATTATGCCTTTCAGAAATTAGAATATTATGTAAGCGGGTATCCCTACCAAAATGTTTTCAGTATGGGAAAAAGCTCTGAGGAAACTTTTAGTTCAGTCTCTTTCTTGTCATTAGCAGGTTAGATTATTGTAATTCCGTCTTTGGAGAGCTTCTGCCTTTTCTTTTTTACAAATTGCAGTTCACTGCTCGACTCATCCTAGGCCTTAGCAGAAATACCAGTATTTCTGCTCACCTTTTCTCCCTTCGCTGTACATGCTGTATCTTGAAAGCTTTATGCTTTTGTCACAATTCCATATATGGCTCTTCTCTCCCTATCTGCCCTCTAGACCTCATTGTTTTTGTACGCTACATCTGATGAACATCCCAAAATTTACGAGGTTGCTCATGGTATGCCAGTCCTTTTTTGTGCTAACCTCACAGACTTGGAATGACCTCCCGCTTGTAGTAATTCCTTTCAGCACCAGGGCACAGTTTTGGATATTTGTGTGCTTTTCAAATTTTAAAATCTAATGAAATCAAATCTATGAGAATGACCTAAATCCTTACCTACTGAGGATGCTTGTCCAGGGATAAACATAGCACCTATACTGGCTCTCTGGAGGTCTAAAAATTACCAAGTGCCAAGTTGATGGTAGGAAAGTCACGTCTGGTCTCTTATACAGTCCTGGTACTCAGGGCAGGCTTCTAGGCACCAGGTCCCCCTTTAGCCAGGTCTCCTGCAGTCCATCCACTCACAATCCGATGGATCGTCTTAAGAGCAGGGAGCTCTTTTTCCTTGTGTCTGAACTGGAGAAATCTTATACTCAATTGTGGCAATTAACTTGTGGAAATCCAATCTTCTTTTACAGCACTTCCACTCTCCTTTCTACTGCAGACCTTTGCAGAGCCCCTTATTCACGATGACTCTAGCATTCTCCCCCTTTCAGGAGCCTAATATTCCCTTTTAGGCACACATCTGTGGAAATGAAGGAACACCCCCCTCTTCCTGTGTTGAAACTAGTTTTACCTTTTACGGTGGACAAAGACTGAAAAGTTTCTGAGGTTCATTGGGTTCTGTTCCTGGCATCCCCATTTGGTATTTCCACTTAAAAGGAAGGACCTTTTATGGCAGTTGCTTTTCCATCCACCCATCCCTGTACCTACCAAGTTGGCATACCCATAAGTGGCCACTGCTTACACCGCTTCAGCCTTCCTGCTTCCAGAGGCAGATGTGTTGTCCAGGAGCAATGCCTAATCTGGGAAACCACTTCCTCGCCAGCTTTCCATATTCGTTCTGGAAAGTTAAATGTGCCAGTATATATATATATACCAACAAACAGTCCTGAGCAGGGGGCGCACAATCCAGCTGGTGCACACGGCGAAAACAGGACCAGTTTTCGCACTAATATTCTCAACAAATGAAAAAATACGTGGCACTCTCCTTGAATATTTCAGTTGTTTTATTTAAATCATCTCTTGATTGATTGATGATTTAAATAAAACAACTGAAATATTCAAGGAGAGTGCCACGTATTTTTTCATTTGTTGAGAATATATATATATCACAAACAACCCTACTCCACAAAGAAGAGCACGCACACGAGGAGTGCTGGGTATCAAAGGCACTTTTATTCCATGAGGTCTCCTCCGACCCGGCAACATAGAAACGCGTATCGGCTGTCACAGCAGCCTTCCTCAGTCTGATACTCTCCATTATTTAAAAGTCTTTTATACTCTGTCACATGAATAGACATAGAGAACACATTGCTAAAAAAATTAAAAAGACACACACATATATAAGTGAATAAATGTAACTGAATATATAAAGCTGAATAAATATAACAGGGCGCGCTGAAGCCTTCATGTGAAAATGCAATACGAAAGAATGGTGGTCATAATATTAAAATAATCGTAGTAGCTTGAATGCATAGTGCATGGTGCCTATAATTGCACCCTTGTCCGCATACTGCGTCATGACATCACCACAGTATCCCTGCATAACGCGCTCATTTAATGAAATGCATATCAGCTATATCAATAACACTGAATTTTAAACAAATGTGGAAATAATCCATATAAATGACACAATAACGCAAGCATTCATCATGTGACACATTTTTTATAAAACGACAGTTCAACAAACTGCGCAAATAAAATGCAAGAGGGGAGTAGATTTTCGTTTGCAGCTGTCCCTTTGGTTTAATGGGAAACCTCATACAGTGATGCTGGAAGCTTTACCAAAAGTTGATGATGTGGGGCAAGTTGGAATACCGGGTTATATATCAGCGTCTGTCTTGCTATGGAAGTCATCGCCCCGAGTGTATCAGGAAGCTCTGCTGTAACTCCACAATACGAGACAGACCGCCCTCGGGACTACCCGTCCCACAATGCCTCATTTCTGTTAGATCCAAACTGCATGGATTGGTAATCAATCTGCTAACATCAAGAGTGCAACTCACATCCAAATAGATCATCAAGTCCTCGCCTACGATGGAGCTGGGCACCGACAGTGGGACTGGCCGAAACAGCGGTGGTGTTGTGGGACCCTACTACTGTTTGCTGGGATTGCTTTGCATCAGACACAGGAATTGGAATTTTATGGACATCAAGTCGCCACTGTGAGTTTTAACCTCCTTTTGAACTTGGATAATTGTGTCCCTGAAATGAGTTGTTTTCGAGTAGAGAGCCAGCTGCCCTCGGAAACATGTGTGCTTACAAGGAGTGCTTTGAATAACTAAGTGGTAGACTGTGCCAGCAAAAATGTTACACAAACTGGCAAACATGCGTAACTCTGGATTTTAACCAAACATTATTGTGATGCCTCTGCTGACAAAAACGAGCTTTAATCCAGCCCTGGTTTTAGACACATTACAAGGCATGATGGGACTTTTTTGCACTAAAACGAACTGTAAAGCATAAATCTAAAGAACACAGTTAGTAAAATACCGTCAAGGAATGTTATTTGAAAAGGGCTTACTCTGTTGTGTTTTTCATTATATGCAAACCTGGTTGTGCAAGGATATATGTTGTTAATCTGCCCACGAGCCCGTGTCTTGCCAATAACTGTTAATTGGAGTGCGTCTTTTATTTTGATTGCATAGAGGCTTTAAAAGGAAGCATCTAATATGGCGCATGTTAGGTCGAGAAAGGCAGCTTGACTGCCGAAACGCCGTCCCTCTTGTGTTCCAACCTGTGTCAGCTGCAAATGATGCAATAAACGGGAGAAATACCCACAACTACGAGTGCAGGCTCCTAAATCAGAAGAAGGTTTGGGGGATTTTCTTTACATTTCAAAGCGCTAGCGGTAGCACTTTTTGCCTTTGCACCACCAGCGATCTGGCAACACGCCAGTATTACCGCAATTTTGTTTGGAATATATATATATATATATATATATATATATATATATATATATATATATATATATATATATATATATATATATATTTCTGATTACTATGCCATAGCATGCAGAGTCCTAATGACAAACAAGAAACATGGGGGATACTACAGAATGTTGTCATTCCATACAGTTCTAACTTCTGTGGCTCACCTCACCAATTTGGGATTTCTATGAAATGGTTTAAACATTCCTGCGCAACAGATCAAGTGGTAACAAAGTGAATCCTAGTGTACTAATCTGTTAAATGGTCTTGATTCAGTACTCGCTTTAAAGGATACATATCTGAGGGCTGAGATTTGCTGTACATTCAGGTGTGTCAGTAGGTATCATTGCGTTTGTCTGATGAAAGCAATGCTTCCCTTGAAGTGAGATTTGAGGGCTTGCACCCTTGAATGAATATTACCCTGCAAAGGGCATACATTTACAATGAGTCGATAAACAATTGTAAAGGTACCATGTTGTATCTTTACGAAGATAAAGTACCATTCAGATTTTAAACTAAAGTGTGGTTACCAAATGTAATGTTTTACTCTTTAAAGTAAAAAAAAAAGATCCTCTGGCTCTGAATGGCCTGTTGTCTCTTACATAAAAGAAATATGATGACATTCCAAGCCTCTGCATGGGATCTGCCTAGATAATTAAAATCTAAATATATCCTTCATTTCAGCGCTCAAACAAAGTATTTGTTGTTGAAACTAAGAGAGTAAAACGAAGATCCAAGACTTATAAAAATAAGAACTTTGACCCAGCAACCAAGATTGTCCGCTATCTGATGCTGTTCATTTCAAGAAATGTTTCTTCAACCATATCAATATATCAGATGGTGGGAAATTAAAGTCTAGGCAGGTAGGTTTAGAATTGTGCACTTTCATTAAGGTGAGTGGTCAGTAGTCCGAACCTTTCCCTTAAAGCACCCTTGATCCTGACAAAAGAGCTCTGCTGAATCCTAATACAGTAAAAAGATGCTTTTATTTTAAAGGCTCCAGAAATTGTTGTCATTCTTTTAATGATATTGAATACAATTAAACACTGGTAGTCTGTTCTTCCTTAAAAGCCGCCTTCTACTTCCCGTCTAATTTGCTCTGGGTGATTTTTGGCTAACTGCACTACAATACTTTCATTTTTATTTTCCCACTATTATCCAATGAATTCTTCAGTTGAAGCTTCATCATTATTTGTGATTCTTTAATTTAAATAAAATGACCTTAACTTTTGTAAACATGAATGGATTCCCATTTTGTTACTTAACCACTCAAAACATATAATTTGATCTATAGACCTTCCTGTCATGTACTTTTAACTTTAATAGGCTATGGATTGTTAGGAGACCAACCATCAAAGCCTGGTTAAATATATCTTGCCTGAATTACCGTTGAGAACGTCATCTGTTTAATCAGACAATTGTCTGCAGTTCACAATGGGCATCTCTAATGTGCATGCATAAAGTTAATATCAAGTTAATCATATTGAAACACTGATTTAAATTTCCATGCCTCCAAACTCTGCATAAGTTTAACTCACTTACTATAATAATAATAAGTAGAAGAAGAAGCAGAATTGTCGTGTTTTTATATAGCACTTCATATCATTATCTATGAGCATAGTCTATAATAGGTGCTCAGCAGTTCTTCAAAGTGCTCCACCCATCTCTGTTGTTAACCTTCGTTACCCATGATTGTCTTCCCTGCTTTGTCTTTAACAGGTCTTTCTGGCTTGCTGTATCTGCCGTAGAGTTTCCGTGTTATGTAGTAGAGTTCTTTCAAGTTTCTATGGCTTGCTGCTTCCTGGGCTTCTGTGGCAAGACCATCGATGAATCTTTGTTTGTCATTGAATGGCTGTGTTTAAATTAGGAAAGCACATTGCACATCCAGGAATAATGCTAAAACGCTTTTAAAATTAAAAAAAAAAAAAGTGTGTTGCAAAAAGATGAGGAAGAATGCAAGTACTTGGTACATGCTCAAGGGAGGAGCTAACACAGGAAAGGAAGAGAAGCCTATGAGAGCAAAGCAATTGAAAGACTGGAAAACAACTTGTGGTATGCTGTGGGTGGGTTGTAAGCCCACTGAATTGTAAACAATACGTGCTGCAGCACAGCACGTGCTGTGTAGGCACGACCTAAAAAGGAATTGAACAGCGTCTGAATGCAACTATTCCTTGGTGATTCAGAGTCCCCACCCAGAATAAAAAAGCAGGTAATTCTTGACCGTTTCATTCCTAAATATGTACCTTTTTATGTTGCTTTTTACTCTACCTCTAATAAGAGGCGTTCACATACTACCTCTTCAGTATGATGAAAGTTGATACATACATGCGTTAAGATCAGGTATAAGTAGTTAAAATGTTGAAGAACTTCTATACCTTTCTCAGTATGGCATCACTGCTGAGAGGTGCTGGCACATTCTCTCTCTCTGCCTATCAATATGCATTAGATCTGCTCAGTAGGTTAGTGAGTTCAGACTCCACTGACAACAAATCCTTGCCCTTGCTGTAAAGACTGTTTAACTTGAGCAGGTGGTTGCCAGTGGGGGCCACCAGCACTTATTCTCCCACTCCAAACATTAAGCAAGAAAGAGCAAGACAGGGGGACAAATACATATTGGAAAGACGGAGGAAGAATAAGACGGACAACCCATCACAAAGATGGAAAGCAGGGACCAGCAAGAGTTTGATAAATGGGCAGGGAGTGTCTGGTAGTGGCTTAAAGAGGTATGAGGTGATATAAATCTATGCAGCTTTGGCATTCCATGCACCAACATTTAACTGCACCGGCTACAGTGTTCTGAGAAGAGCTTTGAGCACCAGCACTGATTCTTTTACAAATTAAGCACTGCTGATAACATGTGAAACGTTCCTTCGCACACACAAACCCACACACACAAAGCTCCTTTTGAAAATACATTTTACACACTAAAGCTTTACCCATTAAGAAAACAGCACCCTCCACCCCCACCCCAGAACAAATGATTTTGATTCATGCTGTCCTATTTTAAGTGTATGGCAGTGTTTTTAAAAATATATATTGCTTAACTGGAGATTACTTTTATTTTATAGTCATGGCATGTACAAATCATTTTCATTTCTTTGTGTTTCAGAGGATTATTCATTTCAATTTTAGACAGAGGTCATATCAGATCAATTTTGGACAACTGGCCAGAAACTGATATTAAGGTACAAATTCCAGTCCTTTGTTGCTGTCAATTGGTCGTGTGTCTGCATGTTTCAAAATCATAACACGGTTGGCCTTGGAGTCTTCTGCCGGCATATGCAGAGTTTCACCACAGTTAAGGCACTGTTAATCTGAGTCTTTGGCTGGGGTGTTAGGGGATTGTCAGCTCAGTTGGTGATACCAACATGGGGAATAACCCCATAAACAGTGCATGGTTTTCATATTAACACGGACATTATGAAACTCTTAACAACTTCATTTTGTAAAAACCTCATCATTTTGGTGAATGCAGCTCACGGCATTATCGTAGGGTCATTTTCAACATCTCCAAATCAATATTCTAATACATAAACAAAACCAGGTTCTAGCGCCATACAAGGAACTGAGCTCTGATCAGACTGGTATGTTTATGGGTCCTAAACTCAGGTTAGTGTTTATGTGGGAAGAAAACCTTTGGCATGCAGATTCTTGTCACCTGAAACTTGTGTTGAGGTTAGACCCATCTCACAATTTTTTGAAGCCATCAACAAAGTAACTTTTTTTGTTCATCCTTCACCATCACCAACTTGCCCTCAGACTCTCATCAGCTTCATATACCAAGAGAACTAATAGCTCACCTCACCAACAACTTGGTACAAAACAATGCAGCAGTGTTAGAAATCGGGTTACTGGTTGATTGGGGAGTGAGTCCTGGTCAAGCAGCAACCACAATCCTAGTCAGGGTAGGACACAAGCATACTCCAAATTATTCTGTGCTCAACCCCCTGGTAGCTTGGCACAGAGCAGTCAGGCTAAACTTTGAGGCAATATAAGGTATGTGTGCAACACTTCAAACAGTAAAACAGTGAAAATACCACACAAAAAGATCCCACACTAGGGAACAATAGGGCTACATTTAATAAATAAAACAAGACCAAAACAACAAAAATCCAATTAGTGGAACCGGAGTTACGAATTTGTAAAGAATAAACTGCAGTATAGAACCTAAAAGCATAAAGCGCCAACCGCGGCTATCTGGTCCCACTGGAACGGGTCAAAGTCAAATGTTCAGGGTGACCGCGCTGGAGACCGGGTCAGATACAGTCCCAGATTAGTTCCGCGGAAGTATTGCCTTCTCAAGTTTTGTGCCAAGAGTCCCGTTTATGTTGGAGAGGATCACCGGTAGCGAAGAGCGTCGTGGGTGGCAGTCGGCGTGGCACGAAGAGCAGGCCTGGTGTCGTGGGCGGGCTGGAGCTTCGCATTGGCGGTCTGTTGCCGGGGGACGATGCTGCTGTATGAAGAGACAGGCTTCCGGCAGCTCACACTGATTTTTTCGGTGTGGTTCCGGTGCAAACGGGACCATCGTGGTCACAAAGACCCCAAAAGCTTGAATTTAAGAGTTAAGGAGCCACACCAAAGGTCCAGGACCTGAGGGGCACTCTTTGGAGTCAGGACCTTGCTGAAGACGGGTCCAGGAGCTGTCGGGGAGCATGTTATGTCCCTGAGGCTCAGATCAGGAGGCCAGCAGACTAGCCCTTTGAGTCATTTCGGGTCCTGGGTTCAGGATGGAGTTGCAGGTCCAGTTCTTCTTCCTCAGTCAAGAGGGCAGCAGGCTACAGGTCAGCAAAGCAGGGTAGCAGTTCCTTATAGAGCAGAAGGCCAGCAGAGTGGCAGTCCTTGTAGAAGCACAGCAGTCCTTGTTCCTGGCTGGGTGTCCACAGGTCCTGAAGTGTACTGAAGAGTTGGTGTCTGAGGTCCCGTTTTTATACCCGGCTGTCCTGGACCTAAAAGGTAGGAGAAGCTTCTAGACAGTGTCTTTGAAGTGCATGGAATTCCCTACCTCCCCTGCCCTGGCTCCAAGCTGGCTGAAGTGACAAATCAAGGTCATTAAGCCCTTTGTGTGGAGACAGAACACAGCCTATTCAGGTGTAAGTGAGGCTGGGCGTAGCTCCTCCCTCCAGTCCTGCCAGTCATGGCCCATTCAGTCACACCTAAGCACCCACTGTGTGTGGCTTTCTAGGAGGAATACACAGAGCCCAGTTGCCAACTACACCCAGTCATGGGACCAGAGATGGGCTGCAGGCACCAAATGGCTAAGGTAAGAAAACGCCAACTTTCTAAAAGTGCTAAGGCAACAAATGATGGACGGAATGCTGAATAAATCGAACATTCTCCCCCAGTCGAGAGATCTGGATTAAATCCATTGTTCTTTTGCTCACTACGCCATCCCAGATTGGACCCAGCCGTATGCAAATCAGTCTTGACCCTGCGCCTCCTGGGGACAGTCCAGCCTGAACTGCCAAGCCGGGTCCTCCCTGGACCGGAAACAATCATCCTGGGACTGGTTTTGGGGTATATCACCCCTCATCAGCCAGGCTAGCTTGAATACAGTGGCACAGCGGGCAAGGGAAAATCCAGTGGCACAGCAAGCAAGGGACACACGTCTGGGCATGCCCATCCCACTTAGGACGAAAAGTGCTGTGGCAACAAATGATGGGCGGAATGCGGAATAAATCAAACATTCTCCCCCTGTCAAGAGATCTGGGTTAAATCTGGGGTGGCATGGTGAGCAAAAGAACAATGGATTTAACCCGGATCTCTTGACTGGGGGTGAATGTTTGATTTGTTCTGCATTCCGTCCATCATTTGTGTCTTTTGTTTTCTAAAAGTGGCTTTTTCCGAACTGTAATTTAAAATCCGACTTTACCTTAAGTTAGGATTTTAAATAAGGATTCCAGGACACCAAACACGAATCAGTTATTTCTTCCCATTTGGAAATTACACTTATAAAATTTAATTAGCCTACTCCAATATTATCCTATGTGAGAGATAGGCTTTGCAGTAGTGAAAAACGAATTTAAAGAGTTTTTCACTACCAGGACTTGTGAAACTTATAAATGCATGTCCTACTTTTTAAATATATAGTACCCTGCCCTCTGGGCTGTCCAGGGCCTATTCTATGGATGACTTCTATATTAAAAAGGTTTGGGTCTGGCAGAAGGTATATTTTGCCAGTAAGAAATGGCTGTTTAAAACTTCTACACACAGTCTGCAATGGCAGGCCTGAGATGTTCAAAGGGCTACTTAAGTGGGTGGCACAATCCATGCTGCAGGCCCACTAGTAGCATTTAATTTACAGGCCCTGGGTACATGTAGTACGACTTTACTAGGGACCCATGAGTAAACATGGCAATTGGGGATTGTAGGAAACTGGCTCTTTATATAGTGGACCAAAATGAGGTACACTGTGTAAAGAGTCAAGGCAAACCCCAATTGGCTGACAGAGGTAGAAATTATAACCCAAATGCACTCTCTAGTGGTAGTGTGGGCGTGCAGTTAGGCTTATCAGAGGGTAGTGCTAAGCATTTATTGCACACACAAAGGCAGTAAGTGAGGTATACACTCAATAAAGAAATCCAACACCAATTTATAAAAATAACACTGCTTTTTATATGAATTTAGATACCAAGATCATCGGAATCAGGTTAGTGCTTTTCGAGTTATGAATTTTCATGCTTTCGAAAGTTTACACTGCAGTTTCTGCAGTGGTAATGTTATCCTATCGGGGGGACATGTATTGCATTCGGGCACTTGTCAGCGACTTCACGGGACCCTACTCCTGGACTTAAGGTGAATATGTGGAAAGTTCCAAGGCCACACCAACAGTTCACCTTGGGAGGCGCTGGGGCATCCGGGTGCAGAGGTGTTTTAGTGTCAGGTGCCCCATTCACTTCAATGGAGATCGGTTTGGTTAGAAAGAGGCTTTAAGCAGGGACTGGGGGGCCAGTCTGGGTGTACCCACAGAGGGACTTGACTCTTGAGATGCTCAGGCATGTATGGACACAATTGGTCCATTTCTCCTCGGGCTGTGATGCTCGGGTACAGTGGAGTCTTGGCGTCGGGCGTGTGCTGGGGTTGCAGTTGGAGGGGGCCTGCACATAGAGGCTGCAGGCAGTGACTGGGAGTCCAGCCTTGGCAGACTCAAGGGTGGGTTCAGCCTTTGAGGATCTCCGAACCCCTCTGGCATGGTCACCTCCCTCTGACTCGGGCAGTGGGGTGTGGGTGCAGAGGCACCTTGAGGTGTCGGGTGGCGGTGGTCAGAGGCTCGCTCTTTGTCTTGCATTTTGCTGAAAAGGGGCAAACTGGACAGCTGGGCCACTCATAATGTGGATTCCACCGTCCCTGAGGTCCCTCGACGTGCAGCTCGATTTTCCTCAGCGTTGGTGTCTGGACCGGAAACAACAAGCCTTGGCTGCTGCCAGAGGTCTGGTGCCCAGGTATTGGTACTGTGCGGCTTCGGTCTTCCAAGGCGTCCCCACACTTGGTGGGAGGATGGATCTGACCTGTGGGAGCACTGCTACCTCTTCCTGGGCTGCTGCAGCATCACTAGTCCCATGGAACGGCAGGACGGTGAACCGTACCTTGCTTCATTGGTGCCTGCGACTGCAGGGGGTAGCTCCTCTACTCCAAGTGAGGTTTCTGGCACTTTACGAAGCACTGGCAGCCCTCTGGGTTTCTTGGAGGCTGCACAGTGGCAGGATGAGTCAGTTTCTCCACGAGGGTCAGGTGCAGCAGGCAGGCTGAAAGGGTTGCCGCCAAGTCAGTCGTTGCTCCTCTGTTCCTGGATCAGCAAACTTCTCAGTCTACTTCTTCTTTGTGTCCGTTAAATCTGAAGTCCTGGTATCAGGTTTGCCACCTAAATAACGTATTTATTGGCGTTGCAGGGAGTGTCGGGTAGTAGCCAATGGGCTACCTACCTTTAGGGTGACTACACCCTGTATATGACCCCTTCCTGTGGGAAGTGGGCATAACCCTGGCCCAGAGGACCTAATTCAATATTGGCAGCGGGTGGTGTTTCCCCTGTCTGGGGGAAGCCAGGATTGCATATCACAGGCGGTGGAGGCCTTCAAAGCCTACTGCCTTGATATGCAGATTACTAGTCATCCTGCTTGTAGGAGGTGACACCACCACTTGCCAGAGCAGTCTTTTTTTGCAACCTCAGAGAGCATGGGCTCTCACTTCCAGGGTGTCAGAAACACATCTGTGGTGGCAGGCTGGACTGGATCAGTCAGCCAACACACTAGAGGTCAGTAGGCTTTCAGGGGGTGCCTCTAAGATACCCTCTAGGCGTATGTATTAATAAATCCATCACAGTGTGGGTTTAATAATACGAGGTATTTTATACCAAACACCATAGGTTTCAGTAAAGCTATTATGTAGCTGGGAAACTCATTTTGCCCCGTTTCCAGTACATACCTTAAGTTGGCTTCCCTGTTCACTTGTACTGTCAGTAATTGAACTGGCCAGCACAGAGGCATATCTGCTCATGCAGATATGTCCTCACATGTAATATAATGCACCCTACCTTAGGGCTGTAAGGCCTGCTGTAGGGGTGACTTACAAATAATCCATGCAGTGTTACGGGACATGGCACATAGGGTGTGTGCCATGTCGTGTTTTCGTTTTTTAGAGCACCTTGTCATGCAGCCTGCAGTGGCTGTCTGTATGGGTTTGGTGCTGGGTCCCTTAGAGTGGCACAATATATATGCTGCAGCTCTTCGGGACCCTATTTAGTACCTATGCCCTAGGTACCAGGGGTGCCACTTACTGGGTACAGAGGTGCTAAAGGCCTGGTCAATTGGTATCAATTGACCAGTCAACTTGTTTTCGGGAAGGAACACTGGCACTAGGGACCTGTTTAACAAGAACGCAGTAAGCTTCAGTTAAAGTTGCATCAAATACCAGGCAGAAAGTGGGGGGGGGGACTACTGCAACAAAAACTCAGTTTCCTACAGGGATAAGCCAATGTTGCCATGTTTAAAGAGGGAGCACATGTACTTTAGCACTGGTTGGCAGTGGTAAAGTGTGCAGAGTCCTAATACCAGCAAAAACGAGATCAGAAAAGATGTAAGAGGAAGGCAAAAAGTTGGGGGGGTGGGGGACCACCCTAAGGCTGACAGGTCTCAGAAGTAGCACACGTTGAAGGTGTCTATTGCATGTCACAGCACCATGGCTAAGGAATAAGAATAAATAGCATACAAAATGAAATATGCCCAGATTTATGCATCAGGTGACTGGGGTATTTGCATTGTTGACTTCTAGTGCAATTTAAACAAACAAAACTCCATATTGTCTGAAATGCAAAATGCTCAGTTAGCTTTAATGATTGTTCTCTCTGCTGCTTTCAGCACGTTTTACAACTGAAGACTCAGTCTCCCTTTGCAATCAGATGATGGACCTGCTTGCCCACTTTAGCTCATAGGAAGAAATATCTGGTGTCCAACTCATGAATGGAGTTCGCCCTGGCTCTAGTGAAGCGGTCTAGAGAGCCTTTGCCTTTAACCACTATAAGACCATCTCTGCACCGAAAAGGTGTCACTTCATCTCCAAGCCAAACTCTGCAAGCTGGCTCCAGTCAGCCCGACTCTACTTATGACTCTATAGTCTCCCATTCGCATTTCCAAGTTTAGTCCTTGTAACCAAGACAAACTTGTTAACTACCAAATGAAAAACAAACTGATTTTGCTGCTGTGTTTTCATTAAACCTTTCTAAAAATATATAATTCTTAAAACTGATGATAGAAGGACCATTTTAACTGGGCTCTAGTACAGTCCGGTCAGAACACATCTGCGGCTGCTTCGGAGAAATAGAGAGAAGTTGGGAGAGCGAGACACTGTGTGTGCATGTTTCTGTGTGTTGAAAATGTCCAGATAGCCTCTTCTCATACACGTGTGGATACCACTGTGCCTTCATCGTAAGTACCCAGATACCAGTTCTTCGCTCATCGCCTGTGTAAAGTGGTTCACACAGCTCAGATTTTCACCTGCATCAGTCTGTATTGTTACACTTCTAATGTCACATGTAATCCAAATGTTGTTAGATAAAAAGCCAATAATTGCTTACCACTATACCTATAAGTGACTGATTCATCATTAATGGGAGGACCTGTGCTCCTGCTGATCTTGCAACGAGGTTGTAGATTCTATTAAACTAGACATGGGATTCTGACAAACAGAAAGAATGATACCCTGTTTGGTCCATATTTAAACGTAGACCCCCCCGAACTGGCCCTGTTTGAAATTCCAAATGGGAAGGATTCAGTAGGTACCCACTAAGAGCCCACAGAGAGCTCACCTGACTATTTAGGTAACCACAGACCAGGGAATTAAGCTTAAAAATTAGGTTTTTATGCTCTCAATTCCCCTAGGATATAGCATCACAATTGTTTTGCTCAGGCCCCCTCTACTTACTTGCTAAAGATCCCATGTCTGGTTGCTTTATCACTTTGTGGTGCGCACATGCCAAGTGTTGAAATAGTATACAGGTAAAGTTCTATTCATATTTTATAACATGTTAAAAACCAAATGCAGTGTACATATTATGTTTGCTGCTTTTGTGTAAGGTACTGAGTAAGATGATGACCTGCCCTAAGGATACCAATCTATTCTTAGAGGCATCAAAACAATTGGCTAGAGAGGGGGCAACACCATTTAAAATGCTTATTATAATGCATGAGTTACAAAGTGGCCTCTGCCTTTTTTTCCGTAGATTCTGTTTAAGGAATCTTTATGGACAAGCCTTTTTCTGGTGTGTGTGTCTCTTTTTGTTTTGTAAACTTACAACTCCATCTTTGTATTGCTTGATTTCTTGTTCCGCGTTTTTGGTCTGCTGTGTTTCAGACTTTCTTTATCCCTTCTGCCAGAATGCACAACTAAGCGAATCACAAACATCTTGTTCATCTGATTGGAATATTCACAAAATCTTGTTTTCTTTCAGGCTGTTGTGGTAACTGATGGCGAAAGAATATTGGGTCTTGGAGACCTGGGAGTGTATGGAATGGGAATTCCTGTTGGTAAACTCTGTCTATATACAGCGTGTGCTGGCATACGTCCACAGAAGTGCCTTCCTGTGTGTATCGATGTGGGAACTGACAATCTGGTGAGTATTCATTTGTACTCTACCAGTCTGTCAACCCAGTGATTTAGATATTTGATGGTAGATTCTTTGTACTCGGCACAGATGTTGGATTTTCCTATTTGTAAAACAACAAGAATAAACTCTGTTGCCCTCAATTATTACACTTGTCTTTTTGATAATCTTGGCCCCAACACAAGAACATTAAGTAGATGTTGCTGCAGGCTTCAGTGCTTGCTGACCTATCGCACCCTTGTAAGTCCAGACAACCTTCTTGAGGAGTCCAGAGACTCAATAGAGGAGTCTTCCAGCTCCTTAAACCCCGCTTATCACCTCATCCATCACTCCCTCCCTTTGTGATGGGGACAAAGCCCCCACTCCCCTTTTGCAGGAACTACCAAGGAACTGCTGGACAGTTATTGTGTGCACAGCAACTAAGATGTCATGGCAGAGCAACCTGTGTTTTGAATTGAGACTGCTATGCTTCCACCTTCAAACTATTTGAAAAATAGGAATAAAATCCCTTGCATCTGGATGCTGTTTTATAATTAATTTCTTAAAAACGGGAGGATGCTACGGCCTTAAAGTACCTCTCAGCCTTTCAGAGACCTCATATTAGAGTGTACAGAATCCAAGAGAATTGTCAGTATCACTCGCTAAACCTGTTCTGAATAGTCTCCAGTTTACGTATCACTTGTGCCTCCAGATTTCACTGTTGGTCTTTGTGCTGAAGCTGCTTTGGTATTACCCCCTTCTCTTAATTGTGCATCTAAGCTACATCTGTGACAACCATTCATACCGATCTCCTGGGGTATATCACTGTGCCTAACAAAAGTAAACTGTCCATTCTTTTAAGTCATAGTAGCACCTGACATTTGTAGCACGTGCAAAGAGCAAATGTAAGCGGTATGTAAATCAAATTGTTAAAATTCAGCTAACCGCTACCATGGTTTGATATGAGGTAAAAAGTATTATCACCCAAGTATCAGCACAATTCAGGATGTCATCACTGATCATTTCACAGAGCTACAAATGAGCTATTCTAGAATGAAGCAAACAATTGTGATTATTTCCACTACATTGTGCCTTCATACTGAAAGAAAAGAGTTGTATATATTTCTGTTGAAATTTAGAAATTATAAATTAACAAGCTTTAAGAATTCTTTGCATAGCCATTCATTGTTAAAACAATTACAGCTTGGGTGCTGTTTTTCAACAATATGGACCCTAGTGAAATACTGCCTGACTAGGATCAATAGTGCCTGAATATCCCTCCCCTACATTTCAAGTAAGCCCACAGACTCGTGTCTTTATAGTTATAATTTTTATACATATACGACTTCTTAAGGATTCACACAAATACTTCGGTTTATGTACTTACATATATGAAAAGTGCAGCTTTCTGTGCATATACCTAACCGTGGACATCAAACCAGGGTAGCAGCAGCTTCTGGTTGCTTCTCAATTGGTACCGCTAGTACTACTCCTGCTACCCCTTATACCCTGGATCATGAAGAGCCATGTTGACCTTCACTGGTGTCCAGCAGCAAATAGATGTCTCTTCAGATGATTGGAGCACATTTTCAATAAAAAGTCTCTTGGGGTGCATACGGGTTAGACAAAGGATAAACCCTTTGATTTCATGGAGTATAGTGGGTGCATGATTTCACTGGCACTACCTCTAGAGTTTGAGTGAACGACATCTGTATGACTAACCCCAAACCAGCAGACTTTCCACTGGGGAAAATTCTACTGGTTTACAGTTAGGATGAAACTGCAAATGTGTTCAGGTGTTATTTTGTACCCAGTTGCCACATTTTTGGCAATCATTTTAGGTATCAAAATAAGTTGTAAAAACACCTACAAAATGATGACTTTGTGGGTGCCAGCTATTTCCCCAATGGATGTCTGCTCTAGCTCTAAACATATGTAATTGCCATCTGAGGGAGTAAGTGTACTTTGATTTTGGAAATTAGAATCCGCCATGTTAGCCATCCTTTGACACTTTTTGTGTGAGAAAAGGTTAATGGTAATTGGATCCAATTGGGCTGACGCTTGAATAAATGGACAGGTCGACGGATTCTAATTGTACCATAGTTCTGTATGGGTTAGATTAAGATGTTTTGCTTAATGTAGAGTCGGAGACAAACGCTTCAGTAATCCAGAATTTTAAAGAATGTTTACATTTAGGTTACATCTTCGATGTCATGCAAATGCCAATGTGCGTTTTCTTTCTCTTCGCAAACCGAAATTCCAGCATCTACCACATGGGCTTAGTTGCATAGAACAAGGCTCTGAGTGTCAAAGTTCACAAAACAAATCCCCAGACTGTAGACAACCCGAGTGACTCACAGTATTCATGGTGAGGTCAAATCTTCTTCAATTTGCAGCAGGTCCACTTTGGCCAAAAAACATTTCAATCTACATATCAGAATAGGCTGAGCCAGCTTTGTGTTTAATTATCCTGTTACTTTGGGTGGCAAGGGAATGCTCAGACATGGGTCCTGTGCTCACTGTGCCACTGGAACGAAGCTATACCTGGCTGATGAGCCCTTATCAAGGTGAAACGTGCCCTAAATTGCTTCTGTTCCGGTTCAGTGAGGGCCTGGCAGTTCGGGCTGGACTGTTCCCATGAGGAGCAGGATGAAAGCTGATTTGCAAATGGCCGGGTCCAAACTGAGGTGGCATGGTGAGCAAAAAAATGATGGGTTGGGATGCTACCCCGAGCGATTGCCACTTGGACAAATTGCAAGCATTCCTCCCATCATCTTTTGTGTGTCAGATGAAAGTTTGCCACAAGTACATGATTTAAGCATGTGGCATTTGTGTTTGCAGATGAACCAGATATAATTCCAGTACCCACCGTGAATAGCCTCATATAGTCCTTGGTCCAATAGTCTTACCTCCTATTGTGATCATATTTCTCCACCTTGGGAACCGATTGACCATTTTGAGACTAAAAGAGACATAGGTGAATGGGAATCACAGTGACTGAACAGACTTGTCACCTTTTGGGTACCCCTTTTAAGAGGCTGTTAGATGGAATCTGATTTGCTGTTTGATTATGCAGCTCCTCCAGTGTCCCTAACAGAACTCCAAGGAACTTAAGTTGTGCACACAGCATTACTGGGGGGTTTAAACAGACCGCCCCTAAACTGCCTAGCTAGGCCTTCTGTGTCCATTTCTGTAAACAGATTACATCCATAAAACTTCTTGCTAAGGCCAGGTGTGTCGCCTTCAGTCTTTTTGTTGGTCTCAAAGAGTACCTTAGTCTTAACAGTGACCTGCTTGATCCGGTATCCAGCTCTCTCTGAAGCCTACTAAAAACCCCATACTTGAGCACCAGTGTTGAATCTCCGCACCTCTTTGCTTCTTGTTTCTTCTTATTTACCTGGACCTTTGCCACACAGCTTCAGCTGTGCTTCTCTTTCTTTGTCTCCATGTCTACTTATATACATAGGCGAATAGCTTGATAGGGAGCTTATTAAGTACAAGTAAGTTCAGGCTTCTTGTTGTAATGATTCTTTTATATTTCCCTCTTCCACTCATCCTCACTCCTGACCCTACCATACTACTTTTGTGCCCTCATTGTACCCTTCTATCTACTAATCACTCAAGCAAGTGGGTGGGTAATGGAATGGCCCCTGAGCATAAGGGATTATTACACATTCAGGTCAGTTTTCCACATGTGTGGACAAAAGACTGAGATCGCTCCCCTAAGTGAAGCAGGGTTCCAGACAGGAAGGAAGGAGCATCTGAAGGACTTCAGTAGCATGATAAGTAACATGCATTATTTTCAGTTTCCTATTGAGCATTGACCAGAGTAGGTGCAACCACAACCCTGTAGGGACGCAGCAATAATGACAGTAATGTAAATCATTGCTGGCAGAACAGGTTTAAAGTTGTAGATTTTCATCAAGGGATGGGACACTTGGGAGGTGGAGGGGGGGGGAGGGAGGACAAGCATACACATCAAAACTGGGCCAAGGATATACAGTTAGAAACAAACAACATTTAGTAAAATGTTTTACATTTAAATACCCTTTTGCAGAGAATCCAATTGTTGCTTGAGCTCACCATAGCCTGGTTGTTCATGTTATGGCATACTGGATGGTGGTCACCCAGGGAAGTTTCAAAATCAAACAACATTAAGAGTCACAACTACTAATCAGATGAAGAACCGCAATAAAATAAACATGATTCTAGTGGTCCCCTTTCATTATGCCTCGGTTCCATGATGATGTTGGTTCACTTTGCAGGCATTATTAAAAGATCCATTTTATATGGGTCTGTACCAGAAGAGGGATCGCACCCAGCTGTATGATGACCTGATTGATGAATTTATGGATGCCATTACTGACAGGTAAAAGAATAGTCAATTTATGATAGCTTTTATGACTCTGATATATTTTCCGCCATCCACCATAATGAGATTTCATTGCTGGGAGTTTGTCACAACAAAATATATTCTGATGCTTTTATAGTAAAGATTGTGATGATAAACAGGTAATATATTTTAATAAAAGTGCTATACATTCTGTCTTATTGCATAAAGTTCTTTATTTAATAGACACCAAAGGGGACTGTTTGTCTCTGAAGGGGGAATGTACGGGTGAGAAAGAGCCCTCTTTCTGCATGGTTGCCCCCACTTTTTGCTGAACTGCTGATGTGCTTTGACTGAGTGTGCCCTGGGCTCTTGCCTATCAGGTACCCAGGGCCTATGTTCTTTCCCTAAAACTGCATTGAAAACAAAACCCAATTGGCATCTCTGGCCACAGGTCAGCCCCTGGTAAATGGTACCAAGGGCACTATGACCAGGGAAGATCTCTAAGGGCTGCAGCACCTATTGTGCCACCCGTAGAGGCCCTGTACCTTTACACTCACACACTGCCTTTGCAGGCAGCGTGTCTTGGAGCAGAACAAAGTGAAGAGTCGACATGACACACAACCCTGTGTGCCATGCCTACAACCCACTGCCCTGGCACAGATCAGTCACCCCTCCAGCTGGGTGCACTATACCAGTGGTGAGGGTACAGGTGCATGAGCCCTGTACCCCTACAGTGTCTAAGTCCATTCTTGGACATTGTAAGTGCAGTGCTGCCATTAAGAGTATATGGTGCTGGGAGTTTGTCATTACGAACTCTACAGCACCATAATGGCTACACTGAAAACTGAGAAGTTTGGTATCAAACTTCTCAGCACATTAAACCCACACTGATGCCAGTGTGGGATTTAATGAAAAATGCACACAGAGGGCATCTAATAGATGCCCCCTGAAAACCTACCACTAGTGTTCAGGCTGAGGGGCTGCTTTCAGCTGCCACCACCAGACATGTTTCTGGACCCCTGGGTCGAGACCCTGCTGCTCTCGGGGGCATGAAACAATGCACATCCTAGGACGAAGTGCCAAGCCTCCTCCCCCAGGATGTGCAGGGTCCACGAAGGGGAAGCTTCAAAGGCTTGCCGCCTTTGTGAGCTTCCTCAGGCCTTTTGCTGCCTTCAGCAACTGGTCCCCACTGGTTCTGACCCCCCCCCCTTTGGGCGGGAGAACCGGCAGGAGAACCAGCGGGAAAACCAAGTGAGGAAGGGAGGTGTGCCCACCTCTGCCAACTCCACCCCTCAGGTGGTGGAGGCGAGGTGAAGCACAACTCTCAGTCCCCGCCATCTTGCAGATGGGGGGGACCCAGCCAACCAGGGTGAGGCATATGCCTCCCTCCCACTGGAGGTTGGCATAATAGGGGGTGTACCCACCACAGGGAAGGGACCCATTGGTCCCAACCTTTTACCTACCTGTAATGCCCCTAAATCTAGTATTTAGGGACACCCCTGAACCTTGCTTCCTCAGACAAGAAACCAGAAGAAGAAAAAAAGAAGGACCGAACAGCTGTGCCGAAGCTAACAAGAGGAGGACGCCCACTGACTTGGCCCCAGCCCTTCCGGCCTGTCCCCACCTCTCAAACCTGCAGAAGAGAAACTCCGGTGTGTCCTGCAGCCAGCAGCCTCAAGAACCCCAAGGACCTGCCCTGCCTTCAAAAGAAAAGACTGTCTCGCGTGAACACCGGATTTGTTCACCAACAGACTCCAGGTCTGGCAAAGTCTGCAAGTCTGCACCCGATGGCCACGGCCCGATTTCGAGTGGCCCAACACCAAGAGGAGTTCTCCCCGGCGATCCGGACCCAAGATCCGGTGACCCCTGACCTGCCTCAAGCCTCCAGCCGAAGCCTGCAGCCTCAAACCGGAAGGACCCCCCAACCACGACCAGGAGCTGGTAAGCAGATCCGACCCTAAAAGGCACCCCTGCACCCGACGTCCCAAGGCCTTGGGTGGCCCAACCGCCGATGCTTAACCAACCCCCAGCATCCCAACTTACCTCTCCAAGTGGTGGTCGCACCCAGAAGACCTTCGTCCCTCGAGCCTGCAGTGTGTTTGCAAACCGGAGACTCCCCATTGAAATCTACAGGGCGTCCGATGCCAAAACAGCCCTCTGCAACCGGCTGACCCAGTGCCGCTGAGGGTGTACCTTTTGTGCTGGCTTGAACCCCCATTTGTCCTGAGCTTAAGTCCAGGAGCTTTGCTCCCACAATCCAGTGGCCTGCTAGTCAGCAGCCACCAACCGGAGGATTGGATAACATTGGGCCTCCGCACTCTGCACCCGTCCGCCCTAGTGCCGCTGAGGGTGTAACAAGAGTGCATCCTTGACCCTGTGGGACCCCTGAGTCTACCCCCAGAATACCCCCAGAATACCAACTCCCACAACCGAATACTTATCTTTGAACCGATAACCCTATTTTTCTCCATAGGATAACATTGACTGTTTTTCTGTGAAAAGTTTGTGTGGAGTTGGAAAATCTAAGAAACCCTTTAAAACTGTAACTAAATAACAAAAACGCTTTTACTTACCTGTTTACAGGAAATGTCCCAGTGCAGTATCCAGGTATACTGCACTGTGTAAGAAAAGTAATCTGTAAAATAATCTACTTGACATTCTACTAAACAGCCAAAACAAAGTATATGTACAGTATATCAAAAGCATTGCATTTCTAGTAGCTCTACTGTAATCAAATCAAAGTGCATATACAATTGCAATTCAGTCTGTTTACAAACTGCATTACTTCTGTAAAGTATTTATTGCTTACCTAAACCAGGCTTGCTTGGTTCTAGAAAATAAAATAACTAAAAGAATATTTTTATACAAAACAAATTGGTCTGAAGTTCAGTCTTTGAGTGTGTGAACTCATTTGCTGATTGAGCGTGTACAACAAATGCTTAACACTACCCTCTGATACAGTCTTACTGCTCGACCACACTACCACAAATAGAGAGTAAGGTGCTATCTACTTTTACCTCTGCCTACCTTTGGGGTTCCACTGGACTCTGTGCACACTATACCTCACTTTTGTATAGTATATACAGAGCCAGCTTCCTACAGTACTTGTAAGACATGTTTTGGTGTTTAGCCAGCAATTAGTTTAGCTACCAAAGTTAGTGAACAACAGACTCTTTTTTTAAGTAAAATAATATTTAAATTATGTATTTTTTCAAGGAGGCGCATAGAGTGCGTATAGCACACTTAAAACATTTTCCTGAATACCTTATTGTGCTTCTACTGTAGATAACTGAGAGAAATGGACGTCAATTCAGAAAATGTCAGAGGTAGCATAGAACACACACTTATACTAAATGATTGCCCCCTCATTGGCCCCTTTAGGGCTTCCTGTTTGCTACAGAGAGATGCTGGTGGAAGGACAAGTAGGGAAAAGTACAGACAGTAAAAAATACATGTTCTAGGCATGTGTGTTGTAGATACACATGCTTTGCATAAGTCTGCTATCTAGTGGTGGGGTCGGATGATTACAAGTTGTTTTTGTTCCAAGACGTTTTCTTCGAGTCTGAGGCTGTGTGACTCCTCCTCTTGGTAATACTGCGCGTGGTCATCTACGTCATCTTCAGATCGTTTTTTTCCACCGACTGGTTCGGATGTAGTATCTCGCACTCCGGTTCGAGACTCCCTTGGGCTCCCTTCGGTTCTTTTATATCTTTCGACGATATTGTCTCAATCGGTATACTATTGCATCTCATACACCCTTTCCGTAGTGGGTCTTCAATTCGCTTCCTCAGCCCACGGGCCGTGCCTGGACGGGCAACACTTCTCCATTTCCAATGGTCTCTGAGTATGACGCGCTAATAGAACGCACTCTGTTCAGTTTCTGTCCGAAGTGTCACTTCAAATAACATCACACCGACCAACATCCCGTTTGTAACTTATGCCTCTCGCCCGAACATCGAGAAGACACCTGTGAGACCTGCAAATCCTTTCAGTCCAAACAGGCTCTTCGGGACCGACATGCAAGATGACAGGAAATGTAGTGTGAACAAGCGGACGATGTCCTGGACATCTTCAGTCGACAAGAAGAGGAAGAAGCTTCAGCGGCACAGGAGGAATTACTTGCCATCCATGATTCAGAGTCTCAATCCGAGGATGACTCGACCACTCTTCAGCCAGCTCAGAAGCAATTCAGTGAGTACTTCTACCCCTGATCCAAAGCCCAAACCATTGGCTTCCACCGAAAAACCTGCTCATGGGCCGCCCTTGCAGACAAGCCATGGCGCACACTGTAAATATAACATGGAAGCCTCTCCCTCCGGCTCGGCTCTGATAGTTCAGCCTACAGCAGAGGCCTCCATCTCTTTTACATCCGAGGCCACAACACCTCGATCTTCGGTCTCGGCACCGAAACAGAGACTCCATATTTCGGAGCAGAATATTTTTTCCTCAGTCTGCTCCAGCTCCAATTCTCGGGCAATTTCATCAAAAGCTCGATCTGAAACAAAAAAGACTGCATATTCAGCCTGGAACTAAGAAAATAATGATACAACCACCAAAACAACACACTTCTAAGAAGCAGTTGAGTTTTGAGGAGGCATTGGGCATACCTGTTCAACTGTTAAAGAAGAGGAGAAAGGATGCTGCAACTAGTCCATTGTACATTCCAATCCCACTTCACCTATACCACAAATACCTCCTCCACCACCTACTGCACCACCACACTCGCCACATTTGTCTGAGGCAGGTAACATATCACCTCAATCAATAGTAGAGGAAGATCAGGATATCCCAGATGAGACACAACCAGGGGATCCTTGGGATGATTATGATATTGATTCCCAAGCAGACACTGACCCTGACTTATATCCTATTCGCCCATCACCTTCTGATGATGCCTCTGCTTATCGGGACCTAATAGCACAGGCAGCCACATTCTATCGGGTTCCTCTATATAAAGATTCAATAGAGGAGTATTTTCTGTTTGAGACTTTGTCTAATGCACAGAGAGGGGCACAAAACTTACCATTACTCAAAGGTATGACACGTCATTCGGACGAAATTTAAAAAGATCCAGTCAAAGCAAGGATAATTACTCTATGAATTGAAAAAAATTACAAAGCAGCACCATCAGCCCCCATTTTTAATATAGGTCAACTAACCCCAGACTCTAGTAGCGTCATATGCAAGGAAAAGAACTAACTCACAAACAACTGGAGATGCACCACCTCCAGAAAAGGAGTCCAAGCTCATAGATGCCTCTGGTACGAGTCGCGGCACAAGCAGCTAATCATTGGCGTATAGCCGATAGCTAGGCTTTGCTAGCAAGGTATGACGGAGCCCACTGGGATGAAATGGAGGGGTTCCTCCAACACCTCACAGAGGAGCTTAGAAAAAATGGTCAAGAAATAGTAAATGAAGGTAAACTTACTACCAACCATTCAAGTAAATGTGCACTAGATGCAGCCAACACCGCTGCTAGGGGTATAAACACCAGTACCCTATTACGTAGGCACGCATGGTTAACGGTGTCAGGATTTTAGCCTGAAGTACAGCAGGCCATACAAAATCTCATGTTCGATAAAGAAGATCTTTTCGGACCTCAAGTGGACACAGCCCTTGAAAAAATAAAGGACACTGAGGTAGCAAAATCAATTGGAGTTCTACAAACTAACGATTTACTGTGGTTCTTTTCGTAGGCCCAATTACAAACCAGGTGCAAAAACAGCTACCACCGATAGCTCTGGGTCATGATACAAATATCGGGGACAAACCGACTTCTACATCGTTCTACAAAGGTTCTTATAGAGGAAAGAAGAGGCAGGGGAAACTATAGCCATTCCTCAAATGCCAATAACAAGCAATGACTTCCTTACCATTCTCCCAGAACACCTAATACCTGTCGTGGGTCATCTTCAACAGTTTCTCAACAATTGGAAATCGATCACAACAGAGCAATGGGTCTTGGACATTATCCAACATGGTTATTGTCTGGAGCTCATAACAACTCCTCGAATATCCCACCTGGCAAACACAAATTATCTCTAAACAATATCAAATCCTTCTGCAACAAGAGAACTGCTCTGTTACAAAAGGGAGCAATAGAACCTGCTCCACTGCAATTTCAGGGGACAGAAATGTATTCACCTTACTTCCTTATCCCCAAAAAAGATGGATCCCTGCGGCCCTTTCTTGATCTCAGACCATTAAATCATTATATGATATCAGAACACTTCCACATGGTCACGCTCCAAGAAATCATTCCGTTATTACAAAGAGAGGACTTAATGGCGGCTTTAGATCTAAAAGACGCCTATTTCCATATACCAATTCATCCTGCACACAGGAAATAACTCAGATTTCTATTTCAAGGGAAACATTATCAGTTCAAAGTTCTTCCCTTTGGGATTACCACTGCACCAAGAGTATTGACAAAATGTCTAGCAGTGGTAGCAGTACATCTGCACAGACAAAATATTCATGTCTTCCCACATCTAGATGACTGGCTAATCAAAGCAAACAACTTCAATCTTTGCAAACAAAACAAACTGAAAAAAAGACCACATTTTTTACATCAACTAGGGTTTACCATCAACCTACAAAAGCCTCATCTACAACCAGCCGCTAATCGGTCCTTCTTATGGGCCATGCTCAACACACACTTAGCGTTAGCATACCCAAGCACAGACAGAATACACAACATAGTAACATAAATTCAACAGTTTCAAACAGGAAGTCAAATTCCTGCCAAAACATTTCTCAGACTTCTGGACATAATGGCTTCCTGTATTCATAGTCCCACATGCCAGACTAAACATGAGACCTCTACAACAATGTTTCACACAACAATGCGGGGCTCAATCACTGGGTCAACTTCACGATCAAGTGTTGGTAGACAGCCACACACATCACTGTCTGCAATAGTGGAATCCACAGAATCTATCCAAGGGGCAGCCATTTCAGGACTCAGTTCCCCACATAATTCTAACAGATGCTTCCTTAACAAGTTGGGGAGCACATCTTCACAACCGCATTCAGTGAATATGGGATTCCAAACACAAGAATGTCCATATCAATCGCCTAGAGCTGCAAGATGTTCATCTAGCAATCAAAGCCTTCCTACCTCACCTGCAACACAAAGTTGTCCTAATTCGAACAGACAATATGACAACTATATATCATTTACAAAAACAGGGGGGGACACACTCAATTATCTCACTTGGCACAGAAAATATGGAGATATACACCACAACATTCATATCCTAGCAGAACATGTTCCAGGGGCAAGCAATCAAATTGTGGACTTTCTAAGCAGAACGCAAAACAAAAGTCTACGAATGGCGGTTTCACCCCAATGTTCTTCAACCATACGTTCACAAGTGGGGGTTCCCATAAATAGACCTGTTTGCAACAAAAGAAAACACGAAACACCCACGCTTCACAAGCAGGTAACCACGTCCTCAATCCAAAGGCAATGCTCTATGGATGAACTGGTCAGGGATATTTGCATATGCTTTTCTACCTCTCCCACTACTTCCATAGTGGTCAGGAAACTCAGACAAACATCTCTCACCATGATACTAATAGCACCGACATGGGCTCGACAACCGTTGTTTTCAACACTCCTGGAATAGTCTCTAGTCCCGCACGAGAAGCTTCACCTCAACCTAGACCTTCTCACACAGAACCATGGAACACTAAGACATCCCAATCTCAAAGAAATTAATCTTGCCATTTGGCTCCTGAAGTCTTAGAATTAGGATACCTAAATTTACCTCAAGAATGTTTGAACATTCTTAAAGAGGCTCGTAAACAAACCATAAGGCAATGTTATGCAGCAAAATGGAAACGATTTGTTTTGTTCTGCCACAAACAAGACGTCAAACCTCTTCATGCACAGGTACAGACAATTATTTGTTACCTATTGCAGTTACAAACTGCAGGGTTGGCATACACTTCTATACGGGTAAGTAATTCTTTTATTGTATGATTACCTAAAATCATTTACAAATACAGTACATGTTACATCGTAAATAAATACATTTGGTTGATTAAAAAGACAAAAAATGTTTAAGAAAGTCTAAAAAGAGAAGGAAAACGGAGTGATGTCACCGGATAGAACTGAGAGGCATAAGTGTGTGTGCATGCAAAAAAGTGTCGTAGAGGCATGCATGTGATTTTATATGCGTGGAATAAATTGAGGGACAGTGCTCCTCCCAAGGTAAACTATACAATGTAAATTAATGAGTAATAGTGCAAGTGGGCAAAATATAAAATCGTGATGCCAGGATTGCTGCCACGGTTGATGGTCTGTATTATTTTGCTGTCATCATCAGTTCTTGCGTTGATCGTAGAGTCATTCCGGCTACTGCATAGAACTTCCAGATTCGTGCGAGCTCCATCGGCACTGTGGTGGTGTAAATGAACATTGGAGCCTCCTTGCATGATCTTATGCCATTTTGAATGAACATAGTTCTTAGATATAGGTGCCTCGGGCTCAACAGAGCTGGACAGCAGCAGATAACGTGGTCAGCAGATTGTATATGGTATTGGCACAAACAACAACCACTGCTTCTTAACAGTGTATTTTTCCAGTGAACCCTGTAGTCCTGTATTGGTAATGTTAGGAGCCTAGTCCTCAGAACATTCTGTAGGGCGTGCCTTCCCAATCCTGCTTTCAGGTATGGTTGACATGAGGTAGCTTCGTGTGAGTAGACAAGGCCCTCTGCGCCACAAATAGATCTAATCCATTGGAGATCCTGTTGCCTTGAGGTGTTCTTTCCCTGCTTTTTTAGCAGGCTTTTTTGGCCGGCCATTTTTAGTGGTATGTCGGTTAGGAGATCAGCTGGCAGACCCAATGTCTTGTTGGCCGTCAAGAGATACCTTCTCCAGCGACTAGTGTTATCGGTGAAAACTATGTGTAGTGCTTCCCTGATTGTACCAGAACCTGCCTTAATCACGTGATGATAAAATTTAACGATACCTTTTTTACATTCTATATCCATTGCTGGAATATTGAACTCTAGGAGAATCAGTGTGCGCCTTGTTGAGTATGGAAGCTTAAAAACCTTTCTAAAAGCCTTGATGTGCAAGCGCTCCAATTTGTCGGTCAGCAGGCCAGGAAAAGCAAGATGGCCATAGATCAGTTTTGGAATTAGCTTTGCTTGCATTACTCGTCGAATGCCCTCCGTTGAGTGGCTTAGAAGCTTATCGGGTACATCTTGCAGCTATTTAAGCATATCTGCAAAATAGACAACACCAATCTGTGTTTAAAGTTCCAGTTATCAAAGCCTTTATGAAGGGACTTAAAAGGAAAATTCCTCCTAGACTTCCACCTGCCCCAGCATGGAGCTTAAACATTGTTCTAACAAGACTAATGGGCCCTCCTTTTGAACCATTATACTTTTGTCAATTGCAATACCTTTCATGGAAACTTGCCTTTTTAATCACGATTACTTCTCTTAGAAGAGTCAGTGAAATTCATGCGTTAACTCTCGAAGAGCCTTTCTTTCAAATACACCGGGACAGAGTAGTGCTTAGAACTAACCCAAAATTCTTACCAAAAGTGGTTTCCAAATTCTCATATTAATCAATCCATTGATTTACCAGTTTTTACCGCAACCAGACACGGGTGCAGAAAGAGCATTACATGCTTTAGATGTCAAAAGGGCACTAATGTATTACATTGACAGGACTAAATCATTTAGAAAAACAAAACGATTGTTTGTTGCCTTTGCACCCCTCATGGGAAAGGCAATTTGAAAATAAGGCATTTCAGGATGGATAGGTAAATGCATCCAAACATGCTATGCAAAAGCTAAACGGCTTTTACCTGTTCCCCCAAAAGCCCACTCCACTAGAAAGATTAGAGCTTCCATGGCTTTCTTAGGAAGCATTCCTATTGCTGATATTTGTAAAGCAGCAACATAGTCTACTCCACACACCAGTAGACAAACAGAATCTGGGATGTCGGACACAGGACCTAGCTATGGGAGATAGACTTCCGTTCAATTGGAGTGGGAAAGTCTGTAGACAGGAAAGAAGAATTTTTCTTTCTCGAGTCCCCTCACTCACCAGGGTTTCCCCTTGGTGACATGCTTCATCATAGGGGCCATCTCAATCCGCTGCGGATTGAGGCGTGCTGCGACTTGCGGAGTTACGTAGGAGCACTTTAGTGAGAAATATGTGTAGTGTGGTGATGATGTGGAGTGGGAGAAGTGAATTAAAAATACCTAACTAGTGGGCGTAATACCTTTATTTTAGCTCCTAGTTGGTATATCTAAAAACAGGGGTGAATACTGGGAAGAAAAGCCTAACCATAATGAGTTAGCAGTCCTCAGCATATGTCAACATGTTTTGAGCCTCCCCAAAGCTCTTCTTCAGGACAACACAGGGTCCAGCCCTGTGTGTACCACTCCAAAGGTGATCTAAAATCAAGGTAAAGGTGAAAAATATAAAGAAAACGCCGCAACTAATATGCATGCGTTAATAATGACATGCATACGTTTTTACAGCTTCCTTTACAGGGAGGACATTAATTACGCTTTGTCCTTACTTACAGAATTTGAATACGAGCCCCTCAACCCCTCAAGACAATGGGGCACAACTAAGCCTCTAAATGAGTATGTGATTTTGTGTACATGTTCATACTTGGTGTTCGTTTGTCACGTAGTTTGTCACGTGGTTTGTGTTTTTGTAATAGCACTCACTATATCCACTCGAGCAGGCAGCAATGTGTTTTTCCTCTTGTCTAGCACGACGGAACACGAGAACTGCTAAGATTCACACACTATAGAGGAGCATTTAAATGTCAGAAACCAACGTCCATATTGAGTATACCAGCCTACACAAGTAGGCTTCTGCTACCTTAACATTGTTCTTCTTTTTATCCTACAGATACTACGTTACCATTGAGTCAATCGTATGTATGTCATTATTAACGCATGCATATTAGTTGCGGCGTTTTCTTTATATTTTTCACCTTTACCTTGATTTTAGGTCACCTTTGGAGTGGCACACACAGGGCTGGACCCTGTGTTGTCCTGAAGAAGAGCTTTGGGGAGGCTTGAAACATGTTGACATATGCTGAGAACTGCTAACTCATTATGGTTAGGCTTTTCTTCCCAGTATTCACCCCTGTTTTTAGATCTACCAACTAGGAGCTAAAATAAAGGTATTACGCCCACTAGTTAGGTATTTTTAATTCACTTCTCCCACTCCACATCACCACACTACACATTTCTCACTAAAGTGCTCCTACGTAACTCCGCAAGTCGCAGCACGCCTCAATCCGCAGCCGATTGAGATGGCCCCTATGATGAAGCATGTCACCAAGGGGAAACCCTGGTGAGTGGGGGGACTCAAGAAAGAAATTCTTCTTTCCTTTCTACAGACTTTCCCACTCCAATTGAACGGAAGTCTATCTCCCGTAGCTAGGTCCTGTGTCCGACATCCCAGATTCTGTTTGTCTACTAATGTTCTAGGAGGGTGGACCTGGCGTATACCTCTACCTCCCCCTGTTTTCTGAATTCTACTCCACACACCTTCACAAAACGTGTGGATGTATTTGCACGACAACAAGCCAATGTTGGTCAGGCAGTACTTAAGACTCGTTTTCAAACAAATGCAACCCCCACAAGTAAACCACTGCCTTGGGAGAGGAAATGCTTTACAGTCTATGCAAAGCATGTGTATCTCCAGCACACATGCTTCAAACGTATTATGTTACTTACCCTGTATGCATCTGTTCTTGGCATGTAGTGCTGTAGATTCACATGCGCCAACCCTCCTCCCCAATAATTCTTGTGGAGGTTGCAGTTCATACACTTTATTTCATACTAACGCATAGACATCTCATATTTTTACATATGTAGCATTGTTACAATCTCACCTACCCACGGCAAAACAATCTGAAGATGGCATTGATGACCATGCGCAATATAACCAAGAGGAGGAGTCACACAGCCTTGTGACTCGAAGAAAACTTCTTGGAACAAAAACAACTTGCAATCATCCGAGCCCAACACTAGATGGCGGACTTATGCAAAGCATGTGAATCTACAGCACTACATGCCAAGAACAGATGCATACAGGGTAAGTAACATCCTTAAAGTCATGTTAGCTTTCAGCTCCTGCCTTTGCCTTCAGACTCTAGAGACAACAGTAACCAGGGCAGTAACAGGGGAAGCAAAGAGTGACATAAGGCAGCAGGTTCTACCCCTGGTCCATGCTGAGAACCACCTGAAGCAGTTTCAAGAATTCTAGTTAGATCTTATTAGAACTCAGTTTGGTATTGGAGTTTTAGCCTGTGTTCGGTGATGGGAGGACTGTGACATGGTAGTGCAATGCTTTATTGTAATTGTACTCTCCAACGTTGTGACTTTAGTCACCATGTTTAGTTGATGGCTTGTCAAACCAGTCCTTTTTCAGTAGTTTTCTGAATGGGGTGTTCTGCATTCAGGATTGATATGAGAGTGTTCCAGGGCCTTAGTACTTGTCGTCTGTGGAACCTGCCCCCCCATGCATGTAATGCTTAATCTGTACTTGATGGGTTGTAAAAGTGCTCCTTCACTGAGCAGTGGGTCTTGGTTGGCCAGTTGTGGGGGACCAGCTTCCAAAGATAGCTCAACTATTTGTTCTTGTGCAGAGGGCTTCAGTATGATTCTAGCCTTAACTGGTAGCAAATTCATGGCTTTCAGGACAGACCATGTATGATCTGAACTTTTCAGTTTTAGGTTTAGCCTGCCGGCTTGGATTTGTACTTAATATTTGCCTAAGAGTTTTGTGGATACTTTTTTGACTACATTAAGATAATCCGTTATCCGCATTATCACAGTTCTGTCACTTCTGCTAGACGGCTGGTCTGTTGGATAAGTGATATCTTATGAAGTATCCACAGTTGTAAAGGTGTGTGCTTGATCCCTTAGTTTATCAGATGAATGTGAAGTGTAAGCCAAAAATATGCCTGTTTTGCTTTTCTTCACATCTGATCCACTTTGCTTAGTAACACACCAGCCTATAGTTTAATTGTAGCTTTGCAACTGGACTTTTCTGTCTGATTCTGGTTCTTCTTTTAATCGTGTTGACATCAAGGTATGTTTTTTTTTTAAAAAGCATGATACCTGCTGTAATGTTGAAACAGAAACCGCGTTGCTTCTTACAACTTTTTAATAGTAAGGAAAAGCATGTTCAAAAGTATAAAATAACAAATATACATTTGAGGACAGGTCGAGGGCTGGAAGGAGCTGGTGCAGTCTGATCTGGCATTGAGTTAAAGCTCTCAGGTTGGTCAGTGTCAGGGCTACAAGTGTCAGAATGCAAAAGAAATGCAAAGAAATAAAGACTGGGTGAGCTGCTCATGCATGGCATCAGAAAATATGGGATGTCTCTTCTTCACTATTTACGTCTACGTCCCAATTACTACCGGAGTTTGAAAAGCAAGTTTAAGCATAAATAGGTAAAGGGAAAGGTACTGCCTAATCAATATTTATAAAACATGAAGACTCCTCCAATACGGTGTTTACTCAACAAAAGTTTGGCAGAAAACGATCTGTTCAAATAGGGACAAAGTTGCATGTGTCCTCTTTAGGTTTTTTGCATGTCATTAAGTTTTTTGGGAGTTTCATACATGGTGTTTCCTTTGTTTTATAGGTATGGCCAAAACACTCTGATCCAGTTTGAAGACTTTGGAAACCATAATGCTTTCAGGTTTTTAAGAAAGTACAGAGAGAAATATTGCACCTTCAATGATGATATTCAAGGCAAATTTATAATTTTTTTAATTAACAGTTATTGCAGATGAAACTCAGGATCTGTTAAAATAAAATGCAGAATTTACAGTTATTGCTTTCATTTACAGGAACGGCATCTGTGGCTTTAGCAGGTCTTCTTGCAGCTCAGAAGGTTATCGGCAAACCCATCACAGAACATAACGTGCTGTTTTTTGGAGCAGGGGAGGTGAGTGTTCTAGAGTTCAAGTACGGAAACTTCTGTTAAAACTGACTGCCAATATATCTACTTTACATAAATCTGGCCGACCTGTTGGCTTTTCCACCGCCTGCTTGCTACTGTGTTTTAGTCTGATTTGGCCTGTGGGAATACACCTCAAATAAAGAAAGCAACCTAATCTGTTAAAGTTTAGGAAGGACCTTCAGACCTGGATTTTCCCAAATTTATAGGCGATAGCTTGGATATCTGTTGAATCCTATCCCCCTAATTTCTATGTCATGCTTTTTAGAATACTAGCGCCAAGACACCTTTTGGGTATAAGCACCCTCTATAAACCATATTTAACATAAAGACTTTCTCAAACATGAATTAATCAAGTAGTAATTTGCTATTACTATGATTGATGGTTAACAAGAAAGAGGATTTCTCTTGGTTCACCCATCAGCATTACTTTCCTGAGTAACATTTTTCGTTGAATGATTTGAAGGTAGAAAATATATATATCACTAGGTAAAAACTTTGCCCACAAAATATACTTACACGCTTTGTCTTTCTCTGGCCAAATACAGAGCCCACAAGATATGTAGATCAGCGCTGGAGCAGCTATGAAAACTATAGTAGGAAAAATGGCAGGCTAGCCTTTATATCAACTGTGGGCTACTGTGAAAACTGGACCACGTTAACAGCTGTACTGGAAACAGTTGCACTAAGTGTCCACCTTCATGCATGTATTTATGTATCTGAATTTTTAGATAAAATTCAGATTCGGTCGGATCCCTATTGGGTCTATTGAAGGAGCAGCAGACAGAGCGCCAGTCTAGGAGATTTTCTTAGAAACCTACAAATGTTCCTGAAAAACTTTTTTAGAAGAGAGATTATGGACAAGAAAGGAGATGCTGTCCCTTTTACATCAATTGAATAATGTATGATTTGCATTTAAATGTTTTTAAAAGGTTTCAGCAAAATATATGATGTGATGTGCATGTTAATGGATTTTGTTTACATTTCGAAGAAACCTTTTAAAGAAATAAAATCTCACTGGATGCATAAGGTAGAGAGTTGCCTGGCAGTGGATAATGAAACCAGGGTCATAAAATGAGTCAGTGATTGAATGTGCTGTTTAGTGTAATTCTAGTTTTAGAGTAACCTGGTGGTTGCGCATTGTGGTACTAGCTAGTACACATGAAACCAGATTCTTTTTCTGTAATTTTACATCCCCACTTGAAGTGATCAGAGAGGAGAAGAGTGTGCTGAACATTTTAAGTGTGAATGACAGACAAGCACATTGACTTGTTTGCAGCATGAGTGCTGCTTCACCTTGTCCTAGGAGGTCTGAGGAGGCAATGTGGTGGGTATGGTACCCTAGATTTTAAAATGTCACAACAGAATTCCTACCTCGTCTTTGTTGTTCACCTTCAACTACTTTGGTCTTTGTACATTTATTGACAGCAGATTTCACTTTTAAATCTAGGAGGGTGAGTGGGTGGTACATTTTAAAAATGGCAGCACAGCAGATAGATGAGTTTTTCGGAAAGTTATCTCTAATTTTTGTAGTGTTCTTCCTTCAGCCTCACAAAAAAATTCAGTGTGCTTTTTTCATCACAGGCTGCTCTTGGAATCGCAAACCTTATAGTCATGTCCATGATGGAAAAAGGTTTGTCTGCAGAAGAGGCACGCAAGAAAATATGGATGTTTGATAAATATGGCTTGTTGGTTCAGGTAATATTTCTTGAGCTGCTCTAGAATTGTGCATGTTATTATTTTAATTGATGCTAAATGCTGTTTGCATTTGCTCATTATCAAATGTCTAAAGAAAAAGGCGGTAGTCTTTCACACAGCATCTTTATTCCCAAAGTCTAGTGATATCATTTTTTCTGTACAATGTTCTAAAATCAGTGGTAATTACACCAAACATCACCTCACTGTTCACACAACTGCTCTCATCAAATGCTCTAACCTGCATCCTATATGCATCTCTCGCCCTGCCTGGCACAACCTGGATTTGTTGTTTTATCTTATGACCAAGACAGATTGTCAGAGAGCGGCTGTCATGTTTTTCTTATGAGGGCCACATCGTGAACACCTTTAATGATGTTTTTAAATCTACATTGGGTCTGTGTTCATAGGCTACTTTCGTGCACTCTTCGCATTTCCGTGAATTTTCTTTATTGCTGGCATGTGCACTAAAGTCTGGATTTAAAACGTGCACATACGGGGTAGGGTTCTTCTGCACATCCTTCCAATTCAAGCTACATGTATAATTCACACACATTCATCCACTCTGGGACTAGAGTGTTCCATCTCAAAGAAGCCCCATGATGCAGGATCTATGCTGGACTCGTATAGTACAAACGGGGATGCGTTAATTGGGATGAACAGGAGTAAGACATATACAATACTCCACAAGAAGCAAGGTGTTAGTATGATTTGCCTTCTAAATAATCTGGTATAATGGCCAGTTCTCAGTCTGTAACACCCACCCTAATGTTCCCCTTCGGCCTGCTAGCAGTTGCTGGCATCTGGTTTGTGGCACGGGCTCTGTGTTCACTGACCTTTCTATGCAAGCACGCCTTCCCTTACGCTGTAACCGTCGTACCTAGTTACCAGCTCAGCTCCGAGTATGTACTTGCCTCCTCCAGGCTTGGCTGCAGTGCTCACTTCTGTCTTCATATGACATGGAGCGTCTTGGTGGCACCATCTTTCCTCACCGCCTCTGCGCCAGCCTAGGCTCAGCTGCTCAGATGCCTCCACCAATGCACTGGCCCCTTCCTTTCCACTCCACTGAATGGCTTTGGGGTTGGGGGCAGTTAACTCTTTGGTTCTCTCACACTGTTTCCTTCCTCGTCAGGCAGTCGCACTGCCACACTGCAGCTCCTAGGCTGGCTGTAGGATCCTACTCTACTTCCTACCCCATGGGGGTACTTGATTGGATACTCATTCGCTCTGCTTTTTTTTCCTGACTGCCCCAGTGAGGTAGGAGAGGTGGAGGGTACCTTGTATCCTGGTTTAACTCTTTCTGATAGTTTGCAAAGAGAGTGAAAATCTTTTTTTTCAATGTGCCAGAAGCTTTCAGAAATAGTTCATCAGACAAGTGGGTGGTGGGGCTGTTGGAGTCTCATAATCAATCGCAATGAGTTACTCAGTCCTATTTTAAGCCTTTTTTCTAAGGCTTACTTGAACAGCTGGATTTTTGTAAGTTTCTGAAAAACGTATTGATTGGTTCTGCTATTAAGATTAAGTGGTAGCATCGCAGAGCCTAATGTCCAGTAAGTTTGCTGCCCGAAGGGTGGTTGAAGAATTAGAATCTATTTGACTAAACTATGTTTCTTGGATTACAATTGGTGGAGGAGACCATTCTGCATACAAATGAGTCGGTGCACATGTAGTCTTGTGTATAGTAGAAATGACATTGAATTTAATCATAGATTCCACTGAGAGTAAAAGAAGGACATTTAAGGCTGGGTTAGCATGCTGGGCTGTTTTAATTAAGGCTCAGTCTGGCTACATAGGTGTGACCTTGCTGTCAGCCCTGTGCTTTGGGAGTCCTGTGTACATTTTATTGCTGTAGCTTATAATTATTACCATGGTTTTTTATGATCTTAACTCGATGATTGAAAGCTAGGATCTCTAACTACTTTATTTGTGAGGGGGGAATGTATGGTCTACCTCCATACACAATTACAAATTATTTGCTTACTGTGTTTAGACAGTGGGTTAGATGAATGGGTCATGTCTGCACAAATGCCACCCAAAAGCTTTGTCTCCATTTTACCACAATTAATAGGACTGGTCTCCATTGCTCCTAATTACAAATGGTTCATGCTGTTGGGGTGGCCTTTGTACACGCTGGACCCTGGGCAAGTATTTGCTATGTGTTTTCTCTTCAAGCTGTTTAATAACTATTTCTCCTATAACTCTTCAAGCTTCAAAATCTTTAATTGGTTTAGTCCTCATCTGACAGCATCAGAATCCATGTCCACGCTGGTTAAAACGCAACATGTTAATACAGTATCACAAAATATTCTACAAAAATCTAAAAATACCATAGCAAACATCTTCATTTGTAGAGGCCTGCATAAAAGTTAAAACCATCAAGCTAGAAGTTTTGTCTTTATTTTTTAAGAACAGAAGGTGTGAAAAGGCCTTTCGCAATGTTTTTAAGGCTTGACAAGTAAAAACCACATGACAAAAATCTTGAATGCCTCACACAACAGAGGGCAGGTATGTTCAAGTAAGGTACTCTATGAAGTGCCTTCCCAGTATTGGTGCAAATAAAAGACCACTGAATGTCAGCAGCATAATTACACTTCAAGCCCTAAGACCAATTGATAATTAATTTGATGACTACTGGTTGGTCAGTGTCTGCTATGGATTTACTGAGGAGTAGGATTTCTCTGAGGAAGTCCCTGAAATAATTTGTTTTTCATTTGTGAGGGGCTGCCATATACGGCAACGCGTGAGGGGCTGCCATGTGTAGCAACACTAACATCCAGCTGTGAGGTAAGGTGAGGATCGGGTATATTTTTAGAAAGCAAGCTTTAAGACCTCTAGTGTGGTTATTTTTTTTTTTTTTTACTCGTTCGTTATTACTGTACTTTAACACTTTCTGATGACTAAACCAGACAATAGTTAAGATAGCGCATGTGTAATTACCCCGTACTGCTCCACTACTATGATTGGAAGAAACCAGTCCAGCCCCCCCTACTTCAAGACACACAGGATACAATAAAGTAATTGCAACAAAGACTTTGTGACTGTTTTAATAATTTATTTTATGACAGAAGCATGGTTTCTTCAACAGGAATGATCTCCAGATATCCATCTGGAAGAATTAACCCTTCAATTAAATGTGCAATGTAGCTAATGGAGAACTGTTTGATGTGGAAGAAGAAAAGTGTGCAGAGGCAGCTAATGTCACAGGCTCGGATGACATTCTGGTCCAAACACGTCCGCAACATTGCAGCAGACCATACCTATCAATTTATTTAAGTTTTGTATAGTGCTGTTCTACCCATGCCAGGTGTAAGTGCACTTCAGAAAGAAACCCCCCCAGCTAAGTTACTTCTCTTTGCAATAAAACTAAATGAGGGCACGCCAGGGGAATAAGGAATGAGGTATTAGAATAGAGAACATTGGAAAATAGTTGGCAAGATAGGTAGTCTTCTTGCAGAGGCGAGTTAGAACCAGAGTTCATGTAAATCTAGGGAGTTCTTGGAATGGTAATAAAATGCTATTCTCCAAGAGGGTTTTCAGTTTTATACGACATTGAAGGAGATCACTGAGGTGCCTAAGGTCTTTAGTGCTGCTTCCTGTTATTGATGCTAAAGCAACATTCTAAAAGTAATGAAGCTAAAGGTTAAGAACCTGACCCATGTGCTCTGAAAACTTAAAATATCCAATGGCCATTAAGCAATTGAAATATCTACATTTCTTAAATATGTATGGCACAAACTATACTTTGATGAATGACTAAATTATTGGTGCCAAAGCACCATTCATTTAAACAATGTAATTGAGTCCTATAATTCTGAAAAAATTCAGAAACATTTAACTAACTTGCTATTGAACAGCAAATGAAGTGGATGCTTGTTGTGCACAGATATTGTTTGAAATTACATCTTGCATTAAGTAATTTCAGCAGACAAAAAGCTAGGTGTGACCATGCCTTAAGTGCAAATATCAGCTCTACAAAGAATTCAAGGCAAATCCCCCTCTGATGGTATCTAACAAATTATATTATAAATTTGATTCTGTTCACATGGCCAAATTAACCTGTTCTATAATAACTGACCCGAATCTGAAGTGTGATATTGTCAGCACATTGCCGCTGTATTATATAAATTGGTCAACCATTGTTGGGACTTTCCCCTACTCGGGCTGTCCAGGGGTAGCTTGAATGTTTTAGATGTTTCTCCCCATTTCAGTGGGTATGTGCACAGCTCTGCATTCCCTGGTTCTGCTGCAGGTCCCGTGCAGCGAGGGGTAGAGGTGGAAGAGTGTTGACTGGTCATTGTTTGCGGCATTGCAATTGGTGGGGTGTGCTCCTACACTCTCTGTGCACCTCTCCCTGGGGGGACAACCAGTCTCTGCCTTCCCCTCATATGTGGCTTTGTTGCTTATAGATGTGTATTTTTGATTATCATTGTCACTTGTTGACCGTCATGTCAATCTTGGGATTGGGACCACATATGTAAGGCTGCTCCATCATAAACCGTTGCTCGCCATTTCCTGAAATTGTAGTTGGCAACTCATGCTTGGAGTGCAACGTCTGCCATTCTGGAGGGATTCCAGGGTTAGAACGTTGCTGTCCAGTTGGAGCATTCCAAGCACACACTCGCTGAGGCCTTGTTCAGCAAGTGCGACACTGTGAGCTTTGCTCTAGAAAGTGATTCTTTGAGCCCTGATCTAGGGACCTAGTGAAACTTCAGCAGAACATACGCTTGTGCTGCCATACTGTCTCATGCTGTGACTGCTTGCCTGTCCGTGCACAGATGCTTATGTTAAGCAGGTTAAGGTCTTAAGATCTGTATAGGCTCTTGGTGGTAGGGCTGTTGATGGTTGTTGTCAAGTTATTCACCCTGCCTGTCTTCTGTTTTCCATAGATCCACAAATTCTACCCCAGTTAGTCCATTCCTTATGCTTTCACCATGGTCTAATCTTGACACATTGTTGCTTCTATGGATCAGTGAATTCTGTACTGCTCAAGCGTGTGATTCATCTCCAATTGTCGGTGATTAAATCCTTTAAGGTCCCTTTTCATAGCCATCAAGAGTAATCCTGAACAACAAAAACAATACCAAAAATGTTAGGTCTTGATTAACTTGAAACTGCGCAACACAAACAGGTCTTTCTCAACAAATTAATATAATTGTTGGTGAAGTATTTTTGTTCTTTGCTTCTGCTGAGGCATAAATTAATATAATGCTTGCAAGGAATCTACAGACATCATATAAAATGTTTGAGTGCCAGTTACCAACTGGGAGAATGCATCCAAACTCAATCGTAGAAAATAGAATCTGGAGATAGCCGATACGTTGTGGGGTGTTCTGCACTTACGATCAATTTAATCATAAGTCATATTATCTAAGCATATAGTCAATGCCCCAAAAAAGGCTTTTCGAAGCACTATCACTAAGTGGCAAAATAAGGTACAGCATAGCAATCTAAAATAGCCTTAGGCTGCCAAACTGATGTTACAGGTAAATATTATTTTCTCTGTATACAGTGGGCTATAAATATTCATCATCTTTATCATCTGAAAGCCATGCCACACAAATGTTATTTCAGTAGGACTGTATGCAACCTTAAATGGTTTTAAGCACTTGTGTTATTGAATTCCATTGTTTTGCTGCTTTTGCCTACAGGGTCGGAAAGAAGGCATTGATGTCAACCAGGAGTCCTTTGCTCACCAGGACCCCGGGCAGACAGTTACAAACTTTCTAGATGCTGTTAATGTCATTAGGCCCTCAGCGATTATTGGTGAGTGAAGGACCAAGTACACGTAGACTAGGTTTTTTGTTGTCAGAAGAGTGACAGAATTAACTGAAGGAGCATCTGCAGCTGATGCTCTTAGAATCAAGAAAGATCATGAAAATATGTGCTTACTTTTGTTGAATGTAACCTCCAATCTCCTGAAGTTTAATTTCTGCCTTACTTTTTCTTCTAGTAACAAGTGCTTTCAAGACATAAAAATAATATAATCATTTTCAAAATTCTCGGTTTTTAAATCCGTGTTTATTAATTTAGGTGTTGCAGGTGCCGGAAGGTTTTTCACTCCCGATGTTATCAAAGCTATGGGGTCCCTAAATGAGAGACCTGTCATTTTTGCACTGAGTAATCCTACAGCGAAAGCAGAATGCACCGCTGAAGAGGCATACACCTTAACGGAGGTAAGAAATGAAAGTAACCTTTATTAGTTCAACATATGGCATTATTTAATCTGATCTCGAAGGTTTCTGTAGCATTTGGCTGCATGAAAGCGTATACAAAACATGTTTATATATCTATAGAAATAATGTATGCCCTAGTTATTACAATTGGATTTATTATTTACCTCTGTTTACGTTGAAATAAAATGACAAAGCAAAATGTGGTTCAATGGCAATGCTGCTACATATATACCAGGTGAAGAAGGGTACCTGCAATAAATCCTTATTAGGTGTCAGTCAGTTCATTTATTCAAGGCCACCAATGGCTGGAGCCGCTAGAACTCCTTCTCCAACGAGTAGCTCGTGAGCTACTGGTAGCTTTCCAGGTACCTGTAAGTAGCTCTCCTATAAGCATTCCAGCGTACTAAATTAGAATGTTTTGCTTGGTTGAATTACTGTACATATGCAAAACCTGTGTATTTAAGACAGAAATGTGTGTATCTTCAGAACTCATAAGCTTGGAGACAAACTGCTCAATTTCCAAATTATATTTAAAGCTAATTTTTGAGTGATAAATCATGTGGGGAGACTGATCACTAATATTATTACTTTTGTGCCGGGGGCATTGCAATTGTGGCTGTTATGTATTATCCATGTAGAGGCATTCCAAATGGACTACGCCTCTTTTTTACATTACTGTTGGCAACCCTGCCTGATGCACTGAGGTGATCACTGCAAGTATTCATGCATATGGTGGCCATAGTGTAATCTTGTCTGATGAGGTCATTATTACAACACTAACGGTACTAGTAGATCACAATTATTTTCATTGAAGAGAAGTAGCTCTTATTACTCAAAAGGGTGGCGACCCCTGCGGGCTAGACCATGTAATCTCAGTTAAAGCCCAGGACTGGAAACATGGTATCCTGATGACACACTAGGATGCAGTCTTTGGTTGGGTGTGTGCAATTATGAGTCTCAGGAGAAATATTTCATGCTACTTTCTATCTTGTCAGTATGCCTTTCAGATTTAGGTTTCAGTCATGTTACTGCTGGGAACTGTGTCTTTGTAGGGGATTCTTGTAGATGTTCCCACATGTGCGTCCTGTTTTATGACTGTGTTTTAAACAAATGATTGCATTAGTGGAATGTTGCAAATGTAAGCTTTATGAAATGGGAAAGTGTCTAATCTCAACAGGAAGCTTCTCTACTGTGGCATGTGTGTGAGTCCAAATTATGTTTCATAGATACACCATGTAGGCAAGTAGTTTATTTTACCGGTTCTGGAACTCCTGGAACCATCTGAGTTTGCATGGCAGTACCACTGACCTGCAAAAGGTGGCTGTCACTGAAAGTGAAGTTTTGTGTGAAAATTTATTTATTGAGGTTTTTTGGTTATAGTGTGCAGCACATCACTCATGGTTAAGGCTCCCTGTTTTCCGTTTTTACTGAAAAATACAGACCGAAAACAATGTGTTTCCTTCCTGTATTTATTTTTGACACATTTTGCTAATTGTGAGTGACACTCCATGCTGCCCTTCATGAATTCCTGGCCAGCAGCTGAACAGATAGACAGCATGGGGAGTTAAAAGAGAGAATGAGATATTCCTAAATACAGGGATATGTTAACAACACTAATATTGACCTGTGGCGATTAATGTTTTGTTATATTTGGCTGCTTCATTTGCTGAAATGAGACCAGCATCAACGTATGAGTGCATGTTTTTCTGTTAAATATATGAGGAAATATACCATTATACAATACCATTTGTTCTCAAAGCACACAATAAATATGGATAAATACCAATAAGATGAGCAAAAAATTTATATGGATAAATACAAAAGGAAATGTTAAAAAAAAAAAAAATACCATAAACTGGTAGCCCTACTCGTGATGTTCTTTTCTGTGGGATTATTTGACATGCTCCTGGTAGGTGTTGGATTGCCGCCATTAAGGCTAGGATTTCTTGGGGTGGTACTTGTCCGATTTGTTGTAGCTTGAAAAGGAAGTCAGTTGTATTTTTGATCAAGTCTTTGGTCTTTGCAGCCAGAGCTTTTAGAGTGGTTTCAACTCAAAATAATGGGATGTTCTGCGAGGGCTTTGATAGCACATGCTTTCCAACAAGGCACTAAGGGGGCTGATTCACCAAGGGCCTCCACACTCATGACAGAGGCCCCGCACTTGTGATGGGACCTCTACAATAGGTAATTGCAGTACGGAGGTCCCGCCATTACTGCGGGGCCTCCATCACAAATGCAGAGGCCCTTTGTGAATCGGGCCCTGAGGCTCAATTAAGTGTTTGAGCTCAAAATGGCCTGAGACAAGACAGACCTGTAATCGTACTGTAATTGTTAAAAACAAGCTACTCTCACATGCGGAAACCGTGGCAGACTAGCTGTGTCTTTGAAATTACTGTAGTCACCAGTGTGATGCCTTTATTTTATTTTGTTCTACAGGGCCGTTGTCTTTTTGCCAGTGGTAGTCCCTTTGGGACTGTCACTCTAAGTGATGGGCGAACCTTCATACCAGGCCAGGGAAACAATGCATATATTTTTCCAGGTGACGTATAACTTATTGTTCATACACTGTTCTGAAAAGGTTCAGACTTTGACTAATTCTCTGTAGCTCTGGAGTGTTTTTGAAAGTACTTCTGCTTTCGGTTATGATATATTTATCTGTTAAGCTCTTAAACGTCACTTACTTGGATATAAAGCGCCTGTAACCCTTTCGGGTGATTAACCGCACATTTTTTAAATCATGATTAACACCATATGAAGAGCTAGAACCTTCACTAAGTCATGCTTTAGCCTACGGAATGAAAATCCACAAAAACGCGAGAAATATCTTCCAAATGCACAACATTAAAGTACGTAACTAATGCTTTAAAAAAAGAAATGTATTTAAGATTTTATTCTCTAAACTGATGGGCCTTGATTTTTGCTTTGCTTGAGTTTTTTGTTAGTATTTTGGCTGTACCTGAGCTTGACTTTAGTTTACCTTTAGAAAATGTACTTTGGGGTATCGGTAATCTGAATAGGCCTGTGCCTGTATTACATATCTGTTGCAATGCCCATGACAGTACCGCAGCATGCCGTTAACTGGGTGTGTCCATTGCAGACAGAAACAGTGCCCCCCTATTTCAGTAAATACACTGTCCCCAGCACAGCAGCTAACTCATGCCTGCAGTGGGGATATCACATTAATTAAAGGTGGACCGGTTGTCTGAAGCAGCTAATGTGCAGCAGCCAATCTACATTTCACTGTGCAGGCAGCATCCTGGCTTGCATATGAAGTGAGCAGAGGCCCCACTCTACATACTCATGTGCCATACACTAGACCAGGAGTATAATAGACAATGCACTATGACCTGTGAACGGGAGATGTGAACAACCATCTCAAGAGATTCAGTCTTTCACTGTGAGGGATGTTATGACCCACAATCTTAATTCCGGATGTCTGCGCGTGCACTGTTGGCCGCATAGTCTCCCGTCCTTAGAGCTCATTTGAGCCCACTTTCTTCAACGACACAGCCTGATTCACTAAGCTGTGATTCTAAGTGCTCTTACCCAGTCCTGATGAAGACCCCAATCTAAGGATCTAATCACCTTGAACACACAAGGGGTCGAAACGTTGACTATCAACACTACCATACAAGCCCTGATGACTGTAATTCATTAAACCGTGTCCATAAGAGCTATATATATTTAATGGAACAATTGACCTTTTACAGGCCGGATAGGTCTTGCTATATGAATCTGATGTATATATGTCACTATACCTCTCCTTTGTCCTTTACCTTTACCCACTCACTATGAACCCAACACTCCGGCCCATCCTTTCCCTACACTAGAGCACTTGTTGTTTACGTATGTATCTATGATGCCAGAGCAACTTGATTGCCGAAACAAATTTGCATAATGCTTTGAAAATAAATTGAATGAATTGCAAAGTATGCTTAACTAACGTTGTGAATGTCATTGATTCCTTTTCTATAAATGTTGCTACTGTGACCATTTGTCTATTAAACTGCTATTACTACCCGGGTCTGGTAGCATTTCGGGTTACCCCATTGATACTTAATACACTAGACCAGGAGCATGGTTAGTATAGCCCAGAGAGCTTGCAATTAACATCCGTTGCTAGAAGCTGGGCCTCAATATGAATGCAGAACACATAGAACAATGTCACACCACTCTTCATATTCTTTAACAGCAAAACTGTCTTCATTAATAAGCATGATGCCTCTGTTACAACTTAACACTTGGATCCTGCCAAAAGATTATCGCAGATTCTACACAACCACTTCTGAAGCACACGTCTCTGCCAATGAACTTCCATCTACCCTACAATAGTCTCCTGCTAACATCCAGCACAGACAAAACAGTGCCAACCAGCTTATGAAGTTTAAATGTGATTACCTACAAATTGTAGGCAATGTAGGTACTTCTAAAAAAAAATCTGCTGGAATTGCTTAACATCTTTGTTTCTGGTTTCCTGACACGAATGTCATGGACGTACGTGATCGTGTATGAAGACTTGCACATTCTTCAGAATAAAAAGGGTATTTTACTTTCTGCTAGAAGTCTGACTCTCTGAGGCACACTGTGATAGACAAGTAAGGTTTTAAATTGATATGAGCTCAAACTTGAACATTCTACTTTAAAAAATAATGTGAAGGTGTATCAAATGAATTCATACTTGCGCTCCCAGACAGATAGGTCAGGTTCCCCTGGTTAATGCCTGCTAAATGATCCTCCCCATTGGATGCAAACATATTGTTACCATACCCCACCTTCTCTCCTTAGACAATTTCTACCCTTCTCCTTTGTTTTCTAACTCTGGATAAGTGTTATGTTGGCCTGTGACGCAGAGAGAAAGGAGTTACCAGAGATGACTGCTTCTGAGCCCAGGAGAGAAGCCGAAGTAGCACAGAAAGAAGTGTGATGAGTTAGACTGGGCATGTGAAGGCAGGCTGGAAGCAGATTTAGAAGATGATTGATGGGTAATGTCTAGTGTAAGGTGGAGAGTGAAGACGAGCTACTACCACAACCGGAAATGCAAGCGTGCTCTTACCTTTATTACCCTACTGGTACATGTATTATCAGCTTTTTTGATCAATCAAGTTTTAAACACAGTAAATCATAGAAGCACATAAAACATCAAATTCATCATAAAATCGTCCTAAAATATCACCAAAATGGTCTCCTCTCACAATGAAAAACTATAGCTAAAACCATGATACATAAAAGCAGTCCTTGACGTTAGATAAAAATTGCAAATACAACAAAGCTAGCCGAACTTGTTTAAAATCTTTATTTATAAAAGAGGGTGGATATACTTGTTTGGTAGAGCTACATACTTATGGCATATAAAAACCACATGTATTAAAGCTTTTTATTTCGCCTCATCATGCACTGTCACATTCAGCTTTGACTCCTGTTTTGGGAGTGGGCAATTAATATTCTGCAATGCTAGCACTAGTAATCAGTGATGCTGGAATAACCTTGCTTGAGTTGTGTTGGCTTCTCTATATCGCAGAACAGTGGAAGAGTGAACCTTAACATGTTTTGTAATGCAAACATTTTTTTCATTGCAGGTGTGGCTCTTGCAGTCATTCTAAGTGGTGTGAGGCACATCAGTGACCAGGTGTTTCTGGAAGCTGCAAAGGTGGGCATTGAAGAGCAATGAATTATGTATTTTAATAACAGTCAATCTTAAAAAGATCTCTTTACTTTAAGTGTACCCAGGGTTTGATGAATTATGTTTACAAAGAGCAAACCTGTTTGCCCTATTGAAGGAGGAAGAAGTTAAATGGTTGTTTTAAGCATACAACAGTTTTATTATTGATTGCACTTCTGCCTGGAAGTGTAACGCATGTTGAAACATCTTCAGGATTTAAGAACATTAGGCAGGAAACATTTGGGTTCCTGTGCCATGGGTTTCTTTTAGTCAGGTGAAGGGAAGCGGGGCCTACCCCAACACCATTGGGCACAAAGATGGAAAGAGTGGAAAAAGTATATACGCGCATAAGGGAGGCAAAAGAAGGAAAGAGAACAATAGTTGAATGTAAAAGAAGAAAGAAAGGCTATCAAAGGATGGGTGGGTTAAAGTGAGTGGAAAATCTTTAACAGAGAGAAATAGAATGGCAGAGACTAGGATGAGGAAACATACCACCAGGCCATCTTTGCAATACAGCAACATGCAGCCACCAAGGAAACTAACATACGCAGAGTTTTAGGCCTGACGTTTCCCTACACATCTCTGCAAGTCCGAAAACATGAGCTTTAAAATTTGATAACCCAAGATCCAGCCAATATGCAAATTGCTCATTACAGTAACAATCCTGACTTCACCATTTTGGAAATCGGTAACGTTGAGGAAATCCCAAATATGTATTCTGTTCCTTTTTGATAAAACAAGAGTAATCGAAGTAAAATCTCTGACTTCAATACTCCAATAGAAAAATCCTGATTGCTAGTATAACGAGACTCTAACTTCAATACAGGTACTTTGTGAAGGAGAGGAGGAACGTATTACTTATAGGTAGTTGAGCTTTCTAAACTAGTCTGCCAGTGCACTGTGCGTTAGAGCTACCCATTGAGATAGCTGAAAAGCTGCCTCCCATGTTGGAAGTATTCTCTGACCCTCAAGCCACTATATTTGAAGAATAACACAGAAGGAATGATTGGGCTATGAAGACTGATCTAAATCAGGATACTTTATCGGACACTTGCAGCATCAGTTTTAATTGTGTTATTTGATTCATGGCTTTTGTGCTTAACAATCCATAAATGCTGGTAAGTCGGCATGGTTGAGTATCCTTTTAAGTAAAAGTCTATGTAACTAGCTAGTTAATAGAACACTGTTCAATGCATCTTCTATCTGCTTCTCAACCCTATTTCTGCCTCCGAATTAGAATTAACGCACATGGTCTAAGCATTGCATGATTTGCTGCTGTATATCAACTCTTATCTGAGAATTGCAGTTTTTTCATAAGTCTTTGTTTCATGTAGACCTTGACGGAGCAGTTAACCAATGAAGAATTAGCTCAAGGTCGGCTTTACCCACCATTGTCCAATATCAGAGAAGTCTCTATCTGCATTGCTGTGAGAGTAAGTAAATACTCTAGAGTCTGTGCCTATGAAAGTCGCCGGATATTAAGTATAACGATGAGGTACAGAATGTACACTGCCAGCTTTATTATATGTGGTTGACTAGATGTGTAGAGGGAGTAACTGTCTGTTCTAAACACATAGTCTAAGGTTTGTGAATCTGTAACTGTGATTAAAAGTGTTAACCCCGGGCTTTTTTACCTCCCCTCCCCCCAATCTCCTTTTACGTTCTGACAACCATGTATTATGTTCTGAAACAGAGCGGACACATTTCTTACGGCTGGCTCAGATTGTACAAGAGATGTGGCACTTGGCTATCAAATACAACATTTGTCTCCTGGCAGAGCGCCATTCAAGGACAGCCAAGGACTTTGCAGAGCTAATCAAGACACACATGAGTGGAACCTGAATTTCCAAGCTTCTTAACCTATACTTCCAAAGGTGGGGCACACCAGCTCTAGATCTGTTTGCCACAGTGCAAAACAAATAATACCTGTGCTGCGCATCCAGGTTTCCACACCCCCAATCGAGTACAGCTGGCCGATGGTAGTACTGTAGGTGACTTACTGGCGACCTTCCTAGACAAATGTGTGACTACAGGAGTTAAAACCACTGTGCCTGACCATGAAGCCATAGTCAGCCCTAATTTGGGTTGACAGAGAAAACAGTGAAGGTAGGATTTCCTGTCTCACCCTTTTTGCATGTGTGTATCATTAATGTGTAGGGATCCTACTATAACCCTGATGAATACCCTTGACCCATTTCTTCGTACACAAGTGGCTGTAACATGCTGGTAAATTAAGGGATGAATGGGGCATTGTACCCAGATCATATAGAACGGATCTTTTTAATCATACCGGGGGTACCGATCAATAAAGGAAATTCCTCTGGTATACCCTAAGTTAGTTGTCTCTTTGACCGCCCCTCCGGACACCTTGGGAATACATTTGTAAATGAGTGTAGTCAGATGAATTGTGTAACACATTCAGATTGGGAAATACATGACTGACATCGCACATTGCACGCACAAAAAAGTAGCCATTGTGCCTTTCCTTGGCAACAACCCACTTGTAGATATTTGCAAGGCAGCAAAATGGCCATCTGCTCACACGTTCACATCACTGTGACGACCTCTACTTTCTATCCAATTCTTTCTTAGGGTTTTGGAAACTGCTTTTTAGTTGGTGCAAAGCTTGTGAGCTACAACAGTATGTGCTGTAAACAGAAAATGTCACTTATCTGTAAACTGCTGTTTGTGGCATGTCATGTTGTAGACAGGCACCACCAGCCTCCTCTTGAGATGAAAAGTAAAGGAGTTGCTGGTTAGCTTTACTAAGTATTATATACTTCATACATGCACTCATAAACACCTATTTCAGTGGGAAATAAATAAATAATCTAAAGAGGCGATTGCATGCCAATGCGTTCTTGGTTTTGACTTTGAGTTATTCTCAAAACTGACACTTGAAATCTTAACCACTTACAATATTCGGCACCCAACTCCAGAAGGTAGGCTAGAGCAAAGCATAGGATCACAAAACGACAAGCTAGAAGTATGTTACATAAAAAATGAAAAAGCTATAAATGTGTTACAGTTCCATTTTACTTCTTTGTTCTGAATGGCTTTTGAACTCCAAGGGATGACTTTCGACTTCCCATAAACTGCAGCGCTCGTCGGAGTCCGCTCTGAGAAATCTGAGATGCTCCTCCCATTTCTTGGTCCTAGTAGTCTCATGGAAGGATTTCTGCTCGTGAATCTGCCCTACTTCGATTACCCCAGCAGAAGTACTTTTGAGAGAGTCACTGATGGAAAAGGAAGCATGTGCCTGTTTTGATGTGGTTGGCAATTCATTTGTGAATGTAGCGTTAGCCAGCAGATCTCGGTGATGCCAAAACAAGCCTAGTTAAGTCAAATTTGTGTGTTAAAAGAAAGCAGTACAACTAGTACAGGTGAGTATGTCACACCTCAGGATGCATACTATTCCACACCAAATGTTGCTTGGAATGTGTCAAGGAAACCAAACTACTATATTGTTAACTGGCTGGCCACGGATCAGGCAAGATGGCTTGATGCAGGAAATAGAGGAAATGTAGAAGAGAGACAGTTTCTTACCAGCAAAATGATATGAGATCCTTAACAAGACTGCTAGTGGCTAAGAAATGGTAGTTCCGAGCATCGGGGGAGAAGAAACATAAGGTTCGGAGAAAAAAGGTAACAAATAATGAATTAGAATTTACAATATTGAGAAATCACTTCAGGAACTTGGGCTAAAATGTACGTTCGTTCGCCTCCTAGTTTCAGTTCATCTCTTTGCTTTGCAGCAGGGTTTAATAAACGTGAACATCACTTTGAATTTTTGAAAAATTCGGGCAAGATGTAGGACGCTCAGCGTTTGAGCCTCCCAATTTGCATTTTTTTACAACTCTCAAACTGCAAGTCGCAAACACTGATGTGCAACAGTGGCTGAGACACTGTTTGCGATTCTCAAATGGGTCGCAAAGGACCTGCCTCGTTAATATTCATGAGGCAGGTCGCATTTTGCGACCCATTGGGAATGGCCTCCACTCACAGGGGTGGTGGCCTGCTGAGGTCAGCAGATCACCATGTCTGTGACTGCTTTTTCAACAAAGCATTTTTTTAAATGTATTTAAACATAGCACTAACTACAGCCTCCTTCCCTCCGAAATGGAAGAAGGCTCGAATCATACCCATATTGAAAAAACCTCTGGGCGATCCACAGGACCTGCAGTACTATAGACCAATTTCACTTCATTTTTTTCTCTAAAATTATGGAAGCATTAGTTAATAAGCAGTTAACAGAATTCCTTGAACTGAACAAATTACTCGACCCTTCCCAGTCAGGCTTCCAGGCATCAGATAGTACAGAATCCGCCCTAACGGAAGTAACGGATACGATTATGCTGGCATTCGACAAGGACACGCCAACCATGTTGATCCTTCTAGACCCATCAGCAGCTTTTGACACCATCTCTCATTGAATCGTAGTGCAAAGGTTACGAGAGATAGGTGTCAGCGGAATGGCGCTAAAATGGTTTGAAAGCTTCCTCTCGGACAGAACTCATTTAGTCCAATTAGACTCGTTTATATCTCAAACCACGGTTGTGGACAAAGGGGTCCCCCAGGGATCCATTATAAGTCCCACTTTGTTTAACATCTATGTGTCCCCCCTGGCCGCTATCATTCGATCTTGTGGCTTTGATTCCATTTCGTATGCGGATGATACACAATTGATAATAACTATTGACCCTGACCCCGCTACGTCCAGAGAAAAATGTAAAAACTGCTTGTTAAAAATGGCTGCTTGGATGACTGCAAATGTTCTGCAGCTCAACACAAATAAAACCGAGATTCTTCTATTCACAAAGGCGGAAGAGTTTTGGTCTACTGACTGGTGGCCTTCTGAGCTGGGTGAACCTCCTACTCCAAAAAAAATGGGTCAAAAATCTTGGTGTCTTGTTGGATGACAAACTCTCTATAGAAGATCATGTGAAAAGCATCTCGGGCACATGCTTCGGCATGATGCGAATGCTCAGGAAGGTATTCCCATGGATCCCTCTCTCAGCAAGAAAATCTCTAATTCAAGCTCTTCTAGTAAGTAGACTTGACTATGGCAATTCCCTTCTGGTAGGGATAAGGGAAGATCTGCTCTCAAGACTGCAGGTAGTGCAAAACACAGCTGCTCGCCTAGCCCTCAATCGGCCTTCTCGGACACCATCCGAACCCCTCTTGCGACTGCTCCACTGGCTGCCCATTAGGAAACGGGCAGTGTTTAAGCTTCTGTGTCTGGTCTTTAAAACACTACAGGGGAATGGTCCAGCTACTTAAAAAAGTAACTAAAACCTTATATTCCTTCCCGTCAATTGAGATCTAGCGGCCAGCGGTTGCTGTGCCCCATGAGGATAAACAAAACCAGAATGGGCGGCCGCTCGTTTTCGTACTTGGCTCCCTGTCATTGGATCAAACTTCCGACCCATATTCGCTCCTCCACTAATGTCATGCAGTTCAAAAACACTTCTTAAAACCTGGCTGTTCAGTCACTAACCAGCTGTCTCTGTTTCTATTAGCCTGTTATTGTGGCGCCGAGAGATCCACTTGGGGATGATTCGTTTTTGCGCTCGACAAATAATAATAATAAATAAATGCAGCCCATTTTCTTTAAAGCAAAAAGGGCTGCATTTAAAAATAAAAATGAAACGTTTCATTTTCAATTATTAAGAGCAGGCAGTGATCCATGGGACCACTACCTGCTCTTAAAAAAACATGTTTGCCTCCAATCACAAAGGGGAAGTGGTACTTTACTGTTTTCATAAATTGGGTGCGGTTCACATATATCGAATGGGTACTGAAATGTCAGGTTCACCCCCTTCTCAATGTTTCTGATATTTACCATCTCAGTAGTCATCTTTATGTGCGGACGATGGCATCCTCACATAGTTCATTCAATGGTTTTGTGGACAAAAAGGCAATTCTGGAGCATCAACCCGAAGGGTACCTCACATTCATCTCCATAGTGAGTTACATATCCTTACAGTTAAGATGGCTCCTGGTGTTACCCTTCTGAAGCGAGAGGAGAACCAGGGAAAATCAGTAATTTGTTGGAATATTATGGCGAGATGTTTTCTTAGGTAAATTGGCATGCTTGCTGTCCGAACTACTGTTAAGATGAAAGGAGTGATCCACCGTCACTACCTACTCATTTGACCAGAAAGATTCCAGTTGCCTTTGCTGTCACTGCACCACAGCCAGCTCGGCCATCACAACCAGTCATTTTACATCCACTGTCTTTTACGGAAGTTGTAGCCCATTGCTCCATAGGCAAATTAATTACACGCAATAATTATGTGCTTTTCCCATCAGTATTGTAGGACTGCTGGGGAAAAAAAATCAGCAACCAATTCAAAAAAGGTTCGGGAGAGCAGGCATGCCAACCAGTGCAGCTCCTCCGCTAAGGCGGAGGAGCGTCGCCCCACTGCTTTTCAGCAGTGTAAAAACAGGAAAAATAAAATGATATCACGAGGTTATCATTATTATATTTTTTCCTGCTGCTGCAGCTTTGTGGGCAGGGCTGCTCTGCTGACAGAGGAGCAGAGGGAGGAGTGGTGGGCAGTCTGTAAGTGCGCATGAATGTTTGACCAGCCGTCTTGGGCCAGCCAGTCATGCGCACTTTGCATGTTCTCCACCCAGGTTGTATTACAGCCTGGGTGGAGAACATGCACAGGCCGCCAGTCCTCATCTGAGCGATGAACCAGAGCACTCAGACCAAACACAACGCTGCACTGCAGCGTTGTGATTGGCTTAGGGAAGCGTGTGTGCTTTCCTGCTTTTGCTCCGGCTGAGGAAGCGAGAAGCTGTGGTCAGGTAAGTATATTTTTATGCACACCCAACCAATCCCCCCCAACCTGCACCGCCACCCCCGATCTGCACCCAATAGGTTTCCAGCTTAAGTGTGCATGCTCTCCACAATTGGGCTTCATTTAAAACCTCCCCAGGATTTAGTTGATTTCCTATTTGCTGTGGAGGAGGAAAGGTGTTGCTTTTAAGGCCCAACTAGCCATTGTCCCTGCCCCCTTTGCCAAGCCGCCATCTTCCTATACAATTGCATCACGGTCAGACTGATTTTACGTTTGGCAGGTCTGGGAATGGCATTGTGAAATGCTTGTAATGTAAGAAGAATGACTGGGTCTGAGCATGGTCTATAGTTTCATAAGAGAACAGTAATCGGGAGGACTAGACTTGTCCCTGGCAGCCATCATCTGCTATGTCTTGGGAACATGCTGCATGTATGGCCATGGAGTGTGGCCAGGTATTAGGGTTGCCAGATCATGCAAGTTGGCAGGACGCCATGTTTCAAGTTCTGAGCTTTTATTTGACGACATATGAAATTTTGGGACCTGTACTCTTGATTTGCTTCTGTTGAACCAATTGGCCAAAAGAAGTGATTTTTGTTAAATTAAAAAAAAAAAAAAAAACATTACGGTCAGGACCAGAAATATGGCAGCCCACATTCATGGAACGGTCTCTCAAACGTAACGGGTATAAGATGGTCCTACAATTAAAGTTCTTACATTTTTACGCTCATAGCTATCACATTTTGCTTTGATTTCTCATTTAAAACACTTGTCTTTGACCATAATATAACTTATTCAAATAGCTCGTTTCTTTTTTCAGGTCATGGAATTTGTGTATGCAAATGGCATGGCATTCCACTACCCAGAACCCCTGGACAAGAATGAATACGTGAGGTCAAAGGTTTGGTGCACTGAATATGACTCCTTCCTGCCCGACACTTATGACTGGCCTGAATCTGCATCGAAGCCGCACACTGTGAAATAACATTACAGGGTGGTTGTAGGTTTTATCTCCATTAGGGTTTCATTTCCAGATAAATATACAATTATGTGTATGAGATTTTCAAGCACTTTTTTTTTACCTATTTCTTTATTCTGATGAAGAATTCGTCTCAAAATGGAAAAGGCAGATTGAATGGGAGTATACAAGACTATAAATGTTATTTATCATGACCTATCAACTGAATTCTGCAAAATACTAATTTGAAGATCTGTACAGTTTTATTCTGTGTAGCAGCCAAATAAACTATTTGATACCACTGTAAAAACAGCTGTCTGCTTTACTGTGCCTTCAGTCCATTCTTTTGCACAATCATCATGCGCAATCCTTACAGACTTAAATTATCAAAATAATGTGCTATTCATAAAATGACACTGCAGGTCCCCTTAATTAACATATTGTGGCTTGTTCAAGTTTAAATATATATCCTCATTGTTAAATGATAAAAATGAAATTATTCTTACCGCCTATGTGGGCATCAGTAATGGCAAACTACATATGGAAAGAAAATGAAATATTGTGTATTTTTGACCACACTAATAATTAGTAATAAACCTTTATTTACTTTCAGTCGCTTACTGGAGCTCATAACTTTCTATGCAGGAAGATGCTAGCAGCATCCAATATTTGCTTTGAGGTCATCGCATTGCAACGGTAGAGCTTCTGTATAATTTTTCGTGATTAAGGTCCCTCGTGCCCACTGACTGCAGATAGTGTTGAAGAAAGCTCTATGCTTTCATGGCTGCCCAGCAGGACCACTTACTGAAGAAGTACAAAATGTAGACAGATGATTAAGTAGATTAACTCTCAAGATGGAGCTTTGCACCAACCGGACTAGCAGCAGTGCAAAACCTTGGCGTCTGAGTCTCTTCTCGGCTTTTAGATTGTTGTTGGACAATGCAGCCAGAGGTCAAAGTCTAGCACAGGATTCATGGTAGCATGATACGAACTTCAGTCTACCACTCTTTTTCGGCATAGTGCCTGGGGGTAATGGTTCTTGGCTTCTGGGACCTTTCTTTACTGGTCTCCCAAGAGACCCTTTAACTTCAGATAGCAACATTTTTCTTTCTCTTCACTTTAGGGGCAGAGTGCCCAGGTACAAAATACTACCCTTTAACTCTTTCAGGCATTTGGGCTCCAACACCAGGCCGATGACCTACTGAGGATACGGACAGGAACAGGCTGACTTGGACTGGAATTAAGATCTTAATAGCACTCAGGGCTTCTGTGCCCCTGTGTCAGGTGAGATGGTCCACAATTTGGCAGTAAATAGAGGAAACATTCACCTTTTATAGTAATAATTCAAGCCCTTAAAATATTGAATGGAACCTTCCATAAACTGGACCAATCTCCCACTTTCATTGCATGGACAACAGAACGAAAGGTCTTGGGATTTACAAGTGCAATAAAGCGAACTATACTACAGATCTCCAGCCTAGAAAACATGCACACTTCAAAGGCAGGAAGGAGAAAGTGTTTCTAATGATGGCCTTCTTGTTGGATCGATAGAATGATTGGAACCAACGTGCTAGATGGCAGTCATTCCCCCCACAGATACTGAATTGCTTATATCTATTGGTGGGTCCAGTAGATGGATCTAAAAAGAATATCTGATACCTGGAGGGCAGATGATCACTGCACACTTTTTCTAAGCATTAAATAATTTAACCTTTTAGATTGAGTTTTATATAGCTCATTAACCGGTCCACTTTATAAGAGGACTAATATGCTCTATCCTACCTGGTAAGTGCTTGATTATCATTTGTTCTTTCATATTTCTTCTTGTATTCTGGTACTGGGGTTTCCACCAGATTACTCTTCTCTTCATTCAACCTCTACTGGTTCTGGCAGCAGTCCTGGTCCTGCAGCATCCCATCAATATATGCATGTTCTAAAATTCTGTTTTAGTTCATCCCTTATTTGTCGCACCCACTGGTGACCAGTGGACGCATAACTTTGGTTACCGCAATCTCATGAATTCCACATAAGCACTTTTTGGTAAGTACGTAATCATTTTTCTCTTTACTAGATGATCTGCAACCGATCTGTCACACCGCCTTGCATTGGATATTGTTTCTAAAGGTGCCAAAGCAAATGGCAGCATGTTCTTAGGTGCAGAGTAGGCCTAAATCTACCAAGGTATCAGAGGTAATGCATAGGCCTAAACACATCTAAGGTAACCACCCTTAGGATTAGGGATAACACGTCAACCTTCCAGTTTGATCACCAATAGGATGTGCAGGGGGACATAATAGCTCGTTTCACATCCCTTTAATTTTTAACCTTGCAACTGTTCCTTTTAATAAATAAGTGTTCTCTCTAGATGACAGTAAGCAATTTTAATTCACTTGTCCTGCACAGATCCCACCACGTTTATTAGGATTGAGACTCATCCTCCTGGTGGAGGAAAGACTCAATGATGATGCAATTGATTACAAGCATGCAGAGGTGGAAATAACACTGAGGAAAATGGTCAGTGAGGGCCTTATTGTGACAGAATACAATCATGCTGAGTTGGCCACTGGGACGTGTGAAAGCAGAAGCGCACACAGAATAAGGTTAAGTACCGGCGAAATGTATTAGTCCAAATGTGAGCCAGTTGTGCCTGCCTCAGCCTTTGTGTTTGTTCCCGCAGCACTGTCGGAACCTCAGACCATCACAGCTGTAACATTTTAAAACAGAGCATCTGGAAATAAGACTGGTCTGAGGGAGCATGAAAGTTATATGTCTTTAAGAACAACTTACCAATACACAGTAAATTAACAACTACACAATATAACAAGGCATTAGAGGTATGTTCCTGGAGTGGTGGTTTACTTTCAGTTTGTGGGTCCTGTGATGGTAGGTCTGTGGTTAAAACTGCTTTGTCAATTGATGGTTTCAGCCCTTGGGTTGCCAAGCATCATAGTTCAGTAGCTCAGAACACTGCTATTTGCTATGACTTTTTGAAGTTTGTTTGCCTGGCTTATCCTAACTGGGTCTCATTAGGGCTCAACACTGTCTTGTACAAAATGGATGCTACACCATGTTTATTCTTTGTGTTTCTGCTGCACATGGTCAAGAAATTGTGGGTTTATTTATTTCCAACTCACACTGCTCTCGAAGGTGGCTTAGATTAGTGCTAAGGTTATATTATTTTATGTTATAAAATAATGATCTGTTGGAGTCTCAAGGTGAGGTGTTCTTGCCGAAGAACACTACTTCTGTCTTGTCGATGCTGAGCTTGAGGCAGTTTGTTTTCCTCCACTTAGCTGTGAATTGGTTTCTTGTTTTGGGGGGTTTGTCTCAGAGGGAGAGTATGAGCAGCATGTTGTCGGCATAGGAGAGGATGTTGATGTTGTGTGCACAGATGATGTTGGGCAGAGGGATCACGTATGTGTTGAAGATGGTGGGGCTGAGCAATGAACTAGGAGGCATTCTGAAGATGAGTTTGCGGGCTTCTGAGGAGAAAGGTGCCTGGCTTGTGTTCTATCAGATAAGACCGAGAAGATACAGCTGACAGCAGGTCCTTGGATGACAATCAGGCATGCACCTGATAAGGATGGGGTGAGAGACCGTATCAAATGCTGTAGAGGGGTCCTGAAGAATGAGGGCTGCCATGTCTCCTCTATCAAGGATAATGTGTATATCATATGTGGTGGGGAGTGCTGTTTCTGTACTGTGGTTGGGCTTGAATCCAGACTGCGTGGTGTCTAGGAGCTGGTGGTTGCTGATGTGGTCGGTGAGGCGTCAGTTCATTAGGCTCTCTAATACCTTTGTCAGGTTTGGTAGGGGGTTGAGTCTGCAGTTGGAAAGCATGGCTCAATCAACGGATGGTTTCTTGAGCAGGGACATGACTGTGGCATGTTTTCAGGGGTCCGGGAATTTGGCTGAGTCGATGTAGGCATTGAGGAAGGGTGTTGGTGCTTTGCTGATCGGTAGGAGTCCTTTGGTGAAGGCATGATGAGGGCCCCCGAGTGGATGGTCTTCATGGTTGCAGCGATTTTGACTGTGGGACCGCGGACAATGAGATAGGAGTTCATTCTTCAGCTGTGATGTGAAGTTGAGTTGCAACAGCCTGTTGAGGGTTAAAGTTGCAGTATTTTGAGGTGATTTTGTTGCAGAGAATTCAGAGTGCTTGTTGCAAAGGTCTTGTGAGGGGGTGATGTTGCTAGAGGCGGCAAGAGGCTTGGTGAAATCTTTCATGATGGTGAAGATTTCCTTGCTGCTGTTGGTGCCGGTGTCAATGCAATCTGAAAGATCTGTGCTCTTGGTGTGCAATATCTGCGAGTGGTAGCTTCTTTTTTTCTCCATATACCTTTATTGACATTTGAGGTTTACAAACAGGCCATTTCAGTACAGGAAATCATCAAGGATGAATCCATCCCCCCCCTCCCTGTTGCCTGTTTCCTAATTACAATGCATCAGTGAACCATCTCGTTTGGTTTCTTACCACTTCTCATGCCAGCAATAAACCAGTTAACTCTCCCCCTGTTCCCTCCCGCTCACCTGATTCAGTGTCAAACATCTCTCATTCTAATCAGGTCAGGTTATCTAGCAATATCCGAGATTTCCCTAATTAATTTCTGGCAGTCGCCAGCCATCAATCAGTGCCTTGGTGTACCTGTGTCCCCTCCCCACTCACTCTCCCTAGATCATCCGGTCCTGGTATGGCGGTAGCGTCTTATGGCCGATTTGATGATGTTATATCTGTGGCGTCTTGACTTGTTCTCCATTTGTGCTCCAGTTGCTTGCAGTGCTGTTTCATCATTCTGAGTTCTCCTGTGTAACAACTGGCCTGTGGTCTGGCTCTTGCCTTGGGTTGCACTTGAGGGGAGTCAGGATGTCGACGCACGTGGTGACTCAGCTGTTGAGGTTCTTGATGGCTTTTGGCTAGTTGCAGGTGTGCTTCAGCTGGTGCACGGAGATGGTGGAGGCCACTCTTCTGTGATGATTTTTCAGCTGCGGCAAGCATTTGCGGTGGTGATAGGTCTCTGACCGTGCCGGATGGGTATGCTGAAACTGAAGAGGGAGTGGTGTGCCCAGGTCATAGTTGCTAGCTTGTTGACTGATGCTGCCGATTGAGGAGGAAACTGTGTCCAGTAGGTGTCCGGCGCTGTGGGTGTGTTTGGAAACGTGCTGGGTGAGGCCAAAATTTGTGACGTTTTCTAGAAGGCCATAGAGTTTGGGTTGATGCAGTCTTCTAAATGAAAGTTAAGGTCTTTGAGGAGGATGAAGGTGTTGGCGTTGATGATGAGGGGTACTGCAAAGTCTGTGTTGTCGCTGGCAAAATTAGTGCAGGGTCCTGATGGTCTGTTTACGAGGGTCTGACCAGGGAGAAGCTGTCTGTGATGCGTATCTTGAACAAGAGGTTTTCCATGTAGCTGGTGAGGGTGGCTGTGTAGGTGGTGTAGCTGATATCTTTGAACATGATGGTGACTCCACCTGTGGGCATGTATTGATGGTCTTGTCTGGTGATCGTTAGCCGGCAGGGATGACTGTAGACTGGTGCAGAGGTTGGGTTTAGCCATTTTTCCATGAGGAAGAGCAGGTGCAGAGCGTGATCACACAGTTGATCCTATATCTCTACGGTGTGTTTGGTGACCAAGCAGAGGTGTGTGTGTGCGTGTGTGTTTTGTCTCTCTCCTTCTCTCCCTCCCCCCCCCCCCAGAGGTGGGTATTGGATCTGGGAGAGTGCATGAGCACTTACAGCAGGTGCATGTAAACACTCCTTCTGTGTTGTGTGGCAGCAGTGCGGTCTGGGTTGAGAGCATGGAAGAACCAGGATTCCTGGCACAGGTCACGGTTCAGATACAGAAGGGTGCTGACAGGCTTGCCTGTGGTGCGTCCACACTGCAGCCACCATTAAGTTGGGCCTGGGAGAGAGGAGGAGCACAGGGTGCCTTGGGTGGGGAACCAGTGCTGTCACTTCCTGTGCAGATGGGTGATGGGAAACTAAGTCCTCTTGCTTGGCTTCTTTTAAAGATGGTTTTGGCAGGAAACCAGAAATGTTGCTTCCTATGCAGATGGATGGGTGGTAGCACTGTATGGCGACTTTAAAGTCTGTGTTCTGATTTGTTGTAAATGTATTTCTTTGCCTACACCTCAACGACTTTCCTCTATGAAGAAAATGGCTATATAAACCCATAAATCTGGGGGTGAGCCAGATCTTTTTGGGTCTCTCACTGATATTTTTGCACATATGGGACTTAGCATTTCTATGATTTTGTCACTATTTTGTATTCTTCTGCGTTGAGGTCTTTGATGGCATCTGACTTCTATGTAACCCAGCAGCTTCTGCATTCCATTATTCTGTATTGTACTTTTAAATGTTTGTAATAAACCTTCATGGCTTTTCTAAATTCTGCTCTAGAACTCACTTCTAAGTGTGTCCCTTTCTTTTTGACTATATTTTTGGAATGCTGTTTTGTACCTTATCTCTGGGATGTATTGCCTCATGAAATTGAGGTTAACACGGTCACTGATCCAACCTACTCTGAGCCTGCCGCTAAACGATAAGATTTAGGGATACAGCTCATCCACACGGTTATAAAGAAAAATGGACAAAAAAAGATAAGGCGTTGAACCCTCTGACACTGATAGTCCAAAGCCGAGCAACAGCAACATTACAGCATGTATATATGGTGCCTAATATCCCCAAGCAAGCTAGAGAGCACTCCGATTTGCATCTATTTTCTGGGCTTCACTCGGACTATATGGAAGATAGAAGCGCTGGTCATAGACTGGTCACTATGGGAAGTGTCCAGGAAGATGGGTAAAGTTTATGCCATAATGTACCAAACAAGGAACTGTGCTTAAACATGAGGTAATGTGGAGATTGCGTGAGTAGAAGCAGTCACACCTCCAGGTACTCTACATCCCAATACAGTTTCAGTGAATGGCCCCTCGCAGAACAAATGCCATTCAAATCACTAGTTGGCTGTATCTTTGCCTGTACTCTGCAGTCATTCAGCTACAGGTGTGCTATAAAAATGGCAAATACACCATTATTAACTTGTTGTGTATACTCCATAGCGTGTGCAAGGGTTTGTTGTGTTGTACTGCATTGATGTGTCAGGAGAATGGGTCACTTTCCATTTATATTGTCTTTTACTTATGACTAAACTTGGTATAACCCGCATCCTGTACTCTCAAGTAAGCAAAATGTTTATACTTAAGAGTACTGCAAAACAAATAAATGCATTCAAACTATCACTGAATGCAAATCAGTGGAGTCCACCTAGCACAAACCCAGAAGCAACACACAGGAGCTTGCAGCTAACCAACCACCAGAAAGTCCACCCTGGAGTGACACCGGCTGGATACTGCTGGAGGTACGAAGTTGAGTCGGAGCGACACTGGTCCAAGCAAACTGGAAGTACCGTTAAGCAACAATGGTATGTGCTGTATGGAGACCACACAGAGGTCCAAACCAACTGGACGAGCAGATATGTCTGGGTTATATAACGAGAAGGAAGACTATGGGGAGGTGAGGGTATGAAGGAGAGTGAAAGCAAAGGCTCTGGCTCTTGGGCCGACATGACCCTTCCACGCCAAGAAGATCCTGTTAACCTCTCTGTTCTTCACCAGTGAGAGAAGTTAAGAGCGGTCAGGTGATCTAGGAAGAAAAGGAGTGACCAATCCAAGATGGCGCGCTGTATAGAGAGAGACCTATATGTAGGTGGGTGAGGAGTAGTTGTAGGCAAAGTCATGATAACATGATGGGTAGAAATCAGGCAGTACTGGAAGGCAGCTACGAAGGAAATACAACCTCACTATGGAGCAAAAACATAAATAGGCAGCACACTATATGCTCAAACCACCTCATCATGGATAGTCTAATTAGTTTCGAAATTTAGGGCATGTGGGGTCAATTTAGGGCAGTTGGGCTTAAATTCTTATGTTTGGTGATAGGTGATGTATGTTTACAGTCATATATTTTGCCTCTGTGTTGTGTTGCAACAGTTGTGACGATCTTGAAACTGTACAATCCTGTGAGGAGTAATATGTTGCGACCTTGATGGTGACTGGTATTGTGCTGGTTGTTCAAGGTGATGTTGGTGAGGCTAGTGAACTGCATTGTATTTGACAATACTATTTAGGTGAAACTTGCACAGTATGGGAAGGTCAGCTCAACAGGTACTCTGGCATTTTTGCGGGGGGCTCGTCACTCTGTTTATCTTTATAATGCGTTGAGGACTCTTCTTGGGAGATAAACCTTGATCAATTTGGACAAGGAGGCAGTGAGAGAGAATGTATAAAAAGACTAAGAATAAGTCTGTGTCTAATCACTAGACGAAAAGAAGTTTGATACCCAACTTCTGTGTGTCTTAGTGATGGTTCCTAAGTTTTCAAACCAAAAAAAATAGTTCAAGAAATGTTTGGGATTTTTTTTTAAATTAGGAACTGCTAGGATATGGCACACAACTAGGTCATCTAAGTGAGCGGAGGGGAGAGACAAGATGAAGCATATGGAGTGAGAGTTGTGCATGGATGACAGAGATGCAGTCAGAATACAATGTGTATGTGATAAAGATATGAAAGTTTTAAAGACGTATTTCTGAGGATGAACCTAGTAGGTGATCATAAGAACATAAACAGACCACGTGCAGTAGATGAGAGGGCAGCGTCCAGGAGTCCAGTGGGGGTAATTATAAGGAAAGGAAGTTTGATGTTTGTGTGTGTACTAGATTGGCATATTGTTGGTAACCTCCTTAGTCATCGAACCAGTTATGATTCTGATATGTGTAAACAAGCAGTATCCTGAAAATACACCAGAAGCATAAAATAGGTGCCTCTCTGCCAGATGAGGTGCCATTAGGTTATCATATGTGTTTTTCTATAATTATACAAGTCTGAATCAGTGGGTTGTGTGGATATGTGCTTCACCTGTTCTGACAGTCAACTCACAGTGGTGACTGAACTGAGGAATATAATTGTTTAACTGGAATTTAAGTCTGAAACGTTGTAGTGCTTTGAGAGCTGAAATCTGTAGCGAGCTGACAGGAATGAGTAAAGTGTGAATTCCATCTGAGATGATGATGAGAGCTGTACTTCTGTGGTAGGCGTTCAGCTAAACCTCAGGCCAGGCCACTCGAAAAAGATAGCCACAGCATTCTTCTGCGGGTTGTGGAGGACACCAACCATTTTACGTTTTGGAATGCCCCAGTATTAGACTTTAATATCAATTTGTCATTTACACACTCTAAATTAACTTTTTAGCCTCTAGAACTTTTTGAATATTTTTTGAACAAGCTCTCCTAATCCCATAATCCACTTTGGGACTGTCGCTTGATTCTAATGGATACCAAATCCCTGCTATAACAGGAGTTTCTCATCCCTGAATACCAATCTTTAAGACCTCTTTTAATAAACTTATTTTTACTGATTCCTTATAGACTAATTGAATAAAAAGGTCAGCCCCTTTTCATTGCCCTACAAATACTCATTGCATTTTTTCAAGGGCAACCAAGACCATAGGGCAATTGGGGGTTGCCTACTACTTGATTCTCTATTTGCATATCATCACACATGCACTTTAGAGATAGAGATGGTTGTTATTTTTAGCCCTAAACAAAATGCGTGTTTTAAGCTATTTTTATGGACTTCATTGTTTTCTATGATGACTATATTTTTGAGATGTACTTTTATGGTTTTCAATTAAAAGCCGAATAAAGAATATTACTACTACCACTTATTACATTTGTCATCTTCAGTTTAATAATTTTTATCATTAAGAAAGCTGTCACATTTCAATCAGAAAATCTGTCTTCTCAACAATCTGTTCAGACTTATATTTACACAGGAATCACCTCTTCACTTTTATGTATATATAGAAAAACATGTCGTGAACTTTTGTTTACCAATATCCTAGTCTGATGCATTTTTCAGTATATCTTGCACCTTCTTCAGTGTCTCACGCATGTTTTTATCTGTAATGCAAAAATTCGCACTTTATTATTGATACTTTTTTATAACAAAACACAAATGTGACTAGCTCTATGAAACTGAGATCCTTAATTGCCATACCATAATCCTTTCTTTCAGTTCAGATAAATTGCAGTCTAAAAAGTTAAATAATCTGACAATGCAAAGAAACGTCAATCTTTAAGTCCTCACTTCACTAAAACTTCTGTCTTTTAAGCCAGAACTGAAATATGAAATCTGTGTTTAATAATTCCATTTAGCAGTTCTCTGACGTCATTGTATATGTGTTCTGACGTTTCACAAAGACTTTCGGTTTCCCACTAGTACTGTTTCTCTCTTATAACATATGACTCAGAAGTAGTCATAATCATGCTTGACTTTGTCTCTAAGAGCTATCTAAACTGTTAACCTTTCTCAGTGGGGTCGCCATCTTAGGGTTGGTATTCACCTAAAATCCTCTATATTGTTCGCAAAATGTTTCCCAATCCGCATTTTTATACATTTCAGCATTTTATACAAAATAAGCATTGAAATGATTTCCTCTAATGGTTTGCTGCATTCCTGCAACATAAATCTTTTCTGTTCTTATTAAAACATTTCTTAAGTTCTGTTATTTTACACATACAAATTTTATTACTTATCTGTTACAACCCCGTTGGAAGCCACGTGGGAGGGGTGAATTCTGAAGCAAGTCCACCCCTCTACACCAAGTAAGAACAGTAAGTGGAGGAATAAGAATCTTCAACCGCAAATTCATAAGAGGGGAAAATGGGACTGGGAACGAAAGAGAAAAACATGCTGGAGTGGATGTCACGTCTCTCAGGCATTTGAGATGATTTAGGTAGGCCTCCTCTCTCTGGGAGGTCTCTAAAGAAACCATGCACACCACTGATGCAGTGAGTCTGACTATAACAAAAGCAGATTGTGAGTAACTGTAGTAGTGCCAGTGTATTAATGCATAACAATCCCCTTTTGATCCTACCTGATACTCCATAAGGGAATTTCCTTGTGACCTCCCCAAAGCTTGAGAACACTGGGAGACACTGAGAAGTGGTCGTCATGTGCAATATCACACAGCAGATGAGGGTCAATGGAGGTTACTTATTCAGAGGCATACGAAGGAAGAACAAAGGGAAACGCAAGGTAAAAAGCTAGAACAAAACAAAGGTGGAGGGAAATGCCAAAACTGTGATGGTACTAAGCAGTTGCATGGTAACTAGCTACTGCCAACTGACTGCAAGATGTGATTTTACTGCAGACGGATTGGCTGCCCTTCGCTGTCTGAGCTGGAAGACCCAGTTCCTGTATCTCCGCCCCATTGCACAATGAACTGGTCTCCAAAGTCTCAATGCTTGTAGTGTTTATCTTCTGCCCTTCACTCTGCTTTTTCACCTTCCGGAAAGTGAACCTTGCCTGCTCTTCCTCTGAGTCAAGACATTGTCTAATGTTTTTAGAAACTGGGATATTGTGTAATGATGCTGATCCTCTCTGGATTTTCCATTTTCTCTTTTTTAAAGCAATTTTACTTTTACACCATTCATTCTGTGTTTGCTGCAATACATCCTACTTGTAATCGTATGTTCTGAATCTAGAAAGAATTCAGACATAATCTTTTTTAGGGGCTAATTTAGAGTGGCTCATTAAATTCCGTCCTGTGCGCAAACCCCTATTTACGCACAGGACTGAATTACGAGTTTAGTTTAATTTAACGCATCCAATAATTATCAGATGTGTTAAATAACCCAGCATTTGTTGAATTTCAGCAGGTCAAACCTGCTGAAATTTAACAGGGGAAATATACGGTATTTACCGTATCATTCAAATTTTGGTGCATTAAACAGCAAACTCTGCATGTTGCTCCCCATAAACTCATAATAGCTGCTATTTATTGCCCCCGATAAATAACATAACCCATGGTATCGTTATTTATTAGGGGCGATAAATAACGCCTCAACTCCTAATCGGGCCCCAAGTCTAATCAATTGCCTATAGGCTTTGTGACCTTGGATCTGATTCTTAGGTGAAAAGTAACTGGATTTAAATATGTATTTTTGTTCATTGGTTTTCTATAGAGCAGAGGTCTTCAAACTTTTTGATGCCAAGATCCCACTGTCAAAACATTTTTAGGTGTAAGGACCCCCTCCTGATAAACATTTCTAGAACTTAGTACTCCTCATCATTGACAACTATCGACAACCATAAATTCCCCCAATTCCCACAGCAAATAATTTCTACAGTGGGGAAATAAATTAAACGGGGTCTCATTTATTTATAAGAAGTGTCACATCGCTGCGTGAAAGCAGCGATGCGACACTTCTCAGTGCGCCCTCCTTGCGACATCAATGATGCGTCATATTTACTGTATGACGAATCATGCCGCAAGGAATGACAGATATGTCAGTATTACTGACGTATCTATTGGAGCAAAAGTGGCATATTGGTGGAGTTGTGTCGGAAGCGAGACGCAACAAGTGATTCAAGCAATTAAAGCCAGAACCACTCCCAAGCACCCTGTACATTTTCAGATTAACCCATAGCGCACATTTGCTTTTCATTCAGGCAAGCAGGCACCCTGATCAAAGGATTGTTTTACCTGTCTGCCCAGCCTCTTCGTTTCACAGCACAGGAGACTTCAGCTGAAGCATTTTAATGATCAGAATGAAGCGTCCCGGATGGTTGTCTTTGTCCATAAGGAAGAGCATATGTTTTGGATTCCAGGCAGAAGTGAGGCCTGGAAATGCGAGACCCCCTTCCCAGGATTCCCCGGCCCCCCTGGGGGTCGCGCCCCACAGATTGAAGACCTCTGCTATAGAGTCATTTATATTGTTGCTTCTCATTCCAATAGCCATTCATATAGTAAGTAAGTAAAGTTTATTGTTTCAGCCAAACAAGCCATAATAATTAAAATTCGATATACAACTCAATTTATCTTCAACAATTCATCAAATCAGGTGCTACGATACAGGTAATTAATCTTTTAAAAACTGTACAATTCATTTAAAATCATCTTAATTCTTATATTCCAAATTTGGCTCCTGTTTCTCGCACGGATGAGAATATATATACAACTCTTTACTTTGATGAAATAAATTTAAAAGACAAACAACCTCTTTGCTAGCCAATCATTTTGTCAATGCACATTCTTTTATCAACAGTACCCTTTGCATAGCGAGCTGATCCTGGCAATCAAACTAATAAATACTTGATGTATAAATAGTATGTATGGATACCTGCGTGCTGACTAATCTATGCAACTCCATTAGAAGAATGTCCAACTTGCCTATCAACGTTCAAATTTAAAGGTGCATCTGATCTTTGTTGCCATGCTGCGAAGAGGAAACGGCCAGTATGATACCTCTATCGTCCGTTTGCATACAGAGAGCCTCCGCCTCTTTGCAAGTTCTAGTATTAGATGTTAAGAAGATTGGTCGCAAATAATATCTACGAATGTGGTAAGTAAAGTGACACAACAAAAGAAAATGTGTTAATGTTTTGGGGCCCCCAAGAGAACAAGAGCACTGCTCCATTTCATTACAAGGTAATTTCAACCATCTTTGAGTCACAGCAGCCACTTGTAGAGTACCTAATCTAAATTTAAGATAAAGGGCTCTTTTTCCTGCCGGATAAATATCGTCCAGACAATCAATTAAACCCAATTCTTGATTAAAAGAAAAATAGCGCTTTGATAAGGCTCCTAGGTGGCTCATGTTTATTTGTTGTTTGTAGTGCCAATATTCCTTTATCACCACGTCAAGGCTATCCTTTGTGATCGTTTCAGGATGGAGCCAATATTTGTTTAAGCCAATAGTGGACAGAACATCTGACAAATGAGCGAACCACGTTAGTTTGTAATAATCTTGCTGCTTCATAATGTCTTGCAATGTGAGTCGATATGATACCAATTCATGTTTAGACCATATGCAAACCCAGTATCTTAAGGGAGCCAGTGCAATATAGTCTCAATTTTGACTACACCTAAATACGTCCTCAAAGCCAACATTGGGGTACCAGGCCTCTGTTGTAGCAAACGTTGTATAAAGTTATTTTCGGTGGTTTGAATATCGGTGCTTTTCTTATAACCCCAAACCTCAGTGCCATATATACAAGCAGCCCTTGCTTTCATTTTGTAGCCTAGAATTGCTGATTTCACTGAATGCTTGCCCACTGAATTTGAGAACCTCAAAACCCCTCCTGCTTGCTGTGCCAATATTATTGTGCTTTTTGATTGCTGTTGGGACCACTTGAGTTTATCATCCAGTCGTATACCAAGATAATCATAAGTGTATACTTGTTTCAATGATGTTTTATAAACCTTAAAAGTGGCTCGCAATTTTTGTTTTTGATTTAAAATCATATATTTTGTTTTATCGACATTAATAGACCATTTCCTTGCTGTACAGATGGACCCAAAGCCTTCCAATAGTCGATGCATTTATATCTCCGTTCTGGCCAACAGTACAGCATCGTCCGCAAAAAGCAAAATTGGAATGTGGTCATTGCCTACTTTCGGTACATCCAAATTGATATTTTTCAAAGCTACAACAATGTCATTTATGTAGCAATTAAAAAGTGTTGGGGCCGTTTGACTCCTCGCTCAATTGGTATTTCGGTTGTATATTCCCCTCTTGTGCTGTATCTGATTCGTGTGGTGTTGCCAAAATGCAGAGCAATTAAGAGCTTCAAAATATCATCAGGGATGCTCATTCTATTTAAGATTTGCCACAACGTTGGGCTATCAACGCTATCAAACGCTGTTTGAAGGTCCAAGTAAAATGGAGAGTTTTTAAGGCGTATATACTTAGAACAAATTAGATTCAGTCTGAAGACCTGATCTACCGTACTCTGGCCCCTCCTGAACCCAGCCTGGTATGGTGTAATCAAATCTAGGTCTTCCAACCATTGATGTAAACGAGATAAAAGTAATTTCCCGTATATTTTACCCAGGCCATCAAGTAGAGAGATCGGACGATAATTAGTGACGAGATCTCTTGGGCCCTTTTTGTGAATAGGCACAATTATCGATTTCTGCCATGAGTGTGGAATTTCTCTTAAGGCCCAGATTGTATTAAAGGTTTGAGTTAGAACTGGAGACCAATGAGCTAACTGACTGCGGTAGACATCTGATGGAATTTTGTCCGGGCCAGCAGCTTTGAGGTTCTGTGCCTTAATTGCTTGCTCAACGTACTGTACTGTAAAGTGTTGCTTTTGCCTTCTAATCATAGAATTTACTGCACTATGGTTATCGGGTGTTGATTGTTGATGCGGTACAGAAGTATCGGGCGCGCTATACAAGGACTTGGCTTTGTTTTTGTATAGAGTACTGTAATGCTCTATCCCAAATTTGAGGACTAAGCTTCAACTCCAGGTTCTGTGGAGGGCCTTCACAGCCACTTCTGATGATTCCCCAGAATTTCTTCACATTTCGTGAAGATATTGCGTCCAATAGTTCTTGCCATAACTTATGAGAATAGGGTTTCTTTTTGTATTTTAGGAGCCCCTTGTATTGTTTCCTTTTCTCCAAGAAATTCTGTTCATTCCCTTTACCCACATAACGTTTCTTTAGGGCCAGTAACAATGATTTTAAATATTTTGCACATTCCTCATCGTACCAATCCCTACCAACCTGGGAGAATTTCACAGGTGTAGATTTGGTTTGATGCTCTCTTTCCAGGGTTGTTTGTACCAATACCTCCTCAAACTTGTGCATTTGAAGCTGTTGTTGCTCCACGTTAGTCGCTGGTACTTCTAATATCGTATTGCATAATGTTATCCATTTTGAACCGGTAGTATGTATTCCTATTTCCTTACTGTCTTGTAGCCTGATAATATTTTTCCTATTTGAATTTAATATAACTTTACAACTTTTTGAAGTTCAGGTAAAATTTGACTCATGAATGCAAGGTCTCGGATGTTTCAAAAACAAAAGCAAAGGATCATGATCACTTTCGAGCCTGCTAGCTACTCCCATATTGATAATGAGGTGCCAGGCTACCATATTTATTGCTATGTAGTCAATGGTGCTTTGTCTGGTACCAACTCGATATGTAGATTTAGGGGTGTTGTCTGATTTGGTTCGACCATTGAGCAGACGTAGACCTTCCTCTACCAAGAGCTTAAAAATTAATTCACCTTTCTTTGTTTTCTTGCAATAATCTTTCGATAGAAACTGTATCTCCCAAGCTCTATCCTTTTCGATTAATGGTTCATCGCAGAACAGTGGGTGAATCTTTGTATTAAAGTCCCCACAAATGATTTTACAGACTGATTTTGATCTGGGATAGACCGGGCCTCCTCGCATTGGTTCATAGCACTGCATCAATGATTTTTCTGCGCACAACGTCAAAAGATGTTCCTTGAGGGACCTGAGATCCAATTTAATTTTCGCTCCGTCCCCTGGCGGAAAATATACATTTATAATTACAACTGCCCATTTTTTGCTTTCTAGATGTGTAATTTGAATATTTTTATTTAGTACAATGTGATTTATTGCAAAGTTTTCGAATACAGAAGTTTTTTTTTCCATGTAATGAGGCCTCCCACTGGTCTTCCCTTTGTTTGTATTGTTGCCGGCAGATGGTATGTTGAATAACCGTCTAGGTCAATCACGTCTACAGACCACGTTTCTTGAAAGAAGCAGATTTACTGCTTTCTAATAAAAGATAGCCACTCCTTGTCATTTACCTTGGATTTAAGACCTGCTATATTCCAACTCAACATTTTCAGAAACTCTTTTTTACCAGTTTCTGGAAAAGAATTTTCCGGATTTATCCTACAGACATCCATTACCTTGGTTTATTAAGGCGGATGTTACCTTGATGGTGGATAAGGAACTTGATCTAAGTTCTGAGCCATGTTATTTACTATGCAGTTCTTTAGGTCCGATCGATTGAAATGTTGAGAAAGTCTTGTACCGGAACTTAAGGCGTTATGCAGCACTGAGGTAGTATTTTTTGTATGATTACTTATTCTTTCAGACCTATGTGGGATTCATTTTTCCCTAAATATGGACAGATAAAGGTCAAATTCCAATGATGTTATATTTATGCCCCAGGCCTTCATTAGCATTTTGTGACTAAGGATATTCTTTGTTATCGTAGGATTTGACCAAGCTGTCTGGGTTGATTCTCTAAGGCTAAGACTGTTAATTTTAACAAAACTAACCGTCAGTAAATCGTTTGATCTTACGTACTGTAATCCTGGCAAGCAGTTTACTAGACGCAGAATATGTCTTCTATTAAGGAAATCTTGGCTCCCTCTTGAAATATATTCATTGTTTTCAGTGGGCCTGCGAACGGTCTTTAACGCATTTTGTGTATAATAAAAATGATGAGGGCCACCCTCATTTGCCCCTTAGACCCATTTGGCTCCTGAGTTGAAGAAGCTGCACCCTTTTGGAAGATGGGAGCTGATGTATTCGCGGCAGGAGCAATGGTATCACTTGAGCCCCGATCAAAATTGGAGTTTTTAGCCTTCGTGGCCTTTAGTTTTCCTCTTGTCCCATACATTCTTATAGGTAGCTCTTTTTCCTTTTACAATGCCCTACTTCACCAGGAAGACACATTTCTTGGTCAAACGCAGGTCAAGGCATGAATCAAGTAGCCCTAGAGAGCCTAATATTAGTGGCTACTAGAGCAAATCTCCCCTCCTCTTTCCTGTGTTTTAATCAGCTCAGAAATACACAAGAGTCCCAAAGAAGCTGATCAAGGGATTGATCAAAGGAGTTAAGAAAAGTTCAAAATTCAACAGAAGAACTCCGGAAAATAAAATTCTTTCTCCCCCTTCCTTCCCTTTTTTTTCTCTGAACTAGAGTGTACAAAATCTTTTACAACACCCTTTGCAGTCTTTTTAATGGGTGAAGGAGGCAAATGAACAAGGCAGCAAGCAGACGGGATGAGGCAAGGCCAATCAGGGCTCGGGCACAAAAGAGCACAACAGAATGGAAGAAAGATGCAAACGGCAAGGTGGAGGTTGAAAAACTAAGCACAGGCACAAGCAGTGGAAAGGCAAAACAGGCCTGAGTCGGAGCTACCTCAAGCTACGGGCGGCTGCACCCAGTCGACTGCGCGGCAGCCCGGGCTCACAAGTCGGCAGATGTCACCAATAAGCCACACAGACGCAGACTACGGGGAGTATGCCCTCGCCTCTGCTCTGCAATGCCGTGCCTGTAAGGCCTGCCCTTAGCCCGCTCCAATCATGCGCTCGAGTCCACTCAAGACTCACAAAGCCACTTCTTGGGCGTTTTTCTCGGGCACCAGTCAGACCGGACCGCCCCCTTCTCCGGCCTCCTGTCTGCAAGGTCACAGCAGGGTCCTTCGATCCACAACGGTAACCCCCTTGACTCCAGCGGCGGCTCGCTCCAACAACTTGCACCGGCAACTCTTCTCTCGTCCCCAAACGCACCAAACGATCCAAGGCTCCGTCTCCGTCTGCCCGACGCTGAGCTCACTTCTGCTTCCGAATTCCTCATAGAAAGTTAATGTCTGGTTTACCACTATTGATTGTAAATGTGATTCTGTCATTCCTGCTTTTCAAGTATTTGTCAAATTCCAAGAGTGCTTCTCTGTTCCTTACCATAAGCTAACTACATCATCAATGTAGCATTTTCATTATATCATCTCAATGGGAATTGATTTGATGTCCCAGTGGGAGGGATCTATGGGGAATGATGTGCCCACACTTTTTAATTTAACAAAAACATTTTCCCTACTTTTGTTAAAAGAAAAACAACTATCCCAGAACAGTTAACGCTGATAGTTAAGACGCCTCTGCTAAAAGGGAAAGGGAGGATGTCACCAGTTCCTTGAAGCTGAGGGAGGAACACCAGGGTGCCTGCTACCTGAAGGAAATGTAAATGTGTGCAGTTAGTTAATCAGCAAATCTAACGGCTGCTTGGGAGCCAGTATATAGTTTGGGTTTAATTGATAGTCACTTGAAGCTTCATTGTTTTTGAGAGGTAATGTAAGAGTTTTACCAGCTGAGTCTGGCATACGTGCTTTTAATGGAGACTTATAAAACAAGCATTTGCAATGCAATAGGTCTCGCATTTGCAAGAGTTAGAGCTCTTGGCGTTGAAAATGATGATGTTTTTTACCTTTTGTATTTTTTATGCAATGGAGTGGTGTTTGCATAGCGCTATTTCGTTCGTATGACCTTGCGGCGCTGGAGAACCAGAAAATGGGAAATAGGTTATAAGGGAGGGAAGACCAGAGTAATATGCAGGCTTGGAAAAAAAAACAACAACATCCTGGAAATAGCAAACACTCATAGGGAATGCAAGATTAAGTAAAGCATGTGAAATGTAAGCAGGAACAACATAGTTAAAGAGGTCCCCACCACCTTTGACGGCTCCTTTTTAAATTAAAATGGGCAAGTATGTCATGCACTGAGAAGGCCCAAAAGGTTGAAAATGGAAAAAATGGATATTAGTAAAAGATGTTTGGTAGAAGGCTGTTAAGGTACTTAGACAGCAGGTCAAAAGAATCACAGGGGTCCCTCGCCACATATTGAGGGGTATCGTTATTTATGACATCACCAATGCTTCTAAAGTCCTGTGTTAACATTGCGAAAGTAACACAGATTATGCAAATGTTTGACATTGCGCTATATATGTGTAAACAATAAAACGATGCTTGAGAACGCCAGCAACTAAGAAATCACCTGAAAGCACTTAAATCATTTTGGAGGGTGAACTTTGTATTCCTAACTTAAAAGAAGCCTGTGTTCTATTTGGCTGAACGTCAATCAACACACGATTAACTAGTGTCATTAATTGGCCTGCTGTAGAGATTTAATCCTCACATATATGTCATGTGGAAGTCATCTAGCAACTGAAAACGGAGCTGCAATAACCATAGATACATTTTTTTTATAGTGTCAGTGATACCGGTAAATGCATTCCATCAGCCCAAACATTAAACAAATCGTTCATCTCAATATACACGGTCATGTCTGCAGTCAGTGCCAAGAGTTAACGCAGAGGTGAACGAAGAAAGTAACATCCCAGTTGCTGCCTGGAGTCTTCTACGACAGAGGCAGGCAGCCCGTCCATAGTATGCAAGCCACAGAAATCCTGAGTGAAGCACCAGCCACAACTGTAATTTATTTGTCCTCCACCGTGCAAAACAATAATTTAAAAAGAAAATGAAACCATAGCAGCAGTGGAGTTACTCCCTAACCAAACATTTTACTCCTCGTCAAAAATACAATGCATCGCAGCTCTGCATAGTAACACATAAACACCAACATTCTAGTAAGAATACTTACACGTTAAACAAGCATTGGAAATGCATTCGGTCTAGTCCTGCCGCCGTACATGTGCGCTCCAAGGCTGGGGAACGGGGGATCAGGGGGGTTGGAGCAGGGGTGGGCTGAAGCGAGGAGAGGCACCCCGAGCGGCCATTAGGAGTGTGCAAACAACTTTAAAAAAAATACGCTTTACTCCTCATAAAAGCACAATGCATCGCAGCCCAGAGCTCTGCCTAGTAACACATTAACAGAGACATCCTGGTAAGAATGCTTACATGTTAAATAAGCATTAGAAATGCAATGGGTCTGGGACACGCGTGCTTCGAGGCTGTGGGGGAGGTCAGCTGAAGCGAGAAGAGGCACCCTGAGCGGCCATTAGCAGTGTGCAAGCAACAACATTACAAGCACTGGTCAAGGCAGGAAGCATCAATTAAAAACAAGCATTGGCTGCGCGGCCGTGAAAGTGACGTGGCCGCGAAAGTGATCTCATGCTTAATGAGGAAGAGAGGGGGGGCGGGTTGTGTGTGTGCATGACGAGAGAGTTAATGAGCCATGACGAGCAGATGGCGGCTGTGCGCGTGCACACGCGCGTAACCGCAAGCTTGAGGCCAGCAAAAGCGTGTGGTCGGACTTTTAAAAGCCCACTTACTAAATGTCTCGCCAGAGCAGCGCATGCGCTGGCTCAGACGAGACCTAAAAAGAGCGCTTTGCACTAGTTAAAGTCTGAGTGTATATTACTAAAATATATATGTTGAAAGAACTTGTTTTATCTTTAATCAAAATCTTTTGGTGCATTTTGGGGCAGTCTGTTATAGTGTGTGTAAAGCAATTTTAAAATAATGACTTACATATTTACTGTGCTTTCTGTCACAAGCATGGGACTCATACACTATAAATACACATGCCTCTATTCCCCACTGCACTAATTAGGACTCAAAGTGTGATTCTCTGGCTACACACTGAAACACCTGCAGTGATCACAGTGAGAAAATGGTTTATTATTTGGGTGAATTGGTGTTCACCACAAGTAAAAGTCACTATCTTGTTATGCCCAGTCAAAGTTTCATCAATTTAAACCTGAGCTCAGCCCCTGATAACAGTGGCACAGAGCAGACAGGCATAGCTTAGAGAAAATGTGTAAAGCATTTAGATGAACCAAAACAGTTATAAAGTCGAAAATACAACACAATGAAAATCTCATTCCAATTTAGAAAACTAGAGTAGCATTTAATAAGCAAAATGACAAATACAATAAGGGGGACAGGAGAAATGAACTTTAAAGATTTAGGTGGAAAAAGCACCAGGTAAAAGTAAAGCGCCAATGATATCAATTCTTACAGTAAACTAGGCCTATGGTTAAATTTCAGGCCAACCACGATGGAGCCTTGGTCGGCTACACCAAGTGGATTGGTCCCGGTGAAAATCTAGACGTCAAAAAGTTTGAAAACGTTTTTAAGTCCCAGTGCCTGGACGAAAAGTTTCATAAGTTTTCAAATTTTCTTACAGTCCCAAACAATCACAGGAGTGCATTTCTTAGGCCCCCAGGACTTCATGGGAGCACTTAGAGATTCACAGGGTGTCAGGCAGAGGCCAATAGGAGGGTACAGTCCAGATTCCAATTACCAGTGGGCAGCTTGGAATTTTAAAAGAAAAAACCTCTTGCTGCTGATTGTGCTCCTGAAGCCACATAGAATGTCAGCCAACTGACCCTTGTGGTCCATTTCTTCTTCCTCTGTACAAGAACCATCATTCCAGTCATTCAGGGCTCCTCTCAGGTCACAGGCAGCAAGTTCAGTACTCATCTGTTCTTTTGCTGGTCCAGAAAGTGTTCTGAGGAAGACTGGGTGAAGGTCCAGCTTTGTAGGATTCACCAGCCTGTGGATTGGGGACTCCCCTAAGGCTTTACTAGTCCCTCTCTGAACAATTGAGTAAATGTTCCTAGGCCCTGGCCAACCTACTTTTTCAATAGTTCCTGTTTGCCTTACTGCAAACAGGCTCAAAATGCAAAGTAGTAGGGCAAATCTAAGATGGCCAAAATCCACAGCCATACTAAACTTGGGTTTTAAAGGCTGGGTGTGTGTAGGGGAGTGGCTATGGAAATCACCATTTTCCACCCACAACTAGCACTACATTCTAGAGTGAAGTAGGGCCTGTACCTACAACAAACCAGGAGAAGGGGTCTGGAAGGACAAAAGCAGGGTCCTTCAGCACCCAGACATCAGATACACAAGAATTGTCCTGGCATCCTGTTTGCTTCCTGTGAAGGGTGCAGAAGTTTTACATGCGCCTCAGACAGACCTGTCATGTAGGATTTGACATTGGTATCAACAGGAGGGGCACACCCCCACCCTTCTGCTGAGCTCAAAGGAGTCATCCCTTCCCATTCAAGTCGACCTGTCAATCACAGCGACCTATTGTGTGGACTTTCACACTTTATTCAGGCAATGTATAGGGCGGGAGAAGCTAGAGAATGGATGCAAATTATCCTCCAAGGAACTTCAGGCAGAGAAAAGATAACTTTTTAAAAGTTAATTTTCATTCATATATATTATAAATCCAAAATCACCATTGAATTGGATTTTTAATAATTATTAAAATAGTTATTTAATTATTTTTATAGCAGGTCCCATTCCCGAAATACAGTATTAGTATTTTATTCTTTACTTTGATTTTCTATATTGGGCAGCTAGTCCTGCCACAATGAAAATAGATTTTAGGGCCTGTCACTGTAGGGATATGTTAACGTTTACCATCTAAACATTCATTTTCTACATGTCCCACTTTTAAATACCAGGCACTTACCTTGTAGGCTCCAAGGCCTACATAGGGGTGACTTACTAATATTTGAAAGGGAGATTTGTACCTTTCAAAAAGGGTTATTTTAACAGGTCGTGCTGCCAGTTTAAACTCCAGCAGTCAGGCTACTATAGTAGGTCTAAAGCTGTGTTTTCCTAGTGAATACCACAATATGTGACATTTTACTTTCCATGCCATGGGTGCAGATTCTACGTTTCAGGAGTCTGAACACATACACTGGGCAGAGTTTAAAAACAGCAATAACATTCAGCAAAAAATGGGGGTGACCATGCAAAAAGTAGTATTTCTCACAATCGTATGAACCAATTGAGGTTTCATAGCCTAAAATAGTGCCCTCCAACTGATTAGTTTAACTTGCATTTATTTTTTGTTTATGGTGTGAATGTTATTTTATATGCTGATGCCTAGTAGTGAAAGGCTCTTTTAGGGGATGCATTGACCCTGCCCCCACTGCACTCAGGATCACAGTTCCCAACCTATTCTTAATACACTTCGACCACTGGCAGTGATTTTAGATTGATCACATACTGTGAATGAATGTGATGCATAAATACATTTGCGTACATTAATGCTGCATTAGAACCCTTTGTCATTAAGGTTATCCGTACACCGTATTCTCCATTATGCCTGAAATAATTGTTACAGGGTATGAATTTCAATAATTGCTCTACAAACATCTTGTTAGTTCCAGTGTCATCACTCGTAGTATTAGACTTTCTCATAATAGTTGAGGAATGGTGGTCGCTTAGCTCCACTCAAGACAATCATAACTCATGTTTTTCATTGCATAATATCAAAAGGAATGCTTGCTCTTAAGGCTAAAAGTTCTGTTATTTTCAGTTACCCACACACAGCGGACTGATAGGCTGTACCCTGGTGGGCCAGTGAATAAAGACGCAGTTTCAATCTACATGTGTCACTGTTTTCTTCGAAAACCACCTACGGCATTTGGTTTTAAGCACCTGACCCACCCTAATGTACATATACCTCATTGAAGCCAATTAGTAAGAGTACAACTCCATTATTCTTCTGTGCTAAAGTGGTGGGATGTCGTCAGGTTTCACAATATCCTATTTTGTTACTAGCATTTCATCTAAGAAAGTAGTTATTCAGAGCAAAGTTTATGTATAGGACATTTATCGCATGTAGAACAAAATTCTTTTATCTGTATAAAGAGATCATTTCTCAAATCATCCCCTTTTGTGTGATTTAATTGCTTCTTTTATAACAGAATGGCCTAGGAAATATCTGTGATGGCAGAATAAACAATAAACAAGTAGGTTAGCACACTTTATCTTACAATGGGGAAGTAATGAGTGAAGAGGGATGCCACAAGCAGCCTCTGTAGTGTCTCGTGAGCAGGCCTGTATACTGTGTACATGAGCTCAGAAGAAACGCATCTTTGAGGTCAGCTTGTGTTTCTGATGGCAATATGAAGATAAAAGTTGCATTATAGTCCATAACTTACCACACAGGTTTAGTAACACATTTATCTTTGGTGATATTACTAATGGAACATTGGAATGTTGGGAGCTCCATTGAAAACAATAGAGTGCTCCAGGCTTCTAATTGCCGTTAGCAGCCCGGAGCTCAAACATTCCAATGTTTGTTCACAGCTGTTGCAGCGGAGCCCGAGGGGATTTCAATCCCCTCAGGCTCCATGAGGCCTTTGTTTTACAAACTAGAACATTCTGACCTCTAGCAGTGGAATGTTCTAATAGCTTCGGCTCTGGCCTTTAACGCTGGAGCGGGCCTTTAATGGCCGGCAGAGCCCACTACGGTGGGCTCTAACACTACATTAGAACATTAGAATGTTAGGAGCTCCATTGAAAACAATTGAGTGCTCTGGTCTTCTAATGGTCAGTAGAAGCCCGGAGCTCCAACATTCCAATGTTATCCTTCACAGCTGCTGCTGTCCCCTCTGGTTCCGTGAGGGCTCTGTTTTATTTGTTAAAACATTCTGCCCTCTAGTGGGGGAATGTTCTAATAGTCTTATAGCCCTCCGTAGCAGGGCTATACCGGCATTAAAGTCCTGCTCCTTTGTTAAAGGCCCTTGCCGGGTCTTTATTGGTCGGTATAGCCCGCTATGGGGGCCTATAATATGAAACATGCAGTGAAGCAGAATCAGACCGTTGGGGCCCTTGAGCGTTTAATGCAGCTGACAGAACTGGCTTGAGCCTGGTAAGCTTAGCCACCAATCTAACCTGGCAAATGTACAACTACAAGTTTCAGAATGCACACTGCTCTTGGCTGAAAAGTCAGGATTGTGTGAAGATGCTAGTCATGGAAGTCATCGCCACTGAGCAGCTATCTCGTGCCACAGCCTCATACAGCATTATAGAAAAAAAATATTTTTGTATGAATGATGCACCACATCTTCCTACAGGAACAATTTCAAAAATAAACATTTTCTTTTTACTGAAGTTAAGTGAAGCAAAGATCAACGTACTGCACTCTTTCTGTCAAGTTAGCTGTCTATTCAAGTCATAAGATGATCTGAGCATCAGGCAAGACATGTAGGTCTCACTCCTTGCAAGGAATTGGCTTCTACTATTACATTACCATTATGACATGCCAAGAGTGGGCTGTCATAAGCTGCTGCCTACCTCTGTCCCGTCATCATGGGTGATACCTTTATACAGTAACGGATTTAGCTTTTGCCTTGTACTTTTACTTTTTATAGACCCTACTAGCTAATAATTCAAAACTTGCTAAAACTGTATCATTCTGGTTTCAACATGTCTAATAATTTGTTTCTAAACTTTAAAGCAAAGCAGCAGAAGTGGAGGCATCTAGAGAGAATGGCTGATCACACCATTGCAAACAGCACTTTACGTGTCTTCTGCAGAGCCTTTGTTTATCAAATGTACTTTTTTGACACCAATCAAATGCAATTAGTATGTTTGATGGAGTTTGCCTGGGATAAACACAGGACTTGGTCGGCATTAGATGGATAATATTCGAGAAAGTCTTGAATAGGCAATTGGTCGACTATATTCAGACCAATAATTGCCTCGATTCCACTAAGTTCGGTTTCCAGGCTGAGCACAGCATGGATATGGCTCTTATCAAAGCATCCGAGGAGATCAGAAGTACTATGGATCTAGGAGGAAGGGCTGCACTTGTGCTACTTGATCTATTGGCAGCCTTCGATACAGTTAATCTTGGGCTGCTAATGGACCGACTGAGCAAGATGGAGATGCACGGCATGGAAATTGTTAAACTCCTTTCTCAATGACTGAGAACAAACAGACAATCTCGGAGGGTTTACCTCCTCTGCATATTCTCTTCCTTGCGGGGTCCGGCAGGGCTCATCACCAAGCCAGACACTTTTTAATATCTATGTTTCAGGACTGGCTGAGATTTTAGGATCATTCGGATTTGCTTTAACATCATATGCAGATAACACGCAAATTGTCTTGTCATTAGGACCAGGAAACTCAGGAAGTGATCCTAAATTCAACAACTGTATGCAGGCAGTTAGTCAGTGGATAGCCAAAAATTGCCTTCAACTAAACTCAGATAAGCCTGAGATTTTGATCTTTGGGGCCAAACCTTCATTTTGTTCCCCATCTTGGTGGCCATCTGAACTCAGCACCCTTCCCATTCTTGTTAGAACCATAAGGAATTTGGGAGTCAAGTTCAATGACACACGTACCTTCTCTGATCAAGCGAACGCAGTTACCTCAGCCACATTCTATATGCTCAAGCTGTTGAAAAACATTCTGCCTTTCATCCCTGCCAATCTGTAGAAACTTGTTGTTACTGAATTAGTGTTGGCAAAGATTGACTACTGTAATGGGCTATATCTCAATGCCCATCAATATGTTATAAAAAAGCTGCAAACACTGCAAAATGCAGCAGCTAGGCTTCTGTTTAAAATTCCCAAATATCAGCCCATTTCCAAATTTGTCAGGAAAGTATACTGGCTGCCAGTCAGACACAGAATCACCTTCAAAGTGTTCTGTATCACTTACAAAGCACTGCATGGACAAGGTCCATATTTTCTCAGAAAAAGCTTCTACACGTATATGCCAGGCAGGTCCCTTCAATCAGCATCTGCTAAACTTGTAGCCGTGCCTAGGTTTCATCGCACATCTTGGGGAGGCAGAAGCTTTGTGCTGGGAGCAACAAAAGCATGGAATTCGCTGCCATTGGACATCAAGACCATGCCTACTCTACTGACTTTCTGGAAGGCTCTGAAAACCTGTGTCTTTTCTGTAGAATAGTTGGTTACACCTTTGGGCACGCTCTATCCCCTCTGTAAACTCAGCCAGCGCCAAGACGCCTTTCAGGCATTCGAACACTTTACAACTATAATAACATAACATAACATAATGCTGATTCATGCTGGACAAATTGATGATTTTAATATTTTCTGCCTCTTCTAGCTTCGAGGTCCAGGCCATACATATTGATATAATTTGTCAGTGACACAAAAGACAAGTGGTGTTGTTATTTTTTCAGAAAGGTGACGGGTCAGCTGCTGTGCATAGTCCTAATTGCACCACGCTAGGAACTAGTTAAAGGTCGGGGGCCACATGCCTGTGGTTGATGAGTTGAAGTCTGAGTGCATTATATCACAGAAAACAAGCTATAGAAAATTAACTAAATGGATTGTCCCACTGAGCATTGGGCTAGCTAAATGAATTTAAAGTGTTTCTAGCTTTCATTTTTCAATTCATGCTTTTCAGTATTAGAAAAAAAAATATTCTGCATGGGTTTTACTTAGCAACTGCATTAACTTTAAACACCACTGTTCATGAAAGTCTGATTTTCTGGGACATGGAAAGCAAATATGGAAATCACATTCAAATTTTGTCTGACATTATTAGAATTAGGAACATTGACAGCCTATTCTTTTATATTGCATAAACACATATTTGGCATGACAGAGCATCTCCACTGTTTGTCTAGACCTTGATCAAACTTGAGGAGGGAACTTGCCTTGCCATTTGTGGCTCCTGTCCAAGATGCGGACACTGTTTATGGCATAAATAGTATATATGCAGATGCACAGGCTACAATACGCTATTCCTATGTTTAGTGTGGGGAGGAAATTTGACTCCCATGAGGCGAAGCTTCAAATGGGTCATGATGCCCCCCCACCTCTCTCTCAACAATGGTAATAAATAGCATATTTCACTCACTGGATCTGCATGTATGGTTTATGCTATGCCGTTTGCATGGAAGTAGTTATAAACAAATTTGATTGACCATTAGCAGAGCACAAGGGTTTAAATAAGAGCAGTGAGATAAAATCCCAATAACTGGACCTTCAGAGTATAAGCACAGTATAAGGAGAGCACTCAGATAGCAAACAGATGTAAAAAAAAAAAAAGGATTTTCCACAGATGTATAGATTGTATATATGTATATATTTAATATGATAATGTCCATACAGCTGATGGAGCAAGGTTTCAAAATTGAAACTTGCTTGTATGCAATCTTCCTCAAAGTATTAATTTATTAAATTTGTACTGTCAATACTAATCCTTGCATTCACAAACACAAAAGGGATAGACGCTTGCCTATGTGTTTTACTAATGAATAACGCTTGTCCATAAACCAAGATGGCCGCTAAAAGCGTGGGACTTTATTGCGCATGTCGCAACCTGATCACATGGTGTGACGTCTTTCTTTGCTTGGTGGGAAACTTCTGCTTCTGCGCAGTGTGTATTAAAATGGCCGCTAAATGTTTTCACATGCTTAAGCTTGCTCTCATGTCATTATTAAATTGTCGTTTTCTTAACGCTACTAATGCAGGATAGTATTATGATTAAATGGGAATAGAGTTAGGGAAAGTGGGTATACAGTGAAACTTTTTATTTGTGATTTTAATATTTTCTTCTTGCACTTTTAGTAATTCGTAAACTTGGGCCTGGGTTGGTGTCTTGAAACTCGAGAGACAGAGGGTTCTGCGCATGTGTCCTGTATGCCTGCCAAGTGAAGTCAACTTGGACGTCTCCCAAGGCCACGACCTATTGGCCGAAGATGATGTACCCAATGTTTCCGGCGGAACAAATTGTAACTTTTCTCCTGTAAAATATATAACATTTGTCATGAGACGGGTGGGAAATAAAGCGAATGTATTAATTTACAGGGGAGGGAACGTAAAGACAATAGGCTTTACAATGTAGGCCAAATTGATATGGTGCGAGAATTCACCCCCTGTCCAATCAGAAGTAGTGGTCCCATATTTTAGCAACATTATGGGGAGATACATGGGTGTAGAAGGGTATAATAGAATATAGCATTAGTAAATTAGTCAGAAGAGCATGCGTTCACGAAGAACATGCGTCCATACTGCCAGAGCGCTCTCAACTCCAGACTGCCCAGCTGATCGGTTGCTGACTGAATTCCTGTCCGGAAGAGGTCCTGAGGAGGGGGCGGCGGAGTCCATTAGAAGGAAGGCACGGGAGAATCAAGAGAAGTCGAGTATCAGAGAGGGGAACGGCGCAGGCGTCGTTGTAGAGAGGTCACCGGTCCTGTCCTGATCCTGGAAGAAGTCTTTGCTCTTCATCCTTCCTGGGTCCTATCTTTTCCAACTCCTTGGCTAAGGGGCTTGGTTCTCGCATTTTAGGTAATTATACTGCAACCTTTAGTAGCGCTGCTGTCTCTATCTTCTCCTCTTCCTTAAAACACCGTCCTTTATTAGCAAAATCATTTTTATGCTTTCTCTTGGGTATTTGAATCAAGTACCGTGTTTTCTGTATTTTACTCTGCTAAAACTTTAGATAAACATTTTAAAACTTCCTGACTCAGTGGTTATTTCAGGATTATGTACTATAATGAATGTCACTCATTTTAAACTTCCCAATTTGCAAAGGATCCATTGGTAAGTTATTACTCTTCAATCAGAAGGTAATTGGTAGCAGGGACTTTGATAAGAGAGTACATCTGACACCCAGCGTAAGTATTAGTGTAGTGTGAATGTATGGGCCCAAGTGAGTATATGGTGTATGAATGCTGTTGGCTAATATTGCGCTGGATCAGTTTTCTGGTAAGCAGAGGACGGTTTTTGTTACTCTTTGTTAATTGGGTAATGAGAATTTTATTTGTATTTTTATGAGCTAACATCCGCTTATTTTTGAGTTTTGTTATATGTTGTCCAGAATACCCCGGGGTAGGTAAAAAGAATAGTGGGTGGCATGTGGAAGCCATACTGCAGTGAGGTTATCTGTCAGGCAGAAATAGTACTGAGAAGTTAAGCAGGACTTCAATTACTCGTTAGGGACTCTATGCGTGTGAGTAATAGCAAAAAGGGTACGCTGATAAAAATTTGATGTTATATCACCTAGTAAGGGTAACATTGGAGAAGTAACAGGTACTTCTGGAGCTTGTGTGAAGAGTAGACGGAAGTGTTTTACTCGTAGTGTATGTATTAGTAAACGGAAAGGTTTTACTAAAGTGTGGAAGAAACTATCTTTTTCGAAATTAGTGGAAACTGGCACGATAGCGAATGTTTTATGTTGTTACTGAAATTTAATTAAGATTTATAGAGAAAATAAGTTTGCGTAAAATTTTGTAAAGGGAGGGTCAGTTGCCGGAGAGGGAGCTGACGTCACAAAACGCCGCGCTGTGGTAGGTTGAAACAGCGGGTGTGGAGAAAACCTTTGTAAAGGAGGGGTCAGTAGTCAGGAGTAGTACTGACGTCACAGGTGCCGCGCTGGGATTGGTTAAACCAGCAAGGACAGAAAAGAGCAGATTGTAAAGGAGGGGTTGACAGACAAACGTCACCAAAAAGCTGCGCAAGGATTGGCTCGGAAATAAAAGATAGCAGACATTTGATTGGTCGAAAATATAGAAGCAAAATTCTTAGTGGATAAGGATTGCATGTTAAAACAAGATTCCTAGGTTTTGCAGAATATAATTTTGTACACCGAAGATTAGATAGAATGTACGGAGAAAAGAGAAAAATGTCATTCTTACAAAAGATTAAGAATTATTTTAAAAAGGACAAACCAATCAAAACTAGAGAAGGAATTATTATTCCACCAGCTAAAACGCCAGCATCATTTATGATGATGGAGAGAGGATTACCATACTTGTGTATGGATGGAGAATTGGATAGAATACACCAAAAATGATGGAGTATTAGCATTTCCCGAGAATGGTACCTTCAATGGAAGAATTCTTCAAAACTTGACATTGAGGATGAATGACTTAGAACCCAGACCTAGATTAACCCAGTACGAAGCTCTAGAAGAATGGGAAACCGAGGCATTTGAGCGGGATAGATCTAGAAGTAATAGGAGTTATCCAGGATTTTACCCCAGATATTTACGTGAGTCGAGAGAAGGTCAGATGAAACAATGGAGAAGGACAATGATTACAGAGGTACTGTATCCATTATTCACAGAAGGAGAGAAATCAGGAGGCAAATGTACAGAAAAGACAAAACATTTAATGAGAAATGAGGAGTCAGAAGACGAATTTATGGAAGAAATGTTAAGAAATCCCCCACCATATCAGGAAGGGACAAGTGGATGCCCTCCTAGTGCACCACCACAAACTCCCATGGTACCAAAGGTAATGCATGAATTCACCCGACTAGAATACTTCATGACAAAGAAAAAGAAGCCCTAGAAAAGAACAGAGCAGAATTAATACAGAAAATAACCCAGATAAAAGTACATACTGATTCGTTGACCATACCAGTAACAATTGGTCCAGTAGTTCCATTATATGGTACTCAGGGAAATTGTCCTCAACCCATACTTGCACCTACTCCTGTGAGTAATCCCAGACCTGAAGCTCCAGTTATAATTGAGGATCAATTTAGTGACTGTGAATCCACAATATCACTTATGGACCTGCCTATTCGAGGTTCTGTAAACAGTACTCCAAGAAAAGATGTGCCTGGAGGTTCAAAAGATGTAAGTTTAGTAACTTCATCAGGAGCAAAAAGTGCTACCACGGTAACACATGAAGATCTAGAAAGATGGGTACAAGGGTCAGTTAAACAGTGCACACCTCTAAAAGTACTGGATATCCATAAATTAAAAGTTGAATTAGAAGAAATAATAGCAGGAAATGTAGGAGTAGAACGCTTGAATACCTATGATGAAGAAGAATTATTATTCTTGTGTAGGAGTATCACTAGAAATGTAAAAATATTCCATGAAAAATTGTCCAATTTAGCACTACAGATGGGAATCGAAATAGGGAGATCAAAAGTATTACAGAAACCATATAGAGCAGAATTTGCAGACAAAGATTTAGAAAATATGAATGCATCTGGAAGAAGACTACAAATAAGAGAATTAATGTTAGTTTTACAAAAATGGGGAGATCTAGATAAATGGAGATCTAGGTGGGCCAAGAAAAAGGAAGAAGCACGAACAAGTAGAACAGCATCAGAATATGTGATGAAGGAAGTAGGAAAAGCAGACCAGATGTATCCAATGCGAGAAGTTGCGGGAGGAGGATATGTACATGTCCCATGGAGCAGACAGGATATTTTATCATTTACGAATGATATTCCAAAGCTGAGAGAAAAACCAATTGAATGGTACAAACAGGTTGAAAGGTTTGTGAAGGTGTCAAAGGTATTGTTGAAGGATTTGGATGGTTTGTTTGACATAGTGGTACCTGCCGATTTATGGACAGATTGTAAGATCACAGTCGATTGGCCTAGTGATGAATATCCTAGAGATCCGAAAACAGGTGCCCCGTCAAATGATGTGATGAAAAAGTATCAGCAGGTGATAACATACCTGAAAGGGAAAATACCCCGAAAGAAACAGATTGGGTGAAAATAGATCGAACAACCCAAGAAGCCAGTGAAACAGTACATTCCTATTATGAGCGTTTATTGCAGGTGTTTAAACAGTATAGTGGATTTGAGGATATTGGGGACAAAAACATGAGTCAGTTTGTGTATCGGTTTGTTTACGGTCTGAAGCCAGAGATTTGCCAGATGATTAAACAACATATGCTGTGTTGGCAGGGAAAGCCCATAGATGAGATTCTGAAGTATGCAAAATATTGTGGAGACGATATTGAGGATAGACACAAGAAATTGCAGGAAAAAGTGATGTGGGCTCAGGTGAAAATGGCAGAGAAGCAGGGAATTAATTTGGAAAATCCGAGTGAAAATCCAGGAAAAGATCCTGGAACGAGTGGTGATACGGGAAATGGTGGAAAATTTAGAGGACGAATGAGTAGAGAAGAAGCTAAAAAGAAATTTCCTTGTCATGGATGCGGAAAATTGGGGCATTGGAAGGATGAATGTAAAAAGATTCGGAATAATAATGGCCCAAATCAAAACTTAAATCCACAGACGCAGAATGACTCACAACAGGGTGTAAATCCCCAGAGTCAATTACCACCTCCACCTGTTCAGGGTAATGTAAGCAGAGCAAAACATGGTACAGACATTGGATACCCAGGAGGGAGTGGTAAGAATGATTATATGACATCACAATTTCTTTTGCAGGACAATTATTGTAAATTCGACTCATGACGGTGCCTAGGAGAGGGGAAGAAGGAGTGCATACTTGGCGCATCCTTACAGGTAGATCAGTCTGGTCCATATGTTGAAGGAAATGTGAAAGGTAATGATATTACTTTCCTTTTGGACACTGGTGCTACCAGGTCTACTGTGAGATCAGCAGACATCCCAGACCTTCCTCTCTCTGGTGAAGATATCCAAGTAGTAGGGGTAGCTAATCAAAGAATTAGAACACCTCTTACAGAACCAATGGAAGTCAAAATAGGAAACTTCAGAGAAATGCACCAATTTGTAGTGTGCGATTCTAGCCCAGTAAATTTATTAGGTAGGGATTTATTGTGCAAAATGAACTGTACAATTTTCTGCACGCCGGATGGTGTGGCAGTTCAGACACCAGATGAGGACCATGTATATAAAATTATGGTTGCAAAACAAGGTACAGAAATAGATGAAATGTTTTCGCTGATAACAAAAGATGAGTTGCCAGAAGAATTAAAAGGTACAGTAAACTCAATAGTATGGGATTTCACCGGAAAAGAAGTAGGACTTATGGCAAAAATAGATCCAGTTCAAATTACGGTAAAAGAAGGTGCAATTTTCCCAAATACTAAACAATACAAAATGAGTGCAGAAGTAAAAGCAGGAGTCATTGAAGAAATCAATCGAATGGTAAAACAAAACATCCTAAAAAAGTAATGAGTAGCCCATGTAATTCACCAATCATGGGACTAAAGAAACCTAGTGGAAAATATTGGATTGTTCAGGACCTGAGGAAAATAAATAAGATTGTAGAACCATGTTGTCCCATAGTACCAAATCCTGCAGTAATTCTATACCAGATCCCTTGGAATGCAGGATGGTTCACAGTAATTGATTTGTGTCAAGCATTCTTTTCAATACCATTGCATCCAGACAGCCAGTATCTTTTCTCATTTAAATTTGAGAACAAAGTCTATGTGTGGAACCGTGTTCCTCAGGGGTACACAGAAAGTCCTTCAATTTTTAATCAGATACTGAAAAAGTGCCTTGAAAAACTAGTGATGCCAGGAAGCTCAGTTTTAGTTCAATATATCGACGACTTATTAGTAGCGTCGACCACCAGAGAAGACTGTGTTGTCGATTCCATAGCATTATTAAATCTTTTGGCTGAGGAAGGGCATAAAGTCTCACCTGAAAAGTTACAGTTTTGCAGGACAGCTGTTAAATATCTGGGACACCAAATTGAGAGGGAAAAAGAAGAGTAACCTCTGAAAGAGTAGAATTAATAAAGAGAATGCAAATGCCTGTAACCCAAAGACAAGTGAGAATGTTCCTAGGAATAGTAGGATACTGTCGACAATGGATACCAAATTTTTCCATGTTGGCTAAGCCCTTAATTAACATGACAAAAAAGAAAGCAAAGGACCCTGTTGAGTGGGAGGATGAAAGTGTAGAAGCTTTTGTAAAATTGAGAAACGCACTTTGTTCAGCACCTGCCTTAGGCATGCCTGATTATAAAAGAGAATTCGCATTATTCTGTCTAGAGAGAGAAAATTGTGCACTTTCTGTTCTAACTCAGAGACATGGACTAGACAGACGTCCTATAGCGTACTTTTCTGCTACATTGGACCCAGTAGCAGCCGCGTTGCCAGGATGCTTAAAAGCAGTGGCAGCAACTTGTTTGAGCATTGAACAAAGCGAGTCAATTGTGATGGGACATCTTGTAAAAGTGTATGTTCCACATGCAGTTGTCATTCTGTTGACAAGAACCCGAACTCAACATCTTACTCCTAGTCGGCTGACTAAATATGAGAGGATAATAATGGGTGCTGAAAATGTGACCATGGTAAGGTGTACAATAATAAATCCAGCAACTTTATTGCCGGACCCATATCATGAAACAAATAAAGATGACGAAGAAGACGAACATGATTGTGTACAAATTACAGAATTATGTACAAAACCACGCCCAGACATAGAGGAACAGCCTCTTAAAAAGCCAGACAGGGAGCTATTTGTCGATTGTTCATGTCAAAGACATGAAGATGGTAAATTAACTGCTGCCTATGCGGTATGTGAATTAACTGGAATAGTTGAAGCATCCTATTTACCAGGAGTCAAATCTGCACAAGTAGCTGAATTGATTGCTTTGATAAAAGCATGCAAAATTGGGAGGAATCAGAGAGTGACCATATTTACTGATAGTCAATATGGTTACGGGGTTGTGCACGATTTTGGCCAACTGTGGATGCAGAGGGATTTCATGACTTCTTCAGGATCCCCCATTAAAAATGGACAATTTGTAAGGGAATTGCTGGAAGCAATACAATCACCAAAAGACTTGGCTGTGGTGAAATGTGCCGCACATCAGTCAGGAGATGACTGGGTGGTAGTCGGCAACAGATATGCAGACTTGGTGGCTCAACATTGTGCCAAAACCAGAACGTCAGTCAATAAGAGGGTGGAAAGAATGGGAATCAGCTGCCAACTTATGCTGTATATGCCACCTGAAACTTGGAATGAGGTGAAGAAATTGCAAGATGAGGTTGATGAAAGTGAGAAGAATTTGTGGATCAAAGTGGGTTGCTCCCAAAGAGGAGAAGATGAAGTGTGGATCAGTACAGATGGCAGACCAGTCATGCCAGACTGTTTACTCTCACAAATGGCTAGAATGCACCATGGAGAGACACACATAGGGAGAGATGCAATGATTAGGCTGTTCAGACAAAATTGGTACAATCCCAAATTTAGGGCTGTTGCAGAGAGTCTTTGCCAGAGATGTCTAACTTGCCAAATGCATAATCCAGGCAGGAAAACGATAATTGGGTTTGGAAAAATTGGAAAGGCAGAGGGCCCATTTATAAGACTCCAGTTCGACTTCATACAGTTACCACCATGCAGAGGACTAAAATATGTTCTAGTCATAGTGTGTCTGTTTTCAAAGTGGGTGGAGGCTTCCCCTACTAGGAGAAATGACAGTATTACTGTTGCAAAACTGTTGTTACGTGAGCTCATACCTAGGTTTGGTTTCCCAGTATCTTTGGAATCAGATAGAGGAAAACACTTTAATAGCGAAGTGATCCAGATAATCTGTGAAGCATTTCAAATAAAACAGAAACTGCACTGTGCTTATCGCCCAGAGGCTTCTGGAGTGGTTGAATAATTGAATGGCACTATAAAGTCAAGATTGGGAAAAATGTGTGCATCAACATCATTAGAGTGGCCAGATGCATTGCCACTTGTCCTGATGGGACTCAGAAGCATACCTGACAGAACAACAGGATTGAGCCCCCATGAAATAATGATGGGAAGAGCAATGAGACAAACACATGTTCCCACAAACAAACTGGTGAAAATATCTGATGATATGGTTTTGGATTATTGCAAAGGATTGGCTGACCTAGTGCGTTCTGTCTCATCAGGTTGGAGAAGACGCAGTTTCCAGGCAGCCTGAACTAGAACATGATCTGAATCCTGGTGATTGGGTGGTAGTGAAGAATCACACCAGAGAAACATGTCTATCACCCAGGTGGAGCAGACCTTGTCAAGTCATATTGACCACCAATACAGCAGTGAAGTGTGCAAGATTTCCTAATTGGATTCATGTAAGCCACACAAAAAGAGTACCAGAACCTGAAGAAGAGAATCCACAGACAACGCCAATCACTGAAGAAGCTGAAGGTTGCCCAGCTGAGGAATCTCAGGCTAGAGGTTCGAGAGAAGCTGACGGAGAACAACCGAGCACAAGTCAGGATTGGATACCAGTGGTAGAAGTTCCTGAAGTATACCACAGAACAAGAAGCCAAGCGAAATTGGAAGAAATTGAAGAAGATCAGATAGGTGAAGAAGAAGAAGTTCAGGATCAGGAAGAAAAGATAGTAAAAGATCCTGAACAAAATAAGATAGGGAAAGAAAATTGGACTAAAAACAGTGAAGATTTAATTGACTTTACACAGGGAAAGACCGGTTTGGAAGAATCAGGTCAGGCTGCAGAAGTTCACAGTGCAATAAGCCCTGATCAGAAGCAGTTAGATCAAGAAGAATTCACTAAAGAAAAAGAGGTTAATACAAATGAACATAAAGAAATAAAAAAGGAACAAAGCCAACCTCTTGAAAGTCATTGTGGAGCTACTGAAGAGAAACCAATCAGACCTGAAAAAGAACAAACAAAAGAAGCAGTAATCAAAGAAAACAAAACAGTATTGAGTAGTGAAAATAACGAGATCTCTGAAGACGTAAACAAAGAAACAGTGCCAACAAAGAAAACAAGAAAAGGAGATCATTGGCCAAGTGTCATTAAAAGAGTAAAATACCACATAACAACCAGAAGTGAAGATCCAGAACAAGTACCTGAAGTAACAAGTCAAACTGAACAAGAGAAAAAGTCAGGAAAAAGTAAAAGACTGAGACTTGTGAATAACAAATTCAAGGGTCCTGACTGGACTTATATCATTCTTGAAGATTTTGAAAGCTCAGAGTCAAGTGACAGTGGTGGCGAAGGAACAAGTGCAGAAATAACATACGAAGAAGAAACAAGACCACCCTGACTAAACAAAAGAATCATCTAAAGAAAAGAAAAGGAGATAAGAAGAGAAATCTTCCTTGTCGAAAAATGCCTGATGATAGAGTTACTGGGAGACCAAAACGAAATTGTTGTAGGAGATGCTGTGCAATTTGCATATGTAGTCTAGTATTGGTGCTTATAGTATGGTTAGTCCTGATTGTAGCAATTCCTTACCTTATGATAATAGATAAGAAGATTAATAATGAAACTAAAGGGAGGACAGCAAACATGAAGGGCAATAGAGTAGAATTAATGGCAGAAGATGAGGCAGAAATTCATCATGAAATAGCTGATAACGACACTAGTTTAAATGTTTTCACAAAGTTATTGTTTCAGTATGTAGACACAATGGAAGTTAGTGATTGTTATGTCTGTATGAAGTTACCTGAATCAGTAGCGGAAGGATTAACATACCATCATTTACCACTGACATATGGCATCTCATGTAGTGTATTAACAAGTTTGTTTTATAGAACAGGTAGGCTACAGTATTATTATTCAAATTTTTTGATGTGACCCCTCGACCTCTCACGTGACCGGGGCTTGGTGTGGCGCGGAGCCGACTGCCGGGCCTCGAGGAGCTTTCGAGACCGCTCTCGCAAAGCTTTCGGGTTGAGGGCCCGGCAGTCGGAACACGACTTTGTGTCGTGGCCTCGGCCGAGGCAGAAGAGACACTCCAGATGCGGGTCTGTGATGGACATCATCCGAGCACAGGCGTCGCAACGTTTAAAGCCGGGCATCCCTACGACACCTTGGAGTCGATTCGAAAGAAACAGTGAAAAAATTCACCAAAAAAGTTAGTCAAAAAATGACTAGGGCACTGCTCTTCCCGGATCTGCGCTTGCTGGCGCGGAAAAAGAAGAACTGACGTCAGCGCGCAGGGGCGGCGTCTAAGTACTGCCCGCGACGTCATCCCGGCGATCACGACGCCGACGACGGACGCGGAGCCGCACGACGCCGCCTACCGACGCGCAGGGGTACTGCTACGCAAAAAACTTTCCGGATCCAGCCTGACGCCTGGGGATATTCTAAGGTAAGGAATCTGTCACTAACTACTGTCTCTTACAGATATATCGTTACACAAGTTAGTAACTTGTGCAACAGGTAGGCTACAGTATTATTATTCAAATTTAGATGTGATATTTTCAGAGGTTCCGATTCGTAAGAGTATGAACCCAGTGCTTACTAGTCAAGACGCACAGTTTATGGGAGAGTTTTTCTTAACAATGAAATCGATAGACATAACACATGCACATAGACACAATCTAACATGTTCTTTACTAGAAGAAGAAAAGATATTTTTGAATTTAGTAGAAGATAGAAGACATGATTTTCAAAAGAAAGCTTCAGAGCATAAGGCTCAGTTGCCACCTTGGGCGGAGAAGGAAGGAAGTTATACACCTGGTAAAGCTCAAGCTGCAATGGCTCTGGATTTCGTAAAGAAAGGGAAAATTTGTCTTCATAGGTTAAAGACTGATTATAACAATGTTTTCATCGGTACCAGTGAATGTGAACACAATTTTTTAATTATTGGAGGTTGGGGACTCAAAGGAGGAACAGATTCAGTTTTTCCTAGAATTTATTATGTATGTGGGAATAAGGCTTACTTTAGGCTTCCTGCAAGGTGGTATGGAAGTTGTTATTTTGGAATAGTTTTTCCAAAGATATACCATGTAAAAGAAACACTGGAAGCAATGAAAACAATAATGAGTTAGTACGTAGAAAAAGAGCTCGTTTTTCAGAAATTGTAGGTGATATATTTGGTGCATTGATACCTTCAGTGGGAATAATTCTGAACTCAAGGAAAATATGTAAATTGTCTACAGTGGTTGATCGTTTATCAACGGATACTGCTGGAGGTTTTCTAATGATTAATACGGAGATGGTTGCGATTAGATCTATGGTGATGCAAAATCGACTTGCTCTTGACATTCTATTGGCAAAAGAGGGAGGAGTCTGTAAATTATTGAAGACGAAACATTGTTGCACTTATATTCCTGATAAGAGTGCAGAAATTGGAACGTACATTCAGAACATAACTAAACTTGAGAAAGAACTTAAACCACTGGAAGTTGATAGTGTATGGGAAAGATTGACAAATAGTATATCGTCAATTGGAACCTGGTTTGCAAATGCTGTAGAAAGAATGGGACATATAAAGTGACAGGAAAAGGAAAGAAGAGAAAACTAGATGAAATCGAACTAGAAGAATGGAGAAGTGATTTATACAAGAAATTAAAAGGAGACTGTAAGAATAGAAAAAGTAAAATTGAGAATGAAACGAATTGCTAGAAGTTGGCATCTGATTGAGGGTAGTATTTTGATGGCTCAGAAACGCCATCAGAGAGGGATTGATGGAGCAAGGTTTCAAAATTGAAACTTGCTTGTATGCAATCTTACTCATAGTATTAATTTATTAAATTTGTACTGTCAATACTAATCCTTGCATTCACAAACACAAAAGGGATAGACGCTTGCCTATGTGTTTTACTAATGAAGAACGCTTGTCCATAAACCAAGATGGCCGCTAAAGCGCGGGACTTTATTGCGCATGTCGCAACCTGATCACATGGTGTGACGTCTTTCTTTGCTTGGTGGGAAACTTCTGCTTCTGCGCAGTGTGTATTAAAATGGCCGCTAAATGTTTTCACATGCTTAAGCTTGCTCTCATGTCATTATTAAATTGTCGTTTTCTTAACGCTACTAATGCAGGATAGTATTATGATTAAATGGGAATAGAGTTAGGGAAAGTGGGTATACAGTGAAACTTTTTATTTGTGATTTTAATATTTTCTTCTTGCACTTTTAGTAATTCGTAAACTTGGGCCTGGGTTGGTGTCTTGAAACTCGAGAGACAGAGGGTTCTGCGCATGTGTCCTGTATGCCTGCCAAGTGAAGTCAACTTGGACGTCTCCCAAGGCCACGACCTATTGGCCGAAGATGATGTACCCAATGTTTCCGGCGGAACAAATTGTAACTTTTCTCCTGTAAAATATATAACATTTGTCATGAGACGGGTGGGAAATAAAGCGAATGTATTAATTTAAAGGGGAGGGAACGTAAAGACAATAGGCTTTACAATTTAGGCCAAATTGATATGGTGCGAGAATCCACCCCCTGTCCCTGTCCAATCAGAAGTAGTGGTCCCATATTTTAGCAACATTATGGGGAGGTACATGGGTGTAGAAGGATATAATAGAATATAGCATTAGTAAATTAGTTAGAAGAGCATGCGTTCACGAAGAACAGGCGTCCATACTGCCAGAGCGCTCTCAACTCCAGACTGCCCAGCTGATCGGTTGCTGACTGAATTCCTGTCCGGAAGAGGTCCTGAGGAGGGGCGGCAGAGTCCATTAGAAGGAAGGCACGGGAGAATCGAGAGAAGTCGAGTATCAGAGAGGGGAACGGCGCAGGCGTTGTCGTAGAGAGGTCACCGGTCCTGTCCTGATCCTGGAAGAAGTCTTTGCTCTTCATCCTTCCTGGGTCCTATCTTTTCCAACTCCTTGGCTAAGGGGCTTGGTTCTCGCATTTTAGGTAATTATACTGCAACCTTTAGTTGCGCTGCTGTCTCTATCTTCTCCTCTTCCTTAAAACACCGTCATTTATTAGCAAAATCATTTTTATGCTTTCTCTTGGGTATTTCAATCAAGTACCGTGTTTTCTGTATTTTACTCTGCTAAAACTTTAGATAAACATTTTAAAACTTCCTGACTCAGTGGTTATTTCAGGATTATGTACTATAATGAATGTCACTCATTTTAAACTTCCCAATTAGCAAAGGATCCATTGGTAAGTTATTACTCTTCAATCAGACGGTAATTGGTAGCAGGGACTTTGATAAAAGAGTACATCTGACACCCAGCGTAAGTATTAGTGTAGTGTGAATGTATGGGCCCAAGTGAGTATATGGTGTATGAATGCTGTTGGCTAATATTGCGCTGGATCAGCCAAGACATGTTTGTCCTGAGGGACTTTTTCAAGTCTATACATCTGTGGAAAATCCTTTTTTGCAACTGGTTGCTATGTGAGTGCTCCGGTGCTTTCCATATATTTTGTGCCTATAAGCTTCAGCCACTCCCCATGGTAGCAGGGGGTCTGTGTTTTATGTGACATGGTAGCACCCACACTTACCTTCCAGTTATGCACACCCCGTACATAACCTTTGGATGTGCTGCAGCAAAAGCACAGCTACCAACTCTTTTTTCTCTATTATACTTCAGTGTATGGGCCAGGTTTTTTCTTCTGTAAAGCAATTCTAGCATATCATCAGCGAGGCATTAAAAAGTGTTTTTTCACATGTATTACTCTCTTTTGTGGTAATAGCACCTTTGCACTGTAGTAATATATGTGTAAATCTGTGTTTTTTTATTATACTTGTTAATATAATGTGTTATCTGGCCACATTTAGTTTCACTGGCAGGGCATAAAAATATTTCCGCCCTGCTAGTGAAAATGATGTGGCCAAGTAAAATGGAGCAATTATCACAATAAACGCAGATTCAGACATGTATTACTACAGTTCAAACGTCAAATCCCAATTTTATGAGTGGTATAGACATCTATATTATTGTATTGTATTGTATTGTAATTGCATTTGTATAGCGCTTACTACCCCTGATGAGGCGTCGAAGCGCTTTTCGGCGAGTAGCACGCTACTCCGGGACCCATAGAGGATTAGTGTTGAATTAGTATAGTGAAACATGCAAGTAAATTTTAAGTGGTGGATATGTTAGTCAGTTATTTGGATTCGGAAGGATAGCAGAAGGATAGAAGAGGGAAAAAGGTTTGTATTTATATAGCGCTTCTTACCCCTGATGGGGTTTGAAGCACTTTTTTTTTTGGGTGAGTAGCACGCTACTCAGGAAACCCATAAAGGATTAGTGGTGAATTAGTATGGTGAAATATGAAAGTAATTTGAGTAGTGGATATTAGTCAGTTATTTGGAGTGAGAAGGATAGCGGAGGGATAGAAGGGAAAGAAAGGTTTGCATTCATATAGCGCCTGTTACCCCTGATGGGGTGTTGAAGCGCTTTTCTGGCGAGTAGCAGGCTACTCCGGAACCCATAAGGGATTAGTGTTGAAAATTAGTATAGTGAAATATGAAGTAATTTGAGTGGTGGATATGTTAGTCAGTTATTTGATTGAGAAGGGTTGCGGAGGGGTAAAAAAGGGAAAAAGGTTTGCATTTATATAGAATTTGTAACCCTGATGAGGTGTTGAAACGCTTTGCTGGTGAGTAGCACGCTACTCTGGAACCCATAAAGGATTAGTGGTGAATTAGTATAGTGGAATATGGAATTAGAGAAGTGAACATGTTAGTCTGTTATTTTCATTGAAAGGGATAGTGGAGGGATAGAAGAGTGAAGGATTTCTTTTTTTAGGTCATAGCAGTAGGAGGAGGCTTTTGGATGAGTAAAAAGGGTTTTTGGAGGGGAAGAGTCAGAGGGAAGAGTTTAGAAAGGTTTGTTTTGGGGATCGGTATAGTAAAAGAGGTGTCGGATGATGCAAGGAGGGGTAGGGTAGGAGAGAGTCAAGAAAGGGTTATTTTGGGGAACATAGTAGTGGTATGGGGTTTGGGATAAATGAGAGAGTGGGTGTAGAGGATATAATGATAGATGTATAGGGTGAGAGATAGGGTAGTGCATTGGAAAGAGTAGTAGAAAGAAGTTTGAGATGAGTCAGAAAGTTGGGCTAGAAGATATATTGAGGAGAAGTATAGGCTGAGAAATAGGGAAGTGCATTGGAAATGCTAAATTAGAAGAAAGTGATAAATATATAGATCCATAAGTACATTGAAAGTATATAGATGCATAAAGGAGGTAAGTATACGCAGATTAAAGATATTGATAGAGGTACAGGATGAGAAATAGGGTAGTGCATTGGATATGCTTTTTCAGGAGAAAAGTAACAGACACACAGATCCAAGTACATGGAGGTACATAGATGCACAATGGAAGCAAGTACATGTAGACCAAAGATGATATTTTTTTTTATAACAACATAATTATTCTACATGTTTATACAAAGCAATACACAAAGATAAGTACATCTCTATAGTGAAAATAAATGCTTGTATATAGAGGGACACATACATAGGGTGGGTATTAATGAATGGGAATATGGGCAGCATTTCTGGCCCAGGTCCCGACCAGTCCCGAACAGGCTCAAACAAGCACTCACCCTTGTCCTCTCCACAGGCTCAAGCAGGCACTCACCCTTGTCCTCTCCACAGGCTCAAACAGGCACTCACCCTTGTCCTCTCCACCCTTAGCCTCGACGCCCGGGCTGAGACGCCCTAAGCCTTGGCCGTTTATAGCCCTAGTAGTCAGGTGACCCCTTCAGCCAATGGGAACCCTAGTCCTAACACTATCCAATCACAACACTAGCCCTAAAATCTAGAACCAATAGGAGACCAGGACCTTACAGCCAATCTTAGCCCTAGTCCAAGCACCCACTCAGTTTCAAAAACCCTGATCTCTACGTCCAATAGAGGCCCTAGCCCTACCAGTAGTCCCAACCCTAGTCCAAGCAACCAATGGCACAGGAAACTCTAGTCCCTATTTCCAATAGAAAGCCTAACCCTACTCTTAGTCCCACACCTAGTCCAGCAACCAATAACACCAGAAGCCCAAATCGCTACTTCCAATTAAAGGCCTAACCCTAGCCCTAGTCCCAACAACCAATAATACAGGAAGCCCTTGTCCCTACTTCCAATAGAAATCCTAACCCTAGCCCTAGTCCCACCCTAGTCCCAACAACCAATAACACAGAAAGCCCTAGTCCCTACTTCCAATAGAAATCCTAACCCTAGCCCTAGCCCCAACCCTACATTGATTGAATCACAGACCCAGAAACCAATCAGAACCCTCAAATACCCAACCAATGAGGACACTAACCCTAATCCAATAGAAACATCAGATACAACCACCAATCAGTGTACACATGTACCAAACAATATCAGACTATATAAGGTCCCAGCTACCTCAGAAAAGGTTTGCTGGCCAGGGAGATTGGAAGCTGCTCCTCTATTCAGAAATCTCCTAGGAGACAGACAGGCTCAATCCACACTTTGGACTTCTGCAGGTAAAGCCCTAACAAACTTGTCCTCTAACACCACTATTTGTATAAAGCTTTACTCCCTCTCCTGGCCAAAAAACGAAGTGCACAGTCCCTATTAAACACAGTTTAAACAACTTACAGCAGATTACTGCTGTCTCAGAGGGGGAGTGGGGGGGGTGTGGTTTCACTGACTTGTTAACACAAAATGGTCGCTGGGGGTGCACTGCTTAGCATACAGGTCTTAGCACAGAGCAAAGGAGACATTTGGAGGGAAAAACTGATAGTCACGGGGAATGAGAGGGAAAAACTACAGAGTTTGGACTGCAAATCCCACAATTCAACAGGTTAAATGGAAGCAGTCACAGGCAGGAAAAACCACAAGTTTAAACACAAAAACATGGGATAAATTATGCAATCACTGGCAGGTTAAAACTACAATTTTAAACTGTAACAACCACAGGCAAAGACAGGTAAAAAAAATTAAAAAGAAAAAGATAAGATGATGCAATCACAGGTGCAGAAGCATTTGGCTCATCCTGCTCCTAGACTTTTCTTGCTCACACTCTAAGGAACTATGCAAAGAGATGTGGCTCTTGTTCTACGTAGATACTTGTTTTTATATATATATATATATATATATATATATATATATATATATACACACACACACACACACACACACACACACACACACACACACACTTGGAAAAAACAGTGAGTCACGACCACGCCCCACACTCAACAATGATAATAACCTTTGCATATGATGTGTTTATTTTCACTGGCATGCCATGACACGGATACGCTAACATTGAACAGCTAGACGATGTGCGGTTTTTGCTTTGCGAGCGCAACTTATGTCGACCATGGCAAAGCCGTTAACTTTTCCCTCTGCCTTGTTACTCCCACTCTGTGGTGCCGATTTTGTTCAAAGTGAAGTGCAATTAATTATATCCATTTCCCATTCGATAATTAGCATCCAAAGTGTAATGTTATTTATGAACCTATTTTAAAGGTTCAATTTAAGTCCTCGGTAGGGAGTTGCTGTTCTGTCAATAATTTGGAAGGGGTTGCCTAGCAACCATTAGAAATAGTCGCAATTGTGTCGGAGTCGGATTTATGGAGATAAAAGCAAAGCGGTTCACTAATGTTTACATTTTTGTATGCTGAACAAAATTGGCACCAGATAATCAGGCCTGTGAACTTTGCTGCCAATAAATTATTCGAAATGTAGCTGCTGCTGGAAAAGCCCAGTTTGGAAGATAACAGAAACATTTTCTGCGTAGAGGATTGTTTAACAGATCAGTTATCAGAAAAAAAGCTACTTGCTCAGTCTATTTGGAAACATAGCCAGTGTAAATATATGTAGAAAAAGGAAGGCCTAATATTTTCAGGCAGATTGAAGAACATGACAAACTTTTGATTAACTATTTTACCATAATAAACAAGTGATTTGAATATTATGTGCCTTACTTCTCATGCATATGACTGTACGATAAACATAAACTAATGTCAATAACAAAATGTGATTGACAAAAAGAAATGTACAGAAACTAAAAACACTCACCATTAACCAGTTCCTTTCATGTCGAAGAGCAGTCATAACCTCAGGAATATTGCTACTGTGTAGGATAAAGGAGTCATGTGCAGATCCTGGGAACTTTGCATTGCACTGTGTGATGATGAGGTCAGCAGTGCAAGTCATTTGAACATTGATGGAGTAGTACATCTTTTGATTCCTGAACATCTGTTCTCGAGCACGACGTAACACAATGTGAATGTATGTACAATCAATGGCTCCAACAATGTTTGGAAACCCAGCCGTACCATAGAATGCACTCTTCACTCTGGCTAGCGCACTTGCAGTTTTAGGGAAGATGATGAAACACTGCATATGTTTCAACACAGCTCTGAGTACTTGCTGCAATATTTTACTGAAGATAGAATGAGAGAGTCCAGAAGCCATGGCAACAATTCCTTGAAAAGTACCGGTTGCAAAGAAGTGCAACACTGACAACAATGTAACCAGTGGTGGTACAGCAGGTCTAATATTACTATTGGCTCTAAATCACACTTTATAAGGTCAAATATGAATAATATTGTGTGAGAATCAAGTCTGTAATTTTTTTAATTTGTTCATCTGACATTGCAAAAAGATCAACTCTACATCTGTAGATGCGCTACTTGTACCTTCTTCTAGTTTGTAGCGCATCATGGTATGCCACATCCTGCCGAAGGGCAACAGCAGATTGAAGAGGCACTTGTCTCTGTAAAAGCTGCTTCTATTGCTGCCATTTTGATAAACATGTGTATTCTATGATAAAATACACAAATGACAAAGATATAATTAGTTTCCCCAGATGAAATTACCACAATCCTGGTCAGTGAAGAAAAAAAGAAGTTGCTAACTCCAGCTTCTCCCTGGAGGAAAATACTTCCAAAAACAACACTAGAAAACTGTAGGTAAGTGGGATCAAAATTAGCTTCATAATAAGTCATTAGGGATAAAAATGAACAGGGGAGAGGATGTGGCCTTACAGCCAGGGCTGCTGACTTTGGAGCTGGGGAACCAGGTTTGAGCCTCAGCATCGGCTCAGCATCCTGTGATTCTGGGCAAATCACTTAGGGCCTGATTGTGATGTCAGCCGGAGTTGCCTCCGACCGACATCTCTGCGGTTTCGGAACCAACTGACCTTTGATCGGCGGTCCGAAATTGCAATTATGATGCGACCTCCTATTTCTCTATGGGAGCTTGTGCGACGGTAGGAAACCGGCTGCAGCACAAGCTCCCATAGAGAAATGGGATTTTCAGGGGGGCACCTGTGCCCCCCCGGCCCACAACCGGAGACTGCAGAAGGGGGGGGCCCTGCTAAAGGCCCCCCAAACTCGCTTTCCGACAGGCTTTCCATGTCTGAAAGCCCGACATGGAAAGCCTATCGGAAACCGACATCATAATCCCGACGGCGGGAACGCTGTCCGTTAGGGATTATGATCGATTTCTGACGGGCTGACAGGCCCGGGAGCCAGTCGGATTGACCGGCCAGTTTAAACTCCGACCGCCTTCTTTGTAATACGGCGGTCGGAGTTCAAACTATGGATGATCCGACCGACATCCAAATGAGGCCCCATGCCTATCAAAAATGAATGTCCTTGTGTAACGTAACTGGTGCTCATGTACAGCACTCCAATACCTTCGGGTCGAGTTCGCACTCTGTAAATCTGCAAAAAAAAAACATGGAAGGATCTCCAGATTTTTGGAGATAAACTGTTGGTGGAGGAAATGTAATTACCTCCAATATTTTAAGAGAAATGGGCAGGTTAAAGAAACTTTTCTAAAGATCAAAATAGCATGCAAATACCGATTTTGCAGGAAATACTTCAGTCTCCAAAAATAGATTTTACTCCATACTAACACACACATCAAAAGCAGCATCTGTATCGTTATAAATCAGCCACATCTTGTTTGTCCACCTTCTGTGTTTATACCAGCGTTCCTCCTATCAGGCGTTTCAGATTATATAACGTGTTGGAACGTGCTTGCCATTGGTCTGAGGTAGAAAGGCGGAAGTACTGCACATGCAATGTAATCGATGCCCATCCATTTGTTATCTATCCCGTGGCACAGTAACGCTCCATTCTTTTCCATCCACCCCCAGGCAACACTGTTGTGTGGCCCTGTCTTCTGCTTGTGTAGTTCTACTTTCGGAAGGTGACGTCATTTTGGTGAGTACGGCGGCCAGGGGGAATAATTCATAGAATGCATAATTACCATGGTTGTTACACTGTAGTAAAAGGACAGATATTTTTCAAAACTAACCGCCGCCGTTATCAAAATAGAACCAAGCGGCGAAACTATATTGGTTTTAAAACTGTTTTGATTTGGCAAATGAGTATATATCATTCCAAGATGGCTGCTCCAATCCAAGCGCCAGAAATCCTCGTCCCTCCCGTATTTGCCATGGTCCATATCGAGGGGTGGGTGGCGGTTTCTGTCGGTGGCGGCCATCTTGGAGTAGACTACTTCCAAGTCACTATAACCACCACACAGCATTCGATTCAGCATGGCCCCGGTTAAGTTTTTTGTGTTGGTTGAACATGGTCGCGCTACTCGAGTGGTCCCGTTTTCGCTTTTTGTGTTGGTTGAACATGGGCGCGCTACTCAAGTGCCGTTTATTTCAGCCTAACAACGTAAAGGCACCAGGCTTGCAACTTACTTTTCAATGTGCTTTTTATTTTGCCGCCCTTATTCCCTTCAGATTAAGGAACGAGAGGCGCTCCATTCCCCCATTCTATAATTAATAGTATAGTGTTGTATCTATATAGCGCTTGCTACCCTACGAGGGGAAGAGGCGCTGAAGAGTTTATCCCCACGGATGCCGTGGCGTGTTGAGCGGGGAGTAGTTCGAGGAAATATATTAGAAGTGAGGAAGGCAGGCATTCAGGCCCTAGCAGACAGTGAGAGTAGGGAGTATGGGCGCAACAACTAAGCTTCATGAGTAGGGTGACAAGATGACTTCATGTTACCGGACACGGTATTACTCCATGTTCCAGTATTCCTCTACCCAGTCCTCCCATTATGAGCTGCTGTGTAAACGAGATAGAATTCACCTACCCAGGTCAAACAGGATTACTTTAGAAGTAATTCCAGAGTCATTGGATGATCATCCAACTACTGTTGAAGTCATTTTCACGTCATCAGACATCATCAAGCTCTTGAAGTCATCAGTAAAGTTTAGAAACTTGAGCCTGATGATTCGAGGATGACTTGAAAATTAGTATCTGATGACTTCACAAGGTGTGAATAATCCTGATGACTTCAGGAGGATTTAAAAATGAGTATCTGATGACTTCAAAAGGTGTGACTATTCCTGATGACTTCAGGAGGATTTAAGAATGAGTATATGATTACTTCATAAGGTCCAGTTGTTCTTGATGATTTGAGGATGATTTGAAAATAAACATCCAAACTGCACCAGCATCATTTCTTTTTAACATGATGAAATTTTTTGAGAAAGATTTGCTGATTACCCCAAGAATATACCCACTATTTTGGTTTCATTTTTTTGGCACAAAGGTCCAACCTGCTGTGTGATTTCAGAATTATTTGCTGATTACTACTCAGTGAACACTATTTAGGTATTAAATGAGTCTCCTTTAAATGCTAATTAGCATGCAGTGTGCTTCATAAAACTATGTAAAAAAAGTCACAGGTAAATATTTTTTGATTTTTTTATTTTACATCAATTTTATTTATAATAATCAGTATTAACAAGTATATTGTGATAAAATGTTCAAAACATGTTAATATTGATTTCACTTGATCAATTGTATGTAGGGTCAATGGAATTAGGCAGCAATGGAGTATGAATTATTGGGCAGTATTCTCTAAACCATGCAGCTTGGTAAAACAAATTATGAATTCAAAGAATGCAAATTACACAGCATGTTCTGTGAAATTTAGCTACTTGGCATTTTAAAAAGGGGTTGCAGACCCGAGCAACTTGAAACTTTACATACTTTGTTTTTAACTGTGCAAAGTGTGATACTGCAAAGTAATTTGTAAACAAATTGCAGCTTCAGCGGAATTCTGCGGCAGTGAGAAACTATTCCTACTATGGCAACTTACCATGGGTGGGCTGTTGCCGCTTGGCTGTGGTCTCCATCTGAGACCCTACCTGAAACATGTTTCGTAATCAGACTCTGAGTTGAACATTATGAACCATCTCCTGCTATCGAGCTACGTCACTTGGTCTTACACCCCCATAGACATTGCTTCCAGAGCTTGAGCGTCACCCTAGTCCCCACCTTTTCACTGTCAAGTGTTCTGCCATGGAAAACCAAAAGGCTGGAACACACGAAGCTGGAAACATAGTTTAATGTACAATTTCAAGTCAAGTGGGTCAGGTCAAGTGGCTAAAACTTTGCCTTGGTCAACCCATAAAGGGGGACGTTTCCCAACTTTGTGGGTGAAGGGTGAATCTTCACCTGCCTCTATTTTCACCAAAAGGAGGTCTGGATATAAAGTTCATCCCAGTGCTTTAAATAACTATACACCTACTCACCCACCAATTACCAAGCACTTCACTAATCAAAAGTCAGACGGATTGACTTTACCACTGCTTGCAATCAATACTGCATTTTCTATCTTTCACATGGAAATAGTTAGTCTAAATCATGTATATGCACATGTATATATAGGGAGTGCAAAATCTGCTGAATTTTTTCCACTAATAAATATACAAAAAAACAGCAAGATTGCACAAAATTGCTTTAATTACGTGAAATGCAAATCGATCATTTTGTACTATGTTGTAGTGTGAAATGTGTCAATTTTTGGTGCAAGTACGCATTTATACAAGTGTAATGTGAACAACTGCTGATCGCATTCTGTTGTTCACATGCATTTGTGGGAAATTTGTACCACAAATTGCACATTCAAGGGTGCATAATTTCATGTAGCAGTCATAAAATTCCCAAAATTATGTGAACGTAATTTTAACTTTGCCCATGCCTAGTATACTAGTATATATATATATATATATATGGTATTTGTATTTGCAAACCTGGGCAAAAGGATGAAAGGCAAAAGCACAGTCAAAATATTGTATTGGAGGAAAAGCTGGCTTCTGGTACTAAAGGTGGACTGTTATCATCATGATGTAGTGTTCTTTAAAGAGGTGCGTCTTCAGCTCTCTCCTAAATTGAAGCATGGTTGGAGTGGTTTTTCTGGTTCTAGGGATGTCATTCTAGATACTGGATAGATAAATGCAACAGGCCTGTGGCATTCTTTTTTTTTTAACACTACTTCATGTCTAGTCTCATGATGTCTTGACTGCAGGTGTGCAGAGAATAATTGGAGGTGGTGAGCATGTTGGCCAGATAGGGGGTGATTGCTTTGGAGATTAATCAGTTGACTTTGAAAATGGTATGGTACTAATAGTAGACTATCAGACTTAGATATTAGATTTACGCGTAGACGTTACCAGTACTAAGCATACCTTACATCGCTAGATTTCAGTAAGTCTCCTAGGAGGGGCATGATTATAGCAATTAGAGGTAGGTCATGATTATAGTATTTTAGCTGACACATGATAGGAAATATGAGAGTGTCAGTATGTAAGTAGAAGATTGCCTGCACTAAGAGACCGCACTAGGAGGCCGTAGATACAAGGGTCTGACGTCTACCAAACTATGCAAAAGAGTATAGTTAACACTCCTTAAAACTCAACGGTGTTCTAGCACAATTTTGTTATATGACTACGAAATAAGGTTCAAAGGTTTCAAATATTTAATGGTTTACTTGAATGCATATGTCTAGCATGACTACACGGCCTCACGGCTACGGGTACTTCAATATCTCTCATGTTACAGACAAGTATCTTGTATTAGTATGTATTACTTTATACTGCTACGTAATAGCACAAACGTAACAGGCGCTCCTCGGAGGAACGCGCTCCTTTGATTCCGTCATGCCTTTTGCTTCAATAGGGGAGAGGGAGGAGGGCGGGGGATGGGGTGATGGAAAGAAGGGTCTCTGTTCCTTTATCTTGTTTATGCTTTACTTACCTTACTTTTGCTATTTTCGTTCTCTTTTTCTTTTTTGTGTTGCCACCCCTGGTTTTATCCCAAATCTTCTTCTTTTTCTTTATTTGGCGCCACTGGAACACACACACTACTACGCCTCACTAACACGCATCAAAGAATGGGGGGTCTCCTTAGGAAACCACTACAGACTATGGTCCATGGAAAATATAGCCCAAGTTTTATTGCACAGACCCCAGGCCCTAGACGAAAAACTTTAAGGACTACGAATTCAAGAACACTGACGTACACGTAAGATGATGAACACAACCCAAGAAAATACTAAAATAATGGGGCATATTAGCAAGACCCACGTTAAAATTATCGCCGTTTTAGCGGCAGGAAACTGCCGCTAAAACGGCGATAATGGGCTTGCTAATATGCGTTATGGAATTCCAATAGAAGCCCAGGTTAGATGTGCAGGATATCTAACCTAGGCTTCTATTGGAATTCTATAACACATATTAGCAAGCCCATTATCGCCGTTTTAGCGGCAGTTTCCTGCCGCTAAAACGGCGATAATTTTAACGTGGGTCTTGCTAATATGCCCCTATATCACTTAATGTAAAGGGTCTAAACCACCCAATCAAAAGGAAAAAAGTCCTGGACTATATAAATAAACAAAAGGCAGACATTATTCTTTTACAAGAAACCAAACTAGACACCAAGCTATCGGAATCCTTCCATAACAACCAATATACAGATATAGCATTCTCGCCAGCAATTGGTAAGAAAAACGGAGTACTCACGCTGATAACTAAGAAAGCTAGGACAGTGATAGATTCATCCTCTACCAACACACAAGGAAGATGGGTGATTTCAAAACTAAAAAAACAGAAATCGACACTTTATCTAGCAAATATATATGCACCCACAAGTGATGAACCGGAATTTTGGAAAGATCTGACAAAACAACTCAATTCCAACACAGACTCTGAAACGCTAATTATTGCAGGAGATTTTAATCTACCTATGGATCCTAACCTGGACAGAAAATCCACATGCCAATTTAGACCAAACAAGTCACATAAGGCATTGAAAGTCCTATGTAGCAAATACAACAAGACAGATGCATGGAGATTACAAAACCCAACAGAGAGAGATTACACTTTCTATTCCTTCCCACACAACTCGTACTCGAGTATTGATTACTTTCTGATCTCAGGCAACGCGACCAGTAGAATAGATCAAACCACTATAGAACCCAGAACTATCTCTGATCACTCTTGTATCACTCTGACCATTATGGATTCATCACCCCCGCTTAAAGAACCCCTTTGGAGGTTTAATAATGATGTCCTTGATTCGCCACAAGATAAAACAAGCATTTGCAATGCAATAGGTCTCGCATTTACGCGAGTTTGAGCTATTGGCATTGTAAATGAAAATGCTTTTTATTTATGTTTTGGTTTTTGAAACATAAATAAAACACATTGTCATTTACAATGCCAATAGCTCAAACTCGCGTAAATGCGAGACCTATTGCATTGCAAATGCTTGTTCTGCTCTAGTCAGGGTGAGTGAGATGTGAGAAAAGCAGCTCGGAGCTAAGAAACACCTGTCAGTTGAGTTTGTGTGTGGGAGGGGAAGTCTTTGAGAGAGAAGCCCAGAGCAAGCCGACTCAGCCTGGCCTGCGCCCTTAAAACAGACAGCAGCAGTTTACAAAATAAAGGCTGAGAGTGAAACCTGATATTATTTACTTGTCAGTCCCTATGCATCGGTCTAACTTTACTCGTACACCAGCACTTAGCACAGGACCTGCGCCTCATCTTTTACTTTGGAGAATTCAAGCAATTATCAAATTCTATTTGGAATATGGCACGACAAAAGAATTACTTGCAGAAGCGGGCCACTCCTTTCATACTAAACAAAAAGCATCTCTGTAAATCGAAAGGCAGAGGAAAAACTCAAGAATCAGAGTAGAGGAAGTCAGCCGGCACAGTTGAGCTCTGCTTAAAGCTCTGATTTATGGCCTCACTAGCTCCCTCCTGCCTGGTGTACAGAGATGGCAACAACTTGTGCCAGGGATCGGCCCACAGCGCTACAGAGGCAAGTCTAGACTGACATCGCACGCAGGGCACCCTCGGAAATTGGCATTGTAAATAAAAATGCTTTTTATTTATGTATTGTTATTTACAATGCCAATGTAAATATTTAATGTTTGTTTGAATGCGATACCTATTGCATGTAAAATGCTTGTTAAAAATTAATTAGAAGCCGGCGCCATGTCTTAAAGTCCAGCGCGGGGCCGGCACTGCCTGCGAGGGGTTTCCCAATAGTGCTTTTCCGTGCAAACTACCGAATTCTACCTGTTAAAACATGATGGATTGGGGAGAAAAACACAGCAGCAGGAACCTGAAAAACCAGCGCCCATCTCCATGACCATGGCTTGAACTTTCCTCCCGGTCCGGCTATAATAGGGACTGTCTGTGGAGCTGTGTGCGCTTGATGTATGGGGGACAGCCGGATGCGGGGTGGGGACGGGACGCTCGCAGGAGTGTGTGCGAATCTTTTCATCTCGCGCTGTTTACCTATCTCCCTTCCTTAAAACCATCCTAACAGTAACTAGAAGTTGATCTGTAATAAGTTGGGCGAGCCGTGCGCTGACATTGCTCACGATTAGGCATTGCAAGTCCCGCTGACGCGCTGCTTTAAAAAAAGCTGCAATATTGACACGCGCATAAAGAATATAAATGCGCACAGCTGCTATTGTTTACCTCCTATATTAACTGCAACTCAGCAAGCTGGGCTGCAAAAAACGTAAAAGAAAGTTCCCCTCAAACACACATCAAACACAAAAGCGGACGAAAACAGTAGTTAGGCGCTGCTGCTTCCGGACTAAACGGAAGTCAGTATCGGATCAACAGCCAGTAAAAACCCAGCTAACAAGAGGTATGCCAACGTTAAACAAATGGCGAGCAGCAGGAGATATTACCCGGCAATAGGCGGAGTTTCACCCAACATATAGATTACTTGATGTCTCGGAGAGACAGCGCATGCGCTGCCTAGGCGAGACCTAAAAACTATTGAGGAAGCAATTAAAAATTACCTAATAGAAAACAAAGAAAACGATACATCACACTTAACCAGATGGGATGCACTAAAATCCACCGTCAGGGGGTAATAATCAAAATCAAGTCAAAAATGAATAAAGAAGCTAATGCTAAAATATCGCACTTAGAGAAGGAAATAACTAATCTGGAGAAACTTCATATACATGACAATGATCCTCTGTCCCTGAATAAAATGCTAAACAAGAAATATGAGTATAAAAAAATTGTTAGTACTAAAGCAGGAGTTTGGGTAAATAAACAAAAAAAGCCTGCGTCTATGCGAGTCCAATAAAGCAGGGAAATCGTTGGCATCATACCTCAAATTCAAGATTCAAAAGCAGGCAATTAATGCCATTAAGGATGAAATTGGTTCCATACAAACCAACCCACATAAAATTTCTGACACATTCAAAGATTTCTATCAAAAACTTTACGAAACAAACCCCAACATACAACATATAAATAATAGGAAATACCTAGATGGCCTAACACTTAAAAAACTAACAGAACAAGAAATGAATTTGATTAATGGGCCAATCACTCTACAAGAAATCGACAGTGCGGTTAAGAAAATCAAATCTGGGAAGGCCCCAGGTCCAGATGCCACCTTCTACAAAACTTTCACAGACACATTAAGACAACCTCTACTTAATCTTTTCGATGAGTTTGCCTCCACTGGCCAGGTGTCAGGCACCCCAGCCGAAGCCATTATAACAGTAATTCCGAAAGAAGGTAAAGACCCCCTTCTCACCAAAAACTATAGACCCATCTTGCTAATAAATATCGACTTTAAGCTATACGCGATGATACTGGCTAAAAGGATCGAAAAGCATATTTCCAAACTTATCCACCCATCCCAAGTAGGATTCCTCAAACACAGGTTATCAAGCGACAATACAAGGGCCTTCTGCCATGCAATTGAAAAAGCGAAACTAGCAAACACCCCAACAGTGGCCATTACGCTCGACACTGAAAAAGTGTTTGACAAAGTTGACTGGGTTTTCCTACACATGACGCTAGAAAAATTTAACCTGGGCAGCCCTCTAATAAACATGATCATGGCACTATACAAGGAGCCCTCTGCAAAGGTAAGGGCAGGAGGAGCGATCTGGTCGAGATTCTCACTCAAACAAGGAGCGAGACAGGGATGCCTTCTCTCACCCTCACTTTTCCTACTGGTAATAGAACCATTCTTACAATACTTAAGAGAAAACAATGATATTGCGGGCCTAACATTTGGAGACACAGTAATTAAAGTAGCTGCTTATGCGGATGACGTTCTAGTTATCTCAGAAAATGCGGAGGTGGCGATTCCAGCGATTATGAAGTCGAAACAGGAGTTCTCAGAGGTCTCGGGGTACTCAGTGAACAAAGACAAAACAGAAGTTAAACTGCTTAACAACCTAGGTAGTAAAGAGATAATAGGGGAGTCAGGCTTGACCTGGCAATCAGGCGCAATTAAATAACTGGGGCTGGAATTTACTAACAACCTTATCACCACATTAGATGAAAATGAGAAAATTTTATTAAAAAAGGTCACTGAACTACTGGAAGGATGGTCTCCTAAATTTCTATCCTGGTGGGGCAGAATAGAAATAATCAAATTGATGATTACCCCTCTTACTAATTACCTAATCAGCATGCTCCCGATGAGACTTTCAGATACCTTCCTCCAAAAGATAGACAAGTTACTAAATAACTTTCTATGGCAGGGTAAGAAACCAAGAATCTCTTTAATTAAACTCAAACAAGCTAAAGACAAAGGAGGGGTGGGTCTTCCAAACTTTAAAGCTTACTAAACCGCATTCAAACAAGGAGCGGGTTGGTTCACCGAAAACCCTGATTACCGACCTCTATGGTTAGAAGTGGAAAGGAATTTAAGTATGGATCGCCCCCTACCTGCACTCATGACAATGACTACCTCTTCTCTCCCCCACTCAAAACACATCATACCAAACACAAAGCAGGCTCTCTTCGAATTAGAGAAACACGCGCTCATCAAATTAAAAAACTCTAATATGACAACACTTTGGCACAACCCCAAAATACGGATAGATGGTCACACACTATATTGGCAGGACTGGTCTCAAAAAGGCATCAATTTTATAACAGATCTGTACGACAACACGGACCCAAAACCCTTTTCCACACTAAGGTCTGAAAAAGATTCGAAAGCAATAGAGCTATACAAATTCTTGAAGCTCAAAGTTCAGGTTACCAAACTATCCATAAAACCGGTATCACCTTCACTTCCTGCCAAATTAGCACAGTATAATAAAGTGGGACATATGGTTTCTAAGATCTATAAATCACTACTTCCAGAACCTCGAAAATCCCACAAAGAGAATGAGAGGAAATGGGGAAAAAGAAGGTAACGCTAGCAGGATCAAACCTGATTGGGAGCAAATCTATAAGGCACCTTTCAGAAACAAAATCTCACCTACACTCTCCCAGACAAAGTTTATGATCATTAATAGAACATACTGGACACCAAACAGATTACACAAGCTCTGTTGAAGATGTGGTGGGGGCAGGGGTCCGTGGGGGCCCCAGAGTGGATTGACTTCATAGTCTTCAGTGTGTCTTCGGTGGTGAGGGCTGTCCAGTTGTCGATTGCTGGCTTCTGGGTGTCGGGGTGGTTGGTGAGGGTTCAGTGTGTTGGTGGTCTTCGTCGAAGTTGTTGTAGATGCTCTTGATTTTGTGGTGGAAAAAGGTGCTGAGTTTGTCGCAGAGGTCTTGTGAGGGAGGGATGTCGTTAGACTCACTGGTGGGTTGGGCGAACTCCTTGATGATGTTGTAGAGTTCTTTGCTGTTGTGTGCATGTGTGTCGATTCTGTCTTTCATCGCCTTTTTCCTCGTTTCTCTGATGAGTTGGTGGTGGGCGTTGGTGGCGGCTCTGAAGTTGTTGTGGGTTTCTGTGGATTTGGTGTTCCTCCAGGCCTTTTCGAGGCGGCGGCAAGTGCATCTGGATTCTTGAAGTTCGGTGGTAAACCATCTGACTTTCTTGGCGTGGATGTTGTTATTTTTCTTGAGGGGGGCTATATTGTTGGCGCTGTCGGAGATCCATCTGTGCAGGGTTCGGGCTGCGGTGTTGGGGTCGTCGTTCTCCTCTGTGGTTGGGGTGGAGCTGCTGAGTGAGGAGGTGAGCTGGTCGTCAGTGATTCTGGTCCAGTTTCTTCGTGGGAGCAGGTGCTGGTGTCTGTGGATGGTGGGTGTTCTGAAGGTGAAGTGGACGCATCGATGGTCAGTCCATGGGAGTTCGGTGGTGTGGCTGAAGGTGATGGAGTTTCCTGTTGTGAAGAGGGGGTCGAGGGTGTGTCCTGCTGAGTGCGTGGGTTCGGTCACGATCTGGCGGAGTCCAATATTGTGGAGGTTGTCCAGGAGGGATGTGGTGTTAGGGTCCAGTTGGTTGTCAAGGAGGAAGTTGAGGTCTCCCAGCAGGGTGTAGTTGGTGGATGCCATGGCATGCGGGGAGATGATGTCCGTGATGGAGTTGGCGAAAGGTCCACGGGGTCCAGGGGGTCGGTAGATGAGGGTTCCTCGGAAGGTAGTGGTAGGGCTGGTCAGTATCTTGAAGTGAAGATGTTCCATCAGGTCCGTGGGCTCACCGGGGAGTGTGCTCAGGTGGAGGGTGGATTTGTGGACAATGGCGATTCCTCCTCCCGGGCGGGTGTGGTGGTCCTTCCTGGAGATCTTGTATCCTTGGGGAATGGCGATGGCGATGTCTGGTCTCGAGGTGGTGTTGGTCCAGGTTTCGGTGAAGAACGCTACGTCGGGGTTGTGCTGTCGAGGAGGTCCCAGATTTCGGTGGCGTGTTTGTGGAGGGATCGGACGTTGAGGAGGATGCATTGCAGGGTCTTCGGTTCGGTTGTGTTCTTGTGGGCGGGTTTTGCTGGGTCCGTGATTTTGGCGGTGCTGTAGGTGTGCCGGCAGCGGAGACAGCCGGTCCGTGGGTGTCGGTCGGTGATGCTGGCTTGCAGTTGTTGTTGCGGCCTGGGTTGAGTGCGTGGAGTGCTGCTGGGTCGTATCGTTGGCGGTCCAGGGTTCCTGGCGCTGGCCACGGTCGGGTCGCGGACGGGCGCAGACGGACTTGCCTTTGGCGCGCCAGCAGCGCGGCCGCGCAGTGGCCGGCATTATATGGGGGAGGTGGGAGGGAGGCACAGCTGGGAGGCGGGAGCGTGAAAGGCGGAGGGGAGGGGAGGGGCCGCGGGGGCAGCAGCGGCGGGAGGGGGGAGCGGGGAAAACTAACTGGAAAAACAGGCAAGACATCACGAAAACAGTAGGGCACAGTAATAACAATAAACACAGTGGGGCACAGTACTAACTATAAGATGCAACAAGTAAAACAGGCAATCGGGGTACAAGTGTGGAGGGAAAATGCGAGAAGAAACACAGGAGGCAAGCCTGGGCTCGAACCCCTACCTGCCTGGCAGAGGCACAGCACGGCAGACGGCAGACCGAAGCTATGGAGGGAGAGAGCAGGTCCCTGGCCGAGGTCAGAGGTCCTGCTCGCGCTCACCATGCAGCGGCCGGCATTATATGGGGGAGGTGGGAGGGAGGCACAGCTGGGAGGCGGGAGCGTGAAAGGCGGAGGGGAGGGGCCGCGGGGGCAGCGGCGGCGGGAGGGGGGAGCGGGGAAAACTAACTGGAAAAACGGGCAAGACGTCACGAAAACAGTGGGGCACAGTAATAACAATAAACACAGTGGGGCACAGTACTAACAATAAGAACAAAAAAGACACTGAAAAAAGGTGCAACAATTAAAACAGGCAATCGGGGTACAAGTGTGGAGGGAAAACGCGAGAAGAAACACAGGAGGCAAACCTGGGCTCGAACCCCTACCTGCCTGGCAGAGGCACAGCACGGCAGACGGCAGACCGGAGCTACGGGGGGAGAGAGCAAGTCCCTGGCCGAGGTCAGAGGTCCTGCTCGCGCTCACCACGCAGCGGCCGGCATTATATGGGGGAGGTGGGAGGGAGGCACAGCTGGGAGGCGGGAGGCGGGAGCGTGAAAGGCGGAGGGGAGGGGCCGCGGGGGCAGCGGCGGCGGGAGGGGGGAGCGGGGAAAACTAACTGGAAAGACGGGCAAGACGTCACGAAAACAGTGGGGCACAGTAATAACAATAAACACAGTGGGGCACAGTACTAACAATAAGAACAAAAAAGACACTGAAAAAAGGTGCAACAAGTAAAACAGGCAATCGGGGTACAAGTGTGGAGGGAAAACGCGAGAAGAAACACAGGAGGCAAACCTGGGCTCGAACCCCTACCTGCCTGGCAGAGGCACAGCACGGCAGACGGCAGACCGGAGCTACGGGGGAGAGAGCAGGTCCCTGGCCGAGGTCAGAGGTCCTGCTCGCGCTCACCACGCAGCGGCCGGCATTATATGGGGGAGGTGGGAGGGAGGCACAGCTGGGAGGCGGGAGCGTGAAAGGCGGAGGGGAGGGGCCGCGGGGGCAGCGGCGGCGGGAGGGGGGAGCGGGGAAAACTAACTGGAATAACGGGCAAGACGTCACGAAAACAGTGGGGCACAGTAATAACAATAAACACAGTGGGGCACAGTACTAAGAATAAGAACAAAAAAGACACTGAAAAAGGTGCAACAAGTAAAACAGGCAATCGGGGTACAAGTGTGGAGGGAAAACGCGAGAAGAAACACAGGAGGCAAACCTGGGCTCGAACCCCTACCTGCCTGGCAGAGGCCCAGGACGGCAGACCGGAGCTACGGGGGGAGAGAGCAGGTCCCTGGCCGAGGTCAGCCCTTGTTATACATGTGGGGATTACCCTACTGTCAGATGGTCAGTGGAGTATAAATCTCTGATTCAATAGGGTGGGAAAGTATCAGCACCTCCGCTAGCGAGCCAGCCTGAGCGGGGCCCTGAGATATCGCGGGGCGTCTTTTACGGGGTCCAGTCAGTCTAGTTCCTCCATGACTGATAATGCCTCATATCTGTTGCTAATCTCAATAGGGGGTAGTACCTTTCTCATCTGGTCGTGTCGTGCTGGTCTGGGATTTATTAAGTGTGGAAAGCCGCTAGGAATAAGGTGTCTATAAAAAAAACCCAGCTGCATTATGCCTATCCCCTGGGCTAAACCCCTCTGAGTGAATTGCTCCCGCTCCTAATTATAGACCCCGCAAGTTCCGGACTTCGACAGTTTATAACAACACAATCTCCGTCGATGGACTTATGTAGGGGACCTACCCAACCTACTCTTCTTACCATCAGGATGTCTTTGTAACTTGAGTTATCATACTCCGCCGAGTGGGATAGCCAGTGACAAACCTTATTTTTTAACTGGACAACAGATTCTTGGGAACTGTCCTGGAGCGAAGGGACGTTAGTTAGTATAGCAACATAAGAACAACATTCCGGGGGTGGATCGAGGATAGCCTTGTGTGGTTGTTTAGTAGGGAAGGCCACAGCGTTTGTTTGACTGGGTAAGTGCCTTAAAGGGCCTTTCCCCTTTCGATAACCATCAGAATGCTGAATATCTAACCTAGGCCTACCAACAGTAGCTCTACTGTCATTTATAAGACTAGTATGCTCGGGGACCCTATTTCCATAGTTAGCCTCCCCCATGGTATTCCCTGGCTGGATATCTCTGGGCTTGTTATAGGCTAAGGCATCATTACAAGTTATGTTAGAAGTGCTCTTATATCCTGTTAGTGCATTATCTGAAGTTTGCAAGATTTCAACCTGTGAAGAAAGGGCTACCTTCCCTCACCTGAAATAGTCTTTGGGGGATTATTCATGGGATTGATGGGACCTGCACCATGACCTTTTCTTAATAAATCCTCCATATCTATTACCCTGTCCAACAGTTTCTCAAGAGGGGCTGTAACTGTTTTATGTGGTGCATATAGACCCGAACCCTCCTCTACAGTAGCAGCAACCTGAAGCGTCTCAATTTGGCCATTCATTTTTTCCATAACAGTGTCCAGGTGTTCTAGACGGCCCTGGAGTAAGGCAAAACTATTGTCTATAAGATCTTTAATCCGTGCAAGAGCAATATCCAGAACAGTCTCCCCGACAATAAGAGGAGCAGCAACCCCAGGCGCACTGCATGTTGGTACAGGTAGAATAACATCAGTCTGTGTGCTGATGGAGCTGGTTTGTATCACCTCCAAATTAGCGTACCGAGGCCCTTTTTTTGGTTTAGGTTTTTGGGTGCCCGCACCCCTCCTTCGCTTCACTGGTGGCTCTCTCGGTTTGTCCTCACTATGGGGGTAGAAATCCGTGACCTAGTGGCTATACTTGGCCTGTTTAAGGTGTCCATGGTGGATACTTCCAGGTCAGGTACGGAAAAAGACTGAAGTTGGCCTTGCGAGGCAGGGGACGAACAAGTTTGAGAGGCACCACCCAAGGCGATAGTACCCAATGAGGAGCGCCTCTGTAGGGATAATGGTTCTAGGGACAATCGCCTCTCCGTCAGTTCAATCTCGTGGCTGAGCATTGATTCGGCCCTGACAATAAAAGCGTCCAGGGTACCCGCTACTCCCTTACGTTTGCTCATTGTGAAGTCAAGAGTAAACAACACCACGGGCACAAAATTTTTAAAAAACACGGCGAAAATATGCCACAGTACCTGGAATTATGAAGCCAAGATCTAATATCCCATTGTTAGAGGGATGGCCCAGCCCAGCCTCCTCCGGGCTCCGACGGGCGTGGATGGGCCCGCCCTTGGCCCGGGCTTTGCCCGGGCACGCCCGCACGCGTCCCCGCTGCGGGAGCACGCTGTTTTTTTTAACGCGCCTCCAGCGCGGAATGCGAGCATCGGTGGTGGCGGCGTCAGCAAGGGAGCCTGGGACTTGGAGTCCTAACGGCGGTGGCAGCAGCAGAGTAACGGCCTTGGGTTTATATTATACATGAACAACATTATTGTTTATTAACTGAAACACAGGAGAAGATTTTGTACAGCACACATCCTGTAGTCAAGTATTTCGAGATCCTCATATGTGATAATGAAAAAGGGGGGAAGTGAAATAAAGCAATTGCCTAGGATCACACAATTTAGTTAATTCGATAAGCAGGGATTAATCCCACGTTTTTGGTTTCACATTGTGCAGTCAGACACTAGATCTATATGCTTTGCTTTCCCTACACCCACCTTGTTGCCAATGCCCCTCAACTCCCGACTGCCACCCTGGTGGCATCAATGCGGCCCTTTGTCACATCACAGACCAAACCTTGTGGCCCCTGGAAAAATGTTTGTGAGTACCCATGGTCTAAAGTGAATCCGAATGACTTGGCATGGGAGAATGGTGGGGTTCAAATATGTCCGTGTTCATATCACTGTTCCAAGTTTGCACTACTTGTTGCTTGTTGTTTGTTGTTTTTGACAAATAGTGTGAATTGTGTCTTGGTGGGGTTGAGCTTCAGGTATATGTTGGACATCCAGATCTGGATGAGACGAAGGCAGTGTTTGAGATGGTATATTATCTTTAGGAACTGGATGCATAATGTATTCCTGACATACAGAGACACAACCACCATATTCTTAAAGGTATTTTAAAGTTATTGTATTGACAATATATGCCATACTCATGGCGACTAGAATTATATGATTTTGTGCAGCAATATTTTTCACATTATTATGGATTTGCTGCAGTTCCCACATAATCTATCATCTACTGCATTATCTGCAGATTTTAACAAGAAAAATTGTTTCTGTTAAAACATATCAAACGTTACTACAAATGCGACAACACATGTTGCTGCGTAGTGGAAGGCTCTTCTCAAAGGTTGACTGGTCATCTTTGTGTTGCTTGTCGCTGTATTTCAGGTGTCAGACTAGTAGTATTGAGTTGAAACCTTTCCCCGGACAGTATTAACATGTGTAAAACTGACAAAGTAATGAGGTAATACTATATCAAAATGTGCTGCTTCACACTAGATAGTTTGCCTTCTCTTGCTGCATAATTTAGTAAAGTCTGCTGCATAATTTGATCCAACCCTGCTGCATAAATTGATCCAACCCTGCTGCATAATTCCAGTGGCCCTTAAAGTACATAGGAGACTTTATGAGAAAGAGGCAGAATTGTACTCATATTTGTCAGTATTCCAGTGTTAGGTATGATGCTTCTGACTTTTATAGAAAAATGCTGTTATTTTACCATTTTCTAGCTTAAACTTCCTTCACTTTGGGTTATTGAAATTCCATTGATTTTTCCCACATAGCTGCCCTTGCACATGCTTGTGTGCTAGCCTTTGACTTGCTTTGCAGTACATTTTATTTTAAGCAAACAAAAATACCAATAAACGAAAATATCTATATTTTTGGTGAAATGGTTGCAATTTGTGTATGCAGTTTTATATAATACGAGGGCAACATCTTTTTTTATGTTTTGTTGATAAGCACAGGCACATTTAGTGATTTACCCAGAATCACAGGATGTTGAGCAGACGCCGAGAAAAAAAAGTTGAGTCTAAAAGCCCTTTACCAAATTGGAACCAGTGCCCTATCCTGTGCCCAAAAATGAGCAACTTCATTACAGCTGGGTCTCAAAACCGCTTGGGGGAGTGTGGTTTTCTGTATTTGACCTTTTCAATAAAAAGAATAAAGATTTGCTTATAAAAAAAAATGCTTGGGGAAATACTGTTTTTGTACTATGTGTATTTGTGTGTGATTCCAAAATGCTCCACTGAAAATTGGAAAAAATGCCCTGTGGAAATTGTCTTACATGTTTTACCGAAAGGCATTCCCATCTTTCACTGTTTTGCCAGCACAAGTTCCTCCAGGTACCACCTGGAGGAAATTGTGCATGAAAAAAAACACTGGTTGAAAACAAAATTTTCACGAAACCCTGATTCCATATTATGTCAAACAATGTTTGCACCCGATTTTAAACTTACATTGGCAATAAATAGAAGTCAATGGGGAAAATACATTCTCCCATTTTTTTCGAAAATCTCTCTTTCTTTTTTCTAAAATGTTATGCATGAATCACCCCACTGGTGCGCACGTATAATAATGTACCGTTGCATTTGCTCTTACATTTTTAGGTCTCGCCTAGCGTTGCAGCGCGAATGCGCTGCCATCGCTTTGCGATGCATGCAGTATACACAATAGTGTGGAAGCTTTGTGGAAGCTCCGCCCACTCTCCGGCCCATCTTCTTCATTGGCTTAGGTTCTAAATGCTGCCTTCCGATTGGTTTTAAGCTTGTTAGTCCCTCCCCATAACAGCCATGTCAGTCATTTGTGTCCTTCCACGGCTACTGGCCCCTTCACAGCACAGACTACTTTCTTCCCATGCCTCCCCTCCCGCAGTCCGATGCCTTCTCGCCACTGCCCCCCCCCTCGTGCCTCGTCGCCCGAACGCATTGCTATTTGCAATGCAATAGGTCTCGCGTAAATGCGAGTCCTATTGCATTGCCAATGCTTGTTGGTATTACTCTCATCTGTTTCACGCAGTGCTTTAGGGTCACGACATTATCTAACCTACCCTGTAGATGAGACAATTTCCGCGGTTCAGCAATTAGACGAAAGAAAATGTATGCTCTCCGGCTTTCCCTTATTCGCCGCGCCAATGTCAGTGCTGACAGAGCCCACAAGAGGGCAGCGGAGCTCCAAACAAAATGACTTTGTAGCAATTTATTTTCAAGACAATCAAACTGTCCATCTCTCTGAAGAACCATCATTTCAATGTACGCTGCAGAATATGAAAATTCTCTATTTCCATACATGTGGGCTAAGTAAAATTCAGCAATCCAACACACTTAAGAACTGATTTCAGACATTTTTAATTGTGCGCCCCAGGGAGTATTGTCCTCTTGTTCCGATCACGATATTGCTTCAAGAGGAAAGGTTTATCCATTCGTTGAAAAGCGCGGCTTAAGTGTTTTTTACACTGGAAAATAAACATCCGGGATTTAATTTAAAAAAATCAGAGATTTAAGTATTCGAACATTCCTTGCTGAGTACAAATGTGTCCCCTACCTCTCCTGGCCCGACCAGTCTCCTGTATGTGACAATCTCTTGGGGCTCCCAGACATTTCCCAGCTCTCGGGTAATTTCCGCGTTTCCTGCCTCGTGCTTCAGCCGCTCGGTGTTTCTCCCACCGGGACACCGGAGCAGTAAACCCCGAGCCCTGGCTGCAGCGCACAAGGAACTTCACTTCCATTACAGTCCATTAAAGGAGCAAGTTGGTCAGAGCACGAAGCACTTCCACGCGCGGGGTGCGGGAGCCTGCGAGTGGAATGTGAATAGGAAAGCACTGCGCCACAGTGGGATGAGTGCTGTGTGCATCGTTGAAGGAAAAGTATTTTTCAGATGCGTCAGTGCTTAATTTGTAAGATAATGAGTACCGGTGCCCAAAGCTCTGCTCGGAAGCCCTATTAAATAAATGTCGGTGGGCCGAATACCAGGGCTCTCTAGAATTGAAACCACCCCAGGCCTCTTTAATCCAGTACCTGACACCCTTGGCTCGTTTATTCCTCCTGCTGGTTCCTGCTGTCTCCCTTTGTACCAGTACTTACGTCTTTCTCATTCTTTCCCCTTTGTGTGTTTAGGTCGAGCATTCGAGACCTCTTGTATATACTTTAGTATATACTTATATGTGTATGTACTATGTGGGCTCTGGAGATCAGCCATAGGACTTGTCTGCTTCCGCTTTTTTTTTCTGTTCAGCTGCCTCTATTTGTCTTGATAGAAAACGACCAGCAGAGGTCAGTAAAATACCAGAATCACTTTAGCATTCTCTAGATTCCAGGCCATAGAAATTGTCTTCCACGAGCACGTAGACAAAAATATTTTTTTCAAATCTTGTATTTTCAGTGATATGACCACCGAAGGCCCTGATTTTATATTAAAAACAGAGCTTTGGACTATACCATTTCCCGCTGAAAGGCAATATTTCTCTCCAGGTGTTCCCATACCTGGCGTGTCACGCAGTTTGGTGCTTACTCTCCCTCCATTTTAAAGAACAGTAGATGTTCAGCACCCAGGCTAATGTGCTGCATAGCTAAATACATATAGGGTCCCAAAGGCGAGACCGATTGCATTGCAAATTTTTTTTTTTTTTACATTTCCTGTTTTGCACCCATTCCCCCGTTCTTGCACATCCCAATCTATACATTACAACACAAGGAAACTCCTGCAGAGATCTAAAACATCGAGAAAATACATTCATCAATTAACTTCCATTACGGGCATTTTTAAGTGTAAGAAAAAAATAAGGTTACTTTTGCTGAAAAAATTGGAATTCTACAAACTAAATCGGAGCGCTGGTTTTAAACCTTACTATAAAAAAAACCTCTACATTTTATGCAGCTGCATTGTGTACGTGCCCGCAACAGCTGGACCACCAATGTCAAAGGACTCACGCGTTTTAGCCCGTTTCTAAAGCACTTTGACGCGATCATCCGGTGGCACCGGAAGTGACCTCACCCAGGAAGTAACATCACTGCCTGTGCCGACAAATTTCAGGAACAAGCGAGGATCTAAGAGGTACATGAAATAGGCGAATGATTGCTTTTCTTTCCCCTTTTCAAATGCATTATTCAGCAACTTCGAGGTAAAAGCGTGGTCAGCGAAATAGGGGGATCGGATTGTACTCAGAAATGGCGGGCACCCGGTAACAATTGAGGGGAAATTGGGTATTTTTCATTCTGGCATTGCATCGCGTCTGAACAATTATTTCAATCTGCAGCAGTCTTCTTCCTCGTTTAATTGTGGCCTGACTCTGAGCGTTCTTCTGGAGATAAATACAATTACGTTTTATTTTACCTAAAACTACTCAGCTCCGTATTTGCTCATTGAAAATGTAGGCATTCCATTTCCGTGCTCCTAATGTTCATCAACAACAGCTGACTTGTAGTTAATCTTTTTTCCTCATGGTTAATAATGCCTGTTGTATCTTTTACGTTTTGGCCGTTCTGGTCTGTATGCTAATTGACATCCAATCCCTTCCTGTCAAGTTCTGCTCCATAAAATTGAAAAAAACATACCATCGTCCTATCTGAGACTGCTAGCCTCTGATAGCAAGAGGGTATGTTTTGTTTAGTCTCTAATAGGGAGAGGGTTTGTTTTTTCAGTTTTATGGAGCAGAACTTAACCCGAAAGGATTGGAGCGCTTGTACAAGGGTATTCATTATATTACACAGGGTCACATTTGTTTTTCCTTTAGGCACGGGAAGCTAACGTGATTTGCCGATCATCACAGGATGTTGAGTGGACGCCGAGCTCCTCGGTGCCAAAGACGTAAGTACATCTGGCCATAACGCCAGATCTTTTCGAGGTACTATCTGGTAGTTCCTGCAGGTATGACGCATACTCATCTGAGCTTCCAATTTATTAGGTATAACCTGCATTTTTGGCGATACCTGTCTGTATGTTTTTAGGTCTGGCCTGAGCCAGCGCATGCACTGCGCTGGCGAGACTTTTAGTAAGTGGGCTTCAAAAAGCCGACCACAGCTTTTTGTGTGGCCTAGAGCGTTCGTTTACGCGCACAGTTACGAGCACAGGCGCCATCTGGCTTTCCTGTCTTGGCTCATTAAGTGCATCGCTTGCGGCACCCTTACAGATCGCGATCACTTTCACGGCAGCGTCACTTTCACGGCCGCGCGGCCAATGCTTGTTTTTATCGGAGTCTTTCTTTCTCCTTCATTCCTCCTCGCACGCACGTTATATCTTTTTTTCCTCTCTCGCTCCCTCTCACATTCTCTCTCCCTCACCTACGCCTTGCGTCTGCTTATCTGCCTCTCCTGTTCTTTCTCTCGTAATCTCGCTCTTTTCACCTATTATGTAAATCTCCCTAAAACTTCCATTGGTCAGCACATCTGGAAGTAGATAAAACCTAAATTATTAAAACAACAATATGACTAAAAAGAAAAAGAATGTGCCTTATTTCTAATATTACTACAGAGCATTGTATACTTACACGTATTTCGTAAATCATTGCGTTGATTTTAATACCAGTTGTACACTGAGCAATATATTTCATTGTAGAAAACGTTTCTTTACACAGATTAACCGTTAAGCATAAGGCATGTCACATTTGTCTCGATTAATAATCTTCTTTTCCCATCGAACGCGTTTATTTACATCATATTGATGATAATGCATTACAACCAATATAGTAACTGGGGCAAAATACTGCAACACAGTGGAGCTACATACAACACGTCAGTAAGGACAATGGAGGGCTGCTCAATACGCCAAGCAATAGCAAAAGAGTGGTGTGAAGATAGCAACTACGACTCGCCGAGGATCACACAGCCTCACAAGCAGAGGAAGCCGTTATTAGAAGCTGGGAACTCAGCTCTACTGATTCCTGAGCGAGACTATACAGAGTGGACACATGTGCAACGGTAGGAGCCGGGCTAGGAATGCACTGCTGTTGTGCTGCAGCACCCCACTTTATTGTACCGGAAGACCGAGGCTTCTACTTCCGCCTTTTGCTTTATAAACAACTATTTGATGATTGAACATGTAGCTTTATCCATTCTTCAACATGAAATTGCGACGTGTCCCTACGCATTTTAGCCTATGTGTGGCATAACTCCGATGGGCAACCCCGAGACCAGCAGCCACTGTGACAGAGCGTTGTCACGCGTAAAGTGTGCGCTATGCAATGTTTCCCATCCTTCCCTATAAACAAGCACTGCTATAGATAACCGTTCGCAACGACCCTCAACGCGTGCATCAGTAGATATTGTAACTCTGGGGTGCAACTACTGAAATTATGATTTTTAACCAAAAAAAGCAAACGGCAAGCACAGTCCTAAGTGCTCCATGGTTGTGATTCTGCAGCACGCAACCTCTTGATTGATATAGAGATTGATAGATACACAGGATCACCCATCCTTTTCAACATACTAATGGAACCCCTGGCGAATGCATTGAAATCAGCAAATATTCTATATCACCTGTATGAGGACGACACCCAACTGTATCTGAAAATCTCCACTCCAGAAGACTTCATTTCCCTCAACACTATTCTACAGAACACGCACAACTGGCTCACTAACAACCACCTCATGCTTAACACCAAAAAACAGAATTCATTCTCATCTCCCCACCCAATCACACACCTAAGATAGACCTATGGCTGAAACACCTAACCTCCTTTGACTGTGCTCCCTCATCATTGACTCCGCAAAATCCCTGGGAGTCACCTTAGACAAACATTTGAATATGAAGACGCACATCACTAATGCCACCAAGGGAGCTAATCACCAAATGAGTATATTAAGGAAACTCAAACCCTTCCTCCCTCAGGCCGACCTAAAAATGGCAGTGCAAGCCCTAGTGCTACCAAGATTAGACTATGGAAGCACCACCCTCTGCGGTCTCCCCAAATACTAGCTAGCTCCGCTGAGGCATCACTTAATGCTGCGGCTAGATTGGTATCAGGAACTAAAAGAAATAGCCACATTTCTCCGACCTTGAAAGCGCTGAACTGGCTGCCCTATGAGGCAAGAATACAACTAAAGGTTGCCTGCATGACCCATAAAGCACTACATAACAATACACCCAGTTACTTAGCTCTAAAGCTAGAACGATCAGGAGGATGCAGACCATTACGAAGCGCAAGTTCTTTACTTCTGAAACCACAATCCTTTCATAAAAAGAGAACTGGTTGCAGAGCGTTCTCAGGGATTGCTCCAAAGATCTGGAACTCCCTAACTCCAGTTGTACGTGGAATCTCGTCATTTACCGCCTTCAAAAAAGAAGTAAAAATACTCCTAATGAACAAATTCACGTCCTAAGACTTGATTCTAGGCAGACATCGAGTCACCTATACGAACCTCTTATCACTGCCTACCTCTTGTGGTTGGAAGGAGAATATTATATTAACCACCTAATGTTCAATAACTGTATATAGTAGAATGTTCTGTTGCCCTCTGGGATCATCATGTATCGTCTACAGGTCACCTATGTTACCCATTTATTATATACCTGTTTTGTACGTAATGACGAATACCAAATGCCTTACACTACCTCATATTTATGTTTTATAACTGTATACTGTAAAGCACTCTGATACCCTCGTGGGTCACGTTCACGCTATATAAAACCTTATAAATAAATAAATAAAATAAAATAGATAGACAGACAGACAGATGTCCTTCCGAGCGCATCATTTGCGACACTCCTGCCACATTGAAGCTCACGTGACTGCTTCTCCTCTGGTAGAGACAGTGCGGAACACAGCCTGCCCGTGTACATCCCTGGCCAATGGTTGTCCAGAGGAACCCGCTGACATGTCCAGTCTTCGGACGCCTGCTGCCCCGGAGGTCCCCCGCCCCCCAGGTCAGACCGTCACAGCACATGGGCTTTAAATGGGCAGCTGCTGGCAGGTACTCAGTACCTGCACTCCTTTGGCTTGAGAGGGAGAGTACCTGCACTTCTCGGCAGAGGTGCGTCGCTTTTAATGGGAGAGTACCTGTACTTCTCAGTAGCAAGTACTCTGGGGCTGCTATATTTCAATTGTAAGCACCACAGGAGACATGACCCGGGGCAGCCAGCCCATCCCACGAGCCATTTTATTACAAACCAATGACCGCGAGCCCAGAGCCTGGTTTTGAGGAACACCTCCCAAGTGTGTTAGCTGTGAATATACACAACTCCGACAGAGATGGGCTCCCCGTCCCTGCCCCACACGCCAGTGCCTGAGGCTTCATCCCTCCTCGGCGAAAAACACCGACCCAATCTAGCAATAAGCCTGCTTGCTCCCCAGTTCCTTGCCGCTTTCAGTGCCGGGACCTTCTCTGAAGGGGAGCTCTTAAAAGACGATATCTTCCTGCCAGGAAATGCTGTGGAAGTGCTCTGTTTTCTTACTTCTACTCCGAAACAGACTAAATGCTGCTGCTCTAAGAGGCAGCAGGAGCCATGTGTTTTCTTTCCCTTTCTCTTTATTTCTCATATGTTTCTTTATGATTCTGTTTGTTGTGGTGCACCCATGTGTATGTTTTGTTTTACTGAGATTTCATATTTAGCGGGCGACTGTTGCTGTCATGTAGCATGGCATACTGTAATTTTCAGCCTCTGCTAACTTCAGTTTTACAAAGGTGAAGCCGCAAGGGCATTAAAGGTGGATGGTGCCGTTTTAAAACTGATAGATATTATCGTTCCTGAACTGGGCTCTCACTGCACTCCTGGTGCCTGAACTCCATACAGCAGCATAATGTGTGCACACTTTCCTGTATAGTTCTGATTTAAAATGGCAAATATGGAACTATTGCTCTCTGCACTCTGCGGAGAGGCCAAGAATTAAATGTGCAGCTTTCTGTCCCACTGGCAGGCACAATAAGAAGCTCACAATGCCTTCATCCTAAATTCCAAAGTTATTAAATCTTACCCCACCATGAACACTAATGCACGCCCTGAACCTCCAGGAGGTTTCTGCCCAATTCTCAGTTGTCCTGGCGCTTTTCAGCCACCATGCTCATCAGGATAAGCCATGGTTTCGCTAAAAGCATGGTGGTTGGGGCACTTTCTTTTCCTTACATGCATAAAGAATGAAGCATTTTTCTTTTGCGTTTTTCCTTCCATGCAGAAGAAAATGGATGCATTTTTCTTTTATGTTTGCCACTTCAGATGGCCTGCTGTTTTAGGAGGACACACAATTCCTTAACTCTCCTTACAGCCTGATTTATTGCTGTTTGGGTACAAGAATCGGGGGAGGAGGGCCAACATACATTTAATTCCTGGCTCTAAGGTGAGGCATTTTCATACATTATATTTAAGGATTAATGTTTTTACTTATGATGAGTAAAAGAATAATGTTTGGAAATTGTTTTATTTCATGACCTTTTCTTGCATGTCCTTTGCGTTCCTCTTTATCAGGCAGTAAATCAAAAATGCCTTCTGCCTGCCATTTTTAATTAAGTGAGATGGTCTCAGGTTTGGTTTCTTCTATTTTAAAAGCATGGTGGTGGGGGCCGTTTTTTTTCCTTAAATGCAGAAAATGGAAGCTTTTGGTACTTCAGACGGCCTGCTGTTTTGTTTTTGGAGGACACAATTCCACAACTCTCCTTACAGAGTGATTTATTACTAGATTGGTACAAGAATTGGGAGAGGAAGGGTAACAAACATTTAATTCATGGTTCTAAGTAAAGGCATTTTTTTTTACTTTATATTTAAGGATTAATGTTTTTACTTACTTGCTTCTGCGTACTACTGTTGGGAGTTTCAGTAGCAAACTTGGGGAGAGGATGTGGCCTAACGGCTTGAGCAGTCGACCTCTTAGCTGGGGAACTGGGTTCGAGGTCTTGGCAGGGACGATCAACATCCTGTGATTCTGGGCAAATCACTTAATCTCCCTGTGCCTAACAAAACAAGCATTGGCATAGCCAATAGGTCTCGCTTTTGGGACCTTATAAGTATTTAGTTATGCAGCACAATATCCTTGGTGCAACAACATCAACTGTTGCATGGCTAAACACTTAGAAGGTCCCAAAGGCGAGACCTATTGGCTATGCCGATGCTTGTTTACAATGGAGGCAGTTGTGTGGATTTTTCTATGGCACATCTATCTACCGCGATTTGAGGCTGCCTGTTTATCACCTCACGTAGGCTATGTTGTCTGCAAAGCTATTCTTCAGTCATCGGTCAGTCTGCTGGGGCCGTGACATTTTTAACAGTAAGGGACCACCAGGATACAATTGTGGTGGCAATAATAGTGTCCGTCTTTCCATTCATCCCACCTACCAGTGGTACCTTGATTCTTCGGAAGCTTTGAATGCCACACTTTATTGGACTAATGTTCTTCTAAATCACACATTTCGACTATAATCATGCTCTTTGCCTTGGAGACGCTGATTTTCAGTCTTGCCTGTGGTAAGGGGCACAGTGGTGTCAGTCATACCGTCTCAGCTGTTCCTGCCGCCCGTGCTCCCCTTTTCGCAAAGTTAACCACACAGCTGTTTGGATCTCCACAACTCTGCTATCAAGTATTTCAAATGTCAATGTCTGCCATCATATGTTCAGTAAAAACATATATGTAGATGTCGAAGTGGTTAAAAACAGTGTTAGAATATTTTGGCCTCCCTAGGAGGACATGGTTGTTTCTGAACCAAACCTCTGAGTTTCTCACAACCATGTATGAGTAGCGCAGGTTAGTTATTTTTTGCATTCTGCTTTGAAGTCCTGTTTATCAGAATATAAAACCTGGGACTGTAGGTACAGAATACAGTGTGAAACCGGACCTGGCAAAGCAAATAGTTGTCCGTCAGCCTTCTGGCTTTGTCAGTGCAAGTTTTGCATCATCATGTCTTTTGCAAAACGCTGTCAGCAGAAGCTGCAGGGTTCTTGTCAGTGTAAAAAAAATAGCTAAAAGCAAAGATTTTTATTTTGTTCTCAGATGGCACACTTGCTATAACAGTTGATGACACTGAAGGAACTACGTTATCTCACAATGTGTACCTCATGAAAGGAAAGAATGATGTTACAGTGAAGTTAGTAATTGGCTTGAGTGAGCTGACCCATTGGCCACTGAATGCTGCAGTGGGTGGGACAAAAATGTAAATGACACAACAGACCAGTGGAAGAAGAGTCCTGGCTGAACGTCCTTGCAATTTAAATATATTGGATATATAATTTTAGTGAAATCACCAGACATAAAACACCTGGGTTGGATGACCTATATAAGAAATGATGCTTGAAACCCATTCTATCACCTTTTTTTCCTCTCTTGAATCTTTATTTTCTTTTCTCATCTTATACTTTTTGCCAGTCTTCCCTCTCGATTTCTATTGTTTCACCATCTTTTCATCACAATTTTTTTTTTTCCTACCATGTTTGTCTTCCTTTCTATTTTTTATTTAATCTACTTAATGAAGCGCCCTTTGAGGTCAAAGGTTTGCTAAAGACATTTTCTGTTGCTTCCCATGTGGTTTGTAACTCACATTTTCTGGCTTTCTATTTGCTATCTTTATTTGCTTTAGGCTGTCCAGCTTGAGTTCACCCCTCCTGTTGCCCAAACCTTGTTTACTGTATTCTTTCACAGATTTGCTTTCTGTAAACAGGCCTTAAAATCTTGTTCTCATCTTGTCAGACTTACTGTGCATTCAAAGACAGGTAAAATGTAAGGGTTTCTTTTCCAAGGAGCTTGGGGTTTATTTTTCATTTTCTGACTTCAAAGTGAGAGAATTTATGTGACAGTCCTGCTGAGTACCCATGTAAGAGGAGAGCGTGGTGGATCTTCTTCTTCCTTCTTCCTCCCTTTAATGGCAGTGGGCTACCACACTTTGCATACCCCACACTACGCCACACCACTCTGACGTGCCACTCCACTCTATGCACCTCCACTGTAAGACACTCTGTAACCCCTATTGACTCGCCCCACTGCACTCTACCCCACTCCACTGAACAATGTAACCCAATCTACCCCACACCATTCCGGTTTGCAACAATATACCCCGCTCCAATCTACTGCACACCACTCCAATCTAACCAACTCCACTACAGCTACCTCACTCCAGTCTACTCCACTGTACCCCACTTCACTCCATCTAACCCAATTCACTCCACTGAAATCTACCCCACTCTGCTACAGTCTACTTCAATTCAACCCTCTCCAATCTACCCCACTCTACTCCAATCCAATTTTCCACACTCCACTGCAATCTATCCAACTCCTCTCTACTGTAATCTAGCCCTCTCCATACTAATCTACACCACTCCACCACAATCTACCTCACTCCAATTGACCCCATTCCAATCTACCGCACTCTACTCAAATCTTCCCCAATCCACTCTTCCATACTCCAATCTAGTCTACCCCACTTCACCCCACCCCAATCTACTATACCCCACTCCACCCTAATCTATTCCACTCCATCCCACCCTACCTCACTCCACTCCAATCTCTATTCCACTCCAATCTATCCAACTCCACTCCCCCACTCAATCTACTCCACTCCAATCTACCCCAATCCAATGCACTCCACTCTTACCCAATCTACCCCTCTCCAGTCAACCCCAATGTATCCCACTCTACCTGATCTACCCCAGTCTACTCCACTCATCCCAATTTACCCCATCCCAGTCTTCTCCAATCTACCCCCTCATCTCCAATCTACCCCACTCCATCATTCTACAAAACTGCGCTCTACCACTCCACTTTACCCAAATCTAATCCAGTCCAATCTACCCCACTCCACCCCAATTTGCGCCTCCCCATGCTACCCCACTCCAATCTCCAGCACTGTAGTCTACCCCACTTCACCCCATTCCACCCCACTTCACCCAATTCTACCCCACTTATTCCAATATACCCTACTCTAATCTACCTCAGTCCACCCTAATCTACTCCACGCCACTCTTCCCCAATCAATCTCAACTCCATTCCAATCTATCCAGCTCTACCCCACTCCACGCCAATAACTTTTAACCATGCTGAGCAGCAGCCACACTGTTGTACAACATGGATAAACACATTGCCAAAGCCAATAGCTCTTGCATAGGCAAGACCTGCTGGTTTTGCCAATGCTTGTTGCTTTCTAGTCATATGCCACTCACTTTTGTTCACATGCTGCTTTGTTGTTTTCTGTAAGAGGGTGATAGATTCAGTGTACAGTGGCCACCCTGCTGTCCAGTTGCAATTTCAGTAATGACAATTTCTTATATTTATTTATTATAAACTTAATATGCAAATATATTTAACTGGTTTTTTAATCCTCAAGCGTATGGCACATTTTTAAATAGAGCGCAGATGACTCAAAGCGTCATCAGTTTTACAAAACTGCATGCAGAAAGTGCTGCTCAGACAGGTGATCAGAAATACCAGTCAATGACTTGACAATACTTAAATCATTATTGGCATTGCACTCCAAGCTAAAATTACCTTTTTGACTTGGGTATACAAGTAAACTTTTAATTTACCCCTTTCTAATATGGCCAACACAGGAACTTCCTAAACTGTGACCCATATAGAGGGGCCTACCATCCACACTTACTGATCACTCTGAACAAACACTAGACCTCGCAGTTTTTACTAAAAGGGTATCTGAAAAATCTGTCACTTCCAGGGGGCAGAGGGAGGTAAATTTAAGACTGGTGATGACTAGAACTCTGAGTCATGAAGTTTATCAGTAAAATTTGAAATTTACAAGTGTAATGGTGTGCAACACCCAGTAAATGCTGATCAGCTTTTACTTTAACCATATATAAACTTTGTTATATTGCAGCCAACAAAGATGTACAAACAGACTAAATTGCAGCCATGCCAAGTGTAACGCATCTGTGAATTTTCTTGCACTGCTGTGAGGTCTCAGAACTGTCACGCAAACCAGTGTAACTACTGCGATTGGTGGGACATCGAGCAGCTTTGCACTGTGTGCAGCAGCTGCGCATCGTGTATAATAATGTTACACTCAGTGTAACTACAAAATTAGAAGAGAAAGAGATGCTGCCAGTGAAAAAGCAGAGGTTCAGAGGGCAGGTTTTTGAGAGTGACCGTGCACATGGCAGGAGACCATGCTGTGAGTCTGGAAATAATAGGGTCTCTGTGACGGTAAGTGTACCTTGCACGCTCCTGCCTCTGGTCCAATTCTGTAAAGTGTCACCATTAAGTGATATGCCATGGAGGCTGTTCATAAGACTACCTTGTACTGTGACAATTACACTCTGTGAGTAGAACCAGAGGCATCTGAAAGCTGTGCAGTCTTTAAGATTACAGGTAAAAATCTGAGCATTGCTTTCCCGCAAGTTTTGTCAGTGAAATTATCCATGACACTCCTTGGAGTAGCTGCACGCTCTATAAATCTGGTTTGATTTAATTTTCATTTAATTTCAGATTCTCCTCCACCCAGGAACCTATCTGTTCTGCTAGATGGGTTACCTGGGAACTCTGGAGCTGCCCAGATGGTTTATATAATACCTTGTGACCTGGTTGTCTGAATGAATGTTAAAAGCCTGATTCTGGAGATGGCGGGCAAGTGCTAGAAGGGCTTTTTACATTGCCATGAGCTCCTTACAGTTGGAAAAAGTTTTCCTTTCAATCCTTGCCTTTGGCTGAATAGTCCCCTAGTGTGGACTCCTGGCGCATGCTGGTGACATCTGTTTATTACAATAAGAGAACGAGGAGGATCTAAAGGAATCCAACCACCACTGCAGTTTAAGGCAAGTTGCATGGGAAACAGGAATCTTCATCTCATAATCTTTTGAACTTGGATGCAATGAACAGAATGATTCATCACGGGATAGTAATGTAATCAAGCTCAGGGAACCAGCAGAAGAGCAGCAGCTATAACCTGAACCTTCCAGACTTGCCTCACACAGGCTTCCTGACACTGTAGAGGCGATCTTAGACGAGACATCAATTTTTCCTGCTTAACAGGGGGAAGATCTGCTCTGAATAGGGCTCCTAAAAATTGGAGATGCTGGACCTAAAAGATTGGATTTTTCCATGTTCAATAGAAATCTGTGATTCATTAGAATCTCGCAAGCCAGGTGAACTGCTTCCAAGCCCTAGAAAAAACAGAAGCAGGTTAGGCAGTCATCCAAGGAACTACTGTAGAAGAAAAACAACCGCCTTTGAGGCCCTCTGAACTTTAATACATGCTTAATAGCAAAAATGAAACGAAGTAAAAATATTATATGTTCGAATTCTTCATTGGACCACATTTCTTTTTATACGTTTTCTGTAATGCAGCAAGTTTAGGACAGGACATGTGATCTGCGAAACTGAAGACAGCAGCTAACAGTTCAAGCTGTTCTTGTGGGAAGATTTGTGAGAAGACCATAAAGACTTGATATAGTGGTGTACGTTAGAAAGCTGACTTCAGTAAACCTGTAATCGTTGTTTGCCTCTGCCAACTTGAAAATGAGGCTACGCTTACTCGAGCATCCAAGCTGAATGGGCATTGTACAAAATAGGAATGCAAGAAGGCAGCAAGTTTAAATTATGCGTTAATATGCAATAATGAAAATGCTTTGGTAGTACTTTAAGCAGGTATAGAGACAATTTCATAATACTACCAACTCCTGGGTATGTAGAATACCCACCAAAGGTGCAAGCACTTTGGTAAACTCTCTTGGGGCTGAAGCTAGTCTGAATGGAAGCACACAAAACTGGTAATGATTTCCCATGGCAAAAAACCTCCGGTATATCTGGGACAGTAGATGAAAGGAGATGTGAAGGTAAGCATTCATAGAGGTCAGACATACTTCCTGGGGGTATTAGAGTATGATGTTCTGAAGGGAGACCATTTTCAACTTCTCATATGAAATGTAGGCATTCAAATTTTTAACGTCAAACAATTGGGTGCAAGTCGCCCAAAGGTTAATGGATCAGAAACATCAAAGTATAACATTTCTGGCTCTTTTCTTCTCTGGTACTACGAATACACCACCCTTGTTGAACAAGTCCTGAATGCCCTTAATTAGTGCTTGACATCGAAGAGTATAGTCATCAGTTGGGTTTGGTTGAAAAAATTCTATTGGAGTGGCCTGGATGTCTATGAAATACCCTCTTTCGAATATTTGGAGAACACAGAAATCTGTAATTGTTGATTGGCAGACATTTGAAACGTACAGAAGTGTTTCCTACCTCCCCCCACCCTCTACACACTTGTTCTCATTTAGCCATGATTTTGGGATTGCGGGAGCAGGAAGAGATTTTCGGGTTGGAGTTGCCGGAGAAGGGGCCATCCTCGCCACAGCCCCTCCCGCGGAAGGGCTGCCTAGATTTCTTAGCGGTTGAGGACCAAAGGCCAGACGAAAACTAAACCCTTTGCCTCGTGAAGGAGGATTGATTGGGGTTAACCGCTTGCAGTCCTTGGCTGACTTTTTTATAGGGTCTTTCTGGTTCAGAGTCAAAAACCTTCACTTCATTAAAGGCTAGATGGCTTAATAAGGCTTTTAGGCAATTGTCCGTCTGCCAAGCTTACATCCGGATGTGCCATCTAGCTACAGTTTGCTGTCTGATGATGAACCTGCAGCTCACTAACTTTCAAATGATACATTGTCTAGAAATCTAGACTGCTGTTCCATTAAAGAGAGGCGGGGGAGATACAGTTCTTTCTCTGCTGCATCTTTTCAGCAAAGCCTGAATGAAAATCACATGTTAGTGATTGGATGTTATTAGTTGCATAGGTGCCTGACCTTAATTCAAAGTTAGATCTGGTGATGATACTCTCAATTTTCTGACCAGTTGTATCAGCTTGTGCATTGTCTTCTGAAATAATGCTACACTGTGAGGATAGGCAGCCCATCAGGGAAGGCAGCCTTTACTTTTGTTAGACATATCCCCTGAAAGGAAGACCTCCTAGTAAGAACTCTGTGAAAGGAAGGTCTCTCCACGCCAGCCCATTCTCTAGATAAAACTCCTCCGATGGATTTCTGAAGAGAAAGTCAGACCCTTTACATCTATTTTGGTACTCCATGTGTAGTGAGAGTTTTAGCAGGGGGCCTGGAGGGAAGCTCAGTAATGAGGAACATGTCTCTCCTCTTGCGGTGTTGTTGGCCATTTGGGAACTGGAGCAACTAGATGTGGTTTTTAATCTTGCCCTGCACGTTTTCAAATTATGCAGTCATGTACTGAACATATTCCTCAGGCCTCATTTTTTGTGCAAAGTTTGGACGTGCTTCAAATGAGGCTCAATGCTGGACGTAAGGGTGCTATAACGGAGCTGAAATGGAGCCCAGCATATATCCGATGTTACCCAGGGGGAGACAACCCCCGCTGTTATGGCCCACTCAGTAAAATGTGTATTAGTGGGAAAGTGATTGGTCTTGAATCAAGCAGAACTGCATTGCAGTCTTGGTTCTCCTACTTGCCCAAATTGATTTTTGACAACTCATTTTCTCCCTGTGCCTTTGTCCCTTTATAAGCCACTATCTGATAACTTAGAAATAGTCTCGATATCGGAAATGAGCATTACGGACACGTTTCCAGGAGAGGCCGGCAGCGTAATTTTCATTGACATGATTATGATTCTCTCATAATTACATAGCTGAATGGGGATAGTAGGTGGGAATGACCACTTGGACCTCCATTGTCTCTGATTAATGAAACACCATAGCAATCTATGCAGTCTCAAGTTCTTACATAATCGCAGTGAACAACAATAGGACGAGTTCTGATGAGATTTTAGTGATGCAATGCCCCTAAGGTCTTTTTTTAACAAGAAAAATGTCTTTCATTTGTTTTGAAAGTCCTATCTTGCAAAGCATTTCTCCCTCAAAATCAGTAAACTATTGTCCTCACAATTGTCTTAGTTTATATCTAACTATGTACATTTTTATCTTTTTAGATATTTCATTGACGAGGTAAAGATGACAATGGATGTGACCTTCTTGGGTACAGGATCAGCATATCCAGGGCCCTCTAGAGGAGCATCTGCCTTAGTTCTTAGGAATGAGGGAGAGTGTTGGCTGTTCGATTGTGGAGAAGGGACTCAGACACAGTTTATGAGAAGCAACCTTAAAGCAGGTCAGTGAAGCCTTCTTTCCGGTCTCCTTGGCATATTATTTATTTTCACCGATAATGGTGTTTAGGTCCATTCCTAGATGACGCTAGGATATATATATATATATATATCTATCTATATATGAAGAACCACAGTCCCGAATGACCAAATCCTCGGCAACAAATCAGGTACGGACCACCAGCGCCGAATTTCCTTGAAGTGCTTTTATTGCAGTTTAAAACAGCATGACGCGTTTCGGCCGCGTTTCCACGGCCTTGATCACATGACACGCTGGGGCGAATTGTAACAATTTATAGTGACGACAATCAAGTTCCGGTCAGTCCCCACAAACTAGTATAGAACTAGAAAACATACTTGGATATGTGACTATAAATTTTTAATGTTTGAAAATTACAACAATAAATTCATAGTGTCTACAAAGAGGTAGTGAATATTGTCATGACAAAAACCCCCCTGCTCAACCATTTATCAAATACTGACAATAGTGTCAATTCCGTTTTTACCAAGTGATAACATTCGACAATTGGTAGGCAGAAATGTAAAACACATAACATATCCAGTAATTAATCATAATAATATGTTAGTTCCAGACTGACTTACAAATCACACTAGTCAAAGTGCAAATGCTAAGAACGTCATCCAATGCCTGCTATTAACCCCATAATCTATATATATATCCATCCAGTATAGCAATGTTCATTAAATGGTTGCCCAGTGATTGTATTTGCTACAGATAAATTAAAACAGAAGAAAATTGGGTGGCTTTTTTCCACCGTGTCATTATACAGGGGTTACATTCACCCATATGCCACCTGTTTTTTAGTGCTATCAGCATTTGCATAGTGTCACCTATCACACATATATGGCATCGTAATGTTTTCTCGTTCTGGGCTCTCTTATCACGCTGTTCTAGGTTTTATGTGTTTAATACATACTCAATATGTAATTGACTGGTATTTGTAAATTTATTTTTAGGGAGAATAACTAAAATCTTCATAACGCATCTGCATGGGGACCACATGTTTGGGCTTCCTGGCCTTCTTTGCACAGTTAGTCTCCAGAGCAGTACAACAACTGAGAAACAGCCCGTAGATATCTATGGGCCAGTAGGACTACGCAGTTTCATCTGGAGCAGTCTGCATATCTCCCACTCTCAACTGGTCTTCTCCTACAGAGTACATGAACTGGTTCCTTCAGCAGATCAGTGCCCTTCAGAGGAATTTAAGGACTTGTCACTTCAAAATGGACAGGAAGATTCCTCCAGAGAAGTGCAGGGAAGGACCATTCACATGGATCCTATAGAAAACTGTTACACGTTGATTGATGATGATCAATTCATCGTCCGGGCTTTTAGACTGTTTCACCGCATACCTTCCTTTGGATTTGCAGTTGAAGAACGAGCACGTCCTGGAAAACTGAATGTACAGAAACTTCAGGAGCTTGGTAGGTACATGCATTTTTCAATCTATTTTACTACTTGATGTTATTAGTCTATTTTTAGAGGATTATTCTTAAAAAAAAGCCATTTGTTTACCAAACAGACCAACTGATAACAGATTGTTCTCTTGTTTCCTAGTCTTCATATTTAACATAACTGCAAATGAAACTCCAGAAATAATCTTTTGTTAAAGTCATGTCATCCGACTCTGGCTTCACCGAGCTGTCAAAGGCCACACACAAACCCAGCAGTTGAAGTACGCTTGTCCACGGTTCCAAATAGGTCTTTGTGACCGCACACGTCAAAACAGTCACTGCCAAATGCAAGCCCTGATCGGCTAATGACGAAGCCAGTTGCTTTTTATACTGAGTTTGTGTTGTATGGTTATAATTGTTTCCATCAGCCTATGTTACTTGAATGTAGAAGACTGACATACTGCTTCCCACAACTTATGGTACAGCACATTACGTAGGAACAAAATAAATACCATTTATTGCAAAATCATGCAGCATATCGAGCAGGGTACTTAAAAATGTTAGTAAAAGCATGATGCACGTGCTAACTTGGAACATGTATATAAATAGAAAAATTCTTATTGAGTGTCTTTTGCTGAGGTTAGGTTTGTAATGACCTGCACTGAATGTTGACATTGCTCTTCTTGACTTAATACAGAATTCACCAAGGCAGGATTCTGAAAGTCACAATCCTTCGATTCTAGTTAATTTCCGACTTTTATGGTATTACAAAGAAGCTCATGTGTATTCAGAAATTGTATTGCAGGTGTGGATTTACAGGCGGAGGCCCATTATCAAAATAAATGCCTAGGCAGGTTTTGTCCCAGAAAAAAAAAACTGCTTGAGCAAAAATCATGCATTTGCATATGTAACTTTATTTTCTCCATGTGTAAAATTCCTTCCTCTACACCACTCCATTCATTTCACAAACCTGAAACTTAGTTACTCTTGTCTTTTTAGAGGAATACATGTGTATCAAATCTTAATAAACTACATCGAACCAAAATGCTCTTAACCAGAAAAAACTCGTTTTATACTGGTGCAAGGTCTGTTTGGAACTGTCTGACCCTGATCCTAGAGCAAAACTGAAAATAAGACTCATTCAAAGGTGAACCTTCAACCTTTTTATTGACAACTCGTACCATGTCACACAGGTTCCCCGTCCAGACAGCAACTTGTGTACTTGCTGCTGTTGGTACTCTCCCTGTCCCGTTCCAAAGACCTAGAAAGTAGATACCACACACACATTCGTTGACACAACACACCACCCACCTTCAGTCAACAATGGATGATCCTAAAAACTATGCCTTGAATGCCTTGCAGACCCTTATCAAAAGAGAACAGGATGTGTATGTGTATATATTGCTAGACTGCAGATGCAACATGTAGCTTGAGAACCAGTATTTGTTCTTTGATGTATTTACTTAGCTGAAACAACATTTTATTTGCTGCTTATGTCTTTTTCTTTAGAATGTGCTTGCTCCATGGTTGCCTCCGCTTCCCATAAAAAAAACTGTGCTGTTCACTGATTACCCTTGCATGTTCAATTTTTTTCATTTTACTGTCATGATAACAGGTTGGATATATAGTTTTTTTGTTTACAAACTGAAGACATGAGCTTAGGCTTTCTTACAGAAGCAACACCAGCTTAAATACAGCTGTAGCCAAAGATCAGAGCTACTTGAATTATGAAGTACTGTAGTGTTCCTCCAGGTATTTACCATAATGGCCGCATAATTCACTATCAGATGCGTACTTTGTACAAAGAAAGTGTATTTCTAGGTCAGACAGATCAAAAGTTACCAAGATTAAAAGTGCAACAAGTGGTGTCATGCACTTACAGACCCTTTGTAAATGTTATTTAGCCACCTTGTAGTTGATGAATGCTGTATTCAGGTGTTAAACTGGTACTCGTAATGTGATACTTTTGCCCCCAAAATATTAATAATGTTAACAAAATAATACCGCTACAAAATTTGTTGCATTACGCCAAATAATGTGCCTTCTTCTTGCTGCACAACTTAGTCAACCATGCAACGTAGCTTGGTCTTCCACTGGCCCATAATTACAGTTGCTATTCCCCTGCTTGTTTAAAACTTCTTTGTAGTGCATAGGAGCACCATTAGCTATGCACTAAACATACCTAGAGACGAAATGTTAAAATGTATTGGTGCTAAGAAAATGAATTAATTTCATTGACAGTATATTGCGCTCTAAATATAATGTATTCGATATGGCCTGTAATTCGCCACATATCTGTTTTGCAGCTTTTTAGCAAGTCTTTCAACCCATTATCAAAAGCTCAAAACTGCAGAAAAATGCATACATTTTCAAAAAACGTCACCATCAATGGAATGCAGACCAACACGTAGCTATTACATCTATTTCTATTTGTGAAACTTTTGCGATGAATTTAAACACTTTTGGGCCTGAACAGTTGAGTAAGGTAAACTAAAAGTGTTTTTGTCTTGCCCATATCTGTTGTGTCTGGAGTATATTTATTTATAGGAATTTATAAAGCGTAGAGCTACCAAACAGGGTTTCCTGGCGCTAAAGCAGAACCCCTACGTAAGCCGCAAGTTGCAGAGAAACCGAGGGGAATTAAACCTGATTATAAAGGAAGGTCTTTAATTTTTTGCGGAACGCTAGGAGCGAGTGACATGAACTAAGTTCAAGCGGACGAGAATTCCACAGTCTGGGGCCACGATAGCGAAAGAGCGTCCTCTCATGTGGGCAAGACGGACTCTGGGAACAGCAAACAGTGAAAGGCTCGCTGATCTCAGCTGTCGAGTGGGCACATAAGGTTTGACCAGATTTTGTATGTAAGGGGGCAACAAGCCATGTTTGGCCCTAATCCTATAGCATAAGGCTTTAAACTCCACACATTTGGTTACCCTAAGCCAGTGGAGTTGCTGGAGCAAAGGTGAGGAAGAGGCCTGGCTAGGCAGCAGAAACAAAAGACGAGTCGCTGCGTTTTGTATAAGCTGTAGACGATGGACGGAAAATTTATCCGCACCCAAGTACAAAACGTTGCCATAATCAAGTCTGGATATAACCAGCGCCTGCATTACCGTTCTTTGGGCGACTGGAGGAATTAACCAAAGGATTTTCTTTAGCCACTTAAGGACAGCAAAACAGGTTGCAGTGACCACAGACACCTGTGCTTTAAGGGAAAGATTGTTATCGATGGTAAAGCCCAGATTTTTTACTTTCGGGACTGGAACCGGTAGAGGTCCCAGAGAGTCCGGCCAATGGGTAACTCCCCAGAGTTCAGGATTGTTACCCAAAATGAGAACCTCAGTTTTCAAACTTTTCAGCTTCAAGGTGTTGCTGGACATCCACCGAGAGACCCTGCTCAGCCCTAGCTGAAGCTGGTATATGATCTGCCGGTGAAACAGTGAGCAGGGTGCGTTAAAGCAATTTATAAATACAATGTTTTTTTTGTCTCAAATGTATTAATTTAGTTGTAGAATTATAAAATGTAAATATGGAAGCAAATACCTATATGGAATCTTAAGTGATATTAAAATATAATAGATTTGCATATACCTTGGGCACATTATTAAAAGGAAAATTGAATTTCTTTTAACTGATTTATCTAGGAAAAATAGCTTCACTTATTTTTTCAGAGCATAAATTCATTTAAAATTCAGTTTTCTTTGGTCCAGTATCAATTATTTTAAACAGGATTCATGTTGGTAAGTAGATTTGATTTTTCTAACCATGTTATATTTTCATGATAGTATTCTCATTATTAATTTCACTTTCCTGAAATTAACTTTTCAGACTAAAAGGCAGGTGCTCTTGAGTGAATATTGCAGATCAGTATCTGTTTCTTTGTATCGTACGTTTAGGTTTAAGAGAAAAACTGTGTAGGCGTGATTAGGGTGTTTATCTGTAATGTATGGTATCCCCAAACTATTTTATCTACTGGTCCTGAATTATGTTTATTTACAATCAAGCTGAAAATCTCATTTGATTATACCCAATTCCTCTTATTCTCTTTCACCTTTTCTCCACGTCTGCTCCACAACAGTTTCCCATTTATTGTCAGTTCACTAAGTTACCATGCAATTTATTTCTAAAAGCAAGATGTTTGTACAATGAATCCTTTTTGAAAATGTACTAAGCTAAATAATCACATGCTTATCACTCTTTTATGTCTAGGTGTCCAGCCTGGTCCCATATACGGGAAACTTAAAAACGGAGCCTCTGTGGTTTTAGAAAATGGAGTAACTATTAGACCACTGGATGTTTTAGACGAACCCATTCCTGGAAGAAAGGTTTGCATTTTAGGTGACTGTTCAGGTGTTGTTGGAGACGGTGGAGTGAAACTGTGCAATGGAGCTGATTTGCTGGTTCATGAAGCAACATTGGACGACAGTCAGATGGAGAAAGCAAGAGAACATGGCCATAGCACACCACGGGTCGCAGCAGAGTTTGCAAAGCTTTGTGGAGTCAAACACTTGGTTCTGACACATTTTAGCCAGAGGTATAAGCCTCCTGACCTGCTTGGAGAAGGAGACGACGATGTTACTGAACTGAAAAAACAAGCTGAATTGGTTGTAGATCTTCAAGAAGTGACTTTAGCTGAAGATTTTATGACGATTGTGATTCCTTATAAAAAGCAGAACTAATTTGAATGTAAACTATTTCTAGCGTCTCGAAACCCACCAGAACTTACATGAGATTAAGTTGTAAGCTGTGCTTGACATGTTCAATAGCAGCTTTGCATTCTTTATCGTGCAACACCAGACGTACACTTAAAGCTCTCATAGTTCCAATCTGGAGGAGAGGCAGAAGGGCCATTGATCCATGGTTTGGATTCATAAGAAACCCCAATAAAACCTGTGTTTCATGTTCCTAGTTCAAGCAATACCCACTGTTGAGAGCGTATAAAGACATATGCATGCTGCTTTCCTGCACAGCAGTGGGTACATCTACTTTTGCCTGATAACGTATCTGCCCTGTTCCCATGGATTCTTTGTCACTGTTGCATTTTGTAAAATTATGGAGTATCAAAAAACGTAGTGTCACTGTGTGCAAATATTTGTACAGAAAGAATTATTTTCTTGTGAGCATTAGAAATTTGTGTTTGCCATAATTATTGGAAAAAACATTCAAAAGAGGTTTTACTAACCAATACATCAGAAACTGATTTTAGTAGGCCGCTCAACAACTGTTTTAGTTGTGAAATACATAAGGACCGTGTTCTGGGGTCGTTTTTTTAAAGCTCAGTTTTAAAACATTTGTATTTGATAAGTAGGCATTGTGTGCCACTATAACCACGCATTGTACATATTATCGTTTTAGCATGACAAAACATTTAAGTGTCTGCAATGAAGTGTGATGCATGTATCAAAACATGCAACTTATTTTTTCTTAATGTTAATTTTAAAAATGTCGAGTGGACTCCGTTCCACATTAGTTTCTTGTTGATAAAAGCTGCCTAAGTTAATTCCTTAAGTCAGTTTTTTTTATTCTTTTCAATATCATTTTGTGATGTCGTTGCACGCTATTTCATAGTATTCCATCGTTCTAAGTTCACTTTTCATGTTCATACATTAAGTGCACTACCTGTCCCTGCAATGACATATTAGTTAATTTATATTAAGTACATTAAAACAGTGGTTTATTCTCCTAAACATAGTTCACTGATGATTGTTTGGTTTGACGTTGCTTATGCTGCCCACTAAATAAGATATTGAAGCTCATCAAACACCCTGTTTTTGCCGTTTCATAGAATACATTTTTGAGGCAGATTCTTTGTATTCCATGACTAGTAGCTGATGGGAATGATTGAAAACGTATTTTCTTATGAATATGCAGCAAATGTAATTTTAGAGTGCCGTCATTGGAAAATGCATGTCCTAGAACTTAAAATATTTAAAGATCTTTCATAACATTTGCTCTCAGGACATATGTAAGAAATGTGGTTTTTAGTTGTGCAGGATGTGAGGCCTGCACAACTAATAGGTCCACAATTTCTCCTTAGGGAACCAACCTCACCCATGTACTCGACTCTCTCAGGGTAGGAAAGCAGAGAAGTCCAAGGACTATTCAGGGTAAGTGGTGTGGGCTAATATTCACAATTTGGTGGAATGCAACAATAACGCTCAATAAATGATTGTCCAGCCTTGAAAAAGGAAAAGTTAATTTATTACATGCACACACTACTAAATACTATACACTAATTTACAAATATATACATTAAGCAGATTGAAATACCTTTGGTGACAATCTGAAATCACATTTCACCCCCAAAATCAGAGTATCTCCCCACCTATACTAGATGGAACATCATAATATAGGGATATCACTTTAAATAAAGCAGGCCTACTGGCTTTGTCACAAGTCACTACATCAATATATAAGGCAAGCTTATTGGCTTTGTCATAACATTATTATATATGAGGCAAGCATATTGGCTTTGTCAAAGGTTCAACACATTAATAGACCAATATTCCACATGGTAAAAAGCACCATCTTATCATTGGAAAGAATAACCATGTTTAAATGCACACATTATTATCAATAAAGCATTGTAATGTTTATCAAAAATCAATGCCAACAACATATTGTTAATAAAACATTTAAACTGAACATAACTTGGCCTCATAATTTGCTGCCACTGAACCAGCCACTTGAGGCTGCTGCACTCCAATGCTGTAGAACAAAAGTTCCGACCCTAGGAATTCCCCTAATCACTGCCTTAAACGAGGTAGTGCCACCCTTTTGTTCCTTGGAGCACCACATAAGGCAGAAAACTATGCAAATCAGCCTCTCCCAAGGAATTATGGGGCACTCCCACCCCAGGAGCTGTGACTATATTATATTAGTGTCTCTCTTCTGTTTTCAGAAAAGCTGAGCTGCTCAGGTAAGCGGCTTAGCACTGCGTTTGTTCTTTTCATCTTATGTTTTTTTGGGGGTGGCCGATCCCAACCAGAGTTTAGCATTTAATAAATGTAACAATGTAGTGCAATGATTCCTTATGGCATCACCCATCCTTGCTACTGTGAAAATAGTTTTTGTGGACATTTTTCTGTAAGGACATGTTCAACATGAATTTCTACATGCCCTACTTTTAAATATCTGCATTCTACCTTTATGGATAAAAAAACGTACATGACTTATTAATATTTAAAAGGAAGGTTTAGACCTGTCGGAAGGGATATTTCAACAGGCCAAATTTGCAGTTTAATACTACCACAGGTTGCCTGGGTGCAGCCTCTCATGTTCAGCCTGCACCCATGCGCACAGGCGTGTGCAATCATGTTCACATGTAACCAGCCCAGTGCCCCTTACCCTAGTGGGATCACAGTGGCCTTGGCTTACAAGGTGGATACTGGTGGTAAACACAAGCAGCCCAATTTACCATGAAATTAATGAGCGACAGGACTCGCCCACTATAAAGGTCGAAAACTGGGTTATCAAACAATAAAATAAATCTGGATGTAATAAATGGGCCGAACCCATTTGCAATAACATAGATATTGGAAGACCAGTGGATCCTCAAGGCTACAGTAAATGCGTAACTCCTTTTTAAAAAGAAGACAGTAAGGTGGAAAGTAATTCTGCAGAATAAAAATGGAAAAGGGAATAGGGAAGCATCCTGAAGACATTGGGGAGGAGGAAACACAACATGCCTTTAAGCTGGGGGGGGGGGGAGGAATAGACACTGTGACACAGGAAGCAGGAAAACAAGCAGATAGTGAGTCCCTAAAGTGGAGTATCCCTCTTCTGCGACCACGTTGGTTAATCCATTTACCCAAACTTCTTTCATTTAAAAAAAAAAAAAAATTGTATTGCCATTTAGTCTTGTATACAGAGTACATTATTACACAGCAAGTCAGTGTATATTACTCATTATAGTTCCGGTTGTATCATAATCAATCTAAGCTGTATACGTCCATTTGTTTTCATTCTTCTATATATTATAGAAACATTACAGTAAGATCTATAAACGGTGTAGAGCATCACCGAGTTTCCTGCCAAGAGTTCGTACAACCAGTAAACGTTAACAATAACCCTTCCCGTCCTGTCCTTCGGGTCAGCAATTTTCTTAACTTTGTGATCACCTATAATGTGTTTCGTCTCTGTCGTTTGAGCATCGGCCCCTGCTGTTCTGGGCTGCTATGTGGTCTGCCCCTCCAGAGAGAGTCTCTCTGATCAGTCCGTTGAGAGGTCGGTTCCTGATCCCCCTGGAGATCTGTTATCATGGAAGCCCACGCCATTCTGTCTTCTTCGGCCTTTTCATCCTTTCTTACAAATCTCATCCTAACTAGCTATGCCATTGCCCATTCTTTTATGTCTCTTAGCCAGTCTGCATATTTCGGGGGTTGGGGCTGCATCCATACCATTACTATCCGTGGCTTGGCCAACACCAGCCCCAAGTTAACAAGTTTCCTACTCAATTTCTTGTTTTTGGCTTGGGTAGCAGGCCCAGTAACACCTGCCTGACCTCCCGTGGTATGGTCCAGCCCGCGACCTCCCCCCAAACGTGCCAGGACACCCTCCTTGTGTATTGCATCTGGGGCAGTTATACGTACGGTGTGGGTATATTATATGTAAGATTCGTGGGGTTGGATACACTTGATGTATGACATTGTAATGAAGTAATTTGAATCTCGCATTAGCACTAACTTTGGGGACCCCTTCGTGTACCTTTCTCTATTCAGCCTCGGTCAGAGGCTCATCCCATATTGTGTCCCACTTTTGTTGTAGCCCTAACGGCTCCTGCAGCACATCCTCGCGTAATGCTCGATAGAGATGGGCGACAAGTTGCCTCCGCTGTGCCATGGTTAACATTGTCGCTAATATATTAGTGATGGGGGGCTCATTTGGGAAGTTTTGCCACAGTTAACGAGCGACGCTTGATATTTTCGCATATTGCAGAAATTGACCTGGCCCCAACTCGAACTCATTTTGTGCGTCTTCTCGTGTTATGAATTGTCCTTCTCTATAAAGGTCCCCCAAAAGTTGGCAGCCTCCCTCCCTCCAGCGTCTTATTGACATGGAGTCCGCAATTGCGGCGAATGGCCGAATCTCACATAGGGGCAAATCAGGTGCATATGGAGCATGTCGGACTACCCGCCGAACCACATTCTCCCATACTTTTGCTACATGGCGTATTATGTATGGGCAGCTCTCGGGGACCGCCCCCCCACCCCCATCATTAACAGCCCGGCAAGTGTCCCTTCCGTACGTCCCGGCAAAACTGGATTTTTCCAAGTTGTCCTCGTCATCCAGCCAATGGACCGCGTATTGGAGCTGAGATGCCATATAATAGAGCTCTAATCTCAGAACCTCCAGTCCCCCCCCCCCATCAAAGTTCTTGTAATGTCATCAGTCGCACTCTTCTCCTTTTTTTTGCCCCATAGAAGGTCACCTATAAGGGTTTCTAGTGTGTTGAAATAAGATCGTGGTATCATGTAGAACGAATGTTGCAATATATATAGGCAACGTGGCAAAATAATCATTTTAATGATCGCTATGCACCCCATAAGTGACAACGGCAAGTCAGCCCAAAAGCGAATCGAGCCTCTCAATCCCTCTACCACACGACCGATGTTAAGCTTGTGGTAAGCATCAGCGGAGCCCGCCAGATAAATTCTTAAGTATCGTGCCCCCTCTTCAGCCCATGGTAACGATAACCGGTCTCGATTCCGGGGGGACCGCAGCTATTCTGCCCATTGGTATCACTCTAGATTTTGTAGGGTTGATGCGTAGTCCCGAAATGTTACCAAATTGTCTAATTTGTGCAACAAGTATCAGGATCGAATGTTCCGGTTGTCTCAGATAGACCAGCGTGTCGTCGGCATATAGGGATATCACATGGTTAGTGTTCCCCAACCGTATGCCCCAGGCATCCATGACCGTTCTCAGCCGTACGGTCATTGGTTCCATAACGATTGCAAACAGTAGAGGTGATAACGGGCATCCCTGTCGGGTGCCTCGCTTTAGGACTATGGACCTTGACACCGTTCTACCCACCCGTACTCTGGCCATGGGGGCGGCATAGAGCAGTTGGCTCCATTTAAGATACCGGTCACCCACTCCTATTCGCCGTAGAACCTGCCACATATATAGCCATTCCACTGAATCGAACGCTTGTTCGATATCCAGCGATGCGATCACAGTGTCAGTATCCAGTAGGTCAGGGGCCTGCCACACATGTGCCAACTGTCTTAAATTGTATGTTGTGTTCTGTCCGGGGATGAACCCTGACTGATCGGAATGGATCAATCTTTTTTATCAGCGGGAGAAGACGTTGAGCCATGATACCACTCAATATTTTTACATCAATGTTTAGCAATGATATCGGTCTATAAGAACTTGGTACGTTGGGATCTTTATCCTTTTTAAGGATCATGGTAGTTGGGAGCGTCCCTTTATCTAACGCCTCGTTGTAGAGCTCCAGTAGTCTATCCACCAGAAGTGGTCCAAAGCACTTGTAGAACTCCGCAGGGAGTCCATCGGAGCCCGGACTTTTGGCTGCTTTGCGACGCCCTATGGCACCATTTATTTCATTTTAGTGATTGGGGAACCTATGGATTCCTGCTCTTCTATAGTGCGATGGGGGAGCTCCAGCGCATCTAAGTATTCTACCATTATCCCCAGCTCCGGTTCAGAGCGGTTAATGTATACTTTTTCTAGGTGAGTTGCCAGGGTTTCTGTGATGGCTCGTTGTGCGTACACTAGTGTCCCGTTCTCATCCCGCATCTGTAATATGGGAGTAGCAGGCGTTTCTTGTTTTATCAAGCGTGCTTGTAGAGCCCCTGTTCCATCTCCTTCCCTATAGAGTCGTTGCCGATATGTCGTATGTACATGTTTTTCTAACCTGCGGAGGTCCGTCATAAGTGCCTCCTTGGCTTCAGTCCATCCTTTCAATTTTTGTGGGGACGTACTAATCTCGGCCTCCAGTTTTCCCAAATTGGACTTATGTTTAGCTACATCCCGTTCCAACTGTGTTCTTACTCCGAATGTGGTTTTTATACATTTGCCTCAAATCACTACTTTCATGGCCTCTCCTTCGATTGCACGGCTCGAGGCCGATCCCCAGTCGTCCTGGAAGTAGTTACCCAGCTGTGTGGAGACTATGGCGACAAATGGCGGGTCCGTAAGCGCTTCGCTGCCAAGCCGTCGGAGAGGTATTTCAGATCTAACTCGTCTGGTCCCCAGCTCCAGTAGGACCGCTGCATGATCCGACAGTTATCTCGGCTGGTATGTTATCCCTCCCTCACTCCAACCCAAATCCGAGGACAAAAACCAATAGTCTAGTCTACTGGAAGTCTGCGTGTCTGGTGTATAACATGAAAACTGTTTCGCAGTGGGGTGGCGTTCCCTCCATATATCTTGCAATTGCAATCCCTGTAGCACCCCTTGTAAAGTATGTCATTTTCGGCTTAGTGTGTAATCTTGGAGGTTCCCTGTCGAGAGTGCCGTCCAGAACACAGTTAATATCTCCCGCTAGCAGTATTGGAGCTCCCAGATAGGGGGAGGCCGTCTCAAGGAGATCGCTAAAAAAGTAAGCATTGTCGTCGTTCGGGGCATATAGATTAATGATGCATATTTCTGACTTATCTAACCTCCCGTGTTGAATGACGTATCTCCCATCTGGATCAGTAACATGATGCAAGTGTTGAAACGGGACCCCGGTGCCACCCATATAAGGGCCCCCCGTGCAAACCCAGAGTACGAAGATGCTTGTTTCCGGTCCAGGGACGACATGGCTTGGCAGTTTGGGCTGGACTGTTCCCATGAGGCACAGGGTCAAGACTGATTTGCATATGGCCATGTCTGAACTGGGGTGGCGGAGTGAGCTAAAGAATGGTGATGGATTAAACCCAGATCAGTTGACTGGGGGTGAGTGCTTGCAATGTTCAACACTCCGTCCATCATCCCCTTTGGTTTTGGTACATTTGTCCCCTCCATCGTTTCTTCAAATACTTTATAGAGTCTCCCCAGATAGGAGTCTCCTGGAGGCAGGCCACCACCACCTTATATCTTTTCAAATAAGCAAATATTCTCCTACGTTTCTCGAGTGTAGCAATGCCTCGCACATTCCATGTAATTAGCTTGCTCATGGTGGTTGCCATAACTCATTTAGTTTGCTACTCCATCTAACATGATCCAACTCTGCCCACAAAAAGGTGATCATTGTCAACCACTCGTATAGCATGGTATGTTCTCTCACTAGGACGGTCTGTTTGTTCTCAAACATAACTACCCCAACATCCCCCCCTCCCCTTGGGCAATATCACATGCCCACCCTTGCCAAAAGTAGCCTGGTGCAGATATGTAGATGTCGCCCCATTCCCCTGCTTCAACCCCCCAACTTATAACCTTAAAGAGGTGTAAAACAACTAGGCTCTAGTGCCCCTCCCACCCCATTCTAGGTAAGTGGTTGGTTGGCTGCCGAGGTGTGAGGACTCGCCTCCAACTCTGTCGCCAGGCACCAGCCTCTGGGGGGGCGGGCCCCCGCCATCTGTTTCAGTTTGTGTGATAAGCTCTGTAATGTTAGTTCCTCCTTCCAATCCCCCTAATAGTTCGGTCTTACCAAGTATGTGGCGCACATATGTCGAGAGAGTCCGATCAGTTCAAATGTCTCCAACATATTCCCCCCTCAAGCGTCCGTGTCCTCACTCAAATTGCTGTTTAATGGGTGTTCCGGTGTTGATGGTCTCGAGTCTGGTACCACGTCTGATGCCTGCAGTGTCCCATCAGGGCAGACCTGGATTCTGGTGGGGCTGCGGCTCCTGGCACCGTCCTGCGACTGTCCACCGCGCCGGCGATTCCTGGACTGACTCCGGGCTCCAGGCTTCTTTGGTGTCGTCGTGGAGGGAACCAAACGGGTCCCCGGTGAACCTCTTACATCCAGCCTGCTTCACCTGCTGAATAGAAAAACAATGTTTTGCCGCTGTGTTCCACCCTTAGTTTCGCCGGGAAGAAGAGACTGTATTTAAGGTTCAAATCTCTCATACGGCGCTTCACCGCTAGAAAGGATCGTGTATGCTCCTGTACTCTCTGCGTATAATCCGGGTAGATTGAGATCTGGTGTCCTGCATAGTTCAGCTGGCCTTTGTTACGTGACAGTTGTAATATTAAGTCCTGATCCCGAAAATTAAGAAATCGAGCTATGATGGCTCTGGGAGGGGGGGAGGGGGTGGAAATCAACGCCCGATGCGCCCTCTCCACTGTGAAAGTTTCCTTCGGGCCTGTACACCAACAAGCCACTCCTCCAGGAACAGCTCTGCCGATGGGCCTTCTGCTTTCTCCGGAAATCTGATAAATCGGAGATTGTTTCGCCGAGACCTCCCTTCGGCATCTTCGGCCTGTGCATCTAGTCGCACCACTTTTTGCTGTAGGCTGGTCACGATATCCCTTAGTGTGTGCAGCTCCGTTTGCAGTGAATCCACTGTCTGTTCGGTTGTTGTTACTCTTTCTGCTACTTTTCGCAGGTCGCAGCGAAGTAGGTTCAAATCGACAGCCACAGATTCAATCTTGTTTGTTAATTCATCCAGCGTAGCATGAATAGCTGTTAGCACCTCCGTTATGTATGGAGGCCGATCAGTGTTTTGCGCTGGTTCCTCTGTGCCTGTGGGCAACATCGGCATTTGGGCCCCTTGTTCCAATGGTAGTGGTTGGGCGTAATTAAGAGATTTTGTTGGCCTGGGCTGTTTTGCTTCCTTTGTCTTTTACCATATTTTATGTTAATAGTGCGATACCAGGGGGCGAAATCACAAGTGCTGTTTAAAGTATAAGGCTGTTATCTGGTGATGTCACTTCTACTGCTTCTGAGATGGCAATTTAGCAAATTTCTCTCTTGTCCTGCCAAGCGTTTATGCAGCATGTATTGCGCAGCTACCTTTACTTGGGGTTTTTCCTCTGAAGCTTGCTTATTATATTATGACCGCGAGCTTTCCACCACCAATTTCAGCCATTCATTTTCTCACCTGCATAGCGGGGGTACCCACTCTGTGTGACACAAGTCTTTCCTTTCCCTCGGCCCATGGTAGGAGTGCAGGTTCACGCAGGCCTCGCTTTAGATTTGTTGACCTCAAGGCTTTGGGCAGCTGGTTTAGTCCTCCCCTGCTCTTATTGGGGCCGTCAGCAGTCCCGGCTCTTCTCTGTGTCCCGGATCAGCGCCGGCACCCAACAGCAATTTAGTTCCCCGGTAGGCCACTACGCTACGTCAATTGTCCTCTCGGGCCTCCCCGGTTGCAACACTGCCCCCAAGGCGCTCTCGCCGGCCAGTTCACAGTTCAATTATCCGGCACCCTCGGGCCGGGGGAGTCCTCTGCATGTAGCGAACTGCGCCTGCAGGTCTCGGGTGCAGCGCTCGAGGGAGGACTGCCCCTTGACTCGTCTAGCAGCCGGCACAGGCCCCGTCGATGCGGCTCTCCTCCGTTTTCCCCTGTTGCTCGTACCTTCTGGCAGGGATCCGATCGGGCACCCGGGCCAACCATGAGGAGGGGAGGAGGAGGAGCCAGCGACCATGATGGCCGCTCTGAACTGAAGCTCCGTGGAGGACCCGCTCTCCAGTATTTGGAGCGGCGCTTTGCCTCGTTCAAATCCCACCGGACTCACAAATCCTGCAATTGGAATGCTGGCTGATCACAAAACCGCCTCTCTGCGATCCTGATCAACCGCGATATGACCTGCGGAATCCAAGTACAGGAGTGATCTAACATGGCACCCGGAGATCTACGCGACCACACTCGGAGGCCGGGAGCCAGGTACAGTGATGCCGCTAGTCTTACACCCCCCCCACCGGACTCACAAATCCCGCAATTGGAATGCTGGCTGATCACACTGATCACAAAACCGCCTCTCTGCGATCCTGATCAACCGCGATATGACCTGCGGAGTCCCAGTACGGGAGTGATCTAACATGGCACCCAAAGATCTACGCGACCACACTCGGAGGCCGGGAGCCAGGTACCGTGATGCCGCTAGTCTTACACCCCTCCCCCCCCCAGTAGCACAGTCCTGTCAGCTGGTGCCCGGGGAGCTGCAAACTAGCGCCTGGTGCTGAATGAAGTGCTCCGTAATACCAGCGATTACCGCCCCAACCAGCAATTTAAGCCCCCACCCCTCGACCCTCACCCCTAAGTGCCTGCCGCTTCCACGGGGGTGAAATCCGCCGCTTCGACCCATCTCGTGTTCCCGCTCTGCCAACATCGCACGCCTGCAGCTGGAGAAGGAGGAGCACTTAAACTCTATCGGCAGTGTCCTCCGAGATTCTCAGCGGATGCTCTCCTGAGGCGGTAAGTGGGGGCGCGTAAAACAGCCTTTCACGACCTGAACTCGGGTTTTGAGATCCTGCTGGCGCCTAATTTAACCCCCATTAAACTCTGCACTTACTTTCTAAGCGGATCCCACGGAGCCTGACTCTAAAATAGCGCCCACCAATGTATTTTCACCGGTATGGGAAGATGTCCCATCTGACAAGGGGGTCCCGATGTTCCACTAGGACAATGGGCTTAGCTGAGGAAACAATCCTAAGATCTAGAGACAATACCACCTACAGAGTCTTGGAGATCAACAGACTCGATTTGCCTGACTTTAAGATGGCTGCCAAGCTACACTCCCCTTCCTATCCTTCCACCCTTGCCAGCTCCACCAGCCCGTCTCTGGACTCTAGACTTTTGGTCCCTTCCTGATCCTCATTTTTATCCGGCGGAGTCCGAAATATATGACAGATTCCCGGTGGAGCTGCTCTGACAGCTATAGGGGAGACAGGCTCTGGCACACCACTATGGCAGTCACCTACCCAGCCGGACCTCGGACTTATGTCTCGTCTCTTTCTCCGCTGCTGACTCCCTCCCGTGGACTCCCTGCTCTCCCTGGCCTTTTTCTTTTTTGTGGATCTTGTTTTTCATGGCCGCTAATAACTCCTGTATTGAATTTGTATCTTTTCTATAATTAATGTGATTATTTTTGTAATTTGTAACACGCTGTTTCCTTATGTAAAGCGCTCTGATACCTCCGGGTCTAGCCAGCGCTATATAAAACTCAAATAAATTAATAAATAAACCATGACGTCCGCCGATCGATTCCTGGGACGATTTTCTTTCCAGTTTAGTCCGACGCTTAGCCTCCCTTATTCACTGTGCCGTCCCCTGATATTCCGGGCTCTGTAAGATGGCCGTTCGGTTCCGGGCGCTTCGGTCAAACCTTCTTTTCTCCCTCCGGTGCAGTGCTCCAAAACTCCGTTCTCGATGGGCACTCGGGTAGGGAGCCTAATGTTTTGCGCTTGGTAAAATGCTGTTTACCACCGTCAGGATATTTGTCGGATGCGGAGACAGCGGGAGCTCTCAGAGAATGCGACTACTCCGCCATCTTGCTTGGCCACCCAAACTTCTCTTTCATAACTGAAACATAAGAAAGTAGAACATCTCTTGTGCCAAGTTGAAATCATGTTACCCAAAGGCAGAAACTGCAACAAAACAAAATGTATTGTTGTTCTAGTACATTTCCAGAAGTGGAGACGTTTTGGGCAGCAGTGGAAATCCCAATTTGCTCTGTGAGCGTTTCCTGTACGTTTACAGTCCTCATTCGCTGGAGAGTACAAACTACCAAAGTCATGCCAAATTATATTGTCAGTGGTGGCCTGTGTCACCACTTTAGTCACCTCTCGATATTTGTTGATGTTCACATTTTGGCACAGTGCATCATTTATAAGTGAGATCTCCGATCCTGGGTGGTCATGGGTAGTTTTAGGGAAACAAGTGTTTGCAAATGGGTTCCTTCATGAGGTGCTGTAGTAAGCAAAGAGTTGTTCTGCAGGCCAATTGCGTGGAACCTTTGCACGGCGCTTGGTAGATATTGTATGCTCTTTCCATAACACTCCATTCATCATGGCTGCTGTGAGATACTGGCTTGGTATATGGTGCTCACTTATGTAAGTGTAGCACCCTGCACCAATCCAGACGACCCTTATGGTGATTTTAGTGGATTTAGACAACCTTAGAAAGCTCTCTAAGTGGTAGCTGTGAGAGACCCAACCTATACTAAATTAGTGGAATGTGAACCACGACTCAAGTCAAGAATAGACCCAGGAGATAGAGAAGAGCCGGCGACCCAAGGAACCACCCAAGGTGAGTATCTAGGAACCCCACGGAGGTCATGTGCAGTGTAGTACCACGACTGCGTGCTCAGTGTTAGTCAATGGGTAAGTTGCAGTTTTAAAGAAAGAGGACCCTTCCCAGTGGACCCTGAAAACACCCGGTGGAAGATGGAAGGTTGGATGGTCACCCCACCCTTGGATACCCCGGGAACCAGGATACCTACACTAGAAATGCCGGATGCATAAGTGTCAACTGACGTTGGAAACCGCCGTAGACCACAATTGAGGACTTCAAGAAAGATGCCACTGGAGAAGAAGATGGAGTCTGGTGGAACCCGAAGGTGGTTCAAGTTGATAGGTACCTGCAAGCAGAGTTGACAGAGTCTATGCCACTCAGGAGTGACCAGGAGGCATGGAAGACGAATGCCCACCGATGTCGGGATTGCAGGAGAGGTTGACGGTGCTCTTTAAGTTGCAGCTGTGCGGACCAGGCGATGCTGTGGACAACCAGGAGCCGGATACGAGCTGTCCCATGTCGGGCGCCAAGGGGCCAGTGTCCGACATGTGACACGGCATCGGCAGCGGCAAGCAACGAAGTCAATGAAAAAGACGCGGTGTCGGGACCAGCAAGGTCCAAGGGACTCAACAAGTGCAGGTGAGTCAGTGCAGGCCCCAAGCAAACAGGGGAGCCCACGAGAATCAAAGTAGTCCCTTGAAAGGACCCGAAGATCTCTGGAGACGAGAGTCGCACAGCCTTACCAACGGCCAGCCGACGCGGTGCACAGGGGCTCAGTTCCAGCGAAGCCGACGAGGGATACTGACCTCAGACTCGGTCTGAAGACAGTGCAGGCCTTGAGGGAGTTGTAGAACTGCCACCTGTGTTACTGAGCCTGTTGGAGTCTGTAGGAGCCCAGGATCAATGAACCGGTCAGCTACATTGCGGTGCCTGCAGATGCAGGGGAGTGACTCCTTCACTCCAAGGAAGATTCCTTCGGGTGTCTTTGATGTCCACAGGTCCTGTGAGTAACCTGTATGGAACACAGACACTGACGGTGCAGCGGACTTGCAGGACGATGAGACCTGGAGCAGACGGAGTCTTTCCTGTTGCAGTCTCGATTCCCCAAAGCGAAGTTCGATGCGGTCAGTCTGACTCGGTCAGATTGTCCAGACGGTTGAAGATGACGCGGAGTTGAATCTGAATTGAATCCCTCAACGAATCTAGGGACCCACCCACAGGTAAGCCCTTAAGAGCCCTTAGGAAAGGGTTGGGATGATTCAGGGGTCCCTCCCAGAGGAGGGGCTGGACAGTGGGGAGGTTACTCTCATGTCCTTTGTCCAGTTTCATGCCAGAGCGGGAGCCAACAGCTCCCTGAACTGATTTGAACTGGAGTATGCAAGGAGGCATCAAATGTGCCCTTCAAGCAGTCTTAGTGGCGCTGGCAAGCACCCCCACCCCTTCCCAATACACTAAATCCTGTCTGGAAGGTGGTCACACCTCCCTGTGACAGGATACCTTTTGTTCTGCTTTCCTCTGCTCGAGCTTGCTCAACAGCAGGAGGGCAGAAACGTGTCTCTGGTCGGCAGCAGCCCTAGCTTGCTGTCCGGTTCTGGAAGACTGGTACCGGGAGCACTGAGGGCCTCCCGAAGGAACTTTACAGTGCATGAAATCATACATCCCACACCGTCTACGGTGTGGGGGTATGATTCCAACATGTTTGATACCAAACATGACAGGGTTCGTTACAGCCAGTTTAGAGATGGTCATCGCGTAATGACGCATGGCCCCTCTATATGTCTTAATGGCTGATTCACTTACAACCCAGGAGAATGGACTCCGAAGGTTGTAGGGGTGCCCTGCTCATGCAGGGGCACCCTCACACTTAGAACTGAGCACCCCGCCTTCAGGATTGAAATGCCTGCCTTAGGGGTGGCCGATAGGTTTTAAGGGTAGTGACCTCAGATATAGGGAAACCTATATCTGTAGTAAGTGGTGCTAGCACCAGCTTACACAGGCTGCAATGGCAGTCCTCTGGTCACAATTTGAGTGGTCTCTCAGGGGTGGCATAATACATGCTTCAGCCCCTGGGAGAGACTGGTGTACCTATGCCCTGGGTACCTTGGTACCATACACTAGGGACCTATCAGAGTACACCAGTAGCCAATCTGGAGTTTACCTAAGTATTTACCATGTCCAATTTAGCAGGATCCCAGTCAGACTAGTCAGAAAAACATAATGACACCAGCAAAAAGTTGGGGTGACTATGAATGCAGATGCTACTTTCCTACAGCTGCGCTTTGCAAACTGTGGGGTATGGGTGTGGGTGAGGTATATAACTTCTTATGGGTATAAGAGGCCTGGCAGTGGGGAAGAATTAGAGGTTTCCAAGCATATACATTAACCCCCTCTGCGCCCCAGCGACACCCCAAAACATAGCAAAATATTTATCGGTTGGTCAAAGTAAATTAAAAGATACTCAATGTCAAAAAAGTAAAAACAAATGCAAGCTATTCAATTATCAACCGAATCGGGTTCTTGGTAGGTGGGAAGGTGCCTTTCAATTACATTTGGCAAAGTTTCAGTTCACATTGCTCCCAATTTTGAGTGTTTCATTTAGTGCAGATAAACATTTTAGTTGGGAATTGGTTTGATAATGGTCTTTAAAATGTTACATTTATTAGATATGGAGACTGCCTCTGGGCTGCTTTGTCCTTTAAAAATGTATCCAGTCATTTCCTGAGCTGGCATAAATGCAAATTGGAAAGTGATGCTGTCCAGGGTTGGTGCATATCCTAAGGGGGACGGATGCCGTAAGCTGGTGAAACTCTACTTGTCAGTGCAAATTTTCTGGGACTGTGTACATGATGATGAGCAAGTATGCTTGTTGCAGGGTAAGAATAATGAGTGGACATGTCATGCATGCCAGAGAACGCTATGCTTTAAACTTGGAATTATTCGCCACCCACCAGAAGTGTATGTGGTCTACTCACCTAGCTCAATGTTTATTGTGGCCCTGATCTTAGGGTGGGGGGGTGGTGTTTGGAGAGGGACTGACACAAGGGGTGGGTCATACTACAGATTGGTTAGGTGGCCATTCAGGACCTCCTTTAGTTTGACACCATTTGATAGGGACAGCACCAAATAAGATCAAGAAACGTCCTCTATGCTCCATACTCCAATCCTCAAGGCCTGACTTGCCCTGCGTCCGGATCCTGGAACTCAGAGCCCAACTGTTTCTCCTGTAGTACTGTCAGGCATAACCAGTTTTTCTACATTCGGTGGTGAACTTGGAATAGACAGTGCAATACTTTCATTGAGCTGTCTTCCACCTTAAGATGGAGTATAATATCAGCATGCATGTGAGGTCCTATCTGTTAGTAGCCTACAATCCTGGTGAGTGCTCATGAGGTTCTTGAACAGCAGTAAAGCTTAACCGTGTAGAATTCAACAAGCAATGTGGGTGAATTTAGAAAAGAATGGACCAAATTTCAACAAGCTGATACAGTAAAATCTTTCTCTGATATTTGGTAGCAATGATTCTGTATACCTCTCAGATCTGAAGCCAGATTAAAGTCACTGAGGAGTACATTTACTTTCAGATGTGAAAAGGGGTTGTGAGCAGCTGCTGTCTCGAGAGCATTGGCAACACAAGGGAGGCTAGAGATCATTTTTTGTTGGGAAATTTGTCAGGGGTACGAAGGTTTCATAGGATAGGAGTGATGAGTGGCAGCAGTGCTGGGAAGCCTAAAGAGCCAACTTTGGCGTTACATGAATCCAAGGTAGTGTAAGATATCTTGAAGGATGCCAAGATTTTCCTTACTTTAGGGTGTCGTTGGTATGTACTCAGAAAGACTGCGAAAGGGTGGCAGCAGTTGGTGGAGATCTGTTTTTGTTTATGCGACTAGAATGGATGCTCATCTAGAGTAATTAAAAGAAAATCTCAACCATAAGCCTGCTCTTGCCACAGGCAAAACACCATTTCAAGCTGCACGTTGCTTGGAGATGTAATTAAGCTACAAACAACACCTACCAGGCTTGAAGATATAATGGGGCAGATTTACAAGAACTGGCGCATCCCTGCATATTAGCAGGGATGCGCCAGTTTAATTGCGACACGGAAAAATACCCTTGCGCCACCATAGATGCGCCGCATTTACAATGCGGCGCACCGTGGCGCAAGGATAGACAGATGCGTGACGCATCTTGTCGGCGTAAGGGCAGTGCATTGCTGGAGTCGTGTCGCAAGTACGACGCAACTCCAGCAATGGTTAGGAATGTCTATTCCTAACATGCTGCGTCACTCCTTACACCTGCTTCAAGCAGGCGCAAGGTTTTGACGCAGTGGCGTCATAAAAGTGACTCAGTGAAATCTTGTAGATTTCACTGCGTCACTTTTACGAGGCTTTCCTGCGTGGGAACGCCCACCCTGCATACATTATACCTGACGCAGGTATAATGTAGCGCAGTGCTTTACAACGTGACGCATCTCCCTAGATGCGTCAAGTTGTAAATATGTCGCAACATGGCGCATTGTTTACAATGCCTCTGCGTCACAGAAGTGATGCAACGGCGGCGTTAAGTTGTCGCAAGGGGCTTGTAAATCTGCCCCAATAGATTTAACTACTCTGTTACCACAGACAGTTGTAAATGCACTAGTTAAATCTCTGTGACTAACTAAGCCAGAGATCACTAAGCTTCCTAAAGTAAAGCTAGTGATTCTCTGATGACATAACTCCTACTAATAATAATATTTTTCTTGAAACTGATATATTTAATGAGCCTACTGATTGTTCAGGGAAGAAAAGTGCTCCAGAACCTTATTCACCTAGAGTAGAAAAGCCAGTCACAGAAAACAGATCTCTGCAAATAACCTCCCAGTATATTTTAGTAAATCAAGCTGAAAAGGCTACAGAGATTGAAAAAGAATGGGGGAAGTGAGTGAATGGAGCTAACAAAAAAGTATACCAAGATACAAGCCAATAACCTAGCCTATGTTCTTAGGTAAGTACAGGGTCACTGGAATTATGTGCCAGCAGAGCACCAAATTATGCGAAGAGTTCACTAAATTATGCGGCATAGTGTGGCATATTTTTTGGTAGTATTACTTCATTATAATATCATTGTTCTTCATGGTAATACTGTCTGCAGCTTTGGCACGTTGTAATAAGATCTTGTGATCAATAGAGTCAAATTCTACGGAACAATCTAATAAGACTAAGGCAGGTGTAGAGCCTAAATCAAGGTCCACTCTCAAATCATCAATTCCAGATAAGATTATCGATTCTGTACTAGGAGTTCAAGATAGTTGATATTATGCAAGTGAGCAGCAATTTCCTGTGCCACATGAGCATCCAGGTGATCCAAAAAAATGATGGATGGAATGCTTATCCACTGGTAATTATTCTGGGACGAATTCCGAGTCCATCTTTATTTTGCACACATTGCCACCTCAGTTTGGACCCAGACATATGAAAATCAGTCTTGACTCTGCTCCAATAGGAATAGTCCAGCCCGAACTGGCAGACCAATTCCTCCCTGAGCAGGAACACAAGCAACCAAAGGCCAATTTCTCTCTGGCTGGGGCTCTTCAGTGAGATGTTGCTTGATTCCAGTGGCACAATGAGCTCACGACTCACATCTTGTTCTTATTGGAGCAGGGTTAAGACTAATTTGCATATGGCTGGGTTCAATCTGAGGTGGCATGGTGTGCAAAGGAACAATGGTTCGAATGCCGTCCTGTGGGTTTGACAGTGGTTAGTCTTATTGCACTCATTGCTCCCATGCTTTAATTAAAGACAGCACTGACATTAAAAACTTATATAGAAAACAACAGGAGAGCGAGGAATAGGTAAAGGGGTACGTCCTCTTCCCCAATATAATGATAGAAACAACGTGGACGAACCCACAGGTGAGTGATTACACTTGTATTGACTCAATATGATGTAACAGAGTACAGACGTCCAATGGATTTGTAAGAGACCCTCACCCACCAACCTAGTTGGTGGCATGCTTCATCATTGGGGTCCCAGCTGGGCTGCCGAATGCAACCCAGCTGTGCTTCGACACCTGACTACAGCGGAGCGGGTTTTGTTGTTCAGTGCGGTGTGTGCTCGAAGGGTGGTGATGTTAAAAATGTCTCTAAGGAATGCCCAAACAAAAAGCTTAATTTTTAGGGTCTTAGGACATGATTAAAAACTAAGGCAGGGATATAATGAAGATAAAAATGATACTTCAATATCCCTTAGGTGTAGGTCAACATGTTTCAGCTTTTTCCGGTAGACGTAAGGCTTTTTTCAGGACCAATGAATACGTGAAAGGATAGTGAGGTGGCTGCAAAAGTGGAGGTAGCCACGTGAGGGAATATCAGCACACACTCTAAGGTGTGCTGTGTATGTAGTGGAAGAACCGTACTTACGGATCCACTTAATGGTTGAAATTTCAGCCAAATTAAAAAGACTCAGACGGATCCTTCAAGGGGGAGCCTCCTGTAGTCAGACATTCTTCAAGGATGGTCTCCCACCATTCTAACCTGTACTATTCTTGACAGGATCCCGTAAGTACGGTTCTTCCACTACATACACAGCACACCTTGGAGTGTGTCCTGATATTCCCTCACGTGGCTACCTCCACTTTTGCAGCCAGCTCACTAGCCTGTCACGTATTCATTGGTCCTGAAGAAAGCCTTACGACTACCGGAAAAGGCTGAAACATGTTGACCTACACCTAAGGGATATTGAAGTATCATTTTTATCTTCATTATATCCCTGCCTTAGCTTTTAATCATGTCCTACGACCCTAAAAATAAAGCTTTTCGTTTGGGCATCCCTTAGAGACATTTTTAACATCACCACCCTTTGAGCACACACCGCACTGAACAACAAAACCCGCTCCGCTGTAGCCAGGCGTCGAAGCACAGCTGGGTTGCATTCGGCAGCCCAGCTGGGACCCCAATGATGAAGCATGCCACCAACTAGGTTGGTGGGTGAGGGGTCTTTTTACAAATCCATTGGACGTCTGTACTCTGTTACATCATATTGAGTCAATACAAGTGTAATCACTCACCTGTGGGTTCGTCCATGTTGTTTCTATCATTAAAAACTTATAGCCTGTTCTGTAATTTAGGTGCTTTGCTGTGAAAGAATACAATGCAAACTGTGTTTGACTTATTAGCTGGTTCATTGTTTGGAAATTCTAATGCACATGACAAATATGCTTCTTATGCTAAGGATTCCTTTGTTCAGGAAGGTATTATGATATATAATAATATATAGATAATATAGCCTCTGAAGTCTGATTATAGCAAGGAAATTCCAAATACAGAGACAAAAGAATGCCTCAAAGAGACTCTCAGAGCCGATACAATCTAATGACAGTTACAAGGTTTGTTACGCAGTAGGGTAAGGAGTGTGTCCGGAAAGGAAAGGGATGCTGATTTCCATATTCTTGCTAACATTTCAAAATAATATATTTATGATTTTTATGTTTCAAATGGAGAGGAAGTCTTCCAGCATCCTTTACACAGCTGCATCTTTAACTATGTGATCATACAACTGGAATTGAACTGCTCAATTATACAACCCATTTACTAGTGTAGTTTGAAAACTGAGTCTAAAAGCTACAGGTTAATAACACATCTTGATGCTGACAGTAAAGTCTTTGCAAGAATGCCCCTACAAAAATTTGAAGCCTGGGTCCAGCTGAACAAATTGTTTGGTTTTCCTCAGACCAAATTATGGCCCCCTGTCATTGTTGGCCAAGGATTACCTCCTCTTTGACTGCTATATAGAGTACAGTGTCATTCGATAAAGTAGATTGAAGGCGACTATGGTCTAAGCGTAGCATTTGTGATATTAATCCTTTATTATTACATTTATTTTTCCATCTAAACAAAGCACCTGGTGTATGGGGAAATTTAACGGCAAGTTACAGGTGTCACCTAAAAATCAACAGATAATGGCCTAAAACAAGGGTGTCTATTTGCCCCTTTGTTGTTCTGCCTTTATGTGGCAGATGCACCAGTGAAATTGAAGTGTACATTCATTTTAGGTAACCTTACATATATAGATAACCTAATTCTAGTTGCTTCCACTGAAATTGGTCTACAGTGGCATGTGGCTCAATTGTAAGCGTATAGTAGACAAACCATTCAATGATTAACTTAACTTAGTCAAATGTCATAGTCAGTATTCATTAGAAAATCAGTATATAAGGATTACTAAACACAACAAGTCAGGTGGCAACCTGATTTTGTATACCTCACTCAATGTTGCTTAGGAGTAGTTGGCGGTCAAAAGCTCTTATGGTGGGAGAAGTATGACCGCTATTCGTGTTGTATTGGACATTATTTGTTTGTGGTCATTTTAATAGGAATTTTGATGCTTTGAACCTTAATTGTATTTGCAGGTTATTAAATCTGTGTTGTTCACCCATTGTAAAACTAGGCCTCACCTCCCTTTCTGCTTTGGCCAAATATTGACTTTTGGGATATTTAAAGTCCTGTGTCAAGGCAGATCCTGAAATAACTAAGTATTGTAATACACTAGAGACCTCAATCTGTAAAACATTAAAATAATTTTTTTATACTTACCAATTTAATTTTTTGAAAAATATATGTGAGTGCTGAACAGAAAATACTCAGCCTTAAGGAAACCATTAATAACATAATTTACTGTAAATATAGCCACATACATGTTGAAAAACACGCATACTATAATATAGGTGCCATCTCTGCATCTAGATAATCTTATTTAAAGAGCTTTCAAGAATACACTCACTATACATTATATCTATTTTGCGATTTTAGGTTGAATGAACAAGCATTTGTAAGGGAGGGTTGGAAATGTTGTCTTCATACTTTCTCATTTGAATCAATTAAACAGTTTTTGTGTACGCTATTTGATCAATGCTTCTTCGTCTAAGAATTAATCTCTTCAACAATGTGGGCTGCATGACAATTAAATAAGTATTCATGGTTTGTTACAGTGGGATTTAAAGCATGTTCATAAGTAGAATGGTTGTGTTTTTCTAAACTGACAGCGATCAATATATGTAACTTTAGTAGTTGGGTATTAGAATAACTAACTTATTTGTGTACTACATAATGATTGTACACATATCTTGCTTGGTTACTGTTTTACTGAACTGAATTTGGCTCAAAGCTGTGATTAACATGAATGTGTCTTCTGTTTAATGATGTGCTCTTTATTGTAAATAATGATATATTACTACAGGAAATTTGGTACTTCCTCAGGGAGAAGAGTAATCAGGTCTATCTAGCTCTTAATCCTCAGCTCAAATGACCTACAGCGTCCTGCTGTCCTCGCTATGAAGAATGTTGAGAGAACATTCTGGTTCTAAACATTGTTTACTGTTGATGTTCAGAGTGGGAGAAGATGGCTTGTAAGCTTCCTCCAAATTCGCCTGATCTTAATACATTCCTTCCCCTACCTCTCTAGTATTGTCATCTTCTCTTCACTGGCGATGACCGACAAGCATCTGTTGGGAGGCGAACACCCTATGAAAGAGATTTTCACATAGATCTGCAGAAAGAGGAATAGGCCTTGCACAGGCTTGGGGAGCAAGAAATGACTGAACAATTTTAAATATCTTTTTTGTAGCATTAGAGTTTGCTGCTGTCTGATCAGCAAAGTAATCAGCTTGAGCCCCATGAAAGCCCCTCAAAGCCTGTTTATATACTGCTTTCTCTGTTGAATTACATTTTTTTCTCCAGTGACGCTCAAGTTCTTTTACATTTGGTTTTTACAGTTAGTAGAACTGGTGTGAACCAAGGAGCTGAAGGGCGAGACCTTGCTGATGGTTTACCTGTGACAGGTGTGATATCATCAGGACAGCCAGTTGTTAAATTAAGAGGCATCCAGCTCAAGAGCCCCACTAAATTTGCTGGGAATGCATAGAGAGATTCAAGGCTAGGCTAGTCTCATAACTTTATGGCAAGGTCGCAGATTGTAGCGAGTGGCAGAGGACAATTTTTTAGACGGCAAAGGAAACAATAGAGGGATAACATAATGGTCAGTCCAGGTTAGAGGCAGTGGAATTCCAGTTTGTAAGTCTGTGATATTGGTAAAAACCAAATCCAAAGTATTGCTGGCCACTTGTGTGGGCCCGCATATTTTCTGATGCAAATTCAGAGAGGGAAGAGCTTCAAAAATCTGAGAACGACCAACACTAGACTCAGAATCAACATGAATATTCAAATCTCCATAAAATAGTAAAATTAGCGAATTGAAGACTGCTCAAGGCTGCTTCTTCTATGAGGACATTCACAAAGTTAGGTAGGAGGATGATAGATTAGAGCCCCAGAGAGGGAAAAATCTGCTGAGAATTTAAGAGAAAAGATAAAACACTAAACTAGGGTAAACCTCAGCGCTGTAAACATAGTACACACATACTCAGAAAGAAAGATCATAGTTACACCCCACATTCACTGCCCCCCTCCCCCTTAGTGTTCTGCTGGTCAAAATGTTGAATTAAAATTCTGGAGGGACAAGTGTCCGAAATCCAGGTTTCCGTGAGGAAAAAGAAAGGATATAAGGATGCGAAAAGTGGGTAGGGGAAAAGGAATGGAAAGGAACCAGAAATTAGGAGAGGAGGAAGGAAGGAGGTGAGAAATAGGAATACAGAATAGGGGGAAGAGAGAGACTAGGAAGGGGAGAGAGAGAGGCGAGCATCAAATGGGCAAAAGAGATATGAGGAGATAAGTGTAAAAATAGAGAGGGGAGAAGGAAAGACGAAAAGAATGAGGAACTTGGAGACCCGCTAATTACATTAGTGTAGCAGATGCAGTGATACTGGGGGTCCAGGGGTGTGATTGATGGGCTGCACCTCATTTATAGCAGTATTATAATACCGGCTACAGGGATCTAGTTTCATTGCTTGCACTAGGGCCCATGCCCCCAAGTTACGCCACAGTGGCCAACAACCAGGATCAAAAAGATTTGATGCTGATAGACCATGGTCAAAATTGTAAAGTCTGCACTGTAAAACTCAGTGTTGAACTGTCCAGTACAATTGAAATTCATGTTATTAGTCTCCTCAGTTTATCGTCCGGGCACGCGCCAATTAAATGCCTTTTTGCTGCTGACTGGCTTTAGGAAGCTAGCAATGTTTCAAGCACTGATTGGGCGCTGAGGGGTGGCACATATTAAAACATCTCCTGCCCATTCTTGAAGAAGAAGAAACTGATCTAGACAAGTATGATACTGCAATAAGGAAGCTGGATGCGAATGCTGGGAAAAGTAATAAAGAAGTGGTGGAGATATTTACATTTTTAAAGAGAAGACAACTTCCAGGTGAATCTGTAGAAAATAATGTAGCTCCTTCGGTCAGTAGGAACAAGGTGCAAGAAAAATTATGAAACGCAGAGAACTTGACACTGCACAACGTCATTGACTCTGTACAAAGAAAGGGCTTTAAAGAATTGTCATCTGGTGAACTGGAAAAAAGGGTCAGCAGTGCAAGAGCTAAGTTCAAGGGCTGCTACGCGATGGAAAACGCGCCATTGTGTTTGAACAGTGCTGCTGACAATGGCAAATAAGGTTCAAATTGCTACAATTATGGTCTGAAGAATCATCTTGCTAGTGACGAAAACTGTCCTACAGTGGGACTGATAGGCATAGGATGTTATGTTAACCTGATTTGTAAAGCGCGCAGCTACTCAACAGAGTGTCCCGGCGCTCAGGCTAAGGGCAGCAGACCAAGGAACCTAGATTGGCTGCCTAAAGAGCCATGTCTTCAGTTTCCTCTTGAAGGCAGCCTGATAACTGACCATACGGAGGTCTTTCGGAAGTTTGTTCTAGGGGAGCGGCCCCAGGTAAGAAAAGGAATTCCCGCCTACTCTAAGTCTATTGATCCGGGGCACACTTGCAAGGCGCGCGGAGGATGAACGTAGGGTACGCGCTGGGATGTATTAGCTGATCCTCTCTCTGAGGTATACCGCACCCACATCGTGCAAGGCCGTATGCATTAAGACCATGGCCTTTAAAATAATCCTCTTTTTTATGGGGAGCCAGTGGAGGGCCCTCAGATGAAAGGACATGTGAGACCTGGGTGGGAGTCTGAGTAGCAGTCTAGCCACCGAATTCTGTACCAACTGGAGTCTATTGAGAAGGAAATCAGGGAGACAGAGGTAGAGGGCATTCCCATAATCCAGTCTCATCGTGATCAGAGCCTGGATGATCTTTCTGCCTGCTGACTCAGACAGGAGAGGTAAAAAAAGTGTTTAGCATGCGGAGAGTAATGAAACAAGAGCCAGCTAGAGCTTGAATCTGTGGTTGGAAAGAGAGGGTGCTGTCAATTTTGATACCTGGGCTCTTCACAGAGTTTTGGAGGGGGCCAGGCTGAGGCACATTGCTCGGCCAGCAGGTTCTCACAAGATTGTGGGGGACATCTCCAAAGATCACGATCTCGGTGTTAGAAATGGGGGTCTCTAATTGGCAGAGGTAGGTACCTTTGACCAAGTAGGGGTCCTTGCTTCTAGTCAGGGTAAGGGGGCTACACTCCTAAAATAACCCCTGCTCACCCCCTTGGTAGCTTGGCACGAGCAGGCAGGCTTATCTCAGAGGCAGTGTGTAAAGCATTTGTGAACACATACAGTAATACAGTGAAAACACTACAGATGGACACCACACCAGTTTAGAAAAATAAGTAATCTTTATCTAGATTTAACACAAGACCAAACGACAAAAATCCACAATACAGTATTCAAACATATGACTTTCAAATGGTAGAAATAGCTTAGTTCAATGTAGATGGTAAATGCGACACTTTACTCTCAAAGTACCTTGGATGCGTAACGCAATACAAACAAAAGGGTCGCAGGGAAGGTGATGTGTCGGTTCCTTGCTTCGGGGGAGGTGACGCGTCGGTTCCTTACTGCAGCGCAGGGGATGTGATGCGTCGGTTCCTTACCGGAGAGGAGGTGATGCGTCGGTTTCTTACTGCGTTCCGGTTACGATGCGACAACATGGCGCCGCGATGCGACGATCCGGTGCGATGCGACAAAATGGCGTCTTTGATGCGATGCGACAACTTGGATACGATGCAGGCACGCCCGACGGCCGTGCGGCGAAATCGGTGGTTTCTTGAGCCGCGACAGGCCCTGTGACGTGCTTCTCCGGTGTTGCGACGGCAACCTCTGCGGCGGGGACACGCTTCTTTCTCGTTGCGTCGCGCTTCCAGCTCCCATCAACACGCAGTCTCTAGAGGTCCCCAAAAACAGCAGCAGGCACCTCTCTGCAGGTAGAATTCCCAGCAAAGAAATTCAGGGGAGCTGGTGGTGAAGTCTTTGTGTCCCTGAGACTTCAGAACAGGAGGCAAGCTCAGCTTCAAGCCCTTGGAGATCTTCCTCAAGATGATAAAGTACACACAAAGTTCCTCTTCTCCTTTCCTTGGCAATAAGTAACCACTGCAGGCCAACCCCAACAGTCACCAGCGCAGGAGCAGTCTCCTCCTTCAGCTTCCTTGGTTTCTCTCCTTGGCAAAGGTTTGTCTTGATTCCCATAAGTGATCTAAAGTTCTGGGGTCTGGGCCCCTCTTTTTATACACACAATTTCTTTGTTCTCTGAAGGCAGAGAGTGTCTGTACCCAGCCCAAACCAGTTCTGTCCTCCCTGGTGCAGCTTCCTGGCAGGAGGTGGAGACAGCATTGTTGAAAGCAGACCTGGCCCAGGTAGCTGAAAAGAAATCTCCTCACCCTACTCTCTATTCTATGTAGGCTCAGGCAAGTGAAAGGAAATCTCCTCCCCCTACTCTCTATTCAACCCAGGTCCTATTCAGCCCAGCCCTGACTCATCAGACTGCTGGAGCCAAAGCCCTCTCCAGCCCCCTGTCACTCACAAACCAGACATGTAATAAACAAACCTAGCAGAGGCATACTGGATGGTTAGGCAAGAAAAAATCTACTTTCTAAAAGTGGTATTTTCAAACACAGAATGTACAAATCACCCACACTAAAAGATGTATTTTAACATTCTGAGTTCAGGCATACTAAACTTTATTTTTCTACCTTGTTCCTAGGGTCAGTTATGTTTATAAGATGTTATAAACTAACTCCCCATTCTGGCCTATGGGAACAGATAGCCTTGCAATAGTGAAAAACGAAATTGGCTGTAATTCACTATCAGGACATGCCACATACATCAGGGCATGTCCTACCTTTCACATAAAATGCACCCTGCCCACAGGGGTACCTTGGGCCTACCTTAGGGGTGACTAACATGCAGAAAAGAGAAGGTTTAGGGACTGGCAAGTGGGTGCACTTGCCTAGCCAACATGGCAGTCCCTAATCCATTACAACAGTTTACAATAGGGAGCACTTGCACTTTGGCACTGAACAGCAGTGGCAAAGTGCCCAAAGCATCTAGACAGCAAAAACATAGTAAAAACATGAGGCACAGTGAAAAAATGGAAGGGAGACCCACGCCAATGGTGCCAGGTCTAACACTCGGTTTTATCCGGGTTGCACTTTAGTTGGTGCTGGTCCAACCACTGAAACACCCTGGCGCGACACTGAGAGATGAGCTACCCTTCCAGTTCCCTTTCCTTCTCACAGGAGAAGAGGAGCTGAATATCATCCGCATAACCTAGTGTCCCCCTGCATGGAAAGGGTAGCGAGTTGGATGACGAGTTGTAAGCTAAAATTAAATGGGGACAAAACGGAACTCATGTTCCTAGGCAATAAGCTTCCGGCACAAATCACCATGGAATGGCCAAATAAATTGGGACGTCCACCGGTGCATAAAAACTCCATAAAGAACCTGGGAGTATGGATAGACCACAACCTTACTATGGAAACTCAAGCCAGAAAACTAGCCGCCACGTGCTTTGGAATTCTGCGGATGATCCGGAAAATTCTTGACCTCATACCAGAGGAGACCCGAAGAACTGTGATACAGTCTCTGGTGGTCTCACGACTAGACTATGGGAACTTGCTCTTCCTGGGCTCACCCAAATATGTGTTGAATAGACTACAGGTTGCACAAAATGCTGCAGCCAGGTTACTCAGAAGCGTACCTAGGTATGAATCAGCAAAAAAGGCCCTGAAAACACCCCACTGGCTGCCGATACAGGCCAGGGTCAAATTCAAAGCACTATGTATAGCACACAGGACCGACTCTTCTCAGGACCCTGATCTCACCGTATATACCAGAAAGAGCCCTAAGATCCTCCTCAGATCGCCTAGCCAAAACTACCAGGATTAGGCGAGCCAGATGGGGAGGAAGATCTTTTTCGCACTTAGTACCAAAACTCTGGAACTCCATACCCACAGAGCTAAGATCCCTCACAGACGAGAATACATTCAGGAAAAAACTGAAGACATGGCTATTCCCAGCTTGAACTCACAGGTACCCACTCTCTTCTGCTCCATAGCGCTGGGAAGCCCTTGGGCAGCTATGCGCTCTACAAAACTCATAAACATAAGAAATGACTTTAGCACCCAGTGGCTCAGCCAGTATAGGCAGGGGCATGAGGTAAATGTTAAACAGGGAGGGGCTAAGGGCAGACCCCTGGGGTACAACCACAGTCAGGGTTTTGGCTTGCGAGGCATAAGGGGGCAGCCATACTTCCTGAGTGCGATTGCTCAAAAATGATGTCAGCCAATTCCAGGCCATGTTTCTGATCCCTATCTCTTGAAGACGCTCAAGAAGTTTAGAATGGAGCACAGTGTTGAAAGCTGCAGTGAGGTCCATGAGGATCAGAATGGCCTTGCCTCCCCTTTCAAGGGTGTTCCTAACGTGTTCAACAACTTCCAGAAGCACAGTCTCAGTGCTGAAATGTGGTCGAAAGCCAGATTGGCTGAGATGTAATATTTTATTATCTTCCAAGTAAAAGGAGAGTTGGCGGTTGACTTCCTTCTCCAGAATCTTTGACAAAGAAGGGAGATGGGCCTACAGTTCGCCAATTGCTTAGGATCAGCTGCTGTTTTTTTCAGCAGAGGGATCACTTTCGCACTTTTCCAGCATAATGGAACCACAACCATTGCCAGGGAGGTGTTAAATATGTCGTTCACTATAGGATTGATAGATTGAGCAGCCATAGTTAGCACAGTAGTCGGGCAAGGGTCTAAAGGGACTTCAGGACTTCCAATGCTACAAGTGACAGTTCAGGAGAAAGAGGGGCAAATTGTCCAGGGAGAAGGGCGTGGAGAGGGAAAAAGAATCCTTGTGGGGAGAAGCCTGTGTTTGGTAGGTTTGAGCATTATTAAGGAAATTGTTCTGGATGATCCTGATTTTTTCTGGGGGAAAAAAAGTCTAGTTTACTGCACCACACAACAGTAGGTGTACATACTCTAGATATGACATCGGGATGCAGAACAGAATTAACAATATTAAAGATTTCCTTGGCTTTATTGTCTACCTCCTCGATCCTTATATCAAAGAAGGTATTTTTAGCTAGGACAATTTCCCGTGGTACTCCTTAAGTGAGATCTTATACTTTGCTTTATTTTCTGGATGAAAATTACATCTCCATACCCTTTCAAGCTGTTTACAGAGTTTCTTGCAAGCTCTAAGCTCATCATTGAACGAGGGGGCAGATGGTTTCAACCTTGATTGAGATTTCTTCATAATACGGGCTATTACGTTAACAGTCCCCCGACTCCAGCTGCCCAGGCGTGTGGTGTCCTCCTCCACACATCCGGACAGGACTGGAGTGCTAATTGTTAGAGCACCGTTCAGGTCGTCTTGCTGTATTTTGTGGTAGGCACGATGTAAACTAGAAGGATATTTTGCCAGTGTTTGTATCGGCAAATCATATAATTTTCAAGGGAGGTCTAAACGTTCAGTAAATAATGTAGGAGAGGAATAAAGGGATAAAGTAGTCGAATAATTTATTTTCCAAGTAAGCGAGGTGGGGAGATATCGATTGAGACAATCCATTTTGCACCATTAAGAATGAGGGTAAAGAGTTGCATGTAATGGCAGACTCCATTGTCTATTTTAGGTTGATTTGCGAGGAACACCTTGCCAACTTCCTAGGGCATGTGTTAAATCCTCCCGAAGTAACGTTAGTGGCGAATGGGAACAAACCCATTTATTTGTTGGGATACACAGAGGCACCACTTAAGTTCCAAGGAGTCAAGATTCAACCAAAGGTGTATATCGCCAAGAGCAGTTCATGTTTGTTGGGATGGCCCCAGCACAGGTACTTATTGTTTTAATTAGATCCAAATCATTCAGTCAGGGCTAGAAGAAGAAATTGTCTTCAGCATTTAGAGATGATTCAAGGATGGTTTGTTATTGCTTAAAGGTTTTGTGCACAAAATCATCCTTAAAGATGGGTACGATTCCCAAGGCACACAAGGTTTGAGGGGTTTTATTGGTTATGAGATAACCTTTGCATTGAGAATTATAAAGGTTGTGTGATGAGGATATTGTTGAAGAAATTGAGGCATCGGAATGGTCGGTCACTGTGGAATAGGCAAAATAAATCCAGTGGTGAGATTTGCTTGTGTGTGGATTTGTGTAATTTGAACTCAGCAATCTAGGTGGCTAGACTTCCACTCTCTAACATTGGGGAGATGCTGATAACAATCAAGGGGGCAAGAATGTTCTCCACTTTGGATTTGTTGTAAGCATAGCATCAAATCTATCCAGGCCATTCATGTATTTTATCACTCATAAGGGGGCATTTAGGTACAAGCACATGCCATTTTCCAAAGAGCCAAAATATGTCCAACTTTACTTTGATGTTTAGACAGACCACAGGGATACATGACCAGACCTTAAATTCTGCTTTAGAGCTGCTTCTGATCATTAACCATTAAGAGGGATTGCTAACCATTAAGAGGGGAAAATGCAAAACTAATGTGGAAGGAGTTGGGTAACTTGGTCACTGATTAGATGAAAATTGGATTCTTCCAAAGGTAAAACTAGTTACAGCTATTGAGGAAATTCATTCACAGCTGAGAAAATAGCAATTGAGATCATTCCTGGGGCTTGTAGAATATTTTGGTTTAATAATCTTTATTTGGTTTATTTAAAACATAAAAATACACAACACAGATACATTAAAAATAAAGCCTAAACTTTACAGTAAGAAATGTAATTCATACATTGACTCAGTAGGTAAAAAGATAAAATGACAAATATCCATAATGTAATATCTTATACAACTCAGCAGATAGATAGAACATGATTATAACATGTCAAGCTTAACAACCAAGATCCCCTTATGCACCATCATACTCACCAATATACAATCATGAAGTCATCAGAAGTACATTCCTATGTAAATAATTCATAAAGTGGCTCTGTGCATGAATACAATAGCAGCAATTATTGATGTAACATCTCAAGCCTTTCAATTATCAGATAAAACATAGAGCTGCATACAATCTAAGTAATCTTTCTGCACCATTATGCTCATGAAAATTCAGCCATAAAGGGATTATTTCGTTATGAAACAGAGACCAATGTTAACAACCCGCCCTTATGGTGACCCAATCTAGAATGGACTTCTGACGTAGATATAGAAACAAAACCATCAATATGTAGTGTGTCACAGACCCAAGTTTCCTGCATAACACAATCTGGTACAGCTTTATCCAATCATTCCAATCAGGATCTGTAAACTTGCTCGCCAAACCAGCAAAACAAGCAAACCACTCTAATCTACATCAGATTCTGACAACGTTCTAGTACATTTGTCATTCTCTGGGGCCTCCCCACTTTCTGAGTGGGTGCCTCTGTGCCCACCTGAGGCACCCACCAAACAAAAGGTTGAGGGCCGCGGGAGGAGGCCTAGGGCCACGCGTCCCCACACTCCCCGCATGCATTCATCCTGGGTGCTACGGTACCTGCATTGCACCCGCCGGGCAGGAGTAATGTGTATTTCCCTGCCCGCAAGAGGGTGGGCAGGGAAACAAAAGTCTTCTCCCACCGGGAGGGAGCATTTTTAAAGCTCTCACCGAGTGAGAGCTGATATACCTTCCCTGCCCGCGTTTTTGCAGGCAGGGATGGCATGTCTACTCCCACTTGGCAGGAGCTTTAAAAATGCCCCTGCCGGGTGGGAGCCGACATATGTTTCCCTGCCCACCCTAATGCGGGCAGGGAAACTACTGTATCCCGGGGATGGGGTCCCCGGGACATAGTAATTAAGCCACCCAGGGGAATGGGGCCCCCTGGGCCTTTACAGGATCAGTTAAGGGGACTCTGAGGCTCCCTTTCCTTTTCATAACATTTTCCCCAGGGAATGCAGTCCCTGGGCCCTATTGAGGCTCAGTGAGGGGGGCCGCGACCCTCCTCCTCTTTAGTATGCATTCGGCCCCCTAGGCCTATTAAGGCTTGGGCAGGGAGGGTTGCGCTCTCCCTCTCCTTTCTTTAAGGCATTCGTCCCCGGGGTCTATTAAGGGAGGATGCACTCCGAGGACACCAGATGACACCTCATATTGGTCACACTGGCTCCTGTGTCCCTCACAGCCTCCACCCTGTGCCCACTGATGGTGACCCACTGCCTAAACTTGGAAGTACTGGAAGGCATGTGGGCCTTTGGCACCATCTCTAGGGACACTAAGGTAACCTCTGTTCTCTCCCATAAGCTAACTGGAAACACCTTTTCCCCAAGTGCTACACTGGCCAACTCAGGTGTCTGGCCACCAGTTTGGGAAATTTGTCTCCCTTGCAGTGGCCATATTGGTAACACTAAGTACACTGGGGGACGAACCTCCCTATCTGCTTCTGAAAGAACCCCTTTTTCTTTTGCTCAGATTGGGACTGGTGACTGTTGTTCCCTGGGGAATTATTTTGTGGGCCTTTAGAGAACTCCTTGTTTTTAAGGTTTTTTCAACCCTCTTTCTTCTGGTGGGACAGTTCTGAAAAACAATTACTAAACATGTGCTCTCTTTCAAACAGATTGTATAGCCCCTTGTAATAATTCACATCACTGCCCTTCACCCAACCATACACAAAATCCACTCAGGACTGCTGGGGTTTCTTCTGGCAGTCCTTAAGTTTTTGCCTGTACTTTTCTGGTTTATTTTATCAGGTTGAAATGGCAGTTTGAAAACTGCACACACAGGCTACAGTGGCATGCCTGAGACATGTCTAAAAAGGCTACTTAAGTAGGTGGTACAATAAGGGCTGCAGGCCCACTAGTAGCATTTAATTTACAGGCTTTGGGTACAGGTAGTACTACTTTACTAGAGACTCACAAGTAAATTAAATGTGCCGATTGGGTGTGAGCCAATTTCACCATATTTTAGTGAGAGAGCACAAGCACTTTAGCACTGGTCAGCAGAGGTATAGTGAAGAGTTCTAAGGCCAACAAAAACGAGATCAGCAAACACAGGAGGTGTAAGGCAAAAAGTTAGGGGGACAGATCAAACACACATGCTCACGCATAGGGTCTCCTTTATTCTCGTCTTCTCTCCAGCTTCCACCACTTGAGCCCATGGATGGGCTTTCAGATACAACATTCTTTTTAGTGGACCCTCCTTCAGCTCATCAGCTGGAGTGTGGAGTTTTCCCTTGAATATTTGCATGGGTGCCACTTGAGCCTTAATCTGCTTTTGTCACTTATCACCTACTTGATTTGGCAAACAATGTGTGTGGCAACATTGCTTCTTGTTTTTTTTAAACCATTCGTTATTTCACTAAAGTGTAATGATACACAAGATAATAATACTTGTGTAAACATTGTTGGGCAAAATGTGGCTATGCATATGAGGCCTGGTGAGTGTTCAAAGCAATGAGCCGTTAACAATCAAGGAACTATGGGTCACATGTACAAAGCCTTTTTGTGGTCGCAAACAGGCCGATTCGCAGAATAAGCCCGTTTGCAAATGCAAAAAGCCATTTTCAAATGTACAAAGCCCTAATTGAGATTCGGTAACCCATTTCTGAATCGCAATTTGGGTTTGCAATTCGGTATTCGGAAGGTGCGTGTTTCTTCCAAATACCGATTTGCATTGGTATGTGCAAATGTTTTGCGACTGAAATGCAGTCGCAAAACATTCGCACTTTACCACCAACTCAATGTTGGTGGTAAGCCATTCGCAAATGGGATGAGGTCCCCTTGGGACCCCTTCCCGTTTGAGAATGAAAAAAAAATCTTTATTAAGAGCAGGGAGTGGTGCCACAGACCACTGCCTGCTCTTAAAAAATGAAACTTAAACGTTTCATTTTTTTCCTTTTAAATGCATCCTGCCTTAAAAAAAAAAAGTTGCTCTATTTAAAAGCAATCATAGACATGGTGTTCTGCTGAACCCAGCAGGTCACCATCCCTGTGATTTTTGCAATTCACCATGAGTCGCAAACTAAGACTTACCTCATTAATATTCATGAGGTATGTTTATTTGTGGCCCATTGGGAATGACAGAAACTATAAAAAACACTTTCATACATTAGTGTTTGCAATTACCAAATAGCGAATCGCAAAAAGTTGCTGTTCGGTATTCGCAAACACTAAGCTCCGTACATGTGGCCCTATGTGAACAATACCATTGCCATGGTCCTTAAAGTAAGCTGTAGATCAACTCTTCTTAAGAAGGTATGTGCATAAGCACAGAAGATATAATAAAGAAAGGGGTTTGCACTAACAATGAACAGCACCAGAGGGGATGAAAAGTGATAGTAAGGGTGGTGCCAGGAAAAATATACGGGGAGACAACTGTACAGGCAGGAAAAGCACAACGGGTTAGAAGCATAGGAAGTCACCACACAGACGGTGCTAACAGTGTGGGTAGGGCAGGGTAGCGAAAAAGGCGCAGTGGAGTGAGTAACAGAAAAGTGGGGTCATGATTGGAGCTGTGGAACACTACCAGCCACGATCATGCATCGAAAAATACATAAAAGGGAGAAGCATCGTAGGACAAGCACAGTCAAGGAAAACATTGTAAAAAAAAAAAAAACACCACGTAATTAAACACATCAACTGAGCAGGTTAGGCTCCAAATCGAGTACTAGTCACTGTTCTACCTCGCAGAAAGAGTTGAACATTCAGTCTGTGTATCATTGTTGCCATTTCTATTGAGGATACAAAGTCGGAACCGAAGGAGCACCTCATTGTAAACCATTCCTGTAGCTAGGGTTGAATTGGAGCAGGACTACATTATGTGCAACCAATCAGTGTTGTGTTGTTGTTTATATCTGCAATAGAGGGAGTCTGGTCGACCTTAGGGGTGCCCACAGCCAGTGCACATCATTCAGGTTTTTGAGGTAGCTAAACTTCAGACGAGCCTCTCTCAGTCTTTTACCATGCAGAAGACATCAAAGTGGAACACTTTGCAGTTACAAAGAGACATTGCTGCCGGATGGTAAGCAGAAACAATATGGTAGGTTTGCTGTACAGTCCCTCCATCAGTTGTCTTTAAAGTTAATAAAATACTCCTTTTTTTTGTCCCTAAGTATTGACAATAACCTGGGTGTGAGAAATTGTGTCTGTCACAGGTTGGTCCTGGTCTCCTCTTGGTTCTCAGAGCAGTTTTTGGCCAAAAATGTTCTATGTCCCAAGTTTTGGATTTTGCCTATCCGGGCACGTTTAACACCACAACCAAGGGTCCAGTACTAGAGATACACCAATTGGGGGTTCAGGACTCACTCAGGATGGGCCCAGGTGCGGGTTTAAGATGTTTGAAACCTTTTCTGTCCCTGATCAGGAGGATAGCCAACTATCCCTTGGAATCACCCTGGTAGTCCTGGGTTGAAGTGATGAAACAGAGTTCTAGCAGCAGGGCAGGCCTATGAGGGTTTAAAGCAGTACATCCATGTACAGCATAGCAGTCCTTCCAGGTACAGCAAAGCGGCCTTGTGGAGTACAGAGCAGGCCACAGCAGCAGGTCGTTCTCTGAGAGTCCAGGTCTAGAAAGTGAACTGAAGAGTGGGGCTGAGGGTCCCCTTTTTTTATACCTGGTGCCTTCTTTGAAGTAGAAGTTTATAGACAATTCCCTTCGAAGTCCCTGAAGTTTCCTGTCCCTGATCAGGAGGATAGCCAACTATCCCTTGGAATCACCCTGGTAGTCCTGGGTTCAAGTGATGAAACAGAGTTCAAGCAGCAGGGCAGGCCTCTGAGGGTGTAAAGCAGTATGGCCATGTACAGCATAGCAGTCCTTCCAGGTACAGCAAAGCAGCCTTGTGGAGTAAACAGCAGGTCACAGCAGCAGGCAGTCCTCTGGGAGTCCAGGTCCAGAAAGTGAACTGAAGAGTGGGGCTGAGGGTTCCCTTTTTTTTTTTTTTATACCTGGTGCCTTCTTTGAAGTAGAAGTTTCTAGAAAATTCCCTTTGAAGTCCCTGAAGTTTCCTGCTTTCACTGCCCTGGCTCAAAGCTGGCTGCATGAGCAAGTCCTTTGTGGGAAGGCAGAGTACAGCCTATTCAGTTGCAAATGGGGCTGTGCCCAGCTCTGTCCCCCCATCCTGCCAGTTGATGGCCCATCCAAGCACACCTAATCCTTCTACTGTGTGGTTGTCTGGGAGAAATAAACAAAGCCCAACTGCCAACTACACCCAGTCATGTGACCTAGGACAGGCTGCAGGCACAATTAATAGTTTAGGGCAGAAAAATACCAACTTTCTAAAAGTTACATTTTCAAAATTGTAACTTAAAATTCGACTTTACCTTTAAAGAAATATTTATTGCGTTTTAGATAACGAAAACCAACAAATTCCAAGAGCACAGGGATAAAAATACATAACTTATCCAGTAAATGAGAAGATGAGAAAAAAAAGAACTTGACAGCAAAACGATACTAACAAACCAATTGGGGTATAGCAGACATAACGTTTACATAAAAATTTGAGTTTACACATAGTCCCACACTCTCATTATTCAGGTAATGGGGTTTGACTAAATCCTAGCGGGATTCTTGGCTTCTTTCGCACCTACTCACATGCTAGGTACATTTAGGTACTTCTAGACAGGCATCGTAGGAGTATGCGCTTTATTTTATAAATGCATTTTATATTCATGTATATGTTCATAACTATTGCAAAATGGTAGAACTGTACTATCCCTTTTTATTCACTGTACTGCTGATCATATATCTCTGCTACTGTTTAACAGTTGTCGCAGCACATATATTTTATACTAGAAGAACAACTGTGCAATAAATTCTTATTGTAAACACGCTCGACTGTTTCTTCTGTGTAACTCTCTGAGACCAAATGAGCAAGCACGAGTGACTGAGCGAAAAGTAGTACATTGTTTCCACGAGTCTGAGGAATCAGGGTTGTCGTGTTCTGAGGTTGCCAAAAACCAATCGCTCTGATAAAAAGGAGATTCTAGTGGCACTGTGAGCTAGCTAATGCAAACAGGCTAACATACGCAGTGGGGGTGCTCAGAATCAGTCTGCCACCAGGCCCAAAGTGTATGTTATCCAAAAGCGCAGGTCCTGCAGGGGGTACTATAGGAACTTCACTACATGGCGCCACCAACGTTGGTTTGGTACTTATTTAACAGTAGAATCTGAGTAGTTCAGTCGTGCTTATTCTCAGAGACCCCTACTCACAAAAACCAGAGACATCTGGAGTGGGTGGGCACAAACTCCGCCACAGCTGAGCAGGCGAGATATCCTATTTATTGGCTGTTGGTTAATCAAGCTTGAGGGACATTTAGTTCCCAAAATTGTGCAAAACACCTTATCTTAATTTCCTTGGACAGTTATTCCGTGTTCTTAACACAATGACTACCGAAAACGGAGAATTAGACCCGCTGGCACAAGTAGGTCAGTCAGATGAGGAAAATGCCAATGCAATACATATTGCACCCAATGTAAGACACACACTCACACTTAAACTCCTCAAACATGGTGTACCAGCCAGAGGAGATATAGTAATATTCGTGATAGAGGCACATGAAGATTTCCAAACAGAGGTGTTCTATTCATGGGTTACATTCCCAGCAGCAAATGCTATAACAAAAACTTTTCAGTATTATACACATGAAGAAGTCCCAGCGGTCTACACTCCGTTTGAGGAGATTGAAATTCCGCTTACCTACCAGGAACATAATTTCTGGTTTAATGGCGCCCTACTCCACTCAAGAAGAAGAGCAAGACTCTGTCCATTAGGAAGACCAGGAGCAACATGGTCTATATTAGCGACCTATGCACCACATCCTGACATTGACACAATGCCAAATGATGAATTGCTTTTTCAACACAAAGAGTTGATAAAACTTTACAGAAACATGACACAATTCGTCATGAGGACACTTGCGGTCCAACCAACAGTAATTACACCAAATACAGCTCCTACACAGAACACAGCTACTAAAATTACTCCACAAACATTACACGCGGTAATGGGTAAATTGCCCACAAAACGTGAACAAATTCCTTTCTGGGTAGCTCAGAAAATAACCCAGTTAGAAGCAGTATTGCCAAATACCACACCATTTGAAAAACACAGAATGTTAACAATCTGCTTGCCCATGGGGATTACACCACAGTTAGAGGATTGTACCTCTTGGGGTACAGTCTTTGCTGCCATATATACCAGAACTCATGGTATTCCTTCATTAGCAGTGATACCAGATGTATTAAGACAAATACAAAATGAGTACGGAGCAGAGCCTGCTCTGAACTTAGGGATGAAGTTATTAAATAACTATGACCAGGTATCAGCCATAATACTAGCTAACATTAAAGGGGAAGCAGCATCAGTGGCAATCCGCCAACGCCTACAGGAGTTCTCTCCATTAGAACAGGAGAATGAACTACCCAAAATAATTGAAACTGCGTATGCAGAGTTAGGCAGGGATAGATTGGGGGGGAAAGCTGTAAAACCTCAACTAAGGGGCAGTCCCGAAAAGGACACTTCTAAGCAGACACCGACTTCTTCTAAAAAGAAGTGGGATAATAAAAAACAACAAAAGTTTAAAGACAACAGATCTCAGTCCGGAGGTAGGTCTCCTCCACAGGAGCCCTCTGAAAAGAGGTACAACCTTAGGAATAGGGATAATATTAGGAAACCTGACAGGTATCAGGATACTGATACACGTTCCTCTCGTTCCTTTCAGGGCTCGAAGAAAAACTCCGAGAGAGAAGGACAGTCAGAACACAGAGAGGAGCGCACACAGTCCAGAGACAAACCGCGCGCCCCAGACTTTACTTCCAAAAAAGAAGATAAGCCAAAATCAAAACCTCAATTTAAGAAAAAGAAAGTTGCTGGTCTGAAAATCAGACATGCCCAGAATTCTGAGGACACAACTTCTGAACGGGGAATGGGCTCTGACGATGCTAGACAGTGCGGCAGAAGTAACAATAGCTCGCCAGAACCTGAAGGAATTTCTGGTGACAGCGGACTGGAATGATTACATCACGGTGGAAACACCAGACAAAAGGGTGAGCGTCCCACATAAGTTACATGAAATAACACTCCGGATGGAGGGGGACAAGCCCAGGAAAGTAAAAGGTCTCTTTTGGAAGAACTTATCATCTGGGTATGACATCCTGTTAGCCGAACAAGATTGGCCGCCAGCATTCGTAATGGAGTGCCCCAGGGGAGAAAGTATAATTTTTCCTGCATTTTCCGACCATCCTCCCGTTCACCTTAAACATACATATGCACGGGAGTGGGCAGTAGCCCAAGCTCCAGCATTGTACAAAAATCAGGCTGGGTGGGATGAGGATTCAACCTACCACGTGATCCTGTTAAAAGTTTCACCTAATGCTCAGAGGCAATACCCAATAAAGCAAGAAGCTAAAAAACAGGTCAGGGAGATCTTAGATCCACTTGAATACCAGGGGGTCATTGAAAAATGTACCTCTCCAATAAACAACCCTTTGTTTCCCGTCTCTAAACCCGACAATACATATCGTCTAGTTTTAGATTACAGACATTTAAACTCATGCACAAAGGCATTTGCTGTCCAAAATGCACATAGTGCCGCATTAATGAATAACATTGTGTGGAAAAAATACAAAACAACACTTGAGCTCTCAAATGGGTTTCTTTGCCAAAATATAGCGCCTGAGAGCAGGTATCTGACCGCATTCTCAGCGTTAGGGTCCCAGCGACAATTTTGTCGACTCCCCCTAGGGTATAAGAATAGCCCCTGGTTATTTTCAGGAAGGGTAACAGAATTACTTCAAAAATTTGATGAAGAAGCGTTGTCCTATGTGGATGATATTTATCTAACGGACGATGAATTAGAGAGGCACTTGACCAGGGTAAGCACCATTATTATGGGATTTGCCACTGAGGGCTACAAATTTAACTTTAAAAAATCAAAAATAGCCCACCTCAATGTCCTATTTTTAGGATATGAGCTGTCAAGTGAAGAGAAAAGTCTAGCAGCAAACCTTTTAGAAAAATGTGCGCTGCTCCAGCCTCCAAAATCATAAAAAAATTTACAATCAATACTGGAATTCCTAAATTTCGACAGAACATACATTTTAGATTATGCACAAAGGGTAAAACCTTTCTACGACCTAATAAAACCTGACTTTTCAGCCAGAAATTGGACACAAGAACATACTAATATTCTTTGTTCACTCCAGGAAGACATGATAGCTTCCAAACACTTGCAAACACGCGTAAACGTACGCCACTTGGTGATCCGTATAATTGCGGGTTAATGCGGGTACACTTACTTAACCTTCAATGAAGGAGAAACAGTACCAATCGCATACAAATCACACTTGTACACAAATGCAGAAATGCGTTTCACTTCAACAGAAAAAATCCTGACAGCTGTTCAGACCGCTGTAGCAAGAGAAAGAGCACTAGCACAGGGGAAACGCATTATTGTCGTAACCCCGGTACCGGCTTTAGAAGCTGTTACAAACGCTAGCATTCCAAATGCGAAAGCCTTACATTCAAGATGGATACAATGGGCTAATTCTCTTACTACAACGGACGTTGAATACAGATTTGATCCAAGTTTAAAAACACAGGCATTCCTGCAATATGAACACGAATATCCTCTACCAAATGAAATCTTGCCTCTCGATCAGTATGAATATATTATTTATACTGACGGATCTGCGCAACCGGCCATAGGAAGTAAGCAGCAATACAGCGCAGCGTGTGCTCTCGTTAAAGGTCGCATGCAGGATGGAAAGTTCTATCCGTGTTGCACAAAAACGCACTCGCTAGGAGACTGCATGGCACAGTTGGCAGAGTTAAAAGCACTGATACTGGCACTTGTAAATACGGATCATGAATTCCCCACACTAATCGTGTGTGATTCGTTTTACTGTGTTCAGTCATATAATGAATACTATACCATTGGGAGCAAAACGGGTTTAAAAATGCAAAAGGTGGCACAATTAAGCATAAAATGCTATGGGAACAGGTAGCAGAGTTGAAAAACGAGCTACCAAGGACTCACGTGATCCATACACTGAGTCATCAACGTGACGGCGTTTACGTTGAAGCGAATTCATTGGCTGATGAAGCCGCAAAGGGGGCTGTTCGCATGGCTTCCGTAGCTGCACTCACTCATTCCAAAACGAGAATAGATGGTGAGATTATGGTAGCTGTCATTGCTTCACGCAAAGGCAGCACAGCAGTACCTAAAAAATTTCCACTCAAATACTCCTACAAGTTAGATGCAAGTAACATTCCATATGCTCAGATTCCTGCAGTGGGGGATAGGGTAATACCAAATATGGATCATAGGCAAGGTTTAATACTAGCAGCACACGAGGGTTTGAGCTCTGCGCACACAGGCGTTACAGCGACTATTTCTTTACTGAAACAGCGCTATTGGTGGCCAGGGTTAACTAAGCAAACTAAAGACTATGTCTTGAATTGCGACATCTGCCAGCAGATGAAAGGCTCCACGGTAGCAAAACCCGCGCAGACGCCATTATTAAAATCAGACAAACCTATCGCATGTGTGTACTTGGACCACTGCGGCCCCTTACAAACGGACGGGGCTTACAAATATATCATGGTTGCAGTGGATTCCTGCTCGAGATTCCTATGGGTATGGCCTCACCGCTCGTCTGACGCTCGAACTGTTATCAAAGATTTGCAAGTCTTTATCGGCACATACGCAGTTAGCACGTTACATTCTGACCGCTGCCCTGCGTTTAGCTCTCGGGCTTACAAAGAGGCCATGGAAGGAATGGGCGTAGCATTGCGGTACTCCTCTCTGTACCATCCCGAGGGAAATTTGGCTGTGGAGAGGAAAAACCGGGACTTAAAGCAATCTTTAACAGCTAGGGTATTAGGCAAGGGTGGTAGTTGGGTCAAACACCTTTATGGGGTACAGCAGGCGTTAAACAACCAGCCAAGAAACTCTCTAGGGGGTGTCACTCCATATGAAGTCCTCTTTGGGACACGAATGTGGGTACCTGATCTTGATTGTGAAGGCGCAGTGGCGGATGAAAAACCATTTGATATCCATGATCGTTTGGCTGTTTTACAGGATCTAAATGAATCCAGGGCAAAACAAAGCAATGTCCGACTAAAGCAGACCACCACTGGGGAAGTCAAGGCAGACACGGCAAGACCTGTCTAGATCCCAAAAGTCGGGGATCTGGTCAGAGAGAAAATTGCGGACAAAAAGGAATTTGGACCTTCATACAGAACACCTGTACCAGTCCTTGCAGTACAAGGAACAAGAACTGTACTTTTGCCGCCTCTTGCCGGGAAAAAGGAGAAAAGATTTGTCTCAATCGACTTAATCAAACCACACTATGGGGCCAATAATAAGCAGTAGGCCTCGTGGTCTCCACAGTAGCAGAGGCCCTCCTCTAGCTACAATCCAAGAAGTTCAAACAGAAAGACTCATCACGTTTGAAGAGCCACCTGTAAGGAATGAAGGACTAAGCAACAATGCTATGGAACTTGTTCCACTTGAACCAGACATTCAAATTCAAAATGAACATCAGATTAATTCACAAGTTGCAATTAGACCTAATACAGAAGTCTACATCAACATGCCTCGTCAAGAGCAGAATAACATTTCAACTAATCCTGATGCAATTCCTACAATTGATCGAACTGCTTCTGGCTATTTCATGAACTTTTATACGTTTTCTCTGGATCCAAGCGAGCCGGAAATGACGCCAGCCAAAACACCATTCAAGCTGCAAATAAAGAACTTTCCTCACTTTCTAAAAAAGACATACCTGGTATCGCCTTGGATTGAACTCTGGGTAATTTCTGGGATATTGTTTTTTCTTTTCTGGCTTGGCTTAGTACTAACTTTTAGTATGCTTATTAATGGACGCTATCTTCAACAAAGCTCCACAGCCCAAAAGGTCAACATACTACTGAAGCCACATCCATCATCACATCGTGAGCAAAAAGACTTGTCATCAGTGAACATTACAGCAGTTCCTATACAGGATGGTATAGTATGGGACAAGGTTGATTTTAACATATTCGGTCCGACCGAACTTTTAAAAATTAATCATATATTTAAAATTTCATTAAGTGATATCATTACCTCAAGTACATTTTCTGATGATTGGGACTCTGAAACAGTTAATAACATGTTGTCTGATTTAGAGAAAACTGCTGCATTTTCTAATAATGAAATAGGGTTCTTCAGATTATGACACATTGTACTGTTACCAACATTATGGTCATCATTTCCTGCACAAATCCATTTCACCTAGGAATGTTTTTGAGTACCATCAGTGGGAACATTGCCCAACACCACCAAAAAGTAGTTCACAAACGTTTGCACAGAAATTTTCATACTTTTCAGGGTTTAACACCACAGATCCAGCCTCATATTACTACAAGGTTGCACCAACATCAGCACTGAAAATTATGTTGGCAAACACTAAACAGATTTACTCTGCTTCCTTTTTGGCCCAATTGTCTGAACAGGGTTTCGACCTATGGAAAGACGAAATTAACTTAAAATCAGTTTGGGGTTCAAGGGACTGGCAAGTCCAGGGTACAGAGGCACTATTTAGAGCATGCCTCATTCCACAGCAGATAATCTTTTTAAATGATACTGTGCAACAGACATCCTGTCTTGGACTAGCCAAGAGCAAGGACCTGAACACCCCTAGGTTTCCAACACCGACATATGGGGGGTGGCAGAATTCAACTACAAAAGAAGGGGCAACAGTGGATGACATCTTAAAGTACAATAGAACAGACCCAAATTGGAAACAGTGGGTGGTTTGGCCCTTACACACGAATAGCTGTCATAAGCGATACCTGAACATCACCGAGGGACTCAGTATCCATAGGGCAGACCCACGTTATGTACAGAGAGAACATCCAGGGGTAGTGACATCCTATAGTGTTGGGAAGTTGTGCCTCGGTTGGCTAGAAACCTCAACACTTGCAGAAGTGAAACAACACTTATCTTTACTCTCACTTGACATGGATCTTAGGGACCTTTTACTAGGACCCAGGAAAACACGTTGTCACGGGGCGGGTGTGTGTCGGGACGGCCCGGATCGGCTGAAAGACTGGTGGGAGGCGCTGGACGTCACTGCACCTTTTATTTTATCGCCACAGGAGGACTGGGTTGAGTCATCCACGCCCGACACCGCTGAACGGAGATACGGTCCCTTTAACTGGGATCCGACATGGGACGCTCCCGCCCCGTTTGATGACGACATCGCCCTCCGTCCAACATGAGAGGGCTGGAACAGGAAGACAGTGTGCGCCGACACCGGAGGTGAGAAAGGAGGAAGCGGAGTTGCGGAGAGACGAGACGGAGACAGCGAGCGACGGATCCCGAAAGAAAAGGCAGACCCAGGAGGAGCGGAGGAAGACCCCGAGGGAATCCCAGAGCCAGGAGGCCAACGGACTTACGCTTCGCCCAGCCACGCTCCAGGAGGAGCGTGGCTAAAACAGGTACGGGATCGTTTCACGGGCTGGGTGGGAAAGCGGGGGACGCCAGAGGCTTAGAGGCGCGAGCGCAGTATCGCGCATTGAAGATAGCCGATCCCCATCCACCGCACCTACACTCCCCTCAATTGAGCGTGTGTCACGGTATTTTGCTGGTTGTGGGCTGGTGTTACCTCACTCCCTGACAACGCACCGCACCCAGTTCACCCTGACCCCGTGTTGTCCTCTTCCTTCCTTTGGGGCATCCGGAGATTCCGACGGTGGCCACCCGGGACAGAACACGAGGAGGAGAAGGAGGCGATAGACGCCCGGACCAAGACAGGAAGAAGACGACAGCACACACCCCGGGAACTAAGGACAAGTCGCACACTAGAACCCCCTGTACACTGGACACTCTTAGGAGACCTACCTTTACAAGAATAAAACCTGCACTATCACGACCAGGTCTCCCGCAACTTATTTCCGATAGTTCACAAGTGGTGGAGAATGCGGGCATAGAAGAGCCCATCTGCGACACTAAGATGGAGACGATCGTGCAGCACTTGATCAAGGGCCAGGAGAAGCTAGAATGGGCCGTCGAGCGACAGATGTCGTCGGCCCAGGCGGACCGGGAGACGTTCAAAGATACCATCGCAGCCCAGATGGACGGACTACACAGGCTGGCAACCGAACAGACCGGGGGCACTGTGAGGGAGGTACTGGGTACCCCTCACCCGCCGTCAGGCGTCTCCCTCCAAAAGTACATAACGGGAGAAGATCCCGACGCCTTCCTGACCAACTTTGAGAGGGTAGCAAGGGCGTGCAGCTGGCCGGTAGACAAATGGCCATTCTTTTTGGCCCCTTTGCTCACGGGGGAAGCACAAGCAGCCTACCAAGTGGGGAACGCCACGGGTGATACCTCTTACGGAGAGATAAAGGTCATTATATTGGACCACCTCGGCCTGGACTCGGAGGCATATAGAGTGAGGTTCCGCAAAGAGAGGGGCGCCCCAGGTGAAAATCCTAAAACACTGTTCTTCAGACTGAAGATGGCCGCCGACAAGTGGCTGACTCCAGGGTTTAGTACGAAGGAGTAGATAATGGAGAAGATTTACTTAGAACAGTACCTGGACGCCCTGCCGTACAATACGCAGAAGTGGTTGCGCCAACATTCACGTTTAACTGCCGGCCAGGCCATAGAGATGGCCACGACTTATTCACGAGCCCAGCCGAAGGGCGTTGTATGTGACACAGAGAGGACACGCCAGCCTGCCATACGGCTAGAGAAGAGATATCGGACTCCACCAGAACCGGGAAAAACCCGAATGCCGAAGATGGAGATACCGAGCGTCAGAGGTCCCCAATGCTTTGAGTGTGGGGACTGGGGCCACATAGCCCGTGCCTGCCCCCGGAAGAAACCAGCGGATGAACCCATGGAGGTGGGGTACCTCCCCAGGTCCATTATGTATACGGCCGAATTGGGAACGGCCTTCCATGTAAGTGTACGGGTGAATGGTAAACTGGTTAAGGCCCTTCTCGACTCCGGGTGTAAACAGTCAGTCATCCAGGAGGCGTACATTAACCCCAATCAGCTAGTACCCGATACACTAGTCCATATCCGATGCGTACATGGAGATGTGAAACCCTACCCCCTGGCTAGGATTGCCCTCACCCATTCCGAAGGGGTACACAGTGAGGTAAAGGTAGGGGTGTTAGAAGGGCTCCCCGAAGACCTGATCATTGGCACAGATAACCCTGAGTTCCTCGGTCTCTTCCGAGGCGTACTCCACCTAGAGGAGAGAAAGAAAGGAGGAGTAGGTAACCCGAGGGAGGCGGTCCCGGCCCTCATCACCCCAGAACCGTGGCTCCTAGACCGCAGTTTTAAATTCGCACAGGCCAACGATGCCACCCTATACAACGCATGGGAACAGGCCCATAGCACGCAGGACGACAGCGGTCCTGTGTATCCCCGGTTCCTTATAAAGGAGGGGCTACTTTACCGACAGGCTAACCCCACAGAACCCCACCAACTACTGGTGCCCCTCTCTTTCCGGGACCAGATAACCTTCTTTTCTCATTCCCACCTCACGGCAGGACACGTAGGAGCGGAGAAAACCACACAAAACGTCCTGCGGCATTTCTTTTGGCCAGGGGTATACAAGGACATAAAAGTGCACTGCCAGTCATGCGATAACTGTCAGAGAAGGAATACACATAGGCCCCCAGCGGTGCCCCTACAACCACTTCCCATAATAGGTAATCCCTTTGAGAGGGTCGGAATGGACCTGATTGGCCCATTGCCCCGTACAAAGAAAGGGAACGTCTACGCCCTCGTGATAGTGGACTACGCGACTAGATTTGTGGAGGCGTTTCCGCTCCGTGCCCCCACCACCCGCAACATAGCTGACAGATTTATGGAACTGTTTTCACGGGTGGGCTTCCCCAAAGAAATCCTAACGGACCAAGGAACGCCCTTCGTATCTCGTCTTATGAGAGAGGTCTGTGGGGTCCTAAACGTACGACAGATCAAAACCTCGGTGTACCATCCACAGACTGACGGACTAGTCGAACGATATAATGGGACCCTAAAAGCCACGCTAAAGAAGATGCTGGAAGTAAACGGCAAAGAATGGGACCAGCTGTTACCCTTGGCGCTGTACGTCATAAGAAGCCAGGTGCAAAGCAGCCTTGGCTGTTCGGCGTTCGAGATGCTATACGGAAGGCAGCCGCGCTCCCTTCTGGAGATGACGAAAGAGGCCTGGGAGAAGGAAGAGGCGATGGAGACCAGAGGTATGTTGGACTACACCCAAGGACTGAGAGACAAGATAGGAAAACTACGTGATTTGGCCTATTCCCACCTGGTGAAGAAACAGGAACAACAGACCCACTACTATAACCGCGGAAAAAGGTGGAGGACCCTAAGGAAGGACGACTGGGCACTGGTGTTACTACCCACGGCTACAACGAAGATGAAGACAGAATGGAAAGGCCCATACAAGGTCATAGCGGTCATAGGTAAAACCACATATAGGTTACAAGTCACCCCGACCCGCACCCAGACGTACCATATAAACATGCTAAAGAAATGGCTGGGACCCCTACCCAAAGCCTCAAACCTCACTCTGCCCACACTTGCCACCAAGCATTCCACGGTAGCAGAGCTAGTGGTGAACGAAGACCTCACCCACAGAGAGCGGGACAAGTTGGATGAAGCCCTTCGGCCCTTTGCCTCGTTGTTCTCCGACGCTCCAGGCAAGACCCACCTGGCAGAACACCGGATTGAGACCCCGGCCGGGAAAACCATAAAACTGAGACCCTACCGGATCCCCGCGGCCCGGAGAAAAGCCATACAGAAGGAAGTACAGGAAATGTTGCAGCTGGGAGTCATAAGGCCCTCGAGGAGTGAGTGGTCCTCTCCGATCGTCATGGTGCCGAAACCAGACGGTAGCACCCGCTTCTGCATGGACTTCAGGGCCCTTAATGGAATCTCGTCCTTCGATGCCTACCCCATCCCTCGGATAGACGAGCTGATAGAGAAACTAGGGGAGGCCACGTATATCACCACATTAGACCTGACCAAGGGCTACTGGCAGGTACCCCTAAGGGAGGAGGACAGAAAGAAGACGGCATTTTCCACACCTGAAGGCCTCTACGAGTTCACTGTCCTCCCGTTTGGACTACATGGGGCCCCAGCGACTTTCCAGAGACTCATGAACACCGTGTTACAAAACCACCACTCCTTTTCGTCTGCATATCTGGATGATATAGTGGTTTTTAGCCCCAACTGGAAATCTCACCTTCGCCATCTCCAAACCATCTTACAGGCCCTAAGGGAAGCGGGTCTACGCATAAATGCAAAGAAATCCCGGGTGGGATACCAAAAGTAAAATACCTGGGATATGTGCTAGGACATGGGGTGATCGCCCCTCAGATAGAGAAGGTCAGAGCGATCTCAGACGCTCCCTTTCCAGCCTCCAAGCGAGACCTAAGAGCCTTTCTCGGCCTGATTGGCTATTATAGACGGTTTATACCCCGCTTTTCCGAGGTGGCCGCCCCACTGACAGACATCCTCCAGAAGCAGGTGAAACCACAGGTCCTGTCACGTCCCACGGAACCCATGATAAAGGCATTCCAAACCCTAAAACAAGCCCTAACTACGAGTCCCGTCCTGATCTCACCTGACTACTCCCGACCCTTTCTCCTACATACGGACGCCTCACAACAAGGCATAGGCGCGGTCCTCTCACAGCTGACTCAGGAGGGGATAGAACACCCTGTAGTATACATAAGCAGGAAGCTATTCCTGAGGGAGGTGAGATATCCCACCATTGAGCGCGAGTGCCTGGCAGTAAAATGGGCCATAGAGAAGTTACGTTATTACCTGGAGGGACACCAGTTCACTCTGTACACTGACCATGCACCTCTCCAATGGATGAGCCGCAATATCGCCAACAACCCCAGGGTTCTCCGTTGGTTTCTCTCCCTCCAACCCTATTCATTCACCGTGCGACATCGAAAGGGGGTCGACAACGGCAATGCGGACTATCTGTCCAGAGTGTTCCCTCTCCCCAATCGGGAGAATCCAGGGGTGGAGGAGTGTCACGGGGTGGGTGTGTGTCGGGACGGCCCGGATCGGCTGAAAGACTGGTGGGAGGCGCTGGACGTCACTGCACCTTTTATTTTATCGCCACAGGAGGACTGGGTTGAGTCATCCACGTCCGACACCGCTGAACGGAGATACGGTCCCTTTAACTGGGATCCGACATGGGACGCTCCCGCCCCGTTTGATGACGACATCGCCCTCCGTCCAACAAGAGAGGGCTGGAACAGGAAGACAGTGTGCGCCGACACCGGAGGTGAGAAAGGAGGAAGCGGAGTTGCGGAGAGACGAGACGGAGACAGCGAGCGACGGATCCCGAAAGAAAAGGCAGACCCAGGAGGAGAGGAGGAAGACCCCGAGGGAATCCCAGAGCCAGGAGGCCAACGGACTTACGCTTCGCCCAGCCACGCTCCAGGAGGAGCGTGGCTAAAACAGGTACGGGATCGTTTCACGGGCTGGGTGGGAAAGCGGGGTACGCCAGAGGCTTAGAGGCGCGAGCGCAGTATCGCGCCTTGAAGATAGCCGATCCCCATCCACCGCACCTACACTCCCCTCAATTGAGCGTGTGTCACTGTATTTTGCTGGTTGTGGGCTGGTGTTACCTCACTCCCTCTCCCTGACAACGCACCGCACCCAGTTCACCCTGACCCCGTGTTGTCCTCTTCCTTCCTTTGGGGCATCCGGAGATTCCGACGGTGGCCACCCGGGACAGAACACGAGGAGGAGAAGGAGGCGATAGACGCCCGGAACAAGACAGGAAGAAGACGACAGCACACACCCCGGGAACTAAGGACAAGTCGCACGCTAGAACCCCCTGTACACTGGACACTCTTAGGAGACCTACCTTTACAAGAATAAAACCTGCACTATCACGACCAGGCCTCCCGCAACTTATTTCCGATAGTTCACACACGTCATAAACGTTTCATATATGCAGGCATATATGCTGCCTATAATGAAAACGGGAAGCTTTCCCAACAAGAGGCCGCAGAGAGAATACGGGAAATAGACCGTATAAACTTAGAAAAAGCTTTAGCTGTGGTAGATAATGGGTTAACAACTTTGACCTCCAGGATATATTCATTGGGCAACATTGTATCTTCTGCTATCGACATACTGGAACAGGATTAGCCATATTACAACACAGCCAATCTCAGTTACGTTCTATTATGTTATTAAGCTGGACGCTGCAATCTTTGCGTGCAGGCTTTGTGCCTTGGCGTTTTATAAACAGTACGTCTCTGTTTTCTGAATACAATCTAACAGATACACAGATAGAAATGGCACAAAGGGGAGCTAAATATACAATGCTGCGTATTGAAAAACTGGACAACCTACCATTCACAGTGGCGGAATCACCATCAACAGAATGGCTAATCCACGGCCATATCACTCTCCCGGTCACTACCTTTCAGTTTCAGTATTGCCTTGAGCAAAGGCAGGCAGGCAGATATGAAAAATTGGGTAAAGAATACATTAAGGAATCCTGGGAATTACCATATAGATTTCGATGCCGGAGTGGGGATCGTGAAGTGTTTCTGAGTGGTACAAACTGCAAGAACGCTTTAAGCTCTCTCATGTGTCAGGACATTATTTTACACGGAGCTTGTAATGGTTCGGTGGTGAATCTGTCTTGCCACATGAAAGGAACTCCAGCTCAGGTGGTCACACCAGTTGCTGTGACATGCTTCCGGGACATGCTGTGACATGCTTCCGGGCATCGCCTATCTGGTCACCGTGAATGCCAGGGTTACTTGCTGTATGCAAGTATTGTTTCCCCCAACAAGTACAGTCAGGGAGGCGCCTTTGTGGCCTTCGTTAGAGATATCTTTTATAAAATTTGACACTTTGAGCAGAATGAAAGCCATGCTTTTACAGCAAACTGTACCCTTAACCTCCGCTCGAGTGACATTTGATCTTCAAGTTGCAAGGACCTCGACCGAGATACAGGCACTTATTCGTACAAACTGCCCCTTTCATTTCATAGAAATGGTGGGTCGTATCTTTAACATGTCTGATACGAGTGGTATTGTATAACCCTGGGCAAAGCACTACGCTACGCTTGCGTAGTTTGCGAAGTTTGCGCTACTTCGCACTACGCGAATTGCACGTAGCACAGTGCAAACACGCGTAGCGTAGTGCAGCGGTCATTTTTTGCTTGCTCGCGGCCCTCAACGTCAAGTTGGTGACCGCGAGCAAGCAAAATGACATCCCGGCGATACTTTTTCCTCGTTCGCGATCATCGACATCAAGTTGCCGATCGCGAGCGTGGAAAATAAACCTCCCGGCGAGATTCTCAACGCGGGGAGGTCAGGTTTCTCATTGCGAGTGGTCGTGTATGCTCGCGACCGCTCGCGATGAGAAACTACCAGTCCGCGTTGAGAAAGCTGCCGCTCGAGTAAAAATCTACTCGAGCGGCAGTAAAAGACAGCTCGCACTGTGCAAGATACCGTTTTCAATGATTGCACAGTGCGGACAAGCATCCAGCACTGTGCAATCATCGCGAACAGCGCACTACGCAGTTCGCATAGTGCTACGCGTAGCTCGCGTAGTGCGAAGTGCACTTCGAGTAGCTTCGCGTAGCGCTACTTCGCGGACTACGCCCAGGGTACACCTATTTAAGACCATAGGCTCAGGTTTTCTAAGCACCTTCCAAACAGTCCTCGGAGTTATCCCAAATTTTATACACTCCGTATTTGGAAGCATCTTTGGAGGTTTACCTCTGATACTGCTTTTAATAGCTGGAATCCTGATCGTCATTTTCCTGATACGCAATGGACGGCCCAATCACGAACGAAATGGCGAAAGCTCTTATGGAACGTAGATACCGTGAGCACATGGTACAACATCTGGGCGCGCCTCGCCTACGAGAACTGAGTGCTTCTTGGTTCTTATCGTTTAGACCAGTCTGGATGGACTGCATCTTACCTGTTCTTCGATGCCTGTTTTGCTGTGAAGAAAGCGTGTTGGACATTTGTCTGACACTCTAGTCGGAGACGCCTGCGGACTTGAACACGAGGCTGGAACCGCTGAGGTCCCACGCTCGGCTGTGCCCCCAGCGAATTCCTATCCTGACGAATGCATTCCTTGAAAACCCGCAGGTGCCTTTTGCTACAACTGGGGTGAGCATCAGCTCAGCCACCACTAGCGCTGACACCAGCACAAGCGCTACAACTAGCACTACGGGCACTGAGGTATCGACTACAGCAGTGGCCGCTGGTGACATTTGAAAGTGGTGGGGCGTAAAACAATTGTCGTGCTTCACTGCGGCGAGCGAGCGTAGCGAACGAGCCTGAACCACCTACGGGGGGTTCGGGGAGGTTCTCCCCCCGAGAAAATTTTGAAAAAAGAGTGGGCAAATGGTGCATTTTCAAGCAAACCAGAAGGTGTGAAGATCAGCTCAGTCAATACTACTGTTTAGAGTTGTGGGAGTTAAGAAACCTTATAGAAGTTTGACACATAATGAGAATGCTCTGGGAATATGGAACTAAAATGAACAACAATTTACTGGTACCGCAGTAGCACAACTATTCTTAATCATACTGGATAGAACCACAAGCTAACATGTACAATACCATGATTGACAGGGTGATGAATTTACTTGGACACTAGCGCTTAGGGAATGTAGCAATTCCAATTCCTCACTCCAAGGCTCTCAAACATATCTGCATTTCCTTCAGACACCTCTTATGCAAGTCAACAAATTAGTCGAGAACTGCGAAAACTATTCACACATCAACAATATGTTTTTGTGCAGTGCTTTGAGGCGCTGACCATACATGCAGACAGAGCTTCTCAGCGTTAGACACAGGTTGAGCGCACCATGCGTGGCGAAACACAGATGTGTCCCACACACACCACTGTAAAACACTGCCATTACAAGATGGAAGCCATGACCGGTGCATCACTATTAAGCTAACTAGTGGTGTAAACATGCTCAGTGCAACAGTGTTCCACTGTGGTACCAACAGACTCAAGTTATGATGCTGGCTGCACCACTGCCCTGTGCTTCAGTTAACCATTTTCCAAACTCGTGCCACCTAGAAGCAGGCCTAACCACACTATTAGGCGCTATATAAACAACTGCCTCCTGCCTACAATCAACAGCAAAAGCTGGATAATGCAGCTGCACTGGCATGTTTGGGGGGAGGGAGTATACTGAAGTGGTAGATTGAAGCCAAGCCATAAAAGTCAATCAGTGACAGCAAGGCATCCCTCCCCCAACACTCCACTCTTTCATGTCCACCACAATCATGCTACGTGTGCACAATAAATCTCACATCTGGAGGAAGTGAGGGGTTACAGTCCCAAGAGGCTCTGCAGATTCAACAGCGAGGAACATTAGGAAGCCTCCACAACCAGGGTTACAGGTTAAGATACCTATGACACAGGGCTCAGGGTTAGCTGCCATGAACTTCTCATCATGCTTCATCCTGTACATGGGGACGGTCCCGCCCATGTTAAGAGAGCATCCGGGTTGCTTGGACGCCTGACTCCATCAGGGACGAATACTCTGCATGCTAGCAACATATGCATATTAAAGTGGAACACAACTCAGGGGAATTAAAACATAAGTCGCCAGACTAGTAAAACATGCCATTTTAATCAGGAAGCAAGAGCAGAGCTATAACATAATTTAACCCAGAAACATTTCTTTCACGCAGTTAAACTGCCCAATGCACACTAACTCTAACCCAGTCCAACACTGGAGCATGAACAAATATATAAAACACATAGTGTCACAATATTTTCCCCGACTCTTGCCAGGTTTACTTTTCTATGCCCACCTTTAAATACACGTTGAAGTATTCATACAAAACAAACAAGCTTCACTCGGCCCCTTTCACACAATCAAACGTCATTACCAGGGCTGGTGGGTCTGCAGCTGTTTATGTGTGCTGTAGTTGCCTGTAAAGCAAATGCTAATACATAGGGAGGTATGGAGCTCAAGTTAAAAGATCAATTTTTTAGTATAAACATATAAGACTCGCAAGTAGGACGGGTGAGCAACTGGCAGAGGCAATTTACAAGTATTCAATCTGAAAATGCAGTAAACCCTTCCAGGGGCTCACTGCCTCTTCAGTTTACAAAGTGCCTGGTTTGCTTACACACTGCCCCGTCTGTTCCATCTCACACCACCTCCTCAGCTTCCTGTCCCCTCTGCTCTTATACCCCCCTCCCCCTCTTCCCACTCCCCTCCCATCGAACTACCCTCCTGCGCTACCCCCCTTTGTGGCTCCCTGCCCAAGATATCTAGTACAAAATAGCGCCCTTTTTTGAAGAGTCAAGGACTACAGGGCTTTTTTCAAGAGCTCAATGGAATCAATCGGACCCTTCCGCAGCAATGGTAAAGCCCCTAATCTGAGTCCCAGTGCCCCACAGACGCTGGTGCCCATTAAAGTCACTGGGGCAGTAAGGCTGTTGGCTTTGACAAGTCAATATTGCTCCAACAGGCGAGCCTCATACCCAATACTGAGATTTGATCTGTCAGACAAAAAATGTGCGAAGTGGGGGGGAAAGTTCTCAAGTATTCCACTTCTACATATCAACGAGAGAGGTTTTCATTAAACAGAATCTGCTAATTCTTCCAATAATATTTAGGTCTCGGGAATGTCTTCAGAAACTTATGGGTTTTTTAACATTGTCACCTAAAGTTTCTGAAGTTGCTAGGTTCATCGCGTGGACAATGAAGTACAGGAATGCATGCTGCACCCACCTTTAATGATAATCTGTGCGGAGGTCCCTGGTGAAGTGAGAGGGTCCCATTTCTTTATGGTGTGCAGGGGTGAACCGCTCATCCTGAGCCCGTTCTCCATCTCCCGGCAGTGATTCTGTGTCGCTACGGTCGTCATCATCATCGGCGTAGAAATCGGACCAATCACTGTCTGCATGGCTTCACATAAGACACAGTGATTGGTCATCATACCACCACAGTGTGCCACCCTCGCGCGGCACCCAATGCCTCAGGACTGCGCCGGAGAGGCCTGGCAAACGCGTGCCTCTCAGCCAATCCAGACGCTGCTCCAGCAGCACCAGGATTGGCTTGAGCAGGGATACTCCCTGCTCATTAGGAGACCGGGGGCTGCGGCATGAAGCAACCCTCGCTCTCCTAATGTGCAGGCTAGTGCGCATGTTCGGGCTGGTCGGAAAAATTATCAGCCCAAAAAGAACATGCGCACTCTTGCTGCTGCGCTTAGCGCTAGAACTTGTCAGTCAAACCCTGCTGCCCCACCCCCTTCAGAGCATCCTGACTGCCTTGGGCGTGGCCCGGTGACCAGCCGGCCCGTAAATAGAGTAAGTTAGGTTTGCTGTAACAGCGCGGCGCCCGATGCGACTCTGATGAATGTGGCGGCCATGTGGCCTCAAAAATATTAGTGGGGCAATGTCCAAGCGCCCTAATGGACGCACCGCCACTGGACTACAGCACCGACTGCCGATATGCCAACTATGGGCAGTACTGAATATCATCTGTGCTCCATCGACGTACTGTGTGAAATATTACAATTCCCGTCCCCTACAAGAGTGACTGTGATGTTGCGTCTCCCAGCCAGGACACTTAATCTTCAATTGGCTCATCCTGTGCTGGGAAAGAATTCGGAGTTTCCTTTTTCATTTCGACTCTGATTAAATTTGGAACATTTCCTACTAAATTGACCCTATCGCTAGAGAAAGCATGGCCTTCTAAAACGTTTGTAAGAGTTGTTTTAAATTCTATAAATGAACTCACCTAGACCTTTAGCTTGAGTACAAATTCAAAAACTGACTCTACACATTTTTCCCCTCTTAGAAATGTTTTTAATATGCTTTTAAATTTTTTTAAATGTTTTTATGTGGCTCACTGACAATTATATGCGCCACCACCTAGTATGAATTAGTAGTTTGGTGTCATTGTTTATTATTGTTGACTATTAAGAGGAGTGGGTGTTATGTTTCATATAGATGCCCTAATATAGGCATGGATTGAGATGCCCTAATATAGGCATAAGCTTTCACCTACATTAGTTCCCTATTCTCCACAATAACGGGCGCTGAGGACTGAACCTTATCTAGACTGTGGTTTGGGTACAGAAGGAGGGTTTTTCCCGAACAATGGCCTCCTATACCATCTTCGATGTGCTCATCCAGTATGATTAAATATTCATAAGAGATCTAGGAAACCAGGCAGGGGCTAGGATCCACCTGCATAAACATCTACGTAACCGGTTCATCCCATACGTCATCTTCATACCCAAAAATGGCTTACACAAGACACAAGGGACAAAGGGACTCTATACCTTTTCTGTATAAATACAGCACCTCTTGCTATCAGTAGTTAGAGGGAACCGAGACTTCCAGGCCGACACACTGACCAGAGACGCTGAGGCTCCTGCATGCAGTCGCTCCAGCTGACAGTGGTCTAATCATCCCTTGCGGGGTGTCCAACTCGAGACCAGGACGAGGTCCCACACTCTCATTATTCAGGTAATGGGGTCTGACTAAATCCTAGCAGGATTCTTGGCTTCTTTCGCACCTACTCACATGCTAGGTACACTTAGGTACATCTAGACAGGCATCGTAGGAGTATGCGCTTCATTTTATAAATGCATTTTATATTCATGTATATGTTCATAACTATTGCAAAATGGTAGAACTGTACTATCCCTTTTTATTCACTGTACTGCTGATCATATATCTCTGGTACTGTTTAACAGTTGTCGCAGCACATATATTTTATACTAGAAGAACAACTGTGCAATAAATTCTTATTGTAAACACGCTCGACTGTTTCTTCTGTGTAACTCTCTGAGACCAAATGAGCAAGCACGAGCGACTGAGCGAAAAGTAGTACATTGTTTCCACGAGTCTGAGGAATCAGGGTTGTCGTGTTCTGAGGTTGCCAAAAACGAATCTCTCTGATAAAAAGGAGATTCTAGTGGCACTGTGAGCTAGCTAATGCAAACAGGCTAACATACGCGGTGGGGGTGCTCAGAATCAGTCTACCACCAGGCCCACAGTGTATGTTATCCAAAAGCGCAGGTCCTGCAGGGGTACTATAGGAACTACACTACACTAGTTTCATAATAAAGAGATGATGCGGGCATAATACCAATCATTGATACATTTGAGATGATGTACCTTAATACGAGATACGTTCAGAGCTGAATGAAACAACACATTGCTTCGCCGGAGATCAGCAACTGTAACTTCCGCGCTAAGCTGAGAACTCCACTTACTAGCAGCTCTCTGCTGAAACAGGTCATCGGCATGGTTATGAGATTCCAAATAGATTGACTTGTAGACCAGCCTGATATTTTTCTCTCTTTTTTAAAAAAAACCTTTATTTTTCAATTTTATATAACAATTCAGAGAAGACAATCAGCAAGCAGTGATGTATATGGTAGAAAACGAGGTGCACATAGATCAATTACAGTTTTACAATTTACATTGCCTGGTATACTGGGCACATCTTGCTTCAGGGAAAAACAGCCAGCCTCACACTGCAGAACTGAACCCCACCTCCCCTTCAGCTTTTATGGTATGGGCCTCTTACCAATGTGTTGTATGATGGAACAATGCAGGGAAACACTCTGCATGCCTATACCACGCATTTTTTACCCCACTTTATTTTACATCGCATATTCTTTTACAGTGTATGCCTTTACCATGCATTGTTTATATATATTTATATATATAAACAATGTATTTGTGGTGGGAGACCCCCTCACCCCTGAACTTACCTTAAATGCGTGGTAAAGGCATACGTTGTAAAAGCATATGCGTTCTAAAAACATGCATGGTAAAAACCTCCTTGTAAAGGCTGTTTCCCCTACCAATGTGTTCCCCCTGCTGTCGTCGGCACTGTCGCTGTCCTTTGAAGTGCCATCTGATGCTGGATCTAGGATTGCGTCACACAATTCTCTCCAGTCCGAAAGATCATCGGTCAACTTGTCGTCTCGTCTACTAAGTTTCATATGAGTTTCCTCCGCTAGAGTCTTGGGTGCCCGTTGTCCCATCCAGGTGATGACAACCCTAAATCTGGCCAACACCAACACCAGCTATAAAAATTTATATTGCATTTTCCTACCTTTTGGTTGTTTGACATTGCCTAAGAGGCAGCACTGGGGAGAAAGGGCTATATGCAGTCGTGTGGTCCTGGTTATGTCAGTAACCACCTGTCGCCAGAAGTCTTGTACCAGACTGCAATGCCAGGCTAAGTGCATGAAGTTGGCGTCACTGGCTCCATAGCGGGGGCACCTGTCTGTGCGGGTCGAGGTCTTGTGGTACATGTCCTTAGGAGTGAGGTAAGTCCTGTAAAGGAAGTTGTAGTGTATCAGTGTGTTAGTTCACTCACCCGCTCCCAGTCCCCGTTAGCCAGTGGGGTGTCGAGGTCTAAATCCCATGTTATGCATGCCCGAGGTGGTTGCCCAGCTGCATCCGCACGCATAGCTCTGTATAGCACTGTGATTAGGTGGCATCCTGAGCTGCAGATCAATAAGACCCCAAGTGTTTGTGAGGGTGTGGGGGCCGCAGGGTAAGAAGGCCAAGTGATCCTGGCTATTTCGGCCAGGCCAGCATGGTGCAAAAAGTGACCAGGGCCAAGTGTGAATTCTTGGTGTGCTTCCTCAAAGGAGATGAATGTCTCCCCGGGGTGTAAGTTCCTCAACAGGGTGCACCCTCCCTCCTGCCAAGCCTGGAAGGACATATTGCCCATTAACTGCCTGATTGGTTTCAGAGTCCATACTCCCAAGTTCCCTGTGAAATGGGGCCCACTTCAGGATGGTCTGAGCAAATTGTTGCCAGTAGAGAGCTGTTTGTCACACTATGTATGAGAGTTCCATAGAAGTCCCTGCGCCCTCCATCAGTAGCTCTGGCAAGCGATCTGCAACGACTCTCCCTATGAATAACCATTTCTCCCAGTTCTCACCCGGATCTAGCCATCTGGCTGCATATTGAAGGTGTGTGGCATAGTAATATAGGTCTAGTCGCGGGATTTCCAGACCCCATCTTCAAATCTTTTGGTCAATGTCTCAGGGCCACCCTGATGCGCCGACCCGCCCATAGGAGTGAAACAAGAATGGAGTCAAGCTGCTTAAAAATCATGGTTGGGAGAGGACATAGCGAGTTCTGCAGCACATACAGACACTGTGGGAGCTGCACCATTTTGGCAATAGCCATCCGGCCCATAAGGGAGAGGGGCAATGTATTCCAGAAAGTCAATGATGTCCTCAAAGCCTCTAAGACCCTGTCCATGTTTATGCAAAGTTGCAGGGGTCTGGTGTATGCCACTTTGATCCCTAAGTATCTACTCTGCACCAATTCCCAATGTAGGCCCAGGACCGGCAGTCGATCCACTGGTGTGGCTACAAGAGAGGCAAGAGGGAATATCAAGGACTTATTGCGATTCAAATGAAGATCTGAGATGTTTCCAAAGTCATTGAGAAGCTACAATACCTGTGGCAAGGCGACCCTGGGCGAGGAGAGATAGAACAGGGCATCATCAGCATCTAGCGATACGACATGCCGCACCTCACCAATTTGTATGCCCCAGTCCTGGAGTTCTCCACGTGCCCATATGACCAATGGCTCTATCGCCAGCGCAAATAGGAGCGGGGACAGTGGGCATCGCTGGCGTGTTCCCTGACCAAGTGTCCATGCCTCCGAGCGACAATGCCCCACCTGCACCCTTGCGGTCGGCTCTGTATAGAGCAGCCAGACCCATCTGCAGAATCTAGGGCCGAAACCCATGACCTGCAGTACCTGGATCAAATAACTCCAGTCTACGGTGTCAAAAGCTTTTTCCAGGTTGATCACCACAAGCGCTAGCTCCTCATTACGGCGTTCGGTCTCATGTAGGACATGTGTCAGACGCCTAAAGTTCATACCGGTATTTCTTCCCGGGATGAAACCACACTGGTCTTCATGGACCAGGTGTGACATATGAGGTAACAAGCGAGTGGCCAGGGACTAGCTAAGTACATTTACGTCGGTGTTTGTCATTGTGAGGGGCCTATATGCTGTTGGATCAGTAGCATCACTTCCTGGTTTAAGAAGCATACAGATCTCGCATAGTCGGTGGCAAAACACCCTTTTCTGAAGCCTCTATGAATACTTTTAGGAGGCCTTGTGTTAGCGTAGCCAATAATACTTGGTAAAATTCAGGCTGGAAACCATCACTACCTGGCGTCTTGGCTTATGGGAGCATACTGGGCGCTGTTCTAAGCTCTTATAGCCCTAACCATTCATCCATCTCCTCTGATGCCACCGGCCTTAGTTTGGGGATGTCTAGCCCCTCCAAGAAAGGGGAGTAGATATTTGTGCTAACATTAAGGGCCGCCGTGTACACGTGTTGTAGGTGTGCGTGGAACACATCTACAATGCCCACCCGGAAGTAACTCTGGCGCCATTTGCGGTGACTAGACTCGGCACAACTGGGGAGGCAGTGCTCCCTGCATAAGATCCAGGCTAGTAGGCGGCCAGATTTGTTGCCTTCGCGGTGTAGCCGCTGCCGGTATTGTTTCAGAGTGTAATTGTCTAGGCTGTCCCAAAATATCTGTGATACATCCACATATGTTGTGCTCTTCCCTTAGTGAGGCTGAGCTAGGTGTGTGCGCAGTCTGAGCATGTGAAAGGGACTGCTCCTTTTTGCCCAGCTCGGGCTGTAGCTGTCTACGGACCCCACAAGTCAACCCCATAAAGGCACCTCTCAGCACCGCCTTAAGTGCCTCCCATTCCGTGTATCTACTCCCAAAGTTGCCCCAGTTTGACTCAAAATAATCCGACAGGGAGAGTGACACTGCCTCGCATCCTGTAGGGCCCTCCAGTATGTCTGCAGGCATCCGGCAAGATCGGGATCCCAGCGCTGAATCCCCCAGCGCAACAGTACAACAAACCGGTGAGTGGTCAGACAGGAAGCGTGCCACATGCATTATATGAATGTCGTCTAGCCTAGGGAACTGCGCTTCCAGTACCCTGTCCAATCTGCTGTAGGTATTGTGCGTGGCAGAATGACAAGTGTATAAGCTACGATCTGGGTGTTTCAGGCACCATACGCCCACCAACCCTATGTTGGACATGTCATTCCGGAGTGCGGCCATCATGTGTGGTACTGTGCCTGGTCCAGCCGGGGCCCTGTCCAAATAAGGGTCCAAAATACAGTTAAAGTCACCCAGCCACAGCAATGGCAAATCAACCTCCTGCATGATCAGGTCCTGTAGGCATGCAATGTCAATTTTGTGGTGCTTAAGGAAGGTGAGTACCCGGTACCTTTTAACATATGTACCCAGCCCCAGGACATTCCATGTTAGGACTTTATAGGCTCCCCCCATTCCTGGTTTGAATGTGTGGCATGCACTATCCCCTCCCTTTGTACACCACCCTTCTGCTGCTGAGAAACTAAGGGGTATATTCACAAGAACGTGTGATAACTACCGCAAGAGTAGCGTAACGCAACTTTCAATATCGCAGCCTAGCTCGGGAAAATAACCCCGTGTCAACGTGGAATTTACAACAAGGCGGTAGCATGCGATAGTCACCAGATAAAGCATCAAATGTCATCGTGAAAATCAACGCCACGCCGAAAAAATGCGAAACGCGAACGCAAAAAGAGATGCGATGAGGCCAATCGCGGTACAGAAATCAGCGAACACCAGCCACAGGCCTGCAAATCCCGGTCCGGCGGGAAAAAGCATCCTAAAAAAGAAAGAAAAAAAAAAGCCCAAAAACAATTCAAACTGCGTAGCAACATGGATGCACCCGGACCGAGTGCAGAGGACAAGCCGAACACCACAAGCCCCACGGAGGACCAGCCAGGAACCCCGCGTTCGGGGAAGGGCAAGGACAAGAGGAAGAGGAAGACGGGGTTAAGTCCGTAGGAAGACCGGATCATCGTCACGGAGGTGACCGAACACCATCAACAACTGTTCGGCACCTCCACTGCGGCACTGGCAACCCAAACCAAAATATGGCAGGCCATCTTTACCAACGTCAATGCAGTCGGAGTGTCGAGGAGGTCACTGGAGGAGGTCAAGAGGCGCTGGCATGATCTGAAAAGCCAGACCAAACATAAGCTCGCCGCCAACAGGGAGGCAACAACGGCGACTGGAGGTGGGAGTCCTGCCACACAGGAGGAGCTGGATGAGCTGGAGCAAATGGTGGCCACAGTCAGCAGTGAGGAGACGGTGGCAGGATTGGGGGGCCTGGACACAGCATGATACGACCTGACCCAACAACAACAGGGTGAGTAACGACTAGGGACGGGGGGGACGGAGGAGATGGGCACAATGGCACACATGCACAATTACGTGTAGCACACAGCACACCCACAATGACCGTGGAACATGTCCCTGATTGCCTTGGCACACTGCAGCACACATAGAAATGCCAAGTAGGCCCCCATCCACAATGTGCACAGAGGGGCCCCCCCCTATCACCAATATCACAACCGACCCATGCACATGTGCTGAATCCAGCAAAGCAGCGGCTCTGTGACCCACACTGACTATGCAAGTAACACTGCATGTCCGACAGCATGGCAGCACACAAAAAAAAATGACATGGCCCACGAATTGACATGGAGGTAGCCCAGTGCGGATCACATCCATAAAGGAGCAGGTCACACTCCGACATGTCCACGTGCACCCACAACCCATGCCGTACAATACACGCAGCAGACGAACAATGCACCAGGCCACAAAATCTGTCCGAGAGCACATATGACCCAAGTCAAAAGCAAATCAGGCCCCGAAAAGCACACAATTCAAAGGCACCCCGCCTCAAAGGGAGAAGGCTACACGAAATCAGAGCTGCAGGGGCAACTCCCCACAATGCAGCACACACACATAGCAATCACAGAACATCAGCAATGACGGCAATGTGGTACAAAGTGCAACACCAGCACCACAGGACAGAGCTCACAACAGGTTCCGCTCGTGCGTAGTAACTGTCCACTCACATCTGGCATTGCCTGACACTGTGTGATGATAATGTACGGGTACTACCACACATCCGTCATGTAGTCGAAAAACACACTGACTGCCATCAAATAGCCAGCTCCCCCAAAACAGTCACAATGTACATTGGCATGCAGTCTGAATGTAAACATCTGCAAATCATCAACATACATGTGAAACTCTGTTAACCTGCATCTCCCCTTTACATTGCAGAGGGACAAACAACACCTCCTGCAGAGCACACCACACTTCCCATCATTGATGATGAAGAGGACAACCTGCACATATGTCAAGACACCCTCCAACGGATAATGGACAGCCTCTGCATCCCACCCCCAGGAGCAGGGCAGGCCAGCTGCCTCGAGGTGACCCCACCACCTGCACAGACCACACAGCAGGAAACGCACAGCACCACGGCTGTCTCCCAGGACCCCCCGACCAATACATAGAATTCCAACGGCGTGTGTTGGGTTGCCAGGTGGAGTTGGCTGATCAGCTGTGGGTGGGTTTCGAGCTCGTGGCAGCCAAACTCGATGCCATACGTGGGTGTCTGAGTCCCATCAGGGACCACGTACAGTCCCTATCGGACACCCCCTGTACGCACCATGCTCCGCCACAGACCTTGGCTGACCTCGCTGGTGCCATGAATCGAATACAAGAACTGTCTGGTCAGACAGGCACCAGCCATGACAGCACAGAGTTGGCACAGATGCGGAGGTCAATGGAGACCATGGAGCAGATGCAGGCTGGAAGTATGTCTGCCACGGCTGGACACCAGCGAGTAGTAGCTGGGAACTTCAATGCCCTGCAGTACTTCATCTTGCCATTGCTGCCACTGAGCCGTTCCCAGATGACTGCAGCGGGAACATCGACACACACAGCTCCGACCCCTGATGTGTCCGTGGCACACTGTGATGCTGCCCCATCACCTACGCAGTCTGATGTGTCAGTGGCACACAGCGATGCAGCCATCACCCCGCCACACACTCCGGACACAGAACCCGTATCAGGGGAGTGAGAAGGGGATGGGAACTACTGTATGAGGAAGGAGGCAGTAGCATCCATCACCGCCACATGGCCTGTCCCTGCCTGGTTATGACCTATGCATCATGCCCTGGGAAATACCTCCTACTGACCCCCGGAACACTATGCGACATTCACCCGGACCCCGACACTGACTGCCATTTCTTCACCGCTGGCCAATTACACAACAATCCAGCTGCGGACTGCACTCTCCCTCTTCCTAATCACTGTGCAATCCCCAAAGGACTCTGGTTGGCCCACCACTGGGCTTCCATGTGATGTGGGCTTGGATGGCCATGTACAGCTCCAGCTCCGTCAAGCACCTGAATGTGAATAAAACATTCTAAATCACACAGATGTGTCATCACTATGTTCACTCACGTATGGAAGTATGGCTGGATGTAGGGACAAGGATTGCACATGAAGGTACACCCTGGTAACTGACATCTATGCGCATGTCTATCCCTGAGACACATGGCCAATTGGATGACTGTGAAGGTGAGTACTAGCTGTGTCCCCATTGCACATCAACAACAATCTCACAACTCCCCAACGTAGGCACACATCCATGTGTTGAATAGGGCTGTGTGTAGGAGTGACCAAAACGGTAGCAGGCCAGGAGTGGTGTCCTACACCACGTGTGACAACAGAACTTCACGTCACATACCTACTTACACACATCTGTGTGGACACATTCTGTTGTGATATATGACATTGCTCCACATAGTCAGAGGTTGGACACCATACACACATTGCTGAAGTCATGTAAGTGCACATGTCGTTCAGCACATATCCAAAAACAATGTCTGGCTCACAGAGGTGGAGCTTGCCAAAGGGACACACCCACATTGCACATGCGTCAGTCAGTTCCTCCCTGTGTAGGGACGATGCTCATTGTGGCACACGAGTGGACAATCGAAACAACACAGTTAGACACCAGTGGAGTGGCATAGACTTTATTGGCATGTGCGTGTCAGTACGGACCAGGCAACGGCCACAGCAGGCAGGGACATGCTTAAGACACTTACATGCAGCATGGGTACATGTCGAGGTTCAGAAAATGTCGGGGCTAAAATGGACAACATTCATCACGGATGGCAACGCTCACAGCCCACTTTGCCTTGCTGGATGAGTCATGTGTTGTTTTGCATCTGCCCATTGTCCCGTGTGAGGGGGCACGACTCACTGCACATGGGATCTGCATAGTGCTCTGCCTCCAGAGTGTGCCGATTGTCTGCTGACAGTGATCAGGTGTGAGGGTCCGACAGGTTCACATGTCGTGCTACATTGCCATGTGTGTGTTCCACGCACATGCATCCAGAGCCCGGACGAAGGCAGACGTGTCCTCTGTTGTGGTGGGATATGTGAGCAATCCCCATGATGCAACAAGTTGTTGGGCCATGTGCTGTGCGTGGCAATCGGATGTGGCTGCAGGAACGTAGTTACTCGTCCATGAATGCCCGTGCAGCTTCATGTGCAATGTGTTCTAATAGTACGTCGTTGTCGTGTTCAAGGAACACCAGTGTGAGCCAATCCATTAGGTGGTCCGGGCAGGTGTGCTCAGCCCACGCCGTCTCACCGATCCGCAACACAGCCCAATAGGGGAGCGCATCGATGTGGTCACTGCACACGAGAAATTGTGCAATCTCCCATGCACAACTACCAATACATACGCAGTATGTCAAGGCATCCCATGCACGGCTGTCTCGGTTACACTCCTGTTCATGATCCAACAGGGGTCGCAGACACAAGTCATAGTCCAATTCATTAACAGTTGTGTTGGATAGGCAGACATCCATGGGACACTCGAATGTGCATGTTCGGCAGTGGAACCAGTGCTGGACGCAGGTGACGTGGGCAATGCGGAAGCTGAGCCTGTAACTGATCCGCTATGGAGCATCATCCTTGGTTGTTTTTTGGTTAAATTCGAATTGTAATTTTGCATTTTATCGGTTGTATATGCATACATTGCCCCTGTAAATAATGTATCGACTACTGTATCAGATGGCACACAATTCCTCACTTTCGTGGTGTCCTTGCATGCTTTTTGCCAAATCTAACATGGCCGCCCAGTTAGGTAGATAATCCAGCAATACTAGCAACTGGTCACATGACCTCCTCTTGGTCACCTGATCGTAATATTACCAGCCGCCTTCATGGCCTTCGCTACCAATGCGCTGAGGATCTGCTCGCGCTCGCACTCCCGCGGGGACTGCTCCTGAAGCCTTGACTCGCTCGGTAAGTAATCCAATTGAGCTGGTTAATAGACTCTATCACCGCCCCTTTCAATTCCCCCTTCTAAGAACTATTTGTCCTTAATTTTTGTCCTAGGACATCCTAATCACGGAGAACGCGCACGCGGCTCCCTTGTAATTGTGGTACGCCCCTTATTAGGGTAAGCACAGCCTTGCTGGTTGCCGGTTTTACGTAGCACCATTTCCGTGGTAGCCCCATTAATGTAAGCCCTCTCTTCTAGGTGTGCTCCCTTAATTGTTGCGGTCCCCGCAGCCATCGCGGTTCACATAATCACCGTAGGTAAGGACCTTTGCACTTTCAATTACGCCCTACTGTAATCTGTGCTAACTAGTTCCTCCCTCCACAATTAGGCGCTGATTAAGCACGCCAGACGGTGTCTCCCACATCTGCCTAGGAATTCACAGGCACACCAGCTCGCAGTAAGCGTGCGCTCTATCTCCTCGCGCATCTGCATATACATTGTGTGGTTGTCCCACTTAGCAACCCTTGACAGTTCCCCAAATGGCCTCTCTCTTCATGAGACCACTGTATCTCACGCTACGTATCGGCGCGCACTAGGTTGGTTTTGAGACACGGCCTTCTTCGTAGTCACTTGATCCTCCTTCGCCAGAGCATGTCACATGCATTCTGGTTCACATCTTTTCTTGAACCTCTATCTGGTATTACTTAGAGACCAACTGGGTCACGGCCAACTCATGTATATCACTTGTAATAAATTGAACCAGACTATGTGTATCACTATCTCCCTCTGTATAATTTTTGTCTCCTTCTCCCCTTTTTCCCTTTTCTTCCTCACCTTCAATGTATGGTTTAAGTAATTGAGCTATTCTATACAGGCATGTCATTATAATGTCCTGAAGATGATCCCACTGATTTAAAAAGGGATCGAAACGTCGTCGACAACTGTACACCATATACATTGGCTATATTACAATGCTTAACTTGTAATGGTGTGCGCAACGTAATTTTTCTGCTGTACTTATATCCAATGTAACTACAGACACGTTTTTCTTGCCTGAACCCCCTTCTTCTATGTTGTTTGTAAATGTACGTTAGCAGGACGCAGGTTGTGTCCCGCTTGTAATTTTTTGTTTTAATTGCTTTATACAATCATTGTATATTAAAAACTGTCCGGCTGGACAGATAATATAGTACTGACTGGGTCTATATTTAACTCTAACTACATCTAATTGTCTAGAGACCATTGTCTTCTAAAACAGTTAACGTACCCAAGGTCCCTGACCAATAGCACATTGGGTTCCCTTGTTTTTTGTAACAATATGTAACTGATCCGCAGCACCTCCAGTGGCAGTGCGCCCAGTAAATGCAGCATACGTGCACGGTACTGTTCCACGTGACGGGGTTGTGCATGTGCCCAGTATGGCCTGCCATTGCGTTGGTGCGTCTCGTGAACCGGCACTCTTCTGAACTGAGGCAGTTGTGTGGAGGATATGCCACAGCTCTGAGCAATGATTCGAATGTGTGTGCAACGTTGTGGGTGATGGGTGGCTGTTTCTGTGGGTGTCCAGGGCATCCCATGTGGGGGTACCACAGGCAGGGGCTTCTGTGTGTGGGCTGTGGATAAGTCGGATGGTTCATTTGCGGAATGCGTGGTGTGGGAGTCGTCCCCATCTGCCATTGCATCTCTATCAGGGTGTTCCAGACGCGTTCTGGACCAAGGTCAGAGGTGCAGGTGTCCTCCCGCCTTCTGCATTGGGACAATGGTGCTTTCATCCCTGATGTTTGTCTGACTACTACTTGCGTTTTCGGGATGTGATGTGTCTTTGGCGCTGAGATTGGGACACGGCCTTGGGCTCATGGTGTACGGATGGCGATGCACACACACATGTTGGCATGTGGAGCCAGGTGCCCGAGCTGCCTTGCGCTGCTTGTGCTATCTCATTCCGTCTCTCTCCCTCGCTCTCTCCCTCTCTTTCCTTTGTTGGGCGCATGGCACACCTTCTTCTCTTGGATTTGGTCTTCCAGGCTGTGTGCTACGGATTGTCCAGTGAGGAGCCGCTAGGACTCATCCTAAGGGTTGTTTCTGCTTTTGTTTGTATGGTGTTTTGTGTTGGTGATTGCATTGCTGTATGACTGATTCTCCATTTTCTGGCCACGCATGTATGTTTATTTTCCTGCTTGTGCGACATCAGGCAAAATGTTTTTTTTGGGATTTGTGGTGTTGGTGTGCAGTTTCTTATTCCGGGGTTGGGGGTGGTCCCGGGGGGGGGTGTTGCGGGCCTGGGTGTGGTGTCGGTGGGTGTTGTGGCCCTCTTGGGTGTCCGTGCTGCATGTTCAGTTGCTCGTGGGCATCTGTTGTCCTTCATGTGTGGCTCTGGGCTGTGCTCCCTTTTGTGGTGCAGGCTGTGGTCAGACTTTACACCAGGTCAGGGCAGGTGTAGATTTCCTGGTGCTATCGCGGCTTATCGCCAGTTTTGTGTTTTTATCGCCGATGTGGCTGGTCGTTGTGAATGTTGAGGTGTGAAGTTGTCGCACCTTTTGGCATGGGAACGCCCACTCTGCATCTCATTAGCGATAGTTGCGCGGGTCCTCTGTGGCGATGTTTTTTGCGGCTGCTATCGCGGGTAAACTGGTGCTGTGGGTTGTTAACACCGGCTTGTGAATGGGGAGGTAAATTTATCACGACTTTGGCTGCGATAAAGTGCCGTTAATTCGGCGATAGCTCCTTGTGAATATGCCCCTAAAATGTTAAATAAACAACATGAACCAACCCCCCCTCACCCAGCCACGGACAAATATAGTACAAACATATGACTATTGATGTCCACCCATAGCGTGTGCCAGGACTCGCACCCCACCCCCGCTGAATGGACTGGCTAGAACTAAACTTCTGGGCAGCATCCCGGCCAGTCAGATAGAGTTACCAATCTTCTGCATATCACAATATGTGTGTCCTCTCTATCAACCAATAAGGTTGAGCATACGGGGCAGTGGGAAAGATAATGGACAGCGTACGTTCTCCCTACCCAAGGAGTTCCAGTCACACCTCACCCACTCAGAGCATGGGGATATAGACTAGTCACTGTGCTGACCTCCCTTGCATTCCTGACACTCAAATATGCAACACCCATACTGGCCCCCCTCTCCATCGTGCATCATCAGTCGCCCCCATTCGCCCCAGTCACCCCCATTCAGTCCAACCCTCAAGGGCAACCAGGGTATCAGGCACAATGTACGGTGCCAGGCTGGAGATGTCCGTATCAGTTCCATCCGATTGCGGCAGTGGGTTAGCATTCTATTCAGTGGTTGGCAGGTCTATGGTACATAACTGCATGGTGCCATCCTCGCTGATTGTGATTTTTTGGGGCCCCACAGGGTGAGAGTTAGGGCTGGTCTCCCTCATTTGGCGTTGACCTGAAGGTCTGCGGGTGTATGTCCCCCAAGTCCGAGAGGGGCTGGCACCCGATAGATAGTCTGAAGGTTCACCCCTAATCTCAAGCCATTCCCAGACATCCTCCGGCCGCTCAAAAAAGTGGACCTTCCCTTAATGAATCACTTTGAGTTTTACTGGGTACAGGAGCCCTCAACTTCTATTTGACACTGAGAAATGATTTACTTCACTTGCAGTGAATTTCTCTTAAGTGGGGTTTTCTTCATAATGTTATATTTCATATAGGTACCCCGATATAGGTCTAGGTAACATCATAACCCTTCACCTACATTCTCTCCTATACTACATACATAACGGATTTGAAGGACTGACTTTTTACCCAGTTACAATACTACACACAAGTACGTAGGGTTTTTCCCTGGACACTGGCCTCATAAATTATGCATGAGGATTCTTAGTTTCTTGGAAACACAGCAGGACCATCATCTCCTGCATAATAACTGTGTACAAAGTTCATTCCCGACGTCATCCTAAGTCCGACACTGGCACAGCAAGGTAGTGTTACGAGGCACCCACCTGAACTCCAGTTGTTCCTTCCGAGATGCTGCTGGTTCCCAAATCCCTCCTGAACCTACCGGGCCGACAAGGAAATTCACACTTGTCGTTCTGGTAGTTCCCAGGGGGAAGGGGGTATGGGAGTAAGAGAAAAAGAGACAAGAAAACTCGTCTATGTTGCTGGACGTCTCTATCTCTCTGGGTGATTCTCTGATTGGAGGGATGAAAGGGCGTTCTCTTTTCTGCAGAGAAATTGTGGCTGGCGCTGTGGTCTCTCTACAAGAGAAGATGTAACCTTGGGTTAACAGGAACTTCTATTATCTGGATACAATTATTCTACAAACATATTCTTATTCCACAAACATATCCTTTTCAAGGCTGCCTACCAGTTTTGTCTTGAATTAAACTCTGACTAGTGGATTTTGGCTCACGAGTTCTCTTTTAAACTCAATTGTCTAAAGGTAGACTTCAGCAAAATATCTGGAATGAAATAGTAAACAAAATACAAGGACTAAGTACCGTCTCATATACTAATTTTGTATATACTGTAACTGCAATTATATAACATGGTCATACCTGTTATTAACTTGAGAAGCGCCTCCCTGTGAAGAGAAAACTAAAACAAACACAAAACAAATACGAGCATAATTCTCAGTACAATGTCTCTTTTACAATATACATTAAAGGCTTAATTGTCCCTTTGAATAATAATTTGTGTATTAAAGTCACTAGAGTCTCTTGTACTGCTTTTCTTAGGAAATTCCTGCTCGAAATTATTCCGTAAATCAGTGTCGCTTACATATGGTAATTAAAGTCTTACCGCTTTTTCAAAACTCAAATTAGTTCGTTACCAAACTTGGCTTTCATTATGAAGTCCTAGGGTTGATTCTTCAATCCCTTTTCGGTGTCTTTTTCCTTTCGCAGGGAACCGTAAGGGAGCCGGATGGAAAGCTGGGGAGCCGGAATGCTGAAGGGACCTGGAGCCGGAAGACGCGCCGAGGGACTAAAGACTGAGGAGCACCGGAACAGAATTCCTCTCAGTAGCGCTTTGGAAAACGGGAGACGCGCTGGAGCAGGAGACGCGCTGGAGACAGGTGTGTTCTGCCAACTCTGAAGCGAAGCGTGAATGCAAGGGTGAGCGTTGGTTAAATAGCTTCACGCTCCGGTTCTACCTTTGCATAAACGGGTACACTGAAAGACGGTTTACACGTGCGCACGCTGCTCGGATGCGAACAGCACGTTTGGATCATTTTATGGGGATTTGCATAATATCCGCATGTGGAGCGCACCGGATAGGAATGAGCACATGGCATAACAACGTGGGTACAATTTGCATAATATCCGCATGTGGAGTGCACCGGATAGGAAAGAGCACATGGCATAACAATGTGGATACAAGCTTCTTGCCAATCTGATTGACAATGTTTAAACATACAGCAGTGCGATACCAAAGGGGATAATGGACGGAGCGTTAGAGCAAGTCAAACACTCACCCCCAGTCAACTGATCTGGGTTTAATCCATCATCATTCTTTAGCTCACTTCACCACCCCAGTTCAGACATGGCCATATGCAAATCAGTCTGACCCTGTGACTCATGGGAACAGTCCAGCCCGAACTGCCAAGCCAAGTCTTCCCTGGACCGGAAACAAGCATCCTGGGACCGGTTTCAGGTTCAAAACCCTCATCAGCCAGGCTAGCTTGAATCCAGTGGCAAAGTGAGCAAGGGACCCACGTCTCGGCATACCCTGCCAACTTAGGGCGAACAAAGCGATACCAAAGGGGATAATGGAAGGAGCGTTAAAGCAAATCAAACACTCACCCCAAGTCAATTGATCTGGGTTTAATCCATCATCATTCTTTAGCTCACTTCACCACCCCAGTTCAGACATGGCCATATGCAAATCAGTGTGACCCTGTGCCTCATGGGAACAGTCCAGCCCGAACTGCCAAGCCAAGTCTTCCCTGGACCGGAAACAAGCATCCTGGGACCGGTTTCGGGTTCAAAACCCTCATCAGCCAGGCTAGCTTGAATCCAGTGGCAAAGTGAGCAAGGGACCCACGTCTGGGCATACCCTGCCAACTTAGGGCGAACAAAGCGATACCAAAGGGGATAATGGACGGAGCGTTAGAGCAAATCAAACACTCACCCCCAGTCAAATGATCTGGGTTTAATCCATCATCATTCTTTAGCTCACTTCACCACCCCAGTTCAGAGATGACCATATGCAAATCAGTCTGACCCTGTGCCTCATGGGAACAGTCCAGCCCGAACTGCCAAGCCAAGTCTTCCCTGGACCGGAAACAAGCATCCTGGGACCGGTTTCGGGTTCAAAACCCTCATCAGCCAGGCTAGCTTGAATCCAGTGGCAAAGTGAGCAAGGGACCCACGTCTGGGCATACCCTGCCAACTTAGGGCGAACAAAGCGATACCAAAGGGGATAATGGACGGAGCGTTAGAGCAAATCAAACACTCACCCCCAGTCAACTGATCTGGGTTTAATCCATCATCATTCTTTAGCTCACTTCACCACCCCAGTTCAGACATGGCCATATGCAAATCAGTCTGACCCTGAGCCTCATGGGAACAGTCCAGCCCGAACTGCCAAGCCAAGTCTTCCCTGGACCGGAAACAAGCATCCTGGGACCGGTCTCGGGTTCAAAACCCTCATCAGCCAGGCTAGCTTGAATCCAGTGGCAAAGTGAGCAAGGGACCCACGTCTGGGCATACCCTGCCAACTTAGGGTGAACAAAGCGATACCAAAGGGGATAATGGACGGAGCGTTAGAGCAAATCAAACACTCACCCCCAGTCAACTGATCTGGGTTTAATCCATCATCATTCTTTAGCTCACTTCACCACCCCAGTTCAGACATGGCCATATGCAAATCAGTCTGACCCTGTGCCTCATGGGAACAGTCCAGCCCGAACTGCCAAGCCAAGTCTTCCCTGGACCGGAAACAAGCATCCTGAGACCGGTTTCGGGTTCAAAACCCTCATCAGCCAGGCTAGCTTGAATCCAGTGGCAAAGTGAGCAAGGGACCCACGTCTGGGCATACCCTGCCAACTTAGGGCGAACAAAGCGATACCAAAGGTGATAATGGACGGAGCGTTAGAGCAAATCAAACACTCACCCCCAGTCAACTGATCTGGGTTTAATCCATCATCATTCTTTAGCTCACTTCACCACCCCAGTTCAGACATGGCCATATGCAAATCAGTCCGACCCTGTGCCTCATGGGAACAGTCCAGCCCGAACTGCCAAGCCAAGTCTTCCCTGGACCGGAAACAAGCATCCTGGGACCGGTTTCGGGTTCAAAACCCTCATCAGCCAGGCTAGCTTGAATCCAGTGGCAAAGTGAGCAAGGGACCCACGTCTGGGCACAACCTGCCAACTTAGGGCGAACAAAGCGATACCAAACGGGATAATGGATGGAGCGTTAGAGCAAATCAAACACACACCCCCAGTCAACTGATCTGGGTTTAATCCATCATCATTCTTTAGCTCACTTCACCACCCCAGTTCAGACATGGCCATATGCAAATCAGTCTGACCCTGTGCATCATGGGAACAGTCCAGCCCGAACTGCCAAGCCAAGTCTTCCCTGGACCGGAAACAAGCATCCTGGGACCGGTTTCAGGTTCAAAACCCTCATCAGCCAGGCTAGCTTGAATCCAGTGGCAAAGTGAGCAAGGGACCCACGTCTGGGCATACCCTGCCAACTTAGGGCGAACAAAGCGATACCAAAGGGGATAATGGACGGAGCGTTAGAGCAAATCAAACACTCACCCCCAGTCAACTGATCTGGGTTTAGTCCATCATCATTCTTTAGCTCACTTCACCACCCCAGTTCAGACATGGCCATATGCAAATCAGTCTGACCCTGTGCCTCATGGGAACAGTCCAGCCCGAACTGCCAAGCCAAGTCTTCCCTGGACCGGAAACAAGCATTCTGGGACCGGTTTCGGGTTCAAAACCCTCATCAGCCAGGCTAGCTTGAATCCAGTGGCAAAGTGAGCAAGGGACCCACGTCTGGGCATACCCTGCCAACTTAGGGCGAACAAAGCGATACCAAAGGGGATAATGGACGGAGCGTTAGAGCAAATCAAACACTCACCCCCAGTCAACTGATCTGGGTTTAATTCATCATCATTCTTTAGCTCACTTCACCACCCCAGTTCAGACATGGCCATATGCAAATCAGTCTGACCCTGTGCCTCATGGGAACAGTCCAGCCCGAACTGCCAAGCCAAGTCTTCCCTGGACCGGAAACAAGCATCCTGGGACCGGTTTCGGGTTCAAAACCCTCATCAGCCAGGCTAGCTTGAATCCAGTGGCAAAGTGAGCAAGGGACCCACGTCTGGGCATACCCTGCCAACTTAGGGCGAACAAAGCGATACCAAAGGGGATAATGGACGGAGCGTTAGAGCAAATCAAACACCCACCCCCAGTCAACTGATCTGGGTTTAATCCATCATCATTCTTTAGCTCACTTCACCACCCCAGTTCAGACATGGCCATATGCAAATCAGTCTGACCCTGTGCCTCATGGGAACAGTCCAGCCCGAACTGCCAAGCCAAGTCTTCCCTGGACCGGAAACAAGCATCCTGGGACCGGTTTCGGGTTCAAAACCCTCATCAGCCAGGCTAGCTTGAATCCAGTGCCAAAGTGAGCAAAGGACCCACGTCTGGGCATACCCTGCCAACTGAGGGCGAACAAAGGGATACCAAAGGGGATAATGGACGGAGCGTTAGAGCAAATCAAACACTCACCCCCAGTCAACTGATCTGGGTTTAATCCATCATCATTCTTTAGCTCACTTCACCACCCCAGTTCAGACATGGCCATCTGCAAATCAGTCTGACCCTGTGCCTCATGGGAACAGTCCAGCCCGAACTGCCAAGCCAAATCTTCCCTGGACCGGAAACAAGCATCCTGGGACCGGTTTCGGGTTCAAAACCCTCATCAGCCAGGCTAGCTTGAATCCAGTGGCAAAGTGAGCAAGGGACCCACGTCTGGGCATACCCTGCCAACGTAGGGCGAACAAAGCGATACCAAAGGGGATAATGGACGGAGCGTTAGAGCAAATCAAACACTCACCCCCAGTCAACTGATCTGGGTTTAATCCATCATCATTCTTTAGCTCACTTCACCACCCCAGTTCAGACATGGCCATATGCAAATCAGTCTGACCCTGTGCCTCATGGGAACAGTCCACCCCGAACTGCCAAGCCAAGTCTTCCCTGGACCGGAAACAAGCATCCTGGGACCGGTTTCGGGTTCAAAACCCTCATCAGCCAGGCTAGCTTGAATCCAGTGGCAAAGTGAGCAAGGGACCCACGTCTGGGCATACCCTGCCAACTTAGGGCGAACAAAGCGATACCAAAGGGGATAATGGACGGAGCGTTAGAGCAAATCAAACACTCAACGCCAGTCAACTGATCTGGGTTTAATCCATCATCATTCTTTAGCTCACTTCACCACCCCAGTTCAGACATGGCCATATGCAAATCAGTCTGACCCTGTGCCTCATGGGAACAGTCCAGCCCGAACTGCCAAGCCAAGTCTTCCCTGGACCGGAAACAAGCATCCTGGGACCGGTTTCGGGTTCAAAACCCTCATCAGCCAGGCTAGCTTGAATCCAGTGGCAAAGTGAGCAAGGGACCCACGTCTGGGCATACCCTGCCAACTTAGGGCGAACAAAGCGATACCAAAGGGGATAATGGACGGAGCGTTAGAGCAAATCAAACACTCACCCCCAGTCAACTGATCTGGGTTTAATCCATCATCATTCTTTAGCTCACTTCACCACCCCAGTTCAGACATGGCCATATGCAAATCAGTCTGACCCTGTGCCTCATGGGAACAGTCCAGCCCGAACTGCCAAGCCAAGTCTTCCCTGGACCGGAAACAAGCATCCTGGGACCGGTTTCGGGTTCAAAACCCTCATCAGCCAGGCTAGCTTGAATCCAGTGGCAAAGTGAGCAAGGGACCCACGTCTGGGCATACCCTGCCAACTTAGGGCAAACAAAGCGATACCAAAGGGGATAATGGACGGAGCGTTAGAGCAAATCAAACACCCACCCCCAGTCAACTGATCTGGGTTTAATCCATCATCATTCTTTAGCTCACTTCACCACCCCAGTTCAGACATGGCCATATGCAAATCAGTCTGACCCTGTGCCTCATGGGAACAGTCCAGCCCGAACTGCCAAGCCAAGTCTTCCCTGTACCGGAAACAAGCATCCTGGGACCGGTTTCGGGTTCAAAACCCTCATCAGCCAGGCTAGCTTGAATCCAGTGCCAAAGTGAGCAAAGGACCCACGTCTGGGCATACCCTGCCAACTGAGGGCGAACAAAGGGATACCAAAGGGGATAATGGACGGAGCGTTAGAGCAAATCAAACACTCACCCCCAGTCAACTGATCTGGGTTTAATCCATCATCATTCTTTAGCTCACTTCACCACCCCAGTTCAGACATGGCCATCTGCAAATCAGTCTGACCCTGTGCCTCATGGGAACAGTCCAGCCCGAACTGCCAAGCCAAATCTTCCCTGGACCGGAAACAAGCATCCTGGGACCGGTTTCGGGTTCAAAACCCTCATCAGCCAGGCTAGCTTGAATCCAGTGGCAAAGTGAGCAAGGGACCCACGTCTGGGCATACCCTGCCAACGTAGGGCGAACAAAGCGATACCAAAGGGGATAATGGACGGAGCGTTAGAGCAAATCAAACACTCACCCCCAGTCAACTGATCTGGGTTTAATCCATCATCATTCTTTAGCTCACTTCACCACCCCAGTTCAGACATGGCCATATGCAAATCAGTCTGACCCTGTGCCTCATGGGAACAGTCCACCCCGAACTGCCAAGCCAAGTCTTCCCTGGACCGGAAACAAGCATCCTGGGACCGGTTTCGGGTTCAAAACCCTCATCAGCCAGGCTAGCTTGAATCCAGTGGCAAAGTGAGCAAGGGACCCACGTCTGGGCATACCCTGCCAACTTAGGGCGAACAAAGCGATACCAAAGGGGATAATGGACGGAGCGTTAGAGCAAATCAAACACTCAACGCCAGTCAACTGATCTGGGTTTAATCCATCATCATTCTTTAGCTCACTTCACCACCCCAGTTCAGACATGGCCATATGCAAATCAGTCTGACCCTGTGCCTCATGGGAACAGTCCAGCCCGAACTGCCAAGCCAAGTCTTCCCTGGACCGGAAACAAGCATCCTGGGACCGGTTTCGGGTTCAAAACCCTCATCAGCCAGGCTAGCTTGAATCCAGTGGCAAAGTGAGCAAGGGACCCACGTCTGGGCATACCCTGCCAACTTAGGGCGAACAAAGCGATACCAAAGGGGATAATGGACGGAGCGTTAGAGCAAATCAAACACTCACCCCCAGTCAACTGATCTGGGTTTAATCCATCATCATTCTTTAGCTCACTTCACCACCCCAGTTCAGACATGGCCATATGCAAATCAGTCTGACCCTGTGCCTCATGGGAACAGTCCAGCCCGAACTGCCAAGCCAAGTCTTCCCTGGACCGGAAACAAGCATCCTGGGACCGGTTTCGGGTTCAAAACCCTCATCAGCCAGGGTAGCTTGAATCCAGTGGCAAAGTGAGCAAGGGACCCACGTCTGGGCATACCCTGCCAACTTAGGGCGAACAAAGCGATACCAAAGGGGATAATGGACGGAGCGTTAGAGCAAATCAAACACTCACCCCCAGTCAACTGATCTGGGTTTAATCCATCATCATTCTTTAGCTCACTTCACCACCCCAGTTCAGACATGGCCATATGCAAATCAGTCTGACTCTGTGCCTCATGGGAACAGTCCAGCCCGAATTGCCAAGCCAAGTCTTCCCTGGACCGGAAACAAGCATCCTGGGACCGGTTTCGGGTTCAAAACCCTCATCAGCCAGGCTAGCTTGAATCCAGTGGCAAAGTGAGCAAGGGACCCACGTCTGGGCATACCCTGCCAACTTAGGGCGAACAAAGCGATACCAAAGGGGATAATGGACGGAGCGTTAGAGCAAATCAAACACTCACCCCCAGTCAACTGATCTGGGTTTAATCCATCATCATTCTTTAGCTCACTTCACCACCCCAGTTCAGACATGGCCATATGCAAATCAGTCTGACCCTGTGCCTCATGGGAACAGTCCACCCCGAACTGCCAAGCCAAGTCTTCCCTGGACCGGAAACAAGCATCCTGGGACCGGTTTCGGGTTCAAAACCCTCATCAGCCAGGCTAGCTTGAATCCAGTGGCAAAGTGAGCAAGGGACCCACGTCTGGGCATACCCTGCCAACTTAGGGCGAACAAAGCGATACCAAAGGGGATAATGGACGGAGCGTTAGAGCAAATCAAACACTCAACCCCAGTCAACTGATCTGGGTTTAATCCATCATCATTCTTTAGCTCACTTCACCACCCCAGTTCAGACATGGCCATATGCAAATCAGTCTGACCCTGTGCCTCATGGGAACAGTCCAGCCCGAACTGCCAAGCCAAGTCTTCCCTGGACCGGAAACAAGCATCCTGGGACCGGTTTCGGGTTCAAAACCCTCATCAGCCAGGCTAGCTTGAATACAGTGGCAAAGTGAGCAAGGGACCCACGTCTGGGCATACCCTGCCAACTTAGGGCGAACAAAGCGATACCAAAGGGGATAATGGACGGAGCGTTAGAGCAAATCAAACACTCACCCCCAGTCAACTGATCTGGGTTTAATCCATCATCATTCTTTAGCTCACTTCACCACCCCAGTTCAGACATGGCCATATGCAAATCAGTCTGACCCTGTGCCTCATGGGAACAGTCCAGCCCGAACTGCCAAGCCAAGTCTTCCCTGGACCGGAAACAAGCATCCTGGGACCGGTTTCGGGTTCAAAACCCTCATCAGCCAGGCTAGCTTGAATCCAGTGGCAAAGTGAGCAAGGGACCCACGTCTGGGCATACCCTGCCAACTTAGGGCGAACAAAGCGATACCAAAGGGGATAATGGACGGAGCGTTAGAGCAAATCAAACACTCACCCCCAGTCAACTGATCTGGGTTTAATCCATCATCATTCTTTAGCTCACTTCACCACTCCAGTTCAGACATGGCCATATGCAAATCAGTCTGACCCTGTGCCTCATGGGAACAGTCCAGCCCGAACTGCCAAGCCAAGTCTTCCCTGGACCGGAAACAAGCATCCTGGGACCGGTTTCGGGTTCAAAACCCTCATCAGCCAGGCTAGCTTGAATCCAGTGGCAAAGTGAGCAAGGGACCCACGTCTGGGCATACCCTGCCAACTTAGGGCGAACAAAGCGATACCAAAGGGGATAATGGACGGAGCGTTAGAGCAAATCAAACACTCACCCACAGTCAACTGATCTGGGTTTAATCCATCATCATTCTTTAGCTCACTTCACCACCCCAGTTCAGACATGGCCATATGCAAATCAGTCTGACCCTGTGCCTCATGGGAACAGTCCAGCCCGAACTGCCAAGCCAAGTCTTCGCTGGACCGGAAACAAGCATCCTGGGACCGGTTTCGGGTTCAAAACCCTCATCAGCCAGGCTAGCTTGAATCCAGTGGCAAAGTGAGCAAGGGACCCACGTCTGGGCATACCCTGCCAACTTAGGACAAACAAAGCGATACCAAAGGGGATAATGGACGGAGCGTTAGAGCAAATCAAACACTCACCCCCAGTCAACTGATCTGGGTTTAATCCATCATCATTCTTTAGCTCACTTCACCACCCCAGTTCAGACATGGCCATATGCAAATCAGTCTGACCCTGTGCCTCATGGGAACAGTCCAGCCCGAACTGCCAAGCCAAGTCTTCCCTGGACCGGAAACAAGCATCCTGGGACCGGTTTCGGGTTCAAAACCCTCATCAGCCAGGCTAGCTTGAATCCAGTGGCAAAGTGAGCAAGGGACCCACGTCTGGGCATACCCTGCCAACTTAGGGCGAACAAAGCGATACCAAAGGGGATAATGGATGGAGCGTTAGAGCAAATCAAACACTCACCCCCAGTCAACTGATCTGGGTTTAATCCATCATCATTCTTTAGCTCACTTCACCACCCCAGTTCAGACATGGCCATATGCAAATCAGTCTGACCCTGTGCGTCATGGGAACAGTCCAGCCCGAACTGGCAAGCCAAATCTTCCCTGGACCGGAAACAAGCATCCTGGGACCGGTTTCGGGTTCAAAACCCTCATCAGCCAGGCTAGCTTGAATCCAGTGGCAAAGTGAGCAAGGGACCCACGTCTGGGCATACCCTGCCAACTTAGGGCGAACAAAGCGATACCAAAGGGGATAATGGACGGAGCGTTAGAGCAAATCAAACACTCACCCCCAGTCAACTGATCTGGGTTTAGTCCATCATCATTCTTTAGCTCACTTCACCACCCCAGTTCAGACATGGCCATATGCAAATCAGTCTGACCCTGTGCCTCATGGGAACAGTCCAACCCGAACTGCCAAGCCAAGTCTTCCCTGGACCGGAAACAAGCATCCTGGGACCGGTTTCGGGTTCAAAACCCTCATCAGCCAGGGTAGCTTGAATCCAGTGGCAAAGTGAGCAAGGGACCCACGTCTGGGCATACCCTGCCAACTTAGGGCGAACAAAGCGATACCAAAGGGGATAATGGACGGAGCGTTAGAGCAAATCAAACACTCACCCCCAGTCAACTGATCTGGGTTTAATCCATCATCATTCTTTAGCTCACTTCACCACCCCAGTTCAGACATGGCCATATGCAAATCAGTCTGACTCTGTGCCTCATGGGAACAGTCCAGCCCGAATTGCCAAGCCAAGTCTTCCCTGGACCGGAAACAAGCATCCTGGGACCGGTTTCGGGTTCAAAACCCTCATCAGCCAGGCTAGCTTGAATCCAGTGGCAAAGTGAGCAAGGGACCCACGTCTGGGCATACCCTGCCAACTTAGGGCGAACAAAGCGATACCAAAGGGGATAATGGACGGAGCGTTAGAGCAAATCAAACACTCACCCCCAGTCAACTGATCTGGGTTTAATCCATCATCATTCTTTAGCTCACTTCACCACCCCAGTTCAGACATGGCCATATGCAAATCAGTCTGACCCTGTGCCTCATGGGAACAGTCCACCCCGAACTGCCAAGCCAAGTCTTCCCTGGACCGGAAACAAGCATCCTGGGACCGGTTTCGGGTTCAAAACCCTCATCAGCCAGGCTAGCTTGAATCCAGTGGCAAAGTGAGCAAGGGACCCACGTCTGGGCATACCCTCCCAACTTAGGGCGAACAAAGCGATACCAAAGGGGATAATGGACGGAGCGTTAGAGCAAATCAAACACTCAACCCCAGTCAACTGATCTGGGTTTAATCCATCATCATTCTTTAGCTCACTTCACCACCCCAGTTCAGACATGGCCATATGCAAATCAGTCTGACCCTGTGCCTCATGGGAACAGTCCAGCCCGAACTGCCAAGCCAAGTCTTCCCTGGACCGGAAACAAGCATCCTGGGACCGGTTTCGGGTTCAAAACCCTCATCAGCCAGGCTAGCTTGAATACAGTGGCAAAGTGAGCAAGGGACCCACGTCTGGGCATACCCTGCCAACTTAGGGCGAACAAAGCGATACCAAAGGGGATAATGGACGGAGCGTTAGAGCAAATCAAACACTCACCCCCAGTCAACTGATCTGGGTTTAATCCATCATCATTCTTTAGCTCACTTCACCACCCCAGTTCAGACATGGCCATATGCAAATCAGTCTGACCCTGTGCCTCATGGGAACAGTCCAGCCCGAACTGCCAAGCCAAGTCTTCCCTGGACCAGAAACAAGCATCCTGGGACCGGTTTCGGGTTCAAAACCCTCATCAGCCAGGCTAGCTTGAATCCAGTGGCAAAGTGAGCAAGGGACCCACGTCTGGGCATACCCTGCCAACTTAGGGCGAACAAAGCGATACCAAAGGGGATAATGGACGGAGCGTTAGAGCAAATCAAACACTCACCCCCAGTCAACTGATCTGGGTTTAATCCATCATCATTCTTTAGCTCACTTCACCACTCCAGTTCAGACATGGCCATATGCAAATCAGTCTGACCCTGTGCCTCATGGGAACAGTCCAGCCCGAACTGCCAAGCCAAGTCTTCCCTGGACCGGAAACAAGCATCCTGGGACCGGTTTCGGGTTCAAAACCCTCATCAGCCAGGCTAGCTTGAATCCAGTGGCAAAGTGAGCAAGGGACCCACGTCTGGGCATACCCTGCCAACTTAGGGCGAACAAAGCGATACCAAAGGGGATAATGGACGGAGCGTTAGAGCAAATCAAACACTCACCCACAGTCAACTGATCTGGGTTTAATTCATTATCATTCTTTAGCTCACTTCACCACCCCAGTTCAGACATGGCCATATGCAAATCAGTCTGACCCTGTGCCTCATGGGAACAGTCCAGCCCGAACTGCCAAGCCAAGTCTTCGCTGGACCGGAAACAAGCATCCTGGGACCGGTTTCGGGTTCAAAACCCTCATCAGCCAGGCTAGCTTGAATCCAGTGGCAAAGTGAGCAAGGGACCCACGTCTGGGCATACCCTGCCAACTTAGGACAAACAAAGCGATACCAAAGGGGATAATGGACGGAGCGTTAGAGCAAATCAAACACTCACCCCCAGTCAACTGATCTGGGTTTAATCCATCATCATTCTTTAGCTCACTTCACCACCCCAGTTCAGACATGGCCATATGCAAATCAGTCTGACCCTGTGCCTCATGGGAACAGTCCAGCCCGAACTGCCAAGCCAAGTCTTCCCTGGACCGGAAACAAGCATCCTGGGACCGGTTTCGGGTTCAAAACCCTCATCAGCCAGGCTAGCTTGAATCCAGTGGCAAAGTGAGCAAGGGACCCACGTCTGGGCATACCCTGCCAACTTAGGGCGAACAAAGCGATACCAAAGGGGATAATGGACGGAGCGTTAGAGCAAATCAAACACTCACCCCCAGTCAACTGATCTGGGTTTAATCCATCATCATTCTTTAGCTCACTTCACCACCCCAGTTCAGACATGGCCATATGCAAATCAGTCTGACCCTGTGCCTCATGGGAACAGTCCAGCCCGAACTGCCAATCCAAGTCTTCCCTGGACCGGAAACAAGCATCCTGGGACCGGTTTTGGGTTCAAACCCCTCATCAGCCAGGCTAGCTTGAATCCAGTGGTAAAGTGAGTAAGGGACCCACGTCTGGGCATACCCTGCCAACTTGAACTGGAATCAAGCTATCCTTGCTGAAGAGGGGTGAAACCCCGAAACCGGTCCGAGGACGCTTGTTTCCAGTTCAGGGAGGACCTGGCTTGGCAGTTCGGGCTGGACTGTTCCCATGAGGCACAGGGTCAAGACTGATTTGCATATGGCTGGGTTCAAACTGGAATGGCATGGTGAGCAAAAAAACGATGGATTTAGGCCCAGATCTCTGTACTGGGGTGAATGTATGACATTGTTCTGCATTCTGTCCATCAACTGTTGTTTTTGCATTTGTCACCCCGAGTGGGACGGGTATGCCCAGACGTGGGTCCCGTGCTCTCCATGCCACTGGAATCAAGCTATCCTGGCTGAAGAGGGTGAAACCCGAAACCGGTCCTAGGATGCTTGTTTCCAGTCCAGGGAGGACCTGGCTTGGCAGTTCGGGCTGGACTGTTCCCAAGAGGCACAGGGTCAAGACTGATTTGCATATGGCTGGGTTTAAACTGGAATGGCGAGCAAAAAAACGATGGATTTAGGCCCAGATCTCTGTACTGGGGTGAATGTATGACATTGTTCTGCATTCTGTCCATCAACTGTTGTTTTTGCATTTGTCACCCCGAGTGGGACGGGTATGCCCAGACGTGGGTCCCGTGCTCTCCATGCCACTGGAATCAAGCTATCCTGGCTGAAGAGGGTAAAACCCCGAAACCGGTCCTAGGATGCTTGTTTACAGTCCAGGGAGGACCTGGCTTGGCAGTTCGGGCTGGACTGTTCCCATGAGGCACAGGGTGAAAACTGATTTGCATATGGCTGGGTTCAAACTGGAATGGCATGGTGAGCAAAAAAACAATGGATTTAGGCCCAGATCTCTGTACTGGGGTGAATGTATGACATTGTTCTGCATTCTATCCATCAACTGTTGTTTTTGCATTTGTCACCCCGAGTGGGACGTGTATGCCCAGACGTGGGTCCCGTGCTCTCCATGCCACTGGAATCAAGCTATCCTAGCTGAAGAGGGGTGAAACCCCGAAACCGGTCCTAGGATGCTTGTTTCCAGTCCAGGGAGGACCTGGCTTGGCAGTTCGGGCTGGACTGTTCCCATGAGGCACAGGGTGAAGACTGATTTGCATATGGCTGGGTTCAAACTGGAATGGCATGGTGAGCAAAAAACGATGGATTTAGGCCCAGATCTCTGTACTGGGGTGAATGTATGACATTGTTCTGCATTCTGTCCATCAACTGTTGTTTTTGCATTTGTCACCCCGAGTGGGACGGGTATGCCCAGACGTGGGTCCCATGCTCTCCATGCCACTGGAATCAAGCTATCCTGGCTGAAGAGGGGTGAAACCCCGAAACCGGTCCTAGGATGCTTGTTTCCAGTCCAGGGAGGACCTGGCTTGGCAGTTCGGGCTGGACTGTTCCCATGAGGCACAGGGTCAAGACTGATTTGCATATGGCTGGGTTCAAACTGGAATGGCATGGTGAGCAAAAAAACGATGGATTTAGGCCCAGATCTCTGTACTGGGGTGAATGTATGACATTGTTCTGCATTCTGTCCATCAACTGTTGTTTTTGCATGTGTCACCCCGAGTGGGACGGGTATGCCCAGACGTGGGTCCCGTGCTCTCCATGCCACTGGAATCAAGCTATCCTGGCTGAAGAGGGGTGAAACCCCGAAACCGGTCCTAGGATGCTTGTTTCCAGTCCAGGGAGGACCTGGCTTGGCAGTTCGGGCTGGACTGTTCCCATGAGGCACAGGGTCAAGACTGATTTGCATATGGCTGGGTTCAAACTGGAATGGCATGGTGAGCAAAAAAACAATGGATTTAGGCCCAGATCTCTGTACTGGGGTGAATGTATGACATTGTTCTGCATTCTGTCCATCAACTGTTGTTTTTGCATTTGTCACCCCGAGTGGGACGGGTATGCCCAGACGTGGGTCCCGTGCTCTCCATGCCACTGGAATCAAGCTATCCTGGCTGAAGAGGGGTGAAACCCCGAAACCGGTCCTAGGATGCTTGTTTCCAGTCCAGGGAGGACCTGGCTTGGCAGTTCGGGCTGGACTGTTCCCATGAGGCACAGGGTCAAGACTGATTTGCATATGGCTGGGTTCAAACTGGAATGGCATGGTGAGCAAAAAACGATGGATTTAGGCCCAGATCTCTGTACTGGGGTGAATGTATGACATTGTTCTGCATTCTGTCCATCAACTGTTGTTTTTGCATTTGTCACCCCGAGTGGGACGGATATGCCCAGACGTGGGTCCCGTGCTCTCCATGCCACTGGAATCAAGCTATCCTGGCTGAAGAGGGGTGAAACCCCGAAACCGGTCCTAGGATGCTTGTTTCCAGTCCAGGGAGGACCTGGCTTGGCAGTTCGGGCTGGACTGTTCCCATGAGGCACAGCGTCAAGACTGATTTGCATATGGCTGGGTTCAAACTGGAATGGCATGGTGAGCAAAAAAACGATGGATTTAGGCCCAGATCTCTGTACTGGGGTGAATGTATGACATTGTTCTGCATTCTGTCCATCAACTGTTGTTTTTGCATTTGTCACCCCGAGTGGGACGGGTATGCCCAGACGTGGGTCCCGTGCTCTCCATGCCACTGGAATCAAGCTATCCTGGCTGAAGAGGGTGAAACCCCGAAACCGGTCCTAGGATGCTTGTTTCCAGTCCAGGGAGGACCTGGCTTGGCAGTTCGGGCTGGACTGTTCCCATGAGGCACAGGGTCAAGACTGATTTGCATATGGCTTGGTTCAAACTGGAATGGCATGGTGAGCAAAAAACGATGGATTTAGGCCCAGATCTCTGTACTGGGGTGAATGTATGACATTGTTCTGCATTCTGTCCATCAACTGTTGTTTTTGCATTTGTCACCCCGAGTGGGACGGGTATGCCCAGACGTGGGTCCCGTGCTCTCCATGCCACTGGAATCAAGCTATCCTGGCTGAAGAGGGGTGAAACCCCGAAACCGGTCCTAGGATGCTTTTTTCCAGTCCAGGGAGGACCTGGCTTGGCAGTTCGGGCTGGACTGTTCCCATGAGGCACAGGGTCAAGACTGATTTGCATATGGCTGGGTTCAAACTGGAATGGCATGGTGAGCAAAAAAACGATGGATTTAGGCCCAGATCTCTGTACTGAGGTGAATGTATGACATTGTTCTGCATTCTGTCCATCAACTGTTGTTTTTGCATTTGTCACCCCGAGTGGGACGGGTATGCCCAGACGTGGGTCCCGTGCTCTCCATGCCACTGGAATCAAGCTATCCTGGCTGAAGAGGGGTGAAACCCCGAAACCAGTCCTAGGATGCTTGTTTCCAGTCCAGGGAGGACCTGGCTTGGCAGTTCGGGCTGGACTGTTCCCATGAGGCACAGGGTCAAGACTGATTTGCATATGGCTGGGTTCAAACTGGAATGGCATGGTGAGCAAAAAACGATGGATTTAGGCCCAGATCTCTGTACTGGGGTGAATGTATGACATTGTTCTGCATTCTGTCCATCAACTGTTGTTTTTGCATTTGTCACCCCGAGTGGGACGGGTATGCCCAGACGTGGGTCCCGTGCTCTCCATGCCACTGGAATCAAGCTATCCTGGCTGAAGAGGGGTGAAACCCCGAAACCGGTCCTAGGATGCTTGTTTACAGTCCAGGGAGGACCTGGCTTGGCAGTTCGGGCTGGACTGTTCCCATGAGGCACAGGGTGAAGACTGATTTGCATATGGCTGGGTTCAAACTGGAATGGCATGGTGAGCAAAAAAACAATGGATTTAGGCCCAGATCTCTGTACTGGGGTGAATGTATGACATTGTTCTGCATTCTATCCATCAACTGTTGTTTTTGCATTTGTCACCCCGAGTGGGACGGGTATGCCCAGACGTGGGTCCCGTGCTCTCCATGCCACTGGAATCAAGCTATCCTGGCTGAAGAGGGGTGAAACCCCGAAACCGGTCCTAGGATGCTTGTTTACAGTCCAGGGAGGACCTGGCTTGGCAGTTCGGGCTGGACTGTTCCCATGAGGCACAGGGTCAAGACTGATTTGCATATGGCTGGGTTCAAACTGGAATGGCATGGTGAGCAAAAAAAGGATGGATTTAGGCCCAGATCTCTGTACTGGGGTGAATATATGACATTGTTCTGCATTCTGTCCATCAACTGTTGTTTTTGCATTAAACATACAGCAGTATCAACATGTCGCATCAAAACAAATACAATAGAATATAATGCTTGGGGTCCTGATATAATTCAAGGGAAATAACTATTGGCATTTTCAGGAAATGAATCAGTGTGTTTGACTGTTTTAACTCTTTTAATGTTCATGTATAAAAGGGAGCTTCAGGACACGGCTGCTGAGTTCAGGACATGGCAGCTGAGTTTAGTCCCCCCATAACAGGTAGAACCCCCTGGGGATACCTTAGAGTATATAAACACCACATCTTGCTGAGATAAGGAGAGGAGATCACAACTTCCATGCCGACACACTGATGCAAGACGCTGAGGTTCCTGCATTCAGATACTCCAGCTCGCAGTGGTCTGACATCCCTCGCGGGGTGTTCAGCTCGAGACCAAAACGGGGTCCCGCAGTCTCAGATCAGGTAATGGGGTTGGCTTTATCCTACAGGGATTCTTGGCTTCTCACCTACTCACAGGCTAGGTACACTTAGGTACATCTAGTTAGGGTGATTCGTAGGGGTACGCATTTTTATTGCCATGTATTTTATATACTCGCCTATATTTATGATTTTAGCAAAATGGTAGAAACCTACCATCTGTTTACTTTCTTAGTGCTGCTACTCATTTATATATGCTACTGTCTACTGGTGATTTCAGTACACTTATTTTATGCTAGAATAACGACTGTTCAATAAATACTTATTGAAAACGTCCAACCGTTTATTCTGTGTATCTCTCTGAGAACGAGTGAGCACGAGTGACTGAGCGAAAAGTAAGTAACTGTTTCCACGGTCCTGAGGGATCAGGGTGATCATGTTCGATAGTTGCCAAGAACTATTCTCTCCTTGGTAAAAGGAGGTTATAGTGGCATTGCGAGCTACCTGGTACACAGGTCAACATACCCGGTGGGGGTGTCTGGAATCAGTCTGGACACCATTCCCGCAGTGTATGTTGTCTAAACGCGCAGATCCTATATAGGTCTTATAGGAACTACACGACATGGCGCAGCCAACGTTGGTATTGGCACTTATTTAACAGTCAAATCTGAGTAGTTCAGTCGTGTTATTCTCAGAGACCCCTACTCACATTTCCCCAGAGACGTCTGGAGTGGGAGGGAATAATCCACCGCAACGGAGTAGGAAAATTCCTATGTATTAGCTGTTGGTTTAATCAAGCTTGAAGGATACAGTGTTCCTAATTGTGCATAACACCTTATCTCAGTTCTCTTGAAACGCTCTCTTTTCTAAAAATAATTACCGAACAGGGAGACGTAGATGTAGGGAATGCACTAAGCTTCACAGCTGAAGAAGACGATGCAGATGCAATATACATTGCAGATAATGTTAGAAATGCCGTAACCCTAAAACTAGTAGCATATGGTGTTACAATTAGGGGTGGGCAAGTGACTTTAGTGATTGAGGCGCACGAATCACATTGAACAGAGGTATTCTATTCATGGATTAAATTCCCGCAGGCAAATGCACAAACGAAAACATTTCACTACTATGTAGAAGATGTAATACCAAATGAGCATAGTCCATATGAGGACATTGAAATTCCACTCACTTACGAAGAACACCTCTACTGGTTTAAAGGCACCCTCCCCCATACAAGAAATAGAGTAAGACTCGGTCCGCTCGGAAGAGACGGAGCAACATGGCCAGTTTTAGCGTCATACACACCACATCCTTACATTGACACAATGCCAGTAGGAGACTTACTCGTACAGCATAAAGACTTAATAAGACTTTACAGAAATATGACACAGTTTGTGTTGAGAACAATCACACTTCAGCCCGCACCGGCTACACAACCAGGACCAGTCCAAGCTCCTACAACAAAAATTACACCACAGACACTGCACACAGTAATGGGTAAAATGCCCACAAAACGTGAACAAATGCCCTTCTGGATAGCACAAAAAATAACACAGCTGGAGGCAGTGTTTCCACACACTGGTCCTAAGGAAAAGCATAGAATACTTACTATTTGCTTGCCAATGGGGATAGCTCCCTCAATAGAGCATTGTGCCTCTTGGGGCCCAGTCTTCGCTGCAATATATACCAGGACTCATGGAATCCCTTCTTTTGCGGTAATACCAGATGTATTAAGACAAATACAGAACGAGTATGGAGCAGAGCCTGCTCTAAACTTGGGGATGAAGTTGTTAAGTAACTTTGCCCAGGTATCTGCGATAATATTGGCAAATATTAAAGGAGAAGCAGCATCAGTGGCAATATGCCAACGCCTGAGAGAGTACACTCCATTACGAACAGGAGACAGAACTACCTAAAATAATTGAAACTGCTTATGCAGTTTTAGGTAGAGACAGTCTGGGAGCTAGACCTGTAAAACCCCAACTAATGGGGGGTTCAGATAAAGAACAGGCAAAGCAAACACCAGTTTCTTCAAAGAAGAAATGAGAAAATAATAAACAACAAAAGAACAGATCACACTCCAGGGGAAGGTCTCCTCAGCAGGAGCCCCCAGAAAGGAGATATAATCTTAGGATTAGAGATAACATTAAAAAACCTGACAGGTATCAGGATACTGATACTCGTTCCTCTCGTTCCTTTCAGGGTCCATCAAAAAACTCAGAGAGGGAAGGACGGTCAGAACAAAGACAAGAAGAGCGTACAAAGCCCAGAGACAAGCAACGCACTTCAGACTACGCTTTAAAGAAAGAAGAGAAACCTAAAGCAAAACCTCAATTAAAAAAGAAGAAGGTAGCAGGTCTCAAAGTTAGACATGCCCAGAATTCTGAGGACTCAGCTACTGAACGGGGAATGGGCTCTGACAATGCTAGACAGCGCGGCAGAGGTAACAATAGCTCGCCCTCAAACCTAATGGAATTTCTGGTGACAGCGGAGTTGAGTGAGTTTATCACGGTGGAAACACCTGATACTAGGGTGAGTGTCCCACACAAGTGACATGAAATTACACTCCAAATGGAGGCAGACAAGCCGAGACCAGTTAAGGGTCTCTTTTGGGAGAACTTGACTTCGGGCTATGACATCCTATTAGCGGAAAAAGATTGGCCACCTACTATTGTTATGGAATGCCCAAAGGGGGAAACTGTAATTTTTCCAGCTTTCTCCGACCTAGTCCCCGCACACCTAAGACACACATATGCACAGGAGTGGGCGGTAGCCCTTGCTCCAGCATTATACTGCAACCACGTAGGGTGGGATGAAGCGTCACCCCACCATGTAATTCCAATAAAAACAAACCCAACTCCACAAAGACAGTATCCCATAAAACAGGAAGCTAAAAAACAGGTCAGGGAGATCTTAGATCAACTTGAATACCAAGGTATAATTGAACCATGCACCTCATCAATGAATAATCCTTTGTTTCCTGTAATGAAACCTGACAAATTCATATCAGCTAGTTTTAGACTATAGACACCTGAACTCATGTACAAAAACATTTGCAGAATGCACACAGTGCCGCATTAATGAATAACATTGTGTGGAAAAAATACAAGACAACATTAGATATCTCAAATTGATTTTTCTACCAAAACATAGCGCAGATATTTGACAGCGTTCCCAGCGCTAGGGTCCCAGCGTCAATTTTGTCGACTCCCCCAAGGGTATAAGAATAGCCCGGGATTATTCTCAAGGAGGGTAAAAGAGTTACTACAGAATTTGGATGAAGAAGCATTATCCTATGTAGATGATATTTATCTGACGGATGATGACTTAGGGGAACACTTGACCAGGGTGAGCACCATAATTTTGGGTTTCGCCTCTGAGGGCTACAAATTTAATTTAAAAAAATCAAAAATAGCCCACCTCAATGTCCTATTTTTGGGATATGAGCTTTCAAGTGAAGGCAAAAGCCTGGCAGCCCACTTTTTAGAAATGTGCGCACTGCTACAACCTCCAAAATCATTAAAAAAACTTACAGTCCGTACTGGGATTTTTGAATTTTGGCAGAACATACATTTTGGATTACACAGAGAGAGTGAAACCTTTCTACGACCTAATAAGACCTGACTTTTCAGTTAGACAATGGACACAGGAACAGAAGAATATCCTTCGTTCCCTACAAGCGGATATGATATCATCAAAACACTAACAGACACGCGTAAACGTACGCAACCTGGTGATCCGCGTAGTCGCAGGTCAATCTGGGTACACTTACCTTTAATGAAGGTGAAACAGTACCAATTGCATATAAATCGCATTTGTACACCAACGCTGAAATGCGTTTTGCTCCTACAGAAAAAATTCTGACAGCCGCACAGACTGCTGTAGTGAGAGAGAGAGCACTAGCTCAAGGGAAACAAATAATTGTCGTGACCCCGGTACCGGCCTTAGAGGCTGCCACAAAGGCAAGTGTCCCAAATGCAAAAGCGTTACATCCAAGATGGATACAATGGGCTAATTCTCTCACTGCAACAGATGTCGAATACAGATATGACCCTAGTTTAAAAACACAAGCATTCCTGCAATACGAACAAGAATATCCTCTACCAAATGAAATAATGCCTCTAGATCGTTATGAATACATTATTTATACTGACGGATCTGCTCAACCGGCCATAGGGAGTAAGCAACAATACAGTGCAGCATGCGCTATTGTAAAAGGTAGGATGCAGGACGACAAGTTCCGTCCAAGCTGTACAAAAACGCAGTCTCTAGGAGACTGCACGGCTCAGTTAGCAGAATTAAAAGCACTACTACTGGCACTGATAAATACGGATCCCGAATTCCCCACACTAATAGTGTGTGATTCCTTTTACTGTGTCCAGTCATACAACGAATATCTCCATTATTGGGGACAGAATGGTTACAGAGTTGCAAAAGGTGGCACAATTAAACATAGGAAACTATGGGAACAGGTAGCAGAGTTGAAGAATGAACTACCAAGGGCTCACGTGATACACACACTGAGTCATCAACGTGATGGCGTTCACGTTGACGGGAATTCATTGGCCGATGAAGCCGCGAAGGGGGCAGTACGCACTGCGTCCTTAGCTGCAATCACCCGTTCAAAAACGAGGGTAGACGGTAGCACAATGGTAGCTGTGATTGCTTCACGCAACAACAGTAAAGCACTACCTAAAGGTTTTCCACTCAAGTACTCCTACAAGTTAGATGCAAACAACGTTCCATTTGCTCAGATTCCTGGAGTGGGGGATAGAGTAATACCAAACATGGATCGCAGGTTAGGTTTAATCTTGGCTGCACACGAGGGTCTGGGTTCTGCGCATGCAGGAGTTACGGCAACAGTTTCTTTACTGAAACAACGCTATTGGTGGCCAGGGTTAACAAAGCAGACCAAAGACTTCGTCTTAAAGTGCAATATCTGTCAACAGATAAAAGGGTCCACCGTAGCTCGCCCAGCGCAAACACCATTGTTAATATCAGACAGACCGCTTGCATGCATTTACCTGGACCACTGCGGTCCCTTACAATCTGACGGGGCTTACAAGTATATCATGGTTGCAGTGGATTCCTGTTCAAGATTCTTATGGGTATGGCCTCAGCGCTCGGCTGACGCCCGAACTGTTATAAAAGATTTGCGAGTCTTTATAGGGACATACGCAGTTGGCACATTACATTCTGACTGTGGCCCCGTGTTCAGCTCTAGGGCTTACAAGGAAGCCATAGGAGGTTTGGGTGTAGCATTGCGGTACTCCTCTCCGTACCATCCCGAGGGAAATTAAGTTGTGGAGAGCAAAAACCGGGACTTAAAGCAATCTTTAACAGCTAGGGTATTAGGCTCGGGTGGTAGTTGGGACTATCACCTATTTGGGGTCCAGCGGGCCCTTAATAACCAGCCAAGAAGCTCTCTGGGAGGTGCAACCCCTTTTGAGGTCCTGTTTGAGACAAGAATGTGGGTACTTGATCTCGATTGTGAAGGCACAGTGGCGGATGAAAAACCGTTTGACATCAATAAACGTTTGGCTGTTTTACAGAATCTGAATGAATCCAGAGCCTCCTTAAGTAACGTCGAGACAAAGAAAACCGCCACTGGGGAAGTCAAGTCAGCCACGGCAAGACCTGCCTGAATCCCTAAAGTTGGGGATCTGGTCAGAGAAAAGATTGTGGCCAAAAAAGAATTCGGGCCCTCCTATCAAAAGCCTGTACCCGTCCTGGCCGTTGAAGGATCAAGAACTGTACTTCTACTGCCTCTTGCCGGAAAAGAAAAGAGATTCGTCTCAATCGATCTGATTAAACCACACTATGTGGCCGATATTGAATAGTAGACCTCGTGGGCTCCTGAGTAGCCGACGTCCTCCTCTCGCTACAATACAGGAAGTTCAAACAGAAAGACTCATAACATTTGAAGAGCCACCTTTACAAAGCAACAGATTCAATAACAATGCAATGGAACTAGTTCCCCTTGACACGAACTCTCAAAGTCAATGTGAAAGACAAATTTCAATTCAACCTAATAAGGATATCTACGTCAATATGCCTCTTCAAGAGCAATCTACAAGTTCAACAAAACCTGCTGAGCTACCAAAGATAGATAGGACTGCATCTGGCTATTTCATCGACTTCGATACCTTCTCATTGGATCCAAGTGAACCTGAAACGTCTCCAGCCCAAACTTCTCGCAAACAACGGATCAAAGACTTTTTTAACATTCTTAGAAGAACTTATTTAGTATCACCTTGGCTAGAACTTTGGATAATCACCGGTATCTTATTTTTTCTTTTCTGGTTAGGATTAGTAATAACTTTCCACTTGCTCATCAATGGAACTTATCTTCAACAGAACTCTGCAACGTCAAAAGTGAACTTAATTTTAAAACCTCATGTTTCATCTCATCGTGAACAAAGAGACTTGTCCTTCGTGAACATTTCAGCAGTTCCTATACCGGATGGCATAGTGTGGGACAAAGTAAGTTTTGATATATTTGGACCGACCGAGCTTTTAAAAATTCCACATTTGTTTAAAAATTCATTGAACAATATCATTACCTCCAGTACATTTTCTGATGATTGGGATTTTGAAACTGTTAATAACTTATTGTATGATTTTGAAGAATCTGCTGCATTTTCCAGTGCTGAAATGTTAGAGGATAGATCAGATTTTGACAAAATGTATTGTTACCAACATTATGGTGATAATTTCTTGCATAAATCTAGCAAACCAAGAAATGTTTTCACATACCAAACAGTGGGAACATTGCCCTACACCACCGAAAGGTAGTTCAAAAACATTTGCACAGAAATTCTCATATTTTTCAGGGTTTAACACTTCTGACCCAACCTCGTACTACTATAAGGTTGCACCAATATCTGCACAGAAAATATGTTAACAAACACCAAACAGATTTACTCTGCTTCCTTTATCACCCAGCTGTCTGAACAGGGTTTTGACTTATGGTTGGACACTGTAGACTTGAAATCAATCTGGGGTTCTAGGGACTGGCAAGTCCAGGGGACAGAAGCACTGTTTAGAACATGCCTCATTCCACAGCAGATGATCTTCCTGAATGATACTGTGCAACAGACTTCCTGTCTTGGAACAGCCAAGAATAAGGACTTGAACACGCCTCAAATTCCAACACCTTTAAACACCGAGGGGAATTTTACATCAGAAAGAGGGGCTAAGTTGGATAACATTTTGCAATACAATAGATCAGACCCCAATTGGAAGGGATGGTTGGTTTGGCCTACTGACACAAACAGATGTCAGGAAAGATTCAGGGGTACCACCGAAGGGTTTAGTATCCATAGACCAGACCCACGTTATGTACAACGAGAACATCCGGGGGTAGTGACATCATACAGTGTTGGGAAGTTGTGCCTTGATTGGCTAAAGACCTCAACACTATCCCAGGTGAAGCAACACTTGTCCTTACTCTCAGAAGATGTGGACCTACGGGATTTTTTATTAGGTCCCAGGAAACCACGTCAGAAGCGCTTTTTGTATGCTGTCTATAACGAACTCTGGAAAATCTCTCAACAAGAAGCTGCAGAGAGATTAATAGAAATAAATAGAGTTAACCTAGAAAAGGTGTTAGCCGTAGTTGACAATGGTATGACTACTTTAACATCCAGGATATATTCACTGGGCAACATTGTATCTTCTGCTATCGATGTAATAGAACAGGATTTGTCCATATTGCAACACGGACAGTCGCAGTTACGTTCTATTATACTGTTGAGCTGGACACTGCAGTCATTGCACGCCGGTTATGTGCCTTGGCGTTTTATCAACATCACGTCATTATTTTCTGCATACAATCTAACAGAAAAACAGATGAAAACGGCACAGAGAAGAGCAAAATATACAATGCTGTGTATTGAGAAACTGGATAGGTTACCCTTTACTGTAGCAGAATCACCGTCCACAGAATGGTTAGTCCACGGCCATATAACATTGCCGGTCACAACTTTCCAGTTTCAATATTGACTAGAACAACAACAGGCAGGCAGATATGAAAAGATGGGTAAGGAATTCATCAGGGAATCCTGGGATTTACCATACAGATTTTGATGCAGGAGTGGGGATCTGGAAGTGTTTCTAAGAGGAACTAACTGCGAGAACGCTTTAAGTGGATCTCTCACATGTCAGGATATTATGCTACACGGAGCTTGTTATGGGTCTGTGGCGAACTTGTCCTGTCACTTGAGGGGTACCCCGGCAGCTGTGATTATTCCGGTATTCAGGTTTCTCTCGAATGGGAGTTACTTGATGCTGAATGATCAAGGTTGTTGTGGGATGCTTCCGGGCATCGCATATCTAGTCACCGTGAGTTCCAGGGTTACATGCTGTAGGCAAGTATTGTTTCCACCAACACATACAGTCAGGGAGGCGCCATTATGGCCTTCGCTAAATGTTTCCTTTATACGGTTTGATACTCTGAGCAGAATGAAAGCCATGCTTTTACAACGAACCGTGCCCTTAACCTCCGCCCGGGAGACTTTTGATCTCCAGATCGCAAGGTCTTCGGCTGAGATACAGGCACTTATACGTACAAGCTGCCCTTTCCATTTCACAGAAATGGTAAGTCTTATCTTTAACATGTCCGATACGACGGGTATTGTCCACCTATTTAAGACCATAGGTTCCGGACTGTTAAGCACCTTTCAGACAGTCCTCGGAGTTATACCAAACTATATACACTCCGTCTTTGGAAGCATTTTCGGAGGGCTTCTGCTGATCCTGTTTCTAATAGCAGGAATCCTGATTGTTACCTTTCTGCTGCGCAATGGACGTCCCAGCCACCAAGGAAGTAGCAACAGCTCTCCTTGAGCGTAAATACTGTGATCGCATGGTACAACATCTGGGCACACCTCGCCTACGGGAACTGAGCGCCATTTGGTTCCTGTCATTTATACCAGTCTGGTTGGACTGTGTCCTACCTGTTCTCCGATGCCTGTTCTGCGGAGAAGAATGCGTGTTGGACCTCTGTCTGACATTTCCATCTGCTGCGCCACTGGACGTTGATGCTTTACTGGACCCGATAACGGCCCATGTTCTGCAGTGTCCTCAGCGCATTCCCATGTTATTGCCAGCATTCTTAGAGCCACCACAGGTAGTTTCTGCTCCTGTTGGTATGGACACCGGCTCCTCCAACACTCAGGCCTTGGATGTGGCACAGACTGCCCCGGCACCTGCTGCAGGCAGTGTGGAAGATCATCTGTGCTCAATTGACATTCTTTGTGAGGTGTTACAGGGATCGTCAGCTGCATATGCAGACAGCAGCAATGTTGCGTCTACCAGCAAGGACACATAAACATTTTGGTATGTCGCACGCTGAAAAGATTAGGCTTTTTAATTTTTTCGAAATTCTGAACTGAACTCTTTTGACCTGCATGGCTTTCAAATGCTTGTAGTTGTTCGGACTATATAAACTGACACTTTTAGAGCCACTACTTGAATGATTTTTGTAGAACAATTTTTAGAGGATTTTTTAACTTCTCTTAACAATGTTTTTATTAATTGTTTCATACAAACCTCTAGACGCCTTGGTAATACGCTAGAATTTTAGTAATGTCGTCCATTCGGATGAGGAGTGGGTGTTATATTTCATATAGGTACCCCGATATAGGTCTAGGTAACATCATAACCCTTCACCTACATTCTGTCCTATACTACATACATAACGGATTTGAAGGACTGACCTTTTACCCAGTTACAATACTACACACAAGTACGTAGGGTTTTTCCCTGGACACTGGCCTCATAAATTATGCATGAGGGTTCTTAGTTTCTTGGAATCACAGCAGGGCCATCATCTCCTGCATAATAACTGTGTACAAAGTTCATTCCCAACGTCATCCTAGTCCGATACTGGCACAGCAAGGTAGAATCCCCTGGGGATTCCTTAGGGTATATAAACACCACATCTTGCTGAGATAAGGAGAGGAGATCACAACTTCCATGCCGACACACTGATGCAAGACGCTGAGGTTCCTGCATGCAGATACTCCAGTTCGCAGTGGTCTGACATCCCTCGCGGGGTGTTCAGCTCGAAACCAGAACGGGGTCCTGCAGTCTCACATCAGGTAATGGGGTTGGCTTTATCCTAGAGGGATTCTTGGCTTCACACCTACTCACAGGCTAGGTACACTTAGGTACATCTAGTTAGGGTGCATCATACACATTTTTATTGCCATGTATTTTATGTACTCGCCTATATTTATGATTTTAGCAAAATGGTAGAAACCTACCATCTGTTTACTTTCTTAGTGCTGCTACTCATTTATATATGCTACTGTCTACTGGTGATTTCAGTACACTTTATTTTGCTAGAATAACGACTGTTCAATAAATACTTATTGAAAACGTCCAACCGTTTATTCTGTGTATCTCTCTGAGAACGAGTGAGCAAGAGTGACTGAGCGAAAAGTAAGTTACTGTTTCCACGGTCCTGAGGGATCAGGGTGATCATGTTCGATAGTTGCCAAGAACTATTCTCTCCTTGGTAAAAGGAGGTTATAGTGGCATTGCGAGCTAGCTGGTACACAGGCCAACATACCCGGTGGGGGTGTCTGGAATCAGTCTGGACACCAGTCCCGCAGTGTATGTTGTCTAAACGCGCAGATCCTATATAGGTCTTATAGGAACTACACAACAATAAGGTCCAAGCATGGGTTATCAGTATAGTTCAGGTCCTCTTCCTTAAGGCTAAAGATAAAATGGCACATCTGCAAGTATGTAAAGAAAAAACCAGCAGATGGAAAAGGAACCTGTTGCTATAAGTTACCGAATGAGGAAAAGACATCACCCTCAAACATTTGTTCTAAAGTCAGGAGATTAACCTTTCCCCAAATCTCCCGGAAAATCGGCATGAATACCATTAGGGAAGTTGGGATTATAACCCATATACGTAAGCTGATTGAACGGGGGTGATGCCAGAAAATAATCTCTTGAAGGAACACCAAATAGGATGAAAGACTTTTAGCATCTTAAAGTGAGTATGCTTAAAATAAATTGTATCCACAATACATGAACCGGGGACTATCGATTCACCCAGCAGAGGAAACTCTGGAAACATGCAACCCAGTGGCCACGGCGCCCACCCCAATACCAGCCGGACTCGTGAGAAGAATGACTACAGGTAGTAGAACCTGAGAATCGGACGAGTCCCCCCCCCCACCATCTTCCTTGGACTGCTGTAAAAACTGGATCTTACACTGAGGTTTGCAATAGGACCAGATGAACTTCTGCCTTAGTACCTCAACTCTAATTTAAAAAGCCACTGGAAGAAAAGTGGGATACAGCGGAAAAGATAATGATACAGAGGGAGAATAATCATCTTAATAGGATTGCAGCGACTTATTAGCCCTAAATGCAGACAATTTCATTTAGGAAAAACTTTAGCTTAGTGTTGATACAACTTTCCATAGTTATTCGCCAGAATCACAGGAATATTGAATGTTCATACGACCCCGAGATAAACAAAGGACTGCACCCACCTCTGATCCTGGCCATGCGGAGCCACAGTAGATAAGATCGGAGTCTTATCCGAATTTAGCTTATAACCGGTGACTTCCCCAAATGATTGGGCTGCTGCCACCACAGACCATAGGCCTCTAATTAGAGCATGTGCCAAGACAGCGATGTCATCCGCATCCGTGAGGATTTTTACTTAATAATGGTGCAGTCTCAAAGATTGTACCTCATTGTTCCTTTTGAGACATTGGATGAATGGTTCAATACAGAGAGCGAATAACTGAGGGTAGAGAGGGCTCCCCTGCCAGGTACCGCAAAGAATAGAAATAGGGTCAGATAATAGGCATGCACTGCGTTTCCTCGCTTTAAGGCCAGAGTAAAGGCGCCTGACCCTAGAGACAGAGACGGTAACCTAAGACAGCAGACTCCATGACCCCCCAAAGGAAGGGCCAGGAGACCCTATTGAAGGCCTTCTCGGCGTCCAAACAGATCATACCAACTGGGCTCCCTCCAGCAGAGGCCACCTCCAAGGCTGTGATTGCCGGATTCAATCAGGGATTTGTGAAGCGTACTACTCACCCATGAGGGTCTCAAGGCGCTGGGGGCAGGGGGGCTTTCAAGCATTGCATTGTATTGACATGCAATGTTGTATCACGACCAGGGATGAAGCCGTGCTAGTATGTGTCCACCAATTTTGAAATAATTACAGACAGCCGATTGGCAAGTACGCGTGTATACATTTTAGAATCAGCGTTAATTAACGAAATTGGGCGGTATGATCCATAGAATGTAGGATCTTTCCCCTTTTTGGGAAAGATGACAATATTTGTCTCTCTCCAAGACTCAAGGACACTATCCAACAGATCAAAATAATTAAAGAGGTCCCTTAGGACCAGAGTCAGAGTCTGCAAGAAGGTGACATAAAACTCTAATGGTATCTGGTCATCTTTAACCTCGGAAAGAGTAATAGGTGCCTCCAGCAATGACCGCTGGGTAAGGGATGCTGCCGAATAAATTGAGAAATGTGCTCAATGGAAGAAAAACAGTCCTCCCTATAGAGGTCCGGGTAAAATTGGTGAAATACCTCACAGACTGAGGCTGGATCAGCAACTAGAGACCCATTCTCATCTCTGATCTGCTGGATACTATTCGAGCTAGATCTATCTCTTGCCCTGAATGATAAGATTCGCCCTATTTTCTCACTATTGTCAGGCCCTTCCATTTTTGACCGCCCTCTCCCAGATTAGTTTTTTTAGGGAGGCTCTAAGAGCGGTGGACTGCTCCAAAAGCCGGTCGGCCCGAGGCCCATCCTTCACTATAGAGCAATGTTCCAGATCGGATTCTAAGGAGCTGAGAGTCCGTTGGATCGTGGTTTCCTCCAACAAGGCCATCCTTCTTTGATGAGAGGCAAATTGGAGAGTCTGTCCTCGGCATGAGGCTTTTAGGGTATCCCAGACCACTGGAAGTGATGCTAACCCAATATCAAATTCAAGAAACTCCCTTAGGTGAACATTCATAGAGTTGACATAGCCATCATCCAACAGTAACCTGCATTCGTATGTCTAACTCCGGGAGCCTGATGCTGGAGTAGACTTGCTGAGTTGGATAGACAGTGACAAGGCAATATGATCTGAGAGGACCCTCTGGTTACGTGTGATCCTAGAAGAGGAAGTCAAAGTATTACTAACCAGAAACATGTCTAGTCTTATGGGGAGTGGAATAAAAGGTAACTCCTAATTCCCTAGGATGCTTAAAACGCCAAAGATTTACCAGAGCATTTGAGGAAATTAATTGCAGAACTGCCCCATGAAGCCGGTGCTTGCCCCGGCGAGCCAGGTTATTAGAAAGCTGGTCTGAAGATACAAGCTGGGAATCCGAATTGGTTTTAGTACACATCGTCAAATTAAAATCACCATACACGATATAGGGTGGGTCCCAAATATGCAACTCTGATAAAGGAAAATCCAAAATCTTTGGGTCATCCGTATTCAGCCCGTATAGGACACAAATAGTGATGCGGACCCTGTCTTTCTGAATAGTCGCCACCAGCTTGCGCCACCCGGATCTGTCATTTGATGCAGAGCCACCCACCAACTATCCTGTGCCAAGAGTGCAACCCCCCAACAGGTAAGAAGTGTAACAAGAAGGGGATAAAGTCTGATATCCAAGTTCTTTTAACACTGAGCCCTTGGTCTGAGACAAATGAGTCTCCTGGAGACCTAGGATTTGTGGCCTAAGAGTGTTCAGTTCTTCCCATGCAGGTTTATGCTTGTGTGGCGACTGAACCCCATTGATGTTCCATGATAGAATATGCAGCTGCTGACCAGGACCTCGGCCATAACTAGCTGTTACCATTACCCCCGGGAGTCCACTGGCTTCTCCTCCACCTCGCAAATTAAAATGTACCAACTCCGTAAATGTTTTGCCAAACCAAAATATACATGTTTTTTCACCATGAGCAAACTTGTTCAAGTCAAATTGCCAGAAAAAATGCCCCAAATGCTCTTAAAGACAAGCAAATAATCCCCATCCTCTTCTGAGGGTGGCACAAACAGTGCTGCAGGCCCACTAGCAGCCATTGATTTACAGGCCATGTGGGCACACACAGTGCACTGTTCTAGGGACTTACCTAGTAAATCAAATATGCCAATCATGGATAGCCAATCACCATAGCACTTTATACAGGGAGCACTTGCACTCTGACACTGATCAGCAGTGGTAAAAGCATCAAAGCCAGCAAAAACGAAATCCCTAACAGTCAAAAATGCAGGAGGTAGAGGCAAAAAGTCAGGGGAAACCACGCCAAGGATGCAAAGTCTAACACGTGTCCCCTCCAGCTAAAAAGTGGGTAGAACTACCCACCCTCTTGGGAGTTCTCATCACTAAGGCGGAATAATCAGGACAGACCATCAGTATTGGCGTGTTCTGTGCCAAGGCGGTGTTGCACCGTAAAGTCCATTCCCTGTAGGGAGATGAACCACCTTAACAGTTTTGGGTTCTCACCTCTCATTTGCATCAACCATCTGAGGGGCCTGTGGTCTGTCTGAACCTGGAAGTGAGTCCCAAACAAGTAGGGCCTTACCTTGTTCAGTGCCCAGACCACAGCAAAAGCTTCTTGCTCAATTGCACTCCACCTCTGTTCCCTCGGAAGTAGCCTCCTACTGAAAGCCAGGGCCGTAGCCAGGAGCATAGGTTTTGGGGGGCCTGGCCCTATGATGAAAACAACGTGCAAGTAGTAAACAAAGGGTTCAGGAGCAACCTTGATTGGGTTATAGGTAGTGGACTTCAACATGCAAAGATATTTTTAAGATATACTGCTAAGCATTTCATTTTCTATTGTATATTTCAATTGTGGTATTATCATACTTAGGATATTGCTTTAAAAATATGTGGAAATTGTGGCTAACACCAATTATTTTTTCTATTGTATTTATAGATTTAGCTATTTTTCTCTCCCTCAGATTTTTGGGTAAATGCATGCAAATTGTTGTATTTTAAAAACATTAGCAAAATATGAAGGTAATGCATCTTAAAGACAAAGGTGAGTTGGGGTGGCTTTGGGCTTCCTAATTCTCAACTTGACCAGCATGCTGTTTGTTTCCGGGAGAAACACTTTTTTCTTCCAGGGACTTAAATTGCTAATCTAAGCAAATGGTTTATAGAAAATGTGAAAATAAGAGTTGCACTTGGTACTGTTCATATCACAATGCCCTCCTTCTTCTCCCATTCCCAACCTTCTGGTCTGTGTAATCTGATCTCCCCTTGACCCGCATCACAACACAGGTTTATGTACAGGACCTCACTTTTGAGATGCAACTCCTACATAAAAACATATTCATTGCAAAGCCCTCTACTGCTTCCTATAGCTATGTCTGGGCTCCATCAAATACCTAAAAATTATATTTATTTTATTAGGTCCATCTTAAATTCTCCTTCGTTACAGAGGAAGTTACTGAACAAATACAGTTCTCACCATTTTTCACTCAAAAACTCACACTTGAGATTTCCAAAGTGGCATACAGTTTGTCTGCTAAATGTTTGGTCATTGACAAGTTAAGACAGCCCAAGGCCAATCTGGGCATAGAAGTGACAACCTTGCTGTCATTGGATGGGCATCAAGCTATAACTCCATCAACCTGCACAATATGTGCAAGTTACACAGTTAGATATGCACAGTGTCCAGCAAAGTCTCTAGTGTATGAACGGTATGCATGCCGCAGATTTATTCAAGCGCGTACAGTCACTGGCAAATACACTGTTTACAGCTTATGTTATATGTCCAGTATATTATATGTCCAGTATATTCCTCAGGTCTCAGGTATATGCATGGGCTGCCCAGCCTCTAGCCTATAAACAATATGCAGGCCTCTAATATGTATCAGTTGCCTGATAAAAGTGTTAGTCATGGCTCAGATTGTGTCTGTATATTATACATATATCAAATAACATGGCCTAGTGAGTTAACGCTCACCCCTGACATCTGTTGTGATCTACAGGTGACAAATTTGAATCCAGCAAGGCCAAGTCAGTCTCCCATCTTTCCTAGGTCAATCAAGTGACTGCCAGTAAGGTGGGTAATAGGAGCACCTGTTATTTACAGCAAGTAGGTTCTTCAAAAATGGGGTATGAAACAACATATTAGAGTAAGATATGATTATTATACATTCAACACTTGAGCGCTATATATGTAGCAGAGGCATTCATTATTGTTGTGTGTCTGTGTATCTGAGGTTTCCATATTATAAGTATATCAGATGCCTGCATGCTGTGCATATGTGAGAGACTGCATGTATATATATTCTCCATGCAAGAATATACTGGCATACTGTTTTTATATCCGAAATTGGAATCTGATATATGCACATTACATATGCATGTTCAACTGTAGGGAAACATTATTAGAAACAATACGAAAAAAAGTATCTTCCTGAAATTGAGGGAACAAGTCCTTCGGACAGGCATATTGGAATGAGTACCACATATATTCACTGTTTGGAAAAACACATTGTATTAGAGTTTGGATTTTGCTAACTTGATATTTCAGTTACAAATTTTAAATTTTAGCCATTCAATCTGCAGAAGATTGTGTCAAATTCTAATGCAGGCGCCATCAGCATGTATCTATCCCAATGACTTCATGTCCGCCTACATCAAGCCAATCAAAAACAAACAAAAACTCACTCCAGGAGAAGCTACTAACTAGCAACTAATCTGCAAAAGGTTATTCCTGGCAAACTCATCAACAAAGAAGGCTTGGACAAGACCCTACCCTCTATCACCAAAAAAGCTTTATCAAATGGCTGAAAGACCAGTGTGGATCGAAATGGATGGGCTGTCTTATCATTAGTAAACCCATCCACTGCCTTTGATTTAGTGCATCACCCCACATGGGTTCTAAGGCTAGCAGGTTTTGGTATTTAAGGAACCTTCATATAATGGATCTCCTCCTATCCCTCTGACAGATTAAGCATCATCTTGTGCCCACCATACTCTTCAAGTCCTTTCTCCACTTGAGTCCCACAATACTTCATCTTATCTCCACACCTCAGGCAACTACTAGAACTCATCTGATCCTTAAATCAGACCTGTTACAGCCATGCAGAAGACACCCACTGCACCCTGAAGCTGAAAAACCTGACTTATTCTCCTAGATCACTGCTTCCAAGACGTCAACAAATAATGCTAATCCACCATCTTACGACCATCTGACCTCAGAAATCAGAGCACTTCCAATGACATACAAAAACCTGAGAGTTATCATGGTCACTGACCTGTCACTAGTATCACAAGTGAAGAAAGTCCTTGAAAGTGCCTTCTTCATCATGCCAACCCTCTGCCACATTGTTTTCTCCTAAATTTCCCATAGAAAGTCGGGACCACCACCATCTTGATACTGTTCCACCTAGGCTAGGCAAACTTACGGACCATTCCACCATTCAAGAAAATGCGCATTGGTGGCACATCTCTGCCTCTTTAGAAAGGCAATTCCAAGATTTTACGGCCAGCAAAGTTAACAAATATTCACCCTCTCCTGGCATTCAAAGAGGTAGCAAAAAGCTGACAGTTACAAAAAGATGTCCCCTTTATTGGCAACACCACCAAACCAGACCTTGATTACCTAAGCAAAGGAAGAATCAGTTATACACACACAATTATTTCCAACCCAACCCAACCTCCACTTCATTTGATTTATAAAGCGTATCTACATGTTAACTAGGACATAAAAAGCGCACCTCTCTGGTTCCCACGTACAATACAAAAACTCTTCCCACATAAGCAACATAAAAATCCCAAACTCCACGAATTTAGTACAACAAATGGAGTAGCAGTAATGAGATAAAATCCAAGGCAGGCTGACTCAGTCTTTCATCATTCTGGGGTCAGTAAGCTTGGTAATTGTAACATCTTCTATTTACAGTGTTTAGAAACAGTGCTATATAAAGACAAGTTTCTAATATTTAATATTGAGTGGAAATGTATGTCTAATGCAGGGTTAAAAACAAAGTTACATATCACTCCCCCTTTCATGTGGGTTAAAATATTTCCACTCTCAGAAATGGTCGTATGAATCCCCAACCTTTGTATGGATCTGGCTCCTGATCTATATGCAGAAGCATTAGGTTTTTATGCTGGTGCCAAGGAGATGGTCTTTATTAGTCTTTATGAGGAGCACTTCGCAGAACTATTCAGCATACGAATCCCATCAAAAACATGTTTTTGGAACATGTTTGTGGAGAAGGCAGCAACGTAATGCAGAATCCACTATAGTCACCTATCAAATGACTATCCATCCAAAACTGTGCAAGTTACATCTGGTCCCTATATCATACTCAAACAACTTTCTGATTTTGGGTAAATACTGAAGTCTTATTACGTACTACAGTGCCACTTCCTCTAACTCTGTTTTATACTAAGGGAAAGACTTAGGATTGAGTTGCGTCACCCTTGCGCCACGCAAGGGGGCGCAAGGGTGGTGCAATTACTAAGTTTATCAACCACGCAAGGCCAACTTGCGTGGCCCTGAGTGGCTTGATAAATCTAGAGTAACGCAATGCAGCGCAAATCACTGCGTTGCATTACTCTGCCCCAGGGAAGGGTTCCATGGGAGGAGTGTAGGTGTTAGGAATGTAGGGTGGCGACAAGGGTTAAACCACCAACATAGTGGCATGTACATTGTATATATGCTACCAGAGGATCCGATGTCCGTCCTGACAAATGACATGGACTCTGTTGAGCCACGAGGCAGAAACTTGTTGACGGTTTAGTTAACCTGGGGTACCAGTTGCCCTATTCCCTATTTAAATTTAGAAAAAATCATAGAACCCGAATCCGCACTGATGATGGCAACAGAGGAAATCAGAGCACCTTTGGACAGAGGAGGGATAGGTGTTTTGGTCGTATTGGACATTTGTGCGTCTTTCGATATAGTCAACCATACATTAGTTGACCATATGCAGAGTCTGGAGATAGGAGGTTTTGCACTTGCTCTCCTACAGTCGTTTTTTGCTAACAGGCAGCAGGTAGTGGCAGTAGGAGAATTCCTCTCTAAGTCTTACTCTCTCCCATGCAGAGTCACACAGGGATCATCTTTGAGACCTATGATGTTTAATTTGTATGTCACACCACTAGCCAGGCTTATAAAATCTTTTGCCCTACCCCTGGCATCCTATGCAGATGACACGCAAATTGTCGTGTCACTGTCGAAGGATGAGGTGAACTCTGGTGACACTTTTAGGAAGTGCATGAGCGAGGTGAGTAAATGGATGGATGGCAACTTTCTAACATTAAACTCATCAAAGACAGAGGTCATTATTTAGCAATAACCCATCATTTTGGACGCCAGCGTGGTGGCCATTTGAATTAGGCTCTCTTCCAACCGCAGTATCCAGAGTAAAAAACCTGAGAATAATGTTCGACAATGAGCTGAAGCTGAAAGAACAAGTTAATAAGGTCACCTCTGCCTCTTTTTGCTCCTTAAGACTAGAAGACTAGTAAAAAAATAGAGAAATATCTTCTCTTCGAGCTGTTGAAGACAGTAGTCATTTCTCTTGTATCGGCCAAACTTGACTACTGCAATAGTCTCCATCTTAATCTCTCGGTAGGCTCACTGATGAAGCTTAAGACCTTGCAGAATTCAGCGGCACGCTTTCTTTAAAAATCCCCAAATTTGAATGAGCTAGGGATGCCATCAGGAAACTTCACTGGTTGCCCGTCAGGCAATGCATCGTCTTTAAGGCCCTTTGTGCGGCCTACAACACCCTGCATGGGCAAGGCCTTTTCTTTTTTATGATCAATTTGAGGTGGCATACTCACAGCAGAACCCTTCGTTCAGGTTTTGCCAAGAACCTGGTAGTTCCCTCTTTTAGAAGGGCCACTTGGGGCGGCAAATGTTTCTTTAGGTCCACAGCCCTGTATTGGAACAGCTTGCCATTGGAACTTAAAAGAGCTCTCTCTCTATTGGTTTTTATAAAGTCCCTGAAAACACGGCTCTTTGTCCAGAAATAGGTGATTAGAACTTCACTTCCTGTCTCTTCTACACCAAGATGCCTCTTGGCATTAGTTTGCGCTTAATAAATTGTTCATTCATTCATTCCCCACATTTCATTTTTTAATACCAGGTGGTATCCTATATAGTATAAAAGTCAGACCGGATTACCACATTGGTTTTTAAGTATATAATTCTCACTGATCAATATTTAGTAATAAGTGCCTCCCTGATTTCAGGACTAAGGCCCTTTCTTCATCAAACTGGGTTTTTGAAGAGCGTAGGGAGTCCTATGATAAAGCATGACACCTGGTGGTGTGTGAGGATATCCCATCACATATTTGTGTATGTCTAGGAGCAGGCTGGTATAACATGAATATATTATATAATGTGATAGATTCAAAAATATTTTAAGAAAATCACTTGGGTAGCTTTATTATGTGTAACAGTAATTAAATACTGACTTTGAATCGAGTCTCTTTCGGGCCATATACTCATGACCTGAACATTAGAGGCGAAAACATTAATTGATTTCTCAGTAATGACTGTGAAAACCCTTAAGGTAATCCATATCAGCTATGCAGTCCCTACTTACATTTGACATGTTTTACTTCATGTAACATTCCTTAAGAGTACCCTCTTTTTCCAGATGTGTTTCACGTGCAGTTTTTTGTCATGCAACAGGTAACTTTTGTATAGTGCATACTGTAAACGGGTTCACCCCCTGGTGTCTGACTGAATTCAGGTTGTGGGTGGGTGTTTATGCTGAAGCTGCAGGCAGTGTGAATTTCTCACGGTGGCTGTCAGTGCATCATAGTGGTGTGCAGGCTACATGCACATCCAGTCTTTGGCCTCTCTGCAGTGTGCACATGGAGATGGTCACATATGTAGCAACCTCAGTTGTGATTCTACGGTAAAGTGTGTGAAGGGGTGTTCCACAGTGGAAATTTTGACAGCACAAAAAAAAAGAAAATACAGTCCACACAGGTGAGTGGGTGGTTTCTACATGCAGGAGAGATGGTGACGTGGGGGAGATAAAAGGAATTACACGCAGGAGAGAGTGAAAATGGTGCTGAAGAGGAAAGAGGAGACTTGCTAGATATGTAAATGAAGGATTTCAGAAGGATGGAGAAGAGAAAAAAGACGTTAGTGTCTAATAAAATGAGAGACTGGAGAGGAAGGTTAAGGAGAGAAAAGGAGTAATTTAGACACTCTAAAGACCACTATGCTTTCCACAGATCTTGGTAATAATTAATTCAAAATCTTACATTTTTATTCTACTTATTCATAACAAAATCATCATTATTGCCAGTTTATTTGATACTGCTAACAGGCACTGGGAAAGCTAAAAGGTTGGGATTGTCTTTTGATGTAATCTAGATGTCTGGATGCAATAACAAAAAAAGCACAAGGAGACACTTATATATTTGTTAGATGACATGCTGTGTGAAGGACAGGTTTTTGGGTTACATGTTTTAAGCCACAACCTTAATGACATAAGAAAGCAATCTTAGTTACATTTCTGTGGGCACGTTTATTTTAGAGACCCTCCCCCCCCCAACCTCTTTAAAGTGGTAATAGGTTGTTTAACCAAGTTTAACCATGAAAGCAAGTTATTTCATACAAGATATTTTGTTAATTCTTTGAAAAACGTTTGTTGTTCCCGTCTGTGCAGCTGCAAAGCCATCAAGCATGTAGGTGAAGAGATGTTATCGCAGGCTGCTCCAGTTGAATTATATAATGCCAAGTTAGGAGATTCTAAAACTACATTATTCAATCTTCCCACCTGCCTCTGCCATGCTTTCTCTTTCTTCTTTCTGGCCAGGGCTTGCTGTAAGAACTCAGGTCAGGCACCTTTGAATCACTGCTTTCACAGTGAGGGAAGAGATATGGGTTCATGATAATTACCATCACTGCTGTACCAGCCTTTTGCTTTATTTGACAATCCACATAGCATTTTTGCAGCAGTTCCATCTGCACCGAGCTGGGCACAACCAACGGTACGCAGAATGGAAGAAAAAGCATACAAACATGCTCCCAGCGGCCGTAGCGGCAATATCCTGCTCTCCTGCAGCTGCGCACAACTCCCTGACCTGACTGGAATTGTGGTGCCACAGTATTTACACAGTCGAGTCAAGGACAAGGACTCCATGGCAGGTTTGTGCGCAGATCTGCTGCTTGTACCATAATAGGCAAAAAGGATAGTCAAAAAAAGAAAAAAATATTTTAAGCATATTTTAAAACTCCAAGTAATACAAGATTTAGGGGGCCAGGCAGAAATATGGGCTGGCCTGGCCCCACTGCCCCCCCACCTCCCACCCCCCCCCCGTGGCTACGACCCTGATGAAAGCTACACATTGGTCCAAGCCTTCGTCATTCAATTGTGAGAGAACTGCACCTACTCCATGCTCAGAAGCATCTGTCTGCACAACAAATTCTTGGGAGAAATTGGGTGCCTTGAACAAAGGCGCCATGCACATGGCAGATTTCAGGGCATCAAAAACGGTCTGCCAGGCATCAGTCCAAATCACTTTCCTTGGCTCCTTTCTTGGAATCAGCTCTGTCAAGGGGGCAACAATGGTGCCATACCCCTTGACAAACCGTCTGTAGTAGCCGGTGAGACCTAAGAAGGCTTTAACCTCTGACTGGGTCTTGGGGGGCTCCCAAGCCAGAATGGTGCCAATCTTAGGCTGTAGGGGCACCACCTGGCTGCTTCCTACCTGGTGCCCTAATTACACCACAGGCCCCTGCCTTATCTGGCACTTACTGGCCTTAATTGTAAGGCCTGCCTTCTGCAGAGCCTTCAACACTTCACAGAGGTGCTGCAAGTGTTCCTCCCAGCTGGAGCTGAACACTGCAATATCATCCAGGTAGGCGGCGCTGAATTCCTCCAGCTGAGACAGTACCTGGTTGACCAGTCTCTGGAACGTGGCAGGGGCGTTCTTGAACCCAAAGGGCATGACATGGAACTGGTAGTGCCCCTCTGCCGTTGAGAATGAAGATCTCTCTTTAGCCCCATCAGTTAAGGCAATCAGCCAGTACCCAGACATTAGATCAAATGTGCTGAGGTACCGGGCAGCTCCCAACCAATCAATGAGCTCATCAGCTCTGAGGATGGGGTGTGCGTCAGTCCTGGTGACGGCATTGAGACCGAAGTAGTCCACACAGAAACGTAGTTCAGGAGTGGCACCGGGTGCTGCCGCCTTCAGAACCAAGACCACTCTGCTAGCCCAGGGGCTGCTAGAGGGATCTATGACCCCTAACGCCAAGATCTTGGAAACTTCTTCCTTGATGCTAGCCCTGACCTTGTCAGTCAACCTGTAGATGTTGTGTTTTACAGGCAAACTGTCCCCAGTGTCCACACCATGGACACACCAGTTGGTGATTCCTGGGGTCAGGGAGAACAGGGAGGAGAACTGTCCCAGCACCTGGTGACAGTCCCTCTGCTGCTCAGGAGTCAGGGTGGGAGAGAGGTTCACACCATCCACTGACCCATCATGTTCCTTGGCAGACAGGAGGTCAGAAGAGGCTCACTCTCCTCTTTCATTGCATCATCTGTAGCCAGGAGCATAGTTACTTCAGACCTCTCAAAGTGAGGTTTGAGGCGGTTGACGTGCAGGACCCTCAAAGGGTTCCTAGGAGTCTGCAAGTTCCCCAAATAGGTGACTTCACTCTTGCGCTCCACCACCTCAAATTGTGCAGTCCTCTTGTCTTGGAGCGCAGACGGCTCCACTGGTGCCATCACCCACACGTTTTGGCTAGGCTGAAACTCTACCAGAGTGGCATTCTGGTCGTACCAATGTATTATCTCCTCCTGGCTGGCTTCTAGGTTCTCCTGGGCAAGTTTCCTAAAGTGCTGAGTCTGGTTTCTGAAGGCCAGCATGTAGCTAAATACATCCTGGAGAGTCTTAAAGGTAGCTTTCTCCCAGCCCTCCTTCACCAAACTAAGAGGTCCTCTCACAGGGTGCCATACAGCAATTCAAAGGGACAGAACCCTAAGGATTTCTGAGGTACCTCCCTGTAGGAAAACAGCAGGCATGGTAAGAAGACGTCCCACTTGAATCTCATGGGTTCTGTAAGACCCTTTATCATGCCTTTCAGGGTTCAGTTGAATCTCTCAACCAACCTATTTCCTTAGGGATGGTAAGGAGTGCTGAATTTGAACATTATACAATACTCCTCCCACAAAGAAGTCATATACCTAGATATTAATTGGTACCCTGGTCAGATACCACCTATATGGGGAAACCCGCACGGGAAAAGATCCTCATCAACGCACGGCTCACCACAGGGTCGTGGTTGTCCTGAGAGGGACAGCTTCCGGGTACCAGGTGGCATGGTCCACCACGATATACTTGTTGCCCAAGGCTGTCTTGGGTTCCAGTGGCCCCACAATATCAATGCTCACCCGCTCAAAAAGGGTGCTCACCACAGGGAAAGGTTGGAGAGGAGCCTTACACTTCCCCTAACTCTAGCTGCTTACCTGGCAAGTCTGACAAGACCTAGAATGAGTATCAGTATGGTTTCGCATTTGGGGACATAAGAAGTGGGTGACAAGCCTGTGAAAGGTCTTGTCACGCCCCAAATGTCCTGCCAAAGGCACATCATGAGCCAGACCCAGTAGGAAGGCCCTGAAGCACTGGGATACCACCAGCACAGGGGCTGACCCAGGCTCAGAGGCAAAAAGTCCGGGGAAACCACACCAATGATGCCAAGTCAAACAGCATCCAATACCAAGATGGCTTGCAAGGAAAAGAAAGAAATAATAAGTTATGAATGCTGTCCAGCCAAATTCAAATGGCCCTCAATGAATTTGGCATGCTCAGTCCCGAGGCCTCTGGTTGTCATGGTCATACCAGTAGAGAGATACACTCTAGTGAGGGCTACATGTGGTGAGCTCTTGTAATCAGTACATAAGGGCCCAAGAATCCTTATCACATATTATTAGTGAAGGACATGTAGGTGCGGTTACCTTGCTAAAACAGCAGCATAGTGGGTCTCCAGAGACGCCTGGGCTTTATGGTTTCATTGCTTGATGCAGCATCATTGTGTGGACCAAGTACACCGAACCCTACAGCAAGAGAGGACTTCATTTACCAGGCCTCTTAGTGCTGCAGCCATCGTGCAGCTACCCGTGCTATAAAAGGCCTACGTGATGCTGGTGCTACAGGCATGAACCAGGAAGTGGTGGCAGGATAGAGGATCAGGTCCACAGGAGGATACAACTGGTGAGATGTTCAAGAAGAGTGGATTGATCTTGTTGAGGGCTTAATACACAAGGCAGCGCATCCCCACCTTAGGAACAGAGAAACGCTTCAGCCACGTCTGTAGAACCACCTTCATGCCAGTGCTGATGCAGTGAATGACTAAGATGAGCCACAGGGCTGAGCAGAGCCTTACAGGGTCGTGATCATCTCCAATGCGACCAAGACCCACCTCAGTGATTCATCACTTCACATGCCGTTGGCTGTAAATGTGCAGAGGTTGGAGAAGGGGAAGTATTACTTGGGGGAAGCCAAAGACAGTTAGCATGCACAGGCCCCTGTTACTAGGGTACATCATTTGAATGTATATCATTAAGATAAGTCCTGAAAGTTTATTCTGCCGCAACTGCTCTAAAGTGCCAGTCTTTATTGAGGAGAATACATGGGCAATGATGCGGTTTCACTCAAGCGAGGCAGGATGTTCCAGCAGAATCTTCCACGTGGCAACAGGTTCCGTGAAGGCAACTGTGTGCTCACACTGCAGTGCTTTGAGAGTTGTCTTTGTTAGAAGAAAGTTGGGTATCTACATTTGGTCCCAGAGAAGAAATGTCGCTGAGCAGAAAGCCTTGATTTTACTAATTTTTTTGTAAACATATTTTATTTACTTTTGTATAATGCACGTTCTTATGCTTACATCTCAGTATATTACAGGGCATTCCATTATATCTTTTCTAATACATTCTTCGTTCCTAAGTGCCCATCTGTATTTCTGGTATCCTTACATTTGGTTATGCATGTTTAAACTCCCCACCCCAATTCCCCCCAACTCCCTCCTTTCCTCTCCCGCACTGCAGGCCATTAAAAAGCCTTAATTTTACTCATGTTGAATAATTTCCTGGTTCTATGTGGAGCTCCGCATTTTGATTTGACTGAATAAGGGAACTCTGGGACAGAGGGGGCCACTGGATGAAAGAATTTTACAGGTTTACTGTTGTAATGGTCATATAAGAAGAACATATTGTTTACAACTTCTTAAAAACTTTAATTACTTTCTCTGGGGAAAAGGCAGCTGCTTTGTGCCATAATTCACAGAGGTAAATCTAGGTTTTCTCATTGAAACTGCTTTTTTTTTGCCAAACAAGGCACCGGTTTAGTAACTGTAGGAGGTCTTAACTTGCCCTCTCCCCAGTTAATCCAGGATCTCACACAAGTGTAGCTGAGAAGAATATGTGATCCAGGAAAGGGCTATCCCACCAGAATAGGCATAATTCTGCCTACTGCTGAGATCGACCTGTGTAAAGAGGAATGCAGACCAATGCAACTTGCAACTTTCAAGATAGTCGCTGACATTAAGGACCTGTGATAGACAGCTGTAGGGCTAGGTTTACTTCAGGAACACAAGGTGTGCCCCTTCCAATGCGCTTCTCAGAGTCATCAGAAGCTGCTCAATGACATCCGAGACTAGGGAAAAAGCTGCTGCTTTGTGACAATGTCACTTGTGAGCCAAATTAGCCCTCTATATTAAGTGAATCATGAACGTGCTCTCTAATTACCTCCAGAGGTCTGTGGAATTACATGAACTTGAACCTGTGGCCTGATTGGAGTGGTGCCTAGAGAAGATCACCCAGATTCCAGAACCGCTGGAAAATTTGTTTCTGGTACAAACCTCTCCAGAGTTATTTGCATAACCAATCACTATCCCAGAAATTACATGGGGGCATATTATCAAGGATCTGCGATAATTATTGCAAAGCGCGCTTAGCGCTGTTTTTTTTATCACCGGCCATCGCTGGATTTCCTCGCCGTGATAGCGCTGTATTATCAACGCGTATCGCAAAGGCGATAGGAAATCCAGCGATAGCGAGTAAAACCAGCAATAGCGTAAGAATTCCAGCTCTAAATTAACTGCGCTAATGACAAGCTTGCTAATAGGCAAGTGTGTACTTAACCTAACAATCCACCCCCCATTGACAAGATGGTTAAGGCAAGTTTTTTTTCAGGCGTTAAATTCCAGAGATAAGTGCGGTTAGCGCAACTTTTCTTATCGCTTCGCGGGCATTGATAATAGAGGGAAGTTGTGTTTGCGACTGTTTCAATGGAGTTTAAGTCAGGAACGCCTACTTTGCATGTCATTAGCGATATATATCGCTGACATGCTTAGAGATAAAAAACGGCCGCTATCGCCCAGAAACTCACGCTAAGGCCCGTTAGCTGCAGCTTGTTAATAGTGTGATAAAAATATCGCTGCATTAGCGGCAGAAAAGTGCCGCTAACGCGGCGATAAAGGGCTTGATAATATGCCCCATAGTCTTCTGCTTGGTCCTTGCTGATCCTGTTCTCATTGCCACAATCCCATGCAATGCCATACATTTTTTTTACCACAACTTGTGGGTTTTAAGATACAAGCCCTTATCTGTTTGGGTACCTAGGGGCTGTTAAACCTAGGCCAGCCACTACAATTTATGAATAGTCCGGTGGCAACTAGACTATTAGTGCTCCAGTAGACTGTGCCCTCACAACAGAATCTAGACCGGTTTTGTGGCAATTGCATCAAAACTCAATTAACATTCTTCCACCAGTAACAGAAACCAATGTACTGCAAGTCAAACAAAGTAACAGCCTTTACCACTGGTGCATAAGGAGATGCAATGGCATAATCTTTGTTGGAAGAGCAGACTTATGCAGACAGGGAAATGAGAGCTACCATCCTCCCCTCTAGGCCAAGAAGACTGTTCTAACCAGAGGTCTCATAAAGCTGACTCCTTTCATTTTGACTGACTTCTGAGGATAGAAGACCACCATATGGAGAGATGAAAAACGCTGACCCAAACTCCTCCTTCTTCAGGATGCTGAAAGGAGCGGAGCACCGCCCAAGGCCTTTTTTGAGAGTTCTTGAACAGACGCTGAAAAACCTCCCAAGGACAATGATGTGGTTTTATAAGTTTAGGCCTGATACATGAAATGGTTTTACTCATTCTGTGTCTATGCGGAATTGGGTTGATGTATAAAGGCCTTTGGGCCTCATGTACAAAGTCCTTTTGGGCTCACAAACCCTAAGATTCCCAAATCAGAGGGTTTGCTCTGCAAAAGGGATTTTCTTTATGTACAAAAGCCCTTTAAGAAGTTGGAAAATTCTTTCTGATTCATCAAAAGGTTTTTGTGACCCTGTCCGAATCACAAATAGGAAGGAGTGTGAAAGGGGTGTATCAGAACGACTTTGAGAGGGCGTTGGGGGAAGCAGGAGCTACTAGGCCCAGCCATGGGGGTTGAGGCCTTTTCACTCCTGATGCCACAAGAACCGACCTACTATGGGTCCCGAGTAACTGGGTCAAGTACTGCCCCGTACAGCACTTGACTCTCAGTGGTAGCGCGGGTCGAGCAGCCAAAGGCTTCTCAGTGGGAGGTAGGTGCGAGGCAACCCAGGTGTTATCCTATTTTACTTTATGATATGTTCAGCTCTCACGCATATGTTTGCCTGTTTACCAGACCAATTGTTACTCTTCTTCTCGTCATGTAAAGCGCTCTGATACCCACTAGGGTCACGTTTGCGCTATACAAAACTTTACAAATAAATAAATATATAACTCGACAGACAAACCGTAGCAGCTATAAGTTGATTACCCTGTCAAATACCAGCATTTATGAAAAATGTAGTAGTTAATGTAAACACACAAAGCTTGTACAACACACTAAATAACCCGCACAGCCCTGTTAAGGTCAGCATGCCAGCGCTCTCCTGGGCGGAATCCCTGAGTTCATCGGTCCCTTCTAGTGAGGGTAGTTATTCACCATGCTATACTGGAGGCGACTGCCTGATGCGACCCATGCTAGTCCCACGCGCCCCAAAGTCTAATGCTTTGCCTTAAGAGTTCAGGTTTTAGCAGCATCTAGGTGCTAAGTTCGTGGAAGTCCCCAGCAGTCCCAACACCCTTGAACAGTCTCACCCGATCCAATGGCAGGCAGCAATCTGAGAAGATCCCCGATGCTCCTCTGCGAGCTCTGGTCTCCCACTCAGGACCATTGTTCCCTGTAAGCTGTGTGCTTGCGCGCGCACAGGGCCTTTTTATCAAGCGCGCACACAGTCTTACAAAGCGCGCACATCTCTGCTTCGCAAGAGATTTAGACCGTTCACCAGCCACGGCATTTTAAATGGGAGCGCCGTGAAAAGTACGGTCTTTTTTTTGGTGGTGAAGTGCACTGAGTGTGCATCTACAACGCAGGTGGAGCAGCAGTTTTGCATTTTCAGGTTAGGGCCTGTGCAATGCCATAGAGTCTGGGGTAGGCGCCTGTTATACATGCCGCATTCGCTTTTCATGTCGGAGGGGGGGGGGGGGGGCCTGCACACATTCACCAGAACTGTTTATTTTAATTTCAGTGTCTGCTCGGTTTGTAGCATGTGATCTAGCGCGACTAATATAATTTCTTCCCCTATGAACATAGCATCCAGGTTGGAAACACTCTTTTTCCACAACTATACCAATATGACGGTGGGGCCCATAACACTGCATATACATTCACTCACTCAAATATTCCCTGGATCTCATCCACTTCTACCAAGGAGGAAAAAAGTTAAATGACTGCTGGAAGAGAACGGGATACCTTTTTAAAGTTGACAAGATAACTGTTTAAACATCATACATAATTAGTTTTTATCCTGTCAATTTCCAAAACATCAAGGTATTCCGCTCATTGGTCGATGGACCAACTAGTATGAATTAGTTGATGGTGATTAAGACCAGCTCAATCACTTTAACATATTAAACATTTGCATTTATTATTGAGCTAAAGAATCACAGACTCGTAGTTTTAATTATAATAAAGTTTATCTAATTATTTAAAATGCATAGAAAAGTCTCAATTTTATTAATCAATTAATACATTTATTATCATTATAAGAAATAATACTTCAGAGATTTTATGCATACCCTTTTAGATGGAAAAATAAAGTTCATCACAGCAGATCACAGCATAGAACTCCCAAAAACTGACTGACTGTCCCGCTAAACAGGCCTCCTCGACGGACCACCTATACAGGTTTCCCGCATCGATCTCGTTCCTTCCCAGTCAGATTTAAAAGCAAAACGATTAATTAAATTAAAAGAAAATGGCCTAAAGGAAAATAGCAGCGATTCTCCAGCGTCAAAGTTCTGTGCTCAAAAATTATGTATGAATAGCGCTCCTCCTACTTAAGAGTAGGTCCTCTTATACCCTATTACTAACTTACTAAACAGAAATGTTTCAATCTTTGGGGCGAGATTCACGCTAATTGGTCCATTGGAGGGGTGGCAAGCATCTCATTGCCCTCCTTGTTCAAACCAGTTCCGAAAAATGTTTATAATTTCGTCCTTTCACACGGTTTTAGGACATTACCAATCCGATTGACAGTTTCTCATATGTAACGTCTTTTGTATCTTTATTAAAACAGTTCATTGTTAATTCACGGCTGCATCTTTGGTTCTCATATATTTCTCGCTGAGTCCCCTTTTGGCACCCATTCCGGTGACAGGTCATGGTGAACTTGATCCTTTTCATTCTGGGCTCTACTCTCAGATCACGTGTCATTGCTCCACAGCCTTCTCCCAATTGGAAGCCATTTTGCACTTGCGCATTTAGCTCATCTGCCTCGGCGGCCATTTTTACAGCGCGGCCTAGCAGGCCCGAAAGAACTATTATGAAAACAAACACAATCATAATTAAAACAAAGAAAATAAGCCTTTTCGTTTCCCACCCGTCATTCTACGTACCCTAATTAGGTGTTACCTAGCAAAAGCGACATATAAAGCTATGTTTACTTACCATCCGCATACTTTTGCCACAATACAGTTTACTACACAGCACAAATCATGCAACATTATTTTAATTAGTACGCAAACCATTATGTTATTATTATATCACGTTGACAAGCGTTAGTAGGTTATCTTTTGAACATGAATTGCGGTTACCCCTTATAAAAGATGTCTATAAAGTGTTGATTAATCATCAAACAATTAATAGTATTAATTATTAGCATTAATATTAGGGGGTTCTAAATTTTCTTATTTACCTTGCTCCATCAACTCCCCCCTTTGGTGATTTTTAATATCACCACAAAACCCATGTTACACAATTTTACTGATAGCATTGTTTCTTGTCCATTTGCTTCTTGTTAGTTTTTACACATCTGTATCCCTTTCATCTTGTCTTTTTGTTCTCTCATACATGCTGTCTTTTAATGCTTCTAGTTCTATTCCACCTAATTCTCGTTCTCTTTCTTTATTTATCTTATTTTCTCTTTTCATTTTGTTTTGTCTTTTTCTCCTTTTAATACATATGATAACAAATTTCAAGAATAACACTACTAAAATTACTAATGTTGCTGATATCAAAACTTTCCCTACAATAGAACTACCTATTTCAGTGAACCATTTTGGTATTGAGGAAAAACTCTTACCAAGTTTCTCCCAAGTACTTTCAACCTCCAGTGGAACAAGTTCTTTGTGCAAATTTGTAATATTCCTTATATACTTTTGTATATTTTCACTTTTATCTGGAATGTAAGTGCAACAATGTTGGACTTTCAGCATTCCACAGACTCCTCCCTCTTTTGCCAAAAGAATGTCAAGGGCAAGTTGATTTTGCATTACCATAGCTCTCATGGCAACCATCTCGGTATTTACCATCAAGAACCCTCCAGCAGTATTCGTTGATAAACGATCTACTACTGTGGACAATTTCCGAATTTTAAATGCATTCAAAGATATTCCCACTGCTGGTATCATTGCTCCAAAAATGTCACCCACTATTTCTGAAAAACTTTCCCTTTTCCTACGTGTGAATGTTGCACCCATTTAGTGTGTTTCTTTTTCTTCTCTATCTATATGAAATATTTTTGGAAAGACAAGGCCTAAGTAGCAAGACCCATACCAATGGTCCGGCAACCTGTAATAAGCCCTGTTCCCGCAAATATAATAGATCCCTGGAAATATTGGATCTTTTCCTCCTTTGAATCCCCATCCTCCTAAAATTTTATAATTGTCTCAGCAATCGCTGGAACCCACGAAATAGTTGTCATACCTAGTTCTATTTCTACTAATGCACAACTTTCCCTGTTGGGGCCAATCTAAAGTCATAGCTGCATTTGTCCTTTTCTTATCATTACTTTCTCTTTCAAATGTCCATAGTGGTGTTTTCATCTCTTCCTCTACTACTTTCCTTTGGAAATTTTACTCTTCTGCTTTCTACCATCTCTTAAAAAACCTTTTCCTCAACTCACAAGTAAGGTTATGTTTAACTACATCATCTAATGTCAATTCTTTATTCTCTAAGAAAAATTCACCAAACATCTTTGACACTTTCACCTTGTTCAATTCAGGAATTATAGGAATTTCTGCAAAAATCTTATTTATGTCAGTATAATAATATTTTAATCTACCTGTTTTATAAAAAAACTAGCTAAGACACTACATGTTATTCCATACGTCAAAGGAAGGTGATGATAGGTCACACCTTCGGAAACAGACGCAGGTAATTGCATACAAACATAACAGTCTCTTACATCCATTGTTTCTACATATTCATATAATAATTTTGTGAAAACGTTCTTTGAAAAGTCTGTTATAGATCTATCCTTATGTAACTCTGCACTATCTACTAGTGTTGCTGTATTCTGTATGTTATCCTTTTTTGTGTTGTTCTTTAATATGGACGTTTCTTCTACAGCTAATCTAATTGGAATGGTGATTGCTAAAATAAGCCATACAAACATTAATAGCCCTGTACAAAAGAAACACATTCTACACCATCTACGTAAGAACGCACATCTATTCTCTATGTCTACCATCTTGTTCTATTACCTATGTATATTTTTGTACAGCAAATGTGTCACCACACCTCTGAATGACTTTTCAGCCACTCTACTTTCTCACTTGTCTCGTTTGGTACTCTCTTTAGCTCTTCTCAGAACTCTTTCTCGTCTTATTCAGGTTTTTTATTGTCCAGTCCGGTTTTTCTTTTCAAACACTTCAAACTTGTTGCACTTCACTTTTACCCATTTGTTTGTAGCTTTGTTCCGGGTTCTCGTGAGTGATTTCTTCTTCCTTAATATCAGTTAGTGCAATGTATAGCCATTCAGGTGACTTATATTTTAAATTAACTTTCTTTACTCTTTTTGTTTTCTGCAATTGTTTTCCGCTTTGTTTTCCTTGCTCCTTTTGACTTGTTATCTCATTTACTTGTTCTGCATTATCTTTGTTTATCTTTATGATTTTGTATCTCAATCTCTTGACTTCGTGGGGCCAATTATCTCCTTTTCTCAGCCTTTTCGGTTCACTTTCTTTTTCTTCTCGTTCAGCTCTCCAAGTTCTTTTTCTTGGTCCTAGTCTCTGTTTTCTCGCTCCTTCACTTTCTTCTGATTCTGTTTCAGACCTTACTTCATTTCCTCTTATTTTGAACTTTATAATTTCACCTTCTTTGACTTGCTCCTTTTCTTCCTGTGTCTTTTCTTTTTGATCACTTGTTTCTATCCCTCCTCGAGGTTCTTCCGGATTCTCGTTGATCTCTCTATCTGGTTCTATATTTCCCTGTTCATTTGTTTGTGTATCTGTCCCTATTACTCCTCGGGTGTCTTCCGATTTTTCTATCTCTCTATTTGAATCTATCCCTGCCTTATCTACTTTGACAATTTCTGTAGGATTTTTAACATAACTTTTACTTGGCTGTTCACTGTCACTGTCTTTTTGTTCAGTTTCTTCTTTTATGATGTCAATTTTCCATTTATTCTTTAGCTTTTCACCACCATTTGATTGATCTGTATCAGATGCTGAACTGGTGTCTGATATTTCCAGATGTCGACTTACAGGTCGATCTTCAAGTTCTGGAACTTCTGCTATTTCAAATTCTTCTTCAGTTGTTAGACTTGTACCTGAGTCTTCCAGATGTCGACTTTCAGGTCGATCTTCAAGTTCTGGAACCCTGTTTATTTCTTCTTCTGCATCGGATGCTGAACTGGTATCAGATATTTCCAGATGTCGACTTACAGGTCGAGCTTCAGGATCTGGAACTCTGATAGTGTGGCTGGCATGTACCCAGTTTTTCACTCCTGCACATTTAACCGCAGTTGTTGTTACCAGGATCACCTGTCGTGGTTGGTCCCAGCGCGGAACTAAACAGTTTCTTCTTCTGTGGACTTTTATGCGGACCCAATCTCCTGGATTCAAATCATGAGCTGGTTTTCTTTCAAGAGTGGTCGCATCCGGTCCAACCTGATGAAACACAGAATGTACCACATCAGCCAATCCTTTGCAATAATCTATCACGAGATCATCAGTTATAGTCAACAGCTTGTTGACAAGTACATGTGCTTGTCTCATTGCTCGTCCCATGATTATCTCGTGGGGACTCAGACCTGTTTTCCTATCAGGTATGCTTCTGATAGTCATCAGCACCAACGGAAGGGCATCTGGCCATTTCAGTCCTGTGGCTTGACACATTTTTCCTAACCTATTCTTTATTGTTCCATTCACTTGTTCTACCACTCCAGAAGCCTCTGGTCTGTATGCACAGTGCAATTTCTGTTTAATACCTAGTGCCTCACATATCAGTTGAACTAATTCATTTTGAAAATGTGTTCCTCGATCTGTTTCAATCATTACTGGAAAACCATACCTTGGAATGAATTCTCTTAGCAAAAGCTTTAACTGTAATCCCATCATTCCTTCTGGTCGGATAGGCTTCCACCCAACGAGAAAACAAACAAACGACCACAAGAACATACCTCAGTTTATTGCTTGGGGGCATTTCTATAAAATCCAGTTGCATTCTCGTGAAAGGACCTCCCTCTCGTCCTATTGTTCCTAAGGTCACTACTGTTTTCCTTCCTGGATTTATCTGTTGACAAATAAGACACCTTTGACAAAGACTTTCAGCTATGGCTCTGAATTTTGGGTTATACCAGGTTTGTCTGAAAAGTCGGATCATTGCATCTCTTCCAATATGAGCTTGTCCATGGTACATCCGTGCCATGTCAGAAATCATGCTATCAGGCATAACTGGTCTTTCATCTCTATAAACCCAAACATCATCTTCCTCCCTTTTCCTGCATCCTGCTTTTATCCAGTTATCCTTTTCCTCATCATCTGCTGCTTCCTGTAACTGTCTCAACTCATCCCATGTTTCGACAATGTTAGTAAAAAGCAAAGGACATGAAACATGCTCTCTTTCTCTTCTTCTATTCAGTGAGACTACATTTTTAGCACAATACTGAGCTACTTCGTCGGCATAATTATTGCCCACGGTTATGTAGTCTTCCCCATTTTTATGTGCATTGCACTTCACCACGGCAATTTGTCTAGGCAGCTGTATTGCCTCAAGTAATTTCTTCACAAACTCACCATTTCGAATCGGAGTTCCTGCAGACGTCAAGAAACCTCTTTGGGACCAGATCTGCCCAAAATCATGAACCACTCCGAAGCCATACTGGCTATCCGTGATCACTGTGATTCGGACATTCTTTCCCAGTTTGCATGCCTGTATTAGAGCAATCAGCTCAGCCACTTGGGCGGAACGTATCCCTCTCAAACAAGATGCTTCCATTATGGCACCTACTGTACATACTGCATACGCTGCACTCAAAACTCCTTCATTTGTCCTCAAGCATGAGCCATCCACAAACATCACATAATCTGATTCTTTTAAAGGCTCATCTCTGATGTCTGGCCTAGGTTTTGTACAGTATTCAAGTACATTCAAGCAATCATGATCAATCTCATCTTTGTCTTTCACACTCTCTTGATCCGGCAATGATGTCGAAGGATTCACACTTGTGCATCTGTCAATAGTTACATTGTCTGCACTTAAAATCACTTTTTCGTACCTAGTCAGCCGACTATGTGTCATGTATTGAGTTTTGGTTCTTGTCAAGAGAATTTCGGAGGAATGTGGAACATATACCCTCAGTGGGTATCCCATCACAATGCCTTCACTTTGTTCCAGACTCACACAAGTAGCAGCTACTGCTTTCAGACATCCAGGCAACGCTTTCGCTTCTGGGTCTAAAACAGCTGAAAAATATGCAATAGGTCTTTTCATATTTCCATGTCTTTGCACTAAAACTGAAAGTGCACACCCATCTCTCTCACTACAATACAGTTCAAAATCTTTTTCATAGTCAGGCATTCCCAGTGCCGGTGCTTCACACAGTCTCGCTTTCAGTTCTCTGAATGCCTTCATTTCTTCATCATTCAACTCAAATGGATCTTTAACATCCTTTTTTGTCAATCGCTGTAATGGTTTTGCAATTAGTGAAAATCCACTTATCCACTGTCGACAATATCCAACCATTCCCAGGAACATTCTCACCTCTCTTTGTGTCATTGGAGCTCTCATTCCTCTGATAATTTTTATTCTTTCAGTCGTTACCTTTCGCATTCCTTTTTCAAATTTATGACCGGAACTTCTTGTTGGCAAAACTGCAATTTTGATGGGGACACCTTATGTCCTCCTCCTGCTAGATGGTTCAGTAAAGCAATGGTGTCAGTAACACATGCCTCTCTGGTTTTTGATGCCACCAATAGGTCATCAATGTATTGAACCATCACAGATTTTTCAGGCATTTTTAAATCTTCCAACGATTTCTTTAGGATCTGATTAAAGATCGAGGGGCTCTCTGTGTACCCCTGAGGAATTCGGCACCATGCCAAAATACGCTCTCCGAACCTGAACGCAAATAATGGCTGGCTATCTGGATGTAACGGGATAGAGAAAAATGCATGGCACAAATCAATGACAGTGTACCATTCTGCCTCATGTGGAATCTGATACAATATTACAGCTGGGTTTGGTACAATTGGACAACAAGGAACTACAATTTTATTAACCTTTATTAAATCTTGCACTATTCTATATGTTCCATTTGGCTTTTTCAGTCCCATTATAGGTGAATTACATGGACTGCTCATTATCTCTTTCAAAATTCCTTGTTCAATCATTTTATTTATTACAGGTGTTATTCCTTCAATGATTTCTGGTGTCAATTTATACTGTGGAGTATTTGGGTAATTTGTTCCTTCTTTAACAGAAATTTTCACTGGGTCTACTCCTCTCATTAACCCAATATCTTCACCTGTAAAATCCCACACCTCTTGTTTTACAGTTTCTTTTAATTCAATTGGGATTTTCTCTACATCGAACACAGGAAACAAGTCATTCACTCCTGGTTCTAAGTCTGCCATTGTCATTTTATACAATACATCTTCATCTGGTGTCTGAAATGCAATTCCATCCAGAGTACAATAGATGGTGCAATTCATTTTGCAAAGTAGATCGCGTCCAAGTAAATTTACAGGACTGCAATCACATACCACAAATCGGTGCATCTCTCTGAATGGTCCAATTTTTACTTCTACTAATTTAGTAAGTGGTGCCTTAATTTGCTGATTTGAGACACCAACGACTTGGATATATTCACCTGAGAGAGGAAGGTTTGGAATTTCCACTGATCTGACAGTAGAACCGGTAGCTCCAGTGTCCACAAGGAATGTTACATCTGCACCATTCACTTCTCCATCCACAAATGGACCTGTCTGATCTACCTCTAGAGTTGCGCCAAGTACGCACTCTTCCTCCTCTCCTAGGCACCGTCATAAACTTTCATCCGACTCATTCCCTTCCTGTCGCAACCAATACTGCGATATCGCAGCTGCGCACGGCAATTGTGTTACCTGCTCTCCTCCGTAGAATCCTGTCTCTGCACTGTATCTCTGTGGATTTACACTCTTGGGAAGTGGTGGTTGTGGCACCTGACTCTGCTGAGTAACTACCTGCGGTTGTTGCAGTTGTTGGTAACTCACCTCACTCTGCACCTGTGGATTTAATGATTGATTTTCTGCATTAGCTTTTGGAGGAAATTTACACTCGTTTCTCCAATGCCCTAATTTTCCGCAGTTGTGGCATGGCCACTTTTTCTTTGCTTCTTCTATACTCATTTGGCCTTTTCCTTTACCTATTTTCGGTTTGGATTTAGTTTGTCCCGTCTCATTAACCTGATTATTCAGTTGAGCTTCTTGTTTTTCTGCAACTTTCACTTGTGCCCACATTGCTTTCTCCTTTAATTTACGCTGTCTACACTCAATGTCATCACTACAATACTTAGCATACCTCAACACCTCATCCACTGTACTATTCTGCCAGCATATCATATGCTGCTTAATCATTTAGCTTATTTCTGGATTCAGCCCATAAACAAATCTATATACAAAGTGACTCATGTCCTTCTCATTCAGAGTCTCATAACCACTATACTGTTTGAAGACCAAAAGCAGCCTCTCGTAGTAGGCATGTACAGATTCCTTACTCTCCTGTGTAGTTCTATCAATTTTTACCCAATCAGTTTCTTTGGGCAGAATTTTGTTTTTCAGGAAAGTAATAACCTGCTCATATTTCCTCATCACCTCGGGTCCTGGCGCTCCTGTTTTTGCGTCTCTAGGATATTCTACAGTTGGCCAATCAACGGTTATTTTACATTCTGTCCATAAATCGGCTGGTACCACAATGTCAAATAACCCATCCAAATCTACCCACAACACCTTCGAAACGTTGACAAACCTTTCCACTTGTCTGTACCATTCTACAGGTTTCTCTCTCAATTTTGGAAAGTGATTTGTAAATGACAATATATCCTGTCTGGTCCTGGAGTTTCTCTCATGGGATACTCCCTTACAACCGACTCCTTGTCTGTCACCGCAAAAGCTAAAGACGCTTTGTCAGTTGTTCTCTCATTCCTTTTAGTCCACCTGCTTCTCCATCTGTCCACATCACCCCATTTTCTTAGCAAAACAATCAATTCTTTTATCTGTGTTAAACGTCCTGATGTGTTCAGATTTTCTATATCTTTTTCACAAAAATCTACCCTATACGGTTTCTGTAAACTCCTGACTTTCACAAATTCCACTCCTAGTTCATGCGCTGTCTCTTCCAATTTGTCATGCAGATTTCTAGCTCTCCAAGTAATGCTCTTGCACAGGAACATAACCTCGTCATCCTGGTATGTTTTCAATTTTTCCGTCCCAATAGTCCCTAAAATTAATTCCTCCATATCTATTTTGAGCCTAATTACATCTAATGGTTTTGGTTCTGTCTCTTTCTTCTGCAGGTTTCTCATCCATTCATTTAATTCGTCTGGAGTGGGACCTACAGGTGTACTATTAATTTCTATCCAATTTCTATTCCTCTCAGGTGTTTCTGATGCAGACTCAGTTCCCATAGGAATCCTCCTCATCTCGCTCTTGTTTACTGTCAGATTAGTAGGTGGGCTCGGTCTATATGAACTGACCAAATTTCTTGCCCTTTCATTTTCTAATTCCATCCCTTCTCTCATTCTTTGCAAATTTGAGTTCATGGGGATGACTAGGGAATGTTCATCTATTTTCTGGTTCTCAAAAACTGGTATTACTGGTCTTATTGTTACTGGTACAGTCACAGCTTCCATGTTCATTGTTAACTCTCTTATTTTCTCAGTCAATTCTTTTGTAGTTTTTGCTAACTCGGCTGCATTGTCGCTGTCACATTTTTCACTTTGTGGAGTTTTTAACTGTTCATTTGACCTATTTATCTGGTATCTTCGTTCTGGACTTTTATTCCTCCCAGTTTCCATTGGCGGTGCATTGGGTGTCACCACCGCAGAATTCTGTTGATATAGAGGTGGGTTTCTGTTTAAAATATCTTCCAGCAATTCATCCTCTGTCTCGCTACCTCCATACCTGTACCTTTCTGTAACTGCATGTTTCTTTTTCTCTACACACTTCTTTCCTGTACCCTCTTCAACTGTAAAAGCTGGAAACAAACCTTCTGTCATATTTGCATATCTCCAACACTTCATTCTGTCCTCATGATTCACTCCCCACAACCTTCCAGGAACAAAACCATGATTCTTTGCACCTCTGTATCTTTCTCGTTCATACATCTCGTCTTCCCATTCACCTAACGCTTCAAACTGTGTCGGTCTAGGTCTTGGCTCAAGCTTCGTCATCTTTTCCCTCAAATTTCGAAGTACCGCCATGCTAAACGATCCATTCTCTGGAAAAGCCAATACTCCATCATTCTGAGTATATTTCGTCCAATTTTCTAACCAAATGCAAGTATGATAACCATATTTCAGCATCATATGCGAAGATGGTGTTTTCGGCGGAGGAATTACTTGTCCCTCTCTAGTTACTACCTTCTTGTCTTTCTTAAAAAAGTTCTTAATTTTCGCCATCCATGACGGTTTCTCTCTACCATATTAATAATAAGCCATATTTCACGATTTCTTTCCCTTCTGCAAGCTAGTAACTCTGCTCTGATCTCTATGTGCTATTCGGACCTATCCCAGCGCGTCTCACACCAACGCACCAATCCGAAACCTCCACGTCACTGCTATTCAGACCTATCCCAGCGCGTCTCACACCAACGCACTAATCAGGGCGTTTTCCGTGTTTCTATTGCACTGGCCAATCCCAGTGCGGCCTTTTGTCTACGTCAGTTCTGCTCCTGACCCCTCCTTTACAAAATTTATCGGCAATTCGTTTTCTTGACTAAATCTTATTAGTTACAACATAAACACATTTCCATTGTCTGTTTTCGCTAAACAAAAGTGATAGTTTACTCTATCGTACAAGAATACAGTTTCGTTCGATAAGTGTAGCACTTCCCTCTACCTTACCCTTCTTTCAAGCAAGGGGTAAACCCGTTTCTATGGGGATAAAACACATGTGGAGACTACACTGCTCCTGAGAATTAAGGCCAGAGTTTCACAAGAAGACCGGTTGCTATTTCACTCATACACGTTTTATACAGAAAATGTCCCTATCATAACACAACCTGTGTTATCACCAATTTGAAAAACCAGACAATGCACTATTCCATGTGACTTCTCTTGCCACACGTGTCCACTTCCTACTTCCCGGAAGCTTCAAAATTTCCGACTTACATATAACCTAATACGACTCAACATAAAGTGTTAAACATAAAAATAATCAATAATCACCAAACTAATCTATAGTAACCAAAACTCTGCTACCAAGAAATCTGATCCAGCGCGACTAATATAATTTCTTCCCCTATGGACATAGCATCCAGGTTGGAAACACTCTTTTTCCACAACTATACCAATATGACGGTGGGGCCCATAACACCGCATATACATTCACTCACTCAAATATTCCCTGGATCTCATCCACTTCTACCTAGGAGGAAAAAAGTTAAATGACTGCTGGAAGAGAACGGGATACCTTTTTAAAGTTGACAAGATAACTGTTTAAACATCATACATAATTAGTTTTTATCCTGTCAATTTCCAAAACATCAAGGTATTCCGCTCATTGGTCGATGGACCAACTAGTAGGAATCAGTTGATGGTGATTAAGACCAGCTCAATCACTTTAACATATTAAACATTTGCATTTATTATTGAGCTAAAGAATCACAGACTCGTAGTTTTAATTATAATAAAGTTTATCTAACTATTTAAAATGCATAGAAAAGTCTCAATTTTATTAATCAATTAATACATTTATTATCATTATAATAAATAATACTTCAGAGATTTTATGCATACCCTTTTAGATGGAAAAATAAAGTTCGTCACAGCAGATCACAGCATAGAACTCCCAAAAACTGACTGACTGTCCCGCTAAACAGGCCTCCTCGACGGACCACCTATACAGGTTTCCCGCATCAATCTCGTTCCTTTCCAGTCAGATTTAAAAGCAAAACGATTAATTAAATTAAAAGAAAATGGCCTAAAGGAAAATAGCAGCGATTCTCCAGCGTCAAAGTTCTGTGCTCAAAAATTATGTATGAATAGCGCTCCTCCTACTTAAGAGTAGGTCCTCTTATACCCTATTACTAACTTACTAAACAGAAATGTTTCAATCTTTGGGGGCGAGATTCACGCTAATTGGTCCATTGGAGGGGTGGCAAGCATCTCCTCATTGCCCTCCTTGTTCGAACCAGTTCCGAAAAATGTTTATAATTTCGTCCTTTCACACGGTTTTAGGACATTACCAATCCGATTGACAGTTTCTCATACGTAACGTCTTTTGTATCTTTATTAAAACAGTTCATTGTTAATTCACGGCTGCATCTTTGGTTCTCATATATTTCTCGCTGAGTCCCCTTTTGGCCCCCATTCCAGTGACAGGTCATGGTGACCTTGATCCTTTTCATTCTGGGCTCTACTCTCAGATCACGTGTCATTGCTCCACAGCCTTCTCCCAATTGGAAGCCATTTTGCACTTGCGCATTTAGCTCATCTGCCTCGGCGGCCATTTTTACAGCGCGGCCTAGCAGGCCCGAAAGAACTATTATGAAAACAAACACAATCATAATTAAAACAAAGAAAATAAGCCTTTTCGTTTCCCACCCGTCATTCTACGTACCCTAATTAGGTGTTACCTAGCAAAAGCGACATATAAAGCTATGTTTACTTACCATCCGCATACTTTTGCCACAATACAGTTTACTACATAGCACAAATCATGCAACATTATTTTAATTAGTACGCAAACCATTATGTTATTATTATATCACGTTGACAAGCATTAGTAGGTTATCTTTTGAACATGAATTGCGGTTACCCCTTATAAAAGATGTCTATAAAGTGTTGATTAATCATCAAACAATTAATAGTATTAATTATTAGCATTAATATTAGGGGGTTCAAAATTTTCTTATTTACCTTGCTCCATCACATGCACACACGTTACAAGAAACAATCATTTCTTGTTTCTTTTCAAACTACAGCTGTTCGCACTGTAGAATGGGAACTGCTTTGCACTTCCATCTTTATAACATGCACTGTAACCATGCCGGTCCCTATAGTGCAGGCCATGTTTCCTCTCTCCCCATGACCCCCTCCTCCCCTCCAATACCCGCTATACATTCAGGTATGGAACGGCCCCTGTTCGAGGTTGCTAAAATTAAATAATGAAACTGCTGTGTTTTAGGATCAGACTTCGATTCGGGTAAATAATGCAGTTTTTTTACTGCTTTTTAAAAAAAAATTGTTTCAAATGATAACTTATGATGCATATGTCTGATTTTTTATGGCATTGCTCTGTTGCTGTGCGGCGTTAGCACTTGGTGCAGTCATACCTGGCACTGACCTTGTGGGGTGGGGGGTGTTGTGTTCAAAATAACTTTTCGTTTAATAGCAGGTGCTACAGATTTCCTTTGGTGTCCAGCAGTGTCATGCAACAATAAAAGTGTCACGATAACTCTGGTGATTAATGCTCCTGCTGGACAGAGAGCAGAGTTTTATCTAGTGGCAGTATCAGCTCACCCTAAAGTAGAGCAAAGGGTTAATGTGCTTGCTACAAAGACGTGTAACATGCAGATCACAGAACTGAGTGTGAGTGAACAATGAGTAGGGTAGAGTTCGTTTTTTCCCAAACTTCTCTGTCAGTTTCAAAATTACCATTACAAAAGCCTTCCCCAGTTTAGGTGGGTGTCGACAGATACTTTTGGAAAATCCCCAATGTATTTACCTAACATCACGTAGCACATCACCACAAATAATGTAATTCCTTTAAAATAGTTTTCCATTTTATTAGAAAAATGCAGGAATTAAGACCTGCTTTACTTTGAAAGGCCTACTGAATGCTCTGAACGTGGATCTAACATTGGGCCAGGAACAGGCTAATGACATGTAAGCAATGGACCAACCCATGAGTAGGTGATCTGTGCTCCCTGCTTGAATCAGCAGGGGTGCATTCTGCGCCTGCTGCAGGAGCCTGGTTTTTAACAGAAGCATGCACAGATAGCAACTCTGCAAGTCTGACTTTAACACTACAAGTCCCAATGTAGCTCTTTTAATTTGTGTCGCTTTGGTAGAGTCTATGATCGAAGAGACAGCTGCAGCTAACACATTCGAGCACCAAGATAACTGACCTTAGATACTTTTATAGGATCCACAAACTGATGGAGGCTTCAGACCATCACTCAAAGAACAGGAATCTCCACTAAACTACTGGAAATAGTTGACCTGTTTTCCCCAGGATACTTTAAACAAGATGAATAACGGGTAGCTTGAACATGATAAATAGAGAAATATATTATACATCCCAGAGATTTTTGAAGCAGACACAAGACAAAGTAATAAAAACATATAAGGATGTCCTAGAGTAAGGGATTGTGCAAGGCCCCTTCTGAAGAGACATGCATCCGTATCCAAATGACATGGTGCTCTACTTGCCTGGTGATAACTCTTGATGGTAAAACAAAGACAGGATGTTATGGTAGAGATTGAAATAACACCTTTCACAACTAACATCAGCAAGCACACAAATTGCTCATTAATGTCTGTTCAGTATCCAACTCAGCAGTAATCATTAGTTTTCTACAGCACTATACATCACCTTTCTGTCTTCTTAGAGAGTGGCAGCAGGGGCATCATACAAATTCTGGGGGCCCTGGGCCAAACTTATTTTGGGGGCCGCTGTTCGGAACAACTTTGAATTCATGATCCATTTTCAGCTCTTTCATGCCCTCTCTGGCCAGGCCACTGACAGTGGAAAGACTCACTGGTCCATATTCTAAATATGTTTACATCTAATATTTAGAGATAGTGAGGTGTGTTTTTAATATTGTAACACAGCAGCAGTTCACTAATAGTACTGCAAATAATATCTGTGACATATGAATATGTGAGGTCCTGCTTTGATCTGAAAGAATGAAACATAAACGCATCATTTCAAGCAAAATGTCTGTTTCAAATACTGTTTTCCTTTCATTTATTTTGAATAGGGGTGATGTGTGAGAGTCCATTACAATCTTTGTAAGAATTATTCAGGGTCACTAGAGCAAGACTCTCTGCAGAACCGAGCTGGCTCTCTCAGGGGGCCTCCTGAAAAGCTGGGGTACTGGGCCAGAGCCCACTTTGCCTACGGGTTAAAACGTCTCTGAGTAGATCTATAAAAAATGAAATGGATGTGAGATAATGCTCAATATTTTTTCACGGAGTATCCTGTTTGTTCTTTATCACATATGAAAGCATTTCTAAATACTTCCATGCAGAAAGTGCGCTGTACAGAAAACGTCTTGTGTTTGTTTAATAGCCCATAAAGTTTGCCAAATAAATGTGGAGGAAGGGTGGCATGAATATCCAAGTTGTCGATATCACTTCTGGTCCATCACGGTCCCTGTCTGGCACTCTAATTTTCCACAGGAGCAATGAAATATGCGGCTGTCCTGTAAGACTCCTAGCATAGATTTCTACTGCTCTACATCTGTGGGCTTCCTTCGCTTCCTTTTACACACTCTTATGTAACACATGGATCACTAGGCTAAACCTGTGCAGGATGGACTTGAACAAGCACATGGCACAATCCAGCATCACAAGTATAAGGTATTGCCAAGGCTACTGAAATCATGCGATTCTGAGGCCACTGCTTTTTTTTGCATAATTATCAATTTGCCGCATAATACATCATCTGCTACATAATCTGCAGATTTTAACCAAAAAATAATTGCTTCTAGATTGAACAAATCAAACGTTACTAAAAACGTTGTGACATATATTTGCGTACATTGAAGGCCCTTCGCAAAGGGTTAGCTGGTCATCTTTCAGCTGCTTAATTCTGTACTTGGTTGGTAAACTGGTACTAATGAGGTGAAATCATTGTCAAGACAGGATTACCGTGTGTAAAAAAATTATAAAATAATGAAGCAACACTAGAAAAAATGTGCTGTAGTGTGCCACATAATTTGGCTATTCTTGCTACATAATTTAGTCAACCCTGCCACATAATTTGGTGCTTTCCCCCACTGCATATTTCTAGCGGCCCTGGGTATTGTTGTTCAGCTTTTGTACAGCAAACAATGTGCAGTTACTATAATTCCATTGAATATATAGACACTGACAAACGTTCTTTCACTTACCTTCTCCTACTGTCTTGCTAATCATACACACACTTTCAGGCCATATACTCTGTCACACTCTCTCTATCTCCTCTATGCTCCCCAACCGACAAGCCATTCAGGTTCAGAACGGACCTTTGGATGAGAAAGCTAAAAAATTACAAAAAAATGTCAAAAGGATTAGCAAAGAGGCTAGCAGCAAACGGCAGATTAATTGGCTCTTTAGCTTTTTTCACTCTGGTGTTATCCAAGCCTTTTTGATTTTACAAAAGTTATGTGTGTTACATAGTTGTAGGGCTTTTCAGTCAGGCGTCCTCCATTAGTCTGTTGTTGTGTCATTCACATTTTTCTTCCACCCATTCCAGCATGTATAAAGGGGCAATGAGTCCGTTCTCTTCAGCCATTGGCTGGCTTCACTGTAAGTTACAACATGATGCCTTTTTTGAAGGAGTACAGCCACACAAAAAGTAGTTCTTTTCAGAGCCAGAAATTTTTAATGTGTTATTTGCAGACCTGAAATATTTTTGCTTTTAACCAGTTGTTTAAATTATTTTTGATTGATGAGGGCACACCAGCTTACCCCCAAAAATTATTTTACAAAACCAAAAGAGAAAAAAAAACGGAATTGCCAAAGCCAAAAGGCAGTGGCTAGCACCAGGCCGCTTGGCTTTGCTAATGCTTGTTTATTTTTGGAGAAGAAAGATCCCTGCTCAACCAAATTGTGTGATTCAATGAAAATATTTTATTTCATCGCACCTCCGTTTTGTTCCTTATGAAGAGACCACCTTCAAACACGTGAGTACAAGATGTGCACTATACAGAAACCTTGGTGTTTTGATTTAATAGTCTATAATATTTCTCCAGCTACAGCACAAATCAAGCCACCAACTAATGTACACATGATAATGGACTTCCCTCTTAGTTCAGTAGTATTCACTGTAAAGACGGGGCCTGAAATGTAAGGTGAAGCACTTCTGTGTGTTAAGGAAATACTTTCTTGAATTTTGAATCTCCTTATCCTACTCTAACGTTTGTTGAATTATTTAGAGCTAGAGCCAATCCTTGGCTCTGCTCTACTCATTAATTACTTAGCTAGTCCACCTCTACTCTGAGGTTTTACTTCTCCTGTATTGCTATATTCTGGGGTCAGTGCGTTAAAAATGACTGACATGGGGATGGTCAGGGTAATTGAGTATTTCTTATGTTGCTCTTTTGTCAGCCTTCCACATTACTTCGTGATTTTTTACAGGCCCTACGTGATGCATCTGTCTGTTACTAAAGCAGACATACAAGCTAATAAATGTATACAAGAACTACATTTTATCTTTCCTTTCTCAGGTTTGCTGAGTGATATTGACATATACCATCCGCCGTTCTTAAATGTCCAACCAATAGCATGCTTTGCATTATGTGGCTTGTCAGCCATGTTCCAACATTTCAGTCATCAAGTGCAGACTGTGAACGAGGATTTAGTCACTTGAACACTATCAAGTCTAAATCAAGAACTAGACTGGAGGAGAATCACTTGGTTATGCTGATAATGAAAAAGGCCTATCTCTTAAATAGCAAAGTTGACCTTGATATAATTTATCAGCACTGGAAGAATGGCATGGACCAACGAAAGAAGCAAATGTGTCACACATCTAGTGATGGCACTTGACTTGTCTGAGCCACCCTTTCCCACAGTCTATGTTTGGCTTAGATGGGCACATTTCACACACTTCCTCTTAGCAAAGACATTAATCATTACGTTGTACATCAAAATGTAACTGTGTTATGTAATTGTCAACTTGCTAAATATATATACTCTTGTATAGTCTTCCAGCACTCCCCCACCAAATGATCAGTGCTCCAATCAAAAATATTCAGTAAAATCTTATAATGGTGCTCCCTTCTAAGTCTTGTCCTGTTCTAAGCCTGGGGTATAGGTGCAACCAGAATAAACAATAAGGAGCCGATTCCGATCTCGGCCGGACGGCCTCCTAACGGCATCTGGACCCTCCGAATCGAAGTCGGAAGCCATGTTTCCGATCGATTCGGACGAGGTCCCGAATGTGCAAGTACGATGCCCCCAAAGCTCTCGTGCTGTCCGACTCGTTTCCAGACATCGTTCGGAAAAACGACGTCATCCGGATCCGACTCGTACAGCCCAATGGCATTGGTTTCCTGATGGTCGATTCCGATGCACGACTCCGACAGCTGTCTGGAGTCGCCAACTCCGACATGAAGCGGCTGTCGGAGACGTACTTTGTGGGGCCTTAGCGGGCCCCCCTTCAACCGGGGCCTTCAGAATTGGTCACAGGGGGTTCCCATGGTTCCCCCTGTCCGGGCATGTGCAGTGTGGCGGGCACCATGGGGTGCCCGCCACAGGGTGCACGCTTGTCCACACGCCTCCCCTTTTTGCAATGGGGGCCCGTGTTTGCATTCTGAACACAAGCTCCCATTGACTGCAATGGGACTCCGAGCGAGCCATGTTCCGAGTCGTACGGAGACATCATACTTGCTCGCTCGGAGTCGACGGAGCCGAGTCGGTCGGAAAGCCCTCCGGAGCAGAGTCGTCCGGAGGGGTTTCCTGCCGAAATCAGAATCGGCCCCTTAATGTCATGATGATCTGTCTCCACACTGCAAAACTGTCACAAGACCCTGTTAATTAGAGCTATACATGTGAAATGCACTTGTTCTCGATCTCATTGCAAACAAAAGTTTTGAGTGGTAATTGCCACAGATTTATATTCTTGTAGGCTGCACTCGCATACTTGGCACACACAGCGTTGGCTGCAGCGCACAGAGATCGTGCACTGCCACACACAGAGAAAAAAAATTAGAGGAAACATTGCTCAGGACTCATGAACTCTCGTGAGCTTTCTCCACTGATGCAATAGCCCCTTCAGTCCTTCGATGACCCGCATTGAAGTTGGACGTTTGCTCCCGGCTACAGCAGCAATTGGTAAGTGTTACTTCCTGCTTCCTTGGCATGATGAACTCTGCTAATGGCCCTGATCTCACAGTGGCCCCCTTCCTAGAAACCTGGGGGGTGTGTCACTGGCTTCGGCTCACACACGTGAGAGGGCCTGCACTGCGTGGTGCCCGCAATCCTGGTCAAAGGTCCAACTTAGACGCCTGCACGGTAGACAGCCGACAATTCATGGCAGCCACCTTCCTGCTCACATGGAGGTTGCTATCTCGGGCGCATGCGCAGAGGACGGCCTGAGTTTCGTGGTGGTCTACTTTCTACCTACACAGGAGACGACCAATTTTGCGGGATTGGTGCAGATGGTACTGATTGACCGACCACTTTGTTCACTAGGATCCACCTGCCAGGGATCCCTCCAGGTTCTCTCCTTCTCCGCCTCACAGTGCCTCAGTGGTCTTGGCAGGCAGATAGCCTCTAGGCACTTTCCTCATCACATGGTGCGCTCGTCTTGTCAGAAAGCTGGTTGCTTTCCCCCTTCTTACAGGGCTCGCTGGCCTTGGCAGGCAGACAAACTCTAAGTGCTGTACTCCTCAGAGGGTGCTGCGATCTTGGCAGGCAGGCTCAGGACAAGTGTTCCTGACTTCCTGAGCAGGGAGCCAGCTGGGAGACAGATAGACCTTGGTCCCCAGTCCTGGTTCCAACAGCAAAGAAGTCTTGGCAATCTCCTCTCACCTGATGAGATAGTGCTGTCCAACAAAGCATGCTCCCATTTTTATAGTCCAAACCCAGATAAATCTGTGATTTAATGTCTGATCTTTATAATTTGTGCGTGGGGTGGTGTCATCTCTTTTGAAGTGCTCTCACCTTTGCAAATCTGACACAGCAGGAGTGTCTCCAATTCTGAGTGGCACCCCAACACAGGCCAAGGTAGTAACTGGGACTCACACCTGGCTGTCAGCCTCCACTGAAATATGCCCCATAAATGTTCAAAGGACTAAGCCTTCCTGTCTATCAGATTCCCTGGTAGTGCCAACCTTTGTCAGTCCCACTAGCTTCCTGACAATGAGCCAGGCCCTACTGACCAGTAGCTCTTCTTGGAATCCAAGAGATCTTTGATATGCACAGATCTGCTCCTCTCCCTTCAGTGTGAGTGACCCACCCCAGCCCTCAGGAATGCGAGCAATACACATCTGCTGTCTGGGGGTTGCAGTCCTCACCTCTCCAGCCTCTGCAGGTCTGGGCTTCCAAAATGGAACCCACAGGCCTCCAAGTTATGCATCAGCCACAGGCACACACATGCAGCCATGCATTCATGTGCAAGAATCAAATGCTGTCCCAGCACGCACACACAAGTATCACGCGCTATCTGGCGCCACACATAATCCATGCAGGCTGATGGTGAGTTAAGTACACAGCCACAGAACATTACATGAGTGGGACAGAAGGGCCCATTCCTGTGACACAGGTAAAAAGGTCTGTTCACCTTACTGATTCTCCTGAACCCCAAAAGGGGTATGCTGCCACCACTGTGCTCATGTCACTTAACTTCAGGGAAGGGAAGTAGCCCTCTGCCTTCACAAGGCTAGCGTTTGGTGTGCCCCTCCCAGTCTAAACAAAATGCATTACAGCAAGACAGGCCTTGGTCATGACGCACACGCATGATTCATGTTTGCCTATCACCAGACTTCAGTACCAGGGATCCAGATATCGTTGCAGCTGGAGCACTAAGGGCAGAAATACACGCCTGTCACAAGGCAACTCCCTCCTATTTAGGAATCAGAGAGAAATGTATTAGTCACTGTTAGACCTGGCTTTTTAAGCAGGTTTATCCCCAGACTTTTTGGCTTCCTGTTTCTGACCTGTTTTTGTTGGTTTTATGACTCTGGGCACTTTACCACTGCTGATCAGTGCTCAAGTGCATATGCTCTCCCTATAAATTGTTGTTATGGATTGGTGTTTCCATGATTGGCTGATTTGATTTACTAGTCAGTCCCTAGTACAGTGCACTGTGTGTGCCCAGGGCCTGTAAATCAAATGCTGCTAGTGAGCTGCAGCACTGATTGTGCCACCCACATAAGCAGCCTGTAAATGTAACTCTGGCCTGCCATTGCAGAGCCTGTGAGCAGTCTAGTACTGCCATGTCGACTTGGCCAGTGTACCCACTTGCCAGGCCCTAACCTTCCCTTTTCTTACATGTTAGTCACCCCTAAGGTAGGCCCAAGGTACCCCTGCAGGCAGGGTGCAGCGTATGTGAAAGGCAGGGCATGCCCTGGTGTGTGTGCCATGTCCTGATAGTGAAATACTGCCAATTTTATTTTTCACAATTGCAAGGCTACCTGTTCCCATAGGATAGAATGGGGAGTTTGTTTATAACATCTTATAAACATAACTACCCCTGGGAACAAGGTGGTAAAATAAAGTTTAGTATGCCTGAACTCAGAATGTTAAAATGCATCTTTTAGTGAAGGTGATTTTTACATTCTGTGTTTGAAAATACCACTTTTAGAAAGTAGGTACTTTTTTGCTTAGCCATCAAGTATGCCTCTGCCTGGTTTGTGTATTGCATGTCTGGATTTTGGATGACAGGGGCTGGGGAGGAGCAGTGGCTCCAGAGAGCCTAATGAGTCAGGGCTGGGCTGAATAGACCAGGGCTGCATTTAGAGTAGGGGGAGGAGATTTCTTTTTACCTGAATGGGCCTGGTCTGCCAAGGACCATGCTGTCTCCACCTCCTGCCAGGAAGCTGCACCAGAGAGGACAGAACCGGTTTTGACCAAGCACAGGGCTTCTCTGCCATAGAGAACAAAGGATTTTGTAGTATTAATATTGGGGCCCAGACCCCAGAACATTAGATCACTTCTGGGAATCAAGAGGAACCTTTGCCAAGGAGAAGAGCGGGAGAAGCTGAGGAGTCATACTGCCCCTGTGCTGTTTGCTGTCTGGGGTTGGCCTGCAGTGGCTACTTGCTGCCAAGGAAAGGAGAAAGGACTTTGCTGTTTGCTGTGTCCCCTGCTTGAGGAAGATCTCCAAGGGCTTGAACTGAGCTTGCCCCCTGTTCACAAGGTCTCAGGAACATCAAAGACCTCAACAAACTTCTGGGCACCGTCTCTGGAACCGCTGGCTTCAGTTGCCTGGAGAGGAAAAGGGTAACCGACTCTGTCATCAAGTCCGTCGCAGGATTCCGTGTCCTGAAAGCACCGTAGAGAGCACTGCATCGTTTCGCAACGCAACCCTGGTCTCACCGACTCAGTCAACGAGCCGCTGCTTGCACTGCGTCCTGGGGGCATCGCACTACGCAATGCTTTGCTACATGCTGCCCGGACGTCATCGACTCCGTCGCTGCCCGACTCGAACATTGGCCGGCTCCGTCGCCACATCGTGACCTGCCAGCACCGCATCGAGCATCGCCTCACCCTGCTACACAAGCCTTGGTCTCACCGACTCCATCAACGAGCTGCTGCCTGCCCCGACCCGTGAAGACACTGCAATGCTTCCATCTCACATCGCAACCACGACGGTTGCCCTGGACCGGCTCGTACCATCGTGTTGGCCGCAACAACAAAAGGTACTGTCTCTGAGTCTGTCGACCCTTTTGCTAACCCGTATCGACGGGGTTGGCTGGAATTTTTAGACTCTGTCGTATTCAGTATTGCGGTAGACCCGGACGGAGCTACCGAGTCGGAGGAACTGTATTTTCACGTTTTTCCTGCAATTTAAAGGTTATTTTGCACAGTAACTATTTTTAAGAGTATTGTATGTTGGATTTTTGTTGTTGTGGGTCTTGTTGGTTTAGATAAAGTTTACTTATTTTTCTAATCTGGTGTGGTGTCCATTTGTAGTGTTTTCACTGTGTTACTGTATGTGTTCACAAATGCTTTACACACTGCCTCCGAGATAAGCCTGCCTGCTCGTGCCAAGCTACCAAGGGGGTGAGCAGGGGTTATTTTAGAAGTGTACCCCCCTTACCCTGACTAGGAAGAAGGGCCCTACTTGGACAAAGGTACCTACCTCTGCCAACTAGTGACCCCCATTTCTAACAGTCACAAACTATTGTTCAGATACCATACCTCAAAGGGGTGCTATTTGATTCGTAAAGAATAAGGGGTCCTCTTCAGGCCCCTTTCCCTTTATGAAGGTTGAAAAAACTTTCAGGGAGAGTTGCCAGTGGTCATGGGACCACTGCTATCTCTCTGAAAAATCTTTTTTAACGCAGTCCTGTTTGCTTTAAAGAAAATGGGCTGCATTAAAACACTGTTTTCTTTATTTAAGCACAATCAGAGGCATGGCGGTCTGCTGACACTTGCAGGCCTCCATCCCTTTGTGGCCAACTGCACAATTGTGACCTGCCTAATGAATATTACATAGGCAATTTGCGACCATATTGTATAAATGTCATCTTTGTACATGAAGCCCTTTGTTCTTTAAGCACAAGTCCTTTCTAACACCCCCTCACTCCTTTTTCCACAATACCAGCTCTTTTGGACCAGATGGTCAATCAAACCCACTAATTGACTCATCGAAGTCATGGACTAAGACATTTGGGGCAAATGTACCATTATCGTTTCTGATGCACGCATTTTCTGATAAGTCTGGAGACATGGAAGGCAGACCCTAGCTGGATGCAACAGAGTGCAGTCAGCACTCGTTTATAGGCGTTATACTTGTATATTTTTAGGGCTTGAAAGCCATGTAATATTTCAGAAAATTTGATTACCTACCTGCAATAAAGTGTCAGAGTTTACTAACGATAATACATGAAGCTTTATCATTTGGAGATATGCATGTGTTTGCACCACAAAACACATTTTTTCATGAGTGTGTTAATGTATTGTATGTGGTAAATATTTTGTTGATATCCATTAGACATTCAAATATGAGTGTACATTTATTAATTAGTACAGAAATATATTAGTTGCACATTCATTTTCTCACAAAACCCCAAACAAATATGCATAAAGGCAGATAAAGGGAGTAAAAAATAAATATGGATAAACACAGACAGAAATGTTGCACACAGTCATTCACCATGCATACCATTACATATGGCTTTCCATTTGTAACCTAATAAGATTGTACTTTTAAGATCTGTTTTCTTCCCATAATCTGGAACCGATAAGCATTCAACCTGTAATGGAATTTTTTGTGACGCAGCACGTCTAATTGCAAAAGCATACTTGTTTAGAATGCGACTCAACCTCCCTCCCTCCATTTTTGCTGTAAATGCACTGATTTGATAAAAGAATGTAAATTAAACTTACCTGTACGCAGCACTCTCTGAGCTGTTTGTCCGTCCTGCTCCGATGTGCTTTATCTTCTCTAAAAAGAGATGCTCAAGCACGTACGTCCTGGAATATACATGGGAAGCGAAAAAGGATTAACACACTTACCATACCACTGCCCCTGAACCTTCTGCATCCCGTTCTGATTGTATCATTAATTAATTGCTATGTTAGTACTCTGTTATTTACAGTTATGTATAAGTTTAAATACAGTTACCCACCCATAGCCCCTAATCCTCCTACACCTAGACAGTCTCAAATGTTTTTTTATATGTATTTCTTTCCTTTAGGTCAGGGGAGAATCATGGATGTCAGAGTTTGAGATGTAAACATTTTGGTTTCAAAGCGGAGGTTGTGTCTGTGGCTTGAAAATCTATTTTGTAGTATGTGTCACAGACTGTGTTAACATAAATATTTTCAAGTAAAGTATGCAGTTTGCATTGGCTTAAAACAAAGACAAAATCCTTTCAAGTACACAATTTCAAGTGCACAGCATGCTAGCCATGTACGTAAGAGTTTCAGCGCCGCACCTTGGGGTAGTATGCGCTATATAAATATTCTAATTTAATCTGGTCACAAGTCAGGGTGGGTGTACAGAGTCCCCACACAATTTTTAGAAAGGGGCTCCATGTCTCTTAGCCCGAATCTGACAGGTGTTGCTAAATGAATAGCAAACATAAAGCACTTTTGAGATTTGTAGATAGCTAAACACTAGAAAACACAAAAGAAGGGGTGAGGGTACGGACTCACCTACTCCGAACCCCCATCAATACTTAATCCACCAAAAGGAGTAGGGAGTAATACAATGGTTGTTTGTGATGGCACCTGCTGTGTATGCTAATACTGCCCTCACTCACACAGACGTGTGACATGCAGGGCCGGACTGGCCATAGCGGGCACCGGGCGTTTCCCCGGTAGGCCGCTAGGGTGGGGGCCGGTTTTGGGCCCCTGGGGGGCCATTTTTGTTACCGGGGGTCGGCAATATCGGCCCCCGGTAACAAAATCGGCCGAAACCGGCCCTCGCAAACTGCTCGGTTGCACCCCCCCTCACCCCAGGGGGGGCCGGCTGAGCAGTTTGCCAGGGCCGGTTTCTGTTCCCAGTCCGGCCCTGGTGACATGCTTCATCATAGGGCTGCTTACAATACACCCCGGCGTAGCCACGCACGGGGTGGAGCAATAGGGAGGGGGAAGACAATACAACAAAAAAAGAGACAATATATGTCACAGTGGCTGGGAACGACGGTAGTGAAAGTGCAGTGATATGTGAGTTAAAACTAGCTCGGAAGTGTCGCCGTGACTAAGACTTTTATTCTTGGACCCTCCGGCCAGAGTTAAAAACGTGAAGAATGGTGGTGCGTGGGAGATGCTATGTGCTCCTAACACCCCTCCTATACTGCCAGGTGGTCAACATGTTTTGGCCGTGTGTGTGTGCCCCACGTGTAGGGTCACGCCGGCCTTCCTCATGACTCTACCTGTCCCAGTGTAATGGTCCTCTCACCTCCAGTTGAGAAACGAGAGTATCATAAAAACCAGATCTTCCGTGTTGAGGAATTTCCTCTAATGATTAGAAGGATTACTAAAAACAGGAAATAAAAAATGGACATCAATGTGAAGGACCAACGAGAGAGAAGAACCAGCTGCTAGAAGTGTTCTTCTCTTCCATCCATAATGCGCTATGTGTATCATGGTCAGTCTATTCAAAAGCTGTACAAGGGTGTATCATCCTTCCCCACAAGTCAACAATAGCATCTCATCCTCCTGATAACCAAAGTGTGTCGAGGATAGGGATATAATACACTCTATATATGTATAGTCATAATTACAATTAAAATATCAGCGTCAGCCTACATCCTGCTGAAGTCCAAACAGTCACATCCAATGCACCACAAGGGGTACGGTGCGATTGTACTCACCAAGTTTACCCCTATTTCAAGTTAGAACTGGCGGCGGGCAAGGAGAGACCCCCTCTAGTCACACTCTTATTGGTGGGAATTAGAAACCATAGAGGGCGAACATAAAATATAGTCATAGTTGAATAACAACAAATAATGCAGCGTATGTCTCCGGGAGCGTACAAAGCAGTTCAAATAGTGGTATTGCCTCGTAGCGATTAACAAACGATGTTATTATCTAGAGACATGCGTCCTCGTACAGCGTTTACTATAATGCCGTAAAACATTAGTATGAACAACGGGGAGAGACTTATTCGCAATGCCCCTAACTAGGTGGACCAAAGGATAATAGTAATCCAGCCATTAACACTACCAGGGAAAATCACCATGTAAGTGCCCCCACTGCCAATACCCCACTCCTTACTACTCCAAGGGTGGTCGTCCTCCGGAGCTGCTCGCCTTCATCCACCGTGTAGCCACGAAGGAGTGAAGGCGAGGTGCCGGTATTAAATCCTCATCTGTCTACGTCACGTAGTTCTGGTCACGTGCGACGTGAGGAACACGTGATGACGTAGGGGAACACCCTCGTACCCATTATGGCCCGCGAAGAGAAGCGCAGCGGCCGCCATGGTAACGGGATAAACAGTGTGATACACCAGTACGTGCGGCCCGAGCCTCAGGGTCTGCCCGTCAGAGCATATAGTCCAGCATAATCTAAATCATAGTTGCAAGGCCACCTGGATGGAAACGGCGGCAATTCAGATCAATGGTACTCATGCCCAATGGGGTACTTGGAGGAGGATTCTAAAATGCAGGATACTGCCAAATAGGATGATAGAAGTGGTAATAGCCAGACCGCCCTGATGAAAATAGCGGCGTATTAGGTCCATGATAATAATGCCAAATAAAGTGCTGGAAGGAGGATTTAAAAGTGCTGCATTCTTCCAAATTGGATGCTATAAATAGTAGTGGCAAGGCCGCCCGGATGGGGACGGCGATGTTTCAGGTCAATAGTAATACGGCCTCATCAGGTACTAGGGGGAGGCTTTATCAAATGCTGAAACTTCCAAAATGGATGATAATAGTTACCCCTGTGAACCCACAACTATGTAGGTGGTGGGAGAGGCCCACGACCCTCTATATAAGGGTAAAATAGTATACTGCTAATAGGCGAATAGGAGATGTATTACCTATTTAGGGAATATCATCATTGAGCCCCACTTGGTGACTCTTTAAGCGGTACACCCATTTTTGTTCCCTCAGCAGGAGGGCTCTGGTCCTGTCACCACTGGTGCTGTTAAATCTCAGTTTTTCTATGACTGTCCACAACACATCCTCAGTGGTGTGATGGTTCTCCAAAAAATGTGTAGTGAGTCTGGTATTGGACCTCATGCACCTTATAGTGCTGCGATGTTCCATGATACGTGTCTTGACCTTGCGGGTCGTCACACCAACATACCGCAGGTGACATGGGCAGGTGATGAGGTAAATGACGCCTTCAGAATTGCAATTAGTTAGTGACCTCTGCTCCCAGGGGTAGGTAAGTCCCACGTCAATGGATTTGGTATTGGTGGTAAGGTGGCAAACACCCCAGGAGCCACACCTTGCATGGCCCTGTACTGGGGCCAGTTGACCTGCAGTAACAGGTCCCCTAGATGGTATGGGGCCCGGTCTGGTGTGCACTAGCACGTCTTTTAAGTTTGCACTCCGTTTAAAGGAGAAAAGAGGTTTCTCTATACTCAACCCATTAGAAGTGAGGATTCTCCAATGTCTCAATATCATCTGCCTGATTTGATGTGATGATGTATTAAAGGTGGTAACACACACTGGTTTGTTAGTCTTGGGTTTAACTGATGTCTTCAGCAGACTCTCCCTGTTAGCATTGGTGGCTCTCTTCCTCGCTTTCTTGATGGTGCGCTGAGGGTACCCCCTAAGTGAAAGTTTCGCAGAGAGGAGGGTCGCTTCCGCCTTGAAACTTGATTTCTCAGTACAATTACGTCTGAGCCGGAAAAATTGGCCAACTTGCAAATTTTCTCTAAGGGATTTCGGGTGGAAGCTGTCATAGGAGAGTAAGGCATTCTTATCTGTGGGTTTGTGATAGACACGTGTCTGCAATCTGCCTTCCTTAGGTTCTATCATCAGGTCCAAGAATGGTAGGCCTGTTTTGGAGACAGTAGAAGTGAAATGGAGTAGTGGGTTCCTGGCATTAAGCCATTCAAGAAAGAGAGCGACCGACAGTTCATCGCCTCTCCATATCAAAAGCACGTCGTCGATATACCGATGCCACAATTTGATATGCTCACTCTATGGGCATAGTGGGTCATAGATCACTGCCTTCTCAAATGCACCCACGTACAGACCCGCCAGGCTCGGGGCAAAGGCACTGCCCATCGAGGTCCCGTGGGTCTGTAAATAAAGGGTACTCTCAAATTCAAAGTAGTTCTTTGTAAGGGCTATCTCTGCTAGATTTAGGATGAAGGCACGAGGTGTTTGATAGTGCCAATCCTCCTCAAACAGGATATCCTCCAGGACCCTGAGGGTCTCCCTCTGCGGAATGTTGGTATACAACGCTTCGATATCCAATCCTATGAGGAATTCACTGTTGGAATCGAATTCCAAATCCTTCAGATGATTGAGGATATCTAAGGTGTCTCGCAGATAGGCTGGTAATTTCTGGACCAGTGGTTGTAAAAAGAAGTCACAAAATTGTGATAATGGCTCCAACAATGATCCAATGCCCGATACAATGGGTCTTCCGGGAGGGGGTCTAGTGGCTTTGTGTATTTTGGGCAGGATGTAAAAATACGGAGTTCTCGGTTGGTTATTGATGAGATATTCCGCCTCGTGTTTAGAAACCCAATCATTGGCTAGCCCCTCCTCCACCAGGGTGGCAATGTCCCTTGTTATCTCCAGCGTAGGACCTCTTCCTAGCCTTTGATAATTTCTGTCATCAGATAGAAGACGTAGGCATTCGTTGTCGTAGGTTGTCTTATCCAAGACAACAATGGCTCCTCCTTTGTCCGCCGGTTTAATGATTATTGCGGAATTATTCTGAAGTTCTTTCAGTGCCGTCTTCTCGACGTTGGTCATATTAGAGAAGGAGCGTACCTCCTGTCTCCTTAGATTCTCCAGGTCGTGGATAACGGCCTGCTCAAACGTTCCTATCTCCTGTGGAATGATAGTCAATTGCGGTGTGAAAGTGGATTTGGGGCGCAGTGGGGTGTCTCCAATCGTGTTTCTCTCTTCCGCCCCCTCAAAGAATACTCTGAGTCGTATACTCTTGAAGAAGGTAGCCAACTCTTGGCGCAATTGGAAATGGTCCAGGTGGTTCATGGGGACAAAACCCAGGCCTTTGTTCAGAAGGGCGTCCTGTGTCTTCGTTAGGACTGTTGAGGAGAGGTTCACCACATAAGGATGTTCCTGGTTGCATGCTCTGGGCCATGCTCCTGGTCACCCGTTGGTTCAGTTCGTGTTCTTGATCGTCCCAGGTGACCCTCTGCTGCCCTCTCTGCTTGCCCCTGCCCCTGTTCCTGCCTCTCCCTAAAAAAGGAACCTGTGGTTGTTGGAACTGGGCTGTTTGGAAGTGGGGGTTCTGAAACCCTGGGTGTTGAGGGAAGCCCATCATTGGCCAATTATAGCCTTGATTCGGGTAATTCTGGAAAGGGTGAGGGGAGAATGGTCTTGGACCCCTTTGGTACCCACGGCCCCTCCCTCTCCTGCGCTGTGAGAAGTCACTATCACTACTGTCGCTAGAGCTACTGGCGGTATCCTGGCTTCTCCTACCGTGTTGGTTACCCTTTTTCATGTCTGCCAGTTTCTGAGTTACATATTCATCAGTAATGTACGGGTATACCTTCTCTTTAGAGAATTTTTTCAAATCTTTTTGCAATTTACTGATTTTAGATTGCATTAGATAATTGCGATATTCACCCAGTTCAATGTTCACCTCGTCCAGTTTATGACTGAATGTGGCGGTAACAATCTCCGCCTTCAGATAGCTAAACACTACCAGCAGGAAATAAACATGAATTAATAGCAAGTTTAATTTCAAATAAAAAAAGCACATTATATTTAGTCACTAAAAGCAGTTTAAAAATGTAGTTTACAAGTTTCACATGCCTGTTTAAAAAATATTGGTACTTATACCATTTTACAAGCTCAGTAGCACCTTTGATATGTGGAAAAAATACATGTGATATATTAAAAGTAAAAACAAAAATGTTGTTTTGTATTTGTGATTTTGTTAAGTTGTTGATAGCGCGGACTGGGCCCTAAAGTTTTTGAACTTGCAATAAAAACGAGTATGATTTGATTCAAATACCAATTCACTATCTATTGCAGGGTTAAGCCCCATTTCCGCGCTAGGTTCTTCTTCTTCTTGTGATGGATATTTGAATATTGTATTAGGAGTCAAGGCGCAAAATTCATCATCGCAAATTTAAATCACATCAACAGTTTTAGTTCAGTCAATGATGAGAGTTGGGATAAGTTTTCAAAACCTTTATTCTCATTAAGAGATTAGTTAACATTATTTTGTTTATTTCGGCTTTATTTCAGTTATTCCATAAATCAAATACATTTACAGAAATCTCATAAAAAAGAATGGTTAGGTTGAAGCATCAAATATTGCATTAAACGTGTTCCATAAAGGAATAATTCCCTATTCTAAACATCTGGATAAAATTTTAGATTTGTAGAACCCATGAAGAGTTCAGCTTCAAACGGAAAAGAGTGAGATCAGAGGAGATAAAGTTTCAAAGTTATATTAGAAAAGCAGAACTTCCCATAAAGAGTAGTTCAAAAGACTCAGTCGAGTCTCAATATATCCTAGGAAATCAGCATAGAATTGCAGTAGAAATCTGTCAACTATCAAAATGGCAAAGTAAAACTAAGAGGTAACAGCAACAGCTGTAGCCAAAACCGTCATGGGTCTGGCAAGGGAAAAGAGAAAAGCATTGCCTCTAACTAGGAACGCGCACTAATATAAAAGTAAAGTATACATATCGAAAACATTGTATCAGGCTTCTTCCTCCATGGACCAATAGCATGGCAGCATTCTTTGATAAGCAGGTTCAGCTCCTCCGTTGCCACGAAAATACATGCGGCTTGCAAAATTATCACAAGTTTAGCTACAGACAGTCTTGCTTAGTTAGATTCTGGAAACATAAGAGTTAGTTCCCATAGGCATTTTAGCATAGGTTAACCTTCTACATCTCAATTTGTTTCACTGCAAGAACAATGAACCACTAACTAAAAGGCAAAATCAATGTTAGGAAACACATTCCATTTCATACGAACAAGAATTATTGTCTATAATGCACAAGTTATTTTATTCAAACATTATATGAAACATGAGAAAATAGGAAGTTCTTGACATTTATGAATAAAATGTTGCTTATAAAGAGATACATTTGTTAAACCAGAACATTCTGAAGTTATGACGAACATTTCTAAACATGTTACTTTAAGGTCAAGCTTCGAGATCACATTGTGCACATTTCAGCAATATTAGGTTTGCTTCTAGTTGAAGAAAACTTGCTTCTTAGCTTTTCAATGGCCTATGCGGATAACTATTACTGCCTATCGCAAATCAGCACATTTCAAATGCGTGTCATTTTAACATACATTTTTAGGTCGAGCCTCGAGTAGCTTGCAAGCGCTGCTCTGCGAGACTTTAAGTTAGGGGCTTTTGAAAGCTGACCAGACGCTCGTGCGTCATGGCCTTTTCCCTGCGGTTACCCGCACGGCAGACATCTGTTTCCAATTATCGTGCCCAGACGCGGGCGCGATAATTGGAAACACATGCCGGCCGTGCGGGTAATCGCAGGGAAAGGCCATGACGCACGAGCGTCTGGTCAGCTTTCAAAAGCCCAGGCTGCCGCGCTCGCTCGCCCCCGCTGCCGACGTCTCTGCTGTCCAGCGCTTCACTTGTTCATGTTTGACCTGATGTCAAATCGTCGTGCAACGTGGCTCTCAGCAGCATAATTTGTGACATTTCATACGTGCAAGTCACAATGATGAAAAATTGTTTGAGCTGAATATTTGTGCCTGTTCAGCCTATTAACTAAGCAGCCATGCGTCTTGTTAAATTGGAGTTATATCTTTAAAAGCACATACATACTTAGATAATATGAAAAAAACAAGGGAAACATCAACACACAGCTTGCCAAACCCAAAAACTAAAAGGCCATAGAGGCAGACATCAATGATATGGAACTCTGGCGTTTACAGGACTGCAGCACCTTGCTTTTGAAATGTGTAATTAAGGGCTCTGTTTAGCAAGCAGCAGTTGATGAGGAAGGGGTGTCCCTTAGTACTAGATTGATGAGGCCCAAACTGCGCATGCTCCTCTTCCATCACCCGTGGCCGTCCCTCTGCAGCTACACAAGCCGCAGAACTAAAGTCCGCGAAGCCGCAATGAAATTGTCAGATATTGATCGATCCGTGACCGCCACCGCAGTTTCTAACTCCTGCTGTGGATAATTATAATCTGGGGAAGTTTGATACCAGCTCCCATTGAGTCAGACAGGAAACACAAACAAGGTGAGCGTTGGGCAATCTTTCCTGACGCCACGTGAGACGGCTGCGAGTGAGGCTGCCTCGGTTCTTACTGACCAGTTAATGGATACTGCTCTTGAGAAGTGCCTCGAAATGGCGGCAACATTTAGCAATTAGGCAAAGATAATACAGAGAGGAGAACACCAGTGCAATCATCTGATCGAGAACTAAGAGACCATGGCTATTGCAGCCATGCATGCAACAGTGTTCGAATCAGGAACCCCTCTCCGTCTCACCATTCATTTAAACGAACAAACGCAAATACGCAAAATAACACAAAGTTCACCTGCACACACACAAACACACCTGCACAATTAAACTCAAAGTCCAGCATGCCTATAGAAACACGCTAGCAGGTACACACTTCGTGTAACAAAAAAATACAAACCCACCCAACCCTTGATGCATACGCACAAATAAACATGCAACCCTACAACAAATACGTTCGCAATACTGCACACAAAAATGCATATACACAGACATACACATATAAACACAAATGAGCCCTACTAAATACCACTAAATAAAAAAAAGTCACAATTCACCATAAACTTATGGGGTCAGATTCTCAACAAATTAGTACGTCAGGCACAGAAGCCATGCTCTGCTCTCTTGCGTGGTGTCAACAATAGGCTGCACCCCTCTGCCCCAAAAGCCCGCCACCCCTCGTGCTGCCAGGGCCTCAGGGCAGACATGTAAAAGGCAAGGCTTTGTCAATAGCCGAGAAGTCCTGTGCATCTATTTGGTAGAGGTTACATAAAACACTCAAAAATTGAAGTGAGCAATGCTTGCACATAGTCTAGCAACCGGTAATCACTCAGAGTAACATTCCAAACCATCGCTTTTTTTTTTTAACTATGCCACCTCAGATTATACTCAGCCATATGAAAATCAGCTTTGGTTCTGCTGTAATAGAAACAGTCCAGACCCAACTGCCAAGCCAGGCCGTTTCTGAACCGGAACAGATGCAACACAAGGCCGGTTTTGGCATAGTTGGGACTTTTCAATCGGGTGCAGCTTTGATCCAGTGGCACAATGAGCACGGGACCCACGTCTAGGCATATCCTTTGCCACTTTATTAGTAATTACCAGTGACTGAGATTAACTCAAGCATTCCAACCATCACTTTTTTCTGTACTTGTATTGGGAAGAGGTTTCACATTATCGAAGCCCATTTTAGGGTTTAAGGTTTTTGACAATCCACCTTGAGCTCTCAGATTCAAGTATCCAGTGGAACCTCTGAATTATTAAACAGTCTCTGGTGTAATGACAATACAAACTTTTCATCTGTGGAGTAGTTTGTACAAGTCACATAAGAAGCTGGTATGCAATATATATACCAACAGAAATAGACCACTTAATGTGATGAAGTTGTACGTACAGTATTTGGATACGTTGTGCATAGGGGTCCTGATGAGGCCTATACAATGAAAGCAGGCTGCAATCAGTCAACAGAAATGGAGAACCAATTTGGATTAATTGTCCATCAATTGTGTGTCTTTTGCATATAAAATACATCTAACATTTGGATTTAAGGAATGAGGAGCAGTCTTTTTTAGGTCTCGCCTATGCAGCGCGCATGCGCTGCTAGGAGGAGACCTTTAGGAATCGATTCACTTTTTGGGCCAAAACGTGCACGCTTTGCATTGCTTTCAATGGCAACGCGTGCACGTTTAGCTGATTCCCTTGCGGGAGCGAGCTTTGAAACCATCTGTTTGTAATTAACTTGCAACCAGATGGTGCCCCTGCTCGCTCCCGCAAGGGAAACGCTTTGTGTGCTCTCGGCCGCACTCCCCCCCCCCCAGCTGCATTACTCGCATCCCACAGCGTTTTGCCTGCAGGAGCGAGCAGTGCCTCCTTGTTTACATAGAAAGGGTCAGCTTGCCTGCATTACTGAGTATATCGTATGTGTTTTAATTAATCGCCCAATAAAGTATTAAACATGAACCCGCAGCTTTGTGGCCTAAAAACTGATCCTGGCACCTGAGCATTTTGATGAACTGCTCTACCTCTCCACCTCTACCTCTCTACCTACCTCTCTCTCTACCTCTCTCTCTCTACCTCTCTCTCTACCTCTCTCTCTACCTCTCTCTCTCTACCTCTCTCTACCCCTCTCTACCTCTCTACCTCTCTACACCTCTCTACCAAGGATATTGTGCTGCATAACTAAATACTTCTAAGGTCCCAAAAGCGAGACCTATTGGCTATGCCAATGCTTGTTAAGTTTATCATTGCACCTTCAACTACTAAGTGAACTAATTTTCATGTTAATTTACTTTATCATTTCTGTAAAATAGTCCATTGACTTTTTAAGTAAGGATTACTATAAAGAGCATAGCATTGCTTCTTGTGACGCTACTTTCTATGTTGTAATTTGTAAATTACATATGATAATTAGTCACCCTACTATTTTCCATAGGACTTGTGACCTGAATATACTACAAAGGAAATTTAAGATTTTGTGAACATTGTTTCCTTTATATCAATTGTTGTGCTTAATGCCTTTTCTGGATTGATTCATTAAATGTGCGGTGTTGTAACATGGTAGTTTAGCACATGGTTTATTTGAGATAGGGCTGCTTGGGTGTCTTTTGTTTCCGAAAGAGAAATGACTCAGGAGGTGATAGAGCGAAATGTTCTTGTGACTTTTAGGGGTGCATCATAATCACTGATAGGCCGCATCCACATGTATTCAGACATATATTCGTATATTCAGTTTCATATTCATGTATGTTTAGTAAAGAATGAATAGTTCGCTGAGACAAAGTGAACCCAGTAGCATAATGGTGTTAGGATATTGATGTAATGTAATGCTTATTAAATTGTGTGAACATAATGCATAGAGAAATTAGTTCGTGGATGTAATGTAATTGCAGTAGTTTAAACGTGCACCATATTAAAGTTGCACACGTAATTCATTTTTTGCATGTGAAGTGTAATGAAAATGCTCATAGGGAAACATAAGATGTGTGTTTAAAAGTTATATGTAAAGGCCTGACTACATATATGCTTAGGGAAGGCCTGGTTTATTCTTATGTTAGCTTATTTTTGTAGGCAGTGAAAAGATTCTCTTGGTAAGGCTCTCTGGGTACAAACGGTAGATTTAATTTGCACAGTAGAAGGTTTCTGTTGAAAGTATCTTTTGTTGCAGGTGCAAGGACACATGTCTCGTTAGTAAGACTAACTCTTTGTTTTCGAAAGCTAGAGAGAGGGAGGCATGGTACGGGGAGTGAAAAGGAATGTAGGGATGATACTTTCGGCGGAGAAGGTGCCTGGGACTCAAGGTCAACGCAACCGTCCAGGATGAAGTCACCGTTTCAGTGGAAAAGCACAAGAAAGAAGACCTGGCCAAGGAGGCGTGACAAAGGCGTGTACAATTGTATTGGGGTTTTTGTATTAGGGATAGTGCCCTGAGGGAGGAGGCCAGAGAAGAGGTAGGGGAGACCTGAGAGAAGGACAGAGCTGAGCTTAGGTACTATGTGATTGCACTTCTTAGGAAGTCTTCACAGCTGACACCTTTTATTCTTTCTTGCCTGGGAAAATCGTTATGCAGGGATGCCACTTAGCGTTAGTGTAGGGACAGCAATTGATTTTAAGCTTGTTTAGGCCAATGAAGAGCAACTTAGAAATAGGAGCAATCATAGTCTGGTTGGTCCTCCTAGAACTTTCTATTCTTCTTATCCTGAGTCGGATGAGATTCTTGCGTAGATTATTATTTGTATTAGTGCCCATCTATTTCTTTAACCTCGTGTTGAGGTGCTTGCACGTTCAGTTATTTTTGGCGATAATAAATTCTCAAACTTGAATTCGGAGTCAGTGGTCCTTTCAGATAAAAATGAATGCTGATATATAACCTGATGAGATTCTCTCCTTTACACTATTCAACAGGTAAAAAGATCTTGGCGACCAGAAGGTTCTTATAGATAATTAGATAAGAATCGGCGTTATCAGTTGGTAGCAGAGGATGGTTACCTTTGATGGTAAGGGGAGATCTAGAGCAAGATAGGAGACTAAGTTGCCCCATAGAGCCCGAGTGACGCAGATCCAGAGGACCGCGGGAGAAGGATGTCGGAGGTCGTGGAAAACTGACGGAGAGTGATGGTGCGGCGGAAGTAGCAGTTCGTAGTAGAGTGAGTATGAAAAGAGTGATGTTTGGTAGATTGCGGTGTTTTATTGTTGTGTGATGTCTTGCGGAGTTGGAACGAGAGTTGTGTGATTGAGAAACGGACCGTGAGCGCGCGCGGGACCGGGAGATTTATTGTGGTGTAGAATACACCCAGAGTTGAGAACGTTGACCAGAGTTGTGGGGGTCACGAGACGTCATTGACAGACCCACTGAAGATAGGGAACACATGAGTGAGGGTGTGAATAACCAACGCAGGTCGTAGGTTATTGTGTGCAGAACATTGAGTGATTGAATCCTATCGAGTGTGTTAAAGGCGATTGTCCGGTCGTTTCGCGGACAGACGATTGCCAGATTGAGGTCAACAAGCTCAAGAGGCTGATCGGTCACTAGTAAGACCGACGGTCAGAGAGGTAATTGTTCGGTAGGACGGACATTATTTCAGAGTATGATTGGGATAGATGCGAGCGAGAACAAGTGAATTAGAAAGGAGGGGAACTGCTGCGAGCGGAGGAAAAGTGATGTCAGAACAGTGCCGCGCTGCGATAGGCCGGTTGGTGTGAGCCGCGCTGGGATTGGTAGATTGGAATCAGGAAGTAAAAGCGGACATTTTGAGTGCAAATACAAAGTTGATTCATCATGAAATGTTTTAAAGCTTTAAGGGAACTTTGTAGAGGTGATAGACATGTGGTTGTTCGGGAGGGAGAGGAAGCTCCTCCCGAGGATACACCAGCACATTATATGGCAAAGAATGTAGGATTGCATACCATAATTTGGCTTGAGAATTGGCATAAAATGACAGAAACAGAAGGAGAATTGTCGTTCCCTCGATATGGTACTTTCAGGTTAGAGGTGCTGTACCAGCTCAAGAGTGTAATGGCTTCATTACGACCACTACCTAGACCAACACAGTTTGAGGCACTACATGCGTGGATAAGGGCAGCGTATGATAGGAAGAAGGACAGATGCCAAGAAAGGGTGAAGAAATCGGTCAGGGCATTTCAAGATGCAAGGTGGGATGCCTTGGAGAAAAGGTGGAGAGCAGACACGATCGAAGGAGATAAGTTATACCCACTGCTGATACAAAATGGAAAGATTACAAGAATCGATGAGGACGACAGTGATCTAGATGACAGTTTGTTGGATAGGATGTTGGCGGAGAGGCCACCACCATTTAACCCAGATTCAGAAGAGGGAAAGACGACCCCTGCAGTGGCAATAGTTGATGAGAGCCAGAACCAGACTAGCATGAGAGTAGTGGGAAGAATTTCCACAGGAACGGAGGGGCAACGGCGTCTATGATAACACAGCCTCCTGCGGGGAACACAAGATTACCGGACTCCTTGACAGTACCGGTTACCATTGGCCCTATAGTACCGGTATATGACCCAGACCGAGTGAGAGAAGGGAGCTCCGTACCGATGAGAAGGGAAGAAGGAAACAGTGAGAGTGGGAATGGGTTTGGAGTAAGGGTGGTTCATTTCCCAAGACCAATGGAGACAAGTACGCCGTTACCGGCTACTGCGGACTCTTCATGTGGGCGAGAAGAGGAGAGACCGGAAAGACCGAGGTCTTTACGGGAATCTAAGTCAGCTTTGAGGGAGTGGACACCAACAGTAACGAACCAAGAGGATAGGATGCAAAGAGATAGGGCACAAAATGTCTCGGAAGACAGACCAGGTTCCAGGAATATAGAAGGGAATAGGTCACAAGGACAGAATAGTGACTGTGATGAGCGAGATGGCTCGGGTTGTCGAGACGTACTGAGGAGTGCAGTACAGGCAAGGTTGCTAGACGTAGTGAGGCTGAAAGCAGAGGTAGACGAAATGATCAGTGGGGGTCTGCCTTTGGAAAGGATAGAAATTTATGGATCAGATGAGCTGCTGTTTGTAGCAAAAGATGTGACTCGAAAAGCTAGAATGGCACATGATAGATTGAAGGAATTGGCCAAAAGATATGAGGTGGACCTGAACAAAACTAAAGCGTTGCAGGGACCACATAGATTGCATTACAGTGATCAGGAGTTGGAGGAGAAAAGAATCACAGGATTAAAAACGCACACCAGAGACCTGATCATAGGAATGAGAATATGGATTTTGTTGGACAAATGGGAAGAAAGGTGGTCCAAAAAGAAACCAGTAAAGAGAGCAGAAGGAGAAACGCCGCCGCCAGGAGGGGGGCGACGGGGGTTGGAAATTTTCCTTTACGGGAAGTACAGAATGGAGGGTACGTGCATGTGCCGTGGAATAGAGGTGATTTGGCTGCATTTACAAATGATTTTCCTCGGCTGAGGGAAAAACCGGTGGAGTGGTACAAGCAGGTTGAGCGGTTTGTGAAGATTTCAAAAGTATTGTGGATTGATTTGAACACCTTGTTTGACATAGTGGTACCAGGAGATTTGTGGACAGCATGTAAAGTCGCTATTGAATGGCCGACTTCGGAACCGAAAAGAGAGGCGGTTACAAATGGTCCATCACCTGATGTCATGAAAAAGTATGAGCAGGTGATTACATGGTTGAAGTCGAAGATTTCACCTCAGGATATAGATTGGGTTAAGATAGATCGGACTGTACAGGAACCCAAGGAAACGGTGCATGAATATTATGAAAGACTTCTGCAAGTTTTTAAACAGTATAGTGGGTTAGATGTTTTGGACCCTAAGGATATGGGACAGTTTGTCTCAAAGTTTGTAACGGGTCTGAGAGTGGAAATCAGCCTCATGATACAGCACCATTTGATTTGCTGGCAGAACAAGCCACTAGATGAAATTTTGCGGTATGCGAGATACTGTAGTGATGAGGTGGAATCAAAACATCGAAAGCTAAAAGACAAATTAATGCTTGTCCAGATGCAGACAGCACAGAGTCAGCCTAGTGGAGGGACCTTGGGGAGAAAGCAAGGAAATTTCCAGGGAAACCAAAATGGGCAGGTACAGGGAAAGGGAAAACCAGTAGACCCCAAGACAGGAGTGGACGTGGCCACATTGAAGAAGACCACTGCGTGTCATCTTTGTCGCCAGGTCGGACATTGGAAACGCGAGTGTCCTTTGAACCCAGCTAATCAGGTACAGGAAGAGGAAGAGGGGCTCAGGCACCCGCGCAAGAGGTGGTTAACACAATAACGAGACCTAGAACGATGAAAGGGGGTTTACAATTCTCACGCTCAGATTCCCCAAGCTCCAAGGTTTTCACAAGGAACACGAACGTACCAACAGATGCCCCTGTTCGAACGCTATGATGAGGATAGCTCAGACCCTTTATCCTGACGGTGCCTGAGGGGGAGGAAGACTGCACACTTGGAGCGGTCTTGGAGGTAGACCAGAGAGGACCTTTTGTGGAGGCAGAGATTGAGGGCAATCCTGCAACACTTTTGGTTGATACTGGAGCTACCCGGTCTACTGTAAGATCTGCAGTAGTCCCTAACCTACCCCTCTCGGGACAATCGATCCAGGTTGTTGGAGTAGCGAACAAGAAGATGAGCAGCCCATTGACAGAACCGATCCTAGTAAAGATAGGTTCTTTCCAAACTAGACATCAGTTTGTAGTGTGTGATACGAGTCCAGTTTGCCTTTTAGGGAGAGATCTGTTGTGCAAGTTGAACTGCACGATTTATTGTACGCCCAATGGAGTAGAGGTCCAGACGAGAGATGACGATGCTGACTTTAAGATTGCCAATCAGCTTCTGTGTATAGATCTGTACCCAATGGTGACTGTGGAAGAACTTCCACATGATCTGAGAGACGCAGTGTCGTCTGTGGTGTGGGATTTCGCAGGAGACGAAATAGGTCTAATCAGAGGGGTTGAACCAGTGCGGATTGAGGTGAAACAGAATGTTGATTTCCCAAGAACACCTCAATACAACCTGTCGACAGAAACGATTGCAGGAATAAAACCTGTGATCGAGACTTTCATTGAGAAGGGTATTTTAAAAGAGATCAGAGGTAGTCCCTGTAATTCGCCCATAATGGGACTACAGAAACCGAGCGGGAAGTACAGGATCGTGCAAGACCTGCGAAAGGTCAACACGATAGTTGTCCCTTGTTGTCCAGTGGTACCGAATCCTTCAGTAATACTGTTCCAGATCCCATGTGAAGCCGAGTGGTTTACGGTTATTGATTTGTGTCAAGCCTTCTTTTCGATACCGCTCCACGAGGAAAGCCAATTTCTTTTTGCGTTCAGGCTAGAAAATCGAGTGTTAACATGGTGTCGTATCCCTCAAGGGTATACAGAAAGCCCATCGATCTTTAACCAGATCCTGAAGAAGAACCTTGAGAGTCTTGTGTTGCCACAGAACTCAGTTCTCGTGCAATACATAGATGACTTGCTAATTGCCGCAGAAACAGAAGATGCTTGCAGAATTGACACTGTAGCATTGTTGAACCACTTAGCAGAGAACGGACATAAGGTGTCCCCTAACAAGCTGCAGTACTGTTTGAAAGAAGTACAGTACTTGGGACACAGATTGGAAAAAGGCAAGAGGAAGGTGTCACCAGATCGAATTCAGGCAATAATGAGCATGGCAGTACCCACGACACAGAGAGAAGTCAGGATGTTTCTAGGAATGGTTGGCTATTGTCGACAGTGGATTCCTAGTTTCTCCTTGAGAGCAAAGCCTCTGCAGAGGCTTACGCACAAGGATGTGAGTGATCCGGTACCATGGGACGAGGAGTGCTTGATATCATTCCTGAAACTGAGAGAGGATTTGTGCAGAGCTCCGGCATTGGGAATGCCTGATTACAACAAGACCTTTTCATTGTTTTGTTACGAGAGGGAAGGATGTGCATTAGCAGTGTTAGCTCAGAACCATGGAGGTGTCCGTAGACCAGTTGCTTACTTTTCAGCTACTTTAGATCCAGTAGCTTCTGCGTTGCCCGGATGTCTAAGATCCGTTGCTGCAACAGGTGTCAGCATTGAAAGATGTGAAAGCATTGTAATGGGACATCCATTGACTGTGCATGTGCCATATTCGGTTGAGTTATTAATGACCAGGACCAAGACCCAGCACCTAACGAACAATAGGTTAACGAGGTACGAGCAAGTCATACTTGCCGCAGAGAATGTGACTCTGAAAAGGTGCTCTGTCTTGAACCCTGCAACATTGATGCCTACACCGAATACAGATGATGAAGATTGTGCGGACCATGATTGTCTCGATGTGACCGAACTTTGCACCAAACCGAGACCTGACATTGTCGATGAGCCATTGGCTGACCCAGATGAAATTTTCTTTGTCGATGGTTCATGCTTAAGAGACAGTGTGGGGCAATTGAGAGCAGCGTTTGCTGTATGTACTATTTCAGGAGTGGTCGACGCTGCTTGCCTAGAAGGAGTACGCTCCGCGCAGGTAGCTGAGATCATTGCCTTGACCCGTGCCTGTTTGGCCGCTGATCGAATTCGAATCACGATTTACACAGACAGCCAATACGGCTTTGGCGTGGTGCATGACTTCGGGCAGTTATGGTCTCAGAGGGGATTTTTGACATCATCTGGCTCACCCATTCGTAATGGAGAATATGTAAGACAATTGTTAGAAGCATTACAGCATCCGAAAGAAATTGCTGTGGTAAAGTGTTCAGCCCATGGGAAGGGGGAGGACTTTGTATCCTTGGGTAATAACTACGCGGATGAGGTAGCCCGCTTCTGCGCAGAACAAGGATGCATATTCACAGGAAGAGAGATAGAAGAGAGCCAAGAGGGAACCGATCTCAGCATAATGTTGACCATGGCAGACACTTGGGAAGAGCTTAAGCGATTGCAGGATGAAGTTTCTAACCAGGAGAGAGAGGGATGGATCAAAGCTGGGTGTGAGAAAGGAGACGTGGATGTGTGGGTATCAAACGATGGGAGAGCTGTGTTGCCTGAGGAATTGCTGAGTCCGATGGCAAGACTGATACATGGACAGGCACACCTTGGTAGAGATGCAATGATGAGGGTGTTCAGACAAACGTGGTATAACCCACGGTTCCGAGCAATGGCTGAGACGGTATGTCAGAGGTGTGTTACGTGTCAACAGATGAATGCTGGAAAGAAAACTGTAGTTACATTGAGTCATATTGGAAGGTCAGGAGGGCCCTTCAATAGACTACAGTTGGATTTCGTGGAGATGCCTAGGTGCAATGGCTTGAGGTACATTCTAGTGATAGTATGTGTATTCTCACGGTGGGTGGAGGCTTACCCCACACGCAGGTGTGACACGCTCACAGTGGCTAAGTTACTGTTGAGGGAGCTTATCCCTAGATTCGGGATCCCGACCTCTTTGGAATCAGATAGAGGAGGGCACTTCCATAGCGAAATCATGAAGTTACTTTGTGCAGCATTGAACATTGACCAGAGACTTCATTGTAGTTACAGACCAGAGGCTTCTGGGATGGTGGAACAAGTTAATGGAACTTTGAAAGCCCGGATGGCAAAAATGTGTTCTTCGACATCCCTGAAATGGCCCGACGCCTTGCCACTGGTGCTCATGAGCATGCGAAGTGTCCCAGACAGAAAGACCGGGTTGTCCCCCCATGAAATATTAATGGGGAGGGCAATGAGACTGCCAGCAGTACCAGCTACAGCCTTGATAAGCATCACTGATGATTTGATTCTCGATTACTGTAAAGGACTCTCTGATGTGGTCCGTTCTGTATCCCAGCAGGTGCAAGCAGCTGTGGTTCCAGCCTCGAGTGATCTGTGCCACGACTTGTGTCCCGGTGACTGGGTGCTCGTCCGGAAGCACGTGAGGAAGAGTTGTTTGGATGCCCGTTGGCGTGGTCCGTATCAGGTGATTCTGATCACGAACACAGCAGTAAAGTGTGGAGGATTGCCGAACTGGGTGCATGCTTCCCATACCCGCAGAGTTCCAGCACCCTTGGAAGAAACAGCTCCTCTCGTAAATGAAAACCCAGCGGATGTGGCAGGGCCACATGAGAGGACAAGTCAAGCTGTAAGGGTCGCTGACACAGCTGGTGGTGCACTAGAGCAAGCTGAAGGGGGTTTCCACAGTTCGAACCCTGACTCAGACACCGAAGAAGGAGATGGTGCAGTGGGCGGAGAAGAGCCAAAATCAAAAGAAAGAGGAAGTAGTGCACTGGGTATAGAAGGGGAAGGCAGACAAACGAATAGACGTGCAGAAAGTTGGCCTGAGAGACAGAGGCGACTGAACTTGAGGTTAGCACCTGAGAGAGACCTTGCTCCAGTGTCTGAAGTATCGGAAACAGAAGCAAGTGACGAAGACCAAGCACAAGACAATCGGCGAAGGTCAAAGAGAACAAGAGTGCCTTGTCGCAGATACTCTACCCCTGAGTGGACTTACACTGTGTTTGATGCAGGGGGTGGTGAGTACGGGAAGACTGAGGTCAGTGGAAGTGGTCTGTCGGAGCCCGAATGTGGTGGTGAAGGTGGTGCTGCGGATGCCAGGGCTCGAGATAGAAGGAACACTGACACTCACGGTTCCGAATCCCCGCTTCTGAGTGAAGTCCGAAACTTGCTTTTGCATCGACTCGAATTCCCGCCTTTTGGAGTTGAGCCGTTTTCACATGAAGTGCTGATTTTGCGTCTTGAACTTTTGTATCACGTTCTGGTCTTGCTCAATGAGGATCTCATTGTGGATCAGTTATGAACTGTAAATAAAAGTCTAAAAGAAGAAGATAACCTAGGTCCGAGTGGAAGAAGAATAAACTTAGGGACTTTCCACAAGAAGAGGAACAAAAAACTAGGGAAGTCTTTTTCTGGACTGTGTAAATAAGTTGTGATCGGAAAGGGAAAGCCCGGAAATTTCATGGTTGCTCGAGCTGGTTAAGCAAGTCACAAATAAAGGACAGAGACTTTTTCAGAGTTCTTTGCGATAACCAAGACTTTTTGAGAACTTTCGAAACCATGGAGCCGGGAGATCCCAATCGTAGATCAAAGTGGATTGTAGGCATCCTTATAAGTAGTGTAATAATCTCTATAATCATAGTAGTTATAGTCTCATATACTGGTTCGCACGAGCCAGAAGTAGAGGCAGTGACAGGGACACCGACACCTATCACACCTAGTCAGGAGGGGGTAGACAGGGCAGCTGATAGAGCTATGTTATTAGAAGAAAGTCGTAGATTACATGTAGATTTGTCTAAGGGTGATTTTAAGCTTAATGCGTATGCTAAGTTATTGTATGAGTATGTTGACGTGATGGATGCGAAAGATTGTTATGTGTGTATGCAGTTGCCTACTTCGGTGGATGAGGGTATTAGGTACCATCATCTTCCACTGACTTATGGTATTTCATGTAGTCTTTTGCTTAGTTTGTTTTATGAGAGAGAGCAGTTCGAGTATTTCTTTTCCAATTTCGACGCAGTGCTTCCTGAAGTCCCAGCTTACAAGCATTTGAATAAGTATGACTATTATAAGACCGAGGACAGACTGAGGAAGTATTTCATACCGAGTTTGGAATTGGATACAGCATTTGCACACAGACACAATCTGACTTGCTTGATGTCGGATGTAGAGAGAAAGTTTGTAGATCAGGTTGAAGATAGGTATAGAAAGCTGACTGAATCCCGAGATTTAGGGCATCACAGGACAGATTGGACAGAGGAAGAACGGTTGCATAAGACCAGGGGAAGCTATGGTCCTATAGCGTTAGATAAGGAGCAGAGGGGTAAGTTGTGTATAAGGCGTTATCAGACTTACTACGAAAAGGTTCCAGTGGGACAGAGTACTTGTGATCACGTTTTCACCATGGCAGATGTGGCAAAAGATTTTCTCCAAGGTCCTGTACAAGTGATACCTATGGTGTATTACGTATGTGGGAAGAATGCTTATGTGAGGTTGCCTGCAAATTGGTATGGAACATGTTATTTGTCAATAATATTTCCAAAGATTTACCATACAGAAGACTTAAATCTTCTGGAGGGTGGAGAGCATTCAAGAACGAGAAGAGCTGCAAGTGCAGGAATCGTTGTGGGGGATATCTTTGGAGCCATGATACCTAGTCTAGGAGTAGTCTTGAATGATGTGAAGATCCGGAGGTTAGCGACTGTGGTGGATGAATTTTCGATGAACACAGCAAAGTCGTTGGTGTTGGTGGAAGGAGAGATGTTGTCGATAAGGGGTATGGTTTTGCAGAATCGCCTTGCTTTAGATGTCCTATTGGCAAAAGAGGGCGGAGTCTGTAAAATGCTGAAGGTTCAAGAGTGCTGCACTTATATACCAGACCGTAGTAAGGATCTGGAGAAATATATAAGTAACATCACTATGATCCACACAAAGATAGCGGATTTGACCGAAGAAGGGGCCTGGGAAAAGGTCGGAAAGGGTTTTGGTCAAGTGGGAGGTTGGTTTGCGAACCTAGGAAAGGGATTCCTTGGGTACTTCCTGAGACCACTCCTTATTTTGGTGGTTTGTGTGGCTGGCTTGTGGATTATGATCAAGGCCTACAAGTGGTATCGAGCAGGCAGAGTCAAGAGAGCTTTGAGGGAAAATGACATGAGATTGGCAAGATTGCAGGACAATCAGTATCAAAGGCTCAAGAGCATGGAGAACTTCAGATCAGGGAAGATGGGAACAAGTTCTGTTTAGGTCGGTTCCTTCTCCGAGGGAGTAGAATGAGATGTGATGACAGGAGTCATCAAAGGGGGAACTGATAGAGCGAAATGTTCTTGTGACTTTTAGGGGTGCATCATAATCACTGATAGGCCGCATCCACATGTATTCAGACATATATTCGTATATTCAGTTTCATATTCATGTATGTTTAGTAAAGAATGAATAGTTCGCTGAGACAAAGTGAACCCAGTAGCATAATGGTGTTAGGATATTGATGTAATGTAATGCTTATTAAATTGTGTGAACATAATGCATAGAGAAATTAGTTCGTGGATGTAATGTAATTGCAGTAGTTTAAACGTGCACCATATTAAAGTTGCACACGTAATTCATTTTTGCATGTGAAGTGTAATGAAAATGCTCATAGGGAAACATAAGATGTGTGTTTAAAAGTTATATGTAAAGGCCTGACTACATATATGCTTAGGGAAGGCCTGGTTTATTCTTATGTTAGCTTATTTTTGTAGGCAGTGAAAAGATTCTCTTGGTAAGGCTCTCTGGGTACAAACGGTAGATTTAATTTGCACAGTAGAAGGTTTCTGTTGAAAGTATCTTTTGTTGCAGGTGCAAGGACACATGTCTCGTTAGTAAGACTAACTCTTTGTTTTCGAAAGCTAGAGAGAGGGAGGCATGGTACGGGGAGTGAAAAGGAATGTAGGGATGATACTTTCGGCGGAGAAGGTGCCTGGGACTCAAGGTCAACGCAACCGTCCAGGATGAAGTCACCGTTTCAGTGGAAAAGCACAAGAAAGAAGACCTGGCCAAGGAGGCGTGACAAAGGCGTGTACAATTGTATTGGGGTTTTTGTATTAGGGATAGTGCCCTGAGGGAGGAGGCCAGAGAAGAGGTAGGGGAGACCTGAGAGAAGGACAGAGCTGAGCTTAGGTACTATGTGATTGCACTTCTTAGGAAGTCTTCACAGCTGACACCTTTTATTCTTTCTTGCCTGGGAAAATCGTTATGCAGGGATGCCACTTAGCGTTAGTGTAGGGACAGCAATTGATTTTAAGCTTGTTTAGGCCAATGAAGAGCAACTTAGAAATAGGAGCAATCATAGTCTGGTTGGTCCTCCTAGAACTTTCTATTCTTCTTATCCTGAGTCGGATGAGATTCTTGCGTAGATTATTATTTGTATTAGTGCCCATCTATTTCTTTAACCTCGTGTTGAGGTGCTTGCACGTTCAGTTATTTTTGGCGATAATAAATTCTCAAACTTGAATTCGGAGTCAGTGGTCCTTTCAGATAAAAATGAATGCTGATATATAACCTGATGAGATTCTCTCCTTTACACTATTCAACAGGTAAAAAGATCTTGGCGACCAGAAGGTTCTTATAGATAATTAGATAAGAATCGGCGTTATCAGAGGCACTGCTCGGATTAGTTACCGGTAATCTTAATTTGAATTTATGGGGAGAGTTACCATTATGAGAGTTACTGCTATACCAATAGTCTGAAAATATTGTCGTGTATGAAACAGCTGATGGTTCTTATTTTCTTTCCTTGCAGCCCCCTGGCTCGCAATGCACCACGGATACGAAGCACTCGCTATTATAGCCCATTGTTCGGAGAAGGCCGCCCGTCTCTCTCTCTCCCTGCGGGTATCTGGTTCACTTTGTGCAGCCTCCCCCGCCGCCGCTCTCAACAACAGAGCACTGCTGAGGGCGAGCTCTCTGCTGTTTACAATCCGCCTGCCTGCGCCAGCTCCGCTGCGTCACTTCCGCCCGGGCCTCGCTGTGGATCTGCGGCTCTGCTCGCGGGAGGAGAGCGGCCGCCGCGGGCGGTAAATACAGGTAGGCGGCGAGGGTTGTGTGGCCTCTGCGGGGCACGGCGGACCTGGTGCGGGCACGGGACAGGAAGGGCCCAGCCCACGGACAGTGTTGGGAGCTTCAGACTCTCCGGTTCCGCCCAGGCCCGCGCTGTCCCTCTTTCTTAAGTCCACGGATAAGGTCCGCCTGGGTGATACTGTTGTTTCCGGGCCTGTCCTACAACTGAGTCGCCCCTGCTTAAGCTGGGCTCACCGTGGCGAAACCCGGCACTGTGCCGAGCTCCTGTGGGAGGTTGGGATGCGGGGAAGTTTCAGTACCAAGCACGGGGTTCGAGTTCATTCTGTCAGTAGGGACAGATCCAGGGGTGCGTGCATGCGTCCATCTCAACCAACCCCGGCGAGCGTATAGCTTGATACGATGCAAATTAGCAGACCCTGTCACCATCCTTGAAACGGTTGCTTCTCAATCACTTGCACTATTGAGTTATTTTGGTACCATAAACATGAGCGGGTGTGACCTGGACCATTGAGTGAAGGACTCATTTTTCTGGCTAAAAGTGTCAAATACCTCATGCAGTGTTGTTTTTAATGTAATATCCTGTGATCTATTTCTGTTACATTATGCAGTGTTGACATACGATGATTTCTATATGTATTACTAGCCTGAAGCATAGCTAACCCAATGTGTGAGTGATCCAGGTTGTGGGTTGTCTCCGTTGTGTATCGACTTTGTGGTTTAGGTTTTACGACACTTCACATGATCCATGGCGACTGTGCAGGAGTTTTGTCCCCTTTTTTTGGGGCTATTGGGACTGTTTAATTTATGAAATTCTACCAAGCCTGAATTCGGCACATTGTCGTGAGTGCGTTTATTGTAGGAACGATGTTCTACAGGCATAACATATATAGTGAAAAAACATCTGAAAGGGTAAAGAACGAGCGAGACCTATGTTTAGAACAAAATAAAACCAGCACTAACAATGGCATTTAATTACATGCGTACAGTAAACACCGATCTTAAGTATAAACAAAGTTCTTAGATATACACCCCGAGATTATAAAGAACTGAATGACTTGCCTTTTCCTAAGGCATGTGTGAGAATTCCGAGAGATGTGCAGTGTTTGCAGGTTTGCTGTATTAGTCTTGTCTGTACCATACCCGGCGTCATTGATGGGGAAAATTCTGATTCTGGCAGTTTGTTTTGTTATAATGTGCATTGTTGCCTGAAAATTCTTAAGAGGTTTATAGATTTTCATATAAAACGTTCTAAAGCCGACAAAAGTGGCAATCAAATGTGTTGAGAAGCATGTTTTTTGTAAGAGCAGCGCTTATAATGGGATGAGAAACCTGCGGGAGACTATGCTGGAGATGTGGCCCATGAAGCACACCTATAAATCTTTTCCGAGAGGCGTGGCTTTTGTAATGAAGAGCTAAGTCACATGTGAACTAGAAACCTGTGCGTGACGTATCGTTCTATCTGACCAGCATCTGTGTCAGTCATTCCTGTTCTCCACTCCACATCACCTCTTTAAGGGCTCTCCTTCTGCGTTAATAATTTATACCCATTTTCTCTCCGCATGTCTTTTCTGAAGTCCGTTAATTTGCATGTTTCAATTTCCATCTTCATTGCTGTCTTTTCATGCTCTCCTTTATTTGCTTCTTTTCGTCCCCTCCATTTCATCATATTTTCTCACACTACTGCATATATACACCCCAGCTGTGAACACTCCATTTTCTTTTGTCACTGTCGATATTTTGATAGCTGTGTACCTCCTTCACACACTCTCCCATAGAATAATATATTTTTGCACATATGCCACACTCAAGTGTGCGCCCTGCAATGAGTCTAAAGAATATAGGAACATACAGTCTTGACACTATTATGATCTAGGGACTTGGCTGTGAAAAACTCACTTCCTTCAGCCATAACTCCAGATCTCTCCATGGTTTCATGTTATGAACTCCCACCCACACTCTGAACTCCACAAGACTCCTAGAGGCAACTTATAGTTAGCAGGACTGACAGTACATGACTCAGATGTTGCATGAAGAACAAAACTAAAGATGTCATCTGTGAAAAGGACATGGTGTTAAGGAGTAGGGTCACACATACCTTGCAAAATGAAGTAAAATGTCTGAAAAGTAAACAGACTGCATCACTGACTGGTGTTACCTCGAGGTTTCTTGCACTCATTGTCAAGAGCGAGATGAGTTTTTTTGCTTTTCAAGTTAAGAACATAATCAAAGGACTCAGTACAGACCAATTTTTATTTACAGTTTTTAGGTCTGACTTTATATCGCAGTTGGCAGTGATCTATTACACATTTGATTGATGTATAAATAGAAAGGGCTTGGGCTCCACCACACATGAGCATTGTGCTCCCATTTCATCATGTTGGCTGTTTGGTGGGTCATTCCACCTCTTATTGAGTGAGCGATTGAATTGCAGTGCATATGCAGGACTTTTTTTTATCTTAAAATTACAGAGAGTCATCACACATCATAGTTTAGAAAACATTTTTTTTTTTTTTTTTTTCTTAGTAGCAGGCTTTTATTAAAACCTTTCAGTCTGGACTAAAAAAGCATGGCTGACCTATTGGCTTTATCAGTGTTCGTTATTATTACTACTGATGTGGAGCACCGGTAGGGCACACTCAACTTAAACCCCTGCTTTAGATAATGAGCCATCACCTTAAATTCCTTGTGACTCTGGGTCAAACTCTATTGACTTTACTTATAGGTTGGTTTATTTTTAAAAATAGGTCCATGGGCTTTCTACGTCCTATTTTAGACTTGCACCCATAATCAGTGGAGTGCAAATTGTGCATACTCTGGTTTTCCCACCCAACTTTACAGCCAACTTTAAGTTGGTTATAAAATTAACTGCAAAACATAAAAAATGCACTAACCCGTCCAATAGAAGCACATAGTTTGCCTGGGTTTACTGCCCATCTCTACATCAGGTGTAAAAACATGACACCCCGTGCAAATGTAGTTTGTACTAAATAGTTTTTGCCCTACAATTTAGTGTGGGCCTCTAAACAAGGCTGTTGTGGGTTGTCCCAGATATGACTGTATTCTACATAAAGCACATTTATTTATTATGGAGCTCTGCAAAGACCTTTTGGTCTTCTCACACTTACATCGGCGTAACAAAGCTATGGTGAAAAATCACCTTGGGTGAAATGGGAGCCATGTCCGAAGTCCACTAATCAGTGGCCTACCCTCCCTGAAATTCAATTTTAAGCAATTTTGAAAAGATCAGTGTTAGACCTGGCTTTTTTAGCTGGTTTATCCCCAGACTTTTTGGCCGCCTGTTTTGGACCCTGTTTTTGTTGGTTTTATGACTCTGGGCACTTTACCACTGCTGATCAGTGGTAAAGTGCATATGCTCTCCCTGTAAATTGTATTTATGGATTGGTGTTTCCATGATTAGCTTGTTTGACTTACTACTAAGTCCCTAGTACAGTGCACTGTGTGTGCCCAGGGCCTGGAAGTCAAATGCTGCTAGTGGGCCTGCAGCACTGATTGTGGCACCCACACAAGCAGCCTTGCAAAAGGGTCTCAGGCCTGCCATTGCGATGTTGGTGTGCAGTCTAGTACTGCCATGTCGACCTGGGAAGTGCACCCACTTGCCAGGCCCTAACCTTCCCTTTTCTTACATATGAGTCACCCCAAAGGTAGGCCCAAGGTACCCCTGTGGGCAGGGTGCAGTGTTTGTGAAAGGTAGGACATGTCCTGATGTGTGTGGCATGTCCTGATAGTGAAATACTGCCAAGTTCGTTTTTCACTATGGAAAGGCTAACTGACCCATAGGATAGAATGGGGAGTTTACTTATAACATTTTATAAGTATAACTGCCCATGGGAACAAGATAGGAAAATGAAGTTTAGTATGCCTGAACTCAGAATCTAAAGATGCATCTTTAAGAGAGGATGAATTTTACATTCTGGGTTTGAAAATACCACTTTTAGAAAGTAGGTATTTTCTTGCTTAACCATCCAGTGTGCCTCTGCTAGGGTTGTGTATTGACTGTCTGGCTTTGGAGTGACAGGGGCTGGGGATGTGCATTCTGTTCAGACAGCCACTTGGGAGGGGGGGGGGAGGGAGGAAGTGAGGTGTGTCCTGCCTTTCCAGGGTGAGTCGGAACTGGGATGAAAAGACCTGGGCTGCATTCCGAGTAGGATATTTCTTTCACACCTAAATGGGCCTGGTCTGCCTTAGACAATGCTGTCTCCACCTCCTGATGGGAAGCTGCACCGGGGAGGACAGAACTGGTTTGGACTGAGCACAGAGCCTCTCTGACAACAGAGAACAAAATAAATGGACTGTAAAGGTTGGGGCCCAGAACCCTGAACTTTAGATCACTTTTGGGAATTCAAGAGGACCCTCTGCCACGGAGATGAGCTGGAGGAGAAGTACTGCCCCTTGGCTGTGTGCTGTCTGGGGTTGGCCTGCAGTAGCTGTTTCTGCCAAGGAGAGGAACTGTGTGTGTATCCTGCTTGACAAAGTATCTCCAAGGGCTTGAGGTGGCACTTGCCCCCTGTTCAAGAGGTCTCAGGAACAGCAAAGACCTCACCATCCTTCTGGGCACTGTCTCTGGAACTGCTGGTTTCAGCCGCCGCAGAAGAAAAGAGCAGCTGACTCTGTCACTGAGTCAGTCGCTGGTTCCGTGTCCTGAAGGCACCGCTGCACTTCGCACTGCATCCTTGGTCTCACTGACGCCGCTGGGCGACTGTCACAGAGTGGTTTCTTGGACCGCGTCCTGGGGGCCCCGCACTCCGCACCGCCTCGCTTCACTCTGCCCGGACGTCACCAACACCGTCGCTGCCCGACCCGAACATCGACCGGCTCCGTCGCCTGCACCGTGACCTGCCAGCACCGCTTCACTCTGCATCATAAGCCTTGGCCTCACCAACGCTGTTGGACGACCGTCACCGAGCCGCTGCCTGCACCGTGCCGTGAGGGCACCGCACGCTGCACCGCTTCCACTTCGGTTGCCCCGACTGACTCGCACCAACGTGTCGGCTGCAACAAGAAAGGTACTGCCTACGAGTCTGTCAACGCTTTAGCTGGCCCGTACCGACGCGGTCGGCTGGAATTGTTAGACTCTGTTGTTTTCAGCATCGCGGTAGCCCCGGACGGAGCTACTGACTAGGAAGAACTGGGTTTTTCAGCTATTCTTGCAAATTGAAGGTTATTTTGAAAAGTATCTATTTTTACAGTTGTTTTTGGTCTTGTTTGGTTTAGATAAAGATTTGCTTATTTTTCTAAATTGGTGTGGTGTCCCTTTGTAGTGTTTTCACTGTGTTACTGTATGCATGCACAAATGCTTTACACACTGCCTCTGATATAAGCCTGTCTGCTCGTGTCAAGCTACCAAGGGGGTGAGCAGCGGTTATTTTGGAAGTGTATCCCCCTTACCCTGACTAGGAAGAAGGGTCCCTACTTGGCCAAAAGTGCAAACCATTGCCAACTAGTGACCCCCATTTCTAACAATCAGTTTTCAGCTGTTACCTGAACTACAGGTACTTTGATTAATCTCTCACTTTTGGTTTCAGGCCATTCCACAGTTTCTGTGGCTCTGGACTCCCAGGGTTCTGACAACTTTGTTCAGCCATTTGAAGTTTTATTTGTGGTTTAATTGTGCAGTTGCTGAGCGTAAGTTCCTTATTAAGAGGTGGCCATGTTCTCCAGATTTTGTGGGCATCTGCAGGCTTAGAGGACCTTAAAGAGACCTTAACTCTTGCATCTACTGAAAGCAGAGGAGTGGTATTGGGTATGGTTTACTGTAGTCATGTTTGCGAAGGCTGACTCAACTTTGCAGTCTTTCAGTTAGTTTCCTGTGCAGTATTCAATGCGTGCCAAAAAAGCATGGCTCTTGTGATCTTAATTCAATGGTCTGATTGGTGTAGTGGGAGTAGTTTTCAAAGAAAAGGGAGGTGCATGTTGAGACCCCTAGCCACATGCCCTAATCTCCCGTTCTCAATCCAGAGGTAGCACCTCTTTCTAGGTGGAATACTCTGCTGCAACAAATTTTATTTATGCATGCTAACTTTACCTTGTCTAACTACATGCTAACCATAAACCCTCCTAGACTTGTTCTGTATGTCTTTTGTTGCAGTAAAAAAAAATCATTCTTACAGTGGTCTCGTGAGATTTGCAGAACATTCCTGGGGCCTGGTAAACTTGTGTTTCCCCATTTATTTAATTCTATTGGGCTTCGTTTGGGAGCAGTTGGTTAATTCATTGAAGTAGTAGAGAAATGCCTGATGTCTGTCATTTTGAAATTTTGCTCTTCTAACTTCAGCCACTCTGGTGAAACATTTTCAGTCACTGTCTCTAACAATTTTAGCAGGCGTGGATTGTGCTGCTATTTTTGACAGGACAGAACTAGTTAATGACATAAGGGACTGCAGAAGAAAGCTATCCTAAATATTGTCGTTCCTGGGTAGGACTTCATTTCCCCCAAGGGTGGAGGACGTCCTTTCAAAATTCTCGAAGAATGTAAAGCATGCTCTACCATTCACTGAGAGTTCCAGGTAGACCTGATCTAGCTTTCAGATCATCAGCCTGTAGGACTTACTAAGGAATAATGCACTTCAGATGTGAAACAGGCTGCTTAAGAGGGTGGCAGAAGTGTCGGGAAACTAAAACTTTCCTTTTTTAGCTACTGCAGTCCAAAACAAATCTCTGTTTCTGGCAATCTGCTGCAACATTTAGCAGGATTTTGGGACCTGGAGCCCCTAAGAAGACATGATCTCTAAGAAATGGATGTATTCTGTGAATTGAACAGGGTCGAGTTTCTTTTCTGCCTGTAGGTTTAGTTGCCTTTTTTAATCTGTTGCTCTCCTGGCAGGTCAGACGAGAAGCTCTCTGTCGTGGTATTCTGAGACTAGTACGAAAGGAGGCTCATATAGCATATTTAGAGCCATGATTATACTTGCATATGTTCCATGTTCAGAAATTGACAGGAGAATTCAGAGCGATCATCAAATCCACTGGGTTGAATGTCTGCATAGACTGTTCACTTGAAGATGGGCACCCACTAGACCATCACCTTTTCATCAATCCGTGGGAGTTTGTGTCTTAACTGGATCTAAGGATAGGCTAATTTCCATATCCAGGTTGGGCTTGAGCAACAAAATGTAATTCATTTTTACAACTGCAGTAAAATCTTAGAATAAAGACAGCATTGTATGGATGTTTTCACAGCGGTCATCATTTACCTAATTCCTACTTCTTTCAGGCAGTGCAGCACCCTTTGACTTTTGTTTCTTGTAGATGGGGGTCATGAGTGTGCCTCTACTGCAGGTAGATAGGTCAATGCTACTATCTGCAATTCATACAGAGTTGCCACCTGTCATATAGGCTACAAGGTAGCTCCACAAGGGATTTGGTGGTCTTGGGCAGAAGCTAAAGTGATATAACTAACAAATATTTGTATACCAGATATGTAAACAGCTGTATGTGAGATTTGTTACCCAACACATTGAGAGACACAAGAAACAAAGAATATTGTGAAGGCATTCTGACTTTAGTTTCACATAATTTGTGATAGCATGCAGAGGGATTCGGCATTCAAGGTACTTGTGTCCACATTATTTAATGTATAGGTTTGAAGCTGGACCAAACTTGTTTAGGTATATCCTTACAAATAAAGACAAGACAGTGTGTTGAAGAGGTAATGCAGGTAGTGCTTAAATAATTTACCAATAATCCCATTACTCCGATTCTTTTTTCCTCATCTCAAGTATTCTTCCCTCCTGCCTTCTTTTTCATGTTTATGACTGCAGCTGTAGGCTTTTGTAGTTAAAGCCCAGTTAGATTATGTGCTGGTTGCCCTTTTATGGGTGGCATTAAAAAAACACAATACAATGGAGGGTTCTGTTTAGGAGGCAGAGCCAACTTTGAATTGAAACTTGGGACGCGGAAGGGAAAATCGAACTAATATACTGATGCAAAAATGAGCCTGATTCACAGTAACACTTGGGACTACATTTAGTGTGTTGCAACAACAAATATGGAATGTACAGTAACTACACTACCACGTTTTTGCTACAATTTTCTGCATGTATTGACCTCAAGTGTTTTGCTTTTCATATTCACTATTTTCGCAAGATTATATTTGGCACTTTTTAATTTATTTGAACCCAGACTAATAGTTTAAATGGTGACACAGGGCATTTCTGCAATTATAGCACATCTGTAAATGAGCATTTAAGGCTGATCTTAGTGCTTGGCCTCACTTGGGGTTGGCTGGTGTGCGGGGAGGTATTCACAGAATATGATCATCCCTATGCTTAATTCACATAAAATTGTATAAAGTTGCAATTTGTTGTTCCAGACTTTTTTTTTGCAGGCCATGCATTTGCACTAGCCACCGTGCACCATAAAAGTGAGCGAATGCGTCCCTAGTAACTATTGGTCCAGACTTTTTTTTGCCAGGCCATGCGTTTGCACTAGCCACCTTGCACTATAAAAGCGAGTAAATGCGTCCCTACTAACTATTGGTCCAGGAATTCAATCTTTGATGGAAGGTTGGCCTCACTATACTTCCTGGAGTCTGTTAGTAGATATGGGGGAGCTAGCAAGGTATAGTTCAAGGAACGTTGTGTAGGGCACTTCTAGAAACCATAAACACACTTCTCTCAGTTGCAATCAAAATATGAATGTCCAGGTAGAGTTTCGAGTATGCAACTCTTTAATTAAAAAAAGCAAAAATGTATTCGTAGTACAAATGGAAAATAAAGTGATAGAACGTACACAAAACTCAACAAGAGAAAAATCTAAAACAGTGCACTAGTAAAACAATAGCCTTTTACTATGGACACTATATACTAGTGAACGCTCCTGGCCTATACCCAGTATATATTGTTTGCTATCACAATACGGCTGTGGATAGCTGCACAGTTCTGAAAGCAGAGGACACTGTACCACCGCAAGGAAGTTACTAGACCATTGGTAAGGCTAAGCAGGGTTTAAAAAAATATAATGCGATCACTAGCTGACCATGATCGACATACTTCAAAATGGAGGATCACAATCCTTCTACCAAAACTGAGTTACTTTGTTATGAGTCGGTGACGATTACTATTAGCAACCTAACAAGTAATTCTGAAACAATGCAGTGCACGTGGCAAGCAATCTATACTGTTTTTTGGGAACCTGCAAAGGAATAGGAGAGTGTCTGGAAGTTTGGAAAGTATTTACTGGATTCAGGTAATTAATCCTGGCCCCTGGGTAATGGGGTAGTGGCGTTACCTAAAATTGGCATATCACTCTTGCTGGGGGCCTTAGAGGTTGTTAATCAGTCGCTTCTTGCTCATGGAACCTGAGGATCTGTGAAGAGTACAGAGAGGTTTCAGAGCTTCAGCATGGGCCTTCAGGTATTTTTCTAGCAAGAAAGAAACTGGCAGCACCTCTTTTCATGTTCTGGAACCACCACCACCAGCAGGATTCCAGGTCTAAACAGTGTTCAACATTCTGGAGGGAAGCTCAGCTTATAAGTCTAAGTTCAAGCATTTGAGTAGTGACACACTGCCAATCAAAGTTCATAACATTGTCCAAGTTCAAAGCTAGGGCACAGTGTAACTCCTATGAGAATAGCCTATGAAGGTCCTCTTCCCTGAACACATTTCACTGGTTGCTAACAAGATGCAGATGACTATATACATTTTTCTGGATACTTCTCTGGTGGAAAATCTTGTGTATTCCTTCTGGAAACAACCACCAGCAGATAAAGAAATGGGACATGGGGTTGTCCTTTTGGCCGCACCTATCTTCCATCTTAAATGATGGTTATGATTAGCCACTAGTACCTCTACAGACAGGTGCACTGGTAACAAAGGATGTACAATTCAGATGTTCTGATGATCTTGCTAAATATTGCAGAAAGTTTTGTTCATAATGTTCACAAACATCTTAACACACTCAAAAACACTATGAAGGAGCTTCTGTCTGTTGCCTCTGGGGTTCATTTATATTGGGAGGTGAATAGACAACTCCCTTTGGTGAAGTTCTAGCATCCCTACTCGGTGATCATTCCGAAGTCCACCAGGGCTTGTGTAAAGGGGCAATGCTGCCTACCCTCTTTACACAATGGAGTTGGGAGGCCAATGGAGCGTCTTCTTGTCTCCTCATACACTAAAGGATGTCGATGAGGAGCTCACGATCATCATTGTGAGTTCTACCTATGAATTATGAGTCCCACAAACTCCTGGCATAAGCTGTTAGGATGGGTATGAACTGTCGTTCGTGCAAGGACCCCCCCACACCCCTGAATAGATCTGAATAGAGAAAAGGCCTGCCTTTTGGGAAGTCTTATTTAACTAGTCAACTACCTTTAAAACATTTATCTAAAAACTGTGGGCTGCACACCAGAGCATGATTATTAGAAATGTTCTCCAAGCTCGATTACAATCCTGTCAAAAAGAAATGGGCATGTCTTAAAGAAACCGGTACGAAGTCCATTTCATCAACTATATGGAACACTTGGAACTGAGTGTAATAAAATATACAATTAGTCGAACATGTTTGGAGAAGTGATTATAGATGAATTCTAACCGGTTTCAACCAACAAAGTATGTTTTGAACATGCAAGTGTAGCATTGCAGCAAAATATACTTTTAGACAATTGAAGGTACATTCACAGAATCAAATGTCCGTTTCTACTGTATCTCCATAGCATCACAGGTACAGGGTGCAACTAAACGTCTAGAAATCCTATTTAGTACAACATTATCACACGTACTTGCCCTCTACCAAAAACAAGCATTTACAATGCAATAGGTCTCGCAATGACATTGTTTTGAGCTATTGGCCTTGTAAATGTTATTGATTTTTTTTTTCTTCCCTTCGTGAAGCATTAATCAAATGGTGTAATGCAAAATGAGTTTAGAAGAAAGAAAGCAAGAAGCTGCGACCTCGGAGGGTTGTTGTGGGCAGGAATTCACTGTTGTCAAAGGGGTGAAGTGGTGTGGGGAAGGGCACTGGGACATTAACATCGGCACTGTGAGCGTGGAAAAATGAGGCATACACAGCTTTTTCAGTGTACAAGAGCATTTGCCAATACAAAAGCAGCACACATTTCAGATGCTGACTGCTGGTATCAGCACAGACCCTCCACCATTAACTGCTGCATTTGAGCAGTTAACCTGCAGTCTCACTGCACCTCCCCACAGTCACTTACCTCGCCGATCTCCCAGGCTAGCCTAAAGCTTCACAAATTCAATCCCCTTCTGCCAGTATTCACAACCGAAACTCAATGCTGAAAGTTAACCACAGCTGTGGTGCTGAAAAAAAGTGTGGCCACGTGGGAGGGGTGGTGTGGGGAACGACACGGGGAGATTAGAAGCGGCACACACAGCGGGCGCCAAAGCTAACAAGCACAGGAGACCCCACCTGCAGCCCGCCACCTTAAGTTAAACTGGCCAGAGTGGGACACTCATGGCTGGCACATACACGAGGGCTGTAACACCCACAGCCAACGGGCGACTTTAGAGCATGGATTCCACCCCCATTGAAAGCGCAGAGCACACTGGAGAAGCGCCGCTCCCCCCTGCCGGTTAAAAGTCCCGGGCCGGCATCCATGCCTAATGCGAAATACCACACATGGAAGAGTAATCCCGCTCTGGACAAGGTGATGAACGGGGCACGCCAGCGTGCACCTGGGCAACATCACAGAAGTTTCAAAAGCCGTAAACGAAAACGATGACTTTTATTAAATGCACCCCAAACGCTTTGTACTTAATGGAGGATGTGCCTGTTACAGCGGTGACGGACTGGTGGCTGTGATTATTAGCGTGGAAACATGATCCGTCACGTTAGCAGCGTGAACTGCTTATGGGGAAGGGAGTGATCCGCTTGAGCGTTCGATGCTCGCAGAGCGTAGCTGCAAGTGAAGCGGGCGACATGTTAGCAAAAAAAAAAAAAAAACGACCGCCCTTCGTAAATATGACCTGTGATTACACGCCTCCAAAGATAAGAAAGATCGTCACGACAGCCGTAAACCAAGCCATCCAGTCCGGAGGGGCCGTCCCAAAAGGCGAAAGGGCGGCAACCAAAAAAGCTCATTTCCAATGGCAGGGCACCGTTCAGCATAAACGGTGACGCCAGCCAATGGAAATGAGGGGCGGGGCTTCAAGCCCCCTTCTGAAAGTCCTCATCCACAATATATCTCGCAGAGCGTGCAGCGCATGCTCGCTGCAACGCTAGGCGAGACCTAAAAAGATTTAAAGAATACATATTGTGACTGAACAGCTCTGTATCTACATAGGCATATTTTTTCACTGCCCTTTGCTTAATGCAAAGTTGTCAATGAGAGTTAATGCTGCACTCCTAGGTTCTCCTAGGTGTGGCAACCACTGTAAGGAGGGCTGATATAAGGACCTGATCCGATAGTTGTATATTTCCTTTTTGGTAGCATTGATTACAGGTGGTTTCAGCTTATAAATTTGTATTTTGTTTTCTAGCATAAAATCAGGCTAGCAGTCCAGATGTTGGATGCTTTCTTCAGTGTTTGAAAGATTTGTATGTAACTGGGGTAGTTGTATCAAGTTAAAATAAAGCAATTGCTTAATTTGGTAATAAGAAAGTGAGGTACACTTTACATAACAGTGCTGTTGAACATTGACCGAATATGCAATGGCTGAGAAGTATAAGGCTATAGGAAAATTATCAAAACTCTTCCTGAAAGGAGGGAATCATTCCACAGTTTTCTCTTACATGAACATTTCTTTTTTTCTTCTATGGAGAAACCCTTTCTTTTGCAGCCCCATGAAAACTTAGGATATTTTCTTTACTTTTCCTCTTTGAAAACACACATAAAAACCTTAATCTTTAATGCTTTTTAGGGCCTGTGTCTTACCTTCTTTGGGTACTTTACATATTTTACCACATGTTGGGGGGTCTAACTCTAGTAATTGATGCTTTCCTTTCAATATTCAGTCTCTGACAACGAGTGATTGTCAGGATCAAAGCTGTTACCCTTGTGATTCCTAGGTCAGTAGTCCTCCTTTGCAGTGACACTGTATGTGTGTTCTGATGTTGTCCTCATGGGTGTAACAAGTACGGTGCCCAAGCCAGTAGTTGCTTAGATGTGCTTGGAAACTGCATCACCACTGTATCACCCTCACACGAGTAAATATTCTTTTCCCATGGCTCAGATCTTCCTCAAGGCTTGAGGGTATATATTGGAGGAACAAGGCCACAACTAATGAAAATATCCTTCATTTAGGGCTAGGTAGTAAGGATCCACTCATAAAAGGATGGAGCTGCAAGAGGATTTGCCCTCAAACAGGACATCTGTACACCTTTTCTTCAGTTTTTAAAGTTTTTAAACAACCCTCATTGCAAGCTCCAGAGAGCTTTCTGTCCATTTGACAGGAAGAGTATATTCAGCTGTTTATTCCAGCAGGCTAGCCTTTTGGGTGGATATCCTTCGTTCCCATGGAGTCTCTAATACTATATTGCTGGAGAGGATGAAGGAGTAGTCCTGTAAGCCTAGTTGCCAGAAGAACCACTGAAGGTAAATCCGACGAAATGTTCATAATTTGTTGTTCATTTCGGATATACAACCTATAAAACAGAACAGAGTAAATGTGGTAAATTCAAATGTTTCAAACTTTACTTAAAAAGAGTAAGATCAATTTCATCAGATTTCTTCGTACACATCAAAAGGTAAAAACATCAAAGAGCTTCATTATAGATCAAATGTTTATGCCTAGGGATTTTTGAGAATAAGCCCCATTCAGATCAGGAATTTTGCCACACTGTGAACTATGACTTCGTTAGTACATGAGCTACGATTTCTTAGGGCCACTTTTTCAGTGGGGTATAGTAAGCATCACAAAATAATAGTAAGTATCGAACTGTTTCAGGCGCTTTCCCACATACTGGACAAAGGCCACTTCCTGCTTTTAGTCTACCCTATTTCATACAGAACACCATAAGTGGTAAAATTCCGTATCTGAATTTAGCATAAAGCGTTTTCGTTAGCGCAAGCATTATATTATCTAAAAAAGGCTCAAAGGATGGAATACTTTTATATTCCCAAAATGTATTTGATTGTAATCCGGGTTGAAATTTTTGTATAAAATAAATTTGTTTTTTTAAGATCGACTTTGTAATCGGGCTTACCTCCATCAGTGAACCCCAGATGGAATAAAGATTCCCCTTATATGCACAATCCAGGGAATATCCTGATAGTTGTTACAATATTGCAATTCATTCAAAGCAAGTGTATATGAAACTAACTCTGACGTATAATGTAATCTATGCCAGTAGAGTAAAGGTCTTACTTTTAGCTCCTGGGCAAGGGGGCGGTGACCTAGGTCAGTGAACAGCGGGATTAGAGGTGCACTCTGTGGGAGATTAAAAAGAGATTTTAAAAATGTGTTTTTTATTATTGTCAGCCTACTTGCTTTCTCATACCCCTATATCTCCGCACCTTTAAGTGTGTAACCTAATTCCACGATCCTCTAAATTTCCATGGCTGGGCTAACGGTATGATTTCTTACTTTCTTAAAAAATTTAAACATGCCTGCTGATTCATGTTGGAGTTTCGATGCACTCTTGGTGATCTGTGAGTTCCAGGCTAAATTGCTCATTATCCTTGTTCCCAAGTAATCAAAGTCTCTAAATTCTGTGAAACGGTCAACCATGACCTGTAGTAAGCCTGGGGTCTTAGAAATCAAAAGCGTGTCATTAGCAAATAACGTTGGAATTTAAGGAGCCAATTTTTGGACAATCGCTTCCAGTAATATCAAGGAATGAAACCAAATCATTGATAAAAAGCAAAAAGAGGATCGGGGCAAGGACACATCCCTGCCTGACCTCGTTATCAACTTTTATCTTGTCAGAAAGCTCACCAATCGGTCCCCATTTAACTTGGGCATAGTTATCATTATGTAGTTGAATTATAATAGACAAATGATTTCAGGAAGTCCCAGGTCCTTCAGCACCTTCCACAACTTATGGCACAGAATCATGTCAAAGGCTGACCCTAGGTCTACAAAGGCGACATAGAAGTGACCTTTGCTCGGTATGACTATTCTCCAAGAGAGTGTACAAAATCTAAACAGCTGGTGTATGGTGCTCATTATAGCCCCACTTTTTAGGTCTCGCCTAGCGAATGCAGCGCATGCGCTGCTTCGCCTTGGCGAGACTATTGTTGTCGGTTTGGTGCGCGAAGGGAGACAAAACATGTGCGCGCCCGGACAGGCGATGTGCACGCACATGGCGTCTCCTCTCTGCCTCACACGCTCCCACCACGCGCTTGATTTAGCTTTCAGTTCATGTGCGCGCCTGGACAGGCGATGTGCACGCGCACCGCACGGCGTCTCTTTTGCTCGCGGGCTTGTTAGGTCTTCAGAGACGGACAAAACATGTGCACGCGTACGCATTCAGACACGGATACGCTCGCACCACTCGCGGGACGCTGCATATGTTTTGCTATAACGTGAAAGCCGTCCCAAAGCTGCTCCGGCCTAACCACTTTCACCTCGCTTGTTTAAAAGGGCTGCCGGCGTCGGATGCCAAAGTCTAACCCCATCCATCAGCAGGCTGCTGGCGAAAGGAGAGGTCTCTGGTTTTTTTCTCCTGGGCGACGCTGCCTGCACATTATGACGGGCAGCAGAGTGCAAGTGATCCGGGTCAGTGCAGAGAGCGAATTATTTTTTACTCAAGTATCTAGCTAGGCAAACCGTCTCCACTACTTAATGTTTTTACAATGAGTACGTCAGGGACAAGTGTGTGACATGCTCTGTGATTTAAAGGTTGACACAAAGTGAAGAAAGCGTTGAGGCAGCAGGGGTTGGTTGAAGCACACTGGAATCGAGTAGAGTGAATCGGGCATTAAAGCACACTTGAATCGGGCATTAAAGCACACTTGAATCCAGTTCAATGCATCTTATTTGAGTGTGTTAACGAGAAAGTATGCACTGCGACAGAATGATCATCTTTTTGGCAAACAGTGAATTGAATATTACTGTGAGTAAAAACTATCTGTGACAACATTTACCGGTATGCACTCGGGAAAATTGGGGTGGTGTCAGCCAGCGAGCAACCCCGGTTGGAAGTAGTAACCACTCGGGTGACCCCTCATCTTTCACTGTTAACCTGTTGGCTAATATACAATAAACCAGGCGTTTAACATGCTTTATTAAAGACTGAAATAGACAATCCGATTTAGAAATGCAGTGATCCTTGAACCTCCACCCCAGCAATTCCCCTAACCAGGTCCCTTTCTGATTCTAATTGAAAAACTTGCACTCCAGAACACCAAACAGCACACATCATCTCCCAGTCAGGCTACACATACAGGCACCACTTGCACAGCAAATACCTCACAACTATATAACCCACATTAAATCGAAAAGTACACAAGAACTTCGAAGTGGTTGGTAACAAACACTATCTGCAGGTGGGTCATAAGTAAGACAAGAAAAAGGTGAATGTCGAGTGCGGAGAGTGTTCCTTTATTGGGCGCCTGGCAATCAACTATCTGACTCACGAAGCAGCACAGAATGGTTCTGTAACTGTTGAGGGTATCCTGCGAGTTGGTCTCTGTAGGCCGCAGACAATACACATCCCCTCCAATAATATTTTCTTTGTGTGAGGGGGCTGGTGCCACTGGGAATACACACGTCCGGGGGTACAAGTTCAAACTGGGAACACAGACGCCCCCACACCCGGTGCCGCCCTGCTGCCCACTTCAAGTTAACAGGCAGGGACGGTCCGTCCGAGGGTTGTTTTATATATGGCACTAAAGAGCGACCCCCGTCTCTTTAATAGCGCTACAACGTGGCTGAACATGGGCCAAGGCTACTTATTAAGAGTACTTTCACACCGTTTTGTTTAATCACCCCGCATCAAACCCACTTTCATAGTTCATTACTTTATTCTTTATCATTTTTTTGGTTTTGTTTTACCTACACCTTTTGGCATTGGGTCTAAATTTAAAAGTTTCGGGGCTCTTGAGGGAATCGCCGACAGAGCTATAACCGAAGCTGCCACCCAGCGTGTGACTGTGCCTTTGTTTTGGTGCGAGGACAGAGTACCCGCAGGGCAAACTGGGATATGTAGTCTTTAAACATTAGTGCTCTGCTGCGCCCTTTTGCCCTCCCGCGCCTCTTTAAAAGACTTATTCCTGTGAAGTCTGTCTTCAGGCCTCCGGAATGGAAAAATTACCATTGATAATTTTTCTTTCCGCTTCGCTGTAGACGTGGCCCCCGCTCGCATAGCTTCAGTGGTATCCGCAGCCCTTTGAACGCCACACAAGATGCTATCTGGTAACTCTATTCGCAAGGAATTCCCCTCGAGGTTGACTGCCTACTAAAGCACATATTCCCATCGAGAGAGTCTCTGTTAGCTGCCCAAAATGCTGTGCGCGTGTTATACTGCACTGAATTGACATGGTGTGGAAGAGGATTTCGTAGGAAGTAGTTTATGGGTCTGCTGTGAAGGCACACACTGCTGTAATTATCAAAAAGGGAAATTGCAATAATTAATTTTTAGTTTTTGGCTTTGCCAATGCTTGTTTAACTTATACTACAAAGCCCCTCGGCGTGTGTAATCTTCGTAGCGTTACTCACCCAAGCCATTTATATCCGAAAAAGTTAAATCAATTAAAACATTATGCGATTAATAATTGAGGACGCACGATTTTTGTTTTTAGATTTAAAAAGATGAATATTTAGCACGGGCTCATGAGCTGGCAATCCAAATAGACTTTTTATCTGTTAAGCTGGAGACTGTCCTAGTTAAATTTAAGGATCTGCATATTATCTCTTCAGGTGCGACTCTTCTGCTCGTACCCACTCCTGAAAGGGTACTTCCGGGCCGAGTACTCCTGTATCTGGAGTGTTACTAGGCCTGCCCTACGGACAGGACGTATAAATGCTCTGGCCATGGAGTGCTGTAGTGTTGGTTTCTAGGCCAGGGTCCGAGACCCCAGTGTATAATTTGTATAGCCCCATGTTAATAGAAAGGGTTTGTTGGGGGAGGGGTCGGGGGGCCTGTAACTCTGCCTAGTGGAAGGGCACATAAGTAAAGACATTTACAGCAATGCAAGAACAAAAAACATTTGCAATGCAATAGGTCTCGCATTTGCGAAAATGTGAACTATTGGCTTTGTAAATGACAATGCCTTTTATTTATGTGCTTTGCAAACCTGCAAGAGGTGCGTAAACACACACTTTGTACATATGGTCGTTGCTTAGGAGAAGCAATGCTGCCAGTAACTGCACCTCTTTTACTGCCAGCCTTGCTTCTCATAAGCAAGGACTATAAGTTTAAGGTGCGTGTTTACACACCGCTTCCAGGTTTTGAAAACACAGAAATAAGTCATTGTCATTTACAATGCCAATAACTCAAACTCCTGCAAATGCGAGACCTATTGCATTGCAAATGCTTGTTTTATCTCTTTTACAACTCCTTTTAAAGTGTCCTGTGAATTTTGTTCTAGTCCACTGTGACAAACTTCTCCTATAACAGCCCTGCCCTTTAATTTGAAAAGGCATGTCGCTGCACCCTGTTTTGTAGAATGCAGTAACTGGACTGCCCACGGACAGTAGAGGAGAAGGCCCATGATCAGGAGACTACAACTGCAACTTAACTGAAGCCTCTGTACAGGTCATTGCAGAGAATGTGCGGCAAGGAGCCATGATGACTTTTTGAAGCTCATCTAGTAATAATATCTGCACAAGTAAAGGAATCGGAGGTTGAGAAGGAGTTGAGTCATTTTCAGGCCTTGAATGTTTGCAACCCTGAATTTTTCATAACCACAGCACCCCCATAGTTCCGGTTCCTTCATTCAGCTCTAAAGTGATATGGAAGTATTCCCACTTTATTACATTTTCTTGGGGTTGTGTCTCGTTAGCTGCAACCAGTTTGAAGTCGTCGTTGGGCCTTCTGCCTAAACCCCAGCAGGGTTCCTTTCCAAAGAAGGGACCTTAAAGTATAGCATCACTCCAGCACCTTGCCTTTTTTATTAAAAATTTGAAGAGACCAGTTAGGCACTTAACAGAATTCAATTCTGAACTTCATCTTGCTGAACGCTGATTACTGGACCCTGTTAACTAGACTTTGGACATCGCCAAGTACTCGCTTACAGCACCTTGCAATGTTATTTTCAGTTTTGGACATACTCATTTTCAGGACTGTTCCTTTGTGAACTCAGGTGCATGGTCTTCGACCAGACTTACTCCTTGAGCCACAGAGACATTAGGGCAGGGATCAAGCATAGCATCTAGCTGATTACACTGTGTCGTAGTGTTTGACTGCTTTGCCCCGTTAACGTCCTGAAGGTATACTTTTGGGAACCTATCTCATCGCCAGTAGATGCCATCACAATCTAAGTTTCTTTGGCCATCTTTAATTTAACGGCCCTCATTTACCTATTTGTAAGTATAATTGTCTTCTACTTTGAAGTGCTGGCAGTTACTGAACATTGTTTATTTTCTGTGCTTTGGTATATCAGAGTTTCTAACTCCTCCACTGCATCGAGAAAGTCCTGACTGCTCAACTTTGCTACAACAAGAGAGTAAAGTGTAAGAGATAGCAACTCGATTACCAACTTAGAGTGTATCTGTGTTGGGTGCTGTAGGGCATGTCTGTTGGACATTGGTGCCCAACAAAGATGTAGTACTTGAACAACTTAATGCCTCAGAGCCCCAAGAACCGACTTCACTGCTTCAGGTGTATTTTATATATTTATTTTTACCAACAGCTAAAAGTCCCCTCTCTCCCCAGCAAAGACAGCAATGAATGTGTCTGTGTAATACTGAAACATTTGTCCTTGTCTCAGTCTGTATAGGATCACCAGTAATATTAATGTCCAGAATTTATAGCGCCCATAATCATTTTTAACAGCCACAATTTTTTCCAGTCAGTCAATCAGCTGTACTGACTGATGATACAATCGTTGATATAATAGATTATGGTGTACAAAACAGTTACTGTTTTTCATATCAGGTTAGAAAATATTTTAAAAGTAGAGGTTGAGTCAAGTTAGAGATTCTTTAGAGAGGAGTCCAAACAAAAGGCAATTCAGCTTCCCTTTACTTGGACATTTTATCTGCAAATAGATAGATCCCCTTACTATTTCAAGAAGAGCTTGTTTACAAATCCTTGATAACAATATTTTTAGGAACCAGATTAGCAACATCTTTTAATATTCTTTTTGTATATACGTTGTAAAGGGTTGTCACATCGGATCACTTGAGGAATAGTCTGATCACAGCTGTACTTTCTAATCCGGTTTTGAGGCTTGATATTGGACAGTGACTGACCTGTTTAAGTGTTGGGCATGCTGTCTAGAGTTCTTGCATTGGACAAATTTATGTTTTTCATCTTGGATCACAGCACCATCTACATGATGACTGCATGATTCCCTCAGCAATTTCTGGCCGGATGAGTCTAACCAAAAAGGGTAGTTGTACTGGCCAGAGAGACTAGATGGCTGGAAGAAAGGAATTAGACAATGTTTTAGACCAAGTTAAGATGAGGGTGATGCAGGATTTGATAAGCTCATTAAATTGGTATATAATGTAAAGGTTTGAGTAAAAAAGGACTACTAGGCTCCACTGATTTGACTAAGAATGGGTTGGTGACAAGAAAGTCCAGTGGAAAGGAAGCAAGTACCAAAGATGATGATCTGTTTTTCGGTATTGGAAACAAGTCTGCTGATACTTTCCCAACTCTGAATATCTTTGAGGTGGTGTTTTGGAGTGAGTTGACAGAGTATGTCTGTTGCAGTACTAAGAAATATAATTTTTTTGTTTAGATACCAAGATTTTCTACAAAATGTATTTTAGCGAAAATGTAGGTGGAAAGTGGGTAGTTAACATCTGAAACTATGTTTCTGAGCAAATTAAAAAGAACAAATCACAAATATTTTCTTCGTTGTTGCTGTTGGAAAAACATTTAAGCAGTCCTGCCCACATTTTTGTGACTGTTTTTTTATAATGATAAAACAGTAGCACCGAAATCATAAAAAATCTATACCCATTGTTATTTTTGCAGTGTTTACATATGTAACACAGCACGCAAATAATATAATTCCAAATTGCAATAAAGCTGTAGTGCCTTTAAAAACGGTGAAAACAGGCAAATAAATATTCTCTAGAAATAGTGCCTTTCCTTCGACCTTGACTTTAAAATTTTTCTTCATAGCTTCCAGAGACCATATGGCTTTGTTATTGATCGTGGATAAGAGCTATCATCTTTCTTCCTGATCTCATTGCTAAATAGATGGCAGTTGTCACTTCATGGGCGACTGAAGGACTCGGCAGCACTTAAAAGCTACTTCACTGCAACTTTATTATTGCCAGGGGAATTGTGTGATGCAATCGAAAGCTGCTTCAACCTCTGTGATTTCAGCTTTTCTTGTAGAATTGGTCGTTTAATCAACGTTTGGCAGTTTCAATACCTATTTGTTTGTGATTAAACACCTTAATTGGTAGAGTGGTCGAGTTTAAACTTTATATTCCAGTACCTTTTTCACAAGTGAAATATAATTTGAGGTCCATTTTATCAGTTTACCAACCACTGTTGGTCCTTTTCTGGCAACACATTTTTATATATATAAACTGGTACAATCGTGGTTTCAATTAATTCAGATTAAAATCGGGGCTGGTATCCTTATCATTGACTGACATTTTTGACTGTGGTAGATGCTAATGTAGTGGTTACCATTCACCTTAAGGGATGCTTATTGTCTGTTGTAAGCTTTGGCTTAAAGGATGTGCAGTCCTTGGCAGCTAGTATATTGATTTAAGCCCGAGTGGATCTTGTGCATGGTGGGGTATCTGCATTAGAAGCCTTTTTAAACGGTAGGGAACTGTCTGGCCAGTGTTCCAGGGACTGTGGTTCTCGAGGGCAATGAGGCACTGCTGGTGAATTTTGGAACCAAAGTTGCCAGGTGCTACTCAAAGCTTACCGAGTTGCCAATTACCTCCTTTTTGGGTTGTGACTTTCAGGGTGTAGCGAGGTCAAAGCTTACTCTTGGAGAGCGGTATGAGGTTCAATGCTTAGCTCGCCAGCAGATGCGCCTTTCACTATAAATATATTGTCCACGCAGTGTTGTTTATGTAAAAGAAACAAGACTTTACTTACAAAAAGGGCATGTTAGTAATTTAAGGAAATTATGGCATGTGCTATCTTAGGATGCCGACTTTAAGATGAGTATTGCAGTTGCCAGGTAACTTTGTTGTAAAAACCTGCATACTTTCAAAACGGAGAAATATTTGCATACATTTCAATAAAAAGCTACGGCTAAGTGCAATATCAAATTTTGTTGGGGCAGTCCTACAGTTCAAAAAGGTTTCTTAATTAGTTGTTGGTGGGAGTGCATACTGATCCTTGCAGGTGTCTCAGGATCATACTACCTAGACATTGTCAAAGCCAGTCAGTAATAGCTTGTTTCTTACTCTGCAGTATGTGGTGAAATACCTGCTTCAGTTTGATGTTTGAAAAGAGGGACGTAAAGTGGGTGGAGGCATACGGACTCTCACATTGAAGTCACAGATGCTCATAGAGGAAGTCATGGAGGTCATAGACACCTTGAGCAGAAGTTACGACAAATGGGCCACACACCGCATATCAGTGCTGATTGAGGAAAAACGCACGGTCACTCGTGTGTCTGGTCATTGCCACTGGTTTACAAATATGTGGGCGCTTGCACTTTTTGTCATCACGGCTCGGGGAAGAACATGTACAACAGGGCTCGCAGTGGCACATGGGCCTTTATGAACCTTGTCTGCGCCACTCATATCTGCAATCGTCTGTGAGGTTCTGAAGTGTCCTGGGCTTCTGGTCCTAAGAATAATAGTCTCTGCAAAGTTCTTGATGCCAGTACAATTGGATGCTGGACTTTGGTTCAGACCTAAATTTGCGGCGGTATCCATACAGCAGAAATGTGCTTCCTTATGTCTTCATGGTCCAGCAGTACATCTGGTCCTCAGATCTTTGATGTAGTCACTACTTCTCCAAGGTATACTGGCATCATCCAGGCAGGTGTGTTGATTTGTTCCACGTGAAAGATGAATTCTGGATAAGCCAAACAGCCAAGCTTATGTCCAGAATAGTATATTTGTTTCCTTTATTTATAGTGCACTCTGTAACTTCCAATGCGTTGCCCTGTAACTAACATAACTATTCTCCTGAAGGCACTAATGAGCACTCTGCTTGCTTTGATAAAACAGAGAGGCTATAATTGGAGATATAAACAAGTATTTACCTCTTTCTGATAATGTAGCAGGTTGAAATAGTTTTCGGAATGATAGAGGTATACTGTTGCAGACTTTAGGTGGATGTTCCGTAAAGGAATAGCTTCCAAATCTAATTCTTTGGCTTGTGGTAACCTGGAGGCGATCACAGCCCATTTACCGAAATGTTGTTTTTTAATTTGAGATTTTAAGAGCTGAGGTCCCCTATTTGACCAAGTTTTGGGACAAGTACATCTGGTTTTGAAAATGGTTCTTTTGCTAATGGGAAGCCAGTGATGCACACGTAGGGCAGTGGAGATCGACTCCCTTCTGGTAAGTCCTAGGGCAATTTGAGTAGCAAGGTTCTATATTATTTGCTTGGAATGAAGAATGTAATATGTAATGCCTAGATTCCTCAGGTTACTAAGACTCGAGTCACATTTTTACAATGGGAAATGTATCCTTTACAGTGGCAGTTGGCCTCCAACCAACTGGTCCCTCAAATTCAAAGTGGACTCTCAATGTTTGGAGGGAGCCAGTATGAATAAAGTTGTACCATAACTGTATACACAGACAGAAACTTCAGCGGTGGACTGTAAATGCTGCACCTCAGTCCAAATGTATCAAAGTAAGTGTCCCGTGCACAATTCTTCCTGCACTTGCCGCTGTTGAGTGCCACTGAGAACCAGATCGAAAACGTTTTCAACAATAGGAAAGTGCACCAGGAAAGAAATCCATGTTCAATTTTGATTATTCCATCATCCTCTTTATTAGTGATATGTGAAATACAAGTTAAAATCCAGCCAACATGTTTCGTTCCATGTTACAAAGGAACTTCATCAGGGCTCAAACGTAATGTTGTGTATGAGTCGTGTATTTCATTTGTAGTACAGTATCATCCTATATTAGGAAACATTCTCCTCCTTATGTTACAGGTCATTCTCAGGTCACAAACGGTACCAAGGGACACTATCACGTCCCAAATGTGATACCCAAGTCCCAATATAGTAGAGTATGGCGTGCAGTCTTCTTTTGAAATAACTGTATGGCAAACAGCTTACAGGTGAACGGCCATTCTGGCCAGAGGATGTCTGTAAGCAATCCGCAAAAACAGTCAGGTGGTGTTGTTGGCCGCTTGCCTCTCCAGGAGAACAGGACATAGTAGGGGATGTACAGGTAACTCCACTATGTGTGAAACATGTTCACCTTTGGCTACCCTCCTGGCCACTGGAATTAATTGTTGCTCTCTCCGACCACAGACTGACTTGCTGGAATTGGTATGGTCAGACTTCGTAGTTACAAATATTCTTCCATCTTCATTTAGGGACTTGGAATCAAATCAAAATGCATGCATTTTGCTTTACCATTGTACCTTTATGGTGGGGGAGGGGGTGGAGGCAGTGCCAGGGGATAGTAGGGAGAAGGGGAGCAAATCAGGCGATAAACCCTGATTTTATTATGTGTGCACATGTTAATGTTGGGATTTGTAGAGCGCATAATCATCTCTAAGCGCTAAAGAGAGAATAGCTATGGCCCACCCCAGTGAGTGACTGTTGGTATCCGGTTGACGCTTGTCTTTTGTCCAGGCCTCTATAAAGAAGAGGGTCTTCAGTTTTTTCCTAAAAGGGAAAAGGGATGTTTCCTTACGAAGGTTTCCTGGCTGCTTATTCCACAGCTGCGGGATCAAGACCGAGAAGGCTCGCCCCCCTTTGGTCGTTGTGTTGAATCATGGACAGGCCAGCCGGCCTGCCTCTGATGACCCGTACGTCTAGGGATGTATCTCTCCAGGCTCTCCTTGATGTATACTGGAGCCTGTCCATGAAGGGCCTTGTGGGCGATGAAGAGGCCTTTGAACCTGGCTCGCTGCTTGATGGGGAGCCAGTGTAGCTGTTGCAACAGAGGTGTGGCCCGGGGCCGTCTAGGGAGCTTGAAGATCAGCCTGGCTGCATCATTCATTGCTACTTGCAGCTTGCCTAATAGCTTTTCGGGTAGTCCAATATATAGCACATTGCCATAGTCTAGGCGGGACACGATCAATGCAGTCACCACCGTCCACAGGGTGGAGAAAGAGAGGAGGGGTGATAATTTCCTCCGCTGTCTCAGCAGGCCCACGCAGGTCCCAACCACGGAGGACACTTGATTAGATAATGTGAGTTTGCCATCTACTTTGATGCCTAAGCTTTTAGCGACTGGGGCTGGAGTAGGTGTGGCGCCCAGCTCCGGTGGCCAGAAGAGGTCAGTCCACGGGGTGCTTCCTGTGGTGATGGCTATGACCTCAGTTTTGTCTGGATTAACTTTGAGTGAATGAGCTGTCATCCAGTTGACCACGTATCTGAGGATATTTTGCACGCATGAGTGGGCTTGAGAAGTATTGTCAATTTGAAGAATTAATTGTGTCATCGGCGTACTTGAACACCTGGCAGTCCATGCGGGCTAGGGCCCCCACCAATGGTCTGAGATAGATATTGAACAAAAGCGGGGATAGTGCAGACCCTTGTGGGACTCCACAGGTTAATGTCCCTTTATTGGACACGCAGTCCCCCATCTGGATCCTTTGAGGCCGGGCTGTCAGGAAGGAGGCGATCCATTGATAAACCATCCCACTAATGCCCATGTCCCTGATTCGTGCCAGGAGTTGGCTGTGTCGAACGCCGCCATGAGGTCTAGTAGAATCAGGGCACACAGCTTCTTGCTGTCGGCCGTGAGCCTGAGTTCATCCAGCACCGACAGCATCACCAGCTCTGTGCTGTGATGGGCCCTAAATCCTGCCTGCCGAACCTCAAGTAGCTGATGTTTCTCAATAAATAAGGACAGGGTTTTAAGGACGTGTAGTTCCAGTATTTTGGCCAAGAAAGGAAGTTGGGATATGGGCCTATAATTATTTAGGTTGGTGACGTCTGCCCCCGCCTTTTTCAATAGGGGGGTTACTCTGGCTTCCTTGAAGTTACTGGGGACCCTCCGAGTTTCCAGTGTTAGATTGATCGGAGCGAGAATCTCTCTCTCAATCACTGGTAGAGCCATTTTAAATATCCTATGTGGGCATGAGTCCGCTGGTGAGCCTGATTTAATTTGAGCCCCAATGTGGGCCAAGGAGTCATGGTCTAGCCTCGGAAAGGAGGCGAGGGGCTCCCTACTGTCACATTGTACCTCATCCATAACCAAGGGGTTCTGGCTGGTGGGGGTGTTGTGTATATCAGTAAGGATGTCCTTTACTTTATCTAGAAAAAAGGTCAGGAACCTGTTGCAGTGTTCCGGGCTAGCGACTGTTTCCTGCACCTGCTTTTGCCTGAGTTCCTATAGAATTCTGAAGGTTTCTTTTTGCTTGTTATCTGCCTCCAAGATCCTGGCCTCATAGTACTCGGCCTTTCTTGCCAGAATGGCTTTTTTGTATGTGGCAAGCCTGGCCCTGTAATCCTTAAGCGCCTCAGGGTCATATGACTTACGCCATTGTCTTTCGTGTTGGCGTAGGGTCCGTTTCTGTCCCCTTAGTTCCTCCGTGAACCAGGGGGCTCCCTTGCCCTTATTCCGCACTCTTTCTCTACGGGCAGGCGCCACCCTATTGATGGCTGCTCTCAACTGGTTGGTGAGGGATTCACTCTTCTCCTCGAGGTCCTCCAGCTGTGATCTCCTTGGCGAGTTGCCTCGCAGTGCGTCCCCTAGGCCGCCTACCTCAATTTTGCTCCAGCTCGTACCATTCTCCATTCCGGGGGGTGGTTGCGTGGGGCGCCTAGCTTGGGGGATCCGGAGCCTGATCAGGTAGTGGTCTGACCAACTACATGGCCTGATGTCCGTCTGCTTAGCCGGTGGCTGAGTGGACCAAATGAGGTCTAGGGTATGTCCCTTCTCATGGGAGGGGGAATCCACGAGCTGCTGCAGCCCCAATGTGGCCATGGTTTCCTCTAACTGACAGGCCTGTGATTCTCTAGGTATCTGGTCCCAGTGGTAGTTAAAGTCCCCCACCACCAGGAGTTGCTGGTACCGGGAGCGTAGGTCGGTGACTATTTTAGTGAGGAGATCGTTAAACAGGGGGGGTCGATCGAGGGGGGGCGATGCACCACCACTATTGCCAGGCACGATGGCTTGGAGCATATTTTTGCTACTAAAATTTCATCGCCCTCTAGGTTCTCTCCGGCGAGCTTTTCTACAACTAGCTGTTTGTTATAGAGTAGCGCTACCCCTCCCTCTTTTTTCCCATCCTGTCTGTTGTGCCATAGGGCATCGTACTCTAAGGGTAGTGCTGCTACAATATCTGGACTTGAGCCGTCATCAAGCCAGGTTTCTGTGATTGCTAGGATGTCAGGGGCTTCCTCCTGAAGGAGGGTGAAGATCTCTAGGCTATGCTTCTGGAGAAAGCGAGTGTTGAGTACTACTGCCTTTAAATCCATGGGGTTTACTGACCCTGTGCCCTTAGAGATATGTGGCCGTGCAGCCCTACTCTCTTCTCTCCCCTGCGTAGTAAGCAAATTCTCAGCTATGAGTGTGTCTTCTACCTGCTCCTTCAGGGGGAGAGCTCTGTGCTCTATTGCCAGCAACTCCTCCAACGAGTAGGACTGGATTTGACATGGGGTCCTGGGCCCTGCTCCCGTTCGGGCGCGGACAGGCGCAGACGGGCTTGCCTTGGGCGCGCCTTTGGCGCGCAGCGGCGCGCCCGCTGCACGCATCCGCTCCAGCGAGTTAGTTATGTCCTTCCTCGTCCCTCTCCCCTCCCTGCTGCCAATCAGCCCTGCAGAGCAGCAGCTGTGTTGCCCGCAACCACTAGACCGCGTTGAAGCGGCGGAAGTGGTGTAGAGTGGTGCCTCGAGCGAGATCCCACCAAGTATGTGTTTCAAATTCAAACAGTTAGAATCACAGTTCTTTTAAAACATATTAAAATGGTAAACCGATTTAAAAAGATTTTTATGGGCAGTTTCAAAACCAATGACCGCTTTACCGCTCGTGTTCGCTGGAGTGGTTAAGCGCGTCTCTCAATTGCTGCGCGTCCGCTCCAGCGCGTTTAGTTATGTCCTCCCTCGCCCCTCCCTGCTGCCAATCAGCCCTGCGTGAGTGTTTGGATATTTGATGTGGGGGGTACCCATGGTTATGTCCACCTGTTTGTATGCATCCTCAAAGGTTGTAGGGTGCTTCATAGGGTTTAGTGGTAGCCTGACTTGCTCCACTTCTCCCTACCAGAGTGCTGAAGGTACAGCATTGGGTCACTTAAGCCCTTTCACTACAGGTGTTAATTATTTTGTTTTTCAGGGTGCACGTAAACATATTAACTTTCTCAGAGAACACCTGGTGATAAGTGCAGTGGAAGTGCTGTTTAAATTCTACAGCCGTATATGGTTCCTTAACTATAGATGGCACAAAATATGTTCCTTTCTCCCTCCATATCCAAAGAGGTATACCAAACCTTGATATAATATTCCCAACCGTCTTTTTTTTCTGCAGAAATTGCATCTGCTTGGGCACATGGATTGGCTTCAATCTGCGGCAAAAATATGCACAGTAGAACGATAAGATAAACATAAGGACGCACTACGGGGGGCGCATCATGGTTGGTTTTGACACCCTTTCCAATGCTGTGGGCTAGGCAAGTGGCACAGGAACAACAAAACTCTTGGGCAATGGAAGGAAGGAAGGAAGGAAGGGGAGGGGGGCAAATTAGTGGATGCTTGCAGCATGGATCATGCCGTTTCTGCTTACGTAGATAATGCCATGATATGGACTGACAAGTGCATGTAATAGCACTTTAGGGCAACCACTCTTCCTTTGTGTATCCATTTCAGTCTCTTTAACAGTCCTTTTTTAAACCAGGCGTTTTCAACATCAGGTGCACATTCTTGTATTTTAAAGATGGTGTAGAGGATTCGGTACCTTGGGATACATCCGGTACTTTATTTGGGAGACAAAGCAGCCCTTTTGGAGCTTGATCAGTGAGAACATCTCCTTGTGTGCAGACTGATAAGCGCATTTATCATTAGTAATTTTACATGGCACATACAGATTGTCAGGTAAACCTTTAACATAGAATCCATTTTTGATGATGACCCCAGTTGAAGTAAGGGATCTTTGTTCCATTTAGTGAAGCCCAAAGTTGTGGGTGAATCCAAGAGTGTACTTGGAATCTGTGAATGCAAAAACAGATTTACAAGTAACCAAAGTGCAAGCTCATGCAAGAGCAATTGATTCAACAACTTGACCAAAATGGCCGTAAGTCGAAGAACAACTCTGTCATACAGGGTGCATACAGCATAACCAGCAACCAAGGAGCCTTTGTCATTTCTAAGACATAATTTATTGACCTAATATAGAAGATCACTGTTGAGTAGTGATATATCTATGCGATCAACACAAGGTTTGGTTAGGTGGGCAGTAACTAGAACACAGTGAGGTTCCCCATCAAGGGCAGTGGAAAAAAGGTCAGCAGAGTTCAAAACAAGATAGCCTACTAGTGTTCAGTGGTGGCTCCTCCGCTAAGACGAAGGAGCGTCACGCCACTGCAATAGAAAAAATAAAATAATAACTAACGTTATTATCATTTTATTTTTCCTATTGAAATGAGTGGCTCTCGGGGTGGGGCTGGCCAGAGCAGGGACAGGAGTGGTTTGCACTCTTTAAGTGCGCAGGACTGCTTGGCCAGCCAAACAGTCCTGCGCACTTTGCATCTTCCCCACCAGGCTGTATTACACAGCCTGGTGAGGAACATGCTAAGCCTCCCAGTCCCCGTCTGAGGGCCGATCCACGGCGCTCAATCAATCAATCACAGAATTTGTAGAGCGCACTACTTACCCGCGAGGGTCTCAAGGCGCTGGGGAGAGGGAAGGGGGGAGGGGGGAATGCTGCTACTGGTCGAACAGCCAGGTCTTGAGTAGCCTCCTGAAGGTCAGCAGGTCTTGGGTCTGTCGTAGGCTTAGTGGAAGGGTGTTCCAGGTCTTGGCGGCGAGGTGTGAGAAGGATCTGCCACCGGTGGTTGTTCTTCGAATGCGAGGGACGGTGGCGAGGGAGAGGTCGGCGGAGCGGAGCTGGCGGTTGGGGACGTAGAAGAAGAGTCGTCTGTTGAGGTAGGCTGGGCCAGTTTTGTGGAGTGCCTTGTGTGCGTGGATGAGGAGTTTGAAGGTGATCCTCCTGTCGACGGGGAGCCAGTGCAGGTTCCTCAAGTGGGGGTGATGTGGCTGTGGCGTGGTACGTCGAGGATCAGGCGTGCTGAGGCGTTTTGTATGCGTTGCAGTCGCTTGATGAGCTTGGCCGGGGCTCCCGCGTAGAGGGCGTTCCCATAGTCCAGTCTGCTACTGACGAGGACCTGGGTGACTGTTCTTCTTGTGTCTGTCGGGATCCACCTGTAGATCTTGCGAAGCATGCGGAGGGTGTTGAAGCAGGAGGAGGAGACTGCGTTGACTTGCTTGGCCATGGAGAGCGTTGAGTCGAGGATGACTCCCAGGTTGCGTGCGTGGTCGGTGGGTGTCGGGGCTGCTCCCAGCGTCGTTGGCCACCAGGAGTCGTCCCAGGCTGAGGGGTTGGAGCCGAGGATGAGGACCTCCGTTTTGTCCGTGTTCAGCTTTAGTCGGCTGATCTTCATCCAATTGGCGACGGCCTTCATTCCTTCATGGAGATTGGCTTTGGCGGCGAGGGGTCCTTGGTGAGGGAGAGGATCAGTTGAGTGTCGTCGGCGTAGGAGATAATGTTGAGGTCGTGTTGTCTGGCGATGCGTGCGAGCGGGGCCATGTAGATGTTGAACAGTGTTGGGCTGAGGGACGATCCCTGGGGTACGCCGCAGATGATCTCGGAGGCTTCGGATCGGAAAGGTGGGAGGCGGACTCTCTGGGTTCTGCCGTCGAGGAAGGAGGTGGTCCATTCCAGGGCCTTGTCTCGGATCCCTGTGTCGTGGAGGCGTGCGCGTAGAGTGCGGTGGCAGACAGTGTCGAAGGCGGCGGAGAGGTCCAGCAGGATGAGGGCTGCGGTCTCACCATTGTCCAGCAGGATCCTGATGTCGGTGGCGGCGATGAGGGCAGTCTCAGTGCTGTGGTTGCTGCGGAACCCTGATTGGGATGGGTCCAGGATGCTGTTTTCTTCGATGTATCGGGTTAGCTGTTTGTTGACTATCTTCTCGATGACCTTGGCTGGGAACGGAAGCAGAGAGATGGGCCGGAAGTTCTTGAGGTCTCTCGGGTCCGCCTTGGGTTTTTTGAGTAGGGCGTTGATCTCTGCGTGTTTCCAGCTCTCTGGGAAGGTCGCGGTCTCGAAGGAGAGATTGATGATGTTGCACAGGTGGGGTGCGATGGAGCTGCTGGCTTTGTTGAAGATGTGGTGCGGGAAAGGGTCTGACGGGGAGCCGGAGTGTATTGTGCTCATGGTATTGATGGTGTCCTCGATGTTCACGCTGGCCCAGGCTGGCAGGGGGTCGTGGTCGATGGTGTGTGGCGGGTCTGGTGCATCGATCTTAGTTGGGGCTGTCTGGGTGTTGAAGCTGTCGTGGATGTCGGCGATCTTGCGGTGAAAGAAGGTGGCGAGGGAATCGCACAGGGGTTGCGACCGCGGGATGTCGTTGGTGTTGGAGCTGGGATTGGAGAGTTCCTTCACGATGTTGAAAAGCTCCTTGCTGTTGTGTGCGTTGTTGTCGAGGCGGTCTTTGAAGGAGACAGCCTCAGACGAATCACAACGCCCAGGTAAGTGTTTTTTTTTTTTCCCGTTCCATCCCGCACTCCCCTTGCCCTACCACTCCCAATACTGCCAGTGTTTCACTAAATGTGGTGTGTTTTATGTCATCAGTTGTGACAGAGGTTCTGAGTGTTCGTGGCTAGCAACTTTGTGACTGTGGCATGGCTATGGCATGGGGCATAAAAACTCGGATAGAAGAACCAAGTACAATATTTTCGGATGCTTTCAATGAGGTGATCAGCACTGGCCACTGAGGCACTGGCCACTGAGGCACCCCAGTTGCTGCAGCGCTGGAAACAAAAGAACAATAGGCTATAGGTTTCTTCTTGCCACTGTAGTCCTGAACAAAAACGCCTAAAGTAAAACCTTTTGTCTCATGACAGGCTTTCAAGTAACCCTAATGCAGGTTCAGATGTCAGTGCCTGCTTCAGAAACACACATGCTTTCTCTGCCATCTTGAACAAAGATGAAACTTCAAGGTTTTCTTTTTGCACGAAATCTTAAAATGTTTGACAGTAGGGGTTAACCCTAATCCCACCCTCTGTAGCAGCCTGTCACTCCCAAAAGATTGCCGACCTGGGAGATAGTAACAGATCTCAGTAGCTTACGAATAGCTCCAATTCAGCCTGCAGACAGGTGTAATTTCTCTGTCACGACGTTGTGACCTAAATATTGAATACAGGGTAAACAAAATAGTAATTTATCTTTAGATGTTTTATGTCCCTTCTAACTAATTCAGTGAGTAGAAACACTGAGTCAACCTTGCGTTGGTCCAGTGAGCTAGAGGCATCCAATACATTTTTAACATAATGAACCTAGGTTGATCCTTCCCATAAGACAAGCATATCTAAATCCTTCTTGAGAGCTGGTGAGATAATAGAGGATGACTCTGGATAGCCTTGCGGCAATTTAGAACACCTGAATAGCCCCTGGAGAATGTGAAAGTGAAGAGGTCCTGATTGTTAGGGTGTACTGGAATAGAAAAGGGGCAGTAAACCTGAGGCTGTTGCCGGTATACATGACCGTTTAATTGCAGGATTAGCTACCATGTGGAAACCTGGAAATGCAGCAGCATTTATGGCATGTAATAACTGTACAAAAAGATATGTTTCTTTACAAAGCTTTTTGATTGGTAAGGTGGAGATGTTGCTGTCATAGTAGCTTCCAGAATTCCTTGTTTCAAAAGAGCAAGAATGACTGGGCTGATCTCAGCCTTTGCCTCCGGAAGTAGAGGGCACTGGGGAATGCGTGGAAGATTTTCATGGGGGTTCATTTTGTTCTTTATAGGTTCTACAGTAAGAATACAACATATAAATTATTAATGTGAGAAAGTAAATTATTAATTGGAGTTGATGGTACAGGGCTCGAAAAATCATAAAAATGTTAATAGACCTGCAGGTCTAGTAACTTGAAAAATCTACTTGACCTAACTGTAATGTACTTGACCTCTGTCTCTGAAAGCTGAGCAGTGTGACAAGATAACAAGATTTAAAGGCATCTTTATTGTTCATTCACTTTGTGAGCAATAAAGATGCCTTTAAATCTTGTTTTTTTGCCACATTTGCTCCCCTTTTAGGGACTGAGGTCAAAAGCCAGTTTGTCTTCCTTCTCGCCAGAAAGGGAGAGTAGGCCCTAAGAATAGCTCATCCTGATTAAATCTGGCTCGCCATAGCGGGCGGACGAGTGGATTTTACGAGCCCTGTGGTACTCCACCACAAGTAATAAAGTCACTAATGTGTAAGGCTAAGGTGTCAGCTATGGTACAGAGCAGAGAGACATAATTTAAAGAAAATGTGTAGAGCATTTAGAAGTACCAAAACAGATAAAAAGTTGCAAACACAATAGAGATAATGAAAATAAAATTGAATGAGCAAAATGACATCAAAACAACAAAAATCCAATAAGGGGAATCGGAGATATGAATTTTAAAAGATTTAAGAGAAAAAGTAAAAAAATAAAATAAAGGTCCAATAGAAAGTACTGCTTGCATGTGACTGGGACCTATGCATGGTTTTAGGCCATCTGCAAGCAGGTTTGTCCCTGTAAACGATTTTACCTTAGGACTTATTCTCTTTAATGGAAGTCGTAATCCTCCAGCGGGGTTATGTTTGCAGGTTGTATACAAGGAAGTCCTCCCGAATCTGGATAGCCATTGGATGCTGCCCCTCTGAAGGCATTGGTTTTGGTGGGAAAAGTTCATATTTCATGACCAGGAAAGTCTCATTGGCCAGATACTTTTCGTGCCATCTCCCAGTCAAGATTTCTGCCTTCAGACTTAGGGGGTCATTACGATGGCTGTTGGACAAGCGTCCGACCACCATCGTATCGAGAGTGGGACCGCCTGACAAGTAGTCGGCGTTCCCATCCTCCAGATTAAGATGCGACCGCAGTGTAAACACTCAGAAACATCTCTTTTTCAATTGCGGCTTGTGCTGCGGCCTGGAAAAGGGCCACAGCACAAGCCGCAATTGAAAAAAGGAATGTTTTCTAACATCCATGCACAGGGTGCCTGGCACACTGGGCATGGATGTTTGAGGGTGGCACCACATGTGCCCCTCTAGCCCCATAGCGGATGCCCTTGGGGGACCGCCATGAAAAGGCTGTGGAAAACTGACATCGCGGTGCCTCCACAGGCACCGCTTCCATTGTAGGGATTAGGCTCTGACCGCTGTCCCGACAGGCTTCTTGAGCCTGTCGGAGGCGGCGGTCTTTCCCCCTGCCAAATGAATTCTGACCGCCAGCACATAATCTAGCGGTTGGACTGCTACCCTAGATGTTGGGCGGACCGCCACAGACGGCCTTTTGGTGGCAATCCGCCCGACATCGTAATGGGGCCTATAGTCTCTTTTTTTTAAGCTTGGAATCCTCCAGCAGGACATGGCTGCTGGCTGTATCTGACGAGGAGTACCACAACGACTGATATCTTCTCGCTAAGGGCCCACTGAAACAGATTTGCTGCTACAGAGTAGCTCCAAGCAGAGGAAAGCTGTTTCTTCTGCCCAGCAAAGTCACACCTTGTACGGATAGCTAGTGTGTTGGGGTGACTCCGGGCTCTTCTCTAACCAGTAGGGTAAAAGTTCCCAGGGGCAACCCGACCTACATTTTCGGTAGTTACGAATTGCGCTACTACAAACAATCCCACAGTGTTGCTTACTTCTAAAATCCAATATACGGAAACTATTTCCCCCCTGTGTAGAGCCTTTGTGCTCACCCAGAGATGTGCCCACAGTGTTAGAAATTGGGGTTTCTGGTTGGCTAGAGTAAGCACCTTAGCCAGGCAGGACTCACCACTCTAGTCAGGGCAAGTAAGTTACGCACCAAAGATAACCTGTGCTCACCCCCTGGTAGCTTGGCACAGAGCAATCGGGCTAATCCCAGAGGCAATATGTAAAGCGTTTGTGCAACACACTCACACACGTACACCATAAAAAGACTCTATTCAAGCTTTAGAAAAACAGTAGATTTTATATGGATTAAATAGGACAAAAATTCCAATAATTAGAACAGAAGTTATGCTGTTTGGTAAATAAATCAGGTCAAAACAGTATTAGGTCAGAGAGTCCAAAAGCTAGTTGGTAAATCAAATAATGTCACCTTTAAATAGAAAATGTGGAAGCAGTGCTTCTAAAATTATAGGCAATCACTGAAGCAAAGAGAAAACGAACTGGGCTTTCATGCAGGTTAATCCGGTAATTTTTAGGTGTGTACCATGTGGGTTGTTCTGGCTGCGGGGCTTGGGGCTGTTTGTTCGTGGTCTCAAAGAGACTGAGAGACGGGTAGCATTCCAAAACAGCCCCCTCCACACTGCGGGGAGCGCAGAGCCACAAAGCTGGGACCACTTTGGGTCCAAACCAGGTGAGTGGAGTGGTAAAACTGTGCAATCGTCTGTGCCCCAAATGAGTACAAAGCGGAGCAGACCCCTTGGGTCAGACAATCTCTACAAGTATAGTGGAAGCTGTGGAGACCGTACGGGTCCGGAGAGTTAGAAGCACGCATTGCTGTGACGCCGGAACGTTGAACTAGGGATTCCCTCGGCACACACCAATATGTGTTTCCCCAGGCGAGGTGCGCCGCATGCTGTCGCTGGGACCCCTCAGATCCGAAATAAAGTTAAGCAAGTCTTAAACATCTGGGGCCACAGGCCGGGCAGGGAGTACCCTGTCAGTTATGCCCCTCAGTGCAAAGTATGCTGCATGCTGTGGTCCAAAAGAGTTTAATACAAGCACACACTGCAGCGGACCGGGACCAGAAATACCTTTAGTGATCACCGCAAGGCTGGCAGGAAGATGACATGCAGATCTTGGCCCCGGGTGATTAATCAGTGTTCTCACGGCACGGAGAGCGCTTGCAATTTCAAAGGGAACGATGGGGGAGCTTGCCGTAGAGAGGTCTTTTGTGTTCCTGAGACCTCAGGAAAGAATAGGGGGCACTCTGGGGCTGTCTTACAGTCCTTCTTGGCAGGGCAAAGATCAGCAGGTAGCAGGGCAGCTCGGCAAGGCAGAAAAGCAGTTTCTGGGAACAGTAAGATTCAGCAAAGTGGCGACCTTCTGGCACAGCAGCCTTTACTCCAGCAGAGTTTCTTGTTGGTTTAGTTGTGTACAGGTTTGATAGGGCCAAAGCCCTCAAACTTATACCCCAAAATGCCTTTGATGTAGGGGCGACTTGAAAAGAGCCTTTAAGGATCCCTTTCAGCCCAGCCCTGGTTCCAGACTATCAGTAAGGGGTAAATCAGTCCTTTGTGTGAGAGCAGGACACAGCCTATTCATATGTACGTGTAAAACCCTCTCTAACCCCTCTCAGCCCAGGAAGGCTATCAGTATGTAGATGAATGCAGATGTATCCCCGTCACACCCAGCCTTTCCTGTGTTTGTGGCTGTCTAGAGAGTATGCACAAAGTGTAGCTTTCAACCTGGCCAGACGTGGATTGGAGACAGGCTGCAGGCACACAGAGTTAAGTAAAGAGCAGAGAAATGCCCAATTTCTAAAAGTAAATGTACAACAATAAGGCCCCCTATACCGTAAATGTATATATTATTTCGTGGACCGTGTAGCCTATATTTGTCCAGACATGCAATTTATGTCCCTGTTTTTCTGTCTAGGTGTGTTCCCTCTCCTTCCTCTCTACCCTCATCTCAAATCAACATCTATGGGAACATAAACAGTAAACATATAAGACAAATATTGATTGATATTTTTGTATTTTTTGGTCCAAATAGACTTTAAAAGTGTATAAACATATAGCGATTGTACACTTAACACATCATACAGTTTAAACATACATTTTATGGCATCTCATTAACATAGAAATAAGACATATGAAGACATAACATTCAAATGTACATGTCCAACTACAAAGTTGAAGCAGGGATTTGTTAGGGATTAGATTGTTTTTATGGTCCCTCAAACATTTAATCCTCTGGATGTCATGAGGCCCTATGTGGTCGGCGGAAAAAAAAAAGCGTCTTTGCTCAGAGTAGTAAGAGGATAATACTGTTCACTCTGATTTTCCCTTTTTATAACTTAATTCATGGGGAAATGCGCCCCCTGGCCACAATCGTAATACGCGGACGCGTTTCGACCTTCACGGTGAGCCTGGTCTTTATCTTGAAGGACTTCCTCAGGGCGGGATCTATGCTTTATAGGGACACAGTCTAGATCATTATTCAATCTGGGATGAAGTCACAGGATCCTTTTTTAGGGTGCTCCGATAGCGTCTTGTGATAACACGGTGCCTCTAGAGACTTTGAAACCGGCACTGAATTTGCATGTTCACTGTGCAAATTGTCAGCCTGGCGGTAGTCTTTTAACCAGGAAGCGGGACACGCGCTGCTGGCGGGGTTTCTTTGTTTCCTCGATTTGTTCAATTTGAAAGTGAAGACAGAAGCAGAACTGTAAACATCCACAAAATGGCAATAATTTGCTCATTGAACATGCAAATTCAGTGGTAGTTCGAAAGTCTCTAGAGGCGCCCTGAAAGAGTACCCTGGGACTTCATCCCAGATTGAATAACGATCTAAACATTCTTTGGGACCTTAGAAGTGTGTAGCCATGCAGGACGCCCATCGCAGCGTTGTAAGTGTTGGGTAGTGCACGGTCCCCACCGCCACCGCTAAAAATACCAGTGTGCGGAAAGTCAACATTTGATCATAAAAAGTAACTTGGTAAATAATAGACTGAAGCTCCATCCTACTATGAACAACACCATTCCATAGCCCTCCGTGGGTGTTGTGTGTACAGCACTACATTACCAAAATATTCATTTGGCAGCACAATGGTCAGTACGCCACTATTGCAGCACATATTTCCTATAAGCGATGAAGGATGAATAGGAACATAGTGTGCACAAGGAACTTGAACTGAGAAGTGTACACTTATTGAATTGTGAAACCTGAAGAACGCTGCAAATCAAACAATGCATCAAAAGGGGCCACGAATAAAGCACGTAACTTCAAAATAATGCTGATCTTGAAATACCCTAACCTACCAAATTATATGGTTGCATTGAGAAAGGCTACATTAACGGGGTGCTTTGGCATCAGCTGCCCGAAAACTGCACCTTACATACATTAACAAACCACAAATATGTATATCTAGTCCCCACAGTGCTGCAACTTCAAAAGTCACAAAGGTTCGGCTGCCTGTCGTCCTCCATGGTTTCCCTTTGACCGGTGAACAAATCTTTCAAACGAAAGAGCGAGTCCACAGTAGAAAGGTCGTCTACAGCGCATACTCGAAGCATGTGCATTGGCCTTTTCTGTTACGGAATCAATCCGAAGCGAGACTGTGGCTACGGAGGGTTGGTACGTAAAGAGGAGGAAGAGCTAGGTGAAAGTAAACCAAATGAGGCAGAGGGAAAGGGAGGAGTAGTTTGGGTTATTAAACAGAAATTATTTCTAAGCCGCAGTCCGCGGGACCTGTACCATATATAATTAATGACTTTGAGGTGTGTGTATAAAAGGTTTCTTATGGAAGAGGTGTGTCAACTGGCACGCTGGTACTCTGTATACTTTTTCTGATCCTTGGTAAAAAAAAAAAACAAGCATTGGCATAGCCAATAGGTCTCGCCTTTGGGACCTTATAAGTGTTTAGCCAGAGATATTGACTTTGCCTATGTCTTTAAGCTGTGCTGTACAGAAGTCTGCAGCATGCTGAAAAGTTATAATAAAGAAGTGTCAGAAGCATTTTTGTTAACTTATATATTGACAAGAACACACTGACATAGCCAGTACCTTCAATGCACCAACCATTCCAACAAAAAGAGTTGTCTTTGACAATGCATTGGGCGTGACTCAAGTATACTAACCACATGTAGAATCAAATGCTGTTCCACCAGAGCTCACTGGGCGATCCTACCCAGCACTGACACCACTTGCAGGTGGATCTGAGAGTGGGCGATGCCACCCCACTCCTCCATGCTCACAGGGCCTCTCTCCATCACTATGCAGCCATCCTCCTCGGTCAAGACCAGGTCTCAACTGTTGCCAAAGTCCTGCTGCAAGTCAACGTAGGGTCTTTGAACAACGTGTCACCAAAAAGTTGTAGTTGACGGGCAGTGCACTTCACACACAAGTCTGGAGTCATGCTAGGCTCTTAGGTCACAGTAATAGCCCAACAGGTCCTGTGAAGGCTGCATTCTCCCTCTAACTTGAATCCACTTCCAGGCATCATCCAGCACACAAATGCCATGATTCATTAGGTTCTCACAGCCTCCACACTAAACATTCTACAACTTGCCCATGTTGCATCAGATACACCACGTCACTACACACAGTTTATCACCAGTGATCAATGCAACAACGCTCACTATTATAACCAATTTGGAGGAGAACTATTGACCAAGTGTGATGGCGTTAATGAAATAACAGACTAACAACTAAAACAGAGTTCGCCTAAAAATGCTTCAAACCCTGGTCAGTTGGAGTAAGCTCTATACAAATACAATAGTTGAACTGTGCCAACTCCTTCTGTGTTCATTCCGAGTGCAGGATTGTCCGCAGCCACAACACAGATCGGTAATGATGTAACTAACTACTGCTCCTCTTACCCTTTAAGATACCGGTCTCGGTTCCTACCCACACGTGGTTCCATCGCGCCGGGTCCGCCATCCTATTCCACTCGCGGTACAACTAGAGTCAGGTCAGAAACGCTTCCGGTTTGCGTACGTCATTTTCCGCCACGGGGTTAGGCTTCGTGGAACGCATGTGCAGCTGCTCTCGTACTACGTACTATCTGTCAATTCAAACGCATGTGCAGCTGTTCTCGTACTACGTACTATCTGTGAATTCAAGGTAACTCAAAGTAAAATTGCTTGCGAAAATGGACTGCTTCAGGGGGCGAGTCTTTTGGAGGCGGGTGTGAGGTAGAGGCGGAGTTACGAGAGCAGCAGCTGCATGGCTAGTGCAACTCAGCCCCAGCCAGGCGGAGATGGTAAACTGTCTGTGTGTGTGGAGCCTGCCTCGGAGCATTGAGATCGGGTTGGTGGGCACGAGTATGTGCGGAATAGCGTTACAAGCTTGCCTTGCGCCGTGGCCGCTGAAAGGCAGGGGTGTTTAAAGTACCCTACCGCGGTCTGTGTGACCCAGATAAGATCACTAAAGTTCTGGCTTGTACTATGTGTCCAAATGATTGCTAGCAGGTGCGTATCTTTAAAGGGAAAAGGTCACCATGTGCCTGTTAGCTCGAGATTACCGTCCATGGGCTGCTGATCACTGAAAATGCCCAAAATGCTCGCTCAAAAAATACAATCTATGTGTTCTTTAGCGTAAAAACTACATCAACGTTTCCCCGAAAGTAACTTTTGTGTCCAGAAGAGGTTACTGACTTTCCACTGTCGCCTAGAAAAACAAGCGCGTGTCAGCTGCTGGGAATGCGGAGAACGGGAGGGGGGTACTCGCGTAGAAGTTGGAGGATACAGGTAGCACGTATAAGAGACAAGCAGATAAACAAGCACAGAAAAGCAGAGATAATAAAGGGGGAAAAAAAAAAGCCAGGGCCAGCGAGACGCGGGCACGAAAATTGGAAACAGATGGCACTGATGCTCGCAAGCCGTAGGCCGTGGGCGGATACAAAGGTGGGACATGCACCCGCCTTTGCCCAATTGCATGCTGTCTTTTTTAGAAAGATGCACGCAAAGGCCAATAGCGTGTGAGCAAAAAAAAAAAACACGCACGAGCGTGTGGAAAGCCCTGAGTGATTCCAAGAGGTCGTTTTCCTAGAGCAGCGAATGCGCGCTGCGCTAGGCTCGACCTAAAAACAGCCTGTGAATGGGATTAAAGTACAGACTACATACTTGTGGCCTCATCCTGCTTGTGTGCTCCCACAAAACAGTACACAGCTTTGTTCAACCTGTGCCCGAGAGTTGGCGGCAGGTCTTTCTCTGGAGCTAGGGTGAGCTGGGTCGGCTGCCATTGGTCAATAGCGGAGCTCCAACTCTTCCTGGTCCTCACTGGTTCATATTCATGAGGTCTCCCTTTGTGTGAGTGGCCTGATGCCTCTACGGGAAGGAAGGCACCGCTGCTGTCAGCGCCGAAGCCCCACCAGGAGATGGGTATGGCTGTCAGGGCAGATAACGACGAGTACGATTCAAACTGCCGGCAGGGTGTTACTAGAAGGCTGCCCTCTGAACCGCTGCTCCTGCTGCTTAGCGATGGGCGGGAGATGCTGGGGGGGGGGACCAGGAAACGCAAGCCGAGGCAAAAGAAAAAGTAGTGCATCAAACCTACTTACATGGCCAGAAGGGAACTGATCTAAGTAACCGGGCCAGTTGCCATGGACAGGAACCACCCACCGAAAGGCGGGACGAGTATGAAAATTAGCCACAGATAGGAAAAAGATTTTGAAAAGCACAAAAAGGAATCAATGGGAAGCAAGGGTGTAATCAATACCCCTAGAGGAGATGCAGCATGCCTCACAGTGCAGCGACAAGCTAGACCTAAAAATGGGGTGATCTTGCCAAAAAAGGCACTTTCTCATAATTGGTATGCACAGACAACAGTATGGAAGGGATCTGATCAAGCACATTGTATGTGGATTGGTGTGAGGGTTTGGTATCATCGGTATCACTTGTTTTTTTATCTTCACATAGGAGCACTAAAACAGCATTTTTATTTTCTCTAGGCATGTTCAAATAAACACAGTTGCTAGACGAATACACAGTACATTTCAATTTACAGAGTAGATCCCTCCACAGTTGAGGTGTGGCTCAAGGGATAATCCAGTCGGTTAGTATAGGACTAAGGAAACCGGCAAAGGATCAGTAACAGTGGGGGGCGCATTTGTTGGAAATGGCAACTGAGTCAAATGTATTGCAAGAGAAATAATGAGAATTCAGAGTTTTTCCCTACAGTTATTGTAACACTAGTATCAGCCAGCCACAAATTCAGGTTGTTCAGATTGACAGAGTTCTGTGGCAAAATAGGGCAATCTGATCAGCTAGAGTTTCAACTTTTGATTTGTTTCCAGTTGTTAACCATGGTCTAATCTCTTTTCACAGTAACCATTTCATAGACAGCCTTTGAGAGCGTATCTCTAGCAGCAATAAAAGTGGTAACACCTAAAGGCCCTTGCCGTGGCCAATAGGCCTTTCCTATTTATTTATTTTTATTTATTTAAAAGGTTTTATATAGCGCTGGCTGGACCCGGGGGTATCAGAGCGCTTTACAAAGTGAGTGTAGTACAGGTATATCAACAGTTGTTCATAACGAGGATTTCACGCAGGTTGGGTTACAAAGTGCAGTTAGTATAATACAGTTAACAAGAGTCAAGTCTGAAGAGAAATAATAACAAAAATACAATGAATACAAATAGTCAGGTTATATACAGTAACATGTAGATGGAGGGGGGCAAGGTGGCAGGTGGGGAGGCGTGAATAGGGGGAGAGAAAGTAAACAAAGGGAGGGAGGTAATGACTGAGGGGAGGGAACATGGAAGGGGGAGGGTAAGAAAAGGCAGAGGCGGGGAGGGGAAAGGAGGGTAAATGGAGAGAGAAGGAAAAGTTGGGGAGGGGAAGTATTAAGGACCCCAGTATTTGTTGAGCCGATGCAGTTTGAGGTCTTTTTTATGTTTGTGTGTTTATTAGCATTTCCAATAATAACATAACACCGAGGCATTGGATGCGCTTTGCCCAATAGCGTACATTCCGGTTATATTCAGGCAATAAAGGAAACCACATCTGTACCACAGAACATTGTGCGAGTATCGCCAAATCCTGGCTAAGAAATAGTAGCGATGTATAGAGCTTTGCCTCCATAAAACTACAATTCTACGAAAGAAATATAAAAACAAAAAAAGATAGAACAGGAAATGAAACCCCCCCCCCCTCCCCCCTCCTCCCTTCCCTGTGCCGGTAGTCGCCGTGGCTCTGTAAGCCAGTCTCCTGACCTGGTTTGGTCCCTCGGGTCTCACACGCTGGGCGGTGGCGTTTGTACTTTCCATAAATCAGCCAAGCGCAGCACTCTCAAGTATTTGGGTTGGGTAAGTTCGTTGAACTCGGACGAGAGCAATGAGATGAAGGGGCTCCATATCTTCTGAAAGGACTCTGTGGTGTTAGTTAAGGTGGATGATATCCGTTCCATCCCCAAGATAAACCACAGCCTATGGAGCCAACCGGTATAGGTGGGGTGGGTGGAGGTGCCCCAATGTGTCAGTATGTTTTGCAGTGCCGCCCCTAATGCCATCCCCATCTGGCGACCTTGCATACTCTTGAGTGGGAACGTGATTGGGTTGGGTAGTCCCAAGATAACATAGACTGGGGGTCTCGGTATCTGTGTTTCAAAAAGCGTATCTACCGTGTCTAAGATTCTAGACCAGTAATCCGTTAGAAGGGGGCACTCCCACAATATGTGTAACAATGTGCCCTCATTATCGCATCCCCTCCAGCAAGTGGGACTCTGCTGGGGGTTGCCCCTGTGCAGGCGCGCCGGCGTAAGATACCAGTAGGTCGCTTTTTTCATGGCGGATTCTACGCTAGCCACATTGCGCGCTGTGTGTTTCGCTCTGTAATAGATCCCTTCCCAGTATTTTCGTGTGAGTTCCCCGCCTATCTCCCATCTCTTCTGGCTCGGCGTGGCCTGCGTGGGTGGGCGTTGTCGTATAATATTGTACATGTCTGTGATCAGACCTCTATCTGTGGTTTTAGAGATGAGCCATTTTTCGTACTTGGTTAACAAGCGGGACCCTTGCTCCCTGACCTCACCGTGTAGTACCCAGTGCCGTATCTGCAGGTACCTCTCGGCCTCGGGAATCCCGTAACTCCAATTTCATTTGGGGGAATGGGATGACACCAGATAGATCAAATAAGTGGCCCACTGAGCGACAAGAGGTGTTCCTCCACGCCGGGAAGGCAGTGTCGGGCATCCCAGGCGTGAATTCACTATTCCAAATAGGGGTGTCAGTGGAGAAGGAAAAGTCGTGAGTTTCCTTTTCGTCGCTGACTGATAGCACTGATTTGGTTATGGGCAATCTAATCATCCCTTTCGGGTGTTGGGCCTTCTTCAAGAAGGGGACCTTCCAGAGTGGGATCCCTGCGAGCGCTCTGTCCTGGAAGAGCCATCTCTTCTTGGACTCAGGTCTTGCCCACTCCACCAAGTACCGTAATTGTGCCGCCCTGTAGTAGTTGAGCAGGTCGGGAATCCCCAGTCCCCCCTCCTCTGGTCTCATATATCCCAGGGCCTTACCCATCCTTGGTCTTGCCCCCGCCCAAACGAATTGGTTGATATCCCTCTGTAATGCCGCAAGCGCTCCCGGGGGCGGCAATGTCGGCAGAGTCTGGAACAGGTAGAGGGCTTTTGGCAGAAGGGACATTTTAACCGCTGCGATCCTCCCTAGAAGCAAAAGGTGGTGCTTACTCCAGGTGCCCAGATCCTTTTTGGCTTGTCGTGCAAGCCTAGCATAGTTCAGCTGAGCCGTTTGGTTCACAGAGGCCGCTAAGTCTAGTCCCAGGTATGGGATGGAGTCAGCCAGTTGAATTCCGTGTAGCCCCTCCTCCCCCCGGCGTCGGACTTGGGTTTTAAATGTAGTATCATGGATTTGCCCACGTTGACTCGGTAGCCTGAGACCCGGCCAAATGTCGATAGCTCGTCGAGGAAGGTGGGTATAGATTCCATCGGGTCTGTCAGTGCCGCAATTACGTCGTCTGCATATAGGCTGATGGGGTGTGTCTCGCCCCCAAACGGGATCCCGTTGACCCGTAGGTTTTCCCGCACCTTTTGCGCCAGGGGCTCGATGTAAAGGGCAAATAACAGAGGGGACAACGGGCACCCCTGTCGGGTGCCCCTTTGGATAGGGATTGGGCCCGAGGAGACACCATTTACTCTGATGGTCGCCGTGGGGCCTCTGTAGCAGCAGCCCACCCATTCCCTAAATCTCTCCCCCAGCCCGACTTTGGACAGAGTGGGACCCAAGAAGCCCCAGACTACTCGATCAAACGCCTTTTCGGCGTCTACAGTCAGCAAGATGGCGTCCATGCCCGTTTGGTGAGCCTTGTCTATCAGATGTAGCACCCTCTTCGTGTTATCCGCGCATTGGCAGGACTGAATGAATCCTGCCTGGTCAGGTTCAATCAGGCTTAGCATGTTGAGGCCTAGGCGGGTGGCTAGGATCCCGGTAAAGATTTTAAAATCGACATTCAGCAAGGAGAGAGGACGGTATGACCCGCATTGCCGTCTATCCTTGCCCGGTTTTGGCAACACCACGATTGCCGCCGCCAGCATCGTGGCTGGTATAGGCGTCGTTTCCCCAAATGCATTGAATAGTCTCGTCAAGACTGGGGCTAGTGAATGACAGAATTTCTTGTAGAAGAGGGCTGAGAACCCGTCCGGGCCCGGAGACTTAAGCACTTTGAGGCGTGAGATTGCCGCGATTACCTCTTCTACCCGGATAGGGGCGTCCAACGCCGCCACCTGGTCGGGGGACAGCGCCGACATGGAAATGTGTTGCAGGTAATCAGTGATTTCAGCTTCTGGACCGGGATCCGCCGAGTACAACTTAGAAGTCCTTGAAAGTATTAGCTATCTCTTGGTCTTCCGTGACCTCCCCCTGCCCTGTCTCCTGCAGAGAGGAGACCTTCGTCTTTTGCCCTTGAGCCCTCAGCCTGTTGGCCAATAGGCGTCCTGTTCGGTCCCCTCCGATATAGTATGAGTTTTAGCCTCACCGCAGCGTACTCGGCCCTGTCCAAATCTATGCCGGCTAATTGTGTCCTGGCTACTTTAAGTTGTCTCCAGACCCTTGGCGCACCTGTCCTACTGTGCACTCTCTCCAATTCCTGGAACTGGGCAGCAAATTTAGATCGCAGCTCCCTGCGTTCCTTGTTCTCAGCTGCCGAAAGTGCTATGAGCTCCCCTCTCACTACTGTCTTCATCGCCTCCCATAGTGTAGTTATCGAGATGTCGGGTGTACCATTAAGGGTAAAGTATTCCTGGATGCATTTAGTAAGCTGCTGGTACACCGTTTCTTTATACAGCATAGCGTCCCTAAGTCTCCAGCAGCCCTCATGGCGTGGGCTCGGTTGCAAAGTAAGCCGAGCTGACACTGCGTCGTGGTCAGAGAGGGCCGTAGGTTCAATTTCTACTGCCGTCACCCCCCCTATTGATGTCCCCAGTTCCCAAAAAGTAGTCGATACGGGCGTAGGACCTATGTGCGTGGGAGAAGAATGTGTACTGATTGGAATTGGGGTGAGCCTCCCTCCACAGATCCAGAAAACCCATCTCAGCAAGCCATGCCCTCCCCTCTCCGGAGAGTTCCCCTTTGTGCCAGTAAGAGGTCTGTGATCTATCTTTGCTGGCATCCATAACCATATTTAAGTCCCCGCCAATGAGTCATGCGGTGTTGCAGGGACATGACATCTGACGGTGCCGATTTAAGAAAGCTCTCTTGCCCCGAGTTGGGCGCATATAGGGAACCGATCACTAAAGACTGGGAACCAAAGTGTACCGTGTGTGCCAGCAGCCTCCCTTTCAGTTCAGCTACCTTATCCTTCACCACCCGCTTACACCTGCGAGATACTAACAAGGCCACCCCGGCGCAGGAAAAATACTGCTGCGGGAATGCCCGAGACCTCAGGCTGTGGCAGTCTTTGGCAAGGAGGTGCGTCTCCTGGAGGAGGCATATGTCCGCCTCCACGTTCTCTAAGAATGAGAGCACCGCTCGCCGCTTAACAGGGTTGTTAAGCCCTTTGACGTTTAACGTTAGGACTTTCACCTCACCCTTGGCTATGTCGATGCAGTGGAAACGAAGCAACGGCGGCCCTCGGGGCGGGGCACCCCCTGACCCAACTCTAATGGCTCCCTCCCCTTCCATAGTGGTGTGCGCTAGTGAGGGGCCCAGCCCCAGGCCCTCCCAGGCCCCCAGGGGCTCTTTGATAGTGGACTGAGAACTACCGGCACACCCCTCCCTCCCTTCCCACCCTAACCCCAACAACAAACCCATCAAAAGAAATGTCGAAGAAGTGTCCGGGAGCTGCAGCGTGCCTCCGCATCTCCCTGGTGAAACAGTTAGTGGGGTGTATCTTGTGGCCAGCGACATCCCCCCCCACCCCCCGCCCGCCTCCCGCCACTCCCCGGCAAGCTCTGGACCACTTATCTGTCCCCTCGGGCCACTCGCTCATCAGTTCAGTGCGACGGGTCCGTGACCAGCGAGTCCAGCACTCCCTTTCTTTCCTGTGCCATCGTTTCCGGGTCAGGTTTAAACGGGGGCTCCCTCCTCTTCTGACGGCCTACCCGCTGCCAGCGTTCTCCCGGGCCTCTGCCCGCTCTGTCTTCCTGATCTACCGCTTGTGGGAAATCAATGCTGAGGATCTTACAGGCCTCCTGCAAGGAACTGACTCGGCGCAGTTTGTCATCCCACCTGAAAATGATGCGGAATGGGTGGCCCCACGAGTAAGTGATTCCTTGGCTTCGTAGGTGTGCTGTGACCGGCCGGAAGGCCCTTCGTTTTTGCAGCGTGATTGCGGCCAGGTCCTGATAAAGAGCGATGTCGTGGCCTTTATAGGTCAGCGGCTAGGACTCCCTAGCTTTCCTCAGGATGAGTTCTTTGAGTTGATAATCTGGGAAGTACGCTAAAATATCGGGGGGTGGAGCCGGAGCCCTCCGCGGTAATCCCACCCTGTGGGCCCTATCGATTTTGATGGGGAAGTCCTGTGATTCCTGCAAGATGTGGCGGAAGAGCTCCTGAAGGTAGTGGGTGAGTCCGTTCCTTCTTCTTTCAAGGGAACTCCTTTCACTCTTATGTTGTTTCTTCGGGAGCGGTTTTCTAAGTCTTCAGAGTGCGCCTGGAGATCTATTTGCTGATCCTGAAGACGAATCACCTCCTGCTTCAGATGCTCTATTTCTTCCTCCCGTGAGTCCTCCTTGTCTTCTATTGATGCCACTCTTTCCCCTATTGCGTCCATGTCTCGGCGCACTTCCTTGACCTCGGCAGAAACCTCTTGTCTAAGGGCCTGTATATCGTCTCGCAGAGTCGAGAACAGTTGAGTGAGGAATGCGCGAGTAACTGGTTCCTCCATATTCTCCGGTTTTTGCCCCCCTGTCGTGGGCGATGGGGCCCGGCTGTCGCTCCCGCTCGCTCCCGTAAGCTTGGCGAACATGTCTTTTACATTCCTGCCCTTCTTCCCCCTGGTCGAAGACATGTCTGGCTGATGACCAGCCACACCAGGCGACGACTTGTAAGGACGGTCCAGACAGCAGCCACGCGTCGCTGTTGCGTCTCCGCTTTTCGGGCCTCCTTATGTTGAGCCGCCTCGACGTCGCATCAGGCCTTTGCTTGCCGGGACCCTCAACTCTCCGATCCCAGGGCCCGCCCTGTCGTCGATCTGACGCGGAGCCTCCGGCCCTTCTGCAGCTGCTGGGGCGCCCAACCGCGCAGCACGCTCGTCCTCCTGCCGCGTTGGTCCCCTTCTCGGGTGGGTCTCAGGGCCACAGCAGGGTATGAGGGGGCTAGCCCAGGCCCCGCCTGCCGCGCGTGGATTCCCCCACGGCCTCCTCTTCTCGCTGTTGGTGCGTTCAAGCGCCCTGAGCCCGTCAGACGCGCGCCCTGCGTCCTCCCTAGCTCCGCCGCCCCCTCCTCGCCCTGGGGGCCTTCTGTGCTGCGCTGGACCGCTCTGCTGTTGCAGCGTTAGGCAGGGTCGGTGCCAGCATGGTGGGCGTGATGAGGCCTGCTCCGGCCCGGTTCTTCTCTCCCCCCCCCACCCCCCGCCGGGCCTCTGTTCTCAGCGTGGGCCCCGACACCCTCCCCCCCCCCCAAAAGTCGGCAACGCTGTGCTGTAGCCTACCAGGACCCGAGCGGGGCGCTGGGGCCCGCTCCGCCGGTGTTGCGCTGCTCAGTCCATCGGTGCCCGGGCCGGTGATGTGCTCCTCCAATCGCTCACCTTTCGGGTGGGGGAAGGCCGTTACCGCGTTCCCCAGTCGCAGCCGGCTCTTCCAGGCCAGGAGCCCTGGTCCGCACTCTCCGCCGTGCACAGCGGCGCCGCAATGTTCCCTGGCGCTTCGCTGTCTTAGTGGTTGGGGCCCCTCTCCGGGTGCTCTTGAGTGCCTCCGGGCGGCCAGCCGGGCGCGGCTCCGCTGCATGTCGCCCCTCGGGGCCTGGCTCCGCGCGCTCCGACTACTTCCCAGCTGCCTTGCTCGTTCTGTGGGTCACCCGGGGGTGGGGGGGGGGGATTCTCCGCTCCGCCCCCGCTGCGCTGCAGCATGTGTGCTCAGGTTTCCCCCCGGCGCCTCCGGGCCGCCGGTCACGCAGCTCCTGGGCACCGAAGCTCACCGCCGCAGCCGATCGGGTCACACGGCCGCCATCTTGGGTCACCGAGGGCCGTCGCGATTTCCTCCCTCGCCTCTCTCTCTGGGGTCCAGATTTCGCTGCAAATCAGCTCACGAGGTGCACACCCCAGCAGCCCCCACGCCCGAGGGTCCGGTGCTCGATAATTTCGCCGGGAAGACAGCGGGCGGCCAGCGGGAACGGGGAGACTAACGGGACACGTCTTACCTGCTCGCCATCCTGGCCACGCCCCTCGAGGTCTTTTTTAAAGCTGATGTAGGAGGAGTTGCAGCGCAGGTCTTTGGGGAGGGCGTTCCAGATGGTTGGGGCATTTCTGGAGAAGGAGCGGGATTGCGTAGTTTTCTTTTTGGTCAGGGGTGGGATAAGGAGGAGAGAGTTGGGGCTTCTCAATGATCGAGAGCAGCCCGCTTTGTTGAGTTTACAATTGAGATACAGCGGGGTCTTTTGATGAAGTGCTTTGTGCGTAATGCATGCAATCTTGAAGGTGGATCGGCCTTCTATGGGTAGCCATTTAAGGGCCTTAAGGGCTGGGGAGATGTGATCGAAACGTTTGCAGTCGGTGATTAGTCTGGCTGCTAGGTTGAGCACCGATTTGATTGGTGCAAGGTGAACTTTTGGGGTTCCGGAGAGGATAGCGTTACCATAGTCAATTCTCGAGAGGACTAGAGACTGGACAACCGATTTGAAGTCGTCGGCTGGAATGAAGGGTTTAATTTTCTTGAGGTGACAGAGCGTGAATAGAGCTCCTTTCGCCGAGTTTTTTATGTGGGTCTGAAGGGTTAGGTTATTGTCAATAGAGACACCGAGGGATTTTACTGAGTTAGATAAGGAGAGCGAACAGTTGAGGGCATTTAGGTCGGAGATCCATGTTTGGATAGGCAGAGGGTTGTTTTTTGGAGAGAAGAGAATGATTTACGTTTTTTTAGGGTTGAGTTTGAGATGATTGGTGTGGAACCAGGATTGGATTTTGGTCAGGGTGTTGTTAATGTGCAGAATATCAGAGTGGGATTTAATCTTATAGTAGAGTTTGGTGTCATCGGCATAGAGGTGGTAGTTGATTCCAGCTTGTTTAAGGATGAGGGTAAGGGGTTCCATAAAGAGGTTAAAGAGAGCGGGGGAGAAAATAGATCCCTGAGGGACACCCAGGGAGACCGGTGTAGGGTTTGAGAGGCAGTTAAAGATTTTGATTTGTTGTGTTCTGTGTTGGAGGTAGGAGGAGAACCATTTGAGGACAGGACCATTGATGCCAAAACGAGCTTTGAGCGCGTTGAGTAAGGCGGGGTGGTTAACAGTATCAAACACGGCAGAGAGGTCGAGGAGAATAAGTAGGCAAGTCTCACCATTATCAAGGGAGTGGTGGATGTCATCCACAATTTTAAGCATGGCAGTTTCAGTACTGCAGCCTTTTCGAAAGCCGGATTGTAAGGGATCCAGTAGGTTGAAAGTGTCAATATGTTTATCCAGTTGGAGCAGGGCACACTTTTCAAGGGCTTTACAGAGTAGGGGGAGGTTGGAGATTGGGCGGAGATTGTTAGGGTCGTTGGGGTCGGCATTGGGGTTTTTGAGAATAGGTGTGATTTGTCCAAGTTGGAGAGAGGCAGGGACACAACCCGTGGAAAGGGAAGAGTTGATGATAGTAGTCCAATAAGGTGCGATGATGTGCTTAAGTTCGAGGACAAGGTTGGAAGGAAGAGGGTCATTAGTGTGTGAGGACGGTTTGAGATTAGAAATGATGTTAGAGACATCAAGCTCAGTTACGGGGTGGAAGTTATGACAGGAGGCATTGTTTTTAAGCTGTGGATTGGGCAGGCTGTAATCAGGAGGTGAAGTGGCATGTAGGTGGGAGGAGGAATCAAGGGGGGGGAGTAGATGAGGAGGGTGAGTTGGTAGTAGTCATCTGTCGGAAGTGGCCATCAGCATGGGTGGGGCAGAGGATGTTTGGGTTTGAACTATGTTGAACAGCTCTCTGGGTCTATTTTTGGCCCGATCAAGTTGAGTGCGGAAGAAGGAAGCCTTTTCAGTGAAAATGTTTCTTGTACGTTGATCTAGCAGATCTGAGGAGGGCAAGATGGGCGTTGTTGGGAGTTGCCTCCATGTTCTTTCCGCAAGTCTAAGTGCGCGTCTTTTGTTATTGAGATTGGAATTGTACCAAGATTTGGATGGTATATTTCTTATGGTTTTTAGTTTGGATGGGGCAATTTGGTCTAAGATATCAGTGACGAATTTGTTATAATACTCAGTGAGTTCATTGGCATTTTGGGCAAGAGGGGTGAGGAGAAGTTTTGCTTGGAGTTTAGATTCCAGTTCACCAGGAGGGATACAATTGAGATTTCTAGTCCATTTTTTAGTTTTGATGATTTTGGTGACGGGGGGCGGAGCTGAGGTGGTAATTGAGAACAGAATGAGGTGGTGGTCGGACCAGTCAATGGGGATGATGTTAGAAAGGGAGGCCAAGTCATTGTTAGCAATGATGACATCAAGAGGGGCCCTAATTTCCTAATAACCGATCCCTCATTTCACTTGGTAGAACAATGCATAGCAGTTGTTCGGTTTGTATCATTCAAACGCTGTCTCTCACAAAACGTTTGAGGGTTTCTTTCATTTTGGGCAATTGTTGTTGGATATTCACTAGGGGAGCAAAAGACCAGCGAACACGGACAGTCACTATATCTCCTATTCCAGAGCTTGGGTTCTTTAGTAAGGGAAGACGTGCATTGGGTTGGATTTGTGCAACACCATTGGGGTCATTATCTTTTTCGCTAGTCGATGAGTGGGAGGTTGTTCCAGTTGGAGTGTTCTCTTGGTCTTTCTTACCCTTCACTCAGCAGTATGTCTTAATTTTTCTAGTTGTGAGTGGACTACTAGACCTTTCTCCCCACTGCATTGTTTCGGAATGGTGGGGTACAGATTGTGATCACCTTTTCTTGGGTGCAAGTTGGGTGTGGCCGTGCTATTTTCTTGTACGATAATGACACGTTGTATTGTCGTTTGCTGCAGTCAGCATGCTTGCTGCACTTGTGCTAGGTTTGCCTTTGCCCCACCTGCCGGCCAGTTGGCCTGAACTGCTATTTTGCCAGTAGTGCACTCCAATACATCCAATAGATCCTCCTTCTTTTATACAAAAACTTCAGAGTTCTTGCTAGTAATTGGGAACACACATACACAGGAGGTGACGCAGAAGGGGCACACGCCCTAGATCTGTTCCTAGAGTGATCCATTTAGAATCTGACTTTCAATCCCGCACCTGAAAATCTTGCCTATTCTTCATATCTTCCCTGTGCCAATTTAGGAAAACTGCCATTTGTTTTGGTCTAGTTTTATATTTGGGATCTTTTAGTCAGTTATTTACGTTATGTCGGCGCTCATGGTCAGTAATTACTTTTGTAATTTACTTTTTACATGGTCTCCTAGTGCACTTGACCCAGTCATTTATATAACTGCATGTGCTTTTTAAGTGTCGCTTACATGTTATTGAAAGAACTTTTGTATATAGTACCAATACTTACAGTGAGATTTGGGTCTGTCCATTGGTAATCATTGTTTTACTTTCTTGTTAATCTTTGTTTGCTTTTTATTCGATGGCTATTCTGCCTCTTCTTGTGTTTGTCCTTCCCCTGGAGCATAGCTTCTCTAACATCCTGTTGATTGGATGACTGGTATCCTTACTCTGCTTGCATTTGGCAAACTGCCTTTTTCTTTCACTGTTAACACTTCATTGAGGTACACATGCTTTGTTACTCTCCTCCCTCCCCTTGTGTGTTGCTTCTCCCGTCGCACCCCGTGCTCTCCACGTTTCTCCCTCCCTCCAGCTTATCCATTGATCCCACAACACCTCCATGTTCTGCTTTGTTTTTTCTTTAAAAACTCCTGCCCTCTCTGATCACCACCACTGCTCCTTGGTGGAACCAGTAAAGTTAATGGGGTGACCCTGTGTCCCTCAGAACCCGGGTATTTATGGTATAGCAAACAATTGGTTCTGTTGGGTGGTACAATAGCTGTGTTAATGTGTATTTAATATCAAAGCAACCAGATCAATCAAATTGCTATCAATTAATTTCAAAAAGTTTTTGAGAAGACAAATGGTAAGAACACACCAAAGAAGGAAGATTTGCAAAAAGCAGAGTTTTTTTTTTTTTTTACTCCTTTGTTATTTACAAGAAAGTTGAATATGGCTGTCAAAATACATAAACGTATTGCAGCGTAACAAAGGTGACTTTTGTGAAGTTAAGTGAAGAAAGGGTGACAAGTGAAGTAATTGGTGAAGTATGTACAAGACAAACATTAATGACATGAATTTACAAGGTACAAGAATCCTGTCCTATCTATGCAATTATTAACATGAATCCTAATCCCAATGATAGTTTGAAAGTTAGGGTCAAGGAGACTGTATGGACATGGATGGCATTAACGTCGACGTTTCGACCCTTAAAGTAGTGCAAAGTGTACAGCGTCAATGCGGGTCTTCATCCGGACTGTTAAAGACAAGGTGGACAGCCATAAGAACGATTAATCCAATTAATAGATTTATAAGGAAGCAAAATTGCAGGAATCGTTCTAGTGTACCCGCTGTAGGAACATCCCTAGCGCCGGAACAGTTTGTTGTTAAGGATGCATAGCACGTCACATGAATGTGCTAATCCAGCGTGCATCCCGCCATCCAAAATCCATTAGCATTCCGTTTGTTTACTGTTTTTTGCGTAATTCAAAAGGCTTAGAAAAAAGATCCGGCCGCACACGTTCCTGAATGTGAGTCATTTTGATGCACAGCTTTCCGTATGTGGCTCGCTTCCTTCACAATCGCCATTCCTGCAAAGTAAATGAAGGTGCGCACGGGGAGCAGGTCAGCCTTCGAGATATGGGCGCTGTGTTCATTAAACCATTTGTTAAATAATATATTCCGATTGACTAGATTTTCCATTGCCCATTATGTGTTCTAATAAATGAAAGCTGGGAAATCTTGATTACGAGCGCTCATGCACAAAGCAAGCAGCAATGAGGGAGGGGGTGGTGGGATGGGTGAAGCTGCGATTCAGGAGGGGGTTGGACGATGGGCAAGAAACAACAGAATGCACAGTAATGTGATGGGAGCAAGATTTATAGGCCTGTTGAGAAAATCACTCAGAGCAAATCTAATCCAGAGTGTTTGTGAAAAGCACTATTAACCAAACAAAAATTTAGTCCCGAAAAAATGTCTGCTGTATGTAGATATTAGTAATGGGTCCCTGCTCTTGGGGAGGGCTAAACAGAGGAAGAGGCATGACGCATGCATGTCATGGACAAATGGGGATAAAGAATAGAAGAGCGACGATGGAGCCAGCAAATAGGAAGCGTATGGAGGGGCTGAAGCCCACAAAGTCGATACAACATGTCTCTTCGAGACAGCGCATACGCCGCCTAGAGCCGAGACCTAAAAACACACTTGCCAACCTTGCAGCGATCAGCTACAGCAGTGTTTCTTAACATGTGGTCCGGGGACCTCTGGGGGTCCGCAAGGCCTACTCAGGCAGTCCGCAACTGCTTAGAAAATTAAATGATATTAACAGCTTAATAAAATGTATATAAGCTAAAAAGCAAAATGTAAAATTAAAAAATTTAAATGTTTTGCAAATGTGAAGGAATTTGAAATTTGACGCTCCAACTTTCCCATATCATTTATTTTTTGACATTATATTTGTTAGTGATATTTCACCATTTGTTTGATGAATGCTTATTGCTGTGTTTTTGAGGTTCTAATCATCAAAACTGCTTAGGCCAGGGTCCCTTCCAGTAATGAGGGTCCCTGGATTCCAGTAATGATTTAATGAGGGTTCCCAGATTTCAGTAATGATTAAGTAGGGGGTCCTCGGAAGTCAAAAGGTTAAGAACCACTGATCTACCGCTTTGAAACAATATATGTGAAGATTATATTCTTGTATCTTCCATTGTATAAAATATTTACTACACTTCTCAATATAGTAATTGCTTGAAAACTGAAAAGCTCATTTTAAACTCTCACACAACACAAATCCTCTCCCTACTAAAAAGTCTAACCTTCATGCCAACAACCTAGCTGGCAATTGACCCTTCACACAGTCGCCCTATGCCATAAAATAAATAGCAAAAGCAATTGGCACTGAGCTACGAGACCATCTGGATAACAAGCCCCTTCTGCACTACTAACAAATGAGCATCCACCCTCGCTGCAGTATAGTCTGCCACCATCCTAGTTGTAGATGATTCCTTCTTTACAGATAATAGTCTTCCCCCACTTCTTTGTTCTTCTTGCCCCCTCTGTAATTTTCAGCATAGTGACCACAAAGCCCTCTTCAACTTCTCTCAACATGTGTGGGATTCTCCTCTAACCTCTGTAATTGATGAGTTTGTCCTGCTCTTTTTGTTAGGATCCAGTGACTTCCACTTTTCCATAAGGCACCATTCTTTCCAAGCCATTTTCAACATGAACCTGGAGCTCCTTGGAGTGTTTGTGATCTGTGGGCTTAAAATTCAAGCATTTGACCATTTCAGTAACTGCCTATCTGTAATCCAAATATGGATGCCAGCCACATATCTGAAGTTAACCTTTTTCCAAGACAGAATTTATCCACATCTTAAACAAGAACTCACAATAACAAGTTTCGATCAATAAACTACGATTACCTATCTTATCTCTCAATTCAACCGAAATGCAAAGTCCGTAAGCTTTCTTATTTGCTTTGGCCTAGCGTTCAAAACACAGTGAGTATTATTCTATCTTGCTCTCTTATCCAAGATAAAACCTTTCCCCAAAGCAGATTTCAACTACAATGAAATCCTTTCTCCTATCCCATTTGTATGGTGATAACGATCAGCTCACAAGAGTCTCAAACACAGTTCTAGCATTGACGAAGATCATCCACCTTACCTCAAGACACTTGAAGTTCATCCTATCGCTCCATCTAGGTTTTTACTATTTAAGTACTTCTAATACAAAGATAGATATGTGGATGGACCAATGGATAAAGGATGGATGAGTGGTTAGATGGAAATCAACAGTGGAGTAAGTGCCTGACTGATAAGGGGTGCATAGATGCTAGACAGAATGACCGTAGGTGGTTGACGAATTGACAAACGGTTGGCTGTTTGGATGACTGATGGATTGATGAATAAATTCCAAGTCAGAATGATGGATGTATGGAGCTCAGTTGCACATCATTGTTTTTTCTGCTCTGTAAGTCATAATACATTTATATCTCAACACAGCATAGGCTCTTCTTTTAAACATGACTGTTGTGTTGGTCTCATGTTAAAGGTAGGAATGTAGAATGTGTTATGGATCTAGAATGTGGAAGGTTGGTTGGGTGAGGTTCCAATTCCCGGCATCCCCTGCGTGGAGGCTGAGGTCGTGGGAGCCCACCAGACTTCTCACCTGTTCCTGCATTTCAACTATTAAAGAGTGTTCCTACTTCAACTGACTCTACTTGCTTGTATTGGAGACCACCTTAACAATTGGCGACGCTGGACGGAGAAAATGCGTGAATGAACAGAATTTTCCTTCGCTGCCTACGAACATTTGAATCGTCGTAAAGCTACCAGAAGAGTTTGCTGCACAACTTTAACAAGTGAACATTTGGCGTTAGGATTATTTCACACGCTACACGCCGTGGTATCAAAATGGTAAGATCTACCTTGTTTGTCATTGACCAGGAGCTGTTTGGTCAACAGCTGCACTGACCGTTGGTGTTGTTTCTTGAACGGTGGCAGCGTTCCAAGCGGCATTGTGGATACGTAGATACTGACTTGTCTCACATTCTGAGAAGCACGAACAATACGCTACGTGTGCGGGTGTTAAAAATGTTCTCTCTTCCTGACTTCAGCTTACAGTTGCTTAGCAACCAGCCCCGGTGTTATCGGAGCTTGTAAAACGACTGCGTCAGGTTCGGGAAAGGCGCATTTCCACTTTATCAAGTTTACGAAGCCAAACCTTTCTTCATCCAAACAATTTTTATTAGTTTTTAAGAGATGGCTGCAGGAAACAGGTGAGGAGTTGTTGGGGTGAATCCTTGTGCATACATTATTGCTTGGTCAAGGTACCTTAAAATTACTTCTTTTGGTACATTTTTGTCTTACACAAGTAATATAGACACAAGCAAAAAAGTACTACACACCATGGCTCAACAAAGTTTTACTATTAGTCCTCCACGTGCGTTCTGGGTAGCTGGATCAGAACCTGCCATGAAATGGGTGGAGTGGAAGGACTACTTCATAAATTATATCAGGGCAGTGGATCAAGCAGGGAAGATAAAAAGTGAACAAATGAGGATTTTATTACACTCCCTGGGCCCAGTGGGGTTGAAGACTTACACACTTACGGATAGCGCCTCGGGGCCTGACATTGTTAAGGCTTCTATCCCAGACTTCCTCTGCCACACGCTGGATAGACCTTTAAGGAAAGGAGGGGGGTTGGCTGTTATCTATCACAAAAGCCTAGTGCCCTCATTCGAGACTGCCTCCAATACAGCTTGTGAGGCAATGTCAGTCAGCGTGCGATTCGCGCCGCAAGACACGTTTAAGGGTATGCTTATTTACTGGCCCCAGAGGTGGTTTTTTGGAGTCCATCGGCTCACTGCTGGAGGAGGGGTTCTGTGCCAAAGCCTTTACAATTCTTGGAGATTTTAACTTCCACCTTGAGGACTCCACCGACCCAGACACCTCAAGACTGATGCAAATTATGTCGGGAGGGGACCTCATGCAGCGGGTAGAAGGCCCGACTCATGAGGCTGGTCACACCCTGGACGGAATCTTTACAAATTCCTCCAGCCTCTCCGTCTTGGATATACTGCCACTTCCCTGGACAGATCACGCTGCCATCATTTTCGCTAACGCTCTGTCCCCCCTTAAAGTGTCCAACTTTAAGGGAAAAGATAGCCACACGGGCCTGGAAGAATATTAACAGTGTCAATTTTGATAAAACCCTGATAGACTCGGTCCCAAATCTTTCCGATAACATAGAGGAAACCACATCGGCCTATGCGAATTGGATTACTGCCGCTTGTCACAGACTGGCCCCTGTCAAATGGTGTACCCCCAGACGTGGTCTTCCCTCTGCCCCCTGGTTTACTCAGAACCTACAGGAGCATAAATCAGACTGTAAGAGGCTGGAGTGGCTCTGGAGAAAGGGGTACAGTTTGGCCAATAAGGAAGTATATAAAACCAGTCTTACAATCTATAAAAATCACTTCTGGAAGTGAAAAAGGCCTATTTTTCCGATCAGATCACTGGAGCTAAATCCTCTGCGAAGGAACTCTTCAGAACAGTGACCAATCTCATGAACCCCCCCAAACCTATTATTCATAGCAGTCCAGATTTCTGTGATGCCCTAGCCTCTTTTTTTCTGAACAAAGTTGAGGTCATTTTCTCCTCCTTCAGCAATCAACAGGGTGAGGCCAGTGATCTGGCAGCCGGGACAAAGGTAACCAACAACTCTCCCATGTTTAACAGTTTCACCCCATTGGTGAACAAGGAGGTTACCAATCTGCTTATGGGTTGCAGATCTGGTTCCCCTATGGACCCTTGTCCGGCTGCGGTAATCAAAATCTCCCCGGAAGTTATCTTTAACACCCTAACCTCCTTACTGAACCTCATAATGGGGGCAAGTCACTACCCTATAGCATGGAAAACTACCTCCATTCTGCCACTGATTAAAAAACCCAACCTAGAACCTAGCGATCCTAATAGCTACCGACCCATCTCCCGACTCCCCTTACCAGCTAAAATACTGGAGAAGGCTATGAACATGCAATTAAGTCTGTTCATTGAGAAAAACAACACGTTGGACCCTTCTCAGTATGGTTTCCGAGTGGGACATAGTACGGAGTCAGCGTTGATCAAAGCCACGGAAGAGGTTCGTGAGGCGGTGGACCAGGGAGGCTCAGCCATTTTGATCATGCTGGATCTGTCGGCAGCCTTCGATAAGGTCCATCACGATGTGTTGATGGGCCGTTTATCGGAGGCTGGGGTTCAGGGTATGGCCTGGAACCTACTGAAATCATTCCTGGCCGACAGAGTACAAACGGTAGATCTAGGAGGGGACAGATCGAAACCGTTTTCCCTCCCCTGTGGAGTCCCCCAGGGGTCCTCCCTTAGTCCGACGCTTTTTAATATATATGTGAGACCGCTGGCTGCCCTTATAAGATCTTTTGGGCTACTCTTAATCTCTTACGCAGATGATACTCAAATCGTGCTATCCCTGCAGAGAGGTAAAGAAGCGGAAAAGGCCCCCAGCTGCCATGACTGTATGTTAGCAATAACTGGCTGGATGTCTGCTAACTGCCTGAAGTTGAATGCAGGCAAAACAGAGGTGATTATTTTTGGGAACAACCCCAACCTCTGGACTCAAGCATGGTGGCCCCGTGATATGGGCCTCCCCCCACTCCCTTCGCGGAAAGTTAAGAACTTGGGGGTGATCGTGGATAACACCCTCACATTTGGGGACCAGGTCAGCGGGGTGGTGTCAACAAGCTTTTTTTATTCTGAGAACCCTGAGGAAAATAAAACTCTTCCTCACGGAAGAAAGTTTCAGAACAGTCGTCTCAGCCCTCATTCTGTCCCGTCTGGATTACTGTAACGGCCTGTATCTGACTATTAATAAGAAACATCTTAACAGACTACAGATGTTGCAGAATGCGGCAGCTAGGCTGCTTACGGGCACTCCGAGGTTTATGTCGGTCAGAAATGGCCTACGTTACCTTCACTGGCTCCCAATCAAACAACGAGCTCAATTCAAGGCTCTCTGTACGGTCTTTAAGTCCCTGATGGGGACTGGCCCTGAAGACCTAAAAAAGCGCATTCAATGGTATGTCCCCGGGAGAACGTTGCGCTCAATGGAAGCAAAGCGGGTGGTTGTTCCTTGAGCGGAAAAGGCTAACTGGGGTGGGAAGAGCTTTGTCCTTAGAGCCACAAATGCCTGGAATGACCTTCCGTTATACCCAAGGACTGTTGCGGAATTCCTCTCGTTCAGGAAAGGTCTGAAGACCTGGTTGTTTTCAGCTTAGTCTCAGTCTGGGCTTAAGGGTGGAGGGTACCAGGTATACATTGCTCAGCGCCAGGACACCCTTGGGTAACAGTGCGCTTTATAAATCTATATAACATAACATAACACACGCATGCCTAAGGCCGTGGTAATTGGAGATGCTAATGTTTTTGACGCCGCTCTAAAGCATCTGGACAATTATTTTGCGCCAAAGGTGTGCATGGGTATTATACGCTGAAAATTCTTTCAGCGCAAACAAAGTAAAGGAGAGACGGCAGATGAGTATGTTGCAGATTTGAAAAAGTTAGCTATTGATTGCAAGTTTGGTAACCTACATGATGACTTTATTAGAGATCAGTTGGGCACGCATGCTAGTAACCCGGCGATCCAAGAACGTTTATGGATTAATGGTGATGCGCCACTTGAAGAAGTATTGGCGATCGTGTGTAAAGCGGAGATGTCAGAAAGATGTGTGACGGAACTCACAGATTATGAGAAGGATATAGATAACAAGCATCTGCAAATTACAGAGTAGTAAGCCACAAGGTGGTAACTTTAGGGCTCAGAATAAGGTGCAGAAATCTACGAGTGGCAAAACAGAAGAACGTAGGTGTTATCGTTGTGACAGTAGAGATCACTTGGCATTTAGCAAGTACTGTCCGGCTGCAAAGCAGAGGTGTAGTAATTGCGGCATAATTGGCCATTTCTCGAAAGTCTGCAGGAGAAAAAACAATAAAGTCAAGTGTGTCTTAGAAGAAGACAGCCCTGATGACCGTGAGGTGGAGGTGGAAGCATTGAAATTGAATGGCATCAAGAGTATGCAAGGGAATTTTTAGTTGAATATTACCGATAACCGTGCAAAAGACAAACCTATATGCAACATGACGATAGTTGGAGTACCAGTGAGAATTTATGCAGACTCAGGCTCACCTGTAACTATCGTGAATGAGCATGTGTGGAGGGAGAAATTTGTCAGCAAAATTGGAAATCATTTGTCACCCTCGGACATCAATCCAGAAAGTTTCACTGGAGAGAAGATTCATATGCTTGGTTTTAGGTGGCTTGTGTTTTCATTCAAAGGCAGTGTGTCAAGAGGGAAGTGTATGTGGCAAAACAGGGTCCATCAGTTTTGGGGTGGCTGACCAAAAGAATCTGCATATCATTCTTGACCTGAACAGTGCTGGAAAGGTATTAATTGTGGATGAGTGCAGCCGTTTGGGTACAGTGGTGGCACATGAATTTCCAGGCGTTTTCAAAGAAAGCCTAGGGGAGTTAAAAGGTTTTGAGCACACCATTGTGCTCAAGAAGGAGGCTGTTCCTAAAATGCATAAGGCGAGGCCCATTCCAATCATGGTTAGGGATGAGGTACAGAAAGAATTAGAGAGTTTAATGGAAAAGGAGGTAATTGAGGAGGTGGAGAGTTCAGAATGGGTTTCTCCAGTGGTCGTTGCGCGCAAAAGCAATGGCAAAATTTGCCTTTGCATTGACTTGCGCTGGGATGTCTTTGGGTAACCACGCGCTTAAGAAATGCTGATTCATTCATTCATTCACTTGCGCCATGTAAACAATAATATCGTGGTGGAACAGTTTCCCTTACCCAAAATGAACGAAATGGTTGCGTCTCTCAAAGGGGCCACATGGTTTTCTACTATTGACCTTTCTAAGGCGTACCACCAAGTAGTTCTCTCACCAGAGTCAAGCAAGCTCACAGCTTTTATTACACCCTTTGGGTGTTATCAGTTCAAGCGAATGCCTTTCGGTCTAGCTTCAGCCGCTGCTGTTTTTCAGCTGTTGATGCATAGATTGTTTGGCAAGATGGAAGGAGTGAAATTCTTCCAGGATGACATCCTAATTTTCGCACCCAACAGAGAGAAACACGATGTTATCCTTAAAAAAGTTTTGAGCACCTTAGAGAGTGTGGGATTAACAGTGGAACTCAGCAAGTGTAAGTTTGCTGAAAGGAGTGTTGCGTATCTGGGTCATGTCATCAGTGAGGAGGGGGTGAAACCCAAACCAGGTTTGGTGAGTGCCATTTTGAGTTGTTCCACTCCACAGAATAAGGATGAAGTGAGATCATTCTTAGGAATGGCAGAATATTGTGCAAAGTTTATTTGCAATTTTGCCAGCAAAGTGCGCAATGTACGTCAATTACTAAAAAAAACGCTAGGTTTGAGTGGAGTCCACAGTGTGAGAGCAAATTCAATCAAATTAAGTGTGATCTGAGTAAGGGGTCTGCTTTACGCAGTTTTGACCCAGACATGGAATGTTATCTCACAACCAATGCCAGTAATAAAGTATTGGGAGCTGTACTGTCTCAAAGAGACCCTCATGGCAAAGAAAAGATTATCCTATTTGCTTCTAGGTCATTGTCACCAGCAGAGGAAAGGTACCCCATAACTGAAAAGGAAGCTTTGGCGTGTGCCTGGGCGTTGGATCATTTTCAAGCTTTCGTATGGGGGAAAACAATAACCATTCGTACGGACCATAGACCTTTGGTAAAATTGTTGACTACCGAGGGTAGTGTGTCCGCTTCGGCAAGGTTAGCCAGACTTTCCATGAGAATGAAAGATTATGTATACAAAATTGTGTATGTGCCGGGAAGAGAAAATGTAGTGGCGCACTGCCTATCCAGAATGCCTGCTCCCATGGAGGAGTGTAATGATGATCCATGAGAGGATTTCAAAATTGCTTTGGTGCAGGACTCGGTTGAACCTGCTATCAAGAAAACTGAATGGGTGGAAGAGTGCAAGAAAGATGCAGTGTTACAATTAGTGGTAGAATACATTGTGAAAGGTTGGCCCAAGAAAGCCCTTTTGGGAAGTGAGAATGGAATTGTCTGTAGAAAAGGATATAATTCTGAGGGGAGACAATTGTGCCACCGGATGGTTTGAGAGAGAATATTTTGCGCCTCTGTCATGAAGGACACTTTGGAGTGGTGAGGTCTAAAGCAGCGGTTAAGAACGTGTTCTGGTGGCCTGGGGTGGACAAAGCAGCAGAAAGATGTGTGAGGATGTGTTCAGTTTGTTCGTCTGCAGACAAATCCTTACAAACATGTAGATCACCCATGAGTGAAGGTTTAATCCCTGAACTACCATGGAAGTGTGTGGCCGTGGATTTGATGGGGCCTGTGGGAGATTCACTGGAGTACGTGGTGGTGTTAATTGATTTATTTTATAGGTGGCCAGTAGTAGAAATTGTGGACAAAATTGATACCTCAACGGTTTTGAAGTTTTTGGACAGAACCTTAGTTTCTGAGGGTATGCCCGCTGTCATTTTGAGCGATAATGGTGTACAGTTCACCTCTGTTGCGGCTAGAAGCTATTTTGAGAGGGTTGGTGTTAAGCACAGAACTACTGCACTTTATAAACCCAGTGGTAATGGCACTGTAGAGAGGTTTAATCGAGTTTTGAAGGGTGTTATTCAAGGGGCAGTGAGCAAGCAGAAGGATTGGACGCTAGAAATATGGAAAACTGTCTGGGCCTACAGAGTGACTGTTCATCATTCCACTGGGTTACCTCCTTTTGTAATAATGAGAGGCAGGAAACCGCGATGCAAGTTTACTCCGTTTTGGTTAAAGAATGGAGCTATGGAGTACTGGTCGCTTGAAGCTGTTAGAGGAAGGTTAAATGTTGCACATGATAAAAGCAAAGATTTTTATGATAAGGTACATGGAGTGAAAGAAGTTCAGGTGGAAGTTAGAGATTGGGTGCGGGTGAAGAAACCTGGTAAAGTTCCCAAGGGAGAGAGTTGTTTTTTTGATGCTCAGCAAGTGGTGGAGGTGTTGAGAAATGCTGTGAGGTTGAAGGATGGTAAAGTGTGGAATTTGAACGTGGATGCACTCCCACAACTGTGAGGAGCGTCCCCAGGGCACAGTGTGGATGTGAACCAGAGATTCACATCCACAATCTCTACGAGTAAGTATCAAGCGGACACACGCTCACATAATGTCGCTTTATATAACACCTGAGCACTTTGATATCGTAATAATTTCATCGGACATCGCCATCTGTATAGGGGAAGTAACGGTTGTAACCTTATTGCACGCAACGGCTGCTTTTTGAACTAGTGTTGTGGAACAATGACACTGATAGATTCATCCCGAGCACTTATCATTTGAGTAAACACATGTTTTTATTTTATTTTATTTTTTAAGGCATGTAACGGTATTTCATTGAATTGTTGGCACATATTTTAATCTTTCACCTCATTGAGCCGAGGAATGCACACGGAATTCACTCAAGCATTTGTTAACCGCACATAGTCCTTACGTAAACGTAAGCATGTTTCACAGATATAACAGTAAGAGATGTGGCATTTTTTCATGTATTGGTGAATGAGAGATGTATTTAATTATTTCACAGATAGTCCCCAGATGAAGGCCTCATAAGCCGAAATGCATTGGGACCAAGTGAATGTTATCGATTTCACGTTTATGAATGTAATGATGATTGAATTACACTCAAGGAAATAAAAAAGAATCAAATGAACAACAAGATGGTATAACTACTATTCATTATCACTTCAACCAGCTACAAACAAAACTGTGATATTTAACTGATTAAACCCCAGGAGGGGGCTAAACACTGTGCCCTGGGGACGCTCCTCACAGTTGTGGGAGTGCATCCACGTTCATTAATCCATCACTCTTGTACAGAGAGTGATACCCAGGAGGCACGTTTAAATCTAGACTACATCAGGATATCACCTTGAGGCTGTGCACGCACTATACTTTACTTCTAAAGTGTGGAATTTGAAACGTGTGGCTAAAGTAATCGGTTTTGGTGGGTGTAAAGGAATGGATGGTAGGTCAGTAGGGAGGAGGCCTGAAAATTTTGAATGGATCAAGGATGTTTTTGAGTGTAGTGAAGTACAGAAGGCGATGGATTTGAATAATTTGGTTGGGAATGGCGAGCAAGGAGTGGATGGTGGTAGGATGCCGGACATGGTTGAGGAAAGAATCACCTTGAAGGATGCTGTGGGGGTCCAGAGTGATATGTCCCAAGCTCCTGAAGGTGACAGCACTTCGCATGCAGTGTCTGACAACACTAGGCGAAAAAAGGTGCTTCCAGGATGGTTAAAAGAATTTGTAATGGACTAATGGGTATGTTGTTTATTCATTTATTTAATTATATTGCTTTTTTTTTTTTTAGGTTTTAGAGGGGGGGGGATGGTTCCTGTGCTATTTTTAGTATTGCTATTTCTTTTTGTTTCAATGAGGGGGGTTGTGTTGGTCTCATGTTAAAGGTAGGAATGTAGAATGTGTTATGGATCTAGAATATGGAGGGTTGTTCGTGTGAGGTTCCACTTCACGGCATTCCCTGTGTGGAGGCTGAGGTCGTGGGAGCCCATCAGACTTCTCACCTGTTCCTGCATTTCAACTATTAAAGAGTGTTCCTACTTCAATTGACTCTACTTGCTTGTATTGGAGACCACCTTAACAATGACACATAGAAATAATAGTGTGCAGAGAGGATTACCGATGTCGAAAAAAACCAACTTTTTCTGAAGCTATTTCCTGTACCAAAACAAATGTATTTTTTTATATCTGAGTGCCGCAATAAACACACTGTCAACTTTAAGGTACCTTAAAATGGATGCTCCTCACAAGTAATGTTTTTTTACAAAAATATGCATTTGGGCAATAGGAACACTCTTTCTCTTTTCACTTCGTTTTTTAATTGTGATATTCTATTTGTGTTTTTTCCCATAGGTGGAGTGACTTCAACCGGTCATGTTTGTTTGATCGCCCATCTTAAGGTAGCTCAGCATTGCTGGGCCTGGTTCTTGCCGTATCTCGTTGAACATTGGTTTTACGTCGGAGGACAAGCTAGAAGTCTTTTGTCAGTATGTCAATTGCTAACACCCCGACAAGTAACGATGCCTGTCTGAGCATTGTTCACAGTTTGATGTGCCATCGACAAGGAGGGGAAAGTGAAACATTTGCCAAACGAGCAATTGAAAGCTTGGTTAAGAAACTGAAGGAGAAAAAAGATGAATTGGATTCTCTGATTACGGCGATCACTACCAATGGCGCTCATCCAAGCAAGTGTGTCACCATCCAGAGGACGCTTGATGGTCGGCTACAGGTCAGTAAAGCAGACAAACTAAATATTGGTGCGCAGTGGTAGGTCAGTAAATACTACTGGCAAGACCATGAATGAGATTTATCTATTTGTTATTGGAAAGTCATTGTTCAATTTTTACCTCCTAAATGATCTTGAATGAGAGTAATTTCAGACACTTGTTAATTTCGTCATTAGGTTGGTATCATTAGATATTCATGGCTTTAATTGCAGACCTCAATTAAATGCAAAAACGACTCCCACTAGACCTGTATTACTTCTTTGTAGGCTTATAAAATCTCTATGGGCTAACCACAGATTAATTTAACATATGCAAGTCAAATTCATAAACATACTTGTATTTCACTTGTTTCTTTATTTAGAATTTTTTCCCCATCTTATATTAAAAACCTTTCTGTACATCCAAATAATTATCAAGTCAAAGTACATATTTATTACACAATGTAATTCATTGAATCCATATCTTTTTTAAAAAAAAGAATTTGAATTTGTACAATTATGTAGAAACATTATATGGCACATATCTTGAATGTCCCCCAACCAACAACCACACAAATCCACTCTCCTTACACACAACAGCACACATTCACATACACATCTCATGCATGACCTTCCCAACCATAAATTACATAGACATGTGAATACAGCGGAGAGAAAACTTCATATTTAGCCGTTGTTGTGTTGTAAGTTGGGATTTCGTGACAGCTGGTCAACGCACGTTTCGGTGGAGTTTATAAATTGAATCCACCTTCATCAGATCCGTGGCTATATTGGGGGATATCTCTAAGATCTTAAGGTTTTGGGTCAAATCCGCCCAGTTGTGAACATTTTAAAGTAAGAGAGTAATCTGAAACGTAAGTGAAGGATTGAGAAGAAAACTTGAGTCATGCCGCCGGTGTTTACGCAGACATGCTAATTCCTAACAGGGGGCCATTTCCGTAAAAGCGGGGAGTGCAGGCTGTGTGGGACCACTCCTTTTCTGTACTCTGGGTCGTGAGAGAAAACTGCTATTTACATGATCCTCGTGTGCGTCTCATCGCGTCTCAAAACGGGCGTTTTTCCCAACAGGATTATTTGCAGACCTGACAATAGTGAATGTGTGGCTTAGCTATATCGTTGGACAAATTCTGTTTACAGACCGAAGGAAACTGTTGTCACAATTCTGAGAAACCAAATCAGGCAGTCTAATAAGGAGTACTTATGTCGGCACTGTCCACCATAGGTCCAGGGCATTTAAATGGAGCACATTTGCCCAGCCAATGGCTGTCTAGAAAACCTTGATCTACTAGACCTTTTTTGGCCATGTCGGGCATATGTGATGCTGGCAGAAAGTCTAAAAATATATTTTTAAAGAACAAATCAGTGCAAGAAGGTAAAGTTATTAGAAATGGAACGTATGCAAGTAGATGGCATAGAGAAGAGTGAAATGGAAATTAAGATCAAAACTAAGTTAAGACTAGGACGGTGAATGGAACCCAGATAAGCTATCATGGCATAGGCAACCTTTAGTGAGAGTGGTTGAATTTATACTTAGCTTTTGATTTAGCTATCAATTTTTGTTTGATTCTGGAATGCAGGCACAGCTACACAGATGTAGCCACAATATTTGAATTACAACTATTGTAGATTGCAAAATCTGTATAGAACTATGAAAGTTAATGTGAGAGAGGAGTTGGCCTAACGGCTAGGGCGGTCAACCTCGAATCTGGGGAACTGGGTTCGAGTCTCGGCAAATGACGCTGAACATCCAAATCACTTTGGCCAAATCACTTAATCGCCCCGTGCCTAACAAAAATGAATGTGTCCTCATGTAATGCAACTGGTGCTATGTAAGGCGCTCTGATACCCGATTCGGGTCAAGTTCGTGCTATATAAAACTCTGTAAAAAAAATGCACCAGTGGCGTTTCATAGAACCAGAACTACTGCAAGCTGCGGACATCTGTTTTTTGCACCTCTGCAGTTTATAGTTCATGTCTGGATACACAGTATTACTTCACATGTCACTTCATGTATTTTTTGCGTTTCATTGCGTGGAAAATGACGCGTTTCTGTTAATTGCGTTTATTTTATCTCAGCAGCATGAAGGGCTGAGTTGGTCCTGTTGGGATTCAAACCTGTGACATGCAGGCTACTGCATATCCCACTGATTTATTTTACCAGCCATTCTATGCTCTTATAACAGTATTATTTTGCTAACTGAAACTGTCAAAGTCTAGTAAGATATAAAAGGTGAGATCTACTTTACTGCCTCTTGTCAACAAGGTCACCGAGGAGCACCTCAACTCCACCCTCAACCCCTATCCCCCTCCCCCACGACCAATGCCAACTCTGCAGCCAACGAACTACACAGATGGATCACCAACTGTGCAGACAAGCTCGGCCCCCTCCGTAACTCCGACAGACAGCGCCCCATGAAAGCCACCTGGTTAACCACCGACCTCCAAGAATCCAGACGCACCTGCAGATGTCTCGCAGAAAGTATGGAGAAACACCAAAAGCTCGGACCACGTACAAGAACGCCATAACAGAATGCCTCCAACGCATCAGATCCACCAAACGGACCTTCATCCAGAACAAAATCCTCGCCAACTCGAAGGAACTCTTCAGCATCATTCAGGATTTCACCAAACCCCCCAACGAATCCGCAGATGTCATACCTTCCCAGGACCTCTGCAACAAACTCGGCTCCTATTTCCATCTCCAGATCAAGTCCATCTACGACAACTTCAACAAACAGAAACCAGACAACGAAACCACACCTACCACCAGCAACGCCAGTCAGCCTACCATCTCCGCCTGGACCCCGGTCACCACTGAAGACACCGCCACGACCATGAAGAGCATTCACTCAGGAGCCCCCACGGACCCCAGCCCGCAGCAACTCTTCCACAGAGCCGCCGCCATAGCACCCGAGCTACAACGCACCATCAACGCCACCTTCTAATCCGGCACTTTCCCCGACGACTGGAAATGCCCCTTCTCAAGAAGCCCTCCGCAGATCCTACAGACCGCAAAAACGACAGACCCATCTCTCTCCTCTTCGCTGCCAAAGTCACCGAGAAGATCGTCAACACTCAGCTCACGAACTTCATCGAAGCCAACTCCATCCTCGACTCTTCCCAATCCGTATTCTGCAGCAATCACAGTACTGAGACCGCCCTCCTCGCCGCCACAGAGAACATCCGCACCCTCCTAGACCAGGGCCACACGGCGTCCCTCATCCTACTAGACCTCTCTGCAGCCTTGGACACCGTCTCCCACCGCATTCTCACCACCAGACTCCACGACGCCGGCATACAGGGAACTGCCCTCCACCGGTTCCGCTCTTTCCTCACCGGCCAAACCCAAAGAATCAGACTCCCGCCTTTCTTCTCCGAACCAACAGAGATCAACTGCGCAGTACCCAAAGGATCATCGCTCAGCCCCATGCTCTTCAACATCACATGGCCCCCCTCGCCGTCATCTTCAGACAGCATGGACTCTGCATAGTATCCTACGCCGACGACACCCAGCTCATCCTCTCGCTCACGAAGCAACCCAACACCACCAGACTCAGCTTCCAGGAAGGAATGAAAGACGTTGCATCCTGGATGAGCATCAGCTGTCTGAAGCTCAACTCGGAGAAGACAGAAGTCCTCGTCCCCACCCCCTCAGCATGGGACAACACCTGGTGGCCCACCGCCCTCGGCAACCCCCCACTCCCACTCCCACGGACCACGCCCAGAACCTCAGCATCGTACTCTACTCCTCCCTCACCATGACCCGACAGATCAACGCCGTCTCCTCCACATGCTTCAACACCATCCGCAACCTTCGCAAGACCTTGAAGTGGATCCCACCCGAATCCAGAAAGTCTGTCACCCACGCACTCATTACAAGCAGATTGGACTACGGAAACGCCCTCTATGCCGGAATCAACAAATCCCTGCTCCGAAAACTCCAGACCATCCAGAACACCACTGCCAGACTCGTCCTCGGCATCCCACGACATGAACACATCGCCCACCACCTACGAGACCTCCACTGGCTCCCCGTCGAGATGAGAGTAACCTTCAAGCTACTCACGCACGCCTACATATCCCTCCACAACACTGGACCCCAATACCTCAAAGAAAGAGTCTCCTTCCACGTATCCAAGAGATACCTCTGCTCCGCTGCCCTCGCCGAAGCCCAGCGCATCCGCAGAGTCTGAGCGGGCCGAAGAGCCTACTCCTACATTGCAGCAAAGACCTAGAACGAGCTCCCGCTCAACATCAGACGTTCCCCCATGCTGCATACTTTCAGGAAGACCTGGCTCTTTGGTTGAACCGGAGCTGCACACCCCCCCCTCCCCCCATCCCCAGCGCTTTGAGACCCTCACGGGTGAGTAGCGTGGTTCACAAATCCCTGATTGATTGTCCACTGGCTTTCTTTCTTTAAGAAAGAGGCTTTTATGACAATATTAAATGACTGACTGTAGAGGCAGTTAGCATGAACTTTTTTATTTTCACTAGCCTTTTTGAATGTCCTGCCTGTTTGGGCAATCTTCTTCCTTTTTTTTTTTTTTTTTTTTTTTAATCAATTGATGCTCCTGAACTTGGGGAGAATGTTGATCTAGTGTCTTAGGGTGTAATTTAGAGTTTGGAGGACGAGTACTCACAAACGTGGCGGATATCTTGTCCACCTTATTACAAGTACATTAGGATATAATGAACTAATAGTAAGGCAGATGGGATATCCGTCACATTTGTGATGAAGTTACCCGTCCACCAAACTCAAAATCAGGGCCTGAGTCATAAACTGTGCTATCAACATCCAAATTTGAAAGAATTACTGACACCGTTGGGACTCAAACCTGTGAGGTGTCCTGAAGTCTAACCTTCACTTCTGCAAATAACCACAATGAATAGTAATGAAAAATTTCCTAGTAACCATGACGGAAAGTTTCAATTCTATTAAGGACGCGGAGGCGAGGATTATGCTGTTCTTTCTTTTATTTCCAAACTCAGCACTTCAACATTAACAACAAAACTACAAGATCTTGTAGTTTTGTAGTCTCCATCCTCCAATCAGGGGCGTCTGTGGTCCCCGAGGACATGCTGTCACCAACACTCCTCCTCTTTCTTGACTGCGATCATCCAGACACCAAGAGAAGTCTAGTCCGTTTTGGAGCCTTCCGATCCTAGGAGAAGCCAAAGAAACTGATGAAACAATCCTCTTAACCGTAAAAGGTAACACAACATCCAGATCGTAACAAGATAAAACCAGACAATAGCAGAGCCGCAATGCAGATTCCAAATAGGTATACTTATCCCATACGACGGGAGGATCAGCCAGCATAACAAGATAACTCGATGAGGGTAGGGCGCGGTCTCCGTGAGCCGCGGGCGGGAATAATCCTCGCCTCCGCGTCCTTAATAGAATTGAAACTTTCCGTCATGGTTACTAGGAAATTTTTCATTCTATGTCAGGACCGGAGGCGAGGATTATGCTCGTTCAAAGCTTATCCACCACCAACGATGCCATATTCACGACTGTTTTACAGTAAAACCTTTTGAACATTGAGTCCGAGGACCAATCTGCAGCGTTGAGAATGTCCTCTAATCTAGCGCCCTAGGCGAACGCTTTGGAGGCCATCGCTCCCCTTACTGAGTGTGCACCGAACTGCAAGATATTAATGCCCGCTTCCTGCATCACCCATCTGATCCAGCGAGCTATTGTTGGTGGTGAAACCGCCTTGAAAGGTTTCCGTAGGGAAATGAGAAGCTGGCGCTCACCCGGAGGGCGAATCTCTTCTGTCATGGCTTCGTATTCCTTGAAGCATCGAACCACACACAGCTTCGGGGATTTATCAAAAGCTGGGTAGGAAATGATCCTAGAATCAGATTTAGTCCTGCGAGTTACGTGGAACGTAACCCCCTCCGGGGTAAATATACGATTAGTGATATCCAATGCCCTGACATCCGACACGCGTCGACAGGATATCAAACAAAGAAGCATGGCCAACTTTGCCTACAGCTCTTTGCGGGAAAGATACCTATTATTCTGCCAGGATTTGAAAAGTCGCAAAACCTTGTTAACATCCCACAATGAGGAATACCTGGGTTCTGGTGGGAGAGAAAGACGGACACCCCGTAACAATTTGCATACCAGAGGATGTTCTCCCACCGGGTGTCCATCGACCGAGAGATGCCCAGCAGAGATCGCCGATCTATAAGAATTAATAGTGCGGTAAGCTAGGCCCTGCGTTGCCGGCGAGGAAGTTCATGATAGTCACCACTTCGCACCCCAAGGGATCATGACCTCCCCGAACACACCAACGGACCCACCTGGTCCATGCAGACTTGTAACGCTTGGTAGTGCTGTCCGCACAGGCTGCCCCCAGTAAAGTTTGAGCTGCTGTCGATAGGCCAGAGATTCTCCACCGATGCCCGAAATCCGCCATGCCATCAAGGGCATCCGACCCTGTTGGACTAGAGGGTGAGAGTCGCCCTGGGGATTCCTCAGGAGACCAGGATCGAGGGGTAGAAGGATTGGAGAATTCCAAGAAAGTTCCAGAAGAACTGGAAACCAAACTTGAGACCTCCAGCAAGGGGTGATGAGAGTCAATCTCGCCCGCTGCCTTCGAACCTGGTTCGTCAGCCGCATTATCATGGCGAATGGGGGAAAGGCATATCCCTCCTCCTTGGACCAATCCTGGAGAAAAGCGTCTGTCGCCGTTGCTAGGGGATCCGGTTTCCAGCTGAAGAAACGCGGAAGTTGATGATCCACCGGGAGGCAAAGAGGTCCACCGAAAAGGGACCCCACAGGCTGTGAAGACGCTGAAAGGTCGGAGGATGTAACTGCCAGAGACTCATGTCCAGCCAACTCCTGGAGCACCAATCCGCTACAATATTGGATTCCCCTGGGAGATATTCTGCCGTCACCGAGACGTTGTGGGACAAGCAGAAGGTCCAAAATTCCTTGGCCAGGTTCGCCAATGATTTGGACTTCGTTCCCCCTAGATGGTTGATGTATCGGACGGCCGATACGTTGTCCATCTTCAGGAGCATATTGCAGGATGCCTTGTCCTTCGTCCAGCACTGGATTGCAAAGGACCCTGCCATCAATTCCAAGCAGTTGATATGTAGCTGTCCCTCGTCTGCGGACCATTTTCCTCCTGTAAATGAGTCCCCGCAGCGAGCACCCCAGCCCGATTTGCTGGCATCGGACTCATCACCAGGCCTGGTTCGCACCCGAAAATGGCCTTCCCGTTCCAGGCCTCCATGTGATTGAGCCACCAGGTCATCTCCACCCGAACTTCGTCGTTGAGTGGGACTTGATCCGAGTACTGGAGTCCCCTGCGAAGGTGCAAAGCCTTCAGGCGCTGCGACGCTCTGTAGTGAAGCGGCCCCGTGAATATCGCCTGGATTGAGGAACTTAAGAGTCCTACTAGGCACGCCACCTGACGGAGAAAGGTTGACTGTCGCGCCAACATCCGCCGGAGTTCCCTGCGGATCTTGGAAATTTTCTGAGTGGGCAGGCTCAGGGTGCGGGACACCGAGTCCACGACAAACCCCAGGAAAGTCAACCTTTGCGACGGGGTCAGAATCGACTTCTTGGTATTGATAATAAACCCTAAGCTTTGTAGAAGATCCATCGCGTCTTGCAAATTGCTTGCGAGCCGTATTGGACATTGCTCCAGAAGGAGGAGGTCGTCCAGATAGATAAGTCGAAACCCCCTGACCCGCAGAGTCTCAACCACTGGATTTAGGACCTTGGTAAAGCACCACAGGGCCGAGGACAGACCGAAGGGGAGAGAGACAAATTAGAACACCCGACCCTTCCACGCAAACTGCAGGAAGCGACGGTGCGGAGGAAAAATGGGTACGACCAAGTATGCATCTTTTAGGTCCAGGCGGACCATCCAATCGTTTGGTTGAAGGAGGTCTCTCAGCAGATGGATGCCCTCCATCTTGAAATGACGGTAAATCAACCATTGGTTGAATTCCTTTAGGTTGATTACGGGACGTTGCCCCCCATCTGACTTGTCGACTACAAAGATGTTGCTCAGGATCCCTCTGGGATGGAGGTGTGTGGGAAGCACCGCTCCTTTCTGCAGAAGATCTGCCACTTCCTTGTCTATGAGGGACACTTGATCTTCTGCAAAAACCAACGGCCGAGGCCGGACCTCTTGCACCGGGGAGCCATAAAACTCTATGTGGAACCCCTGGACGGTTTGTAACACCCAGGCGTCTGAGGTAACTGTTTTCCAGTTGTCTACGAAAAAAGCCAACCTGCCGCCCACCAGGAGAGTGGGTAAAGAAGGGAGTCTCACTTGAGTTAGGCACGTTGTGGCCTCTGCCTCCTCCTCTTCCACCGCGGCCTCTGGAGCCCCGACGAGATTGGAAGAACTCCTGTCGGCCTGTGTCCTGCTGCCTCCTGCCGTTGCCTCGTTGATGGCCCTGTGTGTAGAAGCGGCCGGTCGAGCGCCCCCTGCCTCGGCCGGCCCCGATGAAAACCTTGGGGTTAAAGACTCGCTTTATGGATGATTGCGCTTTATCAAGCGAGGTGAAGGTGGTCACAAACTTTGTCAGCTCCTTCACAAACGGCTCTCCGAAGAGACCGCCGTGTGCCACCGCCCCCGCCTCCGATATGGCGAGATCCCCCAACTTCGGGTCTACTTTGATCAGGAATGAGCGCCTCCTTTCTGTCGAAAGGGCGCAGTTTGCGTTGCCCAAGAAGACAATCGCTCTTTGAGCCCAACTTGAAATTCTATCCGCTGAAAGGGAGGTACCAGACGCCTTGGCTTCCTCTGCGAGCTCTAGGACCTTAGTGAGGGGACCCGCAATGTCCAGGAGCTTATCCTGACACGAACGCCAGGATCGGTCGATCCCTTTTTTGGGATCCCGAATATATTTTTGTAGGAAGGTGGCCATTCTAGGGTCCACCTCCGGGGTTAAGGCTACTTTGCCCGGGAAGGGCCGGGCGCGGGCACTCAGCCTTTAGGCAGGCCCTCACTTCTTTCTCGAGGGGCTTGCGCAAGCGCCCCGCCACAAACGCGGACACTTTAGTGGAGGGAACCCACTCCGAGGAGCGGGGGTGGACAAGATCTTCTGGGACCAACATGTCTGACTGGTCTTCCCCCTCCGGAGCGTCTGTGGCTAAAGGCTCTGTGGGGCGCCAGGGTCTGGACGGACCAGCCTCCTCCGCGGACTCGTTGGAGGAGTCTTCGTCGTCCCCCTGCAGTGGTGGCAGATCTGGGATTATCGGGGATCTGGGGTGGGGCTCACCTGCCGATCTGGCCAAAAACGCCTTTTTAAGGCGGTCGAAGGCGCCCAGGTCCACAGCGGACGTACTCTTGCGCTTGCTTGGGCGTTGCGCTTCAAACGCAAAAGCATACCGCATTATACGCTGCTCAAAAGGCCCCATGGCCGCATTCACCGCTTGATGGATGGAGGCATCCACGGCATCACAAAATTCGTCATCCAGTGGGATGACCTGAATTGATTCCTCCTCCGTGTACTCTTCCATGGTCTAAGTTAAACTAGCGGAAGGAAGGCAACAATACAGGAAGCAACCACTGAGGAGAATGCAACCCCAACGCTTTAAGCGTTAGTAGCGGAGCTACCTGGCAAGGGTGCACTTTAAGTGTGGCAAAGCACGGATTTGGGCACACTAGGTATGTGCTGGGCTGTAATCCCGCAGGGGCGACTCACCCTAATGCTCTCTGGAGGGTATTAAGCGTCTGGGCCCGCCCCGGGATCTCCCTGCAAGCGCCAATACACACGCTGAAGCAGCGTTAAGGCTGCAAACCGGGCTCACTGTGCTGCAATACCTACCCGCGATGCGGGCGTAAGGGGAGATGCCAAGATTTAATACAGACCCGCCTTATGCAGGCGTAAAGGCTTCCAGCGCTATGGGGGCCGTGCGGCCGGCGCTCTCTGATCTCCGCGTCTAGCGCGTCCGAGATCAGAGAGACGCGGACACGCGACCCCTGTCAATTACTGCGCCGCGCCGCACCTCACTGAGGGCCCGCAAGTGGAGCGATAAAGGCTCCCGCGGCCCCGAACCTATTGACAAACAAAGAAAACGTCGCAGCGCTCGCGCGCACAAAGAAAACTGTGAAACACCAGCAATTACTGTGAAAAGCAATGCAATTTTTCCAGAAAACCCACCGGAGCGATAAGCGCTCGCGAAATAACCAGACCAGGTCAAACAATGGCAAACATAGGCACAAATCTATCTAAACACGCATTTCTAGACCGAATGCCACCCGCCCTGAAGCGAGAGGAACAAGCATTGGCATAGCCAATAGGTCTCGCTTTTGGGACCTTATAAGTATTTAGTTATGCAGCACAATATCCTTGGTGCAACAACATCAACTGTTGCATGGCGAAACACTTATAAGGTCCCAAAGGCGAGACCTGTTGGCTATGCCAATGCTTGTTTGGACAGCCTGGGGGCTGTCTGTGCTGTTAGGATGCTGCCAGTGGGTGCCTGAGGAGGCCTTTCTAGAGGCAGATGGGCGGAGGTATCACTCCCCTTCTCTCGCTGGGCCGGCCCATTAATGTACGCTGATTGAGGGGGCAGGGGGCCTGCGCAGAAGTGGTCTCACTTGCATTCACGTGTGGCTCAGCAGTGTGAACTAATCTGGTCAATTTTTTTAATCTAAGTGAAGTTAATAAAACATGCCCCTCACCCCCTTTCTTTTCATAAAACCTGACTGAAGCAGTGTTTTGCGGAAAGGCTATACACAAATGTGGGCCACTTTTTTTGGTGTGCCCAGGCCGATTTTTTTTATCCCAATCCAACCCTGCATCCCAGCTGAATTAAGCCAACCCCACTTATACATTCACCTCCCCAGTTTAAGCATATCAGCAGGATGTAACAGAATGAGCCCTGGGCCTCTTGAAAACACAGAGCTCACTCTTAGCAAGAGCTGTAGTCACTATGCTGCTGCTTGGCTCGCACTTTACCAGATGGGCCTGTAGATTTTATCAAAGTGATTGACATCAACAGATTGCTGGTCACTCTCTTCAGGCAATGGGTTCGAAAGTAAAGGGTTAGAGCGTTAGGTGGGAGCTGGTGGGCTCAGGCAGCGAAAAAAAGAGACATAAAAACAGGGTCTGCTGTTTGTCTCCGACTGCCCAGGAGAAAGAGACTGGCAAATCATATTTATTTACCTTACGGACAAAGCATGACATGACCTGTCTAAGAAGAGGATGTGGCGTTACTATCATGGCTGCCGACTTCAGAACTGGAGAACCAGGTTCCTGTCCCAGCGTCAGCTCAACATCATCTGATCGTGGGCACTTCACGTAATCTCCCTGTGCTTAGCAAATGAATGTGACCTTGTGTAACGCAAATGGTGCTCACATTAAGTACACACAGATTCGACAGTGTGGAGCGGATGTTGGGCAGAAGCACTCTGTGATTTACAGCGACATGGAATGGGGTGGGAGGAGAGCTCCTAGAGAAGCATACACAGAAGTCGGGTGTATAAAACCAGCATGCTCATGGAGCGCTTGAAGAAAAAGAGAATAAAGTGTCTGAAAAGCAATCGCTCATAGAAGAAGTGAAAGAGCCAATCAGGTAGTACAAAGGCTAAGCTCCACAGGAGGGGCAAAGGCAAGCTGGAGGGGCTATGAGGCTGCCAGGGTGGAGGAGATGAGGAGGCAACGTTTTTGGGAGTGAGGGAGGGGTGCTGTGTCTGCCTGCTGTTACCGTGGCGGCGCTGGTCTGCTTCCTGTTAAGAGTTGTCACAAGTGCGGGGAAGCGCCCAAGGACGTGTTTATAATATGTAGATAACAAGTGATGGTGAGGGGGGGGGGGGGGGGGGGTGAGACAGGGGATGAGGAAGGTGAGAAAAAGGAAGGAATTGTGAAGTGAAGTTCTGGAAAAAAAAATATTTAAAGTTAGAGGTATTCCGATTTCCACAGCGGAGCCTAGGATGTTTAGTGTTGTTGCCATACTAGAATTTTATATATTTCCCGCAAATTAGCAAGTTTTATTCGAGTTTGTCCATATGCGTACTGGCATACACTGGCTTAAATTAAGCTCCCTGCAGGGGTCTACATTACGCCATTTGCTTGATCGAGCCCCAACAGCTTGGCGCAGTACATACAGAAGAGCCGCTTTCTGGAATGTGAATATGCCAAATTACAGTGCGCTGCGCCTGAAGTATTAAAATTTGTACAGGACAGGCACACGTATTCATTCCACGGAGGAAAGAGCAAGACGCAGCTTGCTACAGGGCGAGTGAGATAAATGGACAAATAGGGATAAAATAGAGGAGGAGGAAAGATATAGAAAGAGGGGGAGAGACCGTGACGGGGAGACAGAGAGAGGCGAGAAGGGGCTAGAATGAGAGGAACTGAATGAAACGCAGAGGAGGGGGCGGGGAGAGAGAGCAAGTGAGCTAAAAAGAGAAAGGTAGGCAAATGGAATAGAGGAGGGTAAAAAAAGAAGCGGAGGCCATAATTTTTTGAACATAAGGGAAGCTCAGAAGAAATAAGGTTAGGAAGAGTCCCTGTGGTGTGTATGAAGAGGGTGTATGAAAAATTCCAGATACATCGAAAGCTTGTGCTGAGGCTGCAGCAGGACTTGATTACATCTGTGTTAAAGTTGTACCTTAGGAGAAATTACAGTCAAAATGTTCAGTGTAGTTTAAATAGTGATGCTATAGATAATATTTGCAATTTGTTTTATTTGAATTTGCCGATGTGCGTACCGGCAGACACCGGCTTAAATTAAGCCCCCTGGCAAACTGAGTAAAATGAATGCCAGGAGGAGGGCCCATGGTGTGTAGGAAGTGGGTGTATAAAAAGTAACTGTTAGAGAGCAAACACACGCTACAACCTTAGAATAAAGGCCAGGCTCACAAATTATTTGTCCTGTACGTATAATAGTGTATAAGGCACAGAGGCAGCGCCAGAGTATAAATGTGCCAAGATAGGCCCACATTTGTTTAGGCAACTTACAACCAGCAGTTTAGAAATTGCCGATGTGTGTACCGACAGACACCGGCTTAAATTAAGGCCCCTGTATTTTTGTTTCAATAGTGACTTTATACTTATTATTTCGAAATTTTTGGTATTTGAGCCTTTATTTTTGCACTTACGCCTTTGGAACATATATTTTGAAGAGGAGTGAGTGGGAGAGAGATAGGGGAACATTAAAAGGATGCGGGTGAGGAGCAAATGAAGATGTACTGCAGAGCCGTTTTTTGAGAGTGGGGGAGGGGTGCTGTCTGCCTGCTGTACCCGTGGCGGGGCTGGTCTGCTTTATGTTAAGAGTTGTCACAGTAATTTAAGTGCGGGAAAGCGTCCGAGGACGTGTTTACAATAAGTAGACTAGTAGAGGTGGCAACCAACGGCGGAGTGAGTGGGGAGAAGTAATACGGATTGACCGGGGTGGCAGCAAATTAATTAACAAGGTGGCTCTGTGGCCCAAAGGAGAGATGGACGCTGTGAGTTGGTGGTTTCTGTTTGTTAAAGGTAGAAGAGTTCTTGGTTTGTATTTCATCTGTTTCCGCGTGAGTGCTGTTTCCAAATGTGGTGTATTTTGTGCACCGGAAGTCAGGCACACCCTGGTGTGCTGAGGCGAGAAACTCCAGAGATAGACGCATGGGTGGGGGGACGTTACTGGAAAGATGCAAACCCCTGCTCTTTCCATCAAATATGCAATATAGGACGGCAGGCCAATATTACAAGTTCCAACACCTGCAGGTAATGTAACCTGCAGAGATTGCACGTGGGAGACTTCTTTGCATCCCTGATGCGCGCGCGGCACTGACATATTTGCATGCGTGAATGTTATGAGCTGAAGCGGATGTCGCCAGACTTTCTCCTTGCGGCTGATTACATTTTAGGTGCACCGGAAACCCTGATACGGGAGGAGAAGAGGTGATTTATTTAACTTTAGCGCCTCTGTGATAACAACCGCTCAACTTCAATACGGCCGGAATAATGGAAATCCGAGCGCTGTGCTACTAGTGAGCAGCTCGAGGCGCTACAAAAAATCTGAAACTTCCACCCACCATTGAGCCCGGTTTATACTGCCAGAAAATAAAATATAACTGCGAAAGGCTCTAGATGACGCTTTCAGTCCCCAAGTGATTGTATTTGATTCCGTGGCTGTGGCACTCGTATATTCAAAATAGGAGCTTCTAAAAAGCAAACACAGAGCCGTCAGTACAAACAGTTTTACGGGACGAATCCCTCACAAGCACTGCAAAAGAAAGCAATCCCAAATGATTTCCTGGCGCGGGGTCTGGTGTTCTCATCCGCTACACCCACATAAACAAGCACGGAATCGAAACGGAAGAGCGGGGGCGAGCGGCGCGGCAGCCTGCTCAGCTGACCAGACGCTCGTGCGTCATGGCCTTTGCCGGCATGTGTTTACAATTATCGCGCCCGCGTCTGGGCACGATAGTTGGAAACACATGTTTGCCGCTCGTACCCATCCCAAAAAGGCCAGCCACGACGCACGAGCGTTTTTTGGACTGCTTTCCAAACTCACTTACTAAAAGTCTTCGCCTCTAAGCAGCGCTTGCGCGCTACTCGAGGCTCGACCTAAAAAACTGTACTTATCTTCGGCTGAGCAGGAAAGAAAGAGGAGGAGTGTTGGTGACAGCATGTCCTCGGGGACCACGGACGCCCCTGATTGGAGGATAGAGATTATCATTTGAACTACAAAAACGATGGATCTTGTAGTTTTTGTTGTTAATGTTGAAGTGCTGAGTTTGGAAATAAAAGAAAGAACAGCATAATCCTCGCCTCCGGTCCTGACATAGAATTGCAAATCAGTTTACTCTTATGAATCTCAGTTCCCTAATCTGCTAAATTCTGAGGCATTTAGCCATCAACTAAATGCTTGTATAAAAGTATAAGCAGTAACAAACAAATAACTACTCAAATCAGAATTGCTTCCTGTTCTCCTTGGATTTGTTTCCTGTTTTTAATTGCAGTCTGCTAGCACTGAATTAAGGCTACATAACCTATTTAAAAATCTTAGGTCACAAGCATGTAAATGTTTCAGAGACATTCAGTCACGGTATTGATTCCTCCCCACAACTGCTGGTCTTTCAGAGGCGCCTGCCTTTTGAGAACTCCTGTTTTTCCCCACAGTCAAACAAGTCTGCACTTTGGTGTGTGCGAGTGTTGTAATTATCTTGACCGATTGTAAGATTATGCCAGTTTCTTTTTCCCTGTCTTCTGTTCCCCTCCACACCCACCGTTCCCTGCCTTGAGTTAATGTAACATTCCTTGACAGTTGGAGGTGCCTTGGTATTCTGTCAATATTCTAACTGGCACTCGAGCTCTGACTGGAGATGTGATGGTGTTGATAAACCATTTTGGAAACGGCGTTTATCTTGTGAGATTTTGTGATTAAACTGATGATTGTGGTCTAACAAGAAAAATAATCCTAGTTCCCATATTGACCTCATTACATGATCCTCAGCGGATCACTTCACTCGTTTTATTGTGCTGATGGTTGCATGTTTCAGCATAAAAAAGCCAGATGTATGTTTTACCCATGTTTCTTATTTACGTCTCGTATATAGTTAGTTTAGCATATGCAGTCAATGCTGAGAAGATAAGGATGCATGCTATTTGGTAGGGTTTTATGTGTTTGTAGGTTTGTGTTTGATTGCGCCTCTTCTGGTTCCTTTATTTTGTGACTGTAGGGGCTTTCTGTCAATAAATTTGAATGACACTGATTGTGCGTCTTTTCGTGGCGTACATGATAAGACAGGGTTACATGTGTTTGCAAAATGTCATTGCTGTGTTTATTTACATGAGGCATATAACAAAAATGAACGGCAAAGAAACAGGCTGACACATGCAGTCATATCTTGCTAGCAGTTTTGTGTGTTGTTTTGTTATTGCATTAAAAGACACTTGAGGGCAGAATAGTGTTTATTTTATTTGAAAAGTTGTATATAGCGCGAACGTAACCCTTGCGGGTATCGGAGCGCTTTACAAATAAATGAGGCAATGACATACAAATTGTTAAGCATAGTAAAAGTACGTACGGGATAGGAGAACCATAAGCTCAAGAGGCAGAATTCTGGTCTATACCAAGAATTTGTTCATTAACAGGAGTTTGACTTTTTTCTTGAAGGAGGTAGTGGAGGGAGTCAGTCTTATTTCAGGGGGGAGAGAGTTCTAGATTCTGGGGGTGATGCCAGAGAAAGCTCTGTTGTAGGTTTTCTTCCTGTTGAAACGTTGTGACTTTGGTAGACAGGTGCTGGCGCTTCTAGAGGATCTAGAGCCTCCAGACAGCTCAAGCTTGTTGGCGAGATAACTTGGGGTGTTGAAATGCAGAGCTTTGTGCGTCATACATGCAATGTTTAGCTGAATTCTTGCTTCATAAGAAAGCCAGTTGAGGGATTTTAAGTCAGGGGAGAATGTATTTAAACCTTTTTGACCCTGTGTTGAGTCTTGTCGCTGAGTTGAGTGAGGCCCTTAACCGGGCTGTTGTGGCTCCAGGAAGGCCTCGGAGAGTAGCACTTCCATATTACAGGCTGGGGATCACTAGTGCTTGCACAGCCAACTTGAAGTCATTTTGAGGGTGGAAAGGTTTTAGTTTTCGTAGTGAGCTCATGTCACGGGACCTCCTTGCACGGCTGTACCGTTGCGATAATAAGGCTATGGAGACCAGTTATGTATGCAAGTTATGTACTGTTCCTTTTTTATTAGGGTTACACGATGGCACGACAGTCAGTGGTTTTCTCCTGGTTTTCCTGGTTAGGGGGGGTGGGGGAACTCCCACAGTCACCAATGGTCCATCTGAGGCAGGGCAGGTGCACTGGCTTCCAGCGTTGTCCCGGCGTAAGGAACCGAAAGAAAACAAAAACAAGGGTCAGGGGAAGTAAAATAAAACCTTCCTTGCACGGGGTAGGGATTGTGAGGGGAGCAGCACCCAATTCCACCACCTTGTGAGACGGCTTTTGGGATGAACGTGACCTCCCTCTACCTCGTACTCGGCCCCTCCCTGTGCCCTGTAAAGCCCCGCAGTCTTGCCTGTACCTTGTCTAGCCACCCTCCTCCAGGAGAGTGGCAGGGCGATGCGCGGTCTCGTTGGCCTCCTGGCGTGTCGTTTTTGTCTGGGGCTGCGTCTCCGGCTTGCCTCTCCTTCTCGGGGTTTGTACCAGCCAGCGGTTTCTGCGTCTCCCACTCCTTCTTCTCCCTTCTTCTCCACTTCCCGAGTCGTCACGGCGTTCCGCCCTCCTCGCCAGTTGCGATCCTCCTCTGATAGGGCCGTCGGAACCCGCGTCGTTGGCCACGCCCCTTGGTGTACCTCCCGGGAGCTGCTGGGGTGATCCTTAAAGGGCTCCTGCACCGCCTGTATACGGAGTGACAGCACGTCAATCAGGTTGTCGACAGGGGAGTAAGGAACTATAGTCAGCTGTTCGTCTTCCGACTCCTGACCGCTCATTTGTAGCTTTACTCCTTTTGTGGTGGCACTAATATGCTCCTGCATATTAAGGTTTTTGTCAAGGATTATTCCTAGAGATCTTGCTGACTCAGTGATTTGTGGGGTTCAATTGAATGCTGTTAATTACTTCATCCAAGTGTTTGTAGAGTGTATCCGATTTGGGCGATTAGAAGGAATTCCGTTTTTTCATTGTTAAGTTTGAGGTGCTTGCATGACAGCCAATTTGAGGTATTTTGAAGAATAGGATTGAGGGATCGGATGTCTTCAGGGGATGAGATTTTCAGGTCCAATTGGATGTCATCCGCGTAAAGATGATAGTGAATGTTAGATTCACTTAGCATTTCTGTTAGTGGTTCCATGAATAGGTTGAAGATAGTGGGGGAAAGAGGGGAACCTTGTGGGACCCCAAGTCTGACCGATGCAGTGTTAGAAAGGGATTGATTTACCTTGAATTTTTGCGTTCTGGTTTGCCGAAATGAAGTGAACCAAGTTAAGACAGACCTGATATTCCCATCCTGTGCTCTAGTAAATAGAGTAAGTAATCATGTTTTACCAAATCAAAGGCCGAAGAGAGGTCCAAGATGATTAGTAGGCATGATTCATTTTGATCCAGCATTTTTAGAGCATCGTCCACTATGTGTCGGGGCTGATCCAGTGCTGTGCCCAGATCGGAAACCAGATTGGTGCCAGTAAAAGAGGCTGAATTGGTCAATGTGGTTTACATAGTTGGACATGAACACATTTTTCAAGAATTTCAAAAAGTCGCAAAGGTGCACCACTTAGCAAAAAGACAAAACAGACACACAACAAATTATCAGGTCCGTGTCCATAGTATTTTTCTTCAAGTATCTTCTTTTATTCCAAATATTTTAAAAACCATTCATGATTGAAAAGAACACCCGACGCGTTTCGTCCAGACAGATGGACTTCTTCAGGGCTGTGAATTTAACAGATATATGTACATATATAAGTATACAACACTTAATCCAAATACAAACATAGACTTTACACAATTAAAATGATGCAACAACATACAAACATCAAGACAGAACTGCTATGTACATAAATAATATCACAATAAATGGCCACATAACCACTAAATCACCAAGACATGACATCTAATAAACACATTTTTATCAAGACTGTGCCCAACTTTACATTTGTAACCAACAACATGAATATATACCATTATAAATAAATAAATATGAACAAAAAAATATATATGTAGCAGAGGAGAGAAACCTAGATGGAAAGATACTGGAAGCTAAAGAAAGAGAGAATTTAAATAGAATATAGAAAAAGAAAAAATATATCTCTATGCTCAAGAGACATTAAATAAGAAAGATGATGGTACAAATATTTATCACACAGAGAAAGAAAAATACACGCATGACCAAAGTGTCTATACCATAGGAGAAGGCCAAGAGATGGTCCAATCCAAAAAGAAGGAAGAGAGGAAGCTGTAACTGATAATGTACCCGGAAAAGAGCATAAATGTATATTCAATGTACCCACCATATAAACAAGTAAGGGCACTCCTGGAAAATATCAACATCAGAGTGTCCGTGGTAGGTAAGGGCTTAGAGCACGATGGCAGGAGTTCGTTTCAACATGAGCTATACAGGGCAGAAGGAATATGATAAGACCATGTGACCCCACTGGCAAGGCTAACTAGCTATGCGTCTAGATCTATTATAAATAGCGCTTTTTAGTTACTCTTTGAGAAGGCGATATATGCTTCCCTTAGAAGCAGAGAAAGCCAGCGGTATGATAACACCAGCATAAATTAGTCCAACAGTATCACCACAATAAGGTGGGCCGAAATTGTAAAGGACAATCACCAGATCCAACCTAAAAAGAAAAAACCGTAATCAATATGTGTCAAATGACTTGCTTTCAACAGGTCAGCAAGTATAGTGATAAGACAGTATTTGAATCCCACCGTATGTGGCGCCCGTAGGTCCAATCATATCCTGATTAAAAAATCTGCTCCACATGGTTGGACACCAATGCCTCTAAACCACATACTTTCTAATGCCCCAATAATCAAGAGAAAAGCTGTCAATAACATGATGGAGCGCGAGGGGCGAGATAAACACTTGACTCCCAAATTGCAAGTCAAGATGAGGCGCCGTCAAACGCCCTGTTAAGATGATTTATTAACATCCCATCCGAGGAGGATAATCGAACCCATCTAATGGGTACATGCCATAGCTATAATGAAAAAAGTAGGTCTTAAGGTGTAATGAGCAGGAGCGATACCTCCAGCCCCCTATTTTGAAACAACAACGAACTCAGTGTGAGATATGATGACACAGCCTTGCCCCATGAAACATATGTTATAAATAATTGAAAAGCAAAGGTGGCCTATAGACTACAAATCATAATGACGAGGCGCAATGTGCCTCCTTACCTTGATATGGCTGAGATCCGACCTGGGAATACCTCCTGCAAAGTAATGACGATAGAGAATGCATCCATTCTCAGCCTCATTTAAATAGCCCGCGGGAATATCGTAACGTGGCACAGCTGAGATCGACGTGTACTGGGAACCGGAAGTTACGTCAGAAGCCAAGCGTGGTGTAAAATTGGGCGCCATCTTGGAGTGGTAAGTGAAGATTACAAAAGCGATACAAATCTAATTACCAGCTATAATATATTGAGGGAACACATTACGAAAGAAAAAAAAGGAAAAGGCCCCACGTCCATTCAAGTGCGTACAGGTAATTAGGTACAAAGACGCTGCTTGATAAACTGGGCACTCTCAGGTGATTATGTACAAAGGAGCTGTATTTGGATTAAGTGTTGTATACTTATATATGTACATATATCTGTTAAATTCACAGCCCTGAAGAAGTCCATCTGTCTGGACGAAACGCGTCGGCGGTTCTTTTCAATCATGAATGGTTTTTAAAATATTTTGAATAAAAGAAGATACTTGAAGAAAAATACTATGAACACGGACCTGATAATTTGTTATGTGTCGGTTTTGTCTTTTTGCTAAGTGGTGCACCTTTGCGACGTTTTGAAATTGTTAAAATCCTGTATTGGATTGCACCGTGGCAGTGGGTGCATCTACAGTGTGCACACACAACTGGTGGGGGACTCCCACTTTATGTATATTAACTAGGGATAGCCGGGTCATGTGCTAGGTCCCTGCAGGGTTCACTGTCAAAGCTTGTTTCACATTTTTCAAGAACCTTAGCCAGTGTAGGGATGTTGGAAATGGGGCAAAAATTGTTAAGGTTGGTTGGATCAGCCATTGTTTTTTTAAAAATGGGGGTGACCTGTCTGGCTTTTAGGCAGTCTGGTATTTTACCCTGACGTAGTGAAGCATTTACAATCCTAGTCCAGAGTGGGAGAATAGACATTTTGATGTCATTGAAGAGGGTGGAGGAAAGGAGATCACTGAAGTGATCTGAGGGTTTCAAGAGTGATCTGAGAATTGTGTTTTGCTCAATTGTTTCAAAGGAAATCCAGGAGGCATTGTTTTTGCGGATGCATTCCGGAAGGTGCGTAAGTTCGCTTATACCAGTAGGGGAGATTCTGGTGGTTAGGGCTTGATGACATTGATGTCGTGCAATCTGAAGGTCAGCTTTCAAGTTATTTGTCTTTTTCAGGAAGAAGGTGGCATTTTCCTCACTGTTTGGTAGTAGACTGGGTCCATTTGGGGCTAGATTGGGTAGGCCCTTAAAATTGCTGCTTGACAAGATCGAATAGTTTTTTGGTTCAATTTATGGCTTGGTCCAGTTGGTTTCTGAAGAAATGCGCTTTGACATTTATGATGCTTTTGTGATGGGTATTCCTGACAGATATTAGCTGTATGAGGTGTTCCAGAGTTGGAGAGGATCTCCACTTTCGCTCAGCTAATCTGAGGTTGCGTCTTTCAGTATTGAGGCTATCGTTGTACCATGGTTGCGAGTCTTTTGTGGATAGTCTTTTTAGTTGTAAGGGTGCGGTTGTATCAAGAATATTCTTCATGGAGCTAGTATAGTGGTCCGTGAGCTCTTGTACATCTACCATATTTTCAGGGGGTATTAGGATGTTATCACTGAGTGATGTCAATTCAGTGAGATCTTTGTTTCTCATGTTTCTTTTCCAAATTTTCAGTTTGAGTACTTGTGTGGTGGTAGTTCGCGAAGGAATAGTGATGCGGAAGCTGACATGATGATGGTCAGACCAATCACAGGGGAAGGTAGATTCCAATTGGGTAGAGTTATCTTTTGCGATGATAAGATCTAGGATCTCCCCCTTGTTGTGTGTTTGGAGCTGTCACAAATTTGTATCAAGTTAAGATCCGTAAGAAAAGATTTAAAGCTACTGACTATAAGGTCATTCATGTCGCTCCAGTGGAGATTATAGTCCCCAAGGAAGATTTTAGTGCCATGTTGATACCCCTGTTTGTTGTGATGATATCCATGATGGGATTATTGTTGCAGGCAAATTCGATACATAGATTATCACATGATAAAAGAGCAGGGAACTAACTCTAACTGTTTAACTGCAAGGCTGTTAGGGTGAATACAAGCGATGCCACCCCCTAATCTGATAGGTCTATCTAGTCTGATTATATCGTAATTAGGAGGAACTAGAATTTTCGAGGGTAGGAGCTGAGGACTCATTTAGCCACGTTTCTGTCAGGATTAAAAGGTCTAGATCCTGCGCTAGGATGAGATCTGCGAGGTCTGCCGCGTGTCTTAACCGCCGATCTACAATTGAGAAAAAAGCATTTAAGAAAGGATTTAGGGATATCCTTTGAGGTCTGGGTAAGTGTAACTCTCCTAAGGTTATGTTTGTTTATCATTCTGTGATTGGGTTTTACTTCTCCGTGGGGGTTTGCAGAGCTAGATTAGATTTGACTCTGATCGACAATTCTTTCATAGTGAAGAGGGTTGTATGAAAGTAGGAGTGATTCAATATCTTCCTCGGATAATATGCTCGAAACAGCAGATCTGCAGGATGCATGGGGGGGGGAGGGGACGTGTTCTCCAACTCTGTAGTGGGCTATTCGAGTCAGCTGAGGAAAGGTGTGGGGAGAGTAGGAGGCGTAGAAGGGAGAGAGTTAAGATGTTCACAGGCAGGCAAAGTCGAACTGAAATTCTTATTTATCCCTTCCATGGTAGTCTACTTAATGGTAAGATGTAGAAGACTATGTAGGTCTTCCTTCATTTGATGTAATGTTTGTACGATCTCATCCATCCTGTTCGCTGGTAGGATGTGCGAGGGTGGAGTGTTCGCTTGAAGTAAGGGGAGAGAGGGAGATGGGGGGGTTGGAATCTAAGTTAGGCAGGTAAGTTTGACTAGTAGTCAAAGACGTAGGGGGAGTGTCCTCAGCGTTACGATCTTGGGGTATGGAGAGAGTGGGTGGTGTGGGGATGACTCTTGAGTAGGCATATTGCTGTTGGCCAGGGGGATGTGCGAGCCGCGATAAAGGATCAAAGGAGTCAGAAGGCTGTCAATTTGTTTGTAGGGAGTTAGGGTGACGTGAAGGAGGCAGGGTTAGTGACTAATTGAGGTTCATGATGATGGGTTTAGTCCTTGGGACTTCAGTGGGTTGTAGCAAAAGAGGGGTGTGTGCGGTAAGGTCGGAGTAGGTAAATGGTTACCATGGCTATGTGGTTCAGCCATGTTAGCTATTGGTTTGAGGTGGGAATGTGGTGAGGTATAGCGAACGATTGGGTTTGGTTCGGATCCCTTTCAAGGCGAATGCCTGTTGCGTGACTGTTTATAGATGCCTTGGGAGGGGTAGGGGATATTCGTTATTGCAGTTTTTTTGATTATTGGGAAAATTTACTCAAATAGCTCTAGGTTGTGATCTGAGGCTTGGATGAGGATTGTCTCACTATTGTAGATGGAGATGGTTGCTTCTGCTTCGTAGGCTGAAGAGGGGGTTACCGAGAGTCTTGAGCCATGGGGAGTTTGTTTGGATGCAGAGATCTGTAGAAGAGAGGGAGAGATGCTTTCCTCCAGAGTGCCTTTCTTCTCATATAGAGGATGGTGTCACGTGATGGCACCTTTTTTTATGCAGAACTATTGGTCAGTGATCAGGGTTTCAGGATGGGCTTTTAGAAGTTTGTGTTTAAACTACTTAGCCGCATTTTTATTAAGGTTCAGGGATAATTTATTTTGTAAACATGATTGCCGAATTTTACTAAGCTTTGGTCTATTGCTGTCCCTGGATCCATCACTGAACGAGATGTGTAGAGATGCATAGAGCAGGTGTTTGAAGTTCAAGCGATCGAGACTCAGGAATGATGTGAGGCTAGGATTTAAATCAGTTATACATCTTACTCATGTTTTGATGCCAAGGTGTGAATCAGCTATACGTGTTTCTAGGTGAATGTGAGAGACGGCTGGGTGAGGTGGGTGGGTGAAGTGGGGGAGCAGAGGGTTGACATGATGTCTGTGGGGCACGCCCGGAAGATGCACAGCGAGAATGACTGACAACGGATTACCACAGGTCATGCGAGTGAGTAAATCCAATAATTTTATAGATTTCAGGGAAAGGTCAGGGACTAAACCATTGAGATAGGATAACTAGTGCGATAGATTATATTCTGTCATCTGCCAATCCGCCTAGTATTTGGCATATGATTGTAGTCGTAAATTGCACACCATATTGGTCCAATTCCAGTAAAAGCACATCAATCTAGTACAAGCCTATTGATTAAAATTAAAGATTACAGAAACATTTTAGACCATGGGATTGCAGCAGCCCAGTTATACAAGCCAAATGATGAGGATTAATGTTTAGAAATATTTTAAGCCATGGGATTGCAGCAGCAAAAGGTGATTTTTAAAGAGAGAGATCCATGTTTAGTCTGTATGTCTGGATAGTTCTTGTCCTTTTTTTAGGTCTCGCCTAGGCAGCGCTTGCGCTGTCTCTTCGAGACCTGCTGTATTCAGGATATGGGCATAAAGCTCCGCCCACTGTCCGCCCATCTTTTTCATTGGCTCTTATCCCTGTCCTTTGTAAATGGTGGCTTTTCATTGGTCAACAGGCTTAGTAGTCCCTCCTTAGTACCGCCTTGTCTCTTCTTGTATCCTCCCATGAGGGCACCCCCTGTTACATGTGTTGTTACTCCCTAGGTTTTAATTACAGCCTCCGAGCACTATTTTCTTAAAGGGTTTCAGGCAGGACACGCTTGGTCCTAAGCAAGGCTGGCAGTGGTTACTTTACTCACTATCACATCTCACGTTTATATGAGACCTTCTATAAAATTTCCTTCATTAGCTCCACACAGAGTACAACCTAATCCGGAATTACTATAATAATTCTTTTGTCACATTAATAAGCTACTAATTGTATATTTGGACATAGTTTTTTGAATGTACTTGTGGTACTGTCTTGCATGCAATGCATTATGGGTATGGTGGATTTACCATAACTTCTGCAGGGTGCAGTACCATATGTGGCCAAAAGAGGTCCCATGGGACGTCTTTTGGCCACATATGGTACTGCACTCTGCAACATGGCTAGGTAAAAACATTGGCATTTATAATACCAGTAACTCCAACTCCAACAAATACGAGAGTTTGCATTTCCAATGTAATAGGTCTCGCATTTGTTAAAGTTAGATCTGTTGGCGTTGAAAATGACGGTGTTTTTTACTTTTGCTTTTTTATAGCATTGGTAATAGTGCTATGCAAATATAATAACTCCACTGCAAATAAAAAAAACATTGTTATTTTCAACGCCAACAGCTCTAACTTTAACAAATGCGAGAGCTTTTGCATTGCAAATGCTTGTTTATGTTAAGTGTGGAACGGGTTGCATAAGCCCTTCTTCTGTCTCTAAAGCTGAGTTAGGACCAGTCCTTTGTTAGTTTGTTATTTTGAGGGCCATCCACCATTTTGTCAGAAGAAGAACAAAGGATGACAAGATCACGGACAATCAATAGCCACCCATCAGAGTGAGTAGAGGAGCACTCAGAAGAGGCGGGGCCGGCTTTGTTTTATTTTTTTTACCCAAGTTGTGAGAAAGCCACCACCCTCACAGCTGACAGTACAGAAGGGTGGGGGGGGGGGTCACTTAAACTGCATGCGCAATGTAGATCGACCCAAGCATGCCCCATGAGCAAGGTATCAATCTGTGGTCAAATGAAGAAGTTGGCAGGCATCATAAGCACCAGTCCACCACCAAAAGCACCCAGGCAACACTACGCTTTGCTCACTTCCCTCAGTAGGGGGCCTGAAGAGCAATTACGGTGTTCTTCAATCTGATCTAGAGAGCCGAAGGCCTCTCTTATTCACAGCTGACAAGAGAACCAACGAGAATGGTCACGCCGCACAATGCCAATTTCCTCCTGTGACCCTGTGGTGCTTGGCGACGGTGAATGGTATTCCTGCAGGGAGCGAACTCTCCGCAATGCTTTAGGCGCCACACCGTGCAATTTCCTCCTGGGCTTTGCCAATGCTTGTTGGGTCTTGGCACAACATCCCTGGAATTCTGAGCAAATCATTTAATCTCCCCATGCATAAGAGCACATGCACTGTCGCAAGCGAGACATAAAAAAGAAAAAATATATGACATATGATCCCTGGTGGTACAGTGGGAGAGCCTTGCTCTTCTGCTGGTTCCACTGCTGTCTTTATTTTGTTGTGCCCGTCTTCTCTCTTTTTTGTACCTGTTTTTCTGTCTTTTTGCTATTGTCCTGTTCTTTCTGTCTTTCTGTTATTGTGCCTCTGTTAGTTCCTTTCCGTTATTTGTCACTGTTATTTGTTTGTTTTGTTTTTTCGTGACTTCTGCCATTCCCTTCACGCCACTGCTGCCCCTGTGAACCCCTCACCCCTGCTCCCGCCTCTCAGCTGCTCTTCCCTCCCCCTACACTATTTAATGGCGGCCCGCGCAGCTGGCGCGCCAAAGGCAAGCCCGTCATCGCGCAACCAGACTGCGACCAGCGCCAGGGACCCTGGATCTTCGACCGCCCACCGCTACGACTCAGCTGCCCTCCTGGCACTCAACCCCGGAAGGAACAACTGCCAGCTGTACATGACGAACACCACCCACGAACAGTTCTCCTGCTCCACGGCCGCCGAACCTTCACGCCCTCCGGACCCCCACAGCCGCAGCCCCCACGCCGGACGCCAACACCACAGAAGCCCTGAAGTGCATCCTCCTCAACGTGCGCTCCCTGCACAGACATGCCGTAGAGATCTGGGAACTCCTCGACACCCTCTCGCCAGACGTCGCCTTCTTCACAGAAACCTGGACCAACGCCTCCTCCGCCCCCGACCTCGCCACCGCCATCCCCGATGGATACAAGATCTAGAGGAAGGACCGCCCCAACCGCCCAGGAGGAGGACTCGCCATCGCACACAAGAGCTCCCTCCGACTATCCACCTCAACCACGAGCGACTCCTCCGCCACCACCGAACACCTTCATTTCCAGACCAGCCCTAGAACCACTCTTCGCGGCACCCTCGCCTACAGACACCCCCGGACCCCGCGCCTCATTTGCCACTACCCTTGCTGACCTCATCGCACCCCACGCCATCGCCTTCATGGACTACATACTCATCGGAGACCTGAACTTTCACCTCAACATCCTCAGCGACCACAACTCCACCACCCTCCTGGACAACTTTGCCAACTTCAGACTGAAACAGCTCGTCACCACCCCTACCCTCAAGGCAGGACACACCCTCGACCCCATTTTCGCAGGTGGGAACAACATCCGCTTCAGCCACACCACACAGCCCCTCTGGACGGACCACCACTGCGTACACTTCTCTTTCAACACCGCCACCGCTCTCAAACCCACTCCTCGCCCTCCGCGAAGGAACTGGAACAAGGTCACCGAGAAGCACCTCAACTCCACCCTCAGCCGCGACCCGCCTTGACCGAAGCCAACTCTGCAGCCAAGGAACTACACCACTGGATCACCAACTGCGCAGACAAGCTCGTACACCTCTGCACCACCGACCGACAACGCCCCCTGAAGGCCACCTGGTTCACCACCGACCTCCAAGAGGCCAGACGCTCCTGCAGACGTCTCGAAAAACGGTGGAGAAACCGCAAAACCATGGAAGACCTCACCACCTACAAGAACGCCATGACAGAATACCACCAACACATCAGATCCACAAAGAAGACCTTCATCCGGAACAAAATCCTCACCAACTCCAGCAACTCTAAGGAACTCTTCAACATCATCCAGCAATTCACCAAACCCCTCAGCGAAGCCATGGACGTCACTTCCTCCCAGGACCTCTGCAATGAGCTTGGCTCCTACTTCCACTGAAAATCAAGGCCCTCTACTACAACTTCAGCGAGCAGACTACAGAAACCACGCTTCCCTCCTGCGACGACAGCTGGCCCACCATCACCGCCTGGACCCCGGTCACCACCGAAGATACCACCTCGACCATGAAGAGAACTCACTCAGGAACTCCCACGGACCCCCTGCCCCCCGCACGTCTTACACAGAGCCGACGCCACCATAGCGCCCCAGCTACGACGCACCATCAACACCACCTTCCAATCGGGCACTTTCCCCGTTGTCTGGAAACGCGCAGAAGTCAAGCCCCTCCTCAAGAAACCCACTGCAGACCCGACGGACCTGAAGAACTACCGACCCATCTCTCTCCTTCCCTTCGCAGCCAAAGTCACTGAGAAGATCGTCATCGCCCAGCTGACAAACTTCATTGAAGAGAACTCCATCCTCGACCCCTCCCAATATGGATTCCGCAGCAACCACAGCACCGAGACCGTCCTCCTCGCCGCCACAGACGACATCCGCAAGCTCCTCGACCAAGGCCACACCGCAGCCCTCATCCTACTCGACCTCTCCGCAGCCTTCGACACCGTCTCCCACCGCACCCTTGCAGCCAGACTCCATCACGCCGGAATACAGGGAACCGCCCTCGACTGGCTCCGCTTCTTCCTCGCCGGCAGAACCCAAAGGATCAGACTTCCGCCTTTCCTCTCCGAACCTACAGAGGTCAACTGCGGAGTACCACAAGGATCCTTGCTCAGTCCCACGCTCTTCAACATCTACATGGCCCCCCTCGCCGCCATTGTCAGACAGCATGGACTCAGCATTGTATCCTACCCCGACGACACCCAGCTCATCCTCTCCGTCACGAAGGACCCCGAAAACATCAGACTCATCTTCCAGGAAGGGATGAAAGACGTCGGAGCTAGGATGAACAGCAGCTGTCTGAAGCTCAACTCGGAGAAGACAGAAGTCCTCGTCCTTGGACCCACCCCCTCCGCATGGGACAACACCTGGTGGTCCACCGCCCTCGGCACCCCCCACCCCCACGGACCACGCCCGGAGCCTCTGCATCATACTCGACTCCTCCCTCACCATGACCCGACAGATCAACGCCGTCTCCTCCACCTGCGTCAACACCCTCCGCATCCTACGCAAGACCTTCAAGTGGATCCCCCCCGAAGCCAGAAAGACCATCACCCACGCACTCAAAACTAGCAGACTGGACTACGGAAACGCCCTCTACACTGGAATTAACAAATCCCTGCTACGCAAACTCCAGAACACCGCAGCCAGACAGGTCTTCGGCATCCCACGACATAAGCCCTTCACCCAACACCTGCGAGACCTCCACTGGCTCCCCGTCGAGAAGAGAGTATCCTTCAAGCTACTCACCCACGCCTACAAATCCCTCCACAACACCGGACCCAAATACCTAAACAAGAGTCTCCTTCCACGTACCCAAAAGAAACCTCCGCTCCGCCGACCTCGCCCTAGCTGAAACACCACGCATCCGCAGATGGGTGGAAGAGCCTTCTCCTACACCGCAGCCAAAGCCTGGAACGAGCTCCCGGTCAACATCAGACGCTCCCCTACTCTGCACACCTTCAGGAAGAGCCTCAAGACCTGGCTTTTCGGCTGACTCTGAGCTGCACCTTCCCCCCATGCCTTGAGACCCTCATGGGTGAGTAGCGCACTTTAAACCCCCTGATTGATTGATTGACATTTGACAAAAATTACTGACGCATGAAAGTCTAACATCTGTTGTCACAATAAAAGCAGATAACATCAGTTGTCACACAAAACATCTATTTCAAATTAGAAAAGGGCTTCTTTGAAGTGCTTGTGGCACAGGACATAGCTACAAATGGCAAGAGGTTCAACAAGGACGACTGGGAAGAAGAACAAGCATTAAAAATGCAATAGGTCTCGCCTTTCATTAAGTTAAAGCCATTTGCTTTGCTATACAATACCATTAGCAAAGCAAATGGCTTTAACTTAATCAAAGGCGAGACCTATTGAATTTTCAATGCTTGTTTTTCTCTAGTGAGAGCTACGTCTGGTCGCTGAAAGGCATCTTGAGCCACTGCCTAAAATATGGGTGTTAGTTAAGGGTACATAAAGTCCAAATAACTTAAACACAGCCCTTAGAGTGTCCCAGTCCTGCGCCAGTGACCATACAGGTTTATTTCCACATGAGCTCTATAGCAAATGTTAATTTATGGCCCCCCACGATCAGTTTTGTCCCTTGTTTATGAATCACACTGACAGATGAGAGACTAGTTTAGACTGTGTTTCTTATTGCCATGCAATACATAAGATGGCACTGCTCTCATTTTGAGAGTTAGAGCATGAAGGACCAGTAACAACAATACTTTTTGAAGGGCCCATGCCGACTTCGTAGCTATTTACAAGTAACCATATCTTGGCAGTGACAGGTAGTCTGTACAGCCGTCAGGCATAATAAACACACTAATCAACATGTTTGCTTTAAGAAACTAGGCACTCTTTAAACAAAGGAAGAAAGAGAAGAAGAAAAACAGAATTAAAGCAATGAAGAATGCAAGAGAAAGGAAGGAGAGGAAGCTAGGAAGAGAAAGAAGGGAAAAGAAAAAGGAAGCAGAGGAAGAATGAAAAAAATGTGAGGAAGAAAAAGAAGAGGAAATAAGGAAGAGACATGAAAGAAGGACAAGAGAGGAAGAGATCAATGAAGAAGGAGGAAAGAAAGAAAGACACAGAAAAAGCCAGTAAAGAGATGGAGAAAATTATGCAAAAGCGAAAAGCAGTAAAAAAGGAGAGTGAATGGCAGAGAGAAAAGAAGGGGAAAGAAAAAGGTGGGGTTAGAATGGGAGGGAAGGAGAAAGAAGAGGAGGAAGAAGGAATAAGAGAAACAAACCAAAACCACCAACAACACTTAACAGCGACACGCCCCCTCCGGGTACAGACCTGTGACGTGTAGGTTGAAAGCAACCTGCACCAGTGGTGCCCCCATGAACACACCAGGAAAGACAGGGTCTCGGAAAACTGGCAGCACCCATAAAACAGTAGATAAAAACTGATAATGATTTTTCAGAAGGGTGTGGGCTACATGGTCCTGCATTTTCAGCTTCCCAGACCCCTCAGAGCGGTGCACTGTTCTAAAGTGCTCCATTAGCATTTGGGCAGCTGCATATTGTTAAACCAGCCGACAGGTAATTATCATGTGCGAGATACTCACTAAGTAGCATGCGAGCTACTGGTAGCTCACAATTGACCTGTTGGAGACTGCATTCAGAACCATATTCTGGCTATCAGAATGCACCTGCTGCCCTTGAGTAGAACCCCACGGACCATGAAAACAAGGTGGCCGTGGGGTACATGGAACTTGGGAAGAAAGGACATAACTTAGAGTAGGGTTACAGCCAGATGGAAGACACGGGAAACTCGTGAAGAGCAAGCACAGCAGATCTGCATCCCTTGGAGGACAGGCAGATTGAAGCTCCGGTGTGCGGTCTGCACATAAAGTCCCCACAGAAATGGAGAAGTATGGCGAAAATGAATGAATGCAGGGTACAGTGCAGAGAATTGCTGTATATGCAGGGACACAGTCCGAACTGCGGCTTCAGATGCATAGCTCCGACGAGTGGAGTTGGAAGGCTATATTAAGATTTGCATATATAATGTAGTGTGATTTAGTTGCACGTATAGCTCACCACATAAGCACACTATTTTTGATGCACAGCAATCATGCTTTACAGCATTTCAGATGTAGAGGTTGCACAGCATTTCAGATACATATGTACACTTGCAATACAATGTGCAGCATGCCAGATATATTAACAGCATAATGCACAGTGCAACGAATGCACAGGCGGAACACCATTCCAGACGAGTGCACACAAAAACATGACCGTATCATTGATGTACCAGCAGCACAATGTGAAGCATCACAAAGTACTACAAGCTAAGCACACATCCCAGATTCAAAAGCAGTGTAATGCACAATATTCCTGGTGCACTGCCAACACCGTACATTGTGTGTTAGACACTTGTGAAATTATTGGTGAGCCCAGCACCAACCCATTGATTAGGGGCATCTGTGTTAGTGCCTTCCACCTCTCATATGCAAGCACATATATACATCATAGGAGCTTCCAGAGCACGCACCACAGCTGTGATAGCAACATCCTCTTGTGAGCACAGTGCTAGTACAGGACACATGATTCCACAAGTAGTGCTACAGTGCTTTATCTCATGCACCACACGGCTGCACCAGTAGCTCGTCAGAAGGAAAGGGAGATCTGCGCTTGAGCTAGAACAGGGGTCTTCAACCTTTTGTTTAATAAGAGCTACTTGTATACAATGAAAATCAACGCGAGCTACTAATATTATTAGTAGTGTACTAGTGACCACAGACAAGATTATATTGTTGGCTACTATACGCAAGATTACTGCAGCGATCTCCTCAGTGCATCCGAGGGGGTTGCCAGCAGTAATGTAAACAAGCACGGAGGAGCGGGGCGAGTGAGCGCGGCAGCCTGCAAAGCAGTCCCAAGAAACGCTCGTGCGTCGTGGCTGGCCTTTGGATGAGTACGCGCCGCAGACATGTGTTTCCACTTATCGCGCCCGCGTCTGGGCACGATAATTGGAAACACATGTTTGCCGCGCGTACCCATCTCAAAAAGGCCAGCCACGACGCACGAGCGTTTCTTGGACTGCTTTGAAAACTCACTTACATTAAGTCTTCGCCTCTAAGCAGCGCTTGCGCGCTACTCGAGGCTCGACCTAAAAATTAAGGTAGTGCCTCAATCACATCACATCGCAGTCAGCGGAAGGACAGCAACCAAGCGGAAGCAGTCAGTACTTGGCCCATGCTCCAGCAAAAAAAGAAGAGGACGTGCATCCACATAAGGAAGCAAATAAGAGTGACAGCGAAGCTGCCAAATGTTAAGCAATAGGCTGGATGTAAGCCTCTTGTTGCATACAATATCTCTTGCAAGCAAGAACGCATGCAGTGTCTCGGGCAAGACCTACAAATAGAGCAGACCACTGGGTTAAATCTAATTCAGGGAAAAGGGATAGTTAGATCTTTTCCATACGTTTTGGGATCAAATACTACTTAAATGTATGCAGCTGTTTGAAAGTAACATTTTCTCTGAAATACTTTATGCAAGTGAATTTTTGGATGTGGCGCCAGTAAATTCCATGAGATGAGACAAAATTTGTTTTGAAAAGCACTAACAGATGTTCTTGGGTACACTACTGTCGCAGGCTCTGTCTGGGGCAAATAGGATATAGTTGCCTCCAATCTGCCCCTCGGGGAGTGGGGGCACAAACATCCACTAGACACCAGGGAGTATATTTTTTGTTTGTTTTTATCATGAAAGGGGTGGGGGGTGGCCCACCCAGGCCCCACCCTGGGGGCAGATAGGTCAATACCTCCAATCTGCCCTGCTGGGGGGCGGGTGAGAGAGCCCACTAGACAGCAGGGAGATTTTTTCATTGCTGTCGGGGTGGCCCGAAAGCCCACCCCCAAAATTACCCCCATAGTCTTTCTGCCCCTCTGGGTGGCAGATAGACTTTACCTCCCATCTGCCCCACTGCTGGTGGGAGAAAGCCCACTAGACACCAGGAAGTTTTTCCTGTGCCTTATATAAAAAGGGGTTTGGAGGGTGTTTACCCACAAAATGCCCACAGGGAAGGAAAAACTGTTGTGCCAATTCGGGACTAAGACCTGGCGCGATGCATGGGTGTGCCACCTCTACGCCCTTTTTTATTTTTTCGGCTTATTTTCCCCTGGTGTCTAGTGGCCTTTCTGTCCCCCATGGGTAGATTTTGGGTAAATGCTCTCAATCCACCCCCAGGAGAGCTGAAAGACTGATGCACCTATTTGGGAGCAAGGCGTGATGCCTGGGTGAGCCGCCCCTACTCATTATTTTTTTTTGGGGGTGGGGCTCTTTTCCCTGATGCCCAGTGGCCTTTCTGTCCATGGGGGCACATTTTGAGTAAACATCACCAGTCCGCCCGGCGGGGGCGGTGAGACACTGACTCACTTATTCAGGAGTGAGAGCAGAGCATGATACCTGGGTGAGCCGCCCCCACACCTTCTTTTTATTTTTAATTTTTTTTTAATTTTTTTTGGGACCAAACAAAAAGGGGTGAGGAGAGGCTCCCAGTATAGGTGCATAAGCCTTTCTGCCACCTGGAGGTGTATTAAGAGTACCCCAAATTTGCCCCAGGTGACAGAAAGGCCACTAGACACTGGGGATTTCAACTTATCACCAAAACAAAAGGCAAGGGTGACCTACTCTGGCATCCTAGATGCCATTTTTGCAAATACAGAACTAGTTACCTTTCAAACAATGACTCAAGTCGCATGGTCAGACTACCATTAGCTTGCTTTCCAACATAAAACAACACAAAGCAACACACCTAAAATCACCTTACATGCATCTACCTATCGACCATGGAACAAACTCAATTTTGAACACGTCGAAACACAACTAACATCCAAAATGAATATAGGCACAATAAATTCTGTTCAAAAACTGAGTGACTACAGGAAACTTTTGATATCCTAATACCACTACGGAGAACAGAACAGGAAAAAGAAAGCAGGCGCCTTGGAGAAATACATAGCTAAAAGAGATAAAACAGCAAATTTAAAAGCTGCAACGCACCTGGTTCAAAACAAACACCATTCAAGACAAACTTCACCTAGAGAAACTCAACAGAATATGCAAGCCAGCAATAAAAAGGCTAAAAAAAAGATACTGTTGAGGAAGAATTTAAAATGCTAAATGTGAAAATAAAGAATTCCATCAAATTCTCACTGATGTCCGTAAACCAAATTGCCTAGAAGGAACTCCTCCCATTACTCAATTCACAGACAAACTGGTAAATCATTACACAATGAAAGCAGAAACATTGGACTCCTATTTAAAACAAGGGAAAACCACCAGCACCTACCCTTTTCTTAAAAAAAAAAAACCCCTCCAAGATTAGGCTAACCCAGCCTCTGTATTCATTTCAACTAATATCGCACAATGAATTCATGGATCTTGTAAAAGCAAGCAAGCATGCTGGCAGCCCTTCTTTTGACCCATGTCCACCACAAACCCTCACGAAAAGTCTTCTAACTACCTCTGCTTCCACACCAGTAAGAAGAATCATCAACAATTCCTTAACTACTGGATTAGTTCCAGAAGACCCCAAAAAGTCATATGTACACCCATTACTAAAGAAAACAAACCTGGGCCCGCTCCACCCTGACAACTACAGACCAATTACAAATGGACCTTTCCTGAGCAAACTGATAAATAGAACAGCATACGCTTAGATGTCACAATTCATTGAAAATAATTCCATACTTCCAAACAGGATTCTGTCCAGGACGAGGCACAAAATCTGCACTCATTGCCATCTGGGATTACCTTAAGAACACAATTGACCAGAACGGGTTTGCTGCACTACTTCTCCTGGACCTCTCAGCTGCCTTTGACACAGTTGACCATGACACTAATACAAAGACTCTACGAAGCCAGAATAGAGGGGACTGCTCTCGACTGGATCACATCCTACCTTCAAAACAGAACATATTGCATCAATACCCTCCCTTTTTCACCAAAACCGTACTTCATAAAAGCAGGGGTCCCTCAAGGCTCTATCATCTCAACCATGCTTTTCAACATCTACATGAAGTCATTACTGGCACTGATCAATGATTTTCACCTCATATGCTATAACTATGCAGATGGCACACTCCTTAAACTGGAAAGCCCCAAAGACATTAGAAACTCACAAATTTTTACTTGCCTCAGAGCTGTGGATCAGTGGTGGACATAGAGCCACCTCAAATTGAATGCTTCCAAACAGAAGTACTCACATGAGGCAATTGGAAAAATGATAGCCCATTTGTAGCCTGGTCTGACGACCTGGGAACACCGCCTAAAGTATCTAAGGAAGTAAGAAACCTTGGAATTACTATGGACTCCAAGCTATCAATGAATGCCCAAGTGGGCAAACCAGCAAGATCAAGCTTCATTACTACAAAAACTCTGTGACACATCTTGCCTCACCTGGGATTTCCACACAAGGTCCAGGATACTATCTCTCTTGCACTGTCTAAACTCGACTATGCCATTAGCCTCCACCAAGGATCAACAACTATGGAAAGACTACAACATATTCAGAACTCTGCTGCCAGACTACTCCTACATGTAAAGCCACAAGCCCACATCTCCCCTGCCCTGAAGGCCCTACATCAGTTACCGGTTGCCAGAAGATCCACATTCTGGCTGCTTTGTATCACCCACAAAGCGATACATGGAACAGGGCCTCTCTTCATCAAGAATAAAATCACCAAATGCATTTAACAAAGGAACCTCCACTCTAGATTGGCACCTGCCTCAAAATCCCACCATACAAGAAAAAAACCATAGGTGGCACATCCTTCTCTGCAGCCAAACTACGGAACTCTTTACCCCCAAACATAAGATCCACGGATAACTATCTTATCTTCAGAAGACTACTCAAGAGTTGGCTCTTCCCACTTAACCACCATACGCAAACATAAATGTACAGCAAATCCCTATGTATATAAGCATTTATTTGGATTATATGTGTGTATTTAGATATGTCTATTCCTTTATATAAATGTGTTTAATAATTATGTTTATAAATATTTAGATATTCATTAGGTCTGCTTAATAAATGGACATATTACTTATGGTTATATTATTCTATGTTTAACATGTATATAGGTTACTGCATAAAGAAGTAATTTTTATTATAACTATCTACAACTGCTTCACTGTTGAATTGTTTGAAAAAGGAAGTTAAACACAAATAGCTTAAAGTACACCAACACTTGAAAGTCTGAGTTTATTAAATGCAAATTAAATCTAGATATATTACCTTCCTTATACATATATAGCTTCCATTTACTTATGTATCTTTATATTTGTGATTTTACTCCTAATTCAGCATCTCCAATGCACTACCCTATATCTCACCCTATAAATGCATAATTGTAGGCAAAGTTTGGGGTGTGCAGGGCATTGTGGGTAAGAACACTTTGTAGGATCCACACTAGACTCCCCTGGTTGTCTAGTTTTCAGAAATGCCTGGCTTTGGTAGGTTTCCCTGGGTGGCCTCTGAGCTCTGGCCCAAAAAATGCAGCTACCCCCTTGTCAAATCAGGTCATTTTTATGACAGGAAATGTTGATGTCGCCACATTGTGTTTTTGGCCCTTTCTTGTCGTGTGCACCATAAATGTGAGGAAAATGTGTTTAAGTCAAAGTTTGAGGTTTGCAAGGGCTTCTGGGTAAGACAACTTGGTGCAACCACACAAATCTCCCCACCCTTTTTTCCTATTTTTCCCTAAAAAGACAACATTTTGCTATATTTTGGCTATTTCCTGAGTCCCCTCCATGGGTATCTACAAACCTTTGGGACTTTTAGAATCCCCAGGATGATGGAAAGAAAGGGCGCATAACTGGCCTTGGATACCTTATGTGCAAAAAATGTTATGGAGGCCTAAGTGTGAACTACCACAAATAGCCCAGAAAGGGATTAGCATTCTTGGGGGGGGGGGAAAGGCCTAGAAGCGAAAGAGATAATGGTCCTCAATTTATCAACCTTTTAGGCATGTAAAACAGTGGTTACCTTCCTGGGCTTCTCCTTAGCGACCTGCAGATCACACTAGATGCCAACAGCGAGCATCAGTCTTGCTGAGTTATTGGGTGCCCATGATAATTGTGAAACATGTTTCATAGGGTCAGTCCAAGTATTCATGGTACAATTATGTACAAACTATGCTTAACTTGTGGAACATGCTTTGGAATTTGCATTTGTTCAGCTTAGAAAATGACTTTCAAATTTTGCATCAGTTCAACCTAGAGCAGTAATTAGAGAACTGCAACATGTGAATAAGGAAGTAGGGCGTTTGAAGGACTGGGATAAGGCAACTCGCCTGCCTTCTTTATTTTATTGTGGGATTAATAAGGTTTTTTTATAAATAGTCTGCAATTGACAGAGGCAAGACGAGTGCTTTGTTAATGGAGACTACATGTACTACACCTGACTGATAGAACATAGGATTAGGAAGGTTATGAAGAAGTGGCGCATTTCTATGACTCATCACAAATTTATATTTATTGAGCATACCAATACCAAAAAGTTGTCCTATGCCAAGAGACTAAAACTAACAAAATTGAACCAAGGTAAATACAGCAGTCTAAGACTTTTCTAGTAAACAACAATGTTTACATATGCTTTCTGATGATTTACTGATCACTGGAGCTGATGTGTAAAAGTGGAGCATTCCACAGCTTAACTGTAACTACAGAGAAAGTAGTGGCTATTACAAGATACTAGAAGAGCCCTACTGGAAGAAGTTAAGGTTTTAGCTGGTATATGCTGGAACATAGGACACAAGAATGCAAGACTTTTATCTGCCAGAGTCCTGGCGCTGATGCTCGGGAATGAATAGAAGAATTGGGCATTTATACTGGTCCTTACTTGATTGTATACTTATTCTTAAAATATCCTGTTTTTTTATTTTTCATCACAGGCCTGCCTCCTCAGTGAGTATATTTATTCATTCATTTTTTTACCGCACTGAGGTGCACATGTGCGCCCGATCTTCCTGGATTTTCTTTTTTCTATATAAAGAGTTTTCAGGTACATTTCTTTGGTACAATCCTTCGGTTTTATTAACCATCTCTTACAGACTGTCACCTTTTTCTAACCCCATCATTGATTTTTAGGTCTCGCCTGAGCCAGCGCATGCGCTGCGAGACATTTAGAAAGCGGGTTTTCAAAGTGCTACCACAGACATTTTGGTGGCCTCAAGCTTGCGTGCACGCAAGCGTGCACGCGCGCAGCCGCCATCTGTCTTTCCTCCTGTCACGGGTCATTAAGTGGATCGCGATGCACTTTCACTTTCGCGGCGCGCGCATACAACTCCTGGTTTCTTTTTGCCGTCACGCGTGCCTCGCTTCAATGCCCCTCCCCTACCACAGAGCACGTCTCGCAGCTTGTTTTTATTTAACGTTCCGTGCTCTCTGAGGCATTTCCTGTTGCTGACCAGACCGAGAGTTGGTTGCCGTGTCAATGATGTGGCTACAAATGTACATTGCACTAGTGCACTTAAAGGTACCGTTGTGGGGCTTGTTTGTGTTTACTCCCGAGCCGCGTCATTCGATGTAAACCCCAGCCAAGGCACAGTTGTGCGCAGTGAAAGAATAGTCACCCCCCCACCCCATCTCCTCCCCGATCCATTAAGCAGCCCTGCCCCTCCCTTTGTTGGCCTCGCTGTGCTTTCACTTCTGCTCTTTTCTTTTAGAGCTGCTGCCCTGGGGCAGTGACACAGATGTCCCTCGGAGACAGAGGCGTGGTTTCATCTTCAGAGCCTACTACTCTCTACTACTACTCACTCTCTACTACTTACTCTCTACTACTCTCTACTCACTCTCTACTACTCACTCTCTACTACTCACTCTACTACTCTCTACTCACTCTCTACTACTCACTCTCTACTACTCACTCTACTACTCACTCTCTACTACTCACTCTCTACTACTCACTCTCTACTACTCACTCTCTACTACTCACTCTACTACTCTCTCTACTACTCTCTCTACTACTCTCTCTACTACTCACTCTCTACTACTACTACTCACTCTCTACTACTACTACTACTACTCACTCTCTACTACTCACTCTCTACTACTCACTCTCTACTACTCACTCTCTACTACTCACTCTCTGCTACTCACTCTCTGCTACTCACTCTCTGCTACTCTACTACTCTCTACTACTCACTCTCTACTACTCACTCTCTACTACTCTCTACTCTCTACTACTACTCACTCTCTACTACTCACTCTACTACTCTCTACTAATCACTCTCTACTACTCTACTACTCTCTACTCACTCTCTGCCCTCTACTACTCTCTCTCTACTCACTCTCTACTACTCACTCTCTACTACTCACTCTCTACTACTCACTCTCTACTACATCTCTACTACTCAATCTCTACTACTCTCTACTACTTACTCTACTACTCACTCTCTACTCTACTTCTCTCTACTCACTCTCTACTACTCACTCTACTACTCTCTACTCACTCTCTACTAATCACTCTCTACTACTCTCACTACTCACTCTACTCTCTACTCCCTCTACTCACCTCTCTAGTCTCTACTCACTCTCTACTACTCTCTACTCCTCACTCTCTACTCTCTACTCTCTACTACTCTCTACTACTCTCTACTACTCTCTCTACTACTCACTCTCTACTACTCACTCTCTACTACTCACTCCTCTACTACTCACTCTCTACTACTCTCTACTCTCTACTCTCTACTACTACTCACTCTCTACTACTCACTCTACTACTCTCTACTAATCACTCTCTACTACTCTACTACTCTCTACTCACTCTCTGCCCTCTACTACTCTCTCTCTACTCACTCTCTACTACTCACTCTCTACTACTCACTCTCTACTACTCACTCTCTACTACTCACTCTGTACTACATCTCTACTACTCAATCTCTACTACTCTCTACTACTTACTCTACTACTCACTCTCTACTCTACTTCTCTCTACTCACTCTCTACTACTCACTCTACTACTCTCTACTCACTCTCTACTAATCACTCTCTACTACTCTCTACTACTCACTCTACTCTCTACTCCCTCTACTCACTCTCTAGTCTCTACTCACTCTCTACTACTCTCTACTCCTCACTCTCTACTACTCTACTACTCTCTACTACTCTCTACTACTCTCTACTACTCTCTCTACTACTCACTCTCTACTACTCACTCTCTACTACTCACTCTCTACTACTCACTCTCTACTACTCTCTCTCTACTACTCTCTCTCTACTACTCTCTCTACTACTCTCTACTACTCTCTACTACTCTCTCTACTACTCACTCTCTACTACTCACTCTCTACTACTCACTCTCTACTACTCACTCTCTACTACTCACTCTCTACTACTCACTCTCTACTACTCACTCTCTACTACTCACTCTCTACTACTCACTCTCTACTATTTACTCTACTACTCACTCTCTACTACTCACTCTCTACTACTCACTCTCTACTACTCACTCTACTACTCAATCTCTGCGACTCAATCTCTGGTACTCTACTACTCACTCTCTACTACTCACTCTACTACTCACTCTCTACTACTCTCTACTACTCACTCTACTACTCACTCTACTACTCACTCTACTACTCACTCTACTACTCACTCTCTACTATTCTCTACTACTCTCTACTCCTACTCACTCTCTACTACTCACTCTCTACTAATCACTCTACTCACTCTCTACTACTCACTCTCTACTACTCACTCTCTACTACTCACTCTCTACTACTTACTCTACTACTCTCTACTACTTACTCTACTACTCTCTACTACTTACTCTACTACTCTACTACTTACTCTACTACTCACTCTCTACTTCTCTCTACAAAATGTACATTGCACTAGTGCACTTAAAGGTACCGTTGTGGGGCTTGTTTGTGTTTACTCCCGAGCCGCGTCATTCGATGTAAACCCCAGCCAAGGCACAGTTGTGCGCAGTGAAAGAATAGTCACCCCCCCCCATCTCCTCCCCGATCCATTAAGCAGCCCTGCCCCTCCTTTGTTGGCCTCGCTGTGCTTTCACTTCTGCTCTTTTCTTTTAGAGCTGCTGCCCTGGGGCAGTGACACAGATGTCCCTCGGAGACAGAGGCGTGGTTTCATCTTCAGAGCCTACTACTCTCTACTACTACTCACTCTCTACTACTTACTCTCTACTACTCTCTACTCACTCTCTACTACTCACTCTCTACTACTCACTCTACTACTCTCTACTCACTCTCTACTACTCACTCTCTACTACTCACTCTACTCTCTACTCACTCTAGTCTCTACTCTCTCTACTCTCTCTACTACTCACTCTCTACTACTCACTCTCTACTACCACTCTCTACTACATCTCTACTACTCAATCTCTACTACTCTCTACTACTCTCTACTACTTACTCTACTACTCACTCTCTACTCTACTTCTCTCTACTCACTCTCTACTACTCACTCTACTACTCTCTACTCACTCTCTACTAATCACTCTCTACTACTCTCTACTACTCACTCTACTCTCTACTCTCTACTCACTCTCTAGTCTCTACTCACTCTACTACTCTCTACTCCTCACTCTCTACTACTCTCTACTACTCTCTACTACTCTCTACTACTCTCTCTACTACTCTCTCTACTACTCACTCTCTACTACTCACTCTCTCACTACTCTCTACTCTACTCTCTACTACTACTCACTCTCTACTACTCACTCTACTACTCTCTACTAATCACTCTCTACTACTCTACTACTCTCTACTCACTCTCTGCCCTCTACTACTCTCTCTCTACTCACTCTCTACTACTCACTCTCTACTACTCACTCTCTACTACATCTCTACTACTCAATCTCTACTACTCTCTACTACTTACTCTACTACTCACTCTCTACTCTACTTCTCTCTACTCACTCTCTACTACTCACTCTACTACTCTCTACTCACTCTCTACTAATCACTCTCTACTACTCTCTACTACTCACTCTACTCTCTACTCACTCTCTACTCACTCTCTAGTCTCTACTCACTCTCTACTACTCTCTACTCCTCACTCTCTACTACTCTCTACTACTCTCTACTACTCTCTCTACTACTCTCCCTACTACTCTCTCTACTACTCACTCTCTACTACTCACTCTCTACTACTCTCTCTCTACTACTCTCTCTCTACTACTCTCTCTACTACTCTCTCTACTACTCTCTCTACTACTCTCTCTACTACTCTCTCTACTACTCACTCTCTACTACTCACTCTCTACTACTCACTCTCTACTACTCACTCTCTACTACTCACTCTCTACTACTCACTCTCTACTATTCACTCTACTACTCACTCTCTACTACTCACTCTACTACTCACTCTACTACTCAATCTCTGCGACTCAATCTCTGCTACTCTACTACTCACTCTCTACTACTCACTCTCTACTACTCACTCTCTACTACTCACTCTACTACTCACTCTACTACTCACTCTCTACTATTCTCTACTACTCTCTACTCCTACTCACTCTCTACTACTCACTCTCTACTAATCACTCTACTCACTCTCTACTACTCACTCTCTACTACTCACTCTCTACTACTCACTCTCTACTACTTACTCTACTACTCTCTACTACTTACTCTACTACTCTACTACTTACTCTACTACTCTACTACTTACTCTACTACTCACTCTCTACTCTCTCTACTCACTCTCTACTACTCTCTACTACCTCTACTACTCTCTACTACTCTCTACTACTCTCTACCCTCTCTACTCCTTCTCTACTCCTCTCTACTCTACTACTCTCTACTCACTCTACTCACTCACTCACTCACTCACTCTCTCTACTCTCTCTACACTACTCTCTCTACTTCTCTCCTACTCTACTCCTCACTCTCTACTACTCTCTACTACTCACTCTCTACTACTCACTCTCTACTACTCACTCTCTACTACTCACTCTCTACTACTCACTCTCTACTACTCACTCTACTCTCTACTCACTCTACTCTCTACTCACTCTAGTCTCTACTCACTCTCTACTCTCTCTACTACTTTCTACTACTCACTCTCTACTACTCACTCTCTACTACTCACTCTCTACTACTCTCTCTACTACTCTCTCTACTACTCTCTCTACTACTCTACTACTACACTCTCTACTACTCTCTACTACTACTCACTCTCTGCTACTCACTCTACTACTACTCACTCTCTGCTACTCACTCTCTGCTACTCACTGTCTGCTACTCACTCTCTACTACTCACTCTCTACTACTCACTCTCTACTACTCACTCTCTACTACTCTCTACTCTCTACTACTCACTCTCTACTACTCACTCTACTACTCTCTACTAATCACTCTCTACTACTCTACTACTCTCTACTCACTCTCTACCCTCTACTACCTCTCTCTACTCACTCTCTACTACTCACTCTCTACTACTCACTCTCTACTACTCACCTCTACTACTCACTCTCTACTACTCACTCTCTACTACATCTCTACTACTCAATCTCTACTACTCTCTACTACTTACTCTACTACTCACTCTCTACTCTACTTCTCTCTACTCACTCTCTACTACTCACTCTCTAATACTCACTCTACTACTCTCTACTCACTCTCTACTAATCACTCTCTACTACTCTCTACTACTCACTCTACTCTCTACTCACTCTCTAGTCTCTACTCACTCTCTACTACTCTCTACTACTCTCTCTACTACTCACTCTCTACTACTCACTCTCTACTACTCACTCTCTACTACTCACTCTACTCTCTACTCACTCTAGTCTCTACTCACTCTCTACTCTCTCTACTACTTTCTACTACTCACTCTCTACTACTCACTCTCTACTACTCACTCTCTACTACTCTCTCTACTACTCTCTCTACTACTCTCTACTACTACACTCTCTACTACTCTCTACTACTACTCACTCTCTGCTACTCACTCTCTACTACTACTCACTCTCTGCTACTCACTCTCTGCTACTCACTCTCTGCTACTCACTCTCTACTACTCACTCTCTACTACTCACTCTCTACTACTCACTCTCTACTACTCACTCTCTACTACTCTCTACTCTCTACTACTACTCACTCTCTACTACTCACTCTACTACTCTCTACTAATCACTCTCTACTACTCTACTACTCTCTACTCACTCTCTACCCTCTACTACTCTCTCTCTACTCACTCTCTACTACTCACTCTCTACTACTCACTCTCTACTACTCACTCTCTACTACTCACTCTCTACTACTCACTCTCTACTACATCTCTACTACTCACTCTCTACTACTTACTCTACTACTCACTCTCTACTCTACTTCTCTCTACTCACTCTCTACTACTCACTCTCTACTACTCACTCTACTACTCTCTACTCACTCTCTACTAATCACTCTCTACTACTCTCTACTACTCACTCTACTCTCTACTCACTCTCTAGTCTCTACTCACTCTCTACTACTCTCTACTACTCTCTCTACTACTCACTCTCTACTAATTCTCTACTACTCACTCTCTACTACTCACTCTCTACTACTCTCTCTCTACTACTCTCTCTACTCTCTCTACTACTCTCTACTACTCTCTCTACTACTCTCTCTACTACTCTCTCTACTACTCACTCTCTACTATTCACTCTACTACTCACTCTACTACTCACTCTCTACTACTCACTCTCTACTACTCAATCTCTGCGACTCAATCTCTGCGACTCAATCTCTGCGACTCAATCTCTGCTACTCTACTACTCACTCTCTACTACTCACTCTCTACTACTCACTCTCTACTACTCACTCTACTACTCACTCTACTACTCACTCTACTACTCACTCTACTACTCACTCTCTACTATTCTCTACTACTCTCTACTCTACTACTACTCACTCTCTACTACTCACTCTCTACTCTCTACTAATCACTCTACTCACTCTCTACTACTCACTCTCTACTACTCACTCTCTGCTACTCACTCTCTGCTACTCACTCTCTGCTACTCACTCTCTACTACTCACTCTCTACTACTCACTCTACTACTCTCTACTCTCTACTACTACTCACTCTCTACTACTCACTCTACTACTCTCTACTAATCACTCTCTACTACTCTACTACTCTCTACTCTCTACCCTCTACTACTCTCTCTCTACTCACTCTCTACTACTCACTCTCTACTACTCACTCTCTACTACTCACTCTCTACTACTCACTCTCTACTACTCACTCTCTACTACATCTCTACTACTCAATCTCTACTACTCTCTACTACTTACTCTACTACTTACTCTACTACTCACTCTCTACTCTACTTCTCTCTACTCACTCTCTACTACTCACTCTCTACTACTCACTCTACTACTCTCTACTCACTCTCTACTAATCACTCTCTACTACTCTACTACTCACTCTACTCTCTACTCACTCTCTAGTCTCTACTCACTCTCTACTACTCTCTACTACTCTCTCTACTACTCACTCTCTACTACTCACTCTCTACTACTCACTCTCTACTACTCACTCTCTACTACTCTCTCTACTACTCTCTACTACTCTCTCTACTACTCTCTCTACTACTCTCTCTACTACTCTCTCTACTACTCTCTCTACTACTCACTCTCTACTACTCACTCTCTACTACTCACTCTCTACTACTCATTCTCTACTACTCATTCTCTACTACTCACTCTCTACTACTCACTCTCTACTACTCTCTCTACTACTCTCTCTACTCTCTCCTACTCTCTCTACTACTCTCTCTACTACTCTCTCTACTACTCTCTCTACTACTCTCTCTACTACTCTCTCTACTACTCACTCTCTACTACTCACTCTCTACTACTCACTCTCTACTATTCACTCTACTACTCACTCTCTACTACTCACTCTCTACTACTCACTCTCTACTACTCACTCTCTACTACTCACTCTCTACTACTCACTCTCTACTACTCACTCTCTACTACTCACTCTCTACTACTCACTCTCTACTACTCAATCTGCGACTCAATCTCTGCGACTCAATCTCTGCGACTCAATCTCTGCGACTCTACTACTCACTCTCTACTACTCACTCTCTACTACTCACTCTCTACTACTCACTCTCTACTACTCACTCTACTACTCACTCTACTACTCACTCTACTACTCACTCTCTACTATTCTCTACTACTCTACTCTACTACTACTCACTCTACTACTCACTCTCTACTCTCTACTAATCACTCTACTCACTCTCTACTACTCACTCTCTACTACTCACTCTCTACTACTCAATCTCTACTACTCTCTACTACTTACTCTACTACTCTCTACTACTTACTCTACTACTCTCTACTACTTACTCTACTACTCTACTACTTTACTACTCACTCTCTACTTCTCTCTACTCACTCTCTACTACTCACTCTACTACTCTCTACTCACTCTCTACTACTCTCTACTACTCTCTACTACTCTCTACTACTCTCTACTACTCTCTACTACTCTCTACTACTCTCTACTCACTCTACTCACTCTACTCACTCACACTCTCTACTACTCTCTACTCTCTCTACTACTCTCTACTACTCTCTACTACTCTCTCTACTACTCTCTCTACTACTCACTCTCTACTACTCACTCTCTACTATTCACTCTACTACTCACTCTACTACTCACTCTCTACTACTCACTCTCTACTACTCACTCTCTACTACTCACTCTCTACTACTCTCTACCTCTCGCTCTACCGCTCTACCGCTCTACCTCTCATTCGTCCATCTTGCTTCATTCTTTCCATCCTTTCTGCGTTTCCACACATCCACCTATCATTCTGCCTTTTCCATCTATCCCTCCTCTTCATCTTTCTATCCACCCTACATTCTCTCCATCCTTTTATTACTTTTTTATTTCTTTTCATTTCATCCATATATCTAACCAGCCATCATATTATCTTCCTTCCATCCTTCACTCTTTTCTATCCATCTAGTCATCTTTCACTATCCATCCATCATGTGTCCTTCTCCCCAATATCAAAGTGAAAGGAGCCATAAACAACAACTTAAATGTTTCATGTTATATTGAACTGCCGAGTGACAACCACCTCTTGCTCGAGCTGTTAAAGTTGGGTGTTAGTGACATACCCATTACCTTTTTTGCTGATTGACGAGACGTATTTAGGTAAATGAAATCAGTGCTGTGTTGCCTTTCCCTCAGTCTGTACCTAAGACACTCCTCGTCACCCCTCCCCCAGAACAAGCTTCTTTCACATTGGCTGACGTTCAGAGATACACACAGGATTACACAATGCAAGCATAGGCCACACCACGCCCTCCAGTTGGAATCTTTTGAGAAGCCTTTGCATCAACAGCAACAAGGACACCTTAAACAAGCATTGGCATAGCCAATAGGTCTCGCCTTTGGGACCTTGTAAGTGTTTAGCCATGCAACAGTTGATGTTGTTGCACCAAGGATATTGTGCTGCATAACTAAATACTTATAAGGTCCCAAAAGCGAGACGTATTGGCTCTGCCAATGCTTGTTACAAATGTCTCCTTAACTCCCTTGTCCTGATGAGACTCGTATTTCATGTAGGGGGTCGAAACATTGTCGACACGCTCAAATAGCAAACAAACAAGGAATCTCTCGATTGGCAATATGGATTAATCTGAGATCTTTATATTGTTGTTTGTTACCTTCACATCAGCCCATGTCTACTTTTGTAATTGTTTATGTTGTGGCTCCGGCTCTGAGGACACATTACACTCTGTTCCACTATATGCATGCCTTTCTGTGCAACTATTACAATTGATATATAAAAAAACTTGTGTCACTGTTGACTAAGGTGGCTTCTGTGTATTACTCAAAACAGGTTGATTTCTTTTGAGGTTATTTATACTCCTATCATGCAATTTTTTTTTTTTTTACAAACTATTCCATTGAGAACCCTGCTTGCCTAGTTCATTACGCTGGTTCCCATGGATTTAAGGGTTTCTCTTATAGCCTGATAAGAAGACTCTTGCAGCAGACCAAGAGGTTTTTAAATTCCATTCTGCAATTCACTGGGAGCCATTGCAGCTGGCCAAGATGTTTAAAGATTGTGGAGACTTTGGGAGACTAAAAATAAGCCTAGCTGCCATATTCTGGATCACCTCAAGGCGAGTGGCTAAATGTTAAGCAGTTCAATGTAGTCTGGACTAATCTCCGTTCATCGCCCTGCTATTAGTTGTTTGATTACAGGGCTCGGCAGGCTGTGCCTGGAGACTGGTGGCTGACCTCAACATGAATCTGCAAGCACCTCAATTTATGTTCTGCCTTGTGGCAATGCAAGACTGACATGCAGATCCCTTATTTGGTGAATATCCTCCTGGTGAGCGCCCCAGACCAAGAGGTCTCTTGTTATACATAAGCCACACTGCCACCCCACTGTTATGCTTTTTCCTGTAAAGCCATGTTAAAACTGGATGTTGTGTACCCTCAACCAATACTAACAAGGTGGGACTCCTGTCATCTGATTGGCAAAATCCCCACCTCCCCTTCTCTCTAGTAATGTATGGGCAGAAGGGGTTTGATAGCTGCGCTAACAAACATGTCACCATATTATCTAAATATCGAGGGAGTTATGATTAGACTATGTGTTTATGCATTGGATGCTTTTTTGAATCTCATTTGTTTGGTTAACAGCTCTCTGGATGTATTATAACTTAACCCTTGCACTCAGATCACTCCCAAAACAGTATGAATTAAGCAACTGCTAGACGACTTTGCCCCTGGAAGTAAAGGCTGCAGTTTATTCAGACAAAACTCGAAAAAACCAGACTGCACACAGGTGGCCATATTCAAGCCAAGACACATTGCTGATTGCACAAAACACTGTTAAACGAACACACAAGTATAATGGTAGAATTGCTCCCAATAAACCAACCCATGTCAACACATCCCTTATGTCATCTAGGTGTTGAGTCCTAAATCATTTGCTTGGCCAGTAACGCATGCAGACTTTAGGAGCTGTCTTTTCCTCACCATCGCCAAGAGGGGTAACCCTTACATGTGCTTCAGGCTTAATCCGCTACCTTGTGCGTTCTCTACGCCCTCTCGTAGGCAGGTGTGGACTGTAAGTGCCGTGGTTAGTTTATCCTGCCATGAGGCATCCTGAGGCAAGTCAATATGTCTACCACCCCTTCATGACCGGGGATAGCCTTAGGATGATCCTTGCAAGGCCTATTACCTCAGCTGCAGGAAACTGGGATGTCAAGCTGCTTGCATGTCTTGTGCGCTTACTTCTTAACCTTACCATTTCTGCCTGCTGCCGCTTGTGTGCCCCCTCTCTGCGTATCTACTCTTTGGGGTGTGGGTGGGTTGGTTTCCACTCCCGTGCTGGTCTTGCTTGCTGGTCCACCCCTTGCTCAGGTGCTTATAACCTGGTTGCCCCTGAGCTTATTGGGCAGTTCAAGGGTCGTTCTCCTTTGCCATTGGCTGGACTTTAGCACCTCCTGGTTCAGTTTTGGTGCTCTTGGCTCCTGCCAATGTGAGGGGGTAGGAGTGGCTGCTGGGGGCCTGCCATTTTGCAATCCAACTTCCCTACAGCTCCACACACCATAGATGTTTTTGCTGTCCTTCTCTTTAGCCGGATTAATGTTCTGGCCCCTTCAATGCCCTCTTCGCGGGTGGGCCCCCACCATATACTGGCACTCAAATCACTTTGCTTCAGGCTTAACTCGCTACCTTGTGTGTCCTTTAAGCCCTACCGTCCGGCAGGAGAGGGCTGCGAGTGCTGTGCTCAGTTATCCCCATTCTCTGGCTTGTCCTGCAGTGAGGCATCCCAAGGCAAGTTCATTATGTTCGCCCCCCTTCGTGACCAGATTTGGCCTTAGGCCGAGCCCTGTGAGTGCCGCCACACCGACTGCGGGGCTCACGTCCCCAGGCAGCTCCCCATAACAGAACAAGCTGTTTTAAAAAAAAATCATTTCTTTTTGGATATGTATTTATTTATTTTTAGGAGCAGCCTGTCAGTCATGGCCCACCAAAGGTTGGCCAAAAATATCTCCATACCTGCCTCGGAAAGGCATACATCTCCGGCTTCCTCAGGTTAATTAGCACATGCCTAATACCTTACCAACCATTAGCCCTGCATAACGTCTACACTGCCACATTAAGTTTTTTCCTTGATTTCTCCAGGGCCCTTTGAGACAATGTCCCCTTAAGACAAAGCCCCACTCCACTGGTGACGTGGGATGACCTCAGACCACATGATCTTTGTGTTGCCGAAATGCTTGCTGGCCTCATTGAGCCCTTGCTTTTTGCGGGCCAGCAGTTCTTTCCTTCCTATGATCAGTATATTTGGTGAGGGCTTCGTTGACCCCAACTTCACCAGTGGGCAACAGCTGATCCCATTTCATACCAGGCAAACCCTTCCCTTCCATTCTATGGCAGAGTTGCACGGTCGGTCTGCCTTGGCACCCCGCGCTTGAGCCCACCGCACTTGAAGCCTCTTCAAGTATGAGTATCCAGTCACCTAGTCTGTCTTCTGGTTTCCATTAGTGCACTATAAATATTGACCCGCAGCTGTGGCTAGTGAGGTGGGTGGCAGCTTCATTATGTGTGGTGCGTTCACTTCTTAGGTGAGGCCTCAAGTAGGCCTTGTATGCCTCTGAACGCCACTGCCCTATTGCCATGATCTTGCTCTCTTGTAGTGTGTACTGCACGGCTGAGGTTGCTGTGCCTATTCTGAAAGAGTGGGTTCCATATTTCTCTGCCGGCATCCCGCCTTTCTCCAGGACACAGCGAAATACCGACAAGAACTGGAATTTGCTGAGCAGGCAGCTGCCCATATGCTTAAACAAAGGGCCCCCTCTGGCGGGGTGCAGGGCCAGATACTCCTGCACTAAGCATTCCGGGGAGCAGGATGGCTCTGGCAAACACCCTAGCTGCACCCATGTGCCTTTTCCAGTTTGGCTAGTTTTGGATCACCTCAGAAGAACAGCCAGCTGCATCTCCTTTTACCTCAGGTCCTCCGCCCTCAAACATGTGTCTCTTGCCTTCAAGCTCGCCTTCCCTAAATGCACCAAAGAGGGCCAGCGCAAATACAACCTGAGACAATGCTACCTCGAATTGGCTATTGGCCGCCACCTCTTCTGCTGTGAATAGTCTGCACAGACGTTGGAAATCTATTGGGAGCCTTGTATCCAGGGCTTAATTTGTAAAAAACATAAGTACCAAGGCACTTGTCAGAAGGCCACTGCCGCTTGCACCACACATTGCCCCTACCAACACCGCCAATTACAGTACCAACACAACTACTAACCATCACACACCTACAAGTGTGACAGTTCAGACTATTCCAGACCCCAAATCCTATGAGTATATCGTGGGCAATAGGTATTTGTCATTTTTAATGTACATTGAATTAATAAACAACTGTTGTTGTACTGAACTCTGAATTAGACAAACAGTGCCACCATATGGCAGACTGTCAAAGTGCCCATGTTGACAATTAAGTGCCGGTGCTGAGTACCGGAAACCACCAGCTCAAATTAAGCACCGCTTGTATTGATCCCAGCTCCTCCAATCCTTCAAGACTGCCCTTACGTAGTGTGAGTCTGTGGGGTCATTGCCTTTCGTCAGTTTTGTGACGTGCACGATTGTGGCTATTTGAGCTTGCGTCCCAGGCCCAGCTCTTTCAGTTACAGCTGCATCGCTCTTGCTCCTGTCTTCTCCTTGATTTTTCCCCACTTTTTGAGTGCCTTCTCCTTCCTTTCCCCTCGCTTTCACTGCTTTCTCATGTTTTTTGAGTGCCTTCTCCTTGCTTTCTCTTCGTTTTCATTGCTCTCTCCTTGTTTCCTCCCTCATTACCATTTCTGCCTGCTGCGTTTTTCCTGCCTCCCGCTTAGTCCCGCTCACCGTCTCCCAGCGCCCCTCTCTCCTCTCAGAACCTACTTAATGGAGGCCTCAGCGTGACTCCATTGAGCAGGCCCCCGGGCCCAGCTCTCCCTGTGCTGCTGTATCGCTCTTGCCTTCTGCTTGCTCTTCCCCGTTTTTTGAGTGTCTTTTGCTTTTCCCTAAATTTCACTGCTTTCTCTTGCTTTCCCCCTATTTTTTGAGAGCCTTCTCCTTGCTTTTACCTCGTTTTCACTGCATTCTCCTTGCTTTCTACCCTTTTTTTTAGGTCTCGCCTACGCAGCGCGCAAGCGCTACTTTGGAGTGACCTCTTGGAATCACTCCGGGCTTTATTGGAAACTCGTGCATTTTCTGCACTGTTTCCAACGAGCCCCTCAGATGCATGCAGCGGCGTTTACCTTGCGGGAGCGAGCAGCGGTGCCATCTGTTTGCAATTATCGCGCTCGCGCTTTGGAAACAGATGGCGCCGCTGCTCGCTCCGCAAGGTAAACGCTGTGCGAGTCTCTCCCCCGTCTGAAACCTTGTTTTACAAGTCTGTGAAGTAACCTTGCAATGATACTCGTGCCCAGCTGCACGTGCTAAAGGCCGACCCTGACTGCAAGCAGCTGCGTCGAAATGCCTGAACAGAAATGCAGACGTTGTACTATTCCTCAGGTACCACCATGGAGCCCCTGATGCGTCATACAGGCCCGTCCAGCGAACCCCCGCTAGCCTGGCTAACATTTAAACTCGTAACTTTAACGTTGCTGCACTTCTGCCTCAGCGCACCGAACTGCCTGGTGCTAAATCATTAGCCGTCCTGATATTTCCCCCACTTCAGCAACACAAAAGCGGTCTCAGCCGCCTGCTCTCTATTAAAGGGTACTCCGAAAACCGACTATTTAAGAGTAATAAATGGTTTAGAAGCGACTGCTCCCCATGTGCCATTTTTTGACAAAAAGAACAAAGCAATTTGGCCGAGCCGCCTCCAGAACATATTAGCTCAACTTTCATCTCGCAGAAGTTTCTCTCCTCACCCCTCGTTTCGTGCCATGTGTTTGTAATAAAAATGCCAGTTTAAAAGAAACAATAAATGATTTGTTTTTGCAGCTTGTTACACAGATTCAGTCCCAGAAGTCGCACATTTCTTTTCAAATTATAAAAAAATATTGTAAGCTTGTCAGTGATGCACGTGACACAGAGCAGTGCCTTAGAACCATCTGAACACATACGTGTTCTAGGCAGCCTAACTGCATCCCTGTGTCCGAGATGTAACCAGAGCCACTAATGTCAACAGAAAGAGAGAAACTCTACTTACCAAAAAATCTTCAGACTGGGTTCCTGCTTACATGCTTTTCTGTCGTTTTGGCGCACCACTCGTTTCTATAACCTCTGCACCCATATTTTTCCTGACCCTTATACATATAACTTGCAGACTCACCCGTCCATTCCCACATTTTCTTCTTTTTATCTCGACATACTCTTCATCTCAATCTCCCTCATTGCCTCTTAGTCTTTAGTTTATCTTCTTCTTCCCCCAAACGCTTTTTCTTTCCATCGTTCCCGGCTTTGTACATCTCTGCCCCTGGCTGTCACGTCTGTATCTTTCTCTCCTTCTACTTATGTACTTTAAAATCTGGCTTGCTATCCTGTCCACGTTGGTATCTATCCTCCCTCCTAGTCCCCTTCCCTGCCCCCTTCCTCCCTTTCCATCATCGTTTTCTTTCGTTCTTCCCTGCCTCTTTTTCTCACCCTCCTTCCGCCTTCCCTCATCATTATTCCTCGTCCCTCTGTTCTTCCCCCCTTCCCTGACCCTTGTTTCATGTTCCACCCGTGCTCCTTTTTCCTAAGCTCTTATATCCTCCTTTTCAGTCCTTCCCAATGTATTTTGCTCATTGCCCCATCCTTTCTTACAGCTCCCCTTTCTAGCCCCCGTCTTTGCATTCTTATTTAACTTTATCCCTGATTTATTTTTCCTTGCTCCTTCACATTCTCATTTCTTTTGCTTCGACCACCATTGTTTCATTTGTTTCTCTCTCCCAGTTATAGTTTTGGCACTTGCCCCACCTTTCCCAATCCATGTTTCCTCGCTACTTTCTCCTCTGACTCTTCGTTTCCCTCTTTATTATTTCCAATTTCCCTCTCAGCCTTCCCCCTACTTTTATTTATTTCCTAACCCTCCTTTCCCCCCCAACAATTCTCGCATGGCTCACTTAGTTTCCTCCCCACCACTCCTGCCTTCTTCCTTCATCGGTTCTCTTGGAGTTCTTGTACACCCCTTTCTTTCTCGGTTTCTCTCTCCTTCTGTTTTCTTGTGAGCTCATTCACATCCCTCTCGGCCCTCCGTTTCCCCTTTGCCTCCCTTCCTCCTTCAGATCTCTCAGATGCGACCGTTGCCATCTGGCACTGAAGGTAGCCCCCCTCCCCCTGTAATAAGTCCCCCATTGAGTCCGAACTGGACAGGGGATGGGCCGGAGTGTAAGGGGGCCATGGAGTGCTGGAGTGCACGCATGGGGCGATGGACGAAGACTGCAACAGGAACCTACAGCTGGACAATGCGCTGGAGGAAGGTAAGGCGAGCACAGTACTGGGAACTTCCCTGGAGACCGGGCTTCGCGCAGAATGGCACTGTATCACTTTAAATGATGAGATAACTCAGCGGATTGAGTGCTAGCTGCTGATTAGTTTCTGTCCTTATAGGGGCGTCACGGGCGTTCATCCTTCCAAGGTTGACAAACTAACCTCTACGGAATTTCAGTGAGAATATTACTATAGTTGCAGGATGCTCCTAGACTAAAACAGTTTTAGATAAAACACTTATAGTTGTTTGGAAGTGTGGGAATCTGCCCCTACTTTTCAGTTTGTGTTATTTTCTTTGTATTTGGATGTGTGTGTGTGTGTGTGTGTGTGTGTGTGTGTTTAGTTCTTTAATTTCGTCTTGTGGGTGGGGTCACAGCGCTGTTCCCTGATTATGCTTTGTAATGCGATTGTGTGCTGTTGGTTGCACCGGTGGAGGTGACCGGCTGTGTCTGGGTTTTCTTTTTTTGTTGCCTTGTGTGTTTTTTGTTTTTTTTTACAGGCAAAATATTTTTTCTTCGTGGAGAAGAAACTCCTTCCCTGTCACCTTTTGGGGTGCACCATTCCCCTTCACACCATGGTAACAGGTTTAATCCTGCCTGTGTCAGCAGTAATTCTTTAACCATTTCCAGGGTGTTAACGGAATGGGGGAGTTTGTGAATGAGCGCAAACTAATGGCTGTGTGATTAGGGCTCAAGAATGTTGTTGCAGCTCCGACATTTTATTGCCTCGACCATCATCAAACCACTATCCTGGCTTCCTGTCAATGTCCCAAATCACTAGGAAGACCCTCTGCCCTACCCACAAATGCATCCCAGGTGGGGTCCCGCAAAGACTCCACTAACAGTATACGTCACTGCGCGGGAAGTTAGAGTCTACAAACTGTATCACGTACCGCCGTCAGGTAATTGCAGCGTACGTGTGCGCCTGCTGTAATGGATGGTTCTCGTTTCTTAAGTGTGCTCTAATTCCCATCTTCAGTGTGCTGAAGTCCCATCTCTTCTTGCCTCGTGTTGCTTGGGCCTTGTCCATGTGCACGAGGATGACCATCCCTTAATGTTAGTTAGCAAGGAAAATATCTCCCACTCCATTTTTGCTATTAAGACAGACAAAATTGTGATGAGGTGGCCTCTCACAATCTTCGTGCAAATGCCACTGCATCTGCTGCACTAATGGCCCTTTAAAAAAAAAAAATAGAGCCCCATTATCTCCACACTATCCTCAAGGCATCTCTCACAGGACGCTGTATCTGTCATTTGTAAACTGAACAAGCATTGGCATAGCCAATAGGTCTCGCCTTTGGGACCTGTTTAGCCATGCAACAGTTGATGTTGTTGCACCAAGGATATTGTGCTGGATAACTAAACACTTATAAGGTCCCAAAGGCGAGACCTATTGGCTATGCCAATGCTTGTTAGTACCTTGTCTTTCCTTTCCCTTCATTTTTAGGTCTCGCCTGGCGTTGCAGCTGGGTGAGAGATATTGTAAGAGAGTAGATTTGAGAAGGGGACTTGAAGCCCCGCCCCTCATTTTCATTGGCTGGCGTCACTGTTTATGCTAAACGGTGGCCTGCCATTGGAAATGAGGTTTGTTTGTTGACGCCCTTTTGCCTTTTCGTCCGGCCGATCCGGACAGGGTCGTCTGCTTTGCTGCTGTCGCAAAGCAATTTCTTATCTTTATGGGGGCCATCTGTTTTCACTCAGCCCCGTGTTTATTTTTGCATGGCGCTTTCACTTAAAGTGAACGTGAAAGCGTGATGCAAATATAAACAAGCAGCTGAGTGAAAACAGATGGCGAGCGCTTGTTAACCAAAGGTGCCAGCTTCCACCAAAGAGTTGTCCGGGGCCAGCGCCCTTGTAGCCAGCCTAAGGCAATAGAGGTTGTGTAGGAGAGACCGGTGACCCATCTCGACCTCCATGCCTTGGCCCTCCAGAGTGCAGTTGCCAGTTGCTGACAAACCAACAGATTGCTCTGCTATCATCTTTTCACAGCTGATTTCTTTAAAAAGAGGCGCCGCAGCAGTCATCAAGGAACATGATACAACATTAGCTGATCTCAGAAGCCCCGCGGTTTCTCGCCGAGGTGTCTCCCCAGCCTTCGGAACAGGTTACCTTCTGGAGATGCGCGTGACAAGCCGAGGCAATGGCAGATAATTCCACTGGTTAGCCTCCAAACAGCTGCGCACCTACATTTCTTTTAATTGTCTCCCCCTCCTTCTGCCTCGTCCCTTGACTGCGAATTTAGCTGATTAAATCATCAAGCGCTCACCAAGCTGATGATATGAAAACAACAATTAATAAGCAGCCCCCTGTGTAACTCGACTGCCTTTTTAAGTAAGCTGCAGCTGCTAATAACAATACACGGCTCGCGAGCAAGAACATGATCTCAAAAACAGACCGGTGCAGCCAGATTCACGCCCAGTTTTGCCTGCTCGTCTCCGGGGCATGTCCTGCTCAAGCCCAGCGAGACTTGGGGGGCATAAAGGCCTTTTCCAACCTGGCAGTTCCCTCTCAGGTCCCCGTGCGCGCGGCTACAGCGCGAGGCTCGTCAGCTGTGTCGCGCGCCTTCCCAGGAGAGGCGCAGGTGCCTGCACTTTACTGCCCGTTATGTCGGTTGTCTGTGGAAGGCTTTGCTCCCTACTCGCGCAGTGTTAGTTTCCCATTACATGGGTTTGCCAGACACGTTTGTTCGCAGTGTGACCCTGAAAGCCTGTATTTACCCCAGAGCTGTGAAAACACCTGGAGGCTCGTGCGAGTTAGGCAAGGGGAGCCGTGGCGTAGGAAGGGTGCAAAAAAGGGAAATAGGACCCCACGACCACTGATTCGGTAGTAAAATACAGCAACAATTCAGGTTTAGTGGGCCCCTTCTGTGTCTGGGCCCTGGTGCTACGGCACCTGTTGCACTATTTACAGCTACGCCCCGGAAGGAGAGCAGATCATTACAGACATAAAACAAGCATTTGCAATGCATTAGGTCTCGCATTTACGTGAGTTTAAGCTATTGGCATTGTAAATGACAATGCCTTCTATTTGTTTTTAAAACGAAAACAAAAATAAAAGGCATTGTTATTTGCAATGTCAATAGCTCAAACTCGCGTGAAAGCGAGACCTATTGCATTGCAAATGCTTGTTATTGCTTTCTCCTTGGTTTTTCCCCGTTTTTTTGTGTCTTCTCCTTGATTCCCCCTCGTTATATACAAAAAAAAATTAATTTAGTAACTTCAGTGCCTTGAGACCCTCACGGGTGATTTGGTGCGCTTTATAAATTCCTGATTGATAGATTTCCTCTTTTTTTGTTCTAAAGGCCCATTTTAGTAAGTGTTTTGTTGCACGGCTTACTAGCCTGCTTTCCTCAAATGACTACAGGCCTGTTACTTGCGTTACTGTCTGAGCATATCAAGCGTAGCGCTTTGCGGACTCCAGTGCTAGCGCATTTTGGATCAATAAGGACAGGTCAGGCCGCGCATCTGCCACTGTGCCTCTGGAAAAGAGGTCCTCTCTTTGTCCACATCCGCCGCTATGGCCATGAACTTGTCCATCTGGAAGCCAAAGAGACCATCCGCTCGTGATTTGCATATTCCTTGAACGTGTCTTGCCCTGATCTCCAGGTTGTGCTGCAGACTCACCACAGCTCTCAACAGGTTCACCACCTGTGAGCACCTGGATACTCCTCTGTTGATGGCCTGGACCCCATTCCCTTATTGTCAGACCATAGCGTTCTCTTTTTGTTTCTCGGCTAATCCTGCCAAATACTCAATGCAACCATGATAGTAAAGAGCTCTAGGAAGGTTATGTTCTTGGTGAGCCCTGTCTCGGACCACTCCCGCGTACATTCCTTTGCAAATCTGCCCTACGAGGGTAGCGCCAAACCCCTAGCTGCCTGCGGTGAAAAGCGACAATTGATGCACAGTTACCCAGGCTTCCCGCCATATCAATGTAACCATTAAATTAATCCAGGAACCTCTTCCACATCCCAAGTGTTGTAATTCACCTGTATTCAGGTCTGGATTGTTATATTTCTCATTCCTCCCCGTTATCCTCCCTGTCATGATTCCCCCTCCTTTCCCTATGGAATCTTCCTCATTGCTGTAAGCCAGCTGCTCAAGGAACCTTCCGTGGGGTTGACAGTTGCTCTGACTGAAGAGTTGATGGTGATGTATTTATTAAACTTATACTGCTTCGACCTGGCTTTCATGACTTCTTACAACACTGGCAACGAGAATGGGATCAAACCTTCCTAATGATGGTGCGTTTATTTTGGCAGATTTGATTTTGAGGAAGGCTAATTGACAACTCTCATCCCATAAAAATGCTGTATTCATTTTTAGTAGATTACGTAGAAGATCCACTATTTTGGCAAAATCTGCTACAAACTTTGAATAGAACTCTGTGAGTCCAAGAAAGGACTTAAACTGATCCTTGTTGGTTGGAACAGGCGCTTTGTTGACAGATTCTACCAAATCCATTTTAGGTTTGATACCTTCTTGTGATATTGTGTGGCCTAAATATTCCACAGAGGTTACCCCTATACAACCTCTTTCTTTTTTTATAGTTAATCCTGACTCTTTGAGTTTGTATAGCACTGTTCAGAGAATGCTGTTATGTTATTCAATACTGGTGCCCAAAACAAGATATTGTCTTGGAAACAAATGCTTTTAGGAATGCCCTGTAATATATGTTGCATTATAATTTGAAATGCAGCCGCAGCCGACGCCAGTCCAAAAGGCATCCTCTTATATTGGAATGCTCCTAAGGGGGTTATAAATGATGTTGGGTGTCTGGAGGGAAGGTCTAGCTCTAGCTGATGGTAGGCCGAAGATAAGTCGAGAACACTAAAGTAGGATGCTTTGTCAAAATTTCATGAATTCGGGGTAATGGATGGCAATCTACCCAGATATTGTCATTTAAGTCCCTAAGGTCACCAAATAAACAATTCTGATCCTTGGTGGCTTTGCGGGCATGTACAATAAGGGCTAGCCACTGTGAGCATTCAATAGGTTCAGTAACATTCATCTTAAGTAACTTATCTAATTCTTCTTTGAGTGGTGTGTGAAGTAAATGAATCTCGGTGGGTGCTAGGTCTAGAAGGGAACAATTTTAAGAGACAATATCTACCAGGACCTAAGAATAGTGTAGCTGACTATCTTTCGAGGAATCCCCTTGAAGGTCAAAGTGATGAGGTAGAAGAAGTTCCGGAAGACACTGTCCTAGGAATAACCCTATCTAGTGTAGGACACGAAGAGTGGCAACAGAGTATGAAAGATGATGAAGAATTAAACATACTACGTCACTACATTCATGAAGGATGGCTTAAACAAAAGAACAAATTACCTGACCACATTTGTAAATACTGGGAAGTGAGAATGGAATTAAGTGATACAGAAAAAAGCATTTACAGAGGAGACAATATTGTACCTCCCTGTACCATGAGAGAAAAGATAATGCTATTGGCCCATGAAGGACATTTAGGGCGCAGCCTTACAAAGAACAAAATTAGAAATGATTATTGGTGGCCCTAAATGGATTCTATGGTAGACGAACTAGAGAAAAATTGCAGCAACTGTGCTATAAGTGACAAGGTTTTAAGTACACACAAACCTCCACTCTCTCCTGTGGAAGTTCCCATCAAACCATGGTCTCAGATAGCCCTGGATATCGTTGGTCCCCTTAACTACAAATCACTCAAAGAATGATTCATATTAGTATTAATGGACTACCATACACGTTGGGTTGTAACAAAGTGTGTGTACCAAATTACCACTAATATACCAATAACGTTTTTGAAAGATGTTTTTTTGAAGAAGGGACCCCAGATGTTCTTATCACAGACAATGGTGTCCAATTCACCTCACACCAAATGCAGGAATTCTTCAAGAAATTATCCACACAACACGTGAAAACAGCCCACTATTGCCCCAGGGCAAATAGCATGGTAAACGTATGAACCGCATGATTAAGGAATGTATTCAAAGAGCAGAAATAAATCGTGTTCCCATTGCCAGTGTGCTCCAAGAAAGTATATGGGCATACCGTACAACCCCTAACACCAGCGGTTCCCAAACTGTGCGCCGCGGCTCCCTGGTGCGCCGTGAAAACTAGCCAGGGGCGCCACGAACAGATGAGCACACAGTTTGGGAATCAGTAATAAATAGTATGTTGCACTTATGTGCATTTAAATTCAACACTGCTCCGTGTGGTGAGGCCTGCAGTGGTTGCCCTGGGCCATAAGAGGGCAGTGCAACCTCACTTTCAATGCGTCTAGTATCAGGACAGCAGGGAGATGAGGATATTTCAATGCATTTGCTTTCGCGCTGTCCTGTGAGGTGAAGTCCGCTGTCTGACCAGCAGAGAACACATCAAGCAACCCGTGGGTCTTTTTGCACTCAGTAACGCATGTTTACATACAGTGGGAGTCAGTGGTCTTCATTGAGCTCAGCTGTAGGCTGCAGGCGACAGGCTAAACAAGCAGTTCACGCTCCCTTTACCAACATGGTGGTAAAAACGGAAGTGCTTGTCTGCATTCCAAGAGTTCCACTGAGTCAGACTGAGATTGATTTTGCAGGAAAACCACGTGCATTGCCAGTGCCCAATCTAATGTTTTTTATTTGCATTTTCTGTTTCCCAAAAATTGCTGCAGACTTACTCCAAACCTTGATTGTGCTTGACTGTGTCTAGATCAAGTTCGTTTTAATTCTTTTTTTTTCTATTGTCCTCATTTTACACATTTTATTTAAAAAGAAATGGAAATAAACAACCAGAGAACAGTGGTCACTATCAATAGTATTATCCAACGTATATTTGTTTGCAAAAGTCAAGTGAATATTTAGTTCGGCAAGCTATGGTATATTCTGTTTCTCACGAGTGTCCGTAATTCATTTGTCTGTCAAACAGGCTGCGGTGCGCATGCCAATGTGTTTCAGGCATGCACACTGACATGCATTTACAGTTCACTTCTCTGAGAACACTATGTCCCTCCAATGAGTCCAATCAGTCGTTGACACAGCATGGGGCTCTGCAGTGGCCAGAATAGGATTACATCTATGATATATAATACCTTCATCACCTTTATTTTCAGGGAAAAACATGAAAGTACTACCGAGAATGGGCTTACATTCACCACCCGCCACAAAAAGGTAACGTAATAGGGAGCCGCAGCCATCAGGCAATAGGTAAAGGGAGCCGCAGTTTGGAAAAGTTTGGGAACCACTGCCTAACACTATCACTGGTGTATCACCTTTTATTTCGCTCAAGGGAAGACAACCGAAAACCAAACTATCTGCTAATTGGCATAAAAAACAAGAAAAACAATTTTCAATCTCCAGAGAGCATGTCATCAAAATGAATATAAAAAGAGATATGATGAGAAAAATTGTACTATGAATTACATACACCTTTAAGAAGGGGGATTAGGTGAAAATCAAACTGCCAGAAAACAGAATAAAGGAGAGTAGTCCTTTCTCCAAACCGATGAAAATAAAGTGGGTAGGAAAAAATGTAGTCACATTAGAAAATTATCAGTCCTAGGGGATGGTCAGAATCGCCAAATTTAAGAATATGACGCACTAGCCCATCTCCTTCTCACCTAAGCCTAAAGAAGATAGCATAAATTACAATAGCCATGAAACACATAAAATTAAAAGTATAAGAAAAATACCTGTATGGCACAAAGATTATAAAATGTATTAATTTCTTTCACACTATGTATATACTATGTAATATTTTGTTGCTTGCTTCGTCTTATATGATATTTGTTCTTTTCCTTTCAGGCTACAAGTCTACAGTACTCCTCTCAAAATATTATAGAGTATTGTTGTGTATAGTTCTTTGATTGTTATTGGGTTTCTCAACTTTTGACTTGTTGATAAGGAGATGTGTTGTAATTCACATGTATTCAGGTCTGGATTGTTCTATTTCTCATTCATCCTCGTTATCCTCCCTGTCATGATTCCCCCTCCTTTCCCTGTCCCTATGGAATCTTCCTCATTGTTGTAAGCCAGCTGCTCAAGGAACTTTCCGTGGGGTTGACAGTTGCTCTGACTGAAGAGTTGATGGTGATGTATATATTAAACTTATACTGCTTCTACCTGGCTTTCTTGACTTATTACAACACCAAGATCCTGCTTCACACCTGCCCCTAACCTGACATGGTGGTCTTTGTTTCTGAGGAAAGCAGTAAGCAGACTGAGCCATCTGGCAAATACCTGCCTACCGGTATCACCTTTGCTGCAAAGTTAAGCTTCCCCACCAGCTCTTAAATCTCCCTCCGTGTCACTTTGTGTTTTCTCATCATGGCCCCTATGTCTCTTTTGAACGCTCACACCCTGTCCTTGGGGCGGATTTAGTTCAGGACTAAGCGATTTTCCCGTAATCACCGTTGGTTTTGTCCCGTCCCAGAGTTCAAAGAATGAGTGTATGCAGGCTGCTTAAAGACCTGGGGGTGGGTTGCTTCACCTCGATGGGCTGTTCCCACCTTGCTGCTGCTGTTCCCACTGCAAGATGCAACCATGGCTTCTGCCTCACGTGGCCTGCAGCCTTTTAGACTTGCATGGCTTGAGTACGGCAGCTGGGGTGTGGGTCGCATCGCCCTGTACAGGCTGTCCCTGCCGTCCATGCCAAATTTGCAATTTGGGCCGCAGCTGCTGCGGTCACCGCCTTGCAAGGCGCCTGAGAATACATCGGCTCCTTCTGCAGGCTGAGACACGTCGCTGCGGAATACATCTGTTCCCCAGCCCCAGCTCCCTTGATGCCCCTTGTGTGGATCCTCAGGTCTTCGTTTTAAACTCTGCCCTCCTGGAGGCTAGGTCCTGTCACCGCGCCAAGCGGCTGTCCCGGCCAGGGCACGAGTCGGGGGTACACGCGGGTGGACGGCGTCCCCCCACTTTTTTCACAGGGTGGACACGTCCACCCTGCCAAGAAGTGTGGCCCCACTGTAAAATATGCTGAATTAGTCCCGGTGTAATTAGCAAACACTGGGACACATCCTGCAGCGCCTGCACGTTATCTGCTTTCTATCTGCAACAACGTGCAGGCGGGGACTGGGCTCTCTTAGTTCTGACTCTTGCTGGGCCCATAACAAAGGCCGAATCGGAGGGGTCATCAGGCCTCCTTTTGTTGGAGTCTCCTGGCTGGGAGCAGTCAGGAGCCTCACACCTGATGCAAATGCAGCAGAGGGGAAACAAAGGCTCACACCTTGTTAGCACTTTACACATACTGAAGAGAGGCAGCTTTTAACTTTCTTCAGGCTCTGTTTAGGAGATATGCATGCACTGTAAGAAGTCAGATGTGTTGATCTTTCCCAGTATTTGCACAAAATAAATAGCATTTAAATAGCGCTTATACTCCTGAGGAGGCATTGTAATAATTTAAATATCACTATTTCTTTTAAAGCACTATGGCTAGAGAAAACTTAACGCTGATAAAAGGTAACATTGTTTTATGAGTAGCTTACAAAAGTGTGAATCTTCTGCCTAAATCAGGAGGGTTTGCAAGTATGCTCGAAATGTGCTCAAATGTAGTCATGATACACCTGCTAAACATATATGTGAGGGCTTAAGATCTGATGTCACTTCTTGTGATGCCAGTTCCTGTGCTGTCACGCGCTGCGATGTCCCGCACCGCGATGCCACTTGCATACTGATTAACTAGGTTAGTCCCCCCACTTCTATTTAGGTCGAGCCTAGCGCAGCGCGCATGCGCTGCTCTATGGGAGGCTTCTTGTGAGCACTCCACACTGTTCCTAAACTTCTCCGTGGGAGTTGGTTAACTCCCACATATTCTATTGGCCTTTGCGTGTTGCTTTCAGTAAAGAAAGCACGCAAATGGCCAAAGACGGCAGAATGTCCCGCCTTTCTTCCAAAAGTTAACTCCCACGGCCTAAAGCTCTCGGGAGCGAGCAGCGGCGCGCTGCATTCCTCATCGTGGATCAGGTTACTGCGGGCCGCAGCTTTCACTTTCGCGTGCATCGGCGGGCACGATGCCAGCTGCATTCATTACAGCGCGCGCGCACCACTCTTTTTTTTTTTTTTTTTTGTTGTTTTTTTTGTTTTGAGTATCTTCAGCATGAGCCCAGGTAGTGACTTAACTAAACATTCTACGCAGAAAAATACATGTGTTTCCGCATCTCACACGCTTAGAAAAAAAATAAAATTTGCTTGCACAGGTCCACTAAATCAATAAAGTTACAAAAATTAACTCACTGAAGCTATAATGTTTACAAAATCATACATGCTGAGATAATCACTAAACCCAGCGCAGTCGCTTTGACTTTCGCGACCGCGCTGGTTTTGAGTCCCATAAACAAATGAGCCTGTTTCTCTGAAGCCGCTGGGCGTGTTTTGAGCCGTGGTTTGCAGCACAGTTGTTATTGGGCATGCCATGTCTTAGAAACTATGGAGAAGGAGCATAAGACTGCGACAAGGAAGATAGTCACTCTGAACAAGGCGGAGATCAATGTGCATCGTGCAGGTCTCAGTTTCAAGATACTTGCAGGGACGACGCTACCTTTCATTCTTCTGAGATGAGTAAAATGAGTGCTACCAGCCTTTTACTAATAAAAACACTTGGGATTTATTTTGGCTTAGAATCCTTGCGCCTACAGCAGGTTGCCCTATACCGACACTACATCATTCATCATTACCACTGATTTCCAGTTATCCAGAAGACCGGCAGACATGATGTGTGGCTGTTATCGGAAACAAATAAATAACCTGCTCAAAACAGATTACTGCTGCACGGGGAGGCTGAGGAGCGGGAAAGTTGCCAGAAAATCATTTAGTCAAACCAAGGAATGCCTGACAGGCATATAGAGCATGCGAATAACAACTTTCAATCCAGTCAGCATTCCTCAGCTTTGCTAAACATTCTGCACAGAAAAATACATGTTTCCGCATCTCACACGCTTAGAAAAAAAAAAAAATTGCTTGCACAGGTCCACTAAATCAATAAAGTTACAAAAATTAACTCACTGAAGCTATAATGTTTACAAAATCATACATGCTGAGATAATCACTAAAAGCAACGCGATTTACAGAAAAAAGGGTGATGAAAAGTAAATCATTTTGCAGCAAAATAAATAATGAGTTGTGTCTGTTCAATTATGTTTTATGGTTTCTTTTTAGCCCTATAAACTCCTAACAGAGAAATAATTGGGGTCGCTTTTCATGCCAGACTCAGCATAAATTAATACTAATTATGCTAAAAAAACTGACACAGTTGCACTTGAAAAAAAAGTTTTAACTGTTAACTAAAAAAACACAGACTCAAAAGTTATATGAGCTCAACATTTTAAACACTGATGCACATGCTCAGTCTCCAGACTGTAAACGCCTACTTACTTTCCAAACACAATGAAAAGAACAGACAATATCTATTCCCTACCTCTGACCACAGTACTCTTTGATTTCTGAGACCCAGAGACTCACAGCGAGTGTGGATTTACAGTCCATCTTCTCCCCCTCCTCGCTCCCCTGCCAAGGAGAATCATGCAACAAAAACAAAAAAAAACTGAATTGAAAAAGTAGTAAGCTGGTTCTGTGCCGATGCTGGGAGCTGCTTGGGGCTGAGCTGAGAGAATTCCTCACTCTGGCTTTAGACCAACTTTAAATGTTTTTAAGGGGCAGTGGTGGAATGAAACAGCTAAACCATTAAACACCACGTTTTGCTTAAAGTTTCTGGCTTCTATGCCCCCATTTGTTCTGTGCTTTCTCTAAGTGCCTGCAGAACATGTGCCGCATTCCTGGCTTGGTTGTTGCACATGAATTTTTTTTGTGCATTTTTAGCTCTGCCCGATCAGACTGCATGACTCAGTATGTAGTACTTGTATAGCTCTTCAAACCCAGGATAATGTGCTGCATGGCTAAACATTTATAAGGTCTCAAAGGCGAGAGCTATTGGCTATGCCAATGCTTGTTTTAGCACTTGTGCCCTGGTCCCGGCACAGTACTAGCCAGGCCTTGCTTCCACGTCTTCCCCCGCCGTGGCTGGTGAGCGTTGGAGATGCAGAGTGCTGTGCCGGGGTAACGGTGCCCTGGATCTAGAGGCTGCAATTATCTCCGATGTGCATCCTCTCCAGCCGTGGTTGGCCGTCGGAGTTTCAGCGTGCCATGCCAGGGGTAAGGGTGTTACCCTCGCCCAGCTGCTTATTATAAGCCTGGTTGCAGCTCGGATTTTTAGGCAGCTCACAGATCACCCCGTTTGCCATTGGCTGGACGTTTGTGCCCCCAGGTTTGATTTTTGGTGGCCTTGACCACCTGCTGGCGTGAAAAGGGGTGAGGGCGGCTGCAGGGCTCCCACCAGTTTTCAGTCCAACTCCCAGCCCCGTAGATGTTTTTGCTCTCTTGCTCCTCGGCCAGGTTAATTTTCTGACCCCTTCGAATCCCCTCCTTGCGGGCAGGCTTCCACATTCTCATGGGTAATAAAATTAGATGATAAACCGCTATTAGATTTTAAAAAAGCAGTTGACAAAAGGATTTTCTCTTAGTCATCCACAATAAATTAGATCAATTAATTTTTTAAAACTGTTTTTACTCTCCTGTTCATTGAAACAGCAAGATAAACTTTGTTCTTTTAAGAATAGTATTGCTGGACTACATTGATCACCATATCTTCAGGGCAGATTCCATAGTTTACATTTATGTCAATGTTTGTTATATAAGCACTGTGATTTTAAATGCATCCATAAGTGTTTCAGAGACAGTGTAGACATTCACTTAGCTCGCTGCTGTTGTATTCTAATAAATGTTGTTGGCCTGCGACTGCTTGACAGTTTTGTCTTTTGACCGCCTTCACAGCTTGTGTGAGCCCTCAGGCCTAGTGTGCCACACCTACAGTGCATGGTGGTGGAAGAGTTCTTTCACCTCAGGCACGCACATCCTCCAGCAGTCACTTAAAGAGCCACAAAAGCTCAAATCCTTTCACTGTTTTAGCATCCCTGAGGGAGTGGTAATCCACCACAACAGGTCTCACTCTTCCCGCGCTCTCAGTGCATTCTTTAGCCATGGACACTCCCCTCTCCATCAGTTTGCGGAGTGCTCTGGTGCCTCAGTCTTTTACAAACCCATATGCAGCCTACTCCTGCCGTCGCACATGCTGTGCTTAATGTTCCGGTCCTCCAGTGGAACTGTGAAACTGGGGCCCCTATCTAGAATATTTAGCTCAATAGCTTCAGGCACAATTCACCTATTGTCCAGCCAGCACCCCGAGGGGAACCCCAGGCATTATCCACTGCCCTGTGGCCCCCCCTCCCTCCAGAACGCCAGGCTCCTTTCACAGTTTCCACCAGGTAGGGGGCTCTCTGAGTATTGCCAAATCCCATTGCATCAGAATCCTCGATTACCTATCAGCTCATATCATCCAGTACCTGCTCAGGGGAGGCACTGGCATGCCATGCTCACTCCTAGTAGATGAGAACTGGCACTGCTGCCTCCCAACCAGGCACGTCAGCCCTTGTTCTCATTCTCCCTCATGAGCAAAGGTCCCTTGTGGTAGATTCATCCCTCCATGTCTGTTCCTAGGGGATAAATTGGCAATTTAACAGTAAATGGAGTCCCTCACATCGCGGGCTCCCTGTTTGTTGCTCTAGGGGCGCCATGTTATCTCTTCCTCTATGGGCGCCATCTTATCTCTTCTTTCTGCCAGTAATACTCTGGCAAACAACATGACATAATCTCACATCTTTGCGGCCACCTACAGTGTTCAAACTCAACGTAACAAGTGAATCTGAAAGAGACACGTTAGTGACAGATTCCTTACCTTAGAATATCCCCAGGCGTCAGGCTGGATCCGGAAAGTTTTTGCGTAGCAGTACCCTTGCGCGTCGGTAGGCGGCGTCGTGCGGCTCCGCGTCCGTCGTCGGCGTCGTGATCGCCGGGATGACGTCGCGGGCAGTACTTAGACGCCGCCCCTGCGCGCTGACGTCAGTTCTTCTTTTTTTGCGCCAGCAAGCGCAGATCCGGGAAGAGCAGTGCCCTGGTCATTTTTTGACCATACTTTTTGGTGAATTTTTTCACTGTTTTTTCATCTTTCAAGGTGTCGTAGGGATGCCCGGCTTAAAGCGATGCGGCGCCTGTGCGCGGATGATGTCCGTCACCGACCCGCATTGGGAGTGTCTCTTCTGCCTCGGCCGAGGCCACGACACGGAGTCTTGTACCGACTGCCAGGCCCTCCACCCGAAAGCTTTGCGAGAGCGGTCTCGAAAGCTCCTCGAGGCCCGGCATTCGGCTCCGCGGAAGCCCCGGTCGCGTGAGAGGTCCAGGGGTCGATCGCGGAGTCCACACCGGTCGTCGGCGTCGAAGTCTTCTTCGTCCGGTAAGTCGAAACACAAAAAGTCCAAAAAGCATCATCGCTCTAGGACTGCGCCTCGCCGGTCTCGCGACTCGGCTGAGGCCCCTCCCGGCACTGTCCCCGCCCCCGCGGCCCTGGACATGCCTGTGGAGTCGCCCCCGCCATACCCGCCCTTCCCGGGTTCGGGGGCGGATCCGGCCAAAGTGCAGGAATTCCTGTCGGCCATGGCCCGCCTCTTCGGGCCTTCAGGCCCCTCCGGTGCGCCTTCGGGCCCCGCGGGCCCTGATGGGGTTGCTCCGGCGTCGCCGACGGCTCCGGCCCCGGCGTCGCCCGTGCCTCCAGCCTCGGCCCCGGACTCGATCCCGGCTCCACAACCCCCATCGACGCCGGTCGACCTAACGACACCTCTGCCGGCGCCGATGTCTCCGGTGCCGTTCTCGGCGCCGCCCTGGGCTCCGGGCGGCGTCGTCCCCCAGTTCCTTCCGGCTCCGGACATGGATCCGGACCGACGTCGCTCGACGCCGGCTCCGGCGCCGATGGGACCTTGGGTCCCAACTGTCCCTCCTCCTCCTCCTTATTTTGAACCAGAGGAGGACCAGTTGGACTGGGAGGGGTCTGATGACCCTCTGACACGACACTGTCAGTATGATAAGGACTGGACAGAGAGTCTAGGGGAGGCCAGTGGTCTGGATACTTCCCCTGACACTGGCATGCTGTCTCCTCCCGTGGCTACGGAGGAGGGAGCCAATTTTGGTACGGTGTTGCGTAGGGCAGCTGGGGCCTTACGTCTCCAACTTCCTACTTTGACGGTCAAGCCTAACATCTTGACAGAGGTGCTTCAGCCGGCAGCCTCCTCTGCGGAGACTGTGCTGCCGTTTAACGACGCCCTCACTGACGTTCTTTTGGGCGCCTGGTCCAAGCCCAACACAGGAGCTCCTGTGGATCGGAACGTGTCACGACGCCATCGCCCAGCTCCGGGCGACCCCCTGTTTCTCTCTGTCCACCCCACTCCTGAGAGCTTGGTTGTCCAAGCCTCCGCTTCCCAAACCGCCTTCCCTACCGCTCCTCCGGATAGGGAATCCAAACGCCTGGATCAGTTTGGGAAGAAAGGTTTTTCTTCCTCCAGTGCTGGCTTGCGGTCCGTTAACACCGCTTGTCTTTTGGGCCGATATACCCACTCCCTGTGGGATTCGGTGGCGGATGTTTTGCCCCAGTGTCCTGAGGAGGTCCAGACACTGCTTTCCCGCGCCATTGCGGAAGGAAGGGATGCGGCTAAATACACAATATGTTGTGGCCTTGACACCGCCGACTCGCTGGGCAGGTCTATTGCAACGACGGTGGCGCTCAGACGCCACGCCTGGCTGAGAACCACTGGTTTTTCAGGGGATGTCCAGAATACTCTCATGGACATGCCCTTTGATGGAGTCGGTCTTTTTGGGTCCAAAGCAGACCATGCGTTGGAGCGCTTTAAGGACTCACGGGCTACTGCCAAGTCCCTGGGCCTTTCTGCTACACGCCCTCCGCTGACTTCTGCTTTTCGCCCCTATCGTGGCCACGGTAGGGGCGCCCCTTCACGTCAGCAGCCCAGCCACCGGCCCGCGCAGCAGGCGTCTTCGCGTGGCCGAGGACGTGGATTCCGCCGTGGCGGATCGGGCAACCAGCGTGCGGGTCAGGCCACCACCTCCAACCCGTCCGCGCCCTCCTAGTCCCTCCTTTCAGGTGCACAGCACGCCAGTAGGGGGCAGGGTCCGCCATCACCTTCCCCACTGGCGTACCATCACCTCGGACAGGTGGGTCTTGGACATTGTCCGAAGGGGCTACTCCCTCCCCTTCGAGACCACCCCCCAGCCATGCCACCTCAATTCCACCGCATGTCAGGGGATCACTTGGTGCTTCTACAGAAGGAAGTCACAGCCCTCTTGACCAAGAGGGCCATCGAGCGTGTTCCGACCCCAGAAGTAGGGCGTGGTTGCTACTCCCACTACTTTCTGGTGCCCAAAAAGGACAAGGAGGACATGCGTCCTATCTTGGACCTCCGGAACGTCAATCGCTTCCTCCGGAAGGAGAAGTTCAAGATGCTCACCCTCGCTCAGGTCTTGACTGCCCTCGACCCTGGAGACTGGTTGGTAGCGTTGGACTTGCAGGACGCATATTTCCACATCCCTGTCCTGCCGGCCCACCGGCGTTACCTTCGGTTCACGGTAGGCCCCGAGCATTTTCAGTTCACCGTGCTCCCCTTTGGCCTTACCAGTGCCCCTCGGGTGTTCACGAAAGTGATGGCGGTGGTCGCAGCTCATCTGCGCCGGGCAGGGGTTTCAGTCTTCCCCTACCTCGACGACTGGCTGCTGAAGGCGGGCTCGTCCCAGGCAGTCGTCTCCCACCTCCAGACTACGGCCGAACTCCTGCACTCGCTGGGGTTCTCCATCAATGTGCCGAAGTCGCATCTGATTCCTTCTCCACAGCTCCTTTTCATCGGAGCGGTTCTGGACACGACGCAGTTTCGGGCCTATCCTCCCGAACGGCGAGTCCGGGATATTCAGGCTATGATTCCGATCTTTCAGCCTTTATCCTGGGTTTCGGTACGGATGACCCTGAGGCTGCTGGGCCTCATGGCCTCCTGCATCCTGCTGGTCAATCATGCCAGATGGCATATGCGGGCTGTGCAGTGGGACCTGAAGTTCCAGTGGGCGCAGCACCAGGGCAACCTGTCCGATCACGTCCAGATCTCGGAGGGGACTGCAAGACAGTTGCAGTGGTGGCTCTCGAACCGGCAATGGGTCATGGGCAGATCCCTCTCCCTTCCCCAGCCAGAGCACACAGTTGTGACGGACGCGTCCCTTCTGGGATGGGGCGGTCACATGGGAGAGGCGGAGATCAGAGGCCTCTGGTCTCCGGCGGAGTCCCGGCTCCATATCAACATTCTGGAGCTCCGGGCGATCCGACTTGCACTCAAGGCATTCCTTCCCTCTGTCAAAGGGAAGGTAGTGCAGGTGTTCACAGACAACACCACCGCCATGTGGTACTGCAACAAACAGGGCGGGGTGGGGTCTTGGACCCTTTGTCAGGAGGCTCTGCGCCTCTGGACATGGCTGGAACATCAGGGCATGTTCCTGATGGTTCAACACCTGGCAGGTTCCCTGAACGCCAGGGCGGACGAACTCAGCCCCAGGTGCATGATGGATCACGAATGGCGTCTTCACTCGGAAGTGGCGCAAGGACTCTTTCTACAGTGGGGAGAGCCTTGGTTAGATCTATTCGCCACCGAAGAGAACGCGCAATGTCATCAGTTCTGCGCGTTGGAATTTCCAAGGCGGCACTCGCTCGGAGACGCTTTTCGTCACGAGTGGAGTTGCGGTCTATTGTACGCCTTTCCGCCTATACCACTTCTACCCAGAGTGTTGAAGAAGATTCGGCACGACCGGGCCCAAGTCATTCTTGTGGCTCCGGACTGGGCTCGAAGAGTTTGGTATCCCGAGCTACTCAATATGAGCGTAGATCCCCCAATCCGTCTGCCTCTTCGGGAGGATCTTCTGTCGCAGCAGCAGGGGACGGTCCTCCACCCGAACCTGTCCAGTCTACACCTGCTTGCGTGGAGATTGAGCGGCGGCAGTTGATTCCTTTCGACTTGCCTCCCGAAGTTTGTGATGTGATTCTGGCAGCCAGGCGTCCCTCCACTAAGGTGGTATACGCCTGCTGGTGGAACAAATTTGTGGCATGGTGCACAGCAAAGGCTGTAAATCCCCTCTCTGCCCCTCTTTCTGAGGTCCTTCTGTTCCTTCTTTCTCTGGCCCAACAGGGTTCTGCCCTGGGTACCATCAAGGGTTATCTTTGTGCTATCTCGGCCTTCCTCAGGCTTCCTGATCAGCCCTCCCTTTTCAAGTCCCCTGTTGTTAACAGGTTCTTAAAAGGCATTACTCACCTCTTCCCTCCTGTTCCGTTTGTGATGCCTCAGTGGGACTTGAACTTGGTTCTTACCTTTTTAATGTGCGCTCCCTTTGAGCCTCTACATAACTGTCCTCTTCGTCTTCTGACTCTGAAGACAGCCTTTCTGGTGGCCATCACCTCCGCTCGGCGGGTGAGTGAGCTCCAGGCTCTATCTTGCAAACCTCCCTTTCTGTCTGATCATCCAGACAAGGTTGTTCTTCGGATGCGTCCGTCCTTCTTGCCAAAGGTGGTTACTGCTTTCCATATTGGGCAGACCATCACTTTGCCCACCTTCTTTCCGCCTCCGCATCCTTCCAGAGAGGAAGAGAGGCTCCACCGTCTGGACCCAAAACGTGCGCTCTCCTTCTATATTGACCGCACAAAACACTTCCGGGTGGATGACCAGCTCTTTGTTGGCTACGTGGGCGCCAAAAAGGTCGGGCGGTGCACAAGAGGACCATCTCCCGCTGGGTTACCTTGTGCATCAAGACCTGCTATTCTTTGGCAAAGAAGGAGCCTCCTGTTGGGCTGCGTGCCCATTCCACCAGGGCAACGGCTGCTACCACGGCCTTGGGCCGCGGTGTTCCGCTGCCGGTTATATGTCAGGCAGCTACGTGGGCCTCGCTGCACACGTTTACAAAGCATTACTGCCTTGACAGTCAGGTCCGGAGGGACGGCTTCTTTGGCCGTTCTGTCCTCCAGGACTTCCTTGTCTGATCTTTGTTCGCAGACCCACCACCGGGGTTGGTATTGCTGGGGTATCTATTCTAAGGTAAGGAATCTGTCACTAACGTGTCTCTTTCAGATGCACAAGTTACTAACTTGTGTAACGATATATCTGTAAGAGACAGTAGTTAGTGACAGATTCCTTACCGCCCACCCATCCTCCCGTTCTGCGAACTGATTTCTAGGGTTAAGGACATCCCTTTCAGGGCCCTAGTATTTTTCAGACACCTATGTCAGCTTCTTGCATGGCTCTGCGTTCCTGGCGCGGAAAGTCGTGTACAGAACTGACGTCAGCGCGCAGGGGCGGCGTCTAAGTACTGCCCGCGACGTCATCCCGGCGATCACGACGCCGACGACGGACGCGGAGCCGCACGACGCCGCCTACCGACGCGCAAGGGTACTGCTACGCAAAAACTTTCCGGATCCAGCCTGACGCCTGGGGATATTCTAAGGTAAGGAATCTGTCACTAACTACTGTCTCTTACAGATATATCGTTACACAAGTTAGTAACTTGTGCAATAATGTAATTGTCTCTTTGGTTCCAACATATCTCAGCTCAGTGATTTTCCATTGAAAAGTTGATTTCACCCATAACAAGAAATGCTGACCTTTCTCTTTGCTTGTACTGAATATGCCTTTATTTATTAATGTCCCGCTTTTGCCAAATGTTCGCCTCCCCATACTTAAGGTGCGAATTCCCAGTATTAATCCAATTGTCTGGCGAGTTCGGAACTCCTTTTGCCAATTCAGTAGCGTAGTGAATCTCCCGGGCCCATTTCGTGTTAGGGCTGCATCGATCCAAGTACATATACAGGACACTTGCTCACTGTTTTTATCGGTATAGCTGATACTGACGTTGAGTTTGAACATTATTAGTGCCTGCATAGATGTGTGATTGCCATGCTGTTTGCCAGAGTATCACAAATGCAATTTAAATGTTTAGAAATACATTGGACAACAAATCCCAGAATGCCTTGTTAAAATGGAAGTATAAAATGACCAATTACCTGAGACAACTCATTCACCATGAACTACCATGAACAAGACTGAAATTGTCGAAAGGCGTCGGTGGTGGTGGTTGGCTCTATACAGAGGTCAATTGTCATTAAATGATTTGGTAACTGAAGTTCCCGGGAGTGCAGCGCCATTCTTTTGTTTGCATCATAAATTTGAGGTTGGTGGTCTAATATTAATATATATATATATATATATATATTTATTTTTTTTCCGCCAGGGGGGAGGTAGCTTTCTGTGTGTGTGTGTGTGTGTGTATGTTTATATATATATATATATTTTCGATGTCGTGTGGCTGTAGAGACACATGCTCTCCATACTCCTGCCATCTAGTGTTGGGTTCGGAGTTGTGCAACTTGTTTGATATGAAAATAGAGAAAAGATGTAAGGAAAGTGGTGTACAAGAGGAATGTATTGCAATAAGCACCGTTACTTCATATGGCAGCTATACAGATTTCTTCAGATATGGAATGATCTCATATGGATATAATACGGAAGAAATCCAACTAAAACATGCATTTTTGCACAAACACCTTGCACAAAGCACTTTAAAATCAACAAGTGTTTGGATCAAATGTTATTTACTCTTGTGTATTTTACAAAAGGATGTTTATTAATTGGTCTCACGTGGATATAACAGAAGAAATCAGACGAAACATGTATTTTGCACAAAGACATTGCACAAAGCACTTTAAAATCAACAGAATCGTGTGGACCAACTGTTGTTTATTCTTGTGTACTTTACAAAGGATGCTTATTAATGAGTCCATGTTTTTAGATCAAACTATTTTCGCATATCTTAACTTATCTATAATAACTCTTTCATACAAATGAAATCTTGTTTATTTATGAATTTAGTGAGATTGATATTGTGCGTATACATAACCCTGCCTTTTAACTGCACTGACATCAGTACTTTACAGAAAGACTTATGAAGATATATTATAAATGGTAGCCATTAAATCCCATTAAGACTGAAGAAAGTTTAAATGAGGGTTAGCAGTCTAGCACATTTTTTAGAAATAAACAAGGGATCACAATGCACTTTGTCACTTTAAATAGATGTTCTGGACGACGGGACTCTATGGTCCAGTTGAAGGCAGGAGCCGAAACGCGTAGACCGTCCATGCTTGCACAATGGTGTACTAAATAAATGCACTTTACTGGTTAAAAAACCTACCTGTGGATCGTTTTTTCTCTGTGCTGTGGGATCCTTGCTGAGAGCAGTGTGGAGTCCGTTTTTTGCAATATATATATATATATATATATATATTATCTACTGGCGGTCGCCAGTAGATAGTTATAGTTACAACCTATTATCCATAGGAAATCCGCGACATTCTATTTGAAATAACTCTCTTGCCGGTTGACGTATCTTCGCGAAATTTTCAAACTTCGTGGGGCGCTCCGGTCCGCTCCTACCCTGAAAGTCTCGGGGTGATACGTCAAGCGGGGGCCGAGAAAAAGGGGGTCCCAAAACGCGTTTTCCCCATGCATTTTCCCATAGGAAACTTTAGACAAGGCTACAGCCCGAACTGCTGAACGGAATTACACCAAATTTGGCAAAGAGGTAGTTCTTGGTTCAGAAAGAACCCTTTTGTTAAATGGTGTAAATCCGTTCAGTAGTTGCTGAGAAAATGAAAAGTAAAAAGTTAGTGATATCTAGGGACGAGTAGGGTCCGCGTACCCTCCCGATCACGAGCTGCATGTTAATTGGCTGTCAGCTGGCTGTCAACATTCCGATTCAGGAAATGTTGGCAGCCATTTTATCCCTCGGTAGAACCGAGGGACAGAAACAAGTGCGCAAAGCGCACAAAGGGGGCAGGGTAGAAACACCCTGACCCCCTAGGTTTGCTCAGGGGGTCCCACAAGGACCCCCTGGGCAAAAAAAAATAAAAAAAAAATTTAAAAATCGGCAGGGTGCGCTCAGGGTGCGCGAATCCTGCCGGAAAAAAATCGAAGCGCGGTCTCCCGCGCTTCGATGTTAGTTGGCACCCGGGTGGGCCAAGTCCCGGGGGCATGCTGGGGGGGTTAATTTTATGTGTGGGGGGCCTCTAAGGGCCCCAAGCCCCGAGGACCACCACCCCCGGGGCTTTATGTACAATGGTGCGGGAGGGCTCTGAGCCCTCCCGCAGCCCCGAGGACCACCACCTCCCCGGGGCTTCTTTTTTTTTATTAAAAACCTGTGTGGGGGGCTCCAGCCCCCCACACGCCCGAGGACCACCACCTCCCTGGGGCACTAAGAAAAATTACAATGGGGGTCCGTTTTGGACCCCCAGAGCCCGGGGACCTCCACCTCCCCGGGGCTGTGCACTGAATGGGAGGGGGCCGCGCGGCCCCCTCCTGGAGCCCTTGATGGCCCTGGGGACCACCACCCCCAGGGCCGGCTCCTGCAGTGTCCCGGGGTGCCTACCCCCGGGACACTGCTGTTTGCAATGACAGGATGGGAGCCTCGCGGCTCCCGTCCTGTCATTGCAAACTTGCTTGGATATTGGAAGAGAGAGCAGGAAACCTGCTCTCTCTTCCAATATCCAAAGCCGATTGCTTTTCCACATGGGGAGCTGCATCTTAGCAGCTCCCCATGTGTAAAGCAATGCCGGCTCCCGTAGGACACGGGGAGCCGGCGGGACTGTGGGGGATTGGGGACCCCCACAGTCCCCAACGAGAGGGCCAGCCCCGGGGGATGGGGTCCCCGGGGCAAGTAGTGGCCCGGGAGGGGGGCCACGCGGCCCCCTCCCCCAATTTTTTTTTTAAAAAACGATCGGGCCCGCAGGCCCCGCCCCTTCCTTCACCACTCTGCAAACGCGCCCCTGGCGCGTTTGCAGAGAGGGAACGAATTCCCCTTGAATTCTGGGGGTCCCTGGGGGCCAACTAGCCCACCAGGAACCTCCAGTATGCGCCAGGGGCTGCCTTGCAGAGAGGTGTACAAAGGCCACGCCCCTTTTTACACCTCTCTGCAACGCAGCTCTATGGCGCTTTTGGAGGTATATGGTGGGCTAGTTGCACCCCAGGGACCCTCAGGATTCAAGGGGAGTTAATCCCCCGACTTAAAACGCGCCACGGGGCGTGTTTGCACAGTGGTGAAGGGAGGGGCGGGGCTTCAGGTGACATGTGTGCAAACAGGCCCCGTGGCGCGTTTTAAGATGGGGAATTAAATCCTCTTCAATCCTGAGGGTCCCTGGGGGCCAACTAGCCCAACAGGTACGTCCAGAAAGCGCCACAGAGCTGCGTTGCAGAGAGGTGTAAAAGGGGTGTGGCCTCTGTACATGTCTCTGCAACGCAGCCCCTGGCGCATACTGGAGGTTCCTGGTGGGCTAGTTGGCCCGTAGGGACCCTCATGATTCAAGGGGACTTAATCCCCCAACTTAAAACGCACCACGGGGCGCGTTTGCACAGATGTCACCTCAGGCCCCGCCCCTCCCTTCACCATTGTGCAAATATTCCTCTAAAATCAGCCGAAATCCGAATTCCGATTTACTCACCTGTTATCAGGAGAGACCTCAGTGCTGCATCTTTCAGCCCAGTACTGATCCTCAAAAGTAATTTTAACCGTACTTACCGGTAACTTGAATTTCCTTCATAGGCTAACATTGACTGGTTTCACTTGGAAATTCTTCTAAGTGTGGAGTTTTGGAACTTTAAAATATTCCTCTAAAATCAGCCGAAATACGAATTCCGATTTACTCACCTGTTATCAGGAGAGACCTCAGTGCTGCATCTTTCAGCCCAGTACTGATCCTCAAAAGTAATTTTAACCGTACTTACCAGTAACTTGAATTTCCTTCCATAGGATATCATTGCCTGCTTTTTGCTGAAAAAGTTTCTAAGTGTTGATTTTTGAAACATACAAATATTCCTCTAAAATCAGCCGAAATCCGAATTCAGATTTACTCACCTGTTATCAGGAGAGACCTCAGTGCTGCATCTTTCAGCCCAGTACTGGTCCTGAAAAGTAATTTTAACCGTACTTACCAGTAACTTGAATTTCCTTACATAGGCTAACATTGACTGGTTTCACTTGGAAATTCTTCTAAGTGTGGAGTTTTGGAACTTTAAAATATTCCTCTAAAATCAGCCGAAATACGAATTCCGATTTACTCACCTGTTATCAGGAGAGACCTCAGTGCTGCATCTTTCAGCCCAGTACTGATCCTCAAAAGTAATTTTAACCGTACTTACCAGTAACTTGAATTTCCTTCCATAGGATATCATTGCCTGCTTTTTGCTGAAAAAGTTTCTAAGTGTTGATTTTTGAAACATACAAATATTCCTCTAAAATCAGCCGAAATCCGAATTCAGATTTACTCACCTGTTATCAGGAGAGACCTCAGTGCTGCATCTTTCAGCCCAGTACTGGTCCTCAAAAGTAATTTTAACCGTACTTACCGGTAACTTGAATTTCCTTCATAGGCTAACATTGACTGGTTTCACTTGGAAATTCTTCTAAGTGTGGAGTTTTGGAACTTTAAAATATTCCTCTAAAATCAGCCGAAATACGAATTCTGATTTACTCACCTGTTATCAGGAGAGACCTCAGTGCTGCATCTTTCAGCCCAGTACTGGTCCTGAAAAGTAATTTTAACCGTACTTACCAGTAACTTGAATTTCCTTCCATAGGCTAACATTGACTGGTTTCACTTGGAAATTCTTCTAAGTGTGGAGTTTTGGAACTTTAAAATATTCATCTAAAATCAGCCGAAATACGAATTCCGATTTACTCATCTGTTATCAGGAGAGACCTCAGTGCTGCATCTTTCAGCCCAGTACTGATCCTCAAAAGTAATTTTAACCGTACTTACCGGTAACTTGAATTTCCTTCATAGGCTAACATTGACTGGTTTCACTTGGAAATTCTTCTAAGTGTGGAGTTTTGGAACTTTAAAATATTCCTCTAAAATCAGCCGAAATACGAATTCTGATTTACTCACCTGTTATCAGGAGAGACCTCAGTGCTGCATCTTTCAGCCCAGTACTGGTCCTGAAAAGTAATTTTAACCGTACTTACCAGTAACTTGAATTTCCTTCCATAGGCTAACATTGACTGGTTTCACTTGGAAATTCTTCTAAGTGTGGAGTTTTGGAACTTTAAAATATTCATCTAAAATCAGCCGAAATACGAATTCCGATTTACTCATCTGTTATCAGGAGAGACCTCAGTGCTGCATCTTTCAGCCCAGTACTGATCCTCAAAAGTAATTTTAACCGTACTTACCAGTAACTTGAATTTCCTTCCATAGGATATCATTGCCTGCTTTTTGCTGAAAAAGTTTCTAAGTGTTGATTTTTGAAACATACAAATATTCCTCTAAAATCAGCCGAAATCCGAATTCTGATTTACTCACCTGTTATCAGGAGAGACCTCAGTGCTGCATCTTTCAGCCCAGTACTGGTCCTGAAAAGTAATTTTAACCGTACTTACCAGTAACTTGAATTTCCTTCCATAGGCTAACATTGACTGGTTTCACTTGGAAATTCTTCTAAGTGTGGAGTTTTGGAACTTTAAAATATTCCTCTAAAATCAGCCGAAATACGAATTCCGATTTAATCACCTGTTATAAGGAGAGACCTCAGTGCTGTATCTTTCAGCCCAGTACTGGTCCTGAAAAGTAATTTTAACCGTACTTACCAGTAACTTATATTTTCTTCCATAGGAATCCATGGTCTGGTTTTCAGCAGAAAAGTTTCAAAGTGTCGATTTTCACAAACTACAAATATTCCTTAAAAATCGCCTGTATGACTTAAACGCATTCTTTCAACTGTTTACAGGAGATGCACCAGTGCTGGATCCAGGATCCAACACTGAGTAAGAAAAAGTAACGATAACAGTTTTTACCTGCTAAGTGAATTTCCTTCCATAGGATAACATTGGTGATTCTATGAGAAAAAGTTTCTAAGTGTCAACTTTTAAAATACAATAATATTCCTTAAAAATCACGACTGTAACCAAAACGCTTTTACTCGAACTGTTTACAGGAGATGTACCAGGACTGAATCTAGGATCCAGTCCTGTGGTTAGAAAAGTAATCCATAAAGTAACTAATTGCATTTAACTAGAAATTCACATTGAGCTGAATGTTGCATTGTGTTTGAAAATGTGTTGCCCATTGCAACAACTGTAACTACTGTACTTAAAAGTCTATTGCCTATGTGCAAAGTATTTAAACTAAAGTAATTCATTCTGAGAAAGTATTTTTTGTAATGTAATGTATAATGTAATTACAATGTAATTTAAAAAATAAAATATGTAAAAGAAATTGTTTCTAAAAATGTAGTAAATCAGTATGAAAAAAATTAATATAAAAATTAATACATTTAAAAATTGTCATTTAAAAACCTTTGAAATTCACTGAAAAAACCGTAGGTTTCAGGCACGTTATAGTTACAAATTAGCATTTTAAAAACCTTTGAAATTCACTGAAAAAACCATAGGTTTCAGACACGTTATAGTTAGAAATTTGCATTTAAAAACCTTTGAAATTCACTGAAAAAACCAGAGGTTTTAGGGACAGTTATAGTTAGTTGGACATTGCACTCGTACAAAACCCGTGAAATTCCCCCGTTATAGTTAGTTCAGCTAACTATAACTCGCGCCCCGCAATGCACTGCTGATGACGTCACATATTACATCACTCATGACATGGTCAGTGACATCACTGATGACATCACTGATGACATCTCAAATGACATCACTGATGACATCATCCACGTGATAATCTGATGCAGCTCCTCACACCCTAATATAACCTTTGATACACCCAATCTAAATTACAGAGTGCCATTCGCAAAACCATAGACACTCCAACACCAATAACTACATACCCACTCACTGATTCTTAGGTCTACACACACACATCCACTCACTCACCCGTACAGTCACTCATACTTATGGTCACTCAGTACAGGACTATCATATGCACTCTTACTCCTATATAGACACTCAAACACCGCCACTCATCCATAGAGGTACTCACACACCTAGTCAGTCATGCAAATAATTAAACACACTGCCATTTACTCACCTATACAGTTATACACACACCAGCTCACTTAATCATACAAATACTAGCACATTGTTACGCTCTTATACAATCACTGATACAAGCACACACTCATCCATACAGCCACTATCACAATCACTCACTCTCGCTTATAGCTATTTATATACTCCAATACACATATATACTGCCTTTCACATATTTAGTTACTCACACATGTACCACTGGGACATACATTCACTCACTAACACACTCTTACACACACTTACCCACCCATACAGTCTATCACAGATGCACTCTTGAAACCATCCACCCAGTGAATCACCCACTCACACATCTATGCACAGTCGCACACACCCCATCCACACAAACACTCAGGCACCCATACAGATACTCATAGAACCAATAAATAACCCATATAGACACTCATGTAGCTATTCGCAAATCCATGCATCCACTTACACACCAACAGACGGATACAGACATTCACACAGTTTAGTCACTAACCCATGCATTCAGTAAGATACGTTTAATCACTCACTTGTAGAGTCAGTCACGCACGTACTAAATCATCCATTCTGACACTTATACACCCACTCATTCTTCAATACGCCTTTCCCTATATATATTAAACATATTTAAACTTTACAGAAACACACAGTCACTGGATGATGTCATCAGTGATGTCATTTGAGATGTCATCAGTGATGTCATCAGTGATGTCACTGACCATGTCATGAGTGATGTAATATGTGACGTCATCAGCAGTGCATTGCGGGGCGCGAGTTATAGTTAGCTGAACTAACTATAACGGGGGAATTTCACGGGTTTTGTACGAGTGCAATGTCCAACTAACTATAACTGTCCCTAAAACCTCTGGTTTTTTCAGTGATATATATATATATATATATATATATTTTTTTTTTTTCCCTCCAGGGGGGAGGTAGCTTTGTGTGTGTGTGTGTGTGTATATGTGTGTGTGTGTGTGTATATATATATATATATATATATATATATATATATATATATATATATATATATATATTCGATAGCGTGTGGCTGTAGACACACATGCTCTCCATACTCCTGCCATCTAGTGTTGGGTTCGGAGTTGTGCAACTTGTTTTTTGTCGAAAAACTCTTTCGAATCACAAGGTAGAGTGACTCCTCTCGGTGATATTGCGCATGGGCGTCGACTCCTTTGTTAAATTTTTTTGTATATTTCCGCCATCGGGTTCGGACATGTGTGCCTCTCCTCCGTGTTCAACTCAGTTCGGTACAATTCTTCGGTCCTATCCTGTCTTCGATGGTATTGTGTTTCTCGATCGCGCTTTTCCATTCTAATACCACTTGATAACCTTCGTCGGTTTGGACATCCACCGATCGCACTTCGGGACGCCGCCTGTCTTGGGCCTACCCTTCCGTGTGCACCGTTGGTACGTAAGTTGTGTTCCTTATGGAACGGACATCTTTTCGATTTTGCCTGCAGTGTCACGCCAAATATCCACACACCGATCAACACTTAATGTGTAACCTCTGCCTATTGACAGACCATCGCGAGGCCGACCGCAACGCCTGGAAGTCATTCCGAAGAAGACACTTAGCGATCAAAGGACGCTTCGACTGTAAATGTCTCGCCGCAGCCGGGACAGTACTCCTGACATCTTTGGTGTGGAGCACGCCCAGAAAGGGGTGTTCTCCGTTGAAGGGATCTCCGGCTCCAACATGGAGGAGGAACTCGAATACGCCTTGCCACTCGGGCAGCGCGAGTTCTGTTGCTCCAGACCCTGCTCCAACGAAAAAGTTTCAAACACTTGCCCCTCCCAGACGTCGCCAGGCCGCCACTGCCATCTGGCCATGGTTGGATCCGAAAAGACATTTCGGATGCCCCGCCTTCGAGCACGGCACCGAAAAGTGCAGCCAAAGCTAAGCCTTTGGCTTCGGCATCAAACTCCTCGGATCAATTGCATTCTTTGGGCTCTGCTAAGCCTTCGGGACCAATGCGCCAGCCGGCATCATCTCCTTCGGTGCTGGACCAGAAATTATCAAAAGCCTGGATTCTGAAATGGACTGAACCGAAATCCTTGAAGCAATCTTCGGTTTCCTTCTTCCCGGTCAAGCCAATTCTTGAAAAAATGGCCATGAAACAGGAAAACATCCAAGTTCAAGAAGGCATGGAAATGTATAGCCTCTCTTCCTCCGAAGAGGCAGTTAACATTTGAGGATGAATTGGACACAACTGTACCTCCCCAAAAAAAGGGCAAAGCTGCCAGCCCTGCACATCATCCTCCACCACCACCACTTCCTTCAGGATCACCACCTCCACCATCCCCTCCTTCTTCGCCACCTCAAGACCCTCTAGATGGTACACCTCCAGGTTCACCCATAGGGGGTTTAGGAGAACCATTAAGGGACCCTGATCCTTGTGACGTTTAGGACATGGACCCCATAACTCCCAATGACCCAGATCTTTACCCAGCTCTCCCTTCCCCTCCAGAAGATGGTAGTGCTTACCAGCAAGTGATTGCTAGGGCAGCTACTTATCACAGAGTTAAGTTTCATAGAGAGTCTCTAGAACAGGACTTCCCCTTTGACACACTGTCATCCACTCATAGGACACACAGTTTCTGCCCATGCTTCCTAGCATGTTACATCACGCAGATGACATTTAAAGAACCAATACATGGCCAAGTGATAACCCCATGGGATGGTTAAAAAAAATAAAGTGGCTCCCTCAGACCCACTTTTCATACATAGCCAGGTTCCACCAGACTCCATTGTTGCTACGACAGCTCATAAATAACCCAGTAGTCCAGCAACCTTTGTGAGGTGATGCTCTTTACAGAAGGGTAGTCTTCAGACTGAGGCACCCACAGCTGGGGCACAAAGAGGTGTGAACTATCTGCACTTAGCTATGCACAGACACAAGACCGTGATCAGGAAAGAGAGAAAAGGGTGGTTTACGCTAAAAGTCCGTTCTCACTCTGAACAGACTGCAGCCCCCTTCAGCCCCACCATCTACCAACTGGCAGTTCTACAGGAAGGACCTAATTGAATTTCTATAGGAGCCTTGTCTCCTTTGTCCTCACTTCACTGTCTAGGCCACCTCCTTCCTACACTTCTTGTGATACACTTTCACTGTCTGGGAAAACAACATAATTCCCATCTTGTGCACAGGAACAGGCTCAGGACGTCCGGAATGGAACCTGCAGGCGTTTATCACTCTGCTTCTCTTATACATACAATGCATGTACTACAATAGTCACACCAAAGGGGATGATGGACGGAGCGCTTGAGCAAATCAAACACTCGCCCTCAGTCAACTGATCTGGGTTTAATCCATCATCATTCTTTAGCTCACTCCACCACCCCAGTTCAGACATGGCCATATGCAAATCAGTCTGACCCTGTGCCTCATGGGAACAGTCCAGCCCGAACTGCCAAGCCATGACTTCCCTGGACCGGAAACAAGCATCCTGGGACCGGTTTCTGGCTATTCAGCCATCATCAGCCAGGCTAGCTTGAATCAAGTGGCAAAGTGAGCAAGGGACCCACGTCTGGGCATACCCTGCCAACTTAGGGCGAACAAAGCGATAACAAAGGGGATGATGGACGGAGCGCTTGAGCAAATCAAACACTCACCCCCAGTCAACTGATCTGGGTTTAATCCATCATCATTCTTTAGCTCACTCCACCACCCCAGTTCAGACATGGCCATATGCAAATCAGTCTGACCCTGTGCCTCATGGGAACAGTCCAGCCCGAACTGCCAAGCCATGTCTTCCCTGGACCGGAAACAAGCATCCTGAAACGCACAACATATACTTGGATGGGATAGGAGGCAAAACAGGGTACAAACAGGGTATTGGCGAGACACACTCAGCCAGTGCCAAAAATCATTTTTATTCAGTGAGTGAAAAACCTTTAATTTACAGAGTAGCGAGGGAAGATTTTATGAGACATTTTGTTTTCTGCGCCAACTCCCCTTGTACAGTGTACAGACCCTGTACCAAGGTTGGGATTCTCCAGACTATGTTTAAAAGAGCTGTCCTTGGCTTGACAAACAACAGGCTAGGGCTTTTATTATTTAAATGATGTGTACCCTCTGAACCACGTGTTTAAACTGTCTCCCACTATTACGGAGCTGTATCTATAATGTTATTTCTTTCTACAGCTTACATTCTCCAATGACTTTTTATCTCAGGAAGACTTCTATCTGTATGCTCCTAAGACCCTGCATGATAAATTGATCTTAACATACTTTCTTTCCTTAAAGTGACCCTCTTCTTACCTTCCATCACCTGCACACCTATTTCCGAGTATAGCCTCCTCTCAGTCTCATTGCTGCCTGCTTCGCTCCTTCTTACTGTAATTCTGCAATTGTCTGATAGCTCATTTCAGAGATCATATCCTCTCCTCTTCAAAACCCTATCCTATAATATGACATTACCTAGCCGCCTCCAACCTATCAATCTCACCAACCATTCACCTGAAACCACATAGCCCCCACTAATGTTCACTCCTACCTGGTATTAATATATTGCAAAGTAAATGGAGTAAGGGCATCCAATTTATCTTGCGAGCACATGACTAATCGCAATAACCAACATTAACCACTAACCTTGGGTACCAGAGTAGCATGCTACTCACCATAAAATACTCGTAAACGCCTCCTCAGTGGTAGTAAGTGCTTTAAAAATACAATTACAATATGAGCAGAATGTTAAATGCAATTCATTACTCTTGTTGAGTGTGGGTATGGGCCATGACTTGCGAGAGGCAAGGCCTTGAGTGGGGTCATGATTCCCGGATCCTCCCTCAAAAATGTTACTCAGAATATTGGATTCTGCTCATCTGCATATATAGTTTAGGCTATGTCATTTTTTCATATGTATTTGTTTAAAAAGTGTAAGTGGTTACATTTGTGAAAGTAAGGTAAAATCACATTGAAGTGGCACTGTGACCTTTGAAAGGATGGTTTTGTGTGTAAAATTGTAGTACAGTAAACTCTGTTTTTTTCATGCCAGGTTCCCTCTTTAAAGATAATAAACTGGAATTTAACTCTTGGATTAGTAGTAATGAATGACATGTTATTGGGCCACATTTATTTTACTGCCATTCCATGAACATATTTATTATTAATTGTTTTCAGTGGGCTGTTACTCAAAAAATAAACCTATTTAAGGAATCAAGAATGTAATGTATTAGAGTTGTATTTTTCATCTCTATGAGTACATTGTGCACTCCCTGACTTTGGAAATAAGAAGTAAAATAATTTAGCATGGAGACAAAAATGTAGATCTTATTACTGATGGGAGTATTTTAAGCAAGTGAAAAGGCGTATTTTTGATTTAACAATAGCTATAAATTGAAGATGATTTATTTCACTTCATAGCATTTCTCCAGATCAGACAAGAAAAACAGTAGACAAATTCCTTGTGGTTTATAACATCTGAGGTCACTGATGTCACTGATCTGGACACAGTTGTGCAGCGGTGCTGGTGGAAGCTTGGGCAGATCACTACTTAACGCCACTCTGAATTATTTTCTTAAGGGACTATTTGCCTAATTATTTGGAATAAAAGCAACCAGTATGCCACTTTTCTGGTGGGTGGTTTGCAGGGTATTTATTATTTAGCAGTTATATAAGTGTAAATAAACAACTGAATGGTAATAGTGGATCTTATTAAATGTCATGCCCTCTGAATTAATCATATTGTGACTTTTTTTAGGATTGAGTGATGAAATGACTTGAATTTGGACCTCACATTTGTATTTTGTTTCTTCTCTATAGGTGGCTGGTAGAAAGGGCTTTCCTCATGTGATCTATGCCCGCTTGTGGCGATGGCCTGATCTTCACAAGAATGAACTTAAACACGTGAAATACTGCCAGTATGCTTTTGATCTGAAATGTGACAGTGTCTGTGTAAATCCTTATCACTATGAGCGTGTGGTGTCTCCAGGGATCGGTAAGCATAAACCCACATAGAAGAAAACACAAAGGTTTTATGAGTTTTATCTGCCTATACATTGTGTGATTCTTATTTGACATGCTTATAGCTAATGTTGAGATTTGTTTGAAGAAAATTTCAAAATGGACTTTTTTTTTAATCCAGACTTTACAGTGTGTACGGAGCACTGTAGATTTCTGAGTTCCACCTTTAAACACATTTGTATTGCTACTTCAGTGTGTGTTTATGATTCGGTTGCGCTGTTGTATGTACGGATTCAATATTTTTTTAGATTGCTATTTAAAGGCATGTTTTGATCCTGCACAAACATTTTCAATTGCTATCACTTGTTTCATCATTTTACATCAGCCTGCCGTATTGGGTTTGAATCACTGTAGGATTCTGTCAGCCCTTCCCTTTTACGATAATTATCCGCATTTAGATTTGTACTGTACACTCTGGGTGACATTAGTTTGCCATGCACTAGAAGACATGTGCGATTTCCTGAGACAGATCTCTTTACTTTTAATATATATATTTTTATTTACATGGTGTCCTGCTCCACCAAAATGAATAATAACCTTCATAGAACCTTAATAACATATTTTGCCAGCTTCCATCTGATTTAACATCTTTCCTGGAACTTGTGTTCAATACATAACTTTCAGCTCACTTGGAACAGTACAACCACCAGAGCAACTAACTCGACCCGTGCTAAGGAACGAAAACCTCCACCATCAGAGATCAAGAAAATTAATAATCTTATCACAGTGGATTAAGGACAGCCTTTTTGCTCTAGTCATTCTTGGACTTTCCACAACGTTCAACATGTTTGAAATTAGAATATTCATAGATTGGGTTATAAATAAAGGAAGAGCACTCTAATAATCCTTTTTGATCCTACGCTACAGGTCTCGTGATGCAAATATGGCTCTCTTTAAGCCCAATACAAGCAACGCCATCAGCGGATCCTTCACCCACTATAGCTTCCCCCATTTGCCAACAATCAGCTCTGTCCCTCTACCCTTTTAACATGTGCATGAAAGGTCTTAGACATATATTCCAGAGCTTCAGCTTGGGGCATTCTGTCTATGCAGACAGCACCCAAATTCACATCACAAGCAACGTGTGAGATATGACACTTAGGAGACCTGTTACACGTTTATGATGATGACACTAATCTCTACATTAATCTGTCAGCAATGATGCTGACCAATTCAGTTAAATCATCCACTTTCTAGTCTTTGCACACATAGATGAACACATACCTGCTCTGAGTAAACATTTCCAAAATAGAATTCTTAACTCAGTTGCTTCTCCAGAGATCAGAATCTCCCCAGTCCGCCTGCCTCATCGCAGGCTTCCAAAATGTAACTATACCCTCAGATGCATTGCAGCATGACACACCTTTCAAAGTTGACTTGGGATAAATCTGGCTTTAATTGCAACCAAACTGGACTGCTACACCAATTTTGTTGAAAATACAATTGTTATTGAACAAAATGAATCTCCAGATTTTTTTACCCTTCACTGCAGATTATTCTCAAATGTCTGTCTTATGAAACACCATGTAATACCAATCGTAAAAGCCCTATTGTCTCCCTTTAAGCAACTGCTGCAAATTAAGAGGTCTGAGGTTGTCCCTTAAATCTTTGTCCAACAAATCACCCCAATATCTATCAAACATCATCACTCCATACACAGCTACAGCAGTGTTCTGCTCATCATAGCAAGACCACTGACTCATTGTCAGTGAAATTGCTCTCCCACCCTCGCAGCTCCACCATTAAGTGAGGCCTGCCCCTGCACTCGAGTGTTGGTGATCGAGGCCCTCCTCCACCCGCAGGTTTCCCTGCACCTCATCCCTGGTGGTCCAGTGGACCTCTGTCTCCTTCCTCTAACTCTGCTCTTTCACTCGTTTTTCTACCCTTTTTATCTTTCCCTTTCTGCACTTTTCTGCATCTCTGCTCTTTTGTGCCTTATTTCTGCTCATTTTCCCTTCCTCTCGCTCTGCCCTTTCACTTGTTTTCACTCGTTTTTCTACCCTCTTTTATCTTTCACCTTTCTGCACTTTTCTGCATCTCTGCTCTTTGTGCCTTATTTCTGCCTATTTTCCCTTTTTCTTTATCCCTTATTTCCTCCCTTTACCTTTCCCCGCCGCTGCTGCCCCCGCGGCCCCTCCCCTCCCAGTGCGACCGGCCCAATCCAGCTCCCCTCCCCGCTCCCGCCTCCCAGCTGTCCAGCCCTCCCTGACCCCTACTTAATGGCGGCCACTGCGGGGACAGGCGAGCAAGACCACTGACTCATTGTCAGTGAAATTGCTCTCCCACCCTCGCAGCTCCACCATTGTGAGGCCTGCCCATGCACTCTCGAGTGTTGGTGATCGAGGCCCTCCTCCACCCGCAGGTTTCCCTGCACCTCATCCCTGGTGGTCCAGTGGACCTCTGTCTCCTTCCTCGTAACTCTGCTCTTTCACTCGTTTTTCTACCCTTTTTTATCTTTCCTTTTCTGCACTTTTCTGCATCTCTGCTCTTTTGTGCCTTATTTCTGCTCATTTTCCCTTCCTCTCGCTCTGCCCTTTCACTTGTTTTCACTCGTTTTTCTACCCTCTTTTATCTTTCACCTTTCTGCACTTTTCTGCATCTCTGCTCTTTTGTGCCTTATTTCTGCCTATTTTCCCTTTTTTCTTTATCCCTTATTTCCTCCCTTTACCTTTCCCCGCCGCTGCTGCCCCCGCGGGCCATCCCCCCCAGCGCGACCGGCCCAATCCAGCTCCCCTCCCCGCTCCCGCCTCCCAGCTGTCCAGCCCTCCCCGACCCCTACTTAATGGCGGCCGCGACGTGTCAAAGGCAAGCCCGTCTGCGCCCGTCCGCGACCAGCGCCAGGAACCCTGGACCTCCGCCCCGCCAACGCTACGACCCAGCAGCACTCCACGCACTCAACCCAGGCCGCAACAACAATTGCAAGCTAGCATCACCAGCCGACTCCCACGGACCCTTCAGCTGTCACCGCTGCCGGCACACCTGCAGCACCGCCAAGAACACGGATCCAGCACAACCCGCCCACAAGAACACAACCGAACCGAAGACCCTGCAATGCATCCTCCTCAACGTCCGATCCCTCCACAAACACGCCACAGAAATCTGGGACCTCCTCGACAGCACCACCCCGGACGTAGCGTTCTTCACCGAAACCTGGACCAACACCACCTCAGGACCGGACATCGCCATCGCCATCCCCCAAGGATACAAGATCTCCAGGAAGGACCGCCCCATCCGCCCAGGAGGAGGAATCGCCATCGTCCACAAATCCAGCCTCCGCCTGAGCACACTCCCTGACGAGCCCACAGAACTGATGGAACACCTTCACTTCAAGATACTGGCCAGCCCCACCGCCACCCTCCGAGGAACCCTCATCTACCGACCCCCCTGGACCCTGCGGACCCTTCGCCAACTCCATCACTGACATTATCTCCCCGCAGGCCATCGCATCCACCAACTACACCCTGCTGGGAGACCTCAACTTCCACCTCGACAACCAACTGGACCCCAACACCACATCCCTCCTGGACAACCTCCACAACATTGGACTGCGCCAGATCGTGACCGAGCCCACGCACTCAGCAGGACACACCCTCGACCCCTCTTCACTACAGGAAACTCCATCACCTTCAGCCACACCACCGAACTCCCATGGACCGACCATCGTTGCGTCCACTTCACCTTCAGAACACCCACCATCCACAGACACCAGCACCTGCTTCCACGAAGAAACTGGACCAAAATCACCGACGACCAGCTCACCACCTCACTCAACAACTCCACCCCAACCATCGCGGAAAACGACGACCACAACACCGCAGCCCGAACCCTGCATAGATGGATCTCGGACAGCACCAACACCATAGCCCCCCTCAAGAAAAACAACACTACCCGCGCCAAGAAAGCCAGATGGTTTACCACCGAACTTCGAGAGTCCAGAAGCACATGCCGCCGCCTCGAAAAGGCCTGGAGGAACACCAAATCCACAGAAGCCCACGACAACTTCAGAGCCGCCACCAACGCCCACCATCAACTCATCAGGGAAACGAGGAAAAAAGCGATTGAAGACAGAATCTCCACCCACGCGCACAACAGCAAGGAACTCTTCAGCATCATCAAGGAGTTCGCCCAACCCACTAGCGAGTCTACCGACATCCCTCCCTCACAAGACCTCTGCGACAAACTCAGCACCTTTTTCCATCACAAAATCAAGAGCATCTACGACCACTTCGACGAAGACAACCAACACACTGAACCCTCACCAACCACCCCCGACACCCGGAAACCAGCGATTGACGACTGGACAGCCCTCACCACCGAAGACACACTGAAGACAATGAAGTCAATCCACTCGGGGGCCCCCACGGACCCCTGCCCCCACCACATCTTCAACAGAGCCGCCGACACCATCGCACCCATGCTCCGCCACACCATCAACCGCTCCCTGGCGACCGCCTCGTTCCCCGACGACTGGAAACACGCCGATGTCAACCCCCTCCTAAAGAAACCCTCCGCGGACCCCACCGACCTCAAAAACTACAGACCCATCTCCCTGATCCCGTTCCCAGCGAAAGTCATCGAGAAAGCCATCAACAGCCAGCTCGCCACATTCATTGAAGAACACAACATCCTCGACTCCTCCCAATCCGGCTTCAGAAAAAACCACAGTACGGAAACCGCCCTCCTCGCCGCAACAGACGACATCCGCACCCTACTGGACAAAGGAGAAACAGTAGCCCTCATCCTCCTCGACCTATCAGCGGCGTTCGACACAGTCTCCCACCGCACCCTAATACGCAGACTCTACGACGCAGGAATCCAGGACAAGGCCCTCGACTGGATCCGCTCCTTCCTCTCCGGCAGGACGCAGCGGGTCAGACTCCCCCCTTTCCTCTTGGACCCCACACCTACCATCTGCGGAGTCCCCCAGGGCTCCTCCCTCAGCCCGACGCTCTTCAACGTCTACATGGCTCCACTCGCCCCCATCGTTAGAACCTACGGACTCAACATCGTGTCATACGCAGACGACACCCAGCTCATCCTCTCCCTATCCAACGAGCCCAACACCGCCAGACGCAACTTTCGAGAAGGCATGGAAGCTGTCGCCAAATGGATAAAAAACAGCTGCCTACAACTAAACACCAACAAAACAGAAGTACTCATCATGGGCCCAAACCACGATGCCTGGAGCGACACCTGGTGGCCCCCCGCCCTCGGAAACCCGCCAACCCCCACGGACCACGCATGCAACCTGGGAATCATCCTGGACTCCGAGCTCAAAATGGACCGCCAGATCAACTCTGTCTCGTCTTCCTGCTTCCACACCCTCCGCCTCCTTCGTAAGACCTTCAAATGGATCCCCCTCGAACACCGAAAGACCGTCACTCACGCCCTGGTCACCAGCAGACTCGACTACGGCAACGCACTCTATGCCGGAATAAACAAAAACCTCACCCGCAAGCTACAGAACATCCAGAACGCCACCGCAAGACTGGTCCTCAACCTGCCAAAACACTGCCACATCTCCCAGCACCTGCGCACACTCCACTGGCTCCCTGTCGAGGCGAGAATCACCTTCAAGATGCTCACCCACGCACACAAGGCCCTCCACGGCACAGGACCAGCATACCTGAACAGCCGACTCAAATTCCACGCACCCCAAAGGACCCTACGATCAGCCCAGCTCTCCTACGCCGTGGTCCCCCGCACCAGAAAGACCAGATCGGAGGCCGCTCCTTCTCCTTCCTCGCAGCCAAAGCATGGAACGCCCTTACGCTCCACCCCAGACAGACAACATCGCTCCCCATCTTCTCAAGAAACCTCAAAACCTGGCTCTTCGACAGACCCCCTCCTTGATGGATGGAACCTGCACCTCCCCCCCCCCCCCCACCCCTAGCGCCTTGAGACCCTTACGGGTGAGTAGTCGCGCTTTAACAAACCCCTGATTGATTGATCATCCAGGAATCTTGTAAATCGCTAAAATAAAGTTATCAAGGTGTTAGAAATATAGATGCTTTAGATTGGAATTGGAGAAAAGTTACCTTTTTTATATTTCTTCTGTTTTAGCATTTTCCATATCCCTTTGGATGCTTTTGAAACAAAAAGCAAGCATTGGTAATTGAATACCCACCTCGCTGCCCACGAGGACTTCTTCTAGCAACAGGTTCTTCACCTTTTGAATTCCAACAGATGGCAGACTGGATCCATAAATGTTTTCCTGCAACAGATCATGCATGCAGATAGGTGGCACGCCCTTTAAAGCAGATCTTGAGCTGCGCTCCTAAGCTTTGTATCTGTGTTTACCTACCAGATATTTTTTCCAAATGACAGTACATTTACCCTTCAAAATCTCAGGCCTTAAGCTACGCTGCGCCTGTTAGTCACGCATCCGCTGGATGTGTGCTTTTGGTGTGCAGGCTCCAAAAGCATGGGCCAAAGTTCTCAGACAGATGCTCCCTGATGGCCATCCAGAGGCTGTTGGGAAGCGTGAAGCAAAGCAGTATGTATGCAAACACAGGAAGCAAGGTCAGTCATGCTTCAAGCCCAATACCGAACTCCCGATTCAAGTCTGAGTTTGTCCTAGCTGCCTTCCTTTGGTAAATACAAGACCAAATCCAGGGAAAGGTTGCACAGTCGGCGTTCAAACAGCTTGACTTTGCCACCATTGTCTAACTCCAATACTGTTTCAGAATTGGAGCATATGTGCCCTGGGCTTCCTTGGCCATCATCGACTGTGTTGCAGGTTGAGACTTTCAGGGAGGCAGTGTTGCAATTTCTTCAGGCCCCATGAATCCACAAAGGCCTATTTGAATGTCCCCGGGTGGTGTCCTCCCTGACTGTGGCTGTCACTGCTAATCCATCTCCTGGCTCCTTGCAGGCACCAGGCCGCTATTCTATACCTATGCCTAAGGCCATGGCAGTTTCAGCTGGCCTTGACTCCAGAGACGCCAGTTCCAGATCTGATTCCCTACACTAGTATCGGATCCGGAGCAGAGTTCAGATAGATTCCAGCTGCTTTCTAAAAATGAAATCACTAAAGCCCAGCTCGTAGTCTGGGAAGACTCCCCTACGATTCCCTTGCCCTGACACCAGTATTACAGACAGCTGGTGCTATTTGTAGACCACATTCTGACGTTGTGCAAAGTATTCGTCATGTTCCCCATGATAATGAAGATAAAAGACAACACTGACTACACTGCTGCTTGTCTGTATTTAAACCTACAAAATGCTAGTGGCCATGACTCCTCTGCTGAGACTAAGGAGACATACTTGGAGTCGCCATTGGACCATAATGAGGAGAGGTCTTCCTTTGGAATGGTAACTCGCCACAAAGGTACTAGAACTGTAATTGCAAATCTGCTCAAACATATTTTGCAGCCAGGTTCTTCAACTTCAGAACTGTTGTCTTCCAATGCGGCCCCGACGTGGAGCCTTTGATGGTTGCATGGTCCAAACCTTCCTCAGTACTGTCAGTTTGTTGACCTATTGCCAGGCATCATAGGCCTGCCCCGAGCGACTCAGCCTCCTTGGTACAGCATCCAACTGGAAAGTCTAGCTGTACAAGCTTCTGCCTAACCTAATAGTTTTGCAGCGTGAATCTTTCTGGATTCACTATGCTGTGCATTATTCCGCGGTCTAGTGGTTGGGTCCGGAATCGTAGTCTTTTTTCTGTTTTTTTTTCTTTTTTCGTGTAGCCCAGGTGGGCGTTGACGCCCCACCATTTGGTGTCCTCCCGTGACGTCGGCGCGCTTCCTCCGGAAGCTCCCACCTTAGGGCGCCATCTTCAGATTCTTTTTTCCGCCGTTGGGTCTGGATCGTCGTGAAGAGCTCCAGAGTTGGAAGAGGAGAGAAGAAGTAAGAGAAAAGCAGAAAGAACCGAGAAAAATTGGAGATCTTCATCACAAGACAAAGAACATACTACCGGGACGACTAAGCTGGTGAGAGGTAGAAAAAACTTTGACGTCCAACGGAGAATGCGCACACAGGGGGCTCCCTGAGCGCGGGAATGGACAAGACACCATTCAAGTTCTGTCGTAACTGCCACCACAAGTTCGCACAGAAAGATCAACATCCAGTCTGCAACCTCTGCCTACCGATCGACCATCAAAGCGACGACTGCAACGCCTGCGCAGCATTCGCCACCAAGACCCTCGGGGTGAGGGACAGACAGAGGAGAGCAAACTACAGCAGGCAGGGCCAAGGGCCACCTCCGTCGCTGCGGGACCTGGGCCTCTCCAGTGGGGAAGAGGACAACATCGCCGAGGGACCAGAGGACTGCTCGGTCGTAGAGACCGATAACACTTCCAGGAAGGAGGTAAGAGACACGTCGACCCAAAGAACCCCGAAAGACTCTCGAAAATCCGAGCCAAAGTCCTCGAAAGGAGCACCGGCGTCGAAGCACTCGACGACCGAAGCTGCATCCACGGACAAACAGCCCAGCGGATCCTTCGAAAAGGACTCCCGGTCGGCGAAAGCTCTTGACACACCCAGGTCGTCGAAGCACGGTTCCGAGAAACCGCACTCGACGCCGAAGGGGAAAGAGCAGAAGGCACCTCCGACGTCAACTACGACCTCGAAGAGAACTGCCGAAACTCTCGACGCCAATCAAGCGGCGGAGATGGAGAGGAAGAAGAAAAGGCTCGAGGCCGAAATGGCCAGTATCATCCAAAAGAAGAAGGACTTCGAGGACCGGATGAGTAGATACACCATCCCTTCGAAGCCCTCGACGGTCGTCGAAGCGGAAACGCAAGAGGAGTTCGACAGCACCGAGCCGCCGAAAACTCCCGAACCGTCGGAACAACAGGACGAAGAGGTCCTGTACGATTATACGGAGGGTGATGACGACCAGCAGACGCACTTCGGCTCGACACCCTCGGAGGCTCAAGACCTGGAATGGCAGGATCTCGACGCCGAAGACCCGGAGGAGGCCGTGGAGACGTATCCGTCGAGGCCTTCGCCGACGGACGGCATAGGAGTGTACAACATAGTCGTCAGGAACGCGGCAGCCACCTATACAGTGGAAATGGAGGAGGAAAAGCCTAAAGCCTGTTTTCTCCTGGAAACACTGCTACCAACACAAACTAGGAGCCAATTCCTTCCTATGCTACCTAGTGTGCTAGACCAAGGCAGGGAAGCTTTCAAGGAGCCATCTACCTGCAGATCGGTCACACCCAGAACTGAGAAAAAATATAAACACTCTTCAAAGGATCCACCATATATCCAGGGATCTGTGCCAGCTGATTCAATAATAACAGCAACAGCCAGGAAGAGGGCCAACGTTCCCACAAACTCCGGTCCGCCCCCAGACAAGGAGAGCAAGAGGATAGACCTCACAGGGTGGAAAATTGAAAGGAATGCGGCAATACATTGGCGCATTGCCAACTCCAACGCCCTTATAAATAGGCACGCCTACCAGCACTGGGAAGAAGTTGGGCAGTTGCTCAAACTGCTCCCCACAGAAAACCAGCAGAGAGCGGCACACCTGGTGGAGGAGGGGAAGAACATGGCCAACACCTGCCTAAAGTCGGCCCTAGACGCAGCTGATACATCAAGCAGGCTGATGATGATCAGGGTGACAGAGAGGAGACATGCCTGGCTCAAGATCTCCGGGTTCAAGCCGGAGGTACAAAACAACATACTGAAGTTGCCCTTCAACGGGGAAAAGCTGTTCGGCACGCCCGTGGACAAGACGCTGACGCAGCTCAAAAAAGATAACGAAATGGCAAGGTCCATGGGAGCACTACAGTTCAGGGGTATGAGAAGGGGCACCCCCTCACGAAGACCAAACGGCAGAGGTGGAAACCAGCCGGGAACATCGCACCAGGCCTTCCAGCAAACATTTCAGGGAAGCAGCCAGGCACAACAGGGTCAGCAGCAACAAGGCTGGCAGAACCAACAGAGGGTCTCCACAAAGGGAACCCGCTTTTGCAGATTCCACCAGGCTGCACTGCCACACCTTTATTTTGAATCGAATGAATCAATTATTTCTGCTTTACTCTCGTTTTTCATCATATTTAACCGTTTTTTAAAATCCATTACTTTTTCCTTTATGCTCAATTCATTTTACTCAAGTCTATTCAAGGCGTAGATCTCTCAAAAAAGCTCAGGAGTCAAAAATGGGTTCCACATGCCAAGATTTTTAATAAAACAACCCAATGCATTTCGGGAAGTAACTTCCCTTCTTCAGGGGCATCTACAATATACAAAAATAGGACATAATCAACTTTATAAAACACTTCATTGCATTTTAAAAGCAACATTTATATTAATAAGAAACCAAAAGCATATTTTTAGACCATTTACACAATGATTCCACCCTCATTCGAGACCTACTGGCAAACTGTGACCATTTCACCTTAGTACCCTGAATTCAACATGTTGTTTATCCAAACAATTCCCCCCCACGATATACTGCGCCATATAATAATTGCTGTCACAGATATACAAAAATGCGTTACTATACGCTTACCATAGCTTGCTGGTCACCGCATTTATTTAAAAAGAAAATTCATTTCTTCCTTCCTTCTCAGCGTATAAAAACGCTTCTGATACAAGTTGAACCAGATACCTGCGAAAACATTCTATTTTATGCTCACGACCGTATGCTACGTCACCCAATGATTCATTTCACCTGTGTATGTCAAAACTTCATACTAACATAAACGAAGGACTAACCACACTTCAAATCCACGGATGCTTAAACCCGATAGTCACTACAACTCCCAGTGCACATCATTCATGTAGTATTCACATTGTTATACTGAGTGTTCAATGAGTCCGTTCGCTTTTGAAAATAATCAATCTGTTGCAGAAAAATTGCTAAACTGTTTTAAATAAAGTGCTACACTCCTAATAATCAAACATGAAAGGGAACCCTAGTCCTGTGCTTGTCGCCATCTATGATATTTACGATAATCGTGTACTTGCGTCGTATTCCTTGTACTCCTGTGTTCATCATGTACTCTTGGGTGCAATCTCGGTTGAGACGAAAAAATTCACGGTTATGAAATATATGAGAAGAGATGCACTCCTAGTTATCCTTAGTTTAGCCTGTTGATTTTGACGGCGTGCAAAAACCTGCCTCGCGCTTCGTCCCATTGCGCTGTGACATTGTATCTCCACAACAGAGGGGCCAGTCCTTTCGTAGCCGACCAAACGGACGAGGCAATACAAGAAGAGGCGGCCAGCAACCCGCCCCCAAGTGACTCCACACTACAACACGTGCCCGCACCCCCAACATCGCTAGTGCCGCGGCACAACAAAAGACACGGACAACATTTACAAATTTACCATCATACAACGCCCGTAGGAGGAAGACTAAAACACTTCTCCCAGGAGTGGGAGAAGATAACAACCGACAAGTGGATACTCAACATCATACAGTTCGGCTACTGCATAGAACTCGTAAAGAGGCCACCAAACAAGAGGCCAACAAACAAAAAACATTCAACAAAAGAGCTGTCACTATTGTGGCAGGAAGCACAAGAACTCCTCCACAAACCGGCTATAGAAAAGGTGCCGTACAGAGAAAAGGGCACAGGAGTGTACTCCAACTACTTCCTCGTACCAAAAGTAGACGAAACGTTAAGGCCCATACTGGACCTACGGTTCCTAAACAAATACATCAAAACTCAAAAGTTCAAGATGACGTCCTTACAAGAGATTACACGAAAGGTGAGCTGTTCCCCAATAGAAAGGTGTGGACAACATGTGACAGAGGTGGGGGATGAGGGGAATACTCCTTTTCGGAACTAGAGTCCTCACACACCCAGCAAGCTAGGTGTCATGCTTCATCATATGGACTTGCTCCTCGTCGGGTCGGCGCTGCAATACCCGACGGGCACCCATAAAGGGGCTCTTTGGCGGGCTTACAAGAGGTCATACCTCAAATAAGGCACGGGGATTTTATGTCCACAATAGACCTCAAGGATGCCTACCTACACATCCCCATAAACCAAAGGCACAAGCGTCTGCTCAGATTCACCATCAGCATGACGCACTACCAGTTCACGGCCCTAGCCTTCAGCCTCAAATCAGCGCCAAGAGTCTTCACCAAATGCCTAGCTGCCGTAGCAGTACATCTGCGAAGACAGGGGATACACGTATACCCCTACCTAGACGACTGGTTGGTAAAAGCGAACTCCTACAACCAATGCAAACTACACACTCAGCAAGTCACACAAACGCTGACAAAACTAGGCTTCTCCATACACAAGGAGAAGTTATCGCTGGAACCAGAACAAGTGAAGATCTTCCTGGGTGCGAAGATCGACACCATTCAGGGGAGGGTGTTCCCCAGCGAGAAAAGGATCCTCGCACTACTGAAGGAGACTCGCTGCTACCTGAAGGGGCAACGTCTGACAGTGAGGACAGTGAGCAAGCTCATGGGCATGATGGCATCCTGCATACATTTAGTCCCCAATATTCGGCTACACATGAGACCATTCCAGGAATGGCTGCAACAGCAATGGTCACAGGCAACAGGGAGTTGGGAAGATCTAGTGGTTGTAACGCACGCAGTGCAGGAAGAGATAGCATGGTGGAACAGTGGCAACATAACAAGGGGAAACCCATTCACACCACCAACTCCAACAGTGACCATCACAACAGACGCATCCCAGATGGGGTGGGAGCGCACATGAAACTGCTCAAGGTAAGGGGGTTATGGACACAAACAGATGCCGTCAAACACATCAACTACCTAGAACTCAAGACCGTGTTCCTTGCCCTAAAAGCGTTCCAGAAACTGCTGTACGGCCAAACGGTGTTAGTACAAACAGACAACACCACAACGATGTTCTACATCAACAAGCAGGGAGGAACACATTCAATGGCGCTCTCAGATCTAGCGCAACAGATATGGAAATGGGCAATTCCATTGCAAATAGACCTCCTGGCAATACATCTGCCAGGGAAGGACAATGTGGAAGCAGACAGACTGAGCAGACAGACGTCAATCTCACACGAGTGGGAGCTCAATGCGCAGGAGACGCAAAAACTATTCAAGAAGTGGGGGACCCCACAACTAGACCTGTTTGCAACACACCAGAATGCAAAATGCCAATACTTCGCATCCAGGCAGCCAGGCTATCAATCCCAAGGAAATGCCCTATGGATGAGCTGGTCAAAGACATTTGCCTACGCTTTTCCACCGATACCGCTGATACACAAAGTGCTCAGCAAGTGCAGAACAAGCAACATGACACTAATTCTGGTAGCACCACAGTGGGCCAGGCAGTCCTGGTTCTCGCAGATCGTGGAGATGGCACAGGGACCACCACACAAGTTCCCAAGAAGGAAAGACCTGCTCTCGCTACAAAACGGAAGGGTACTCCATCCAGAACCAGAGAGCCTCAGCCTAGCAGCGTGGCTCCTGAGGACTTGGAGTTCGCTCACCTCAAGCTTCCACAAAGCACGCTGGCAGTGCTGCGAGAAGCGAGGAGACCCACCACACGGAAATGCTATGCAGCAAAATGGAAGAGATTCACTGAATGGTGCATCAACAAAAAGCTCCACAGGAGAATCACTAAAGAATCAACTGTGCTAAAATACTTAACACACTTACTAAAAAGTAACCTAAGCTGCACTTCGCTAAGAGTGCACCTGGCAGCAATAGTAGCCTATACAAGAGGAGAAACAGGGAAAAGCTTCTTTACATCTCAAGTAGTAAAAAGATTCCTGGAAGGAGCCAAAAGAATAGCACCGCCAAAGAGGATGCCACTGCCTGCATGGAACCTCAATGTAGTTCTAACACAGCTTATGAAAGCACCGTTCGAACCCATCCACAAGGCATCACTACATATGCTCACAATAAAGACGGCCTTTCTGGTAGCGATTACCTCGCTACGTAGGGTGAGCGAGTTGCAGGCACTCACACTACAAGAACCCTACATTCAGATTCACAATGACAGGGTGGTAATGAGGACGGACCCACACTTCATGCCAAAGGTGGTGTCCAGGTTCCATATAAACCAAACAATACAAATTCCCAGTTTCTTCCAGAAACCATCCACCAGCGCTGAAAGGGCACTGCACACTCTGGATGCCAGGAGAACAGTAATGCATTACATCGAAAGGACTAAGGATTGTAGAAAGACAAAGCAGTTCTTTGTGTCCTTCGCAAGCAGTTTCCTGGGCAGACCAGTGACGAAAAATACCATTGCACGATGGATCGCACAAACAATTCAATACTGCCACAAACCGGCAGGCCAAGAGCTACAGGGAGCAGCTCAGGCTCACTCAACCAGGAAAAGGGAGCAACAATAGCCTTCCTAGCAAACACACCTATCCAAGACATTTGCCTGGCGGCAACATGGGCTTCAGTGCACACATTCACTAAGCACTACTGCGTGGATATACAGATGAACAAGGAAGCACAAGTAGGTCAAAAAGTGCTTCAACATATATTCAACAACCAACGCTCATCTTCCACCCAGCCGCCACAAATATAGCAAACCGCTACAAAATCTATGCACAGCATAGTGAATCCAGAAAGATTCACGCTGCAAAACGAATAGTTTCTTACCTGTCGGTATAGTTTTGCAGCTTGAAGACTTTCTGGATTCACTAGCGAACCCACCCGCCTCCGCCAGAAAGATGAGACAGGAGGAAGATGGGACTAACAAATAGAAAACACCTTCAAAAGGGTAAAAGGATTAACAACACAAGCACAAGACAAAAAAAAAAGAATCCGAAGATGGCGCCCTAAGGTGGGAGCTTCCGGAGGAAGCGCACCGACGTCACGGGAGGACACCAAATGGTGGGGCATCGACGCCCACCTGGGCTACATGAAAAAAAGAAAAAAAAACAGAAAAAAAGACTACGATTCCGGACCCAACCACTAGACCGCGGAATAATGCACAGCATAGTGAATCCAGAAAGTCTTCAAGCTGCAAAACTATACCGACGGGTAAGAAACTATTCGTTTTCATCTGGCTATGGCAGATTGGGAATAAAGAGCACTGATGCACCATGTGAGAGATTCTTCTCCTTCGCCAGCCTGGCTCTGAGGTCCCTTAATACAGTTTGCCTTTTGGGGCCATTAATGCATGCCCGCAGGATCTTGCCAACTCTACTGCAGGAGTTTCGGACCTGGTTCACTCAGATGGTTCATGATGGACAGGATGTGAAAAAGTACATTTTGTGAGTTGGTTTGCACAGAATGGACTTTGTTAGCCATGTTATCATCACCAGTTTGGTGGTTCTGCACCATGCCTGGATCCCTAACATAGGTGTTTCCGGTGACACACTGGCATCCCTGACGGATATGCTGTCTGATGGCTCCATGTTCTTTGGGAAAAGGCAGACCTGGGGTTTCCGGAATTTCCAAGGCTACTTTCGGGGTCGGGCTTTTCACCTCAGGCAATTCTCCCAAGCTTTACAACAGCCCCGTGCAGCTCTCTTGCAGCTCGAGGCAACGATGTGGTAGCGGAGGCTGTGTCGATAGCAAGGACAGCAGTCCTCTTCATTACCTTCTGTGTCTGCTACCAAGCCGCTCTGATTTCCCTGCTGTTTATCTGCTGTAGGGGGCAGGATTGCTTTTTGCCGGTCCCTCAGACTAGTGGGCCTTAAAGTTTTTTCAAAACGCCCCGTCCCCCTCCACTCCATTTCATAATGGCCTTTCCACCCCCTCGTGTTCCTCTTGTTTTTGCCTGGATTTAGGTGGATTTTGCCCCATCCTCTCCAATGAAGTGCTCACTCTTCTGGCCAGAGGGGCTATATAGAGATTCCCAGAGGCCGAGAAAGGCATGTGGTATAACTCCAGTATTTATTGATGCCTAAGAAGAAAGAAGGGCTGAGACAGATTCTTCACTCTTCCTCTGAAAGTATAGATTCAAAAGTCCTGTCTGCTCTAGACCCTAGGAAATTGGATTTCGGCCTGTGATTTTCATGACGTTTATTTCCATTGGCCATCTTGCAGTCCTACAGGCGTCTGCTCCACATCTGGGTGGGATCGGAACTCTCAGTTTATCATCCTGCATTTTTGGCTTTCCCGCAGTTGCCCCAAATGTTCATGATAGTGGTTGCAGCCCATTTTTGCAGGTCAAGAGTACAGGTATTCCTATACCTCAACAACTGTTGAAGGCAGGCTCGCACAGTAAGTCGATGTATTATAGCTGTCCTCCTTAGGTTCCCCGGTCAGTTACCCGAAATATGAGTTCGGGGCATATGAGCTGCAGAATACATACTTGTGCATAGATCGCCATCTGGTGGTGGGCTCGGATGTTTGCAGTTTTTGTCTTGGAAGAAGTCTTTGTAGTCAGGAGATAGGTGACTCCTCCCTTGGACGATAGTGCGCATGGGCATCGACTCCATCCTCAGATTGTTTTTTCCGCCATCGGGTTCGGATGTGACTTGCTGCGCTCCGGTTCGGTACCGTGTTTCCAACCTTTTTCGACGCGCACCCATCACCACTCGACTGTATTGTTTCGTTTGCGTGCCCTTTGACGCTAACTTCAAAATCCTCGATTCCGGTCGTCGACGCCGGCCGCTGGGTCTATCGGCGCCATTCGGGCCTACGGATAATGGAAAGGACTCCATTTAAAAAATGCCCCCAGTGTGGAGCTTAATTTCCACACAGTGACCACCACAAGGTCTGCAACCTTTGCCTCTCGCCAGAACACGAAGAAAAGGATTGCCAGGCCTGTGCCTCTTTTCGCTCCAAAAAGACTATTCGTGATCGCCGGGCTCGACGACACGTTACGGCTCAACGGGCTACACCGGCGCCACACGACATCTTCAACGAAGGCCTCGATGTTCCAGAGGCAGAGGATTCAGAGGAGCTCGACATCGTCTCCGAAGCTGACGACTCCGATGACCACATCACTCCAGGTCAACGAGTGAGTACAAACGTCCATGCCCCTGCCCCACCAGATAAACAGAAGGCTCCGGTCAAAACTTCGCCTGAAGGCTTTAGTCGAGACCGAGGAAAAACTTCAGAAGCCCCGCCTCCGGGCCTGGCTCCGAAGACAAAGGAAAAGCCTTCCGGCAGTTCGGAACCGAGCAAGCCGCATATCAGTACCCATAAGACACCTTCGGTACCGAAATCGGGGATACACCCTATTCCCGTTACGTCCAAAAAGGCCTTGGTACCGAACCCTTCGGCACCGAAAGACCATAAGGCCTCGGAACCGAACAAACACCGAAAACCTTCGGATCCGAAGAAAATTCCCAACTCGGCGCCGAAGCCAAAGGAGCACAAGACCCCTCCTACGGCTTCAGAGTCCAAATCGAAACCACGTTTGGAACCGAAAAAATCGGCACCGAAAGGAGACCATAACCAGGAAGAGCTTTTTCGACCAGATCCTATCGATCCAAAACAAAAGACTTTACATGTGGACCCTAAAACAGGCCATATTGTCAGTCTCTCAACAAAGAAGAGGAAATCAGATACCTCACACCCTCCTGAGGTACCTGTGAAGAAAAGGGACTTTGCAACTTCACCCCTAAGATCCTCTTCTCCTATTCTTCCTACCAAACCTTTGTCTCCTACAAACTCTCCTATACACTCTCCTAGACTCTCTCCAATACTTCCATACTCACCACAGGATGAGGATGATCTAGGGGACAGGGGTGGATACGATATGGACCCTGATGATGACCCTGATGATGACACTACTCCACCACAGGATACATGGGACGATTACAACAATCCCACAGATCCTCCAGACCTTCCTGATCCGGATGTATACCCATCTAGGCCTTCCCCCCCCAGATGACAATATAGGATTTAGTCAGATCCTTAATAGGGCTGCGCAATATCATGGCGTTGAACTCCATTCAGACCCCATGGACGAAGACTTCCTAATTGACACATTTGCTCAGTCACAAAAAACAATTCATACATTGCCCATGCTTAAAGGTGTCATTAAACATGCACCAGACATATTTGAAGACCCTGTTAGGACCAGGATCCTCAATCCTCGGATTGATAAAGTACAAGCCTGCCCCTAACGATCCAATTTACATTAAAGGACAACTCCCTTTAGATTCTTTGGTAGTCTCCAATGCAAGAAAACGTGCTAATTCCCAAACCTCTGGTGATGCTCCACCTCCAGACAAAGAGTCTAAACTGCTAGATGCATCAGGTAAACGAGTTGCCTCCCAAGCAGCCAATCACTGGAGAATAGCTAATGCACGAGCATTGCTTGCCAGATACGACTGGGCTCACTACGATGAGCTCGAAGACCTTATTCAACATTTACCTGACCAATACACAGCCAAGGCCAACGATCAGGTCCAAGAGGGCAAATTAATTACCAATGCATCCATCAAATGTGCCCTCGATGCAGCAGACACCGCATCTAGATCTCTCAACACCAGTGTCTTACTTCGCAGACATGCATGGTTGCGCATTTCTGGGTTTAAACAAGAAGTGCAAACAACTATTTTAAATCAGCCGTTTGATCAAGAGCACCTCTTTGGCCCAGCTGTGGATACAGCTTTGGAGAAAATGAAAAAAGACACAAACACTGCAAAATCTATGGGAGCATTACAGTCTCAAATACCACGAGGTTCCTTTCGTCGCTCCTTTTATAGGGGCGCATCCAAAAACATTAGCACAGACACTTCCTCCACCTACAAGAGTCCCACACAAACATCACCTAACAAGCCATATTTCAGAGGTGGGTACAGAGGAAATAATAGCAAGGATAGAGGTCGAGGTAACAATAACCGAACCTCCCCTACTACCAAACAATGACTTCCCTCCTCTCCATCCAGACCATTCCACTCCGGTCGGAGGAAGGCTCTCACAGTTCCTACCTGTCTGGAACTCCATCACTACAGACAGGTGGGTAAGACAAATTATCCAGTATGGTTACTGCCTGGAACTTACTGCAGCTCCCCCAACCATACCCCCCAAACAACGTCCAATGTCCAAGGAACATCTAACGCTTCTCAAACAAGAAGTTCTCTCACTTCTTCAAAAGCATGCAATAGAACCAGTTCCCCTTTAGCATCAAGGCACAGGGGTTTACTCCCTTTATTTTCTCATCGCCAAAAAACACGGTACTCTCAGACCAATACTGGACCTCAGACCTTTGAATATCTACATACAATCAGACCATTTTCACATGGTCACCCTTCAACAGGTCCTCCCACTGCTCCAACAAGGCGATTTCCTTGCCACTCTAGATCTCAAGGACGCCTGCTTCCATATTCCTATACACCCTGCTCACAGGAAATATCTAAGGTTCATAATGGACGGTCAGCACTATCAATTCAAGGTCCTCCCATTTGGAGTGACCACAGCAACCAGAGTCTTCACAAAGTGTCTGGCAGTAGTAGCCGCCCACTTGCGAAGACAACAAATTCATGTCTTCCCATACCTGGACGACTGGCTCATAAAAGTCAAGTCATACAGCCAGTGTGTTCACCACACTCTACAAACAATTCACTTGCTTCACGACTTGGGGTTCACAATAAACCTCACCAAGTCATATCTTCAGCCGTCCCACATACATCAGTAACTAGGGGCCACAATAGATACTTCCAAAGCACTGGCATACCCCAATCCAGTCAGAATAGCCAGTATGCAAACCCTCATAACAAAATTTCAACCTCAACACTCACTACCAGCTCGAGTTTTTATGCAGCTAATAGGAATGATGGCCTCTTGCATTTTCATAGTACCACACGCAAGGCTTCAGATGCGCCCTTTACAAGAATGTTTAGCACGTCAGTGGAACCAGGCTCAAGGGCAAATTTCAGATCTGGTGTTGATGGACAGCCGCACTCCTCGCTCTCTGCAGTGGTGGAACACACAAAACCTTTCCAAAGGGCGGCCGTTCCTAGACCCTGTTCCACAAATAGTGCTAACAGCAGACGCATCGCTCACCGGCTGGGGAGCTCATCTCCTAAACCATACGATTCAGGGCAAGTGGACCCCTCAACAAAAAGTGCTCCACATCAATCACCTGGAGTTACTGGCAATCTTTCTAGCATTGAAATCATTCCAAACACATCTCATCAACAAAACTGTCCTTGTCCGAACAGACAATATGACAGCAATGTATTATATACAAAAACAGGGGTGGACACATTCTTTACAGCTTTCTCAACTAGCGCAAAGCATATGGAAATGGGCCATCCCACAAAAGATATACCTTCTAGCAGAACATCTTCCAGGGGTACACAATCACATTGCGGATCTGCTCAGTCGTCAGACACAACAAATCCACGAATGGGAACTTCATCCACAAGTTCTTCTTCCGTTTTTTCAAATGTGGGGCCACCCAGACATAGATCTGTTCGCCACACATGCAAACGCAAAATGCCCAACCTTCGCCGCCAGGTATCCACACCCATTGTCCAAAGGCAATGCGATATGGATGAACTGTTCAGGCAGATTTGCATACGCTTTTCCACCACTCCCGCTCATTCCGTTAGTAGTGCGCAAGCTCAAACAACAGTCTCTCAAGATGATCCTGGTTGCTCCAACATGGGCCCGGCAACCTTGGTTCACAACACTCCTGGAACTCTCAGTAGTTCCACACCAAAAGCTACACCTCTCCCCAAAGCTTCTGACACAGAACCGTGTAGAGATAAGACATCCAGATCCAGCTCAACTAAACCTAGCAATCTGGCTCCTGAAGTCCTAGAGTTCGGTTACCTCAACCTGCCACTGGACTGTATGAACATTATTAAGGAAGCTAGACACCCTACTACTAGAGCTTGTTATGCAGCCAAATGGAAAAGATTTGTCATTTACTGCTATAACAACAAACAGCAAAATTGACCCACTAGATGCTTCAATTCAGAACATAATTTGTTATTTACTGCATCTACAAAGATGTAATCTGGCATACACATCCATAAGACTACATCTTGCTGCTCTTGCCACTTACCTACAAAACAGACAACATTTGTCATTGTTTTGGGTACCTGCCATCAAAGTGTTTATGGAAGGCCTTAAAAGGATAATTCCTTCCACAATCCCACCATCTCCAGTGTGGAATTTAAACATTGTCCTTACTGGGCTCATGGGTCCCCCAATTGAACCTCTACACAAATGCGAACTGCAGTTCCTTACATGCAAAGTAGCTTTCCTTGTCGCAATCACCTCTCTCAGAAGAGTAAGTGAGATCCAGGCTTTAACCATACAAGAAACCATTCTTACAAATACATCATAACAAGGTGGTTCTTAGAACAAATCCAAAGTTCCTTCCCAAAGTAATCTCTGCTTTCCACCTTAATCAATCTGTGGAATTACCCGTTTTCTTCCCAAAACCAGATTCCGTAGCAGAGAGGGCTCTTCACACACTTGATGTCAAAAGAGCTATACTTTATTACATTGACAGAACTAAACCTTTTAGAAAGACAAACCAACTGTTTGTAGCTTTCTCTCCACCTCATAAAGGAAACCCAATTTCCAAAGCTGGAATTGCCAGGTGGATAGTCAAATGTATTCAAATATACTACCACAAAGCAAAACGCACATTAACATTTCCCCCTAGAGCGCATTCAACACGCAAACTAGGGGCTTTCATGTCATTCTTGGGGAACATTACCTTAGATGACATTTGTAAAGCAGCAACATGGTCTACGCCACACACCTTCACCAAACACTATTGTGTAGATGTGCAGGCAAAACAACAAGCTTCTGTGGGCCAGGCTGTTCTTAAAAACACTTTTTCAGACCACTGCAACAGATACAGGTAACCACCGCTAAGGGAGAGCACTGCTATACAGTCTATGCACAAGTATGTATTCTGCAGCTCATATGCCTCGAACGGAAAATGCTACTTACCAGTATGCATCTGTTCTTGGCATGTAGAGCTGCAGAATCACATATGCCCACCCGCCTCCCCGGTACCTCTATCTGTTCCAGCGTTATCTTACTTAGATACTTAGACATGGACATCTTTTCTGTTTCTTACAAACTCCATCATTTCCCTTCATGGCGAAAAACAATCTGAGGATGCGCACTATCGTCCAAGGGAGGAGTCACCTATCTCGTGACTACAAAGACTTCTTCCAAGACAACAACAAACTGCAAACATCCGAGCCCACCACCAGATGGCGATCTATGCACAAGTATGTGATTCTGCAGCTCTACATGCCAAGAACAGATGCATACTGGTAAGTAGCATTTTCCTTTTCAGGAGTGCTGAAGATTCGCCTTATAGGGGCCGTCCTAGAAACTGTGAATTTCAAAGCCTTTCTGCTACATCAGAGAGTATCAGGATACGGTCTCGGTAATGGAGGGTTCGTCCTGTCTTCTGGCCCAGACAGGTCTGAGGCTTCTTGGACTCTCAGCCACAAGAAACCTGTTGGTGCCTCATGCTCTTAGATACATAGAAGAGCAGCAGTGGAACATTTGCTGTCAATGGGTCCAGCATTGTGGGTGTCTCTTGGATCGCAATTGAGAAGTCAGTGTTGCATCTTGTAACCCCGGGACTTTTCACCCTTGGGCACAGCAGGAGGTATGTGCCACCTTCCGTGGAAGTCTGGTTTAACTTATGCATTTCTACCTCTGCTTCCGAAGTTCTGAAGAAAATCTGAAGGGAGCAGGCTCATCTTAGTACTTTAAGCTGTGAAACCTGTGCATGTCTCTGCTGCTTCACCTGCCTTTTTGGGAGGATCTTCTGTCTCAACAACAGGGCAGGGTTCTTCATTAGAACCTCCACAAGCTACACCTCCATACTTGGAAATTGAGAGGAACCCGCTGATGGGTTTTGACTTATCTGTGCAAGTGGTGGGTGTGATTTTGGCTGCACTTCGCCCGGCCACCAAGTAGGTTTATTCTAGCCGGTGGGCAAAGTTTGTGGCCATGTGCGAGACCCACTGGATTGATCTGCTTTAGCCTAATCATTTGTGTTGTACTGCTATCTGCTCGGTCTTTAGCCAGGCATGGTCTTGCAGTGAACAATGTTAATGATTGCTTACGGGTCTTTCTGCGTTTATCTGATCAGCCCTCTTTGTTTAGGTCACCTCTTTTGATGTTTTTGAAAGGACTCACTGGTTTCTTACTGCGCTTTTCTGAGGATGCAGTGCAACTTTAATTTGGTCCTTAGGCTTTTAATTTGCATGTCTTTTTAACCCAAGCACAGCTGTGTTTTTAAGGTTGCTGTCTCTTAAGACTATGTGCCTCCTAGCCATCATGTTGTCATGTTACGTCATTGAGCTGTATGCATTGTGTATGCATCTGCGACATGCTATCATTTTTAGGTCATGCCTAGGCAGCGCTTGCGCAGTCTCTTCGAGACATACTGCATTCAGTATATGGGCATAAAGCTCCGCCCACTTTGCGCCCATCTTTTTAATTGGCTCCTGTCCCTGTCCTTTGTAAATGGTGGCTTTGCATTGTACATTAGACTTAGTAGTCCCTCCTTAGTACCGCCTTGTCCGTCTTGTCTCTTCTTGTAACCTCCCATGAGGACACCCCCTGTTACATGTGTTGTTACTCCCTAGGTTTAAATTACACCCTCGAGGAACTATTTTCTTAAAAGGCTTCAGGCAAGACACACACTTGGTCATAAGCTTGGCTGGCAGTGGTTACTTCGCTCACTAGAGCATCTCACATTTATATGAGACTGTCTATAAATTTCCCTTCAACAGCTCCACACAGAGTACAACCTAGTCCGAAATTAATGTAATAATTCTTTTGTCATATTTCAAAGCTACTAATTGTATATATGGACAGTTATTTGAATGTACTCGTAGTACTGTCTTGCATGCAATGCATTATGGGTAGGGTGGATTTACCATATCTTCTGCAGAGTGCAGTACCGTATGTGACCAAAAGAGGTTTGCAGTGCTGGTGCCTTGCTCACTAGGGACCTCTAGGAGCAGCTTGCGGTACTGCACGGAGACATGCAATGCTGGTGCCTTGCTCACTAGGGACCTCTAGGAGCAGCTTGCAGCACTGCACCGAGACATGCAGTGCTGGTGCCTTGCTCACTAGGGACCTCTAGGAGCAGCTTGCGGTACTGCACTGAGACATACAATGCTGGTTCCTGGCTCACTACGCAAGCATTTGCAATGCACTAGGTCTTGCATTACTGAAAGTATGAGCTATTGGCGTTGCATTATTATTTGCAACGCCAATACCTCAAACTATCAGTAATGCTAGACCTATTGCATTGTAGGGCTCCCTGTTTTCCATTTTTACTTATTTTGTTATGGTAAATACAAACAGAAAACATTGTGTTTCCTGTCTGTATTTATTTTTAAAAGTGGAACAATACAGATGATTTGGCTTCATTTGAGTGACTTTCCATGCAGAGTTTAATGAATTTCAGGCCAATAGGTGTACATATTGGCAGCATGGGGAGTTAGAAAGCTGAATGTGGTTTGCTTAAATTTCTGCATATTTCAACATATATGTGTGCTATTATGCTAATTGTTTTCATGTGGGTTTATTATTTTATTATATTTTGGCTGTGTAATGTGTGAAATCTGACAGGCATCAAAGTTTGAGTGCATGTTTATCCATTAAATGTGGAAATATATGAATTATCAACTCTTCTGTTCTCAAAACACAAAATAAATATGGATAAGTACCAATACGCCGCCCACAAGAGCGCCACCCGCAGTCACCATCACCTCATCAGATCCGCCAAAAGGGCCTCACTCAAAGACCGCCTAGACAACAACGCACACAACAGCAAAGAGCTCTTCAACATCGTGAAGGAACTCTCCAACCCCAGCTCCAACACCAACGACATCCCGCCGTCACAAGACCTGTGCGTCTCACTGGCCACCTTCTTCCACCGCAAAATCGCCGACATCCACGACCGCTTCAACACCACGACCGCCCCGGCAACCACCGAGACCACTGCCCCCACGACCACCAACCGCCTGCTCTCCTGGACCAACATCAACGACGAGGACACCAGCGAGATCATGAACACCATCCACTCCGGTTCACCGCTAGACCCGTGCCCTCACCACGTCTTCAACAAAGCCAATACAGCCATCGCGCCCCATCTCCGGAAAATAATCAACATCTCCTTCGAGACAGCAACCTTCCCGGAAAGCTGGAAGCACGCCGAGATCACCGCCTTACTCAAGAAACCCAAGGCAGACCCCAAGGACCTCAAGAACTTCCGACCCATCTCTCTGCTCCCGTTCCCCGCGAAGGTCACCGAGAAAATCGTCATCAAACTGACCCGCTACCTCGAGGAGAACAACATCCTGGACCCTTCCCAGTCCGGCTTCCGCAGCAACCACAGCACCGAAACCACCCTCATCGCCGCCACCGATGACATCAAGACCCTGCTAGACAACGGAGAAACAGCAGCCCTCATCCTCCTGGACCTATCAGCCGCCTTCGACACGGTCTGCCACCACACACTACGAACAAGCCTTCACGACGCCGGGATCCAAGAGAAGGCCCTGGACTGGACCACATCCTTCCTTTCCGGCAGAACACAAAGCGTCCGCCTCGCCCCTTCCGATCCAAGGCCACCAAGATCATCTGCGGCGTACTCCCAAGGCTCCTCCCTCAGCCCGACGCTGTTCAACATCTACATGGCACCCTCGCCCGACAGCACAACCTCAACATCATCTCCTACGCTGACGACACCCAGCTGATCCTCTCCCTCACCAAAGACCCTCACACTGCCAAAGCCCACCTCCACGAAGGAATGAAGGCCGTCGCCGAATGGATGAGGTCCAGCCGCCTGAAGCTGAACTCGGACAAGACGGAGGTCCTCATCCTTGGTTCCAACCCTTCAGCCTGGGACGACTCCTGGTGGCCGACATCACTGGGAACAGCCCCGACACCCACCGACCACGCACGCAACCTAGGGGTCATCCTCGACCCCACCCTCTCCATGTCTAAGCAGGTCAACGCCGTTTCCTCATCCTGCTTCAACACCCTCCGAATGCTCCGCAGGATCTTCAAGTGGATCCCCACCGAAACAAGGAAAACAGTCACCCAGGCCCTCGTCACCAGCAGGCTGGACTACGGAAACGCCCTCTACGCAGGAACGACGGCTAAGCTCCTGAGACGGCTGCAACGCATCCAGAACGCCTCTGTACGTCTTATCCTCGACATCCCCCGCCGCAGCCACATCACACCCCACCTGAGAGACCTGCACTGGCTCCCTGTCAACAAGAGGATAACCTTCAAGCTCCTCACCCACGCACACAAAGCACTCCACAACTCCGGACCAGCCTTCCTCAACAGACGACTCAGCTTCTACACCCCCACCCGCCAGCTCCGCTCCACCAGCCTCGCCTCGCCACAGTCCCCGCATCCGGCGGCAGATCCTTCTCCCACCTCGCCGCCAAGACCTGGAACACCCTCCCCACCAACCTTCGGCAGACCCAAGACCTACTGGCCTTCAGAAGACTCCTCAAGACCTGGCTCTTCGATCAGTAGCAGCCCCCCCCCCTCCTTCCCCCAGCGCCTTGAGACCCTCGCGGGTATGTAGTGCGCTTTATAAGTGACCTGATTGATTGATTGATTGAATAAGATGGCTAAAAAATAAATATGGATAAATACAGACTGAAATGTTCAAAAAAATAAAATACCATAAAACTGGGAGCCCTAGATATATAATAGAGTACTATTGTCTTGAGTTTCATGTCTGCAGTGATGGCCATTTTGCCCATTCAGTCCTGCAAGACTTCCTGATCTAAATTCCACTTCTGAGAACCAAAACCTTTGGCGGGTGCTTCTTGGGTATCTATTAAAAAGGTGACGATTCGGCAGTTGGGAGTATCCATCAAAAGAAAAAATTAATTACCTTGGTAACATTCTTTCTTGTGGAAGCTCTATCGAACTACAGAATACTCTGCGACCCTCACTTCTGCCTATTCTGTGGAGTCGATTCTGATACGTCATAAGGTCACAATTTAGATCCAGTACACACACTGATTATCAATTTGTCTGGTGCTATACGTCTAAGGCAACTTTTTTTATTGAAATTGGTACCAGTATGGCTCTGTGTTGTCTTTTCTGAAGGTGTTACTAGGTTGCTGCATAGTCCGAGGGCACCGCCTATCAGCTGATGGGTTTGTTAGTAGAATAAAGATATCCCGATCCAGTCTGCACCTGAGAGATTTCAAAAGTTGAGGAATCTGGGTAAATATGAGTATCCAGCATCACCTGAGTTATTTAACTTGTTCTTCTCATACACACTCATACGCATACTTAACAATTCAATACTTAAAGCAGGGTCTGATGGCTTGGTGGACTAACGTGTCGGCTGTAGGGGGCCTGTGTTCGACCTCATGGCCACAGGTTAAAATCCTGGCGGGTCCACATGTTCTTTCATCCTTTTGAGGTTGATAAAATGAGTACCATTGAGTTGGGTAACAATAAACGCATAATTCACGCAGGGTAAGATAATCACTATAGAATTTGAATGAAAGATACATATATTTAAAGATTTGAAAAACAGAAGGCAACTGAGGCCTGCCTCGTGTGTGCTCCAAATGGTGGCGGAAAATGCCCCTGTGGGAATGATATGATTGCCTAAAAAAGTGGAGATCCTAAAGTAGTACAATGTGGAATGAACATTTACTCCAGCAGACATAGATGGCAACAAGAAGTGAGAAGGTTCGACGCCTGCCGATCACCGTGATCTTGGCATGATTTTTAGCATAGAGTTTGCACCCATTATTTTAAAAAACTCACTCGACGGTCTTACCAAAATTCAAGACCTACATCCCACTAAATATATTTTCTACAAAGTAAACGCATACATGAATACAGAATTTATAGGATACATTAATTGCCTATGATAACACAAAACCTGTAGGACACTTTCAGTATAATCTCATCTTGATAATTCTCTCCTTTTAGATCACCATGAGAATCTTCTTTAGACACACATTCTTGGGAACTTACACAACCTCGCACTTTATCCTCGTGTTCATTATCCAGTTTTTATATACCACTTGTTCTGAAAATCTTGGCAATCCTTTAGCATCAAATGGTTGTGCCTTACTTTCGCTCGTCTCCAAAATTTAAACCTTCCTTTACCAAAATCTGGTTTATCTTTCTTTGCACCCTCCTTGTTCTTCATCCACGCTTGTTTAAGCAAAGTATGTGCTTCCTTCCTGTTTCATTTCAAACTCGGGTAAACTGATCTAATATATGTAGTGCAGTATGCCCACGCCAGTTTACATACTGCTTCTTTCCAGATACAGCCATCATGCAGTTAGTTACCTGTAAGTATTCTTTGCGTTCCAACTTTCTGACACAGATTTGTGTCCCAGCAAGGAGTCAGACGCTGTTACAAACATGTGCCCTTGCAGTAAGCTATAAGATGTTTGTATTTTTGTAACCCTAATAAAAAAATCCAAACAATCCCAAAAAAATCCTTGCTGGGGCATAGACACCTGGAGATATATATGTGATATATATGTGTATTGTCTTTGCTTTTTTTTCTCGGAGTTTTATATAGCGTGAACTTGACCCGAAGGTATCAGGGCGCTTTACATGAGCACCAGTTGCGTTACATAAGGACACATTCATTTTTGTTAGGCACGGGGAGATTAAGTGATTTGCCCAGAATCTCAGGATGTTGAGCATTGTTGCCGAGACTCGAACCCGGTTCCCCAGATTTGAGGTCGACTGCCCTAGCCGTTAGGCCACATCTTCTCCCCTTAGTCTCAAAAATACAACTTCTAGCTTCTTGCAAAGGCACACATTATGCACTTTCAAGGAGACCGATGATGTTACAAACTTGTGTCTTTGCAACAGGACAGACAATTTAGTTTTTTAGCCTAAGTAAAAATCCAATAAGCATCTGGCTCCTTTCTGGGGCACAGGCACAGTTCTGGGCCTCTGCAAGGACGCCATGTTTGGATTTTTCCTTGTGTGGTTGTGCATCAGAAAGAAGCAAGATGCAGTTTACATTTGTTTCTTAGAGCGTGAGTCTCTCTTTGGTCCAGAAAGGAGCTGGATAAATATTGGCTAATTATCTTGCTACTTGCTGTGGCGTAGATGTTCACTTCTTGCCCGAGCTGGAATCCAGTCTCCATACAATGTTTTCCCAATGAAATCATTAAATTTCATTCACAATTCTACAAAATAACTTGTGTGGGTGAAACTCCCCTCCCACTCTAAACCATCTCTAAACCATTATGATGCAATAATCAAACCTTAGAAAATCATATTTCAAAATATTTGTATGCAATTTATTTAACCCAAATAATACATAATTTATTTACAAATAGAACGTTTCAGGAATTCATACTTAAAGTGGTGGAAACAGAAGGTAGCACATATACATGGAGACTAACAAATCAAACCATCAACAAAGATTTTATTACTTACTACACCACAAACATATGTATGTGAACTTTTTGGTGGCTGATTTGCCTCTCGAAGTGCAGTCAAAGAAAAGGCACTTTGCCATACTAGGTGACCGCAGAATGTACATTTACGTTTGATCTCTCATCATATGATGTACATGAGACCCTCCTCAGGACAATCTACCATTTCTGATGAAGGTTGCCCATTCACTTTCTGAAGCACTTACTCCAATATAAGGTAATGGTTCCCCCAGAACAAATCGAATCAATTTGGAAAATACAGAACAGTTGTAATTGGTGATTAAAACTGTGTTAGCTACACCAAAACAGAGCTACAAGCTTTCCGATCATCTCGTAACATTTCCCAGGGCAGTAATTAATCTGTCTTGAATTAATTGCACCAGGCTGAAGTACAACTGCAATAATGGTGTCCAGTACTTAAATCAGTCATACTTTCTGTGGAAGCTCTCAACCCAGCAGCACTGGAAATTTTACCCCAGCAAATAGCCAGATGCTGTTTTGATTTTTCGTTGGCATAATTTCTTTTTTAATAAGTGGCTCGTTATTTCCTGGGGTGCATAATTGTGTGGTGTTGACATGTAGCACACAATAGCTAGAGCCAACAATCGAGCCTTGGTTTACAATGTTTTTTCTGTGTACATACCCTGCATCACATGATAATGGAAGCCCTAATGAATGTAAGTTTGAGGGGACAAAAAACTGTATTTAAGTCTCATCTGTAGACAGCATAGGTTCTTTACAATCCTTTTGATTATATGACTTGCCACTGCTCACTTTCTTTTGCTTTCATTACTTCATGAGAGTACATGTGTGTTCTTGCACTCTCCCTAGGCTATCTGGAGACATACCACGGCGATATAGTTTTAACTCCTACATAGTCTAAAGTTTCTATCACTTGGGTACAAGACCTCCCTTGCCGTTTGTCGGATTTGCAATAATTTTCTCCCTAAAGCAGTACAATTACTTTCATTGTTCCTCACTCAGGAACATCGCAAGGCATGACCTTTATCTAGATGGCACCTCCTGGTTTCTTGAATGTGAGGCCACCAGACTTGAAGCCAGATGCAGTTTGAATTTTTTTTCTTCGAGAATGTGTCTCCCTTTGACTCATGTATGTGTGTCTCTTTTTAACAGGGTTGAGCACGAATCCACATAGTACACATTAGGGAATGTTTTTAGTGAATGAAATTCCATAGGGTTCTTCCAAATGTGCCAGCCGCCCCCAGGCCCAAATACTGCAGCTACCCACACTTAAAGTTCACCCTAAATCCATGCCTGTTACACTTTCCATGGTTCAATTTTGAAGTCTTCCTTGTTCCAGGCAATTCCACCCCCCCCCCCCCAAACACACTTGTGGGGTACCGTTTTAATCAAGAAAACATAGAAACACGTGATTTCGTGACATTTGTTATTATCAGTTGAGTTTCCATGTATTTGTGGTTTCCAGTTGTACACCAGTGCCCCCAGAACACTTTTCCACAAAACATCCCCAGCATTACCTGGTATTTGAGGTAATCCAGAATTTGGAATGGCTCAGATCACGTGCCATTCCTAAATTCAGATATTCAGGGACATTTCAAAACAAAGCATTCAAAAAGCCAATAGGTCTTGCCTTTTCAACCTATTGCACGCCATGGAAGCTCATAGACATGCCATTCATGCCTGGTACCTCCACACTTTGGAGACCTAGGCAAAGTTGGAGGTCTAATCTTGGTTGGAATATGTGCGTGTGCACGAGAGACTGGAGAGAATGTTTTGGAAAAATAAATGCAAAAAATGTATCATGTTCATATTGCGTAAGGGAGGTCAGGCACCCAGCAAAATATAAACTTTTGGATGTGCAGAAGCTGAGATTTATGGTTGTGGTTTGTTTCCATGCTCTCCAAAATACAAGTACTCTAATCTTTGAATTTCACTCGCAACTGCTTTCCAAATTTCCAAAATGCACTAAACCCAGTTTATTACCTGTGGTTACCGAGAATCCATAGAAAACCCACGTGTGTCTGGTGTGCCCACACTCTGGAGACTCTGAGAAACTAAGTTGGGGTCAAGCCTTTGCATTGATACGTTCCTGCGTAAGGGAGAATGGAGGGTATTACCATGTTTTGGAAAAATAATTTTAAAAATCTGGCAAACGTCGTGTTTAGCATGTTCTTCTGGACATCCTGTCTGGGCAAGGGGGTTTAATTTGCACCAATAGGTTCTTTTAGTCGAAGAGAACTTGAAACATAGTTTTCTACTTTCCGTATAGACCTGAGCCTGATGTGTTATCAAAAGAACACTGTACTATAAACCTCGATTTTGCCATAGTTTAGTGTTCTGCGCTAATATGACATAATTGATTGTGCAGGCTAATTAGTTTCTTAGGAAAACCAACACTTGGTATTGCTAGACTCCAGCCACTCAGCCAACATTTCCTTGGATAGTATTCAGAATTATGTTGAAAATGCAAAGAAATATTCAACAAAATATATATATTTTTTTGATTTGGTGCTCCATGACCAAAAAGTTACATCTGTTTAAATAACTTAACAATGATTCCTTCCCACTACCCCCCCAAAAAAAGTGCAGCTACAAGGTGTGCAAACACCCCTGCAGTAATAGGATTAACTAGTCTGTTAGCAGTAATTGAATATCTGGCTTGTGCTAACAGCAGAAATAGATAAAGTTAATATTAAGCCACCTGTTTTAGATGGAAGACATTTGAAATTTTGTTGAATTGTGGGATTTACATAGGGCCTTTGGGATAGACATTGTAATGTTGTATACATAGTTTCTAGTTCTAACCTGTAAAGCACATTAATTAACGTTACTTCGATTACAGTTTCTGTTTCTAACTTCTGGGCACCAAATTGTAGACCTGACAAACTATACTCCTAATGCTAGTTTGCCTAGAGAAGCAATATATTCACAGTCTGTGGGTGTAGTTATTGTATGGCTTCCGTTTAGCAACAAAACATATGCTTTGTTTACAGTCGCTTTTTGTAGTGAGTAAAAGATCTAAAATTCCAAAATAACATTTTTGTATGCGTTTTTTTTTTTATTAGATCTTTCAGGATTGACACTTCAAAGTTCTGGTAGGTACAATTGCTCATCTGGATACTGAATGTTTTAGACTGTCAAAAAATTGTATAACACAGCTAAATTGAATTGTAAGTCTCTATCACTATTATTATTAGTGTTTGATTTGACTATCACCTCAATCAAATGTGTTGAAGAATTTGGAGTAGCTTCAAGAACATTGTGTGCATTACATTTTCAAACAATATCTCTGTGCAAGTTCATTAGTTTTGATAATTACTACGATGCATGAGATGAAATCGGCCAACCTTCGAATGTGATGGCCTCCAGTATGACCGTGATATTGGCATCGCTACTGATTACCGCCTTGCCTCACCCCAGGTCCTGCCACTGAAGAAAGTGCTCCTTTGTGGTGGTCATGCAGAGAGCGGCTGATATTCTCAAGCTCCCCACTTATGAGGTCAAAACTAATGTCATGACTCAAGTCCTCCACCTGGGGCAACTCCATACTGAGCTCCTAGTTCCATTCAGTGAGGTGCTCGCCGACACACTCATGAGAGCGTGAGCCAAGTCTTGCCCTGGTCCCCCAGTAAATTTACAAATTGCAAGGTGCCAACTTCCTGCCCCCGGCTGGCCCGCTTTTGTTTCGGCCCCCCTTTCCTGAGAGCTTAGTAGGTGCAGACTTCTACCAGTCGGATAAATCCAAATTCTTGACTACTCCCCCACATAAGTACTCTAAGAGAGTAGAAACCTTTGGGAAGAAGATATTTTCTTCCACTAGTTTGGCATTCTGGTCAGTTAATGCCAGTTGTCTACTGGGCCTATATTTCAATATTCTCTGGCATTCTGTTCAAGTCTTTCCAGGTGGCACTGTACTGACCCAGGTCATACAGCACGGCTGTGACGCTGTCAAGTGTAAAATCAGTTGTGGCCTAGATAACACAGATTCCATCAGTGGAGCCACTGGCACTATTTTCACTATTCTTCGCCATGCCTGTTTACGGTCAACAGGTTTTGAGGAGATGTCCAGTCGTCCCTTATGGACATTCCCATTGACAGGACTCGCCTCTTTGGGGATAAATTAGATTCCGCTCTGGAGTGCTCCAAATAAAGCAGGGCCACAGCGCGCTCCTTGGGCCTGCTTGCTCCACCACACCACCAGCATCAATCCTTTCATGGCTTTGGCAGGGTTGCCCCATCCAGACAGCCACTTCAGTTTCAACTAGGTGCCCGAGCCATCTCGTGGTTAAGGCTGTGGCACCCACTGACCCTGCGGCCAGGGCAGCGCACCAGTCAGTTAACTTTCCCTCACCCCTCGGTCCCACCTGCCAAACCCCTTCAGCATGCTCTTAGTGGAGCAAAGCCACCCGGTTGGAGGCAGGATTCAACTATTTTTGCTAGGTAGCAGGCCATAACATTGGACAGGTGGGTCCTGCATATTGTCCAGAAAGGGCACGCCATACCCTTTATTGCACCTCTGCCGCACCTTCCACCATCCCTGGAACGACTGATGGAGGACCAGCTGTCCGTCTTACGGCAGGAAATGAAAACCCTCTTTGCCGAAGGGGCTATTGAGAGGGTAGCTCTTTCAGAAGTGGATTGACGCTGTTATTCCCTCTACTTCCTGGTGCCAAAGAAGGACGGAGGCCTTTGTTCCATTTTAGACCTGTGCCCTCTCAACGCCTTTCTCCAGAAGGACAAATTCAAAATGCCTACTCTGGCCCCGGTCTTGTTTACCTTTTATCTTGGAGACTGGATCAGGCTTCGAAAAATCATAAACATGTTACTAGCCCTGCAGATCTAGTGACTTAAATAATCTACTCAACCTAATTGTAATGTTCTTGACCTATAAACTGGTTTCAAAAGTGGTGATTCTGGGCAAAATACTTAAATTCACTAAGCCACTATTTTCTTCATTATCACAAAAGAGAGCACCTTCAAACATGCGAGTTCAACATGTCTGCTGTACAAAAAAATTCTCTTGTTTGATTTAATAGACTAAACTTTTGCTCCATATATAATACAAATCTAGCCACATGAAGGATACACATGACCCCTGACATGGCTCCTAGTTCATTAACAGCATTGTCATCAGGGCAGAGCAGGCATGTTTCTCAAATCATGTTTAAAACATATCACTTTTAATAAATACATAACTAAAGCATGAAGTGGTAGCACACTGTCATTTGCAATCAGCTGATTTTACATTGAAATGGCTACAAAATTTCCCACTAACATGCGGTTATACTGATAAAACTATATAGTGTACAACCAGTAACGTTTGGAAATCTAGTTTCTGTAAATGTCATTTGCACACCACCAAGTAAAGTGCTCTGATTTGTTTTGCTCCTATTTAAATCTTTGTTTGCATCACACTTCTCAATTACAAAAAAATGGCTTTTGTAATTCCTGATACATTTTGAAATATTTGTACTATTTTTTACAAGCTATTAAAATGTTATGTTAGAATAAAATGATAGCTTACGGCCTTTTGTTTCACAATGATTGTCAGACAGCTCACTTGACAAAAACCTCTAACTGTAGTAAGAAAAAGAAACTCCACAGTCCAAGCAGCAATTACTAAAAAGACAAACTGATTTGACATCTTTACTTGAACAGACAGCAAATGTGTCAATATAAAAACAAGATTTCAAGCCATCTTTATTGCTTATTCTCTTTCTGAAGGAACAGAACACCTGTTCCTATCCAGATTATGTTCACTCCCCCAGAACGGACAGGACCAGTAGGTGCTAAAAGTGCTCGAACTGATAAAATCGGACTCACCATTGCGAGTAGATTTTTCTGGGCCTGTGGATGATGGCATTGGACATGCAGGGTACCTATTTCCATATATCCTTCCTGCAGGCCCATGAGCGCTACCTGCATTTTGTAGTGGGACAGGAGCATTTTCAGTTTGCTGTGCTCACTCTGGTCTCACCAGTGCCCCTCGGATTTTCACAAAAGTGATGTCCGTGGTAGTAGCACACTGTCAAGGGTCTCGGTATTTCCCTATTTCGACAACTGGATGTTGAACTCAGGTTCTCCCCGGGCAGTCGTCAACCACCTCCAGACTACGACGAGCATCCTGTCATCTTTGGGGTTCACTATCAATGATGCCAAAGTCACACTTGAGTCCTTCTCAGACAATCCCTTTCATCTGAGCCATTCTGGACACAGTACGTTTCGTGCCTTTCTGATCGAGAGTACTGAACATTAAGGCTATGATCCCGATCATACAGCTTATGTCCTGAATTTCTGTGAGGTCGACTCTGATGCTTCTGGGACTGATGGCCTTTTGTATCCTGCTGATACAGCACACCAGGTGGCATATGCGAGCTCTGCAGTGGGATCTGAAGTCTCAGTGGGCCCAACATCAAAGAGACCACCCAGACCATGACCAGATTTTGAAGGAGACTGCAAGAGATTGGCAGTGATGGTTACTTGACCATGATTGGGTCAGAGGCAGATCCCTCTCTCTACCCCACCCAGAGCTGACAGTGGTGACTGATGCATCTCTTCTAGTTTGGGTTGGCCACCTGACAGAGGTGGAGATCACAGACCTCTAGTCCCCGGTGGATTCCCGACTCTATATAAACCTTCTGGAGTTGAGGGCCATCCACTTTGCGTTGACAGCCTTCCTTTTATCCATCAAGAGAAGGCTGGTACCGGTACTTATGGACAGCACCCCTGCCATGTGATATTGCAACAAATAGGGCAGGGAGGGGTCGTGGACACTGTGCCAGAAGGCACTATGCCACTGGAAATGGCAGGACCATCAAAGAATTTTCCTGTTGGTGAATCACCTGGCAGGGTCTTTAAAAGCAAGTGTGGACGAGCTCAGTCGGTGACGCCGTGCTGATTACAAGTGGTAGTTGCACACTGTAGTGGGGCAAGGTCTCTTACTCAAATTGACTGAACATTGGCTTGATCTGTTCACCACCACAGAGAAGCGCTATGTCAGCAGTTCTGTGCTTTGGAGTTTCCAAGGCGTCTCTCGCTAAGAGACGAGTTCTGCCTTGGGTGGGACTCTGGACTCCTCTATGCCTTCCCACCGAAACGTCTTCTGTCTGATTTCTGAAGAAGGTTAGTGGTCTTCAGATTGGGTATGGAGAATATTGTAGGCAGAGCTAAGCATCTGTCTTCCGATCAGCTGCCCCTCTGGGAGGATCTGCAGTCATTGCAACAGGGCAGGGTTCTGCACCCGGGCCTTTCAAATCTCCACCTTCATGCTTGGAGATGGAACTTACAGGTGAATATCTTCAACCTTTCTCCTGAGATGGTTGATGTCATCTTGGTAGCCAGGCGTTCCTTGACAAAGATAGCATATGCCTGTCATTGGGAAACTTTTTGTACCTTAGTGCGGCTATTGACAGATCGACCCCTCGGAGGTAAGTTATCTGGCATTTTGTTGTTTTTTGTCCCTCGATGGGCAAGGTCTTGCTCTGGGCACAGTCGAAGGGTATCTTCCTCCTCTTTTGCCCTTTTTACAGTTAACGGATCAGCCCTCATTATTTAAATCACTGGTTTTTCCTCCCTCACCTTTTGTCATGCCACAGGTTGACCTTCATTTGATCATCACATATTTGATGTGAAATCCGTTTGAGCCGCTTCACATCTGTCCCATGCCGCTTTTCACCCTCAGACATTGTTCCCCTTCGCCATAATTTCAGCTCAGCGTGTGAGTGAGCTTCAGGCTCCTGGTGTTAACTGCCATATGCCTCCTTCTTCCCAGACAAACTGGTTCTGCATACGCGTGTATCCTTCTTGCCAAATGTGACGCTGTTTCATGTTGGTTAAAATTTCATTTTACTGGCATTTTTTGCTCCGCCTCACTTCTCTATGGAGGCGGAGAAACTCCATTGTTTGGACTCCAAAAGAGCACTTAGTTTTTACATTTATCATACTAGAGATCACTGGGTGGATGATGAGCTCTTAGTGAGGTTCACTGGAGCAGAAAGAGACACATCCATGCAGAACAGGGCTATCTCTCGCTGGATCGTTCTCTGCATTAAAATCTTGTACGCAGTGGCCAAAAAGCAGCCTCCAGAAGGACTGCAAGCTTATTCCACCAGGGCCACAGCTGCTATCACAGTGTTGGCACACGGATTTCCTGTCCTGGACATCTCACAGGAGGTAAAGTGAGCGTAACTCCATACATTTACAAAGCACTTCTGTCTGTATAGCCAGTTTTGCAGAGAGGAGCATTTCGCCCACTCTGTCCTACTGGACTTTTTAGTTTGTCCATTCACAATCCTACCTCCAAATAGGTACTGCTTTTGTATTTATTCAAAAGGTGAGAAAAGTCTCTATCAGTAGAATAAGTTACTTACCTTTCTGACAGAGGTTCTATCTAACTGCAAATTGCTCACCGACCCTTCCATTCTGTGAATTGGACTCTTTGCACTAATAGGATTGCAACTCTAGGAATCTGCACTCTGATCAAAGCCAGTTTGCTGTTGGGGCTCTGTCTGGGGGAGCGAATAGCCTTGATAGCAACTGACGTCAGTGCACAGGAGTTGCTTATACATTGGCTTGCACATCATTTCCGGAGCGGAACAGCGTCAGTGCGGAGCTGCATGTCACCACCTACCAGCTCATAGAGGTACTGCTCAAAACTTTCCAAATACAGTCCAACCCCTGAGAAATATTCAAAAGGCGAGGGATCTGTGGTTGGGTAGAGAACCCCTTGGATAACAACAGCAAATTAAATCTTATTGATCATTAATCAACAGGCACAATGTGGAATAATGTTGCATGAGCTTTGATGGACTAGTAAGTGGAAAAGGTGGCCCTGTAAGCAATGCAAAACTGGCCCTCCAAAAAGATGGAACTCGCTTTTTTAGTTCCTGTCCCAGATATGAAGCAATATGAGATTTTACAATGAAAAACAGATTTTCAAAAATGAAGTAGAAAGAATACCTGAAAAGGCTAAACTGCCAAGCATCTTATATAATATAATATGCCCAGAAGTGCAGAGACATACAAGGGCCTGATACCAATAAGAACTCAAAGCCTTTACGCAGTATATGTGCCATACACATGAATGGGTTGTAGCTATTCATTAATCTGATATGCAGACACAATTGATTCAGGCGGGTGGTTCCCAAACGTGGGCCTTATCCCTTGTCCCCTGACAGAGTCTCTCGAACACATTATTATTGCCTCAACCCTTCTTTCGACTTTAACCAGATTCAGTATGTAAAGACTTTGGTAAACTATATTATATTGAATTCTACTCTTGCTCGCCAGTGTCCTCGCTCTCTCCCTTCGACCCTCCTGCATGGGCTGCATTTCTGACCAGTGTGGTTCTGTTTGAGCATCATAAACTGGATGAGGTATTGGGCTTCAGCATACTGTGGTCTAGAAATAGGATTCAATAGAATGGACTCTGACGAGGAGCAGAACGGTTTTACTGTAGCCCCTGAAAGGTGCTGATAATCAAATGAATTTCATTATTTGTTCTTACTTAATGGATTGCTTAAATGCTTTGTGTATAAAGATTTAACAGGTGTATTATTTTTCCGCAGCTCCTTCGGGTATGTTAGTGAAGGATGAATACGTTCATGACTATGTTGAAGGACCACAGTCCTTATCGTCTGCTGATGGACTTTCAATTCAAACCATCCAACACCAAGCAAGCAACAGATCATCTTCTGACACTTACAGCAATTCTTCCTTGCTGGCTTCTGAACCCAGTACTCCAAGTGCTTCTAGCTTTTCCAGCATTCCTGTGGCATCAACAAGTAAGCTATATTGTTTTGGAATATTTTTTCTTTTGCTGTGACGTAGTTTACTTTTGAGAAAGGTAATTTAAAGCGAAGGAGACTGTGAAAGTAGAGATTGCAATTTTGTATTTGTACAGTTATCTCTGGTTATCCAGTTTAAAGCCTGGGCCTGCTCCTTAATGGGATTTTAGATTTGAAAAAAAAATTGCCACCCAACGGTGATCAACCATTTACAAACAGCCTTCTTAAAAATTACGAATTACTAATGCACCTTTCTTGGCAAACCAAACACCACATCGTTAGTGAATTGTTATGTGGTCTGCTTCTTGTACCAAAAGTCTCTCTCACCATGCACTCTCATTATTTATATACAGGAAAGTCGAGGTCTTTCCTAGTTGTAGGTATATCTTGACTGAGGTGGGCCTGCTTGTCTCTTATCCATGAACCTCACTCTTATCAGAAGCACAAGAAGATTAAGTGACATTTTTGTACTGTCGATTTCCCACCTCCTTTCCATTGTGCAAGAAGATACTTCGAAATCTCAAAGATGAAACTCCTAAGCTATTTATTCAGCCCTTCTGGGAAGATATTTTTACAGTTTGACATAGGTTTTATACTAATGATACCTTAATTGTTAGGTCAGCCACACCAGTTTTGATAACTTACAGGGTGGAGGATCTAAATTGCAGGTGCTAAGAAGTCTACCTCCAGGTCTACTATTGTGAGGTGGAGCATTTCCTACATATCATAGACGTGGTTCATACTCTCCCTACATACTATAAGCATAGTCTACCTCCGGTAAATTGTCCTCAGTGGTCTTAGACATTTGCCTTTCACATACGTTGACTACTCAACAAATACTCTTCATTATTGGTGCAGCCCTGAGATGGTACTCTGTACTGACAGTGATGCTCTCGGAAACATTATTTTACTGAACACTGGTTACACTATCCTCTTTACTTTCTTTATTGTAGTTATACTTCTATCTCACTTGTTGGGGAATAGGAGAAAACTGACTTGTGTAGGTTAGTCTAAATTTATTTTTATGTCCTGCTTCAAGAACCTGGTCTTCTTACGTCTCTGTTCACCAGTTAGTTAATTGATGAACCACACTACCAGGCTTTGAAAGGAGGTCTAGGAATGCGTGCATCTGCAGAATACATGTAAACTGCCTTATGCTCCTTTATGTGATCAACAACTTTGAGAAACAGATTGGCAGCTCTTCAGTTTTTTGATTATGAAAATACTGTTTTTACTTTGTGTCGAACTTTCAGAACCTTTCCAGCCAGGGTATTTGAAATGTGGACCCCTCTTGGAAGTCTTGTTGGACTTGCAAATAATTCTATTGCGTAAAGACCTGAGTGCCATACAGAGGAATTTAAAGCAAAATCACTACTACATTATAAGCAAAGGAAGACATTTTGTAAATGATTCATGCAAAAGATTCATGCAGGGATTGATATAACTGAGATCGTTGTGTAGCAAATGTATCAGAGTTTGTGGGTCAGATGAAAAAATAAATGTCATCGGTGTAAATGTGGAACCGAAAATGATGATGAGTATCAGAAAGTTGTACGTAGAGAGCAGATCCTTGCAGGAAATGGTGTTTAATTGTAGGGGTCAGGGATAGAAGGCATGCTCAAATCGTAGTTGAATTTTGAAAAAAATAGAATCAATTCCTGGCTCCACTTTTTATATTACATGGGTGGAACCATAATTCTAATTGATCCTACAGCAACCTTTTCTCAAGACAGTTATGAAGTGAAGCAGTAATTTCATTGTTAAACTGTGTAAAAAAATAACTGACCATTGGTCTAAAGTTACTGTCAATTGTAAGATCCTCCGAGGAATACTCTTGTAAAGCTGCGACCTTGGCCTCTCCTGAAGTCACTGCCTTCAATCTTACTTTTACTTGTATTTTTGTTTACACGTATTATTTTGTCATTCTGCAATATCTCACACAGTTTTCATTTCCAGCAAAGGAAGAACGGGTTGCATGTTGTTTTTAGTTGGGTTTTTTTGTGTGGTGGTAGGGATTCAAAATAATGAAGAATTATTTCTGAAATGCATGTCAGCAAGTTTTTTCTTTATTTTGTTCTAAATTCTCATCTCATTACATGAAGTTGTCTTCTCCAGAGATACAAGCCGATGTTAAGTTACCCTGGCCTCCTTTGGCTTAACTAGGATATGTTAGTGGAACCACATATACCTTATTAGAATGTTGCAGTGCTTATCACATAATGTATAAATGAATCTTCATTCAGAAAAGGTGCATAGCAATAACACGACAGGTTATCTGTCATGGTGGACTGGAAGGATAATGGCATCTTCATTATATTTGTTTTAATTAGGTCAACCCAGCAGTTTATTGTCAGGGAGCCATAGTGAAGGACTTTTGCAGATTGCACCAGTGCCTCCACAAGGGACACAGCAGAATGGGTTTGCAGCTCAGCCAGCCACATATCATCACAGTAAGTGAATACATGCTGTGCGTAGACCGCATATCTCATCTGTGTTAATGTTTAGCCACGATTACATGTATTTAATTTCGAGGCTCTTATAGGTCCCTTACCTAAAGAAAATCCTTTGTTGGCCCTTCGTTGAGAGTTCTTCCATCATACCTGCCCCTTGAAGGTGTGATAAAGAGAACTCCCAACGATTTCATTCACAGTTAGCTTATTTGCTCGCACTGAGTCCTTCAAGTTTTGTGAGAGCACATTTTTTCAAGGGCAGTTAAAGAATTGCTTGATGAAGTGGGCAGAGAGGCACCTCGTAGTACTGAGAAGAGAAAGTGGAGTTTTGATGAAATTACATAGCAAACAGTAGAACAGGAGAAAAAGAGAGATGGTGTTCGTTTTGGTTTCGTACAGGGGACCAACAATGAGCAGTACATATAATGAAGGGACTGCTGTTATTGGAGCCCACAGCTCTGTTAAAAGCACCCTTTTGATTACTGCGAGTAATTTTGTTATATAATTTACTTCTCTTCAGTTGTGATTTTAATTATTGCATGTTGGATGAAGGTTTATGTTTCGGGCTCAAACTGCATGGCTCTTGTATTTATCATTAGAACCCAGCCTGGTTGTAGCTTTAGAATGGAAAAGTTGTGAAGTATCACTTAAGTGAAATTTCTCTGTTGCTGTTTTAGACAGCACTACAACTTGGACTGGAAATAGAACAGCAGCATATACACCTAATATATCTCATCACCAGAACGGACATCTTCAACATCATCCACCCATGCCCCATCCTGGACATTACTGTAAGTTTTTTTTCCTTTTCTCCAGGAATGTTTCTTAGATTGAAGGCAAAGTCTTTACATCATTTTTTCTAGTTATGCATTTTGTTTTTAACCCACTTTATGAAAGAGACATATCTAAACTGTATCAGAATCTATTTATTGTGAATATTGTTTTGTTCATGTGCCCTTCCCTGCGATGAAACTTATTTTTCCTACATGTGAATATATTAAAGGATATAATAAGGCAAATACCATCCATTAATGTCTTTTTATTTACCCTGCTTTCATCACATCATTTTTATGATAAGAGTACATTGGGTCTAGTTTTCCACTTCTCAATGAATTTCTCAAATGAAATATAGTAAAGGGGCATTTCATGTCTACAAACTCTGGTATAAAATGTGAAGATAAACCATCAAAATTAGCGTCATATAGATATTTCCTGTTCAGATTTGTTCGTCTCTATGCCATTGCGAACAATGTGGTTTCCAGTGCCCTTCCATGTGTGATAGATTGTGGCTAACCACTATTTCTATAGGATGTGAATCTGCTGGCTTTGCAAAGCCTGTTAGCTTTTTATTTGCTCTCTTATCCATATCTTTCTACATGATGACATTTCATCTGCTAGTCATATTCAGCTTTTTACTTGTTCTCAAATGGCAAACGATTTCCATAAGAAGAATGTGTCTACAACCTTAAATCTTAAAGCATTCTGGAACACTGAACTGAGGTGGAAAGCAAGCAATAATAAATAATTTCCTTCAAAACGTTTTTGTTTTTATTTAACATATTCCTATCTTGTTTAGATTGGTGCATGACAACTTTAATCTGTGCTTGTGATATCAGAATTATTGTCACATCAGAGTATCCATTTAAAAAAAATCTTTTAAATGAGCTTTAACAAAAGTAGACATACAATTTATCGTTTAATAGTCAATATTTTCCAGAATACATGTTCATAATGCTACTGCATGTCTTCTGATCTTCCATTGATTGCCCAGTTTACAGTGGCATTTTAAGATGCAGTATTGGTGTTAAGGCATTGAGTCTGGCTCATAATATTAATTTCATCTCCCTCATCTCGTGTTGTCTTCAAGCTAGTTCCATTGGGTCTACGGTCTACACGGTTTAGTCAATGACAATCAAATTGCAATATAGAAATCATTCTTACTAGAGAAAGAAACATAAACAACCAAATGACATTCCATTAAGTCATGTAGTTCAGGTAAATTGCTGCTGTGTTGCTGCTGCAGTTGTGATGCTATATACTAAAAGTGAGTTAAATATTGGTCTTCATCGTACGAGTGGTAGTTGGGAGGGCACAGAGTGATCCAGAGAGGTGTTCTACGAACGGTAGGGCTGTTCATGGCCTCTGCCTTATACTTTGGGCAATAGATTTGATCCCCCACCAAGGATATTATTCTTCACAAAAGATGTGTGTATGCTCTTTGCTTTGGATCAGGATGGGATATCAGACCTCTGTGTCATGGTTGGGGCCCATTTTTTTGCAGGAGTTGTCAACAGATGAGGTTGTGAAAATTGCTGAGTTTTTGGGGCTCAAGCAGTGTTGTGTTTTTAAGATATAGAAAAAATGCTGTTCTGATGGATATACATCTGCCTGTGGATTCCTCACCTTTTGAATTACCCCTTGCGCAGCATTCCACGGAAACATATTTTTTTTCATAGCTCTCCCACGTCCACGAGGATGGCCCAATGGAACGGCTCCGCACGCGACTCCGCGTGACATTATCAGAGCCATAAGAAGACCTCGTCGGCGTGCTGACGTCGGTACCCTTTTTTCTGCAACGTCGCCGCATAACGGTTTTTCTAGGACTCTACATTTCTTTGTGGTTTACATTGTTACAGTCGTCTGAAAACTGTATCCGTACGATGGCTGCTCAGAAAAAGCCTGGATTTAAACCCTGTAGGGAATGTGGGGGTCATATGTCCGTCACAGACCCCAATGAAGATTGCCTTTGATGCCTGTCGTCTGACCACGACGTCGAGGGATGCTCTTCATGTCGCATGAACCCGAAGGCCCTCAAAGAAAGGGAAGCGAAGTTGTTCATGGCTCGGCGAAGAAGGAGAAGAGAGGTCGGAAGAGGACAAAGTCAAGTTCGAAGTCGCGGACTCCACCACATCGAGGTTGTTGAAGCAGAAGAAAAAGCGGCATCATGGGTCCAAGCGTCGCTCTTCTAAAGACAAGTCGCCGAAGTCAGGGTCCCCGGTCCTGCGGCGTCACAGGAAGGATGACCTCTTGCCTTCTTCTTCACCGCAGGTGACTCAGGTGCATTCTCCGACTCCGAGGGACTCTCCAGGGTCCAGGGAAGCGACTCCTTCGCCTCCGGTGTCTCCGGCGCCGTAGACAGAACCAGCCTTACGACTTCGGCTTGTTCCAGATCAGGTGGTTCCGGATCCGTACCCACCATTCCCGGCTCCAGGTGCGGATCCTATGCATTTTTTAAATGCAATGTATGGCATGTTTGCCAGGGCGGTTAACCCATCCGGTGCGCCTGGTGGCCCAGTGGAACCACTTTCCTTTAATATGGGTCTTCCCCATCATTATGCCCAGGCACCTTTTATGCTTTTCATGCCAATGACTCAGTCTTGGCCTCTCCCGACGTCTAGGTTCTTGACACCGATCCCGTCCCAGGAGGGGAAGGATGGCTATTCTTCGGCGCCATCCCGACTTCGTTCGGCACCGCCAACCGCTCCTGGAGGGCCTCCATCGACACCGGCGCCGTGTCTGGCACTGCCGACGCAGATACCGAAGATGTGTTCAAGAAGGGAGGCTCAGAGACTTCTGGAAGAGGACCAATACCTGGAGCAACATGAAGAAGCAGAGGAGGGGAGATACTGGATCCCCTGCATGATTTTGAAGGTCTTCAAGAAGCCAGTGGGCTGGATACATCACCAGAGTGGGAACTATCTTCTCCCAAAGCTCTTCATTCTCAAGAGGTTTCCTCCTACCATTCTGTTTATAATGAAGGCTGCTGACCTTCAGGATTTACAGTTGCCCACCGCAGAGGTCAAGTCGAACATTTTGACGGAGGTTCTTCACTCCCCTTCATCAGTGATGGAACCTTTACTTCCGTTCAATGAAGCCTTGACAGAACCCATTCTGGAAGTGTGGCAAAAGCCTATGTTTACCCCAGCTATTTCCAGATCAGTAGCAAGGCGATACAAAGTTGCGCCTGGGGCTCCGGCTTTTTTGTCACCACACCCTTCACTTGAGAGTTTGGTGGTTCAGTCTTCATGTTCATCAAAGCAGTCTTCAGGTTCCTTCCCGTCCACTCCTGGGGATAGGGACTCAAAGAAGCTGGAACAGTCGGCAACAAAAGTATTTTCATCGGCCAGTATGGCCTTAAAGTCGACTGCTACATGCCTGCCTGGACGTTACATCCATGCGCTGATGGACTCAGCTAAGGAAGTGATTCCTAAACTCCCAGAGGATGTCCAGGGCCACTTTGCTGAGGTGCTGACGAACACTCAGGCGGCGGCCCGTCAGGTTATTCAGTCTGGGCTTTACACGGCTGACTATGTTGCCAGGGGGATGGGTTCCGCTGTGGCAACTAGGAGGCACGCCTGGCTGAGAGGATCGGGGTTCTCTCCTGATGTTCAGGTCACGCTGTTGGACCTTCCTTTTGATGGCTCCAGACTTTTCGAGACCAAGGCACACTCAGAGCTACAGCACTTTAAAGACTCAGAGCTACCGCTAGGTCTCTAGGTTTGTAATCTCAGCCTAGGGGCTTTGGGTACCGAAGATTTTGAGGTTTTGGAACGGCGGCTCGTTTTCGGGCCCGACAGCAGCAGCAACAACAAAAGGCGAACCCACTGTACAAAACATTCAGAGGGAAGGTGTGGAATTCAATAAAAAAGCAGGGAACTCAGTTGTAGCCGTATCCAAGTTGAAGGTTTATTCTTTCCAAGAAGTTACAGGTGTAGATACAGGATAAACAGCATAATAAGTAGAATCAGTATAGTTAGCCCCACCGGGAGCAGCAACCCTGCTGCTCAGCCTACATACAGCAACTGACAGACTCAAACATACACAAAGGGAACATTCCATGACATCACTGAGACCGGCTGAGCAGCAGAGTACAAGACACAAAGAAAGGACAGAGTAGAGAAGAAAGCAAGATACCACACATCTCCCTCCCTAACGGAGACAATAAAAACTAAAGAAACGAGTGGTAAGAAAGAGAGCTCAGAAAACAGAAGAGAAAGAAATCCATGAGACACAGAACACACACACACACACTCACACCCTTTTCACAGCAAGGAGAAGTGTTTCATAACAAAAGACAAAAAAGGAAATAGGTTTGAGACTAACCCTGGGCAAAGCACTACGCTACGCTTGCGTAGTTTGCGAAGTTTGCGCTACTTCGCACTACGCGAATTGCACGTAGCACAGTGCAGCGGTCATTTTTTGCTTGCTCGCGGTCCTCAACGTCAAGTTTGCGACCGCGAGCAAGCAAAATGACATCCCAGCGAGACTTTTTCCTCGTTCGCGATCAGCAACATCAAGTTGCCGATCGCGAGCGTGGAAAATAAACCTCCCGGCGAGATTCTCAACGCGGGGAGGTCCGGTTTCTCATTGCGAGTGGTCGCGTATGCTCGCGACCGCTCGCGATGAGAAACTACCAGTCCGCGTTGAGAAAGCTGCCGCTCGAGTAAAAATCTACTCGAGCGGCAGTAAAAGACAGCTCGCACTGTGCAAGATGCCGTTTTCAATGATTGCACAGTGCGGACAAGCATCCGGCACTGTGCAATCATCGCGAACAGCGCACTACGCAGTTCGCGTAGTGCGACGCGTAGCTCGCGTAGTGCGAAGTGCACTTTGCGTAGCTTCGCGTAGCGCTACTTCGCGAACTACGCCCAGGGTTATTTGAGACCAGTAAAGTGTCCCAACACCCAGAACAACCAAAAGAATGATGCACAACAATAAATGCAAGTAATAAGTGAAAAACCTCACTTAACGTGGTTACAGTCCACCACCGGACAAAAGTAAATGGATGAGCGTAAGGTGCCCCCCAAAATTAGTAAGGAGAGCTTAAGAATAATGCCCTACACAAACCAACAGAACCGGCAACAGTAAAAGTAAAAGCAATAAAATCCATCACTTGAAAACGCAAGCAATGATGAGAGCGTAAGGTGCTCCCGCAACGAGCTTAAAATTATGCTCACAACAAGTCACTTTGAATAAAGATTTACCACCACAACAGTTTAGGACGCAAGAACAATGCAATCCCAGCACTAAGAAGATACGGCACCATAATGGCCCATCATAAGAAAACATCAAATTTAAAAGAAACACAGTCAAAAACAGTTAGAGCTAAATAACTTGCTCACCACCACAAAGTCACAGAATTGAGCACCATAACTGCTCAGCACTAGAAAGTATAAACAGAATTGAGCACCGTAATGGCTCAGCACAGCAGTTTAGGAAGCCTTACACAAAGCAAACCCAGCACTTTTAAAGAAACACTGTAAAACAACATCTTAAAGTAATATGCTAACACAGAAAAATACAAGAATATAGCATTACAATGTAGATAATAAAAATAAGTGCAGCATATTATCATGTCAAACATATGCAGATACAAATTAGCAACTTTACATCTAACACCCTTGAAGCACAAAGTGAATCAAGTAAGATAGTTTAGGATGCAGTAAATAAGTAATCCTAGCACTAGCGATAACATTAGGAAAAACATACGAGCAGCATCTTATCAAATGCTTACAAATGGCTAAATTCACATTCAGGCAAATAGTAAAAGTACCACAATAAATACCTAAATGAATGATTTAAATTCATGTAGGCAATATATCGAAAACATTCTTATAAGCAAATGTATGACAATTAATTATCTGAAATAAGTGTCCCCTAAGAGGAGAAATGCATGTTAAAATAAAGTACTCTGTAGTTGCCGACTAAGCACAGTAGATGGTGCCCTTAGCACAGTATAAAGTACATTGGTAACTATAATAGAAACCCTCACATCCATTGAGTGAGAAACGACTAAGCAGAAACTTTATAAACATTTCTTTTTCTTACTGGTCAAATCATAGTTGAAGACTGCAGAAGAAAAAAAATACAGGGAAGAACGTTTGATGATATCCATCAGTTCACACAGGCATTAATAGTCCATGGTGTGCCTGTCACCGGGATAGTATGGACAACTTTCATACCAAGTACAAGTGTGAATAGAATTCCTCGGAAAGGGGCATCAAGTCAATTACAGATGGCAGCCAAAGGGAAAAACGCTCAAGAAGAACACTCAACACAGGAACTTAAAGCAGCGTCCACCGGCATCCGTGTGTCGAGCAGAGTAAATGTGTGGAAAAATAAGTAATATAATCTCTTACTCTTGGAAACAAACGCCGCAGTTGATAAGAACGTGGTTGGCAAACAGGAGACTGTTAATGCTTGAAACGGCTGACAAATCCAAAATGGAGGCACGTTAAGCTACGTTGATGCAGAGTGGTTCACGGCGCGTCCGTGCACCAAGACGTCCAATACTTTAACAAAGAGCTGAGATTGCGACCAACAACACAACGGACGATTCCAAGGTCGTAATGGAAGCACGTCACTGAAGAAACAACGCATGATCCCCATGAAGGTAAGTGGGCTCGTGCATTCCATTTTAAAATTCTCTGTTGCAGTTAAACTGACACTGCTGCCAAGGGGAAACCACAAATAAGTATAATAATGGTATAGTTGAAACGGAGACCGTAGAGTATGGCATTCATTGTAAAAAATGCCGAAATTAGCTCACACTCCACAGCGGTTGAACTGACAAGCATCCAAAAACCAAAGAGGCACCCATAAACAGCGTGTCATACAGTTCAGTCAGGATGTGCTGAATAAAGTTAAATGCTGGTATCAATTTCAAATAACTTGCGAGATAAAATATAGCGTACAGTTCAGGAGAAACCTTGTTCTCTTCCAGGGGATACTCCTCAATAGTCATAAGCACTGAATAATCTCCGCCCACGTGCGGGAACCCGGAGCATATATAAAATACATATATATGTGTATGTAGTAGAAAAGGAGTACATAGTACGAAATAACACACACATATACATGTATTACATAAAAATATGCAGCCTCAAACATATCCAATAGGCTAAGAAGCCAGAATTACATGTATTTCTCTAGTATGAAAATGCCATATAAACATATAATGTAAGAGAAGGACATGTACAGTAAGAGCATTCCGCAAAAACCTTTTATTTTCATCAAGAAAACAGTAATGCCAGGCAATTAGCCCAAATAAGGCTGCATAAATAAATAACATCCCTGTACAGAAAAGGAAAAACTGGCACCTCGCCTTTAAGGCCTCAGAGACTCTGAGCACTATGCCTTTAAGACCTCCAGGAGCCCCTGCTCCCATCATGCACCACAGGTGACAGTTAGGCCAGTTCTTTTTTCTGGCTCCTTCTGTGAGGAACCTGGAGCTTGAGCTTAACTGATTTTGACTTTTCCAGTCAGAATTTATATTTCTAACAATATTCTAACAATATTTCTTTTTACTGGTTTTAATATCAGTCTTTTTCTGACTAATTGACATTCTTTTTAGTCAGATATGCCACCTTTATTCGATAAATGTCCTTCCTGTGGGAAGAAGATGGCCAAATCCGATCCTCATTCGGTCTGTGTCGTGTGTCTACCTTCTTCTCACAACAGAGACATGCTACCACTGTCGTCAACTTTCAAGTCGAACATTGAAAGATAGAGAGAAGATCAGACTTCTAGCCTTGATGGTGAAAGGAAAGAAAAGTGGCCCAGAAAGTCATCATCCATCTGGAGGGCCCTCTTCTCCAAGGAAACGGCGAAAATCTACTTCACCAAAAGCTGGAAGTAAGAAAAAACATCATAGCATGTCGTCGACGTCGAGACCAACCAAACAAGTCAGGTCGGCGTCGAAGACAAGATCGCCGTCGAGAAGTAAGTCGACGTCGAGAGCTATGATCCAAGTGAGATCGAGATCGACGTCGAAGGCAAGATCGCCGTCAAGAGTGAGATCGAGATCGACGTCGAAGGCAAAATCGCCGTCGAGGAGTACGCCGTCGAAAAGTAAGTCGACGTCGAGACATGTTTCGGGCTCGAAGCATGATAGACCTCGGTCGACGCCGAAACGTCCGTCGACATTATTTCAGAGGTCGACGCCGAGATCTCCGCCACCTTCTCGAAGGTCGGCGTCGAGTCTCTACAATTCACCCTCTCGGACCCGTCAGCGGTCTACGTCGAGGGCAGGGTCGACGCCGAAGACACCGCATGAACACCAGCGGTCGCCGTCGAAGAGACCGACGTCGAGGGCTTCGTCCCATAGATCTCCACCGTCAAGAGTTTCACCTCCACGGTCGTCGTCGATGGTGGCTCATTCTGGTTCGACGTCGAGGCGTTCGACGTCGAGGGACAAGCAAGTTATTCCAGCTGAAGGTTTAGAAAAATCATCTTCAAAATCACGGTCGACGTCGAGGGAAGCTTCTTCCTCGCCTGGTATAACTATTATTCAGGTTACACCGGAGGGCTCTCCGGCGAGAGACAAATCTCCTCCCATCATGTCACCCAGATGGTTGGAGGACATTAGGCACTGGAAGAACAAACCCAGATCTACTGAAAGACTTCCTCCCACGGAATCCGCAAGATCTTCCGCTGGTAGGTCCCCGAGACGTTCCAGATCTCCATTAAGACGGCATTCACGTTCAAAAGAACGCTCAGAACCCCGCCGATCACATACGCCAAGGAGAAGACAGAGGTCTCCTACAACGACCTCATCAACAAGGTCATCGTATAGAGACTATTCCCCTACTATATCGTCAACCCCACCATCCAGAGTTTCTCCTGTTGACGATATGGGGACATTCAACGAGGTTCTCTGTAGAGGTGCCAGCAAGTTGAATATAACCATGACTGTGCCTCAGGTTTCTACATCTGTTATATTCGAAACTTTGCACCATCGGGCTTCTGCAAAGCCTCTTCTACCTTTGGTACCAGGATTATTAGAGCTCTGCGATGAAGACTTTTTGACACCTGCCACAGTGGGCTCGGGTCCCGCAAGGATTTCAAAAAGTATAAGGCCCCAGACCAAGTTCCTTTATTTCTGCGGTCTGACCCGCCACCGGATTCTCTTATAGTCGCCGCCGCCAGAAAAGCACATGCAAATACCTCTGTCATCTGCTCCTCCAGAGAAGGACAGCAAAAACATGGATTCTTTGGGACGGCGAATGTGCAATACATCAGGATCCGTTATGAGAGTGGCTAGTGCAGCCGCTCTACTGGGACGATATGACCGGTCTTTATGGGACTCTCTGACGAGATTTACAGACAGATTACCCAAAGAGGATCAAAAGGACTTTCTAGAGATTGTACAGGAAGGTGGCCTGGTTGCTAATCAGATCATTAGTACAGCGGCCGACTCTGCAGATTTGGCAGCTCATGGGTACGCACATGGCGTTTGTTCCCGAAGATCAGCCTGGCTTCGACTCTCAGGTCTCAAGCCCGATGCTCAAAGAAAGATAGCCAATCTGCCCTTTAATGGATCATCGTTGTTTGGTTCACATGCTGACGACGAAATGGCAAAAATGAAAACTGAGTTGGATACTCTCAAGGCTGTAGGCCTCGAAAAGAAGAAAGAATTTCGTCGTTGTTTTCGCCCCTATGATAAACGCTCTTTTCAACAGCGAGGTCAATCATCTAACTGGTCATCGCAGAACCAAGGTCAGACGCAACAAAGATCCCAGTTCCAGCAACGTAGACCTGGACGTGGCAGAGGTGGAAACAAACAACAGTCAACAGCACCAAAGCAGCCACAAAAGCAATGAGATGTGTCTTCCTCCAAAGCTGTTGTCCACTCCGGTGGGAGGAAGTGTTTCATTACATCTGGAGGAGTGGAGACGTATAACAAAAGACAAATGGGTCATCAACATTGTTCAGAATGGCTATCTTCTCAGATTCATAACTCCTCCTCCATCAATACCTCCAAGAGGCATTTCTCACCACAACAAACGATTGTTACAAAAGGAGATAAACACCTTAGTGAAGAAAGGAGCTATAGAAAAAGTCCCCGCTCCTCAAAGAAATCAAGGAGTCTACTCTCGTTACTTCCTTGTAAGAAAAAGAGGCCCCGCCACAGAATACAGACCTATTCTGGACTTGAGACTGTTGAACAAACACATTCGCAGAGAAAAATTTCGAATGTTGGCACTCCATCAAATTTTCCCACAGCTTCATCAAGAGGATTGGATGTGCTCCATCGACTTGCAGGATGCATACTTCCACGTACCAATCTCAAAGAAACATCGCAAATTTCTACGCTTTCGAGTGTCTTTTCAACATTACCAGTACTCAGTTCTCCCGTTCGGGCTCAAATCAGCTCCCGAACATTCTCCAAATGTATGACTGTGGTGGCCGCTTTTCTCCGCAAGCAGAAAATATTCATATATCCTTACCTAGACGACTGGCTCCTGAAGAGCTCATCTCCAACTCTGCTGCAGGATCATCTCACGTGCTGCCTTCAGCTTCTCCACAACTTGGGCCTTCACGTCAATTTCAAGAAATCCATACTAAATCCAACGCAAAAGATCCATTACCTAGGCTCCTTCCTGGACACCAAAAAGCAAGCGTGTGTCCTTCGGAGGAGAGATTGTCATCAATCCAAGGAAAATGTCTGACTCTTCTTCACACGCATCTCCCAACAGTTCGACAGGTGTCATCACTACTGGGATCGATGGCATCGTGCATCTTTATAGTACCAAACGCACGATTACACATGCGTCCACTACAACAATGTTTGGAGGACCAGTGGATGCAAGTATCAGGGCGCTGGGAGGATCAGGTAATTCTCCATCAATCAGCCAAAGACTCCATCCGGTGGTGGATGAAGCGATCGCACCTGATGAAGGGAGTCCCTTTCCATCAGGACCCTCCAACCCAGACTTTAGTCACGGACGTCTCTCTCCAGGGTTGGGGTGCTCATATGGGCCCTCTGCAAGTACAAGGTCTATGGTCCGACTCCGAAAAGAGCTACCACATCAACCTGCTAGAACTGAGAGCAGTACATCTAGCACTCAAGTCCCTGGTTCCGTCGTTCAAGTCTCGCTCCATTCTGATCCAAACGGACAATACAACGACGATGTATTATTTGAACAAACAGGGAGGTACCCGATCAAGGACACTCTCCATAGAGTCTCAAACCATATGGAACTGGCTTCTAGCGAGAGACCTGTCAATAGTAGCCATTCATCTACCGGGCTCTCTCAACTCCCAGGCGGACTTCCTCAGCAGAGACTTCGTCGAAGCCCACGATTGGGTTCTCAACAACGAAGTCGCTCAAAGCATCTTTCGAGAATGGGGAACGCCAGACATCGACCTGTTTGCAGACGCGGTAAACGCAAAATGCCCCGCCTTCGCATCCAGGTGTCCCCAACAAGGATCTCGAGGGAATGCCCTTTTGATCGAATGGTCTCAGAGCTTACTGTACGCCTTTCCACCGATTCCGTTGATACCAGTTGTAATCAACAAGCTGTACAGGACCACCTCCAGGATGATCCTAATAGCCCCGGAGTGGCCGCGCCAGTGGTGGTTTCCGGACCTCCTTCAACTATCGGAAGTACCACACAAGAGGTTGCCATGCCGCCCGGATCTCCTATCCAAACAGGCAGGGAGAGTATTCCATCCCAACCTGTCCTCCCTCCGGTTGACAGCATGGCTCCTGAAGTCATACAATATGGACACCTACAATTGAATCCAGACTGTATGGCTATTCTCAAAGAAGCGAAAAGACCTTCCACAAGGAAATCATATGCCTTCAAGTGGAAGCGGTTCTTCCTATGGTGTGTGGACAATGGACATGATCCCATCCGGGGTCAGGAACAGGTGATTTTACCCTATTTGCTGCATTTGGCTAGATCTGGTCTTCAGTTCTCTTCTATCAAAGTCCACCGTGCAGCAATCACAGCCTATAGGAAGTCCCCCACCAGGCTTCTTTGTTTAGAATTCCGGTGGTAAAGGATTTCCTTGAGGGCTTAAAAAGGTTTATCCACCAGTCAGGTCTCCCTCTCCTCCTTGGGAGCTTAACATTGTGTTAACAAAGTTGATGGGGTCTCCTTTCGAGCCTATTCATAAAGCTTCCTTACAGCATTTAACATGGAAAGCCGCGTTCCTGGTGGCCATTACTTCTGCTCGCAGGGTCAGTGAGATCCAGGCTCTTTGCTGTAAGGAACCTTATACTGTGTTTCACGCTAACAGAGTAGTTCTCAGAACTCATCCTAGCTTTTTGCCTAAAGTGGTCTCGGACTTCCATATTAACCAGACTATCACTTTACCTAACTTTTTTCCGAATCCATCGAATCCTCCGGAAAGATCTCTTCACTCACTAGATCTCAAGAGGTTTCTGAAGTTTTATTTGGACAAAACAAAGACAATGAGGAATTCGGAACGTTTGTTTATTAACTATGGTCCTGTTAATACAGGTTCTGCAGCTTCCAAGAGATCCATTTCTAGATGGATAGTTTCTTGTATTCTACTGTCATACCAATTGGCCAACAAATCCCTTCCGGGGAAGCCTAAGGCACATTCCACTAAGGGGAAAGCTTCTACCACGGCTCTCCTGAGGAATGTCCCCATGGCAGAGATTTGTAAAGCAGCTACATGGCGATCAGTTCATACCTTTACTCGCCACTACTGTTTAGATGCTGACACGCAGGCAGATGCTCAGGTTGGGCAGGCCTCGCTGAGAAACTTGTTTGCAAATACTGTTTAAAATGTGTATCTTAATTGAGTTCTCTGTGTTTTGCTCGTCCGCACGGAAGTGGGTATGGGCTTGCTACTCTATTCAGTGCTTATGACTATTGATGAGTATCCCCTGGAAGAGAAGGATAAGTTACTTACCTGTAATCCTAGTTCTCTTCCAGGGTTATACTCAGCAAAGTCATAAGCAACCCGCCCTCCTCCCCGGACGAGCATTGACAGTTTACTCGATATTCTTGCATCTTTGATGCAGGTTCCTACAGGTTTCTTATACCGTACAAAAGAACTGACCTAACTGTCACCTGTGGTGCATGATGGGAGCAGGGGCTCCTGGAGGTCTTAAAGGCATAGTGCTCAGAGTCTCTGAGGCCTTAAAGGCGAGGTGCCAGTTTTTCCTTTTCTGTACAGGGATGTTATTTATTTATGCAGCCTTATTTGGGCTAATTGCCTGGCATTACTGTTTTCTTGATGAAAATAAAAGGTTTTTTGCGGAATGCTCTTACTGTACATGTCCTTCTCTTACATTATATGTTTATATGGCATTTTCATACTAGAGAAATGCATGTAATTCTGGCTTCTTAGCCTATTGGATATGTTTGAGGCTGCATATTTTTATGTAATACATGTATATGTGTGTGTTATTTCGTACTATGTACTCCTTTTCTACTACATACACATATATATGTATTTTTATATATGCTCCGGGTTCCCGCACGTGGGCGGAGATTATTCAGTGCTTATGACTTTGATGAGTATACCCCTGGAAGAGAACTAGGATTACAGGTAAGTAACTTATCCTTCCAGTAGCTCCAATGTAACATTAGTCCACAATGCTTGTTTTAAAAAGTCCTGGGCAGCGGCTGTCAGATGGTAACTGACACCGGTGGGGCACCCAGGGACATTTCATAAAAGTAAGCTTCAAATAGATTCAAATAAAGGTAGACTTACAGTCTCTTGTTCTCTTTGTAGTAGAGATCCCTCCTTTAATTTCAGTAAAATGCTTTTGTTCCAAATGGGTCTTTTCCAGCTCGTTGCCAGTGTGGAATTCAATAAAAAGGCAGGGAACTCAGTTGTAGCCGTATACAAGTTGAAGGTTTATTCTTTCCAAGAAGTTACAGGTGTAAATACAGGATAAACAGCATAATAAGTAGAATCAGTATAGTTAGCCCCACCGGGAGCAGCAACCCTGCTGCTCAGCCTACATACAGCAACTGACAGACTCAAACATACACAAAGGGAACATTTCATGACATCACTGAGACCGGCTGAGCAGCAGAGTACAAGACACAAAGAAAGGACAGAGTAGAGAAGAAAGCAAGATACCACAGAAGGGTAGAGGTAGTCTGCGGGGAGCTGCTCGCCAACAAGTCTCCTCCTCCTCTCCTGTTCCCCCAACTGGCTCCGCAGGGAAGCAGCTCTAAATCCCCCATCTTAGAGCATGTTGGAACCGTTGGAGGTCGAGTGTCCCATTTTCTACAAAATTGGAAATCTGTTACATCAGATCTTTGAGTTTTGAATCTTGTAGAGAATGGTTACCTCCTTCCTTTCCGGGAGTTTCCCCCTCCTTGTCAGGGTTGGTGTTCAGAGGACCATCTGTTGCTTCTGCAGCAGGAGGTTCTGTCTTTGCTTCAGAAAGGTGCGATAGAGGTGCTTCCGGAGCAGGAAAGGGGTCAGGGATGTTACTCTCAGTATTTCCTGATCTCCAAAAAGGACGGACGATTGAGACCGCTCCTAGACCTCAGGATCTTGAATTTGTTCCTCAAACGGGAGAAGTTCAAGATGTTGACTCTGGCTCAGGTTCTACTGGCGCTGAAGCAGGAAGACTGGATGGTGTTGATCGATTTACAGGATGCGTATTTTCACATTCCCACCCTGAAGTCGCATCCGACGTATCTCCTTTTTACGGTGGGGTCTCAGCACTACCATTTTGTGGTCCTTCCGTTCGGTCTTACTTCAACACCTCAGGTCTTCACAAAGGTGATGGCGGTGGTAGCAGCAAATCTGAGAAGGTCGGGGATTCCTGTTTTCCCCTATCTGGACAACTGGCTGCTCATAGCAAGGTCACCAGAGATGGTGCTGCATCATTTGCAAGTGACAAGATTGTTGTTCGATAAATGTACCCAAATCTCACCTGGTGCCCTCTCAGTGCAACATGTTCATAGGGGCAGTACTGGACACTACTGTGAGTCGTGCCTTCCTGCCTCCTCAGTGGATTCTGAACGTACAGGCTATGATTCCACTGTTTCAAGACGAGAACAAATAAAAAGAAAACAAAAATATTCTCGTCTATCGTTACAAATCTATACTACACACCACTATACTCCGTACAACAGCACTGTATCCTAACACTACTCTTTACTACTATCTACACACTAAACTCCACTATTCGGCGAGACCGTTTGGCATTGCCATTGCTTGTTTTTTTTGGGTGTTGGATGGGAAATAACTAGCCCAAATGCAGACAAAACCGAGATCATGATTTTAAATAACGAAATCGAGCTATGGAATAGCTTTTATTGTACAGTAGAGAGGGGTGAACCTCTGCAGCCTAGGACTCCTTTTAAGAGTTTGGGGGTAATGTTAGATAGCTATTGTTAAATAATTAACTAATAATGACATCTCAGAATGGTGCAGTTGTATCTAAATGCATTTGTACATTGAAACTTATCAGGAAAATTTCCACTATTCTTCCGACAGAAGCCACAAAAATAATAATCATGGCTTCAGTTATATCTCAGACTACACCAACTCTATTTATTTAGCTCTTCCAAAAAACGCAATCCATAGGCTCCAGTTCATCCAAAATGAAGCAGCCTGCCTCAGATTTAGTTCCCCAGGCAACCTCATGTAACTTCTACCCAAAAACAACTACTATGTTTTTTGTTAAGCAAAGGGTTCATTTGAAAGTTTGCCGCACAACATTTAAGGCTCTTAAAGGTTTGGACCCTGCACTATTTGGTAAAGAGCCTTACTAAATATACTCCTTTGCGCAGATTAAAATCTTTCAGTGCCAACCTTCTCTTGGTTCTAGATTATAAGAAGGAACATATGGGAGGTTGTAGTTTCTCAATCAAGGCTTCGTGGAACTCCTTACCAGACTATTTGAGTCTAGAAAATAGCTACCTAACCTTCAGGAAAGCTCCTAAAACCTGGCTGTTTAGACAGGCTTACATGTGCTAGTATGATTTTCTTAGGTTTCCCTTTGCTCCGTTAGTCTTAAAATGCTAAGAAAGCACTGGTGAATGTGGGCTTTAGCAAGTACTATTAACATAACATATAACATGACATGATATTCGCAAATAAGACCACCCCAAACTTGGATGTCTATCAATCAGAAAGACTTGATTGAATGTTCATGCCTGGGATTAGCCTGGTGCAGAGCAGCTGTATATATTAGTGTGGCAGATGTCCTCTACCGGTATTGAGCAAGCTGCCTCTGCAACACCAATCTTTGAAACAACAGCGGTGTACCTTTTACTGAAGGAGGGGGTTCATCAAATCATCCACAATCTAAGTAGATGGTAACTGATGATGAACCGCTTTCCTAGTCTGAAAAGGGGTCTCAGCCCGAGAGATTGCCACAAGTGTGAGTTAGTTACAATTGTTCCAATAGTTTCTAACAGAAGCAGGTTATTCCTTTAGTGGGTATTTTCTTCGACAAATTTAAAAGCAAGATGCTTCTTGTATGCTTCTAGATCTCCATTAAATGCTTTTTCGATCTGTATGCCTGCGGCATTTCCGTGATTCTTTCAAATATCATTACTGCCATTAAGGGTGGTGTTTGGAAGACAGAGAAAGAAAAGCATTATATTTCACCCAAACATAGTTCCTGAACGTTTGAAATTCAGTCATCACTTGTGTGGATATTTGTTGTGAAGTAGAAAAGGTGTCCTCTATTTTTTTACCGTGCAAAAATGTTTTTTTGTATTTACAGTTTTCCTTCATTGTGTTATGTCTTCTATTTATTCCTGTTTACGTTGAAAATGGCTTTGGTTTTGTAGAGCACCCTGTACAAATTAAAAACACAATCACTCGCTTTGCACTTCTTGCAATTTTGACTGTATACTATATGTGCAACTTAATCTTGCCATATTTAGATAAATAATAGTTGACAACCTATGTTTCTATTTCTGCACTCTATTCTTGCCAGGCCCAACATGGATTAATCAGTCATGGAAAGTCATTCACATAAACAAAAGCCTGAAGTAACCAAAAAGATATTCAGTTTTATTCCTACCTTTTTTTCTGACAGATGCTTGTAACCGCAGATTCCTCCACATGAATACCCTCAGGCGCCAGACTGGAGCCAGTGGTTTTTTTTTCTCCGCATTGCTCTTGCACGCCAGCAGGTGATGTTGTGTTGCTCCACCTTAGCTCCGTTCTGTCACTGAAAGCATGCTGAAGCCACTCTAAGCACCACTCCTGCTTGCTGATGTCCGTTCCTTTCTTACTGTGCATTCTGATGCGAATCCGTAGGTAGCTCATTCTTTTCCTCGTAAGTTGATAAGTTCTTTTCATCTCACAAATTTTCCATTGTGAAACAAAAATGTCAGCGCCTAAAACCACCTTGTAGGGATTATCGTAAACAGATGTATATGACGAATTCTTACAAGGTGTGCCTCTAATATCCAGGTTTGTACCCCATATCCAAGTCATGCAGGGAGTGTGCCGTGATGAATCCAAAGGCAATCCGGGACCACAAAGCGGACTGCATGTAGATGAACATCTTCGGAAATCATGAAACGACCACTCTAAGTCGAGGACTCTGTCCCGTTCCTGCTTTTAGGGCCGGTCCCGCTTCAGTGTCTTGTTACACTCCAAGTCTTTGGGGAAGTCCATATCTCCGAAAAAAACACAAGAACTCCATGCAGACCTTGTCACATGCTTGCCACTCTCCTTCTTAAAAGTCATGAGGACGTCAAGGTGCCATGCAAGCTCATTCCCGGTCCCTTGCAGAGGAAGCCATTCTGCAGCTTATTCCGGTGCACACTGACTTCCCGAGTCAGTTGATGGTGCTGCAACAAATTGAGGTGTTTAAAGAGGCCATGTATCTTATCTTCACCGCCTTAAGTTTCATGGAGGCCTCCAGCTGAGTTACTGCAGGTGTATCCAACCTCGTCGCTGACTATGCTTTCTTGAACCCACTGCTGGTCCAGCTCTGACTACTTAGTCAGTTCCACCCCAGCACCACATCCATGGCAGTTCCAGCCACATCAACTCTGGCACCAATTCAATCGAGCCATTAGTTCTGTCCGACTCCTCACCAAATCCGTCCCAACCTCAAACGCAGCTGCACATGAGTTCAGTTTCTGCTGGCCCAACCCCAATTTCTTTTGATTTCTTTGATTCAGACAAGACAATGCCTTTACCTAGAGGCCGCCATATAGTATTTCAGCAACTCTTTGAGTTGGACTCCGATCAGGGTCAAATTTGGTGATGACCATGATGGTAGGGATGATTTGTCCACCACAATACAGTGAGTATGCATTCTGTTGGGACCTAGAAAAGGCAACTGGGCTATACATGTCCCCTGGCACAAAGCTGGTGCCAACTGTTTCTTCTACTAAAAAGTTAGTGACCTTCACCATGGTTAGAAGGGCAGCCTTCAATTGAGGTGAAGACTAATGTACTTATAGAGTCCTAAAACCTGGACAATCATCTACGGAACCTCTGTTACTTTTTAACGAGGCACGGACTTACAGCATCATGGGCACTTGGCCAAAACCTTGTACATGCCTGTCAGTAATTAGGCAAGTGGCATGTCGCCATAAAGTGGTTTCTGATGACCCTGGCTTCATTATTCAGCACTGTACTACTGAGAGCCTGATGGTTCAAGTCTCCACTAGCAGAGTCAATCCTAAATCCTTTCCATAGCCCGCAAGATAGGGAGTCGAAGAGGATGGAGCCATTTGGAAAAATTATATTTTCCTTGACCAACCTTGCCCTTAGATTTGTCAATGCCAGTTCCTTGTTGGGGCACTACTTCAATGCATTATGGGACTGTCGGTGACATTTTACCAGCAGTTCCAGAGGAGTTGAGGGCCAATTTAGCTCAGACCATTCACGAACGTCTGGACACAGTGAAGTACATCATCTGTTCAGGACTGAACACTACTGTCTGCATGGGGAGGGCAGTTGGTACCAGCATGGTGCTTTGGTATCACGCAGGGATGGGATCCATGGGCTTCTCGGGTGACGTTCAGGCGTCACTAATCGACGCGCCATTTGATAGCACCTGCCTCCTTGGAGATAAGGTATACTGCGCCGTGAAGTACTTCAAATAAAGTAGGACACAACGTACTCCCTAGGCCTCTATGCATGTGTGCAATGGTATCTCCCCCCTTTCCCTGGCCATTCTGCTGAGGTCGGGGATCCTGCCAGCAACGCCCATCGCACTGCTTAGTCTTCTTCTCCTATCACCACCAAACCACTTTAGCTTGACTGGATGGTAGCGATGGATCTTGCAGGGCATCTGTTTTCACATTCCCACCCTGCAGTGCTACTGGCATTACTTCTGGTTCAAGGTGGGCCAGGAGCATCATCAGTTCTCCGTGCTCCCCTTTGGCCTTAAAAGTGCCTCTCAGGTGTTCACGAATGTGATGGCGGTGGTTGCAGCACATCTTCTGAGGTAGGGGATACCAGTCTTCCCCCTACTTCATCGACTAGCTATTGTAGGAGGGCTCGCCACAGTCCGTCATAGACCACCCCCAAAAGATGGCGAACCTCCTAACATCTTTGGCGTTGCGATCAGCATGCCAAAGTCACATGTGACCCCTTCACAGAGGCTTCCTTTCATCTGAGCTGTCTCGGATATGGTACAATTTCAGATCTTCCCTCCAGATCAATGAGTTAAAGACATTCGGGCTATGATCCTGATGTTTCATCCTCTTTCCTAGGTCTCAGTGGCAGAGACTTTTTCGCCTCTTGGCCCCCTACATTCTTTAAATGAGCTACACCAGCTAGCCCATACAGGCTTTGTAGTGGGATCTGAAGTCACAGTGGCTCACCACCTTGGGAGCGTGTTGAATTCCATCCTGGTTTCGGAGGAGACTGCAGTGTTTCCTGCTTGACCGCAGTTGGACTGGCGGCAGATTCCTCTCCATGCCCCACCCAGTGTTTACAGTGCTGATTCATGAGTTATTGTTGGATTGTGGAGATCATCTGGGAGAGGTGGAGATCATCTGGGAGAGGTGGAGATCATCTGGGAGAGGTGGAGGTTAGAGGACTCTGGTCTCGGTGGAGACCAGCCTTTACATCAATCTGTTGGAGTTAAAGGCCATTCGCTTGGCATTGAAGGCCTATCATCCAGGAAGGCAGCTCCAGGTACTCGCAGACAACACCCCTACCATGTGGTACTGCAACAAGTAGAGCGGAGTGGGGTCCTGAGCCTGCAGGGAATCTTCCTGGTCCTGTAAGACCTGTCGGGATTATTAAACGCCAGGGTGGACAAACTGGAAATTGAGCGGCGACAATTATCTGCTTTCGGCTTCCCTCCTGAAGTAGTTGTCATTCCAGTGGGCAGGTGTCCATTTAGAAAATTTGTTTACGCTGGACACTAGGATATGTTTGTAGCCTGCCGAAATTCTCACTGTACAGACCCTTTGCAGGCAAAGTTATTGAATGTTCTGCTTTTGTTAATCCAGCAAGGACTTGCTGTGGGCGCAGTTAAAGGTTACTTATCGGACATTTTTCCATTCACTGGACCAACTGCCCATGCTTAAATCACCTGTTGTGATGCACATCCTTAAATGTCTGGTCCATATATTCCATATGTTCCCACCAACAACTTTTTCTAATGCCACAGTGGGACCTTAATTTGGCCATCAGTTTCCTGATTGTACCCCATTTGCCGATGAAATTGCTTCACTCCTTTCTGGTTGAGAGATGTCAGATTGTTAGCTGCGGTTGGTTCAGCGCTAAGGTGTTCGTCTTCCTTGTGGAGCACTGCAGGGCTCCGCTGTTAGCCACACTCTTTTTAATTTGTATGTCGGGCTGTTGGCAGTCCTGGTGAGATCTTTTGGTTTCCAGGTTCTTTCATACGGCGACGATACTCAAATCATTGTGTCCTTCACTGATGATCTCTCTGAAACAGCTGAAAATTTGAAACGCAGTATGACTGGGTGAGCCGCTGAATGAAGGAGAACTTCATTAAGCTAAATGCTGACAAGACTGAAGTGATGGTGTTTCGTGCCCAGCACTCTGTCTGGTCAGAGCTTTGGTGGCCGGAGTCATGTGGGCCCCTCCCCTCCCGTGTGGATTTTGTAAAAAAAAACTTGGGTGTATTATTGGATACTTCTCTCAGTTTCAATCTACCGGTAACTCGCAACACCACCAGCTTCTTTTTTATTATTCGTGTCCTCAAGAAGATCTTTCCTTTCGTTCCTGAGGAACTTTGTAAAGCAGTGGTTATCACGTTGATCACCTCTTGTCTAGACTATTGTAATGACATGTTTCTAAATATCAATAAGTACTTGCTGAACAAACTTCAGACTATGCAAAAAGCTGTTGCGTGACTCATCCTGAACATCCCGAAACATCTTTCTGTGAAAGGTCTTTGAAATCTTCACTGCCTGCCCATTAGAAAGAGTATGATCTTCAAGGCATTGGCAATGGGGTCCACCTTTCATTGGTACAGGCCAACCAGGCATTTGAGATCAACCTCTGGCAAGAAAGTTGCAGTCCCTAAATTTCGAAAGGGAGGATGGCTCAATCATTCTCGTTGGCAGCTGCTAAATTGTGGAAAACCTTGCCTACTTATATCGCTGAGACTGACTCCTTCGTTGCCTTTCAAAAACATTTTAAAACCTGGCTTTTCATGTCTCAGGCTTGTACTTTTGGATTATTCTAGTTGTTCCTGCCTTTTTTCTTTTCTTTTCTGTAGCTTAGGGCTGTCTTTCTTTTCCTTCTGAGGAATCCCGGTTAGTGCCTTGGAATTCCTCAGGTGCAGCGTCTTGATACCTGCGGGGTAAGAGCGTTTTATAAATCCCTTTTCATTTCATTTGAACTGATTCACAGCTCTTCTTTGCATCTACTGACTCTCAAAACAGTCTTCTTCATAGTGATAACCTCAGTTGATTGCGTGAATGCGCTTCTAGCTCTGTCCTTTCACCCACTGTAGACAGTGTTTTTCCCCAGATAAGCTGGTGTAGACTGGGGCATCATTTTGGTTGAAGGTTGTGACGCCCTTTCAGCATTCTTTCCTCTAAGTCACCCCTCGGAGGAGGAGAGACTCATCACTTGGACCCCAAAAGAGTTTTGAGTTTTTACATAGATCTTACCAAAGATCATCGAATGCGATGATTAGCAGTTTGTGGGGCTCACTGGGGCGAAGAAGGGTAAGGCAGTGTAGAACAGGACCATAGCAAGGTGGATAGTCCTCTGTATATAAATCTACCACTCATTGGCCAAGAATCATCCCCTGGAGGGTCTAAGGCCTAATTCGACCTGAGCCAAGGTAGCAACCACTGTGCTGGCATGCATGTGCCTGATTCTGGACACCTGTTGGGGCCAGTCGTGGGCTTCACTCCATATGCTCGAGAAGCACTACTGCCTTGATAGCCAGGTGCCTCAGGGAGGGCACTTTGCCCTTTCGGTCCTACAGAATTTTCTGGTTTTAATCATTACACAGACCCTCCACCTTGGAGGTACTGCTTTGATATCTGCTCACAAGGTGAGGAATGTGCAGTTAGATGTATCCATCAGAAGAACAAATTACTTACTTTTGGTAATGCTCATTCTGGTGGATACTTTATCTAACGGCAGACTGCTCACCGCCCTCCCTATTCTATGGAATGGACTCTTCTCTTCATCTATAAAAGGGACAAATTTAGAGATCTGAACTTTGTCACATCTGTTTGCTAATTGAGATCTGCGCCGGCGGCGTGAACAGAATCAAAAAAGAAATTTACTTCAGCGCGCAGTGCTGGCACTTGTATGTGACCCTGGCATAATTTCTGGGGCTAGATGGCGTCTATGTGGAGCCGCACGACAACATGTGCAAGTGCACAAGAGCAATGCTGGGGAAAAAGTCTCCCGATCCGGTCTAGTGCCTGGCAATGTACACAAGGTGAGGAATCAGCGGTTAGATTGCCCTATAAAAGGTAATATCAATTCAGCCAAGGTGAAATTTTGTTTACGCTGGCATAATCTCATGCCATATCCGGGGTTTCTTGTTACGCAAAATACCTGGGATTACACGATAACGCCATATCACATAATTGAGATTTTGTTCTATTAAAAATCCTATCTCAGGAAGAGAGTTAACAACCCAGACATGAGCAAGGACACATTTCAGACTAAACAATACCGCATTTCGCCTACTAGTAAATAATTGTGCATACTTTCTGCAAAGGAACTAACATAAATGCCACCCAAGCTCAATATTAATGTCTCATTTAAAAAAATGGATAGAATCATTTGCCTTAACCCTTGTTTTAGTCGGGACCTAGTGTTTCCCTACAGGATCTGTTATGCTTTTCTTGTCTCTAGGTCCCAACTAGTTTGTAGAAGGCAGCAAGGATAAACATTAATCAAATAACATTTAAAATGTCAATTTGACTTTCATCTTTTTGAGAGAAAAAAAAATACCAGCTCTTACTAAATATAAGAATTTGAAACTCTACATCTCTGTACCTTCAGAAGTGAGTATATCAAATTAACCTGTTATAACTGACCCGCGTAATATTTTTTTATTTTCTTTTGCCTTGAATTCGTTTTTTCCAGACGTTTGTTTTTAGTACTGTACCATTACGATTGTGTGACTACATAGAAGGCGATACTGTCTATTTTAAATGCACTATTTTTCTTTTGCAGGGCCTGTTCACAATGAACTTGCATTCCAGACTCCTATATCTAATCATCCAGGTAAGCGTGCTTGGGTAGTCTTCTGTGTCAAAATACCTGTAGGGAATGGTGGTAGCTAAATAGTTAATGATGATTAAATTAACAATCCATGATGGTATCCCAGACTACAATTATTTTATCCCAAGGTGATAGTAAAAACACATGTTGAGTGATGCATAAACAAGTCTGTACTGCTTACTATTTCATGACCAAAGTTATTATTTTCTCAGCTACCTTAATAGTCACAAATAATTTTTTTTTTTACATTTACTGCTCTGCTGAGTGTTTTTCTTGTACTTCTAGGACAGTCACTAGTTATTATGCAGTATCCGATCTAGGTACTGTAGTTTACCTCTAGTGTCCTTGGCCTGCAGTTGGATGACCAAGTTACTTTTCTTACCTCTCTGGTGCAGGGATGAGCAGTCAGGGCATACCCTAGGACAGGGGTCTTCAAACGGGGGGGACCAAAAGAAGCATTATGCTGATAATGCTTTGTTTTCAGGGGAAAGAAATGAGCAGGAGTAAACCGCTCTGTAATGAGCCATCACTAACATCTTTTGTCATTATTTCCTGGCTGAGAGAAGGTATTAAAAGGGAAGGGAATCCAAATATTCTTGAAAACCCCCACCCCTATTTCTAATATTCACACTGTGGATACTTTTACACATTAGTAAGGCCTGCCTGACCAGAATAGTATGTTTGGCAATCATGTATTTGATTACATTTTTAAAACGGTAACAGAACTTAACTGAAATGTTTAAATAAGTCTGGAAATATTTCAACATTGCCAGTTTATTAGAATAATTGTGAAAGATTTTGAGAGGGCCTGATTTTGTTTTAACACTGGGGGGTGGGGAGGGCTGCGCAGCATTAAAAAGTTTGAAGACCACAGCCCTAGGAGGTGATTAGAAACTCAAATTCGGTACCCAGTAAATAGTACCAAATAACATTAAAGTTCACTCAGTGATTTACTTTAGAACTTCTGTAATAAATAAGTAGAATAGAACATTTAAAACTAACATACACCAACAGATTGCATTAAAGATGGGAGTTAAGTTTCCGGCAACACAGTGCCTCAAACTTGTGGCAAAGTTGGGATCACTAGATCCAGTTCCTCAGGATACAGTAGATATCCATTCATATCAGTCTGACAATTTTGTTCAATTAGAATGGCACATAGTGTGGCAAGAATATGCCCTGAAAAGCGTAGCGAGGGAAAGAGAATTTAAGGTGATTTGTTAAGCCAAGCGACTCTAATTCCATTGCACTAACAAAGATCAGTGTCATTCTGGCCTCTCGGTTCTGTTCTCCAAATGGTGCTATACATGGTTCACGGATAGCACCCCCTAAACCTCCTTCAGACTTAAACTGGCCCTTCTCCCTCCCCAGTGTTTCCTAGGTTTAGCGTGGCCAATTCGGCTGAACTCATTAAATATAGGAGGACTGAGATGGCTATCATTGAAGTGAAAGCCATGAAGTTTGAGCTTCAGAATCTCATTCTAGCTCAGAAGGAGAGACTAGGAAGGGAAGAGAAGAAGGTAGAAGGGGCCCTAAGGGAGAAGGGTCTGGGTATCCCAACTACATCATCCACTACAAGCAGTAGCCATGCCCCTGCTAGTTTTAATTCCCCTAAGGTGATTGTACCATTCTGCACCATAGGTGGGGCATGTGTGTTACCAGGACTGGAGACGTTGTGTTTGCTTTTACGGCTTAGTAGTTGAGCTTTTCTGAGCAGACGGTTGCCGTATTGAGTCATCATGCTTTAAGGTGAAATTAAGCTGTCCTGGAGTTCAGTGACAGCGAGCATCTGAAACATGGCAGCATGAAAGATGCTGTGATTCAGATATTTTGGCTGACTCTAGTCCCATATCGAATGAACGTCAAGGATCACGGAAGGAAAGATGGGATCTAACATGAAATCTGTGGATGAATTAAATTGGCAGGGCAGGATAAAAGGAAAGAAAGTAAATCATTTTGAATGCTCACTTTACCCTATATACATTTAGCTGTAGTACAAAATCTAAAGCCGCTTGCTTTTGCGGTACAATTTGCTGGTATGGACTGAAGAGGCAGGAGCATCACCACTCAAGGGTAACAAGCCAGAAACCTGAATAAAATAGCGGTAGCAGTTCCCTAGGCTCATAGCAAGGGCAGCTGGCCAAGGTGGATTAGTGATGGCCACAAGAGGAATTGTCAATTACACCCACGTTAAAAGTGAGAAACTAGGTTAAGAGAGACTGCCAAACAAAAGATCTAGTGGTGACAATCGGCAAGCCATTTTTTTTTATTTTTATTTTTTTAAACTATTTATTAAACAATCATTAACATAGCGGCATCGAAATCAGTACAGTATAGAAATATGCATGACAATCAAGGCAGTACAATAGCGAATTTACATGCAGTGGGGATAATCAAGGGGAAGTAAATCATCAAGCTCTACAGTTTGCGGGGGGTGCAAATATCACCACGATAAGCGTTCCACAGTGACCAGATGTGGGTCCATTTTCGGGGCAGCCTCGGGCTGTAAACACTGTCTTTTCTCTGAACATGCACCAGTCCATATTGTTTTCCCACGTAGTTAAAGTAGGAGGGGCAGTCGCCCCCAGGCCTGAGCTATATTTCTTTTGCCAGCATGAAGCCCAAAGTTGCCCACTGTGTTTGGTGTGTGTTGAGATCAGTCGGCTCCCATATGTTTAGTAGGCATCTACGTGCCTCTGGGCGTATAAGGACAGTCAGTACTGTGCTCATAGTTTCATGTACCTCCTTCCAGTACCTTTGGACTAGGGTGCATTCCCACATAATATGCATGAATGTGCCCGTGAGGCCACATTTCCTGCGACAGTCCCCTGTTTCGGCTCTCCCCATCATCACCAGTCGAGGGCCGGTCATATATATTCTGTGCAGGATTTTAAGTTGGACAAGTCGTAGTCGGGCCGAAATGGCCACCACCCGGGGCGAGGAGACCGCTTCCTGCCAGTCCTCATCGTCCAATTCCATCCCATCAGCTACCCACTTCCCCCTCAAAGCCAGGAGAGGATCGTCCATGTGGTGTATTAATTTGTTGTAAATTAACGAAATGGTCCTGTCAGGAACATGACCATCTAATATTCTGTCCTCTAAAGGGGACGAGTCGGGAAGGGATGTGCCTCTAGGGATGAGAGAGTATAGCGCGTGGCTAATCTGATTATATCGGAAAAGTTCGGCATCCGCAAGTTCGTACTGAGTTTGAAGGGCGGCAAAGGGTTTTACTCCACCCTGTTTCCACAAATCCTTAACTTGTGATATTCCGATCATGTCCCATTTAGAAAACCCTTTCGAGGACCACAGGTTGCCAAGTTTTGCGGAGTCCCATAGGGGGGTAGCCAATGTTAATTTACCCTCCCACCCCAGAGATTTATTTGCTGCGTGCCACACCTTAACAGAGTGTCCAGTGGGCCCTGTGAGCTTGGATCTGTTTGATTTCGCGTAGAGGGGTCGGTTATAGCTCCCGCCCGGGAGGAGCCACCTGTCCATCTGATAGCCCGGATTGTCATGATCTCCGTATGTGCTGTGGTTAATGGCTGCTAGGTGTGCCGCCGAGTAATATTTTTTAATGTCAGGTAGGCTGATGCCCCCATCGTACCACTGTAGCGTGAGCTTATTCAGGGCTATACGGGGAGGCCCGTTCCATAGCAGGTCTCTCTGGAGGCCTTCAATTTCTTTGAAATATTTCGGAGGGACTGGATCAAGTGTATTCTGCAAAACATAAAGAAAACGGGGTAGGGACATCATTTTAAAAAGAGCAGCTTTGCCCAGTAGGGAAAGGGGAAGGGATTTCCAGCTGGCAATATCTCGCCTTAAGCGAAGCAATGGAGGGAGAAGATTATTTTCATAGCGGAGTATAGGATCGCGGGAGAGAAATATACCCAGGTATTTAAACCCGGTGGTGCTAATTTGGATGGGACAGTTTCGGGGTAACGCAGGGGGTCCCCCCGAAGAACATAGAGATGGGATTTAGACCAGTTGATCCGGAAACCGGAATATTTACCGAACGTGGCTAAGATGTCAAGAACTGCTATTAGAGACTTTTTGGGCTCTGTTAAATAAAGTAGTATATCGTCCGCATAGAGCGAAATGCGGTCCTCCCAGTCAGGTGACCACTGCATGCCCCGAATAACTGGGTTTTGGCGGATCCATGCGGCTAGTGGTTCCAGCGCCAGTGCAAAAAGAAGGGGAGAGGGTGGACACCCCTGACGGGTGCCCCGGCTCAGGGCAAAGGAATCTGACTTTTTGTTATTCACCATGACTTGCGCCATGGGTTCCGAATATAGAAGATGGACCCATCGCATGAATTCCTGGCCGAACCCTAACTTTCGGAGGACTGCAATAAGATAAGGCCATTCTATAGTGTCGAATGCCATAGTGGCATCTAAAGAAACGAGGACAGCTGGCTCAAGAATCGCGTCCACTCTGCCTAAAACACCGTAAACACGGCGTAGGTTCAACGCCGTGTTCCTATGCGGAATGAAGCCGGACTGGTCCGGGTGTACCAATTCCGGAATTACGTTTATGAGACGAGTGGCGAGGACTTTAGCAAGGATCTTGGGTTCGGCATTGAGGAGGGAGATCGGCCTATAGGAGGCGCAGTCCGTTTTGGGCTTACTTTCCTTGTGTATGGTTACTATGTTGGCTATACGTTGGTCAATTGGGAGCACTCCTGAGTCCCTACTTTCCTCAAACATGCTCTTGAGATGAATGGACAATTTGTCAGTGCTGAGTTTATACAACTCAATTGGGATGCCGTTAGGGCCAAGAGCTTTTCCTGACCGCAGTGACCTAATTGCTGCCGCTATCTCATCTGCAGTCAGGGGGCTATCTAAAAGACGCTGATCTTCTAAAGAAAGAGTGGGAAGTTTGATGTCGCGCAATAGTTCGAAAGATTCGTCTTCAGTGTAAGACGCCACTGCGGAGTATATTAATTTATAGTGCCTGGCGAAGCAGTCTGCTATGTCCTGGGGATCCGTTACGTCAGTGTCATTAGCATCGTGGAGGACTGGGACTAACCTATTTGCCCATTCGCGTTTATCAAGCCAGGCTATTAGTTTCCCGGCTTTATCCCCGAGATCATCGAGTCTACCGAGTGTCTCTCTCCCCAGCATTTTCGCTCTTTCAGTCAATAGTGCCTTGTATTCATCCTGTTTAAGTCGCAATAAGTGAGCTGTGTCAGGTGTGACCGTCATCTCCATCTCTCTCTCCAGGTGAGAGATCTCGTCCTCTACACTTGTAATTGCTCTATACCTTTCTTTCTTTTGTCCGGATATCAGGGACAGGGCCTCTCCCCTAATCACTGTCTTAAATGCTTCCCAGAGCGCCTGGGAGGAGTCCACCGTGCCCAGGTTTTCGGCAAAATATGTATCAATTGTCTTGGTGAATTCTTGATGGATTTTAGGGTTGCGAAGGTGCCCGGGGTTAATAGGGGCTACCCTACCCACCCGGGCTTGATCAAGGAGTACATGGACCCAAAGTGGTGAGTGATCCGAAATGCCCCTAGCCAGGTGTCTAATTTCATGGATGTGCGAGACTTGGGGGGCTGGGATCAGAATATAGTCTAATCTGGATAAGCTGCCGTGAGCCCCCGAGTGAAACGTGTATTGCATTCTGTCAGGGTTATATGAGCGCCAGCCAGCCACTAGTCCCATGGTGTCAAGAAAGTCAGGCAACCAGCTGTGCGAGGGCCCCAGTTTCCGCGGTGGGTGGCGGTCAAGCTCCCCCGACCCCACAGAATTAAAGTCTCCTCCCAGCAACAATACCCCCTCAGGTAGTGAGAGGAGAGTGGTACGCAGGTCCTGGAATGTGGTGGTTTGGAGGCCAGGGGGAACGTAAATGGAGACCAGTGTGGTAGTGCGTCCCTCCCAGGACCCCGTGACACCCACGTAGCGGCCCCTGTCGTCCGCCCAAATGCGGTCTATAGTGAGCGGGAAGGTATTTTTCAACATTACACCCACGCCTCTGGAGCCTTTGGTGAACCCTGCGTGCGCCACTAACTTATATCCAGATCTACACAATGCCTTACATGAACTACCTATCAAGTGCGTCTCCTGAAGCAGGACGATGTCGGGGGCTTGCTTCCTAATATATTGGAGAACTATACTGCGTTTAACCTTGTCCCCCAACCCGTTGACATTCCAGCTCAGGATCCTCGCACTTTTATCCCACTGCGTATGCGTCATAAGTGTAAGTGTCGCCCAGAGCCTTGGTCATGCAGATTATAAAATTTGCCGAAAGAACAATCTGTACACAAATCATGTGTCGATGAATACAAATAACAATAAAACAACCCACCCCTCCCAACTCCCATTTCCAACAACCCCCTCCCTGCGTCCCTGCTCTCTGGACTTGGAACTGCCCATCACAAACTGGCAGAGTGCCTGTCACCCAATACACTAAAACTGTACAATAACTAAAGGTAGTAAAGAGGAGAAAGGTCGGCGCCCTTCCCACTATCCCCAACCCATTCGTCACTGATAAATTGTTCCCATAAGGTCATGGAGTGCCTTGCTGAATAGCTACAGTTCAACCAAAGCTGTCGTCCGACTGTGGGGCCTTAGAACCCCGGTACCTGGTTATGTTCGTACAGGCCGCCTGTATGTTAGTCAGTATTCACTACCGTGCCTGTGACGCTTGATCTCCATCTCGACTACTTCCCCGGGGGTCACCAGCGGGTCGACTGTCCAGCCAATCCGAGGCCAGCTCAGGATTATCGAAGAACCACACCCTTCCACTGTCCTCGACACGGAGACGAGCCGGAAACATCATGGCGTACCTAAGTCCTTTGTCTCTGAGTTTCTTCATGACGGCTAGAAATGTTCTACGCTGCCTTTGCACCATTTGTGTGAAGTCCGGAAAGAATGAGAGGGCGGCATTTTTGTAGCTTAGGGGGGGTGCCGCTCGGGCGCATTGCAGGATAGCGTCTCTGTCTCTGAAATTGAGGACCCGTGCAATTAGAGGGCGCGGAGGCGCCCCGGGCCTGGGTCGCCCACCCGGGATCCTGTGGGCACGTTCTATGGTGAAAAAATTCCCCAGTCCCTTGGGTTTAAGGTGGTTCAGGATAAGGTCCTCAACGAACAGGTCAGGGGCTGGCCCTTCTGATTTTTCGGGCACCCCTAAAATGCGGATATTATTGCGTCTAGACCTTCCTTCGTAGTCGTCAAGTTTACGTTCGGCCGTCTCACAGAAGGACTTAAGATCGCGTACTTCTTGCTGGAGCTGCGACACGTCGTCCGTAAGACCGGTCGTCTTGATATCCAGGGATTTTACTTTTTCATTCATCTTTGTTAGGTCGGCCCGGATGAGGTTCACTTCTATGGAGATGGTGTCCATTTTATGTTCCAGGGATGATTTGACCCCCTCTATGGCAGCCATGACATCTTGCAGGGTCAGTTCCGGAGTGGGGCTTGCAGAGACCTCCCCCACCCTAAGGGCGTGGTGCGGATCCGTCGGCGAGCCTCTGGGCAGGGTATAGCGGTCCAGTTTGTTCGATTGGATCTGCCTCGACCCCCTGGACCCCTTGGCTTGGCCCCTGTCCGAGTCTGCCTTACTCGCCATTAGCCCTCTGTGTCTCAGGTCACTTAGTTGGTGTCCGGCCCAGGTCCCTTGCTGCGAGCAGCCGAGGGGTCAATACTATGGCTAGCCGCCGCGCGTGGTGCAGACCAGCGCGGGCGCCCGGTCAGGAGCGGGAGGCACGTAGTTCGTGTGGAGTTTCAGCCTCCTCAAACACACAGGTAGACCGGCTACGGCCGCTCCCAGTCAAATGCCACCTCTGCTGCCAATCCACACCCCGGTCAGGCCGGCGCCACCTTCCGCAGTCAGGCCGACGCGAGAACACAGGCAAGGAAGCAGGTCAATCTTGGCCCCAGCCGCACCTCCTCAACAAATGCCGCCGTGGGGGGGGGGGAGATGGAACGCAGGTCGCTCTCACCCCTCCGGTCGGTCTTCTAAGTTCCGGTCTCCCCAAGCCGCCGCTTATCGCGCCGCCCGTGCAGCTACCTCCGTGCTCGGTCCAGGAGGAGACGGGCCGCCAAGAAGGGGGGGGGGAGGAGGGTTCTCACCACCGCCCCATCCGCGCCCCGTGTGTCACTCCAGAAGGTAAGATTCCGCTGGGTGGGGAAGACGCGCTCCGACTGGCGACTTCCGGTCCGGGCATCCGATTCCCTTTCGCGCCCCAGCCGCCGCCTCTTCACCGCAGTCCCCGGTCCGGTACCAGCGAGCAGGCCCAAATGACCAGCACCGGTATCTTCTGCTCCGGGCGGCGTCAGAGAGTCGGGACTACATCAATCGGCACCGCTCACTCGCTGATTCAATCGCCGACCATAAGGGACAGGATATCGTCAGGATGTTGGGTTTAGGGGGACAGTAGCGGCGGAGCCGAGAGCTCAAGCGGCCATCTTGGTCCGACGCTTGGCTCCTCCTGGCAAGCCATTTTTGATGCAAACACTGAGGACTATAACTTTGATCCAGTGTAGATTGTCATGTTCCCGGAAATTATTGGAGTCTCAACAGGTAGAAATCCTATGTCACTAAAAGGAAACGGCAAGCTTTTCGGAGAAAAGGAAGACTGGACAGAGTCCGTCACTCCACCCACTGAGTTGTGCTCATGTGAAGAAGAGTGTTAGTAGTCCGACATACCTGTCCGAGAATCTCAGATCAACAGGTGATGAGGTGACCACCACCCTGAACCCCAAAATCATTACACATCCACACACATACATATTGGTATTTCACAACAGAATATTATTTATTAGTAACTATTCTACAAATGCTGAGAGTAAAAGTTATTACTGTGATTATTAGGACTTGGAAACAAAATTAATAAAAGAATGAGCTCTTACTCCACTGATTCATAATTCATTACACATCCCTAACCAATTAGTCTAATCCTTACCTATGTTAAAAGTAACTGATTTACAGTGTTGTTTGTATTAGAATAGCACCGAAGTTGGTGATTCCACTCTCATCTTCCCTCCAGCAACCAATCTGTCTGCATTGTCCTGACCATATTGCCAGAAACTTTTATACATTTTCTTTACATAGAAGTCTACGAGCAAGGGGAGATCTGTTCATATTTGAGTCTTGTTTCATTTATATTACACATTCAACAATGCTTATGCTCAGATTTTAGGAAACACACTGAGGACCCATAATTTAAAAGCTGTAAGGCCTGTGTCCTAAAATGCCCCATTAATTTTAAACCGGCCTGCATTTTCTGGCTCTAAACTAGTATTGTGCACTTGAATGCAAAATTAGCACAAGCCATTGGTGTAGTTTTTTCTTATGCCCTGGCTTAGTTGATGCTGTAGTTGAAGGGTAGGATTAAGCATGCATTGCTTAGGTATAAGAACAGGATGCATTATTTATTAGCTAGTTACTTTTTTGCGCTGGACAATGCAAGAGCAGCCCTGACTCAGACTGCCCACCTTTGACCACTTCCTGTCATCCACCGAAAAGAGTGCTTCATGAACAGGAGCAATGCTTGATGAAAGCAGTCCTGACACGTTCTCAAAAAGCCCACATCCTGCCCTCCACTGAGGAGGTGCTTTCTGAAGAGAATTTTTTTTCCCAGGGATGCACAGAGAGAGAAAAAGAAAAAAAACCATGACTGACCAGTAGGATTACAGATAAAAAATTTTCTTCTACTGATCTAGATGTTGTGTATTGGCCCCATGTCGAGCTCGCTTCGCTGTTGCTGAAGAGGGGATGAGCACAACTAAGGATTGGGGAATAGATTATTTTCTCCCAGGGCAGGGAGGAAGAGGAGATCTACACTCATATGCTAAGCAGGTTTCAGGTAGCAAAGGAGGATACCTAAAATGGCTATCACAAGCTCGACAGAGAGGAGGCCACTATTATGTGCAGTGCACACGTGGTCCAAATGGAGCCTACCATTCACAGAACAACTCCTGAAACAAACTCTGTCTGCACCCGACTCAGTAAAAGCATTGGATCCCAGTTTTGTGGATTGGATTGTCTGAATGAGAGTTCCCTCACAGGTGGAAATATTTAAAGGCTTGAGATTATTTATGCTGCCACCAGCAGCAGTCCGTGCAGGTAAGGGTGGTGGGGCGGGGCAGGAAGGGGGAAGGCGACAGATGGATAGGGAAAATTAAATAAATAATTCCTATTCAGTTGTCTGTCGACAAGACCCCCTCCCCTTCCCCCCGCCACACTGCCCCCACTGCGCTAACCTGCACGGACCGCTGCTGGCTGCCACTACTGCCAGTCACTACATAGCTTGGGTTGAGAGCCTGGGAGAAGTGCTTCAGCTTGTATGACTGTCAAGCTCAATAGAGTAAAAACATAGAGTAAGTCAGAAAATGTGCTTGGGCAGGACAGCACAGGTTTTCAAAGCCAAGCCGAGTACATTCACCTGAAGAGCATGTGAGGGCTTGTCTACTAGAGTATGTGGCAGAAGGAGCCTGTTGGCTGCCGCCTCCTCTCATTGCTCTAGCCAATGCGCTTGCTATCCGTGGAATGCTCCTGAACACCAAGTTCCTCCCCCTCAGCTCCCTCCAGTCCGGTTTCAAGAAGGTCCAGCATCAAAGCCCGAATGCTTTGTGCTCTAGTTTTTTTTAAATTTCACTTAACAGATGCATAATCTCGGTTTATCAGTTGTTTCTAATAAGTTAGCTGAGGTATTGGGAGATAGTGATTTGTCAAGGATCGGGAAATATATGATTGTGGTAAAACCAAGATCTGAACTCTTGCATCCTAATTTCAGAATCAGTAAATTAGCTATTAGACTATATATGTGCTTCACTTCTTTCATCTCGGCATTGTGTTAATTTTGAAATTTCCTAAGCCATATGAACAGAGGAGCCTGGACATAACTTAATGTAATTCACGTGTTGTAGTCCGTGCTTTTCCTTTCGCCAGTCATTGTTTTTCCTTTCGCCAAAGTCATTGTTTTTCCTTTAGTCTTAATCCTATTATATTATCTGAGTTTCGTTAAAGTAGTTGATCATGCAGCTCATATTTAGTTTTTTATTCTAAAGCATTTTAACCATCATTTACATAAAAGAGCATGATGAGTGTAGTCTGTCTGAGATTGGATTTGAGAAAAGATGTGATTGGATTGGGGCGGTGAGGTGATGTGTGTGTAGATAAAAGGATCAGTGCTAAGCAGCACACTGTACAGTTGCATGTTTGCACCATGATGCAAACAAAGTAATGTGCAGAAAAAAACGTACCATTGTGAAGCACCCGGGTCTCTTTGGCCACAGTCCCCCAAACTCCAGGTGGCCTTTCCTCCTGCTTGAGAGACAGAGAACGCTTTGAGGAAGAATTGAGGGGGCATGGGAGGTCCCCATACCTTTCTACAGAGTTGCTGAGCTTTGTACGTTTTTGGTACTGTCCACTAAATGGCAGCATTATCCTACATGCTGAAGTGAATTTAGGCTAATTAGGGCTTAAAATACACTTTACTGCAAAATGATGAGCAACCTTTTCTGATGTCACAGCGGCCCCGAGTAACTGTATTCTAAAATTCTTCAGGTAGCACTCCAGTATCTTACTTATGCTTTCTTCTCTAGCTCCTGAGTACTGGTGCTCCATTGCTTACTTCGAAATGGACGTGCAAGTTGGGGAGACGTTTAAGGTTCCTTCAAACTGCCCCATTGTGACTGTGGATGGCTATGTCGATCCTTCAGGTGGTGACCGATTTTGTCTCGGACAGCTTTCTAATGTTCACAGAACAGAAGCTATAGAAAGAGCAAGGTATATGGTAGTGCATTTTTCCTTTAATCCATTTTGTGAGCAATTGTAGTGCTGCAGTTTTCTTTGAAATCTTGCACACAGTAGGCTCTGTTTTCTCTATATTTTTCCCTTTCTTAATTTTAATTCCAGCTATTAAATTTTCTCCATTAACTGAATGCAGTAAACACGATTTGTCTAGTGCCATACTGTTATTCCTGTCCGTCTACACCTGGGCTGCCTTATCTCGGTGTGGACACCAGAAAAGTTATGTTTGTTATTTATTTCCCCCTCATCCCCCTCCCCCCACCCACAAACATAATATTAGTTCACTCTGTACCAGCAACGATCGTGATTAACTGTTAATTTATGTGGTTGTTTTATGTTTGTAATCTGTGTTTTTTCATTAAGTACTTTACCACCTGCCTTTTGTTTCATAACTTCTTTATCTCCTGTCCTCTTATTAATTCTTCTGTTTCATCTCCCGATTAACATTCTTGATTTTTTTTTTTTTTTTTTTAATTTCTTCAAAACTCTTTTTATTGAGAATCATCAACAACAGGAGAGGCATTACTTAGTTTGTTCAAATCCCGCGTTTCCCCCCAAAGCTAAAGTAGACACAGTGTTCTATTGCACAGGTATATCAACATTGCGCCATAAACCCCTCCCCCCACTTGATTCTTTTTAACCTTCGTATTGTATGTTGTATGTAATATTTAAACGCATGTCTCGTTCTTCTTTAGTTCCCCATATATCCTAACATGAAAGTGGCTCATTATTAAGGTTTTTTGGCTGCATAATCTCCAAAGAGCAAACCAAAGGTGAATTAGACCAATGAGTCAGTTTCTTTTTTTCTGTGGAGACTGTAGGATGATAACTCTGTCAGTATTTAAGTGAAATGTTTCAATCAAAACGCGTCGAACAACCCAGTGGTTTAAAAAAAAAAAATACCCATTCTTCTTCCTTGTACCTATTCCTGCATTTTTTGATTACTCTCAAAACAATCGTTCTCTTGCTGCTTCTGTTAAGCTGTTTTATATTTATGTATTGCATTTGTTTTCACCACTTTTGGATAATTTCTTTACTCATTTTCTCAAATAAATATTACTTTTAATGGTCCTTCATCTTGTTGTCCCATCATATGACTAAGATGTGTAGGAGCAGTTTTCCGTAGAATCGTATCCATTTGTCATACTCCTTTCACATGGTTAATTTCTCTTCCATTTGACTACCTCTGTCAGTGATCTCCACAGTATTCATATATCATGTTATGTTGCTTGTAACTGTTTGGTGTCAAGGACCTATTGTGGACTGTTCCAATGCTTACAGTGGGATTTGTGCCAGCCCATTCCTTACCATTAGACGATTGATGGCTTTCCTTCCTCTTCTTGTATTTGTCCCTCTCCTGGAGCATAGGTTCTTTACTATCATTTTGATGGAATGTCTTGTACCCTTCTGCTGTTCAGATTCCGGGAACTACTATATACTTCTTTCATGACTTCATAGCATTGCATGTGTTTTCTTTCTCTCTTTGTGTGTTGCTCCCCCCCCACCCTCACTCTCTATTCTCCCCTCGCAGCTTCGACTGCCTTCACCATTGTCCACCGTCCCTCGCAACAGTCTATTAAAAAAAAAAACGAAAAACATTTGTTCGAGGCATGTGAGCTGTAGATCACATGCTTTGCGTAGCTCGCCATCTAGTGTTGGGTCCGGATGTTTGTACTTTGTTTTTGTTCGAAGAAGTCTTTTCCAGTCACGAGGTAGGTGACTCCTCCTTTCAGTGATAGTGGGCATAGGCTAAATTGCTAGATTGTTTGCCGCAGATTGTGATAATGGAGTTGGTAAGAGTAGTAAGAGATGTCCATGTATGTATGTATCTAAGTAAGATATTACTGCAACAGGTATAGGTACCCGGGGAGGTGGGTGGGCGCATGTGAATCTGCAGCTCTACATGCCAAGAACAGATGCATACTGGGTAAGTAGCATTCTCCGTTCGAGGCATGTGAGCTGTAGATCACATGCTTTGCATAGGCTATACAGCAGTTATCTCCCAAAGCGGTGGTTAACCTGTAGCTGTTGCAGTCTTCTGAAATAGTGTATGTAAAACTGCTTGGCCCACACTAGCTTGCTGTCATGCTAACACATCTACACATTGCTGCGCTCCGGTTCGGTACCGTTTCTCGGGTTCCCTTCGACGCGCAATCCACTACCCTCAACGGTATTGTCTCTCGATCGCGTTTCCCATTCTCCGCGTTTCGTTTCGACTCCAAAAGCCTACCTGTGCCGGGCTCGCTAGCAGTCGATGGAACGGACTCCATTCAAGCTCTGTCCCGGGTGTCGCGCTAAGTTTCCGCCCACCGACCTGCACGAAGTGTGCAACCTCTGTTTGTCCCCGGAACACAACAAAAAAGACTGCGACGCATGCCGATCGTTTCAATCAAAGAAGATGCTTCGTGACCGTCTGGCTCGACGTCACGAGATGCAACACCAAGGCGGCTCCGTACCAGACCTCTTCGGCGAAGATTCCGACCGAGAAGAAACACAAGCTCAAGGAGCCGAGGAAGAAGAACATATCTCCGTGCCTGAAGCCGACTCCGACATGGAAGAAGAGGAGCAGGTTACACCGGGTCAGCGTACCGTGAGTACAGAAACCCCCTTGCCCCAACAACACAAGACAAAAAAGGCTCCGTTCCTTCCTCTGCCTGCCGGCCAAGGTCGGCACCAAGAAAAAGTTTGGAGCACCCTGCTCGCGGGCCCGGCGCCAAAACACAAAGAGAAGCCTTCCGGCTCGGGACCGAGTCGGCTCCATACCGGTGCCGAACCGAAATCCTTGGCGCCGAAATCCAAGCATGTCCTGGTCCACGTTCCATCTTCGTCGAAGTCTAAATCTTCGGTATCGAAGAGTTCGGAGCTGAAACTTTCGACACCGAAAATAACACGTAAAGATAAAAAGACTCCGCCAAAAGAGCCTCGATCCGATGTTCCACCTTCGGATCCGAAACAGAAAGAACTGGTTATTAACCCAGATACTGGACATATTCATGCCAAACTGCCTGAAAAAAGGAACAGGGCCAACAGGATGAGCACCACATGCCCTGAAGAAAAGGAATGTGGGTACTTACCCTTCACCACCTTATGTTCCACCTCCTTCACCTACAAATCCTCAATTACTTCTCACACCCACTAATTCACCACCACCACTATCATCTGACCCACAGGATGAAGGGGATGAGGATAGGCCACAAGATGTTGACCCATGGGAGGATTATGACCCTGACCCACACACAGATACTGACCCTGACTTATACCCGTCCAGGCCATTACCACCTGACGACAATATAGGCTACATTGAGCTTCTTAATAGGGCTGCTCATTACCATGGGGTGGAACTACATAAGGAGGCTTTAGAGGAGGACTTCTTGTTTGAGACCCTAAGTTCCTCTCAAAAAACTCCACACACACTGCCAATGCTTAAGGGGATGCTTAAACATGCAGATAAGGTTTTCAAAGATCCTGTAAGGGCAAGAATCATCACGCCCAGGGTTGAAAAGAAATATAAACCAGCACCTACTGACCCGGCCTACATCAAGGGTCAGCTGCCCTTAGACTCTCTTGTGGTTTCTAATGCTCGTAAGAGAGCTAACTCACAGACCACAGGTGAGGCCCCTCCTCCTGACAAGGACTCCAAGTTAATTGATGCCTCTGGCAAAAGGGTAGCCTCAAAAGCAGCTAATCACTGGTGCATTGCCAATGCTCAGGTTTTGTTGGCCAGATATGATAGGGCTCATTACGATGAGTTAGGAAAACTTATGCAATTTCTGCCTGATGAGCATAAATCTAAGGCAAATGATCTTATCCAGGAGGGCAAACTTATCACCAATACCTCCATCAAGTGCACCCTAGACGCAGCAGACACAGCAGCGCGTGCAGTAAACACCAGCGTATTGCTACGCAGACATGCATGGTTGAGGATTTCATGGTTCAAACCTGAGGTACAGGCCACCATTCTCAACCAGCCATTTGATAAGTAACACCTCTTTGGTCCAGCAGTTGACACCTCGCTGGAAAAGATGAAGAAAGACACTGAGGTCGCAAAGTCCATGGGAGCTTTGCCGTTACCTGCCAATAGGGGTTCCTTTTGGCGCTCCTTTTACAGGGGTGGCTCCAAAAATACTTCCACAGAAAATCCCTCCTCCTCTTACAAGGGCAACAACCAATCACCCTCATCAAAGGTTATTTCAGAGGAGGTTTTATAGGAAACAATGGTGAGGGAAGAGGCAGAGGCAACTCCACACGCACTTCCCCCACAAACAACAAGCAGTGACTTCCTTCCGCTACCCCCCGATCATTCCACTTCTGTCGGGGGACGTCTCTCCCAATTTCTCCCTGTCTGGAACACAATCACCTCAGACAAATGAGTTTTACAAATTATCCAATATGGTTACTGCCTGGAACTTACAGACACTCCCCCAAACATTCCTCCAAGGTCACGCGCAATGTCACAGGAGCATCTTTTCTTTCTAAAGGAGAAAGGAGCTATAGAACCAGTTCCATTAAAATATCAAGGGGCTGGGGTATACTCCCTGTATTTCTTGATTCCTTAAAAAGGACGGCTCGCTCAGGCCTATACTAGACCTCAGAGAACTAAATCTATACATTCATTCGGACCACTTTCACATGGTCATACTTTAGCAAGTGCTCCCGCTCCTTCAACAAGGCGACTTTCTGTCCACTCTGGACTTAAAGGACGCCTATTTCCATATCCCAATACATCCTGCTCACCGCAGGTACCTCAGGTTCGTAGTAGCAGGACAGCACTATCAGTTCAAAGTGCTCCCATTCGGAGTAACTACCGCACCCAGAGTTTTCACCAAGTGCTTAGCGGTAGTCGCAGCTCATCTTCGAAGACAACACATTCACGTCTTCCCATATTTGGACGACTGGCTCATAAAAGCCAGTTCGCAAGAAAGGCACTCACAAAACAGTGCAGTTGCTTCACAATCTTGAATTCACAGTAAACCTGTCCAAGTCCCATCTACAGCCATGCAACACACAGGCGTACCTGGGAGCCACAATAAATACAGAAAAGGCTTTGGCCTACCCCACTCCGGCCATAATCCGCAACATGCAGACTCAATTCGGTCAGTTTCAGCCTCAACACTCATTGCCAACTCGAGTGTTCATGAAATTACTAGGGATGATGGTGTCTTGCATCCTAATAGTCCCTTATGCAAAATTTCACATGCGTCCCCTTCAGGAGTGCTTAACACGCCAGTGGAACCAGGCACAGGGTCTGTTATCAGATCTAGTGTTGGTGGACGGCCGCACCCTTCGCTCTCTGCAGTGGTGAAATACACAAAACCTTTCAAAAGGGCGGCCCTTCATCGACCCGCAGATAGTGCTAACAGCAGACGCATCACTCACTGAGAGAGAGAGAAAAACTCTGTTTATTTAGACCATAGTCTTTAAACACAATGGGAACCCAGAGTAATGGTGACAATATTAATTGTTTAACAAATAAGTTACCAATAATACATTTGGCAAAAATAGCATCAACATACAGTCACAATTCAATACAAACATTTAAATTTTTTTAAATATATTTTAGCCTAAAACTTTTAAATTAATGGGAAAGGGAAAACTAAAACAAATTAAAATTGCTGCCCCTCCTTCAGTTTCTCCCTTACGAAGCTTTTTATGGCTTTCATATATTTTCCCAGAGCAATTGCAATATCGAGATATGGCATTTCCGTAAGTAGGAGTACTGCTTGGGCACGTAATCTTATCTCATATTTTAAAAATATGGGGCATAAAAACAATTTCCGTAGGGCTAAAACCGAGATACAGTCAAGCAATATGTGCAAAATATCATTTTTAGTTCCTAACCCACATTTACAGATTCCATCAGTCTGTATCATTACAGCTTTTATTTTTCCTTCCATCAGCCAAGGATTAATACCAACTCGTACTCTTAAGATTTCATGCCTTAGCCCTTGATTAGGCAGGATATCCAGGTACGGATACCAGGCTTCATTTACCCATGAATTTCTTATACATTGAACTGATTTTTTCACACTCAGGTATTCCAGGTCCATCCTTCTTGAATATTCCTGACCTTGGTACCTGAGAATGCTCTTAGTGAAATCTACTTCCATAGACTGCTGTAATAGTCTCACCTTAAGGCGCGCGCCTATTATCTGGAGTTTCCTTCATACTTCCTTAGCCCATTTTAGGCTACTAAATTGAATCTCCTCTCTGCACAATTGTGAGACCTTCTGCACACCATCTGGGTCCTGGCGTTTCCAAAACCTTAGCAAGGACATTTGAATCTGAATGCTCCATGCTATTGTACCTAACTCCATTCTAATAGCCTGAATCATTGTGGAACTCGGTAATGATAATAAGATTTTTAAAATCTTCCCTTCTTCTCTGTCCCACCCGCATTTACCACTTAGGTAGAGCACTTCTGCCCCATACAATACTTGCGGCGGGATCATTGCTTCATATGCATTTAGCATGGGTCTATGCGACATGTCTCCATAATCTTTATTAAATTTTTTCAGCCCACTGATTGATGAGAGGGCTTTCGCTTTTTGGGCTTCTAAGTGGGTATACCACTTTAGAGCACTATCAAACCAAAGTCCCAAATATCTATATTCCTTAACAATCTCCAATTTCTTTTGCCCTAAAAACCAACTAAAATTCTTATCTATTTTCCCAAAACATAAAACCTTTGTTTTTTCCATATTTACAGTTAAAAACTTTACCTCACAATAGTTCTTAAAACCATTTAATTTCCTTTGGAGTCCTAGCTCCGTTTGATCAAGTATCACTAGGTCGTCTGCATATAGAAGGCAAGACACTTTATTACCACTCATTCTGGGACTTGCACTTCTTTCCACTTCTAATGCAGCAGGTAGATCAGCTAGGAATATAGCAAATAGCAAGGGGGCCAAAACGCACCCCTGCCTAAGACCATTCCCTACTGTTATTTTCCGAGTCAATGACCCTTGCATATCTCTATTACCTGAGCCCAGTTTCCTCTATGTAGCTCTTTTAAAATTGCTAATATACCTTCCGGTATTCCATACTTTATCAAATCTTCCCATAAGCAATTGCGGTCCACTGAGTCAAAAGCTGCCCGAACGTCGACAAAGCAACAGTACAATTTCCCTTTTTGCTCTATCGACTTCCGGGCCAGTGCCCATAGGGCGAAACAGTGGTCTATGGTGGAATGTCCTTCTTTGAAACCACCCTGTTCTACCAGTACAATTGAACCCTGCTCCACCCAATCTTTTAACTTTCCTAATATTATTTTAGCAAAGATCTTTTCCCCAATGTCTAATAAATTAATTAGTCTGTAATTCTTTGGGGCATGTATATCTCCTTTCTTGTGTATCGGCCTAATTATGGCTCCCTTCCAATTTTTAGGGATCTTCCCGGTTTCTAAAATAACTAGGAACATGAGCGAGAAGAATTCTGCCCACCAGGTCAACTCTGATTTTATCAGAGCTGGTAAATTATCCGGTCCTGCTGCTCTTGTTAGCTTCAACATTTTTATCGTGTTTTTCACGTTTGCTACTGAGAAGTCTGGTTTTAGATCTTCTACTAGACCACTCCAATCCCGTGGTTCCTCCTCTTCAATTTCTCTGCCCGAGCTATACAATTCCAGCAGATATTCCTCCCATGCATCCTCTTCCACCACACAATTCATTGAAGCCACCGAGAGGTCTGCTGCTGATTGTATCAGCTTCCAGAACTGTCGTATGTTCTTTGATTCAATTGCCTCCAGCAATTTTCCCCAGCAGCTTTCCTTATAGGCCCTTTTTGTGCTGCAGATTAGCGTGGTGTATTCTCTCTTTAACTTAACGAGTTTGTCCGCCTTGTTCTGTTCATATTTTACGCTAAGGCTACGTGCTTCTCTCCTTATTTCCCTCTTCTTTTTTAAACAATCCTTCGAGAACCACTTTCCTTGTCTAACCGGTGCATTTTGTTTACCCTTTGCATTCTTAACATCATTTCTGAATTCAACACGGAGGCTTTGTACCACATGTTCTATTTTCCCTACATACCAGGCCAAGCTCAGGCCTCTCGCACTTCCCAGATCAATCTTTTGTTGCAACCTTGTTAACCTTTCTATATATTCTTCTCTTAACCTTGTTGTAATACGCCTGGGATAATCCACCTGTTGTTCAATTACATTATCACAGTGGGTCTGGTGGAGATCTACGAGCTTTAGTTCCATAAAATTATGGTCACTGCCTTCTCTATGACAAATCCTGAATCCCTTTACTAATGCGAAATTCCAGGCTGGCATGAAAACGTAATCTATTGGGCAATTTTGTGAGCCTAGTTTAAAGGTTTTCTTCGCAGGGCTGTCTAAAGCTGACCTATTGTTTAAGCAAAAGAGGCTTTTTGTCCCCAAGTAATTTCCCAAATTTGTATCATGAGTTGTGGAAATACATTCAGGGAACTTTGCTTGGTTTATATCATAAGCCTCCAATATTTCCATATACCAAGTATCAAATTTCTTTGGGTTTAATTTATGGTTAAAATCTCCCATCAATAAAATTATATCCGAGCCATACTTTTCACATAATAAATCTATATCATTTTTAAAATGTCCCATTTCTACACCATAGTCCTCCTGGCTACCCCATTGCATATACACATATAAAATCATCATATTTTCATACTTTTTGTCGGCAACCATTAATGATATCCTGCATGCAAGCAGCCATTTACATGTTACAGTAAGCTGGAACACATTCTTCACTATTCTAGTAGATCGCAATGTCATAATACCGCCCGCAGGACGCCCAAACCTTTGTTTCTTTGCCGGGCGATGGAGTTGGCGAAAGCCATCAAATATTGGGGTGTTACCGCATAGCCAGGTTTTCTGAATACAAATGATCTCATTGCTTTTTGCCAGCTCTTTTATATTTTCTTGCTTTATTTGATCTCCTAGACCATTTATATTCCATGAAACCATTATCTGAAAGAGACACGTTAGTGACAGATTCCTTACCTTAGAATATCCCCAGGCGTCAGGCTGGATCCGGAAAGTTTTTGCGTAGCAGTACCCTTGCGCGTCGGTAGGCGGCGTCGTGCGGCTCCGCGTCCGTCGCCGGCGTCGTGATCGTTGGGATGACGTCGCGGGCAGTACTTAGACGCCGCCCCTGCGCGCTGACGTCAGTTCTTCTTTTTCCGCGCCAGCAAGCGCAGATCCGGGAAGAGCAGTGCCCTAGTCATTTTTTGACTAACTTTTTTGGTGAATTTTTTCACTGTTTCTTCGAATCGACTCCAAGGTGTCGTAGGGATGCCCGGCTTTAAACGTTGCGACGCCTGTGCTCGGACGATGTCCATCACAGACCCGCATCTGGAGTGTCTCTTCTGCCTCGGCCGAGGCCACGACACGAAGTCGTGTTCCGACTGCCGGTCCCTCAACCCGAAAGCTTTGCGAGAGCGGTCTCGAAAGCTCCTCGAGGCCCGGCAGTCGGCTCCGCGCCATTCCAAGCCCCGGTCGCGTGAGAGGTCGAGGGGTCGGTCGCGGAGTCCTCACCGGTCGTCGGGATCCAAGTCTTCGTCGTCCGGTAAGTCTAAGCACAAGAAGTCCAAAAAGCATCCTCGCTCTAGGACTTCGCCTCGCCGGTCTCGCGACTCGGCTGAGGCCCCTCCCGGCAACGGTCCCGGACATGCCTGTGGAGTCGCCCCCGCAATACCCGTCCTTCCCGGGTTCGGGGGCGGATCCGGCCCAAGTACAGGAATTCCTGTCGGCCATGGCCCGCCTCTTCGGGCCTCAAGGTCCCTCCGGTGCGCCTTCGGGCCCCGCGGGCCCTGATGGGGTTGCCCGGCGTCGCCGCCGACTCCGGTCCCGGCGTCGCTCGTGCCTCCAGCCTCGATCCCGGCTCCGGCTTCGGCCCCGGCCTCGATCCCGGCTCCGGTGGTACCGCAACCCCCATCGACGCCGGTCGACCTGACCACGCCTCCGCCAGCGTCGATGTCTCCGGTGCCGTTCCTGACGGGCGGCGTCGTCCCCATGTACTCTCCGGCTCCGGACATGGAGCCGGACCGACGTCGCTCGACGCCGGTTCCGGCGCCGATGGGACCTTGGGTCCCAAATGTCCCTCCTCCTCCTTATTTTGAACCGGAGGAGGACCAGGAGGACTGGGAGGGGTCTGAGGACCCTCTGGCACAGCAGTGTCAGTATGATGAGGACTGGGCAGAGGAACTAGGGGATGCCAGTGGTCTAGATACTTCCCCTGACACTGGCATGCTGTCTCCTCCCGTGGCTACGGAGGAGGGAGCCAATTTTGCAACGGTGTTGCGTAGGGCAGCTGGAGCCTTACATCTCCGACTCCCTACGGTGACGGTCAAGACTAATCTCTTGACAGAAGTGCTTCAGCCGGCGGCCTCCTCCTTGGAGACTGTGCTGCCGTTTAACGATGCACTTACTGACGTTCTTTTGGGCGCCTGGTCCAAGCCCAACACAGGGGCTCCTGTGGATAGGAACGTGTCCCGACGCCATCGCCCAGCTCCGGGCGACCCCTTGTTTCTCTCTGTCCACCCCACTCCTGAGAGCTTGGTTGTCCAAGCCTCCGCTTCCCAAACCGCCTTCCCTACCGCCCCTCCGGATAGGGAATCCAAACGCCTGGATCAATTTGGGAAGAAGGGTTTTTCTTCCTCCAGTGCTGGCTTGCGGTCCATCAACACCGCTTGTCTTTTGGGCCGATATACCCACTCCTTGTGGGATTCGGTGGCGACTGTTTTGCCCCAGTGTTCTGAGGAGGTCCAGACACTGCTTTCCCGCGCCATTGCGGAAGGAAGGGATGCGGCCAAATACACCATACGATGTGGCCTTGATACCGCCCGACTCGCTGGGCGTATCTATTGCAACGACGGTGGCGCTGCGTCGCCACGCCTGGCTGAGAACCACTGGTTTTTCAGGGGATGTCCAGAATACTCTCATGGACATGCCCTTTGATGGAGTCGGTCTTTTTGGTTCCAAAGCAGACCATGCGTTGGAGCGCTTTAAGGACTCACGGGCTACTGCCAAGTCCCTGGGCCTTTCTGCTACACGCCCTCCGCTACCTTCTGCTTTTCGCCCCTATCGTGGCCACGGAAGGGGCGCCCAGTCACGTCAGCAGCCCAGCCACCGGCCCGCGCAGCAGGCGTCTTCGCGTGGCCGAGGACGTGGATACCGCCGTGGCGGTTCGGGCAACCAGCGTGCGGGTCAGGCCACCACCTCCAACCCGTCCGCGGCCTCCAAGCCCTCCTAGTCCCTCCTTTCAGGTGCACAGCACGCCAGTAGGGGGCAGGGTCCGCCATCACCTTCACCACTGGCGTCCCATCACCTCGGACAGGTGGGTCTTGGACATTGTCCGAAGGGGCTACTCCCTCCCCTTCGAGACCACCCCCAGCCATGCCACCTCAATTCCACCGCATGTCAGGGGATCACTTGGTGCTTCTACAGAAGGAAGTCACGGCCCTCTTGGCCAAGAGGGCCATCGAGCATGTTCCGACCCCAGAAGTAGGGCGTGGTTGCTACTCCCACTACTTTCTGGTGCCCAAAAGGACAAGGAGGACATGCGTCCTATCTTGGACGTCCGGAACGTCAATCGCTTCCTCCGGAAGGAGAAGTTCAAGATGCTCACCCTAGCTCAGGTCTTGACTGCCCTAGACCCTGGAGACTGGTTGGTAGCGTTGGACTTGCAGGACGCCTATTTCCACATCCCCGTCCTGCCGGCCCACCGGCGTTACCTTCGGTTCACGGTAGGCCTCGAGCATTTTCAGTTCACCGTGCTCCCCTTTGGCCTTACCAGTGCCCCTCGGGTGTTCACGAAAGTGATGGCGGTGGTCGCAGCTCATCTGCGCCGGGCAGGGGTTTCAGTCTTCCCCTACCTCGACGACTGGCTGCTGAAGGCGGGCTCGTCCCAGGCAGTCGTCTCCCACCTCCAGACTACGGCCGAACTCCTGCACTCGCTGGGGTTCTCCATCAATGTGCCGAAGTCACATCTGATTCCTTCTCCACAGCTCCTTTTCATCGGAGCAGTTCTGGACACGACGCAGTTTCGGGCCTATCCTCCCGAACGGCGAGTCCGGGATATTCAGGCTATGATTCCGATCTTTCAGCCTTTATCCTGGGTTTCGGTACGGATGACCCTGAGGCTGCTGGGCCTCATGGCCTCCTGCATCCTGCTGGTCAATCATGCCAGATGGCATATGCGGGCTCTGCAGTGGGGCCTGAAGTTCCAGTGGGCGCAGCACCAGGGCAACCTGTCCGATCACGTCCAGATCTCGGAGGGTACTGCAAAACAGTTGCAGTGGTGGCTCTCGAACCGGCAATGGGTCATGGGCAGATCCCTCTCCCTTCCCCAGCCAGAGCACACAGTTGTGACGGACGCGTCCCTTCTGGGATGGGGCGGTCACATGGGAGAGGCGGAGATCAGAGGCCTCTGGTCTCCGGCGGAGTCCCGGCTCCATATCAACCTTCTGGAGCTCCGGGCGATCCAACTTGCACTCAAGGCATTCCTTCCCTCTGTCAAAGGGAAGGTAGTGCAGGTGTTCACAGACAACACCACCGCCATGTGGTACTGCAACAAACAGGGCGGGGTGGGGTCGTGGACCCTCTGTCAGGAGGCTCTGCGCCTCTGGACATGGCTGGAACATCAGGGCATGTTCCTGATGGTTCAACACCTGGCAGGTTCCCTGAATGCCAGGGCGGACGAACTCAGCCGCAGGTGCATGATGGATCACGAATGGCGTCTTCACTCGGAGGTGGCGCAAGGACTCTTTCTACAGTGGGGAGAGCCTTGGTTAGATCTATTCGCCACCGAAGAGAACGCGCAATGTCATCAGTTCTGCGCGTTGGAATTTCCAAGGCGGCACTCGCTCGCCGACGCTTTTCGTCGCGAGTGGAGTTGCGGTCTGTTGTACGCCTTTCCGCCTATACCACTTCTACCCAGAGTGTTGAAGATTCGGCGCGACCGGGCCCAATTCATCCTTGTGGCTCCGGACTGGGCTCGAAGAGTTTGGTATCCCGAGCTACTCAGTATGAGCGTGGATCCCCCGATCCGTCTGCCTCTTCGGGAGGATCTTCTGTCGCAGCAGCAGGGGACGGTCCTCCACCCGAACCTGTCCAGTCTACACCTGCTTGCGTGGAGATTGAGTGGCGGCAGTTGATTCCTTTCGACTTGCCTCCCGAAGTGTGTGATGTGATTCTGGCAGCCAGGCGTCCCTCCACTAAGGTGGTATACGCCTGCAGGTGGAACAAATTTGTGGCATGGTGCACAGCAAAGGCTGTGAATCCCCTTTCTGCCCCTCTTTCTGAGGTCCTTCTGTTCCTTCTTTCTCTGGCCCAACAGGGTTCTGCCCTGGGTACCATCAAGGGTTATCTTTGTGCTATCTCGGCCTTCCTCAGGCTCCCTGATCAGCCCTCCCTTTTCAAGTCCCCTGTTGTTAACAGGTTCTTAAAAGGCATTACACACCTCTTCCCTCCTGTTCCGTTTGTAATGCCTCAGTGGGACTTGAACTTAGTTCTTACCTTTCTTATGTGCGCTCCCTTTGAGCCTCTACATAACTGTCCTCTTCGTCTTCTGACTCTGAAGACAGCCTTTCTGGTGGCCATCACCTCCGCTCGGCGGGTGAGTGAGCTCCAGGCTCTATCTTGCAAACCTCCCTTTCTGCCTGTTCATCCAGACAAGGTTGTTCTTCGGACGCGTCCGTCCTTCTTGCCAAAGGTGGTTACTGCCTTCCACATTGGGCAGACCATCACTTTGCCTACCTTCTTTCCGCCTCCGCATCCTTCCAGAGAGGAAGAGAGGCTCCACCGTCTGGACCCAAAACGTGCGCTCTCCTTCTATATCGACCGCACAAAACACTTCCGGGTGGATGACCAGCTCTTTGTTGGCTACGTGGGCGCCAAAAAGGTCGGGCGGTGCACAAGAGAACCATCTCCCGCTGGGTTACCTTGTGCATCAAGACCTGCTATTCTTTGGCTAAGAAGGAGCCTCCTGTTGGGCTGCGTGCCCATTCCACCAGGGCAACGGCTGCTACCACGGCCTTGGGCCGCGGTGTTCCGCTGCCGGTTATCTGTCAGGCAGATACGTGGGCCTCGCTGCACACGTTTACAAAGCATTACTGCCTTGACAGTCAGGTCCGGAGGGACGGCTTCTTTGGCCGTTCTGTCCTCCAGGACTTCCTTGTCTGATCTTTGTTCGCAGACCCACCACCGGGGTTGGTATTGCTGGGGTATCTATTCTAAGGTAAGGAATCTGTCACTAACGTGTCTCTTTCAGATGCACAAGTTACTAACTTGTGTAACGATATATCTGTAAGAGACAGTAGTTAGTGACAGATTCCTTACCGCCCCACCCATCCGCCCCGTTCTGCGAACTGATTTCTAGGGTTAAGGACATCCCTTTCAGGGCCCTAATATTTTTCAGACACCTATGTCAGCTTCTTGCATGGCTCTGCGTTCCTGGCGCGGAAAGTCGTGTACAGAACTGACGTCAGCGCGCAGGGGGCGGCGTCTAAGTACTGCCCGCGACGTCATCCCGGCGATCACGACGCCGACGACGGACCCGGAGCCGCACGACGCCGCCTACCGACGCGCAAGGGTACTGCTACGCAAAAACTTTCCGGATCCAGCCTGACGCCTGGGGATATTCTAAGGTAAGGAATCTGTCACTAACTACTGTCTCTTACAGATATATCGTTACACAAGTTAGTAACTTGTGCTTTATGCTATGAGGCGACCCCTTTACTTATTCTACGTCTCTAAGGTAGCCATCGTCATCAAATTCCTCAAAATACCTCTGAGAGGGGCCTGCAGGGCTAGTTCTGTGACTCCAGTTCCCCCAAAATTTCTCAATATCTGAGTTGTTGGCTACTATATTGAGCTCACTGGTTGGGGAGCTCATCTCCAGACGCATACAATTCAGGGCATGTGGACCCTGCAGCAAAAGCAGTTTCACATAAATCATCTAGAGCTGCTAGCGATTTTTCTAGCGCTCTAAGCGTTTCAAGTTCATCTAGTAGGCAAAGCTGTCCTAATCCGTACAGACAACATGACAGCAATAAACAAGGGGGGGACACACACTCTCCAGCTGTCACAACTAGCACAGACTGTAAGAAACTGGCTCTATATATACTGCACCAAAGTGAGGTACAGTGTGTATAGAGTCCAAGAATCTCCAGAGGTTTGGCAGAGGTTAAAGTTGGATAGAACCTTACTCTCTAAAGTGGTAGCTCGGTCGAGCAGTAAGGCAGTATCAGAGGACAGTGTAAAGCATTTGATGTACACACTCAGTCAGCAAATGAATCCACACACTCCAGGACTGAACTCTAGGCCAATTGTTTTGTATAAAAAAAATATACTGTTATTTTATTTTAGAATCACAGGTTTGCATAAAATACTTTCTCAAGATAAAATGCTGTTTGTTGAATACTTTCAATGAACAATAGACTTTGAATGCAATAAGGTACATGGGTTGCAATGGGCAACACAATACTTGGTATAACTATAACATTGAGCTCAATGGGATTTTTAAGTAAACTGCAATAGGATTACTTTACGAACGTTTTTCTTACTCGGGGCTGGATCCTGGATTCAGCCCTGGTGCATTTCCTGTAAACAGTTGAAAGAAAAACCAGGCAATGTTATCCTATGGAGGAAAATCGGGTTATCGGAAAATCACAGTTGTAATCATTTTTTCTAATCAGTGCCGGGTACCTAAATCCAGCACTGGGATCTCTCCTGAGAACAGGTGAGTAATTTCGATTTTGTTATTCGGACGATTTTTAGTGAATATTTCAAAGTTCCAAAACTCGACACTTAAAAGAATTTCCAAGTGAAAACCAGTCAATGTTACCTTATGGAGAAAATGTAAGTTATCGGCTTTCAGGTAAGTACTCGGCTGGCAGAGTTAAGGTTCTGGGGCAAGACTCAGGGGTCTCCCAGGTTCAGGATTGTACTGTTGTTACACCCTCCGCGACACAGGGGCGGCCGGGTGCAGAGAGAGTAGGCCCAATGTTAGTCTATGGCGGGCAGGGGGCCTTTGGTTGGTGGCTGCTAGCAGGCAGGCCACGCGGCTGTGGGAGCAAAGCTCCTGGTCACTTACTCAGGGCAAGTGGGGAAGTCGAACAGGGTAGTTGGTGCACCCTCAGCGGCACTAGGGCAGCCGGGTGCAGTGGCCTTTTGGGCCGTCGGGCGCCCAATGGATTTCAATGGGAAAGCTGTGAGACGAACAAAGGCTGCAAACTCGGGGACAGTGATTCGTCAGGTGCGACCACCACTTCGAGAGGTAAGTTGGGAAGCTGTAGGTGGGGTAGATACCCAGGAGTTGGGCACAGGGGGCCATGGGGCGCTGGGTGCAGGGGTGTCTTTAGGCGTCGGGAAATCTTACCCTCTGCTGGTCGCGGTTGGAGGGGTCCCTGGTGTTGAGGCTGCAGGCGACGTCAGGAGCGTCGAGGTGAGTCCTTGGGTGCTGGATTCTTGGTCACAGCCGCCGGGGAACGTCCTCGTGGTCTTTGTCCACTTTAGCTCGGGCTGGGCTCGGCGGGTGCAGAGTGGGCAGGATCCGCGGTTTCAGGCCGGGGCCTGGGGTTGCAGTTGTTTGAGCAGAGCCACTGCTCATGGGAGTCCCAGTCTTTGGTTGAGCAAGGCAGTCAGGTCCTCTGGGGTTTTTGAGGTTGCTGACCGCCGGGGTTTAGCAGGAGCAGGTTCGAGGGTCGACAGGCCGGTAGGGCTGGGCCAAGTCAGTTGGTGTCGTCCTCTTATTAGCAGCTGCACGGCTGGTCTTCTTGCTTCTTGTAGTTTCGGAATCGGGATCTGAGGAAGGAAGGTTCAGGGTGCCCCTAAATACTGAATTTAGGGGCGTTACAGGTAGGTAAAGGGCAGGGACCAATGGGTCCCTTCCCTGGGGTAGGTACACCCCCTACTCTGCCACTCTCCAGTGGGAGGGGGGCAGGAGCCTGTCCTTGGTTGGCTGGGTCCCCCCATCCTCAAGATGGCAGGGACTCGAGGTTGTGTTTCACCTCGCCTCCCCCACCTTAGGTGTGGAGTTGGCAGAGGTGGGCACACCTCTCTTCCTCACTTTGTTTTTCCCGCCGGGTCTCCCGCCCAAAGTGGGGGGGTAGAACCAGTGGGGACCAGTTGCTGAGTACAGCAAGTGGTCTGGAGAGGCTAACAAAGGCGGTATGCCTTTGAAGCTTCTCCTTCGTGAACCCTGCACATCCTGAGGGAGGAGGCTTGGCACCTCGTCCCAGGATGTGCATTGTTTCAGGCCCCCGAGAGCGGCAAGCTGCCGACCCAGGGGTCCAGAAACATGTCTGGTGGTGGCAGCCTTGGCAGCCACTCAGTCAGGTCACTGGGAGTTGGTCGAGTTTCAGGGGGCATCTCTAAGATGCCCTCTGTTGTGCATTTTAAATTAAATCCCACACTGGCATCAGTGTGGGTTTAATGTGCTGAGAAGTTTGATACCAAACTTCCCAGTCTTCAGTGTAGCCATTATGGTGCTGTGGAGTTCGTAATGACAAACTCCCAGCACCATATACTCTTAATGGCAGCACTGCACTTACAGTGCCCAGGAATGGACCTGGGTACTGTAGGGGTACAGGGCTCATGCACCTGTACCCTCACCACTGGCATAGGGCACCCAGCTAGAGGGGTGACTGATGTATGCCAGGGCAGTGGTTTGTGGGCATGGCACACAGGGATGTGTGCCATGTCGACTCTTCACTTTGTTCTGCACCAAGACACGCAGCTTGCAAAGGCAGTGCGTGTGTGTGTGTGTGTGTGTGTGTGTGTGTGTGTGTGTGTGTGTGTGTGTGTGTGTAAAGGTACAGGGCCTCTAAGGGTGGCACAATAAGTGCTGCAGCCCTTGGAGGCCTTCTCTGGTCACAGTGCACTGGGTACCTCTGGTACCATTTACCAGGGGCCTACCTGTGGCCAGAGATGCCAATTGCGTTTAGGCTTTAATGCAGTTTTAGGGAAGGAACACAGGCCCTGGGTACCTGATTGGCAGGAGCCCAGGGCACACTCAGTCAAAGCACATCAGCAATTCAGCAAAACGTGGGGGCATACCATGCAAGAAAGAGGGCACATTCTCACACAACCCCACCCCAAACGAAAGATGATGAGACTAACCTTGCCCTTGGGAGTCTTCATTGTCTAAGTGGAAGAACCTGGAAAGTCCATCTGCATTGGCATGGGCAGTCCCAGGTCTGTGTTCCAATTCAAAGTCCATTCTCTGTAGGGAGATGGCCCACCTCAAAAGTTTTGGATTTTCCCCTTTCATTTGCATTAGCCATCTGAGAGGTCTGTGGTCAGTTTGAACTAGGAAGTGAGTACCAAACAAGTATGGTCTCAACTTCTTCAGGGACCAAACCACAGCAAAGGCCTCCCTCTCAATGGCACTCCAACGCTGCTCTCTGGGGAGAAGCCTCCTGCTTATAAAAGCAACAGGTTGGTCTTGGCCTTCATCATTGGTCTGGGATAGGACCGCTCCTATCCCTAGCTCAGAGGCATCAGTCTGCACTATGAACTGCTTGGCATAATCTGGAGCTTTTAGAATTGGTGCTGAGCACATTGCTTCTTTCAGGGTGTCAAAAGCCTTTTGGCAACTGACTGTCCAGTTAACCTTTTTGGGCATCTTCTTGGAGGTGAGTTCTGTGAGGGAAGTCACAATGGACCCATATCCCTTCACAAACCTCCTGTAGTACCCAGTCAAGCCAAGGAATGCCCTGACTTGGGTCTGGGTTGTTGGAGCTGCCCAGTCCAGGATGGCCTGGATCTTGGGCTGTAAGGGCTGTACCTGGCCTCCACCAACAAGGTGGCCCAAGTACACCACAGTGCCCTGCCCTATCTGGCATGTGGATGCCTTGATAGTTAGACCTGCAGTTTGCACGGCTTTTAAAACCTTCCCAATGTGCACCAGGTGATCCTGCCAGGTGGAGCTAAAGACAGCAATATCATCAAGATAAGCTGCACTAAAGGACTCCAACCCAGCAAGGACTTGATTCACCAACCTCTGGAAGGTGGCAGGGGCATTCTTTAAACCAAAGGGCATAACAGTGAACTGATAGTGCCCATCAGGTGTGGAGAATGCTGTTTTCTCTTTTGCTCCTGGTGCCATGCCAATCTGCCAGTACCCTGCAGTTAAGTCAAAGGTACTTAAGAATTTGGCTGCACCCAATCTGTCTATCAACTCATCTGCTCTTGGGATAGGGTGTGCATCTGTCTTGGTGACAGAGTTGATCCCTCTGTAATCCACACAAAACCTCATTTCTCTCTTTCCATCCTTTGGGTGAGGTTTGGGGACCAGAACCACTGGGCTAGCCCAGGGGCTCTCAGAGGGTTCAATAACCCCTAACTCCAGCATCTTGCTGACCTCAGCTCTGATGCTTTCCTTGACTTGGTCTGACTGTCGATAGATCTTGTTTTTGACAGGTGCACTGTCACCAGTGTCCACATCATGGGTACACCAGTTTGTCAGACCAGGGGACAAGGAAAAGAGCTTAGCATACTGTTGCAAGACTTGCTTGCAGTCAGTCTGCTGTTGGGCAGAGAGGGTGTCTGAAAAGACAACTCCATCAACTGACCCATCTTTGGGGCTGTATGAGAGGGGGTCAGGGAGAGGTTCACTCTCTGCTTCCTGCTCCTCATCCGTCACCATCAGCATGGTGACGTCAGCCCTGTCATTGTAGAGCTTTAGGCGGGTCACATGGATAACCCTTTTGGGTGTCTTGCTTGTGCCCAGGTCAACTAAGTAGGTGACCTCACTCTTTTTCTCTAGGATAGGGTAAGGGCCACTCCATCTGTCCTGGAGTGCCCTTGGTGCCACTGGCTCCAAAACCCGCACCTGTTGCCCAGGTTGAAATTCAACTAGTGCAGCTTTTTGGTCATACCAGTGCTACTGAAGCTCCTGGCTGGCCTCAAGATTCTTGGATGCCTTTTCCATGTACTCAGCCATTCTGGACCTTAGGCCAAGCACATAGTCCACAATATCTTGTTTGGGTTCTTGGAGAGGCCTCTCCCAGCCCTCCTTTACAAGACAAAGTGGTCCCCTCACAGGATGGCCAAACAGAAGTTCAAAGGGTGAGAAACCTACTCCCTTCTGTGGCACTTCTCTGTAAGCGAAAAGCAGACATGGTAAGAGGACATCCCATCTCCTTTTGAGTTTCTCAGGGAGCCCCATAATCATGCCTTTCAATGTCTTGTTAAATCTCTCAACAAGGCCATTGGTTTGTGGATGATAGGGTGTAGTAAACTTGTACTGCACCCCACATTCCTTCCACATGTGTTTCAGGTAAGCAGACATAAAGTTAGAACCTCTGTCTGATACCACCTCCTTAGGAAACCCTACCCTGGTGAAGACACCAATGAGGGCCTTGGCTACTGCAGGAGCTGTAGTAGTCCTAAGTGGGATTGCTTCAGGGTACCTAGTGGCATGATCTACTACCACTAGTATGAATTTGTTCCCTGAGGCTGTGGGAGGTTCAAGTGGACCCACTATGTCCACACCTACCCTTTCAAAGGGAACCCCCACCACAGGCAGTGGTATCAGGGGGGCCTTTGGGTGGCCACCTGTCTTGCCACTGGCCTGACAGGTAACACAGGAGCTGACAAACTCCTTCACCTTCTGGTGCATCTGGGGCCAGTAAAAGTGGCTAACTAGCCTTTCCCAAGTCTTGGTTTGGCCCAGATGTCCAGCTAGGGGGATGTCATGAGCTAAAGTTAGGAGGAACTCCCTGTACTTCTGTGGCACTACCACTCTCCTGGTGGCTCCAGGATTGGGGTCTCTTGCCTCGGTGTGCAGTAATCCCTCTTCCCAATAAACTCTGTGGGTACCACTGACATCTCCCTTTGCTTCTGAAATAGCTTGCTGCCTCAGGCTTTCAAGAGTGGGACAGTCTTGCTGCCCCTGGCACAGCTCTTCCCTAGAGGGTCCCCCTGGGCCCAAGAGTTCAACCTGGTAAGGGTCAAGCTCCATGGGCTCAGTTCCCTCTGGGGTGTCCAAGTCCTCTCCCTGAGGAGAGGGGTCCTGATCCTTTGGCTGTATAGAAGCTGGTCCCCCAGTCTTCTTACCTTTTCTCTTGGTAGGTTGGGCCATTCTTTCAGGCTCCAACACTATTTCTTCACCCTGCCTTTTGCTCTGTGCTCTTGTTTTCACACACACCAATTCAGGGATGTCCAGCATTTCTGCATGGGTTTTTAGTTCAACCTCAGCCCAGGCTGAGGTTTCCAGGTCATTGCCAAGCAGACATGCAGCTGGTAGCTTTGGAGAGACCACTACCTGTTTCAGACCAGTAACCCCCCCCACCCCCATACCCCCCCCCCCGTCTAATGTCACCATAGCCATTGCATGATTAGTGGTAACACTGTCAGCATTGGTGACTGGGTAAGTACGCCCAATCAAATATTGCTCAGGGGAAACCAGTATGTCTCTCACCATAGTGACACTGGCACCTGTATCCCTCAGAGCTTCTATCCTAGTTCCATTGATCCAAGGGTACTGAAATGTATTTCTTTAAGTTGGGTGGCCACACAGCTACAGTGGCAAACTCAACTTCCCCCTCTGAAACTAGAACTGCTTCAGTGTGCATCCTGATTTGCTCTGGGCACACTGTTGATCCCATCTGTAGACTTGCTACCCCAGGAGTAGCTGTACTTGTGGACTTAGGGGCCTTGTTGTGAGGGCAAGACTTGTCTACAGGTAAGTGTCCCAACTTCTTACAGTTGTTACACCAGGCCTTTGTGGGATCAAAGTTCTTCCCCTATAGGGCTGTGGCACATAGGGAGTAGTTTGGGACCCACCCCCTGTACAGGTTTTTGGGGCCCTTTGGAAGACTCAGACCTTTTATCTTGGGGATTCTCACCACCTTTCCCCTGGGGAGGTTTTGTAACCACCTTCTTCTGGTCACCCCCAGCGGTTGTCCTCGTCACCCTAGTCTTGACCCAGTGGTCTGCCTTCTTTCCCAATTCTTGGGGAGAAATTAGACCTAGGTCTACCAAATGCTGATGTAACTTTTCATTTGTGCAATTACTTAATATATGTTCCTTCATAAACAAATTGTAAAGTCCAGTAAAGTCATGCACATTGTGTCCAGTTAACCAACCATCCAGTGTCTTTACTGAGTAGTCTACAAAATCAATCCAGGACTGGTTCTGGGTTTTGTGAGCACCCCCTTAATCTAATTCTGTACTCCTCAGTGGTGAGTCCAAATCCCTCAATCAGAGTTCTCTTCATGAGGTCATAGGACCGTGCATCTGGCCCAGAGAGGGTCAGAAGCCTGTCTCTGCAGTTACCAGAGAACAGTTCCCACAGGAGTGCTCCCCAGAGAGGTTTCTTCACCTGTCTCAGGCCCTCTCAAAGGCTGTGAACCATTTGGTGATGTCATCACCCTCCTCAAATTTAGGGACAATCCCTTTAGGGATTTTAGGATCATAAGATTGCTCTTTATCCTTGTTATTTGTATTGCTGCCACCACTGATGGGTGCTAAACTCATCTCCTTTCTTTCTTTCTTTCTCTAGAGCCAGGAGTCTGGACTCTAGATCCAGTCTTTTGGCCAACCTTGCTAAAAGGTTGTCCTCCTCATTGGGGCTGTCCCCAATGTCCTCCCTGGGACCTGAACCACCTGTGTGGCCTCTAGGTCCCCAGAGGTTAATTCTTGGAAATAAGGGTGTAGGGACCCTTTCTTCCCTAGGAAGTGGTGGAGGTGGGTTCCTTTCTCCATCCTCCTCACTCCTTTCCTCCTCTGCTTGGTCATCACCATGTTCAGAGGGGTGGGCCTTTGCATACTCAGCCAGGAGCTCCTGGAGCCCTTGTTTGGTTGGATGCTGGCCCATTGGTATATTTTTAAGTTCACATAAGGACCTTATCTCCTTGAAAGACAAGTGAAGGTAAGGGGTGAGGTCGAGCTCCTCAACCATGTCCTGTATGTCATTATTATCTTCACTAATAGCTGGGTTCTGTTCTTGAGACATTCTAACAAAAAAAAGTTCTAACCCATCTACCCTTGACTATAGTGACTTTTTATTTTCTAAAATTCTAAAGGGACTTAAGCAAGGCCCTAACAAGACTTTTAGTAGTTTGGTAAAAAATGCCAATTTGAAAAAATCAGAATTCTAAAGGCAATTTAAGAGTTCTGTCGTGTGATCAGATGGTAACCAAGTAGTCCAACAAATGCAAGTTTGTATCCCACCGCTGATCCACCAATGTAAGAAACTGGCTCTATATATACTGCACCAAAGTGAGGTACAGTGTGTATAGAGTCCAGGATCTCCAGAGGTTTGGCAGAGGTTAAAGTTAGATAGAACCTTACTCTCTAAAGTGGTAGCTCGGTCGAGCAGTAAGGCAGTATCGGAGGACAGTGTAAAGCATTTGATGTACACACTCAGTCAGCAAATGAATCCACACACTCAAGAACTGAACTCTAGGCCAATTGTTTTGTATAAAAAAAATATACTGTTATTTTATTTTAGAACCACAGGTTTGCATAAAATACTTTCTCAAGATAAGATGCTGTTTGTTGAATACTTTCAATGAACAATAGACTTTGAAGGCAATAAGGTACAGGGGTTGCAATAGGCAACACAATACTTGGTATAACTATAACATTGAGCTCAATGGGATTTTTAAGTAAACTGCAATAGGATTACTTTACAAGCGTTTTTCTTACTCAGGGCTGGATCCTGGATTCAGCCCTGGTGCATTTCCTGTAAACAGTTGAAAGAAATCGTTTTTGTTAAACAGGCGATTTTTAAGGAATATTTGTATGTTGCAAAAATCGACACTTAGAAGAATTTCTGGTAAAAACCAGGCAATGTTATCCTATGGAGGAAAATCAGGTTATTGGAAAATCACAGTTGTAATCACTTTTTCTAATCAGTGCTGGGTACCTAAATCCAGCACTCAGGATCTCTCCTGAGAACAGGTGAGTAATTTCGATTTTGTTATTCGGACGATTTTTAGTGAATATTTCAAAGTTCCAAAACTCGACACTTGGAAGAATTTCCAAGTGAAAACCAGTCAATGTTACCCTATGGAGAAAATGTAAGTTATCGGCTTTCAGGTAAGTACTCGGCTGGCAGAGTTAAGGTTCTGGGGCAAGACTCGGGGGTCTCCCAGGTTCAGGATTGTACTGTTACAACCTCAGCGACACAGGGGCGGCCGGGTGCAGAGAGAGTAGGCCCAATGTTAGCCTATGGCGGGCAGGGGGCCTTTGGTTGGTGGCTGCTAGCAGGTAGGCCACGCGGCTGTGGGAGCAAAGCTCCTGGTCACTTACTCAGGGCAAGTGGAGAAGTCGAACAGGGTAGTTGGTGCACCCTCAGCGGCACTGGGGCAGCCGGGTGCAGTGGGCCTTTGGGCCGTCGGGCACCCAGTGGATTTCAATGGGAAAGCTGCGAGACGAACAAAGGCTGCAAAGTCTGGGACGGTGATTCTTCAGGTGCGACCACCACTTCGAGAGGTAAGTTGGGAAGCTGTAGGTGGGGTAGACACCCAGGAGTTGGGCACAGGGGGCCCTGGGGCGCCGGGTGCAGGGGTGTCTTTAGGCGTCGGGAAATCTTACCCTCTGCTGGTCGCGGTTGGAGGGGTCCCTGGTGTTGAGGCTGCAGGCGTCGTCAGGAGCGTCGAGGTGAGTCCTTGGGTGCTGGATTCTTGGTCACAGTCGCCGGGGGGACGTCCTCGTGGTCTTTGTCCACTTTAGCTCGGGCCGGGCTCGGCGGGTGCAGAGTGGGCAGGATCTGCGGTTTCAGGCCGGGGCCTGGGGTTGCAGATGTTTGAGCAGAGCCACTGCTCATGGGAGTCCCAGTCTTTGGTTGAGCAAGGCAGTCAGGTCCTCCGGGGTATTTGAGGTTGCTGACCACTGGAGACGCCGGGGTTTAGCAGGAGCAGGTTCGAGGGTCGACAGGCCGGTAGGGCTGGGGCCAAGTCAGTTGGTGTCGTCCTCTTGTTAGCAGCTGCACGGCTGGTCTTCTTACTTCTTGTTCTTCTTGTAGATTCGGAATCGGGATCTGAGGAAGGAAGGTTCAGGGTGCCCCTAAATACTGAATTTAGAGGCGTTACAGGTAGGTAAAGGGCAGGGACCAATGGGTCCCTTCCCTGGGGTGGGTACACCCCCTACTCTGCCACTCTCCAGTGGGAGGGGGGCAGGAGCCTGTCCTTGGTTGGCTGGGTCCCCCCATCCTCAAGATGGCGGGGACTCGAGGTTGTGCTTCACCTCGCCTCCCCCACCTTAGGGGTGGAGTTGGCAGAGGTGGGCACACCTCTCTTCCTCACTGTTTTTCCCGCCGGGTCTCCCGCCCAAAGTGGGGGGGTAGAACCAGTGGGGACCAGTTGCTGAGTACAGCAAGTGGTCTGGAGAGGCTCACAAAGGCGGTATGCCTTTGAAGCTTCTCCTTCGTCAACCCTGCCCATCCTGGGGGAGGAGGCTTGGCACCTCGTCCCAGGATGTGCATTGTTTCAGGCCCCCGAGAGCGGCAAGCTCCCGACCCAGGGGTCCAGAAACATGTCTGGTGGTGGCAGCCTTGGCAGCCACTCAGTCAGGTCACTGGGAGTTGGTCGAGTTTCAGGGGGCATCTCTAAGATGCCCTCTGTTGTGCATTTTACATTAAATCCCACACTGGCATCAGTCTGGGTTTAATGTGCTGAGAAGTTTGATACCAAACTTCCCAGTCTTCAGTGTAGCCATTATGGTGTTGTGGAGTTCCGAATGACAAACTCCCAGCACCATATACTCTTAATGGCAGCACTGCACTTACAGTGCCCAGGAATGGGCCTGGGTACTGTAGGGGTACAGGGCTCATGCACCTGTACCCTCACCACTGGCATAGGGCACCCAGCTAGAGGGGTGACTGATGTATGCCAGGGCAGTGGTTTGTGGGCATGGCACACAGGGATGTGTGCCATGTCGACTCTTCACTTTGTTCTGCACCAAGACACGCAGCCTGCAAAGGCAGTGTGTGTGTGTAAAGGTACAGGGCCTCTAAGGGTGGCACAATAAGTGCTGCAGCCCTTGGAGGCCTTCTCTGGTCACAGTGCACTGGGTACCTGTGGTACCATTTACCAGGGCCCTACCTGTGGCCAGAGATGCCAATTGGGTTTAGGCTTCAATGCAGTTTTAGGGAAGGAACACTGGCCCTGGGTACCTGATTGGCAGGAGCCCATGGCACACTCAGTCAAAGCACATCAGCAATTCTGCAAAAAGTGGGGGCATACCATGCAAGAAAGAGGGCACTTTCTCACACAGACCATCTGGAGATGGGCCATACCTCACAAAATGTATCTCCTTGCAGAACATCTTCCAGGAGTAAACAATCCGATTGCAGATCTGCTCAGTCGTCAGAGACAACAGATTCACGAATGGGCAATCCACCCTCAAGTTCTCCTCCCATTCTTCCAAATGTGGGGTTTTCCGGACATAGATCTGTTCGCCACAAACCTAAACGCAAAATGCCCAAGCTTGGCATCCAGACATCCACACCTATTGTCCAAGGGCAATGCAATATGGATGAATTGGTCAGGGATATTTGCCTACGCTTTTCCACCTCTCCCACTCATTCCATAAGTGGTTCGGAAGCTCAGACAGGCATCCCTGACACTGATCCTAGTGGCTCCCACATGGGCCCGACAACCCTGGTTCACAACCATGTTGGAGCTCTCAGTAGTTCCTCATCAAAAGCTTGTCCTCACTTCCAATCTTCTCACTCAGAACCATGGAGAGATAAGACATCCAGATCCCAGTCATCTCAACCATGCGATCTGGCACCTGAAATCTTAGAGTTTGGCTACCTTAATCTTCCGCCAGACTGCATGAACATTATCAGAGAGGCTAGGCGTCCTACCACAAGAGCATGCTATGCAGCAAAGTGGAAGAGATTTATAATATACTGCAATAACAATCAAATCAATCCGCTAGACGCTTCAGTTCAAAACATTATTTGCTATTTACTACACCTGCAGCGTTCCAACTTGGCGTACTCTTCCATACGCTTACATCTTGCTGCAATAGCTGCATACCTAATGAACAGACAACATCTGTCTCTCTTTAGAGTGCCTGTCATAAAAGCATTTATGGAGGGACTTAAAATAATCATACCTCCAAGACTTCCCCCTGCTCCAGTGTGGAATCTCAACATTGTCCTCACCAGACTAATGGGTCCACCCTTTGAGCCATTGCATAGATGTGAACTGCAATTTCTCACTTGGAAGGTAGCTTTCCTCATAGCTATCACATCACTGAGAAGAGTGGGTGAGCTTCAGGCACTAACCATAGAAGAACCATTTTTACAAGTACACCAAAACAAAGTGGTTCTTCGGACTAACCCTAAATTCCTACCAAAGGTCATTTCTGCCTTTCATATCAACCAATCTGTTGAGTTGCCTGTGTTCTTCCCTCAACCAGATTCTGTGGCAGAACGTGCTTTGCACGCTTTAGATGCGAAAAGAGCACTCCTTTACTATGTAGAAAGGACCAAACCTTTCCGCAACACAAAACAACTATTTGTCGCTTTTGCTCCACCACATAAAGGTAATCCTATATCCAAATCAGGCATTGCAAGGTGGATAGTCAAGTGCATGCAGACATGCTATACAAAAGCAAAATGAACACTAACAATCTCCCCTAGAGCGCACTCCACCCACAAACTAGGGGCTTCTATGGCATTCTTAGGGAATACACCCATAGGTGACATCTGCAAAGCTGCAACATGGTCTACACCTCACACATTCACAAAACACTATTGTGTAGATGTGTTAGCAAGACAGCAAGCTAGTGTGGGCCAAGCAGTTTTACGTACACTATTTCAGAAGACTGCAACAGCTACAGGTTAACCACCTCTTTGGGAGATAACCGCTGAATAATCTATGCAAGGCATGTGATCTACAGCTCACATGTCTCTAACGTAGAATGCTACTTACACAGTATGCATCTGTTCTTGGCATGTAGAGCTGCAGATTGACATGCGCCCACCCGCCTCCCCGGGTACCTATACCTGTTGCAGTAATATCTTACTTAGATACATGCATACATTGACATCTCTTACTACTCTTACTAACTCCATTATCTCCCTCTGCGGCAAACAATCTAGCAATTGAGCCTATGCCCACTATCACTGAAAGGACGAGACACCTACCTCGTGACTGGAAAAGACTTCTTCGAACAAAAACAAAGTGCAAACTTCCGGACCCAACACTAGATGGCGAGCTATGCAAAGCATGTGAATCTACAGCTCTACATGCCAAGAACAGATGCATACTGGGTAAGTAGCATTCTCCTTTCGGAGTAGAATAACATTTTGCTCTTGTATTGGTTATTTTACAAAATGCAGTTTTGCGCATGTTTCATTTTTTTTCCATTTACTGCTCCAAGATTGGCATCCACTACCTTGGCAAAGTAAATAAAAAAATTAGTGTCGCACATGTAGTGATGAATGTGCATGTCTGCGTCATAATGCTGTGCACATGCTTGATGACTGTGCATACACATTGTGGTTTCTTTTTTCCTTGTTTTTGACCGATGCTGCACAGCATTAGCAAAAAGCCTTAGCAAAGCCAAGACGCCTGCATTGGCAGACGAAAGGCGAGACTTCATGCTTTGACATTGCTTGTTTCACATGTGGCCCCCATGGAAAGGAACCCTGTCCCTTAGAGTAGAGCTCGCTTATGCAGACCCCTCCAACAGTTTCCTGCACCAGTTTCCCTTTTATGAATTGCAATATGATTTTGTTCATTTTGGATCTCATTCTACATACAAGCATCTAGGAAATGTAATCTTATTTGTTATGGAGCACATTACTTAACATAATCCTATTTTTATCTGTTCACATTTGATAAAAGGTACTTATTGTCCCAGTCCTTAACTGAGTGGCGATTTGGCTCATAGTTAAGTGTGGAATAATGTCTCTCGGGACCACATCTCACACGAAGAATATTTTGTTTTGTATTTTCCTTTCAGGTTGCATATTGGCAAAGGGGTGCAACTGGAATGCAAAGGTGAAGGAGATGTTTGGGTTCGGTGCCTCAGTGACCATGCTGTCTTTGTTCAGAGCTACTACTTAGACAGGGAGGCAGGCCGAGCACCAGGCGATGCAGTTCACAAAATCTATCCAAGTGCATATATTAAGGTTAGTACAATTTGAAAACTGCAGCCTTTGTTAGATATTTAGACAAAACAGTTCGCTATAAAACGCATACTTTTTCTTTTACCTATTTTTATTACTATACGTTTGTTTTTTTCTGTTTTATTTTTAGTACTTTCCTAATGCTGCTATTTGCCTCTTTTGCATTGGTCCAGTTTAAGTTTCTTTTATTGTTAATTGTGACTTTCATTTTTACCTGATTCATTTATATTGTAAAATTCTGCTATTTTGAAAAGAGGAGTGAGTATTGAAATAGTCCTGATGAGCATGTCTCAGAAAGCATATTATCTTTTTTTTGCCCATAGCCAGCTATGGTTTTTGCACCATGCGTGCCTTCACATTAAGTTTGTTATGTTTAGAGACGGCTTTTACTGTTTATTTTTTTTACTTGCAGAGGTGCACTAAATGACCAGTCAAAAAAGCACCTGTATTTTGTCCTGTAAGAATAGTTTTCGCTTCCATTTTGCAATTTATAATGGAGCATTACTGCAGCAATTGTACCATCTAGATAACTAGCTTCCAAATACAAATTATTAGAAACATTGGCCTTTTTGAGGTATGAAAGTTCATCGTGAATGTTTAGTGTATGCTAAAGTTATCTTTATAACCATGTATTTTAATAAGGTATTGGCCATCTAGTACCTTGTTGCTGCCAAATAAGCGAACTACCAAAGTCAGATGAATATAATTCAGACTACTTGTCACAGTGACTGCCACTTTCTAGTTTAAGAATCCCAGTGATATTTTATGTCTGGCCTTTGCGAAAGCGTTAGCTGTCACACCAGGCAAACATTTGTCCAAAATATTAGTGCAGAATATACATACACCAAGGAGCTTTTGATCAGAGGTCTTCATCCATTGGTCTGTTAAATTGTCATTCACCTTTTGCTACCTCCCACCATAGCATAGAGCATGGGACATTGGGTCAGACAACTTTGCTCATTGCCTCTCTTCAATTTGAGTTACTGCAGAAAGACTGTGCACACTAAAAGTAATTCCATTTTCTTCAGTGACAAATCCGGTTCAAAGTGTAATTCATTTTAGTTTTTTTTTTGTCCTCATTCACCTCCGAAACAATGTCCATTCCTTCCCCCCTTAATTCGGGAGAGAGAAAACAGACCACTTGCGGGCATAAAACAATGAACATTAACCTTCCAGCGGCAGTTTCTCTCTCACGGTGTTAACTTCACACCGGCAGCTGCTTTAAGAGACAAAATACGGAGGGGCCCTGCAGCAGACCAGAGAGTTTTACCGGTGTAATCATTTTATAATTCATATATCTTCATTACCCCCCCCCCCCGCGTTTTGCGTCAGCCTTTCTGGACCCACACTCCATACTTGTAAGGGCTTCCAAAAGCCTTTCCCTTAGACTCTTTCCCTAGCAGGTCCATCCTAGACATGTATAGAAGGGACTCCAGCCATTCAGAATGCTGGGGTGGTGCGCCTCCCACCCATTTACGGCAGATTTCTCTTCTAGCAAGTAGGATTGCATAAAACAGCAGGTTTCTACGAAAACCCGTAAGGCCATCCACCACACCAAAGATAACCAATGATAGGCTTACCTTCATTTGCCGTCCCAAAATACCTGATATGGTTGATTCCACTTTGTCCCAAAACACTCTGATTACAGGGCATTGGTAAAACATATGGACATCTGTTGCTTTTTCCAGGCCGCATTTTGCACAGCTGGCTCGACTTCCTTTCCCCATCTTTGACAATTTTTCAGGTGTTATGTATTCCCTGTGAAGTGAGAAAAAGTGGTTTCTCCTTAAAAAAGCAGGCTTGACAGTGAGGTAAAGTGTGCGCATTGATACTTGCCAAATATTCTGTAGCTGCTCCCTCGGCAAGTGTCTTCCCCACAATTCCTCTGCCAGCTTAAAATCTCCGTCCATGATGTCATGTATTTGCCAGTACCAGAATGCGTCTTCCTTATTTCCTGATGGTTTTGTAGCCAATTGTTCCTCCAAGGTATTACCTACTCCCAACGCCGATTTTCGACTTTGTTCCCAGCTTTTTGATTGTATGCATTTAAACTTTGAAAGGCTGCCCTTCATCAGCGCATTTAGATCTTGCCAGGGTAAAAGACTCCCCTCGCATGTCAGATCTCCCCAGATCCTTAGATCCGCGTTTTTTATTGGAACCGCCAGTTTATCACTAAGGCACTCCGGAGTCCCTGGCGAATCCCAGATCGGGGCAAAATGTGAATAATAGTCTAGTTTCAAAAGTCGTCTAATATAAAACCACATCTTCGCCATTGATTGTAATACCTTTAATTTAATATTTTTAAAGTATTTTGGGTCCCCAAATTTAAAAAGGAAGCCATGTACATCAGCCTTACTTTCTTTTAGCATCGCTGAAAACATTGAACCTATTACAGATCCATCTAGTGTCTTTGTTTGCATTCTAGAGTTTGTCAATTGGAAGGCCCATGCGTAGTATTGTATATCTGGGAGGGTTAATCCTCCCTTCTCCCTCTTTCTCCGCAGCTTTTTCCAGGAGATCCTGATCCCCTTATATGCCCAAATAAACGCATTTTTTGCATGCTGAATTTTCTGTATGGTGGCTTTATCAAAATACAGTGGTATGGTATTAAATAGGAAAGTAATCTTTGGCAATATAGTCATCTTAATCAAGTTCACCCTCCCCAGAATCGTTAGCGGAAGGTGTGCCCATCCCTTCATTAGTTGCACAATCTCTTTTAACAGTCTCCTGAGATTTATTTCTGCGATTGCATTTATATCTTGCACTATCTTTAAGCCCAGATATCGCATTTCCTTCTTGATCAACTGATTTTCACTTCTCTGATTCCATACCATAACCTCTGTTTTATTTTCATTAACTAAGTACCCCGACACCTCACCGAATTCCAATGCCATACGTAAAATAGTCTGTAAGGCTGCCCCAAGATCAGAGGAGTAAACCATGAGGTCATCTGCCTATAACGCAACCTTCCTGACCCACTCTCCCTGGTGAAAGGGGGGAATGTCGGTTGTGGTTCTGAGTTTGAGCAAAGGGTTCCATATAAAAATTAAACAGGAGGGGAGAGAGAGGGCAGCCCTGTCTTGTACCCCTGAGTATTTTAAAGAAGATAAATTCCCATTCACCACGACTCTTGCTGTAGGTTCTTGATATATTAGTTGGATGGCTCTACAGAATTTATCTCCTAGGTTATATCTTTTCAAAACTGAGAATAGGTAGGACCACCTCACCCTGTCAAGGGCTTTAGAGGCGTCTAATGTTGTTATTGCTAGTGGGGTTCCATAAGTTGTTGCAAAATCGATGGCCCCAATTAACTCGTAGGTAAGTTCATGTAGATGCCTCCCCTTCACAAAGCCCCTCTGATCTTTATGTATCACTTGACCCGCAATCTTAGTTAATCTTCCTGCCAAAATGTTTGTGAAGATTTTATAATCTGAATTCAGGAGAGGTATCGGTCTATATGATTCACATATAGCCGGATCCTTACCCAATTTCAAAATAAGGGTAACAGTGGCCTCATTCCAGGAATTTGGCACTTGCACCCCATGATCTAATATCTCGCCCATCACTAGTGTCATAAGTGGAGATAACACCTCCACAAGGATTTTGTATAATTCCACTTGAATACCATCTGGCCCGGCGGCTTTGCCCCCCTTACTTGACTGAATGGGTGATCCCCAGGTTTAAAATTTTTTGCTGACTAACATCTATAGATTGAATAGAGTCAGCTAACCATCCCTCAATCTCTGCATCTGCAGTCCTCTCCACCTCCATATATAGGATCCGGAAGAATTCCTTAAAAGCCTCTTCAATCTCAGTCTCATTCTTCAGAATATTCCCGGTCTGATCCTCCTTAATCACCTTAATCCGATTCCTATTCTGATCCGTCTTAGTCTTCCAGGCTAGGAGTTTCCCTGCCCCCTCTCCATACTCAAAATGTGCTAGCTTGCTAGCATCCCATCTCTTTCTAATCCTAGTTTGGAGGATTTCTGACATTTGGTTCTTCAACAGGAACTGCTTCCTTTCTAACTCTGCCCTGGCCCCCTCTGCTCCCGATCTTTTTATCTCAGTTTCTATTCCTTCCATTTCATCCTCTAGCTGAGAAATTTCTCTCCTATAGCATTTATTTCTGTGACTAACTGCACTGGTGATCTTGCCTCTGATAAATGCCTTTAGGGTATCCCAAACAATCCCATTTGTAGCGGAACCACTGTTGATCTTAATAAATTCTATAACCTCTACCTTTAGATTGTCCATTACTTCTCTGTCTGCCAATATGGTACGGTCTAGCGTCCACTTTCTTTCCATATAACTAATGCTGTCTTTAATTGTTAATATGACGGCCGAGTGATCTGATCGATGGGCCACCTTACATCCGATATCGAAGATATCCTCTCTGAGGCTCCAGTCTACTAAAAAGTAATCTATTCTTGATCTATTCCCATATTTCTTATTATGGAATGAGGTACCTTGTAGGTTTCCTACTCTCTCTCCAGAGATCGCACAAAGTATGCTGACTCATCATAACTTTTAAAAGGGCTCGTGATGTAGGCGTCGGTACAGCTCTAGTTTTATTTGATTTGTCTAACTGTAGATCCATTACTACATTAAAATCTCCTGCCATAATTATCGGGCCGGAAAAATCTAACGGATTTGAAAACAAATTTTGAGTGGTTCACAGTCGTCATGGTTTGGGCCGTAGTACCCTACCAATGTTAATAGCCTATCCGCTATTTTTACACCTGCTATAATCCACCTACCCCCTTTATCTGCCCTCATATGTGACACCCATATTTTTGCTTGTTTTTTCACTACTATTGCGACCCCTCTTATGTTTGCACTCTGGTCAGTACATAATATTTGTTGTACCCATCTTTGTTTTCTAAAGAGCTCGACACATTCCTTTTTACCTAATGCTTCTCCTGTAAGATCAGAATTTGAGCAGGAGAATCTCTAATTTATTGCAATATCTTATCCCTGCGCCCCTTTACACGTAACCCATTGACATTCCACGTTAAAATCTGGATGGGCATATCCCTATTATCCTGAGTCCGTTAAATCTTTTTGAGGTATTTCCCTTATGCTCCCCACCCAGTGCGCCCCCTCCCCCCCCCCCCCGTCCTTCCCTCCCTCCACCCTTCCCTGGAGAACCCTCCCATGCTGCTTCTTCTTGGACCCAATGTTAGTCCAACTTTCTTTTCTTTTTTTTTTTTTTGCACCGCCAGCACCCACCACCAAAACTACGTGTGTGTATGTTGCGGATACCAAAATATAGCCTCTCATTATTTATTTACCCCTCAACTGTCCCCCCCCCCCCCACCTCCCTTAATGTTTTCTAGCATCTCATCTGCTTCCCTTGTGCTTCTTATCGTATGCATTTTATTGTTGTGCATTACTCTTAGGGATGTAGGGGATTTGAGTTGTGCTGTTGCCCCCGCTTTTTTAAAAGCATCCATACGCTTACCCAGCTCCCATTGTCTGTCTAGGGTCACCCGGGATAAGTCTGATCTAATTTCAAATGAGAAATCTGGGCCTTTTAGGGATTTTAGTTTTAATGCAGACGAGAGGATTTTTTCCTTTAGGGCATATGTCTGAAAGTTGATAAGGATCTTCCTTGGCTTCACTCTACCTGGATTTCTCCTGAAGGGATCTCTGTGTATTCTTTGGATATCCTTTGCGATATCTACCTCACTTTAATCCACCTGAACTGAAGCCTTTATGAGAGATACCACATAGGTTTTTAAATTATCACCCTCTTTCCCTTCGGGAATATTCAGAATTCTCAGATTGTTTCTTCTGGAATTATTTTCTAACTGTTCCAGTTTTTCCTGTAGTCCCTGCTTGTCTCTGCGCAATGCCTGGAGCTCCGTTCTGCTTCTCCCCAGATCTTTTTTTAGCTCCTCCACTGTGTTCTCAAGTGTTTGTGTCCTATCAGATAATGTATCCATCTTTTTTCTAATGCCTCACAGAAGCCACGTATTTCACACTGATTTGCTTCAGACACTGCAAACCCTTTCTTAATGTCTACATTGAGTGACACAAGCATCGCCTCCAGAGAACTAACCGAAGTTACTACTTGGTTTCCGCTTTCAAGATTTTTGGAACTTGTGTCTGATATGTAATCTCCATGATCTCCTTGATCCTTATCCTGAGTGTTACCACCCGCCCGCCCGGCACTTAATCCCACTTAAACTAACGGCTTCAGAGCTCTTTTCCTGGTAGGGCTGCTCTCCACTTAGGCGTACCTCCCCCACCTCCATTGCTGCTGCGCCCCAGTTGCCTCTAACCTTCTCTGCCTCAGCTTGTATTGGTTTTTTCAATATTAATATCGATAGTTGTACCTTGAAGAAGGACCTCAGGGAGGGTGTAATCTTCAATTTTTGATCAAGTATCTCATCTTTTTTTTCTTCTGCTTTTTACCCTTTTTTTTTTTTTACTTCCCTCTTAGGTTTCTCTCTCCGGTGACCCTTTTGTAAGTGTGAGGGGGGAAATGGGCCAAGCGAATCACCAGTGTCCAAAAGGGGAGTCTGTTCCTCCTCACTATCCACAGCCTTTGTCCCCCTCTCTGCAAGGGCTTTAGCCGATGCCTGTCCTCCCCCTCCACAAAGACTGGCCCCGGTGATGGCTCCCTTACCTTTTAGGTCCAGTATACCTCTGCTGCAAGTGGTGACCGGATTCACTCCAGCCCGCGCTTCCACGAGTGCTCCCGAGCTCGCCAAACCTCCAATGCATGAGGGTGCTGCGTATGTGCTGACGCTGCCACCGCCAGCCCGGAGCAAGCCTCGCGATGCAGCCCTGCGGCTCTTCCTGAGCTCCAGAGCGGCCCTAGACCAGCGCGATCTATCTTCGTCCGTCTCCCGACGCCACCGCCGGTCCACAGAGTAAGCCACCGACTCAATCAAAAGACCGGGCCCGGTAAGGCACATTGGATCGTTATGGGCAGTGAGAGGTGAGGGTTTTACAGGGTTTTACGGGATTTTACAGGATTTCAAGGTCCAATACTGGCGGGTGCCTCCGGTGCTCCGCGACCTGCATGCTATGTGGCCATGTTCTCCAGCATTCATTTTAGTTTTTTATTTTAACCTTAAATGGCAGTTGTTTATTTTCCCTGCACTTCGGAAGGCCTGTTAGGTGGTGATTTGTTTGATGCCTCCCCTCTTTAAAGTTTGTATTATAACGTGTTTAAGTGGCAGTGTAACTGTGTAGCTGCCCATGATTGCCTTGCTTGGTTAGTTGGTGCTTTATTCCCATCTCCCCTCCATAAATAATAGTAATAATAATAAAACTCATGGCATGGGTGAAAGGTTTGTTATTTAAAAAACATCAATAGTAAGGCGACCACATAAGTGAATGTTTTCATTTTTATAATTTCTATTGCCAGTGTGTGGTGATTCCGTTTTGGTAATTACATGTTTTCTTTTTTCTATTTTTTTTTTTTTTTTTTTTTACATTGTGTATGCTTGCAATTAAAAAAAAAAAAATCTATTGTACCAGCTTGCCAAGGACATACCTCCTGGCTTTGCCTATGCTTGTAAGAGTTGGAAAGAAACAATAGACCGTTTTATAGATAATTGTGTTAAAGATTTTTCTGCATTTTTATTTTTGTGCATAATTAACATGCAGAATGTATTTTTACTCTTACTTATACATTTATACACTGAAATTGTGTTATTGTATTTGAAACAAATTTCCTATGACATATAGAAGTATGTTTTCCTGACTCATGTTAACTAGGCCTCAATTTGGGCCTTGTAGCCATCTTTTCCAAAATGGATGTCTTCCCCCTGCACATTTTTCAATGTTTGTTATTTCTGCAGCACACAATCGAGCACAGTCATGTTCCTTTACGTTATTCTCGATGAAATCTTTCTAGCATGCTCACAATAGTGCATCTTTCTCTAAGGACCTTCTGCTAGCTCACTGTGCCCTCCCTATTCGTTCATAATAGTTTGCTGTTATTCGTGTATCTTGTTTGTCCTACCATCTCCAGATGACATTAGCATAGAGTGATCAGAATCAATATTTATGTAATGGGATAGAGCTTAGATGCTAAGGCAATATGATGTTAAATAAAACTCTGCTCTGATTTCCTAATAGCGTGATGTATTTGCTCACACCATGATGAATCGGCACTTTCTATTCTGCTCTTTGAGAAGAATTCCTGTATAAACCTCTGGCTTTGTGGATGAGCCAGAAGACTTTCCAATTCTACTAGGGATGCTGTCAGGTTCTCTAATGATTTTACTGCTCATTTGGCACTTGGAATTATTTTGATTTTTCACTTATTCTGTAAGCCCTAATTGCTGAGAGCCTTCATGGCACTGACTTTATGCTGACTCTGTATCGTAATCCTTTTTTAATTTTGTAATAAACTCTTAAATGTACTCTGATGATCTAGAACTCAAATATTGAGTGGGCGCTTACTTTTTAAACAATTTTTTTAATGTGTTGGGAGGTGCCTTATTTGGGGACATATTGCCTCATGAAATTGAGGCTTAACACCGTCTCCGAGTCCTCAACCCGTGGGCGTTTAGTTAAGGTAAAGTTTTGGATTGTAAAATTTTCAGAGTTCCCCACGCCAGCAGTTGTATTTCTTGTAACCTTACATTTTGCAGTTTGAACCTGAAGACAAGTGATTAGAAGTCCCACATTGTTGCGTCATTTTCATCTACCGCTATCCTGAATGATGTTGTACGGTATATCCTAAATAAGACACTAGTTGTTGCCTTTATCTTGAAGTTTTTTCTTTTTTTAATTTGTATTTAGGCGAAGCTTTCATAGGAATGCAATCTACAGGAACTCTTGTTCAGCTGAAGATGTTACATCTTCAGAATTTTGAGTATTTTTAACCATATATTTTTAGTCTTTGAGAATGAGATGTTATATATAAGCCAGTAGAGTCATTGTGAATATCAAAGAGTAGCATAGTACATAACATTAATAGTTGACCAAAACCATCAATATCTAAGTGATACTAGAAATGGGAGGTGGTGGTATTCCAAAAACAAATGGTTTAACTATTCCATTATTCCCTAGTTTAGCCTCTAGCCATCTAAAAGCAAAATCTACTGCAACATCCTACATAGATAGCAATATACCATTTTCCACTATGTTAATATTTCTTGAAGGCCTGTTGTCATATGGGTAAAGCACTTTTCAGAGTGATATTCCATTCCAAATTGAAATCCATTAGTCTGTTGGATTTTGTAGATCAATAAATAAATGTAATTTGGCCAGTGACCAAATGTGCCCTCGTGATCCGGGACTGAGAAGCAAACCTGTTTGCTACCGAACACAAGAAGTGACAGGCCTCTCATAAGTCCGCTCCAAGTCAAGAGCACAAAGTCGATCCGGCAAGAGGTAAACCTCGGGGTCAAAGACATCCAGTAAGTCAAAATCAAAATCCAAGTTCAAGAAAGTAAATTGGGACTCAAGCCCATCCCTCCACTCTCTATCCAAAGAGAAGGCATGAGGGCGTCCTGATGATTGTCTCCTTCCAGATCTCCAGTCGCACATATTTTCCACAATTGATCCCAGTGCCCCTGAATTTCACTGGCTGTTGGCAACTCCGCAGTAAATTGATGTCTTTAAAGAGGCCAGGCTGTAGGTATTTGTCTTTCTATCTGTTCCTTGTGGCGTGAATTTGGGCTCCAAGGATCTGCAGGGGTCTCCAGTCGGGTTACCGCCGGCAGATCCTCCCTTGGTGCCGTCTGTGTCCCAGAAACCCGCTACGGGTTCTTAACAGCATCTGGAGCCAATATCTTTGCCAGTCCCTTTAACATTGACTCTGGTACCAAAATTGCCGGTCACAGAAGAAGCCCCTAAACAGATGGCGACAAAGGCCACGTCTAGAATCCACATTGACGTTCCTAATCCCCAATCAGTCTGATTCTGTTAGAACACTTCTCCTGCCGTGAAGTGGAGATGACTTTGCTGAGGATGGGGATGTGTTACCAACACACACTACAATTACAACAATTTTTATATTGATTTGCAGCAACGGGAGAGGATGTAGCCTTCCTTCTAGAGCTGGCGACTTTCGATCTGGGGAACTGGGTTCGAGCCTCGGCGTCGGCTCAGCATCCTGTGATTCTGGGCAAGTCATTTAATCTCCCTATGCCTGCCAAAAAATGAATGTGTCCTTGTGTAACGTAACTGGTGCTCATGTAAAGCGCTCCAATACCTTCGGGTCGAGTTCGCGCTATATAAATCTGCGCAAATAAAAAAAAAAAAGCCAGTTGACTTGATGCTTCTCCTGATAGTGGATTGATTTATCCCCTTAGACCATGAACAGAAGAAAGCGCTTTTCACAGTGGTCATTTGACGTGCAGCAGAGGCCCTATAGGTCCCATCTGTGGAGGTCAAAAGTAGCATACTTACAGAGGCCATGCAGCCTGGGAGTGCTTCCTCTGAGCCCTTATTGTGCTTTAATGAAACCCTGACTGATGCATTGATGGGCACATGGGATAGCCTTGTTCATGGCCACTGGTGAACAGGCAAGTTGCCAGATGCCCCAGACCGGCGCTAGGCGACCTTGATTTCCAGACTCAGTATCCCATTCCTGAGAGTCTGATAATTTAAGCCTTTACCAGCAAGGTGAGTCCCAACTCTTTCCATATGACTCCACTGGACAGAGTCTCGAAAAAGATTTAGGCAGTCGAGACAGATTTTTTCATTAGCCAGCCTAACCTAGAAATAGATCAACGCCAGTTGTTTGCTTGGCTGATATACGCAAGCCCAGTAGGACATGGTCATGAAGATCTTACTGGCAGTCCCTGAGGACCTTCGGACATTCCTGGCACAACCCATTCAGGTTGGCCAGGATGCAGCTAAATATGGTATTTGGACTGTCATGGGCACCACCGAATGCTTAGGCCGAGCTGTCAGTACCAGTGTGGTCCTTTGTCGCCACACTTGGATGAGGTCTACTGGTTTTTCTGGGGTGTCTAGGCCTTACTTATGGATATGCCATTTGATGGATCTCACCTGGTTGGTGAATCTCGCCTAGTTGGTGAGAGAGCTAGTTCCGCTTTGAACGCTTTAAGAAGGCCGAGCCATGGTGCGTTCCTTGGGCTTGTTGTCTCAAACCAGCCATTTGCCACTGCAAACCCATCCCTATTTGGGATTCTACAGGGGATTAGCATACAAATGTCGCCAGCCTCCCGCAGGCCACTTTAGCCTGCCTTTAGCAGCTCACAACCCCTCTATAGGAGGCTGGATCCAACACTTTCTCCGGGGGTGGTAAATATTACATCAGACAGATGGGTCCTCTAAATTTTTCAATGGGGCTATGTCCTTCCATTCCTTTTCAACCTACTGCATTTTCAACCTACATTACAGCGGGTTTCAGTGGACCACCTGGCTGTTTTACTGCCAGAAGTGCTGGCTCTGTTGTCCAAAGGGGTCATAGAAAGGGTGCTGGCCTCAGAAAAAGGGACTGGATGTTATTTCCAGTATATCCTGGTGCCGAAGGACAGAGCCCTTTGTCCTATTTTAGATCTTAGTCTTTTGATTCATTCCTGCGGAAGCACAAATTCATGATGCTCACATTGGTCCAAGTTCTATCTGCCTTGGATCCGGGCGACTGGATGGTAGCTCTGGATCTGTAGGATGTGTGTTTTCATATATCCGTCCTGCAGTCCCACAAACATTACCTGTGGTTCAGTATAGGCATATCCAATTTTCTGTGCTCCCCTTTGGAGTAATTAGTGCCCCTTGGGTGATCACGAATGTTGCTGCACATCATCTGAGTTCGGGGATATCGGTTTTCCCCTGCCTCAATGACTGACTTGGCTCACAATAGTCAGTCATAGACCTCCTCCATAAGATGGCAACCCTTCTTAAATCTCTGGGATTAACAATCAGTGTGCCAAAGTTACACCTGACCCATTTGTAGAGGCTTCATTAGGTCTCGGCCTGCACCAGCGCTTGCGCTGGTCTGGCCGAGAGTTTTAGTAAGCGGGTTTTGGAAGTGCAAACACTGGCTTTCGGCTGGCGACCAGCTTGAGTTCACGATGGCGTGCACGCGCAGCTGGCATCTGGGTTTCCTACCTCTTCCTCATTTCCTCGTCATGGCTCATTAACTCTCTGGACTCTGATGTTTCAATCGCAGCAGCAGCTCACATTACCAACTGAGGGCCCTGGACTACAGTCACATGAAAAACAACAGCGATTAGCATTGAAATGCAAGCTTTTTTTGTCTAGTTAGAAATATTGCTTCGGTGGGTTGATTTCACCTTATATCGCTATTTGTTTTATATTGGGAGTCACAGCCTAATTACCAGTATTTTTGTCTCACTGTTTTTTTAAAATATTTATTCGCACAAAGCTATATTTAAGGTTACTTTTTCCGCGTCACTTCTTCACTCTATTTAAACTCCACACCCCCCACTCTTATTGTCTCTCTCCTTCTCTCTCTCTCCTCTCTAATTCTCTCTCTACTTAATTAACTCTCCCCTCTCTATCTTTTTTAGCCTTTCATTCTCTCTCACCCATTTATCTGTTTCTCTTTCAAACTCCTTCATTCACTCTCTCTCCCCGTCTTCCTCTCTCTCTATCCCGCTCCACTCTTTATTCTATGTACACCCTTTCTCTCTCTTTCTCTCTCACCACCCTCTCTAATTGGGCATTATATCTTCACTCTATCTCTCATTCGGCAACACCACAGCATCACTCAGCGCAACCACAGCATCACTCAGCGCAACCACAGCATCACTCAGCGCAACCACAGCATCACTCAGCGCAACCACAGCATCACTCAGCGCAACCACAGCATCACTCAGCGCAACCACAGCATCACTCAGCGTAACCACAGCATCACTCAGCGCAACCACAGCATCACTCAGTGCAACCACAGCATCACTCAGTGCAACCACAGCATCACTCAGTGCAACAGCGCAACCACAGCATCACTCAGTGCAACCACAGCATCCCTCAGTGCAACCACAGCATCACTCAGTGCAACCACAGCATCACTCAGTGCAACCACAGCATCACTCAGTGCAACCACAGCATCACTCAGTGCAACCACAGCATCACTCAGTGCAACCACAGCATCACTCAGTGCAACCACAGCATCACTCAGTGCAACCACAGCATCACTCAGTGCAACCACAGCATCACTCAGTGCAACCACAGCATCACTCAGTGCAACCACAGCATCACTCAGTGCAACCACAGCATCACTCAGTGCAACCACAGCATCACTCAGTGCAACCACAGCATCACTCAGTGCAACCACAGCATCACTCAGCGCAACCACAGCATGACTCCGCGCAACCACAGCATGACTCCGCACCACCACAGGATGACTCCGCGCCACCACAGCATCGCTCCGCGCCACCACAGCATCGCTCCGCGCCACCACAGCATCGCTCCGCGCCACCACAGCATCGCTCCGCGCCACCACAGCATCGCTCCGCGCCACCACAGCATCGCTCCGCGCCACCACAGCATCGCTCAGCGCCACCACAGCATCACTCAGCGCCAAGACAATATCACTCAGCACCACCACAGTATCACTCAGCGCCAAGACAATATCACTCAGCACCACCACAGCATCACTCAGCACCACCACAGCATCACTCAGCACCACCACAGCATCACTCAGCACCACAGCAGTATCACTCAGCAACACCTGAGTATCATTCAGCATCACCTCAGCATCATCTCCGCAACAGTCACCACCACCACCACTACCACCTCAGCATCACTCAGCACCACCTCAGCCTGCTCTCGGAATCTGGCATCTGTTGATTCTCCCCTAGCGTCTGGCCGCTGCTAGTGTTATAATACAGGTATTAGTTCCCAACCTTCACCCTCCGATTGTTTATGCCCCCTCAAAAAAAAAAGCTTTAACAAACAACCATTGCAATAGGCAGAAACAAGTTGCCAGCATTGCAAGAACAAAAGAAAACTGAGGAAATGTTTTATTGTAAATACTTTTTTAATATGGTCGTTCAGTTTTACATAATGCCTTCTTGGTCATATATAAAGTAACAAAAATGCTTCTGACACTTTTTATTATAACTTTTCAGCATGCCGCACAGCAGCCACACTTCTCTACAGCACAGCTTGAAGACATTGGCAAAGTCAATAGCTCTGGCTAAACACTTATAAGGCCCCAAAGGCGAGACCTATTGGCTATGCCAATGCTTGTTTTTAAAGGAGCTGATCTGAATACAGTGCTTTTCAGTGTCTTACCTCAGTTGCAGCGGGTAACTTGAAGTATCAGTGAGCTTACCACCAAGAGAACTTGTCGGATTCTATCTTGATTTCAGAGGAGACTTCAAAAGATCTGCAGTGGTAGCTGCTCAATCCCATTTCTAGTGGAAGGTCCTACTCCCTTCCCCCCTAAGAGCTGATGGTGGTGCCAGATGTGCCACTGCTCGGTTGGGCAAGTCTTCTGCGAGAGGTGGAGATCAGAGGAGGTCACCGGCAGAAACCGAACTCCAAATCAATCTGTTGGAGTTGCAGGCCGTCTGTCTGGTGTTGAGGGCTTTCCTACTGTCCGTCATGGGGAGGCTGGTACTGGTTCTTACGGACAACACCACCACTGGGTGGTATTGCAGTAAGCAGGGCGGAGTAGGGTGCTGGGTCCTGTGCCAAGAGACTCTTCATCTCTGAAGTTGGCTGGACGCTCATGGCATATCTCTGCTCATGAACCACTTGTCGGGATCTTTGAATGCCAGGGTGGACAACTCAGCCAGTGGCCGCATGGTGGATCATGACTGGTGATTACACCCCGAGGTGGTGCAGCGAATCTTACAGCAATAAGGAGTACCCTGGTTAGATCTTTTTGCCACTCCGAGAAAGCTCAGTGTCTAAACATTTTTGCATTGGAATTGCCAAGAAAGCTCTCCAGGAGACGCTTTCAGGCTAGAGTGGAGCATGGGACTCCTGTATGCCTTTCCACTGCTACCTCTCCTTCCCCAAATTCTGAAGAAGATCAGGAACGACTGGGCCCAAGTCATCGTAGTGGCTCCGGACTGGGCTAGCAGAGTATGGTCCCAGGCCAGTGTCATTTACACTTCCAGGTGTGGAAATGGAGCGGCTTAGTTGACTGAGTTTGATCTTCCTCCTCAGGTTGTGCATGTTATCATTGTTGTGTGGCACCTCTCTACAAAATCTGTTTATGCAGGGCTCTGGGACACATTTATGACTTGGTATGGATCTCACAACATGGACCCGTTGCAGGCTAAACTTTCTGACATTTTATTTTTTTAGACTTTGGCCTGTAAAGAGTTTGTAGTGGGCACCATTAAAGGTTATTTGTTGGCCCTTTTGCCATATTGTGTTTGCCGGATCAGTCATCCTTGTTTAAATCACCTGTTTTAAAAGTTTGGCTAACATGTTTCATCCTGAACTTTTTTGATGTCACAGTGGGATCTCAATTTGGCCCTGATTTTACTTATGTGCTCTGCCTTCCAGCCAATGCACAGCTGGTCATTGCGTCTCCTTACTCTGAAAACAGGTTTCCTCATTGCTGTTACTTCAGCTTACCACATTAGTGAGCTTCAGGCCCTCTCACTGTAACCTCCATATGCCATCTTAGATCCAGACAAACTGGTTTTGAGGACCATGGCAGCCTTTTAGGCAAAAGTCGTGACTCCTTTTCACATTGTGCAATCCATCAGCCTCCAAACGTTCTTTGTTCCACGTCTCCCGCGAAAGAGGAGAGACTCCATTAGTTGGACCCGAAAGGTGCTTTGAGCTTTTACACCGATTGCACCAAATGCCATCAGGTCTTTGTATGATTCTCTGGGGCAAAGAAAAGCGAGGTGGTGCAGAAAAGGACTTTGTCCAGGTGGATTGTCTTCTTAATTAAGATCTGCTATGCATTGGGCAAGAACCAACCGTCTTTGTTTAAATCACCTGTTGTGATGAGGTTACAAAAAGGCTTGACATACCTGTTTCCGTCTAAACTGTTGTGATTCCAAAGTGGGACCTTAATATGGTCTTTACGTTCCTCATGTCCATGCCCTTTGAGCTGATGCATATCTGCTTGCTATGTCTCTTGACTTTCAAGACTATATTCCACATTGAGAGTACTTCAGCTCATCCTGTGAGTGAGCTTTTGGCACCGTCTGAGCATCCACCCTACACCACCTTTTTTCCAGACAAACTGGTGTTGAGAACTTGGGTGGTCTTCTTGCCTAAAGTTGTGACTACTTTCCACGTTGGACAATCTGTCACCCTGCCTAGGTTCTTTGCCCCTCATCTCTCATTGAAAAAGGAGGCGAGGCTTTATTGGCTGGGCCCCAAATGGGCCTTACGCTTTCATATTGATCGTACCAATGACCAATGGGTGGATGATCAGCTTTTTGTGGGATTCTCCGGAACAAATATTGGGAATGCTGTGCATAAGAAAACCTGGTTCAAGTGGATAGTCCTCTGCATTAAGATCTGCTATGCACTAGGCAAGAAGCAGCCAACAGAGTCTGAGAGTTCATTCCACCAGGGCTAAGGCTGCTGGTACTGCATTAGCACACAGAGTGCCTGTCTTTGGCATCTACCAGGCTGCAACGTGGTCAGGCATCCGCTCTTACGTTAAAAAAGGCACTGTTGCCTTGACAGTCCGATCTAGCGGGAATGACATTTCACCTGCTTAGTCCTGCAAGACTGAGTCCACTCCACAGACCCTCCATCTGGCGAGGTACTGCTTTGTTGTCTATTCTAAGGTGAAGAATCTGCAGTTAGAAGCATCCATCAGAAGAAAACGTTACTTAACTTCTGTGACATTCTTTTTGGTAAATAACTTCTTCATCATGTAGCGGAGTCTATCTCAAGTGGAATGAAATAGAGTGAAAGATAATTGTGCATGTGGTTGTGCCTACCAACCTTAAGGAGGATTAGTTTGTGTTTATTCGGTTGATTTGGTTCTGAATAATCTGCTGTCCTCCTTTTCTTGTGTTGGTAATAAAATTTGGCCCTGCATCATTTTGTAAAAAGCTTGGTCTCAATGCCCTTCCTGAATTCCAGTAATTATGGGAATTTCTTTTCTTTGTCGGGAATGAGTGACATTCGTTGTCGGTTTTTTGTGTGCATGGTCTTTGGGGTTGAGAATGACTTGTTGTAAATAACACTAATTGAACCCATGAAGCTATACATTTATTAAGGTTGACAACCCCGATTATATTTATCATTATATTGTTTATCTGATAATTCCTCACCCACATCCTCTTCCGCTTGTTGTATATACTTTAGGTTATGTATTTGTTTGTTTTACTCCAATGTTTTTGCAGCACTGCAGTGATCCTCACTTCCCCAGCTCATGGTTTTTTATGAGAACCGATGTGTTTAGCACTATAGACAACTTATTTCACCGCTGACTTGCAACTTTCATTATCCAGGTGTACTTCAGCATTGTCTTACTGGTTGCTAATTTGGTCAAAACCATATTGAAGAAGGAAAAGAACCTTTCTTGTATTTTGACTTCTCATTATGGATATTTTTATGGTCCTATAAACATTCTGACTCCCTCACTGTGGAATCGGGTACATCGAACATTTGGTAGGAGATGTAATTTTGTCCAGTTTGTCTCGAAATAATTAAATGGGTGACTGTTGGTGCATGATAGAGCAGTGCAGCTTCTAAAATTCCATAAAAGAACAGGCTCAGATTGGCTCTTCTTTTTAAAAACAGTGCCTGTTGTCATTTCTGCAATGTATTTCATGGTAAAAGATGCTGAAAAAAGAGGGGATACCTTGGCCAGATTGTCATTTGTAGTTTTTGCACATTATAATTGAACATTGTTCTTAAAAAAATTAGATAGCAGTTCTTCTTGTAGGTATTTTTAGAATGCAGAAATCGTTTTCAAACTTCACATTTTATCATTTAAAATTTGTTCACGGATCAAAGCTATTTTATGGTTTGACTTTAAAGAAAATGGAGAACTAGAATTGTAAATAAGTGCTTTCCTACTTAGTTTCTTCTGTCTTCACTTTTTTTAATGAGTAAAGCAAATTGTGCTACATTTGTCATTCAAATGTGACTAGGAAAACTGATATAAACGGCATGTCTAATTAAAATGTTCATTATATTTGGAAAAGGTATTTGATTTACGCCAGTGTCATCGACAAATGCATCAGCAAGCTGCAACTGCACAAGCCGCAGCTGCTGCCCAAGCTGCGGCAGTAGCTGGAAATATCCCTGGTCCTGGATCAGTTGGTGGCATTGCTCCAGCTATCAGTAAGTGTTCTTCTTTGTTTGTCTTTCTGTTTACTGACGTTTTTCACAAATGACTGGCCAGTAAAGCCAACATTACCAGTTTGGAGCTTAGTTCCAAGTTGTGTGCTAATTTTCACACCCTCCAGTTTTACCATGATAGATTCCAGTAGGTCTAACCTGGCGAAATTTGTCAGGGGAAATATCCTTTGAAAAGGCAAAACTTGCAGAATTCGGTGTGGTAAATACTGATTCCACGTGTTAATCCTCATTTGCAAGTTGAAAACTTGGAAATTGAGATATTTACAACATGTGTTAAATGACTCATCCCGGATGTTTCCCGGATACTGTTTTTTTGAAGGTGTGGTAAATATCTCACCTTATTCCACCTAACCTGTAATGGAGGCCTAAGAAGTGTTTTAAGTTTTTTGAGTAGAAATCTTCGTCCAGCATCGATGCAGTCAACTACTAAAATACCAAAAGAATTTCTGCTACATCCATAAAAATGAAATCGTACGTTAATGATCTTTGTATAGCTCACATTCAACCATGGGTATGGTCTTGTACCTCTGTCGTAAGTTCAGATACTTTTCCAACACTGTAGGATTCGGTTTGTGATAATGTATTGACTGTATTCTATTTTGGTCCATTTATTGTTTTACTCATTGAATTGTAGATGCATAATCATGGTACATAAGGGACTCGATCATTGCTTATGTACCTTCTATGTCTGTAGACCTGACAGTTGGGAATGTATGTCTTTGGCGTTGGGTTCATTGATGTGGAAATTGAGGTCGCCGAGCAGGACGTAGTGGTGGGAGTCAATGGCAAGGTTGAGGTTGGAGATGGCGTCGTAGAAGGCTGGTCGGGTTCCGATGGTCTGTAAGCGAGGGTGCCTCTTATCGTGGTCTTGGCGTTGATTTGTAGTCGAAGGTGAGGTGTTCCATGAGGGGTGTAGGGTCGTTATTGGTGATGGTCCATCAGATGGTTTCCTTGTAGATTATGGCGATGCCTCCGTGGTGTTTGCGCTGTCTTGTAGTATTATCTTGTAGCCGTTGGGTGTGGCGATGTCTGGGTTCGAGGTGGGGTTGAGCCACGTTTCTGTGATGAAGGCCACGTCCGGGAAGAGGGTGGTGACGGGCGTTGAGCAGGATGCATGGGAGTGGTTCCGCGTTGTGCGTGGTCTTGTGAGCGGAATCAACGTGGGGTCCAGTGTGGGCAGGTGGTCCTGTGTAGCATGAGAAGCGGCAGTGGTGGCAAGTAAAGGGTCCTTTGATCGCGGAGTGGACATGAAGCAGTTGTTGTGGCTTGTAGGGCCAGGAGGTCCATGGCGGTGTAACGGTGGATGGTGGGAGGACTAGGGGTCCTGGCACGGACGGGCGCAGATGAGCTTGCCTTTGATGCGACTTCGCCGCCATCCGCGCAGCAGACTCCATAAGTAGTATTGGGAGATGGGAGGAGCTGTCGTGGAGACAGGGGGGCGGGAACAGCGGCAGGAGTGGGGAAAAACAGCGGGAGTGGGCGGGGCAACCAGACAAAGGGCACAAACCAGAAATGTAGCCAGCAAAACCTTAATTCCACTAAAAGACCAAACTAAATTTCAATAAAGTAAACAAAATTAGCTTGAGCCAAATAGAAACGAAATTAGGGCAGAGAAATACAAATGCAGATAAGCCCAACCTAAAGCAGGTCGACCTGTGGCAGCGGGATCGAACTGGAGGCAGTCGTGCCTGGGAACGCAGTCCAAGAGTGGTGGAGCTGACAGCGGCAAAAGGAGAGCGGCGCCGTGACCAGGGGTCAATGGCTCTAAAGGTCAGGGACTCTAATGGTTCTGCTTGTTCTGATGTAGAAGGAGAGGAAGGTGGGCTACCACCAAATGGTGATGGAAGGGATGATGATGGCCAAGATGTTATTGTCCCAAGTGAAAACGGAGGGCCATTCTACAAGATGCTTAAGCTATCTCTAGTTTTAATTTGTTGATTGAAAGAGCTGCCAAGAAATTTATCCTGCCAATTACCTCTGTAGATCAACCATGTTTTCTATTTAACTTTAAAGAGCAACCTCGGATATACGTTAAATTCATACCTATTCTTGATTATGGCTGGTCAGAAGGTCTGAAATTAATGTAGACACCTACGACCGTTCCAGCTGTGATACCTCGTGTGGAAAAGAAATACTGATCCCCTGATTTAGCTCTGGCTTGCTTCACTGGTCATACTAGACAGGATTCAGTAATTGCTTCAGCAGCTCAGAGAAGAACCAAGACCCTAATAATGCAATCATCTAGTCCGCGAAAGAAGGATAGCAAATGTATTGACAATCTAGGTTGGAGAATTTCTTCTATGGCAGCAATCGCAATTAAGACAGCCAATGCCCTGGTGATTCTATTTCATTATGATCGCCACATGTGGCATAACGTAGCTCCATTACTTTATCTTATCCCTGAAGAAAAGGGAGAAACACCAAGAGCTATTCTAAAGGAAGGAGAACTAACCTCTTTCTAAAGGAAGGGGAACTAACCTCTTCTGTCATTATTGACGCGGCTACTGATGCTTGAACTAGCCAGCTGGCAGGAAGAACTGTACTAAGGAGGCAAAGCTGGTTAAAATCCACAGCCTTCCGTACGGATGTCCAAACTAATATCTTAGACATGCCTTTTGATGGGATCACTCTTTTTGGTAAACATGTTGATGAAGGTCAGTAAGGCCTTAAAACCATCATTGATACAGCTAGGGTGTTAGGACTGTTGCAATATTGCAGATTTTGGACATCTACTTTTCATGGCTCACAGAGATCTCAAAATTTCAGTGCAGATTTAACCGGTATGGAGGGCGAAGACGCCCTTATAATCGGCAAAGACAGTCTGGATACGATCAAGGATATTCCTATAATCGAAACCAAAGGCAAACTTGCGGGAGGTCTGAAGGAAGGAAAAAAATGTTCCTCACAAGTATGAACCAATGGTAATCAGAAGAGAGCCTGACTCCCATCTCGCCCCCCCCTCCCTTTTCTGCCTGGTCCTCAGAAGTTGGGGGAGGGATGGGAGGAATTTCCCTTTTGGCTCACGCATGGAAAAATATAACTTCAGACAAATGGGTTTTACGAATTGTACAGATAGGCCTTGCATTTGAGTTCATTCAGAGACCCTCAGTTTGTCCACCAAAAACGGAACATAATCTTCATTTGAAGAAGCTGCAAATGGAAATACTCATGCTGTTTTCCAAGGGAGCCATAGAAATTGTCCCAAGTCGCAAGGGAATCAAGGCTTCTATTCGAGGTTCTTCCTAAGTAAAAAAGATAACAGGCCAAAGGAGGCCGATACTGGACCTCAAAGAGCCGAAAAAATGTCTAAAGAAACAGTCATTTCGGATGCTTACTCTGCAAGAAGTCTTCCTGTTGCAGGGAGGGAATATTTTGATCTCCCTGGACCATTGGTATGCTTACTTCCACATACCCATTCACCGAAAGCACAGGGAAGTACCCTTGATTTTCAGTAGTGCGTGAACACTACCAGTTCAAGGCGCTCCCTTTTGGGCTCAAATCAGCGCTGAGAATATTCACCAAATGTCTTGCTCCAGTTGCCGCTGTTCTCAGGAGAGGTGGTCACCAGGTGTTCCCATACCTGGACAAAGGATTTGTGCCATCCAGAGAAAAAGAAAAGCTTCTATGTAGTCCTGCATCAATCTGTTCCAAAGATTAGGCCTCACTTTGAACAGGAAGAAATCTTCATTCGGTTTCCAAACAAAGATCCAATTTCTGGAGCAATACTCAGTTGGGGAAAACCTTTCCTTCGACAGAGAGAATAAGTTACATCAGAGACTATTGCTGGAAATCAATCAAAGTGATGCATTAAAAGTCCCTAATAGGTATGATGGCATCATGTATCGGTCTCATTCCGTTTTGAAGGGTTCATATAAGACTGTCCAGCAAGACCTGGATTCTCAATGGAAACAGGTGGAAGATGTGGTCTTCATCGCAAGGCGCTTGCAACAAGCTCTGATCTGTTGGAGAATTCCAGAAAACCTAACTGCAGGTCTCTTTCCCACCAATAATAGAAAGGTTATTACTCACCGCAGATGCATTCACAGACAGATGGGGAGCCCTCCTGCAAGAATTTTCAACAAGAGGCCTATGGTCAAATGCAGAGAAGAAGCTCCACATTAATATGTTGGAACTCCACATCATAAGACTTGGTTTACAAGCGTTCCTTCCCAGATTGGCATTTTTCACAGGATGGACATTTCTGTGGAACATCTGCCAGGCTGCCAGAATGATCAGGCAGATGCGCTCAGCCGGGAAATGACAGATTGTCACGAGTGGGGAACAAGAACAAAAACATGTTGGTTACATTTTCAATCAGTGGGGTTACCCCTCAACCGATCTGTTTGCCACTCCGAACAACAAGAAATGCCCATGCTTCGCAAGCAGGTTTTGGTATCCAGAGACAATGGGCAATGCTCTTTTGATCAGTTGGTCCAAGATATTTGCCTACGCCTTTCCACCTTTTCCCTCTGATCCCCAGGGTGTTGAAGCAGGTAAAAATAGAACATTGCTCTTTGATCCTTATTGCTCTGGTGTGGCCTCACCAGTACTGGTAGTACGAGCTGCTGTAGTTGGCAGTAAGACCAGCCATTCCTTTGATTTCTAAAGATTTTATTAGAAATTTCAGTACAAAACATGTTGGTGGTATGCATACATGAACTAAGTAAATTATCAGTGGTACAATTGCTCAGATAGTGTATAAAGATAGAACATAAAAACTAGTAAACACTTATTAAACAGACCAGTGAGGCACATATGTCTGCATTGAGCAAACGCATGGTGGAAAAATAAAGAAGGAATAAAGAAAACAAATGAGGGGGGAGTAGGAGGTTCCCATTATTAACAGACGAGGCATATATATCCCATGTCTAATTGCATTAGTCCTTGTCAGCAAGACCATGGGAAAGTCACCCAAGTCCCAGTGACTGTCGAACGAAACAGGGAGTCAACAATGATGGTATAAGGAGAGCGTAGGTTAATAACCTTAGGAGGGGGGGGTTAACTAATTCAAGGTATCAGTCCAGATTATTCCATAGAGCTTTATTGGCTGAGATCCAGGGATATTGGGTAGACAATATTGAGTGTGCACCCCTGATGTATCTCAGACATTCCCACCATGTGTTATTGGAGGTATTCCCCAGTGGTTTCCAGGAAGACATGATAGTTTTATGGGCGAAGGAAAACATTAAGTCCATAAGTAGTAAGTCATCCCTCTGAAGTTCAGTTGTGTGTGAGGAGCTAAAAGCTCCACAAAAGGAGAACAAAAAAGTCCTAGGGAGTTTAATATGAAAGATGTCGATGGTATTGTGGATATTAGTCCAGAAATGATGTAACAAGGGTCATTCGTAAAGGATATGACGTAGGTCCGCATTCTCAGAGTCACATCTCCAGCAAGTGCTTTTGTCCATGAGACTATTGAATGGGGAAGCCCATAGTTTTGGCCGGTCTTGGGACCAGTCGGAGCACCACTTCTGTTGAGCGGAGTTGCATAACGAGGGGGTTAACGATCTGAGCTTAGCCTGTATTTTGGAGGCCAGATGTCCACCTTTCTTAAATGCTAGGAGGGTCGGTAGCAAGGCTTCTTAAAACGGAAAGCTTTGTGTTTGGAAAATGGCTGTCTTTTTGTCTAAGAAAGTCATAAAAGTCATAGGGTGCAATGTTGTCATCTTGGCAGCCAGAAACAAGACTATATGCCTGCCCTTGGGATAGCTTTGTGGTTTGGTGCTCCTCCCGTCATGTTGACCCACTTTCAGCTCCCTTGTTGGAGCTTTTGCTGTTTGTACTGTGTACCCGGCAAGACCTTGCCCTGGGCAACATTTAAGGTTACCTTTTGACCATATCAGCTTTTTTGCTGGTGCCTGATCAGGCCCCACTGTTTGTCATCCTTTGTGACATGTTTTCATAATGGCTTGCAACATTTGTTTTATCCTACCCCTTTCATCATGCCCCAATGGCACCTTACTTTGATCCTAACGTTCCTGATGGGCTCACAATTTGAGCCCCTGCATAGTTTTCTGCACAGAGTCTCCTAACTCTCAAAACGGCCTTCTAGGTGGCCATTATATTGGCGAAGAGGGTCAGTGAGCTTCAAGCTCTTTCAGTTAACCCTCCGTACACCAGATTTTACCCAGACAAACTGGTTCTTTGGACACATGCTGTGAGAAGTTGGCCTGGTATATGCTGTTCACTAATTAAAGTGGACACCTTGCACCAGGGCAAATCGACTCTTATGGTAGATAGGTTTAAGACAACCTTTTAAAGAAAGCTATCCTAGTGGTAGCTGTGGAGAGCAGCCTTCAGGCTAAGTCTCGGAGGAATGTAAAGCAGCTTGTTTTACCATATAATCTCTTGAATCACCAAATGAAAAGACACCACACAGGTATATATATCCCGTCGTTGTCGTTTTTGGTGCCTGCCAAGCAGGGGAGTCACTCCTTGACTCCAAGGGAGATTCTTCTGTCTTCCAAAGGTAGTGGAACGTCGAAGGGCCAGGATTCTTCTGTAGAGTGTCGTCCAGGGGTTATCTGCTTTGCAATGGCAAGGTTCCCCTCTTATACTAAAAAGAGGGGATGGACTAGCTCTATGACCCCACCTATGGGAGGGTCAAGGGAGGGGTGGCTACACCCACTTCCCTTTGTCCAGTTTCGCGCCAGAGCAGGGGCAGGTAGCCCCTGAGCTGGTTTGAACTGGCATATGCACAGAGGAGCCTTCTGCTCCCCCAGTGCAGGACTTCAAAGCACTCTAAGAGTGCACCCACCCAGCCCCAATACACTAAACCCTGTCTGGGAGGTGGTTACACCTCCCTGTGACAGGATGCCTATTGTTGGGCTTCCTCCACTGTGAGTTTCGGTCATCAGCAGGAGGGCAGCCCAGTGTCTGTGACTGGTGGCATCCATTTTGTGATGCCAGGGCTCTTTAGGATTCTACCGCGTTTCCACAGCAGGTACATGTCTTATCCCTCTAGAAGGGTGGAATGCTACCCCGCCGCCAAGATTGGCGGGGGGTAGTATTCCAAGATGTTTGACACCAAACACGACATGTTTTGATGCAGCCATTCCAAAGTTAGCATTTACCGCGAGGATATAATGCACTTAAGAGTATATGGTTTAACCGCATCCACAAACAGCACCAGAGAATGGACTCTGAGAACTGCAGAGGGGCCCTGCTCATGCAGAGGCACCCCCTCACATAGAAGCCAAGCACCCTGCCCTCAGGATTGATAGGGCCTGCCATAGGGGTGACTGATAGGTTTATATGTGTGTGCAGGAGAGATATAGGAAACCTATATCTCAGTGAGGAGTGCTAGCACCACCTCACCCAGGCTGCAGTAGCAGGCCTGTGGTGTCAGATTTAGTCTGCTTCCCAGGGGTGGCATAATACATGCTGCAGCCCCTGGTAGGCCTGTGAAGTACCTATGCCCTTGGCACCTAAGGTACCATATACTAGGGACTCATAAGGCACCACAGTAACCAATCACTAGTGCACCTAGAGTGCACTCCATGTCATTTAGAGAGAGCAGATAGACTGGGGCCCTGAATAGCAGGATCCCAGTCCAACTAAGTCATAAACCAGCAAAACACCATAAAAAAAGTGGGGGCAACCATATAGTCAGATTCCACCTTCCTACACATGCCTCTTTACTACCACAGGTGGTCACTCCATTTCATGTCGACCAGAACATCACACTGCCAACATTGTTTGCCCCATTTCTTCCTTCTAAGGAGGAGAAACGCCACTGCCTGGACCGTAAGAGAGCTCTCTCTTTCTAGATCAGTCACACCGAAGAACATTGGGTGGACGTTTAGCTCTTCATTGGGTTCACTGGAAAGAAAAATGGCAGGGCGGTGCACAAACTGACCATCTCTGAATGGTTTGTACTCTGCATCAAGATCTGCTATATATTAGCTAAAAAAGCAGCCTCCTGATGGCTTGTGAGCCATTCCACGAGGGTGAGGGCCGCTACTTATGCTTTAGTATGCCGGTACCTGTGCAGGACATCTGCCTAGCTGCTACGTGGGCATTCCTCCACATGTTCACAAAGCATTACTGTTTAGACAGCCAAATCGTTTGGTACAGTTACTTTGCCCATTCAGTCCTCCAGGATTTCCTGGTTTGAGATCTTCTCAGACCCACCTCCGGGGAGGTATTGCTTGGATATCTATCTTAAGGTGAAGAATCTGCGGTTAGAAGTCTCTATCAGAAGAACAAGTTACTTAACTTGGGTAACGCTTTTTCTAGTAGAGACTTTATATACCCTCCCATCCCCCCTTTTCTGCGAAATGAGCCCTACAACCTAACATCCTGATTAGATTCTGCACACTGGTCAAACACTCAGTCTAACATGGTTCTGCATTTTTTTGCGCGGAAATGGTCATGAAAGAAACTGATGAGTGTGCACTGGGGTGGTGCTTTTATAGGCACTGCGCATGTCACTTCTGTTGCGAAGCCGATCAGTGCCACCTACTGGCATGCAGAGGTACTGCTCAAGATTTTCTGGATCCAGTGTGACACCTGGGGAATATTCGAAGGTGAGATATCTGTTAGATCTGCGGTTAGATAGTGTCTCTACAAGAAAAAGCATTACCAAAGGTACGCAACTTTCTCTTTGTGTCCATCATGTGCAGCCTGCAAAGAAAGCTGTCATTTTATTTAGACACGCACATTCTGTCCAGTGTACTTGGTGCAGCGCACAAACACATATAGACACACCCTGGACAGATACTTTCAAGGAACTGACCACTAGGCTGTGTGACCAATAATACTGCAGATAAAAAAAGCCTGCACCTTGAACTGTAATTAGTGCCTTGACCCTCAGTTGTCATATAACATGGTATGAATATGGATATCTCCTTTCAACAGGGCTAAGCTCTACTGTACATTTCTAGATAAACACAAGACAGGTAAATGATATATTCAGGACATGGTGTTTCATCTTTACAAAGCCATGCAGTGGACTTCCACCGTAGCAAATGCCTCCCACAGCTTATGACTGCTTGACCATCAACCACCTGGAAGTACAATGATAATGCCGATCACACTGGTGAAGTGCAGTTGCTTCCACTTTGTTGTACGTCTGTCGTAAGAGCGATTAAATTAGCTGAGATATGTAAGGTTGAAAAAGATAATTTAGTGTATGTCATGTGTTGCTGTAGATGTGCATGCTCTGCCTACTCCTGACATCTAGGTTCGAAGAAGTGTTTCGTGTCACGAGGTATATAGTAACTCCTCCCTTAGCTAGCAGTGCGCATAGGCACCCACTCCATGTTAGATTGTTTTTTTTCCTGCCATCATGTTTGGACGTGTACCGACTGAGCTCAGTATTCAGCAACAAACCTCGCTTTCCTTCTGGCCCAACCAGTCGTTTCAAATCAGGCATCAACAGAAGAAACTCTACTCACCAGAAGATCTCTAGACTTTGCTTCGTTCTCCAGACTGCATTCCATAGACATCGCAACTACTAACCGCCAAGGCCGCAGGCCCTTCTCAGGGCTCTCGCCCCTCACCTCGAACATTCCGGTGTGGAGAATGTGTGCAGGGTAATGGAAAGGATGCTCTTCTAGTATTCCCTCAAGTGCCACTCGAAATTCCTGTGTAATGTCCACCACGAGGTGTGTGATCTCTGCCCCTTCCTCGAATGCGATGGCACCACATCACATTAGTGAGCTGCAAGCCCTCACACTGCAGGGTCACTTTATTCATGTGCACCAGGACAGGGTAGTACTTAGGAATAATCCTAAGTTCCTTTCTATGGTGGTTTCTCCTTTGCACCTTAACCAGACCTTTGAGATCCTGGTCCTTTTCCCCCATCCAGACTCTGTAGCAGACAGAGCACTCGGCACCCCTCACCTAAAACACTTTGTTGTGGAGAATGTGCACTGTGTAATGGAAAGGACGCCTTTCCATTTCCATTCCCCCCAGGGCCACTTGAAATTCCTGTGGACTGTCCACCAGGAGGTGTGCAAACTCTGCCCCTCCCTAGACCACGTTGACAGCACGTCACATTAGTGAGCTGCAAGACCTCATACTGCAGGGGCACTTTATTCATGTCCACCAGGACAGGTAAGTACCTAGGAATAATCATACGTTCCTCCCTGTGGTGGTTTCTCCTTTCCACCTTAATCAGACATTAGAGATCCTGGTCTCCCCCCCGCTACCAAACTTGGTAGCAGACAGAGCACTCTGCACCCCTCGCCTCAAACACTTTGTTGTGGAGAGTGTGCGCTATGTAATGGAAAGAACACCTTTCCAAACAGCCGCCCCCCACTTGTTTTGAGATTCTTCTTAAGAAGCAGAAAATGAAGCTCCATATCACTGTTGTGTTTTACTTCCTCTGGAAGGTTGTATGTGTCTTGTAGTGGTTCCCCTTTAGCGAAACTGGTCTAAATTACTTTGTGGATTGTTTCATGCCTCCTGAAATGGTATATAGGGCCCACCGCTCCCTCTTGGCTGCGTTCTATATTGCCAAGATGATGCTGTTGACTTTTCAGCTACATGGTTTTATTGAACTAATCTGCAGGTCAGTATTAAGGGGCATCCCCCGTACTTTGTGGAAACACTAAGTTTGGGACCAGTTAGGGGAGAAAACACTCACTTTAAACATATTTTGGTGAACAAACTTGGACTTGGTTTGATTTGCCAATCTTCTATTTTACTCTTGTCTGTTTTCACTGTTGTGTTCACTGGCTGGGTGAGACCATTGTCCAGGGGGTGGTGGGGAGGGGGGAGTGGGAGGAACAGTTGGTGGCTATAGCAAAACATCCATTCACTTCTTGTGTAGGGCATGCTACAAGCAGAATTGGGGAGGGACAAATGAGAGATAGTGGTGTGGGCTCAGGAGTGAAAGTATTAGAAGCAGTTATGGGCAACAGTGAGTTTTAAACTTTTTGGGAAAAATCTTTCATCTTGTAAGAATGATAGTAAGAACTTAACCACGCTATTAGTTTCTTTTGATTTGATCACTTTTGTTTTTTTAACAAGTAGAAAAGGAGCGGGAATCTAAGGAAGTCAAGTGTAAAGGTTATAGGCCATTGTGATTTTTCTTCCCGTAAAACTCTCCACCATCTTTTTATGACGCACTAAGCTACTTTCTCTAGCTATATCTGTTGATCCTGTGGCCAGAGAAAAGATACTTAAAAGCTGAGAGTAGAGGAATAGTCGTCACCAAGGAGATGTGGATGGGTGGGTTTGAAAGCGTACAAACCTCCCAATTGATGTTGCAGAGTTCTCTGGTCCAGTTTGCATAGAGAAGCGACACCCCACGGCAGAAATAAAAAAGGGGATGGGAGATGAAGAAAATGGCTGAAGGGTTACAGCTGTAAGTCATGACCTATAGGAATGTGTGATTGAATGAAACCATAATTTGGTAGATGTTAACAGTATAGGTCTTCACTGCGAAACTTGGGCTTAGTTTTGCTTCTTAAGTTTGAAAATATTAATGTTCTGATGGATACTTCTACCTGCAGATTCATTATCGCCTGAATATCCTCAGGCTCCAGATTCTATGCAGAAATTTTTCATAGCTCTCCTATGCCAGTATGTGGTCCTGACTCCCTCTCTGTGCCTGAAGCAGCACACATGTAACGTCAGTGGAGCCATATAGCACCACTCTGGCTCATTGATGTCAGTTCCCTTTTTTCTGCACGATTTGATGCAGATCTTGAGCTGCTCTCTGTGCTTTTCACTTTCTTCAGTTTTTTTTATACGTTTTTCCAAATTTATTAGTACAGTGCCCAGGGCTGTCTCCACCAAAAAATCAGGATTTAAAGCCTGTCCCTTCTTCAGTGGACAAATGACCATTTCCGGCCAAGTCAATGCATGCCTGTGATGAATGGGGCATAGCGTGAACTTTTTATGTCCTGCACCTGCGATGAGAATTGAGAGAGATCAAGGTTGGCCTCGAAATAGAATTCCTTACAGTCATCCAAATCCTTGAAGGAAAAGAAGCAGAAACACAAGAAGAGAAGGAGACGGGACAACGACAACCCTTTACGTCTCTTGAGGTGGGTCCCATTGTTAAACTCCACCTCAAGTGGCATCCTTCTCAGAGCAGGGGCTCATTGACATCACTCATCCTTAGGAGCTTGTTCCAGCCGAGCCACTGACTCCACTGCCTGCCACGGGACCTGTTACAGGACCACTGCCGCCTCTTACATATGCTGTGCATATGGCAGCCTCTCCAAAATTCCTGATGGAGCCAACCAAGCTCAATTCCTTATCGCCATAGTGATGTTACACAGACTGGCTGCTTTTCCCTCAGGTGCTCCTTCAAGCCCCTCGGGTCTGTTTTGGGCTCCTTTTGAGTTTTCGCTGGCCAGCCTGCCCATGGTGCCATTTGAGCCCAAAGTTTTCCCTCCGAGAACGCCTTTGGCGCCGACTGGGCAAATCACAGCGATGTGGCCTTCACCAGCGGGCCCTCCATCGGCACCATTACAGAAGCGGGTGCCTCCACAGGAAAATTAACAGCATCTAAAGAGCAAAGCAATTTTAATATAGTCTAGGAATGAGGCCGAGGTTAGTTGAAGAGGCCAGGTACAACGAGTTGTCACAACCTGAGGCCACAATGCTCTAACATTGTTTGCAAACATTGGAAAACGTATTTGAGTTGAACTCGAAACATATCCATGCCTGACCTTGTGGTTCATGACGATGATGACAGCAGTGGCAAATTTGCTGCCCCCATGTCTTAGACTACCTGGTGTTACAAAACACTAGTGTGCTGGACACTTATTCTGAGACAGAGATGAAGTGCACTGGAACAGCCTTCCCTGGAAGTGACTTATTTCCATTCCCATCCAAAATAAGGAGGGATAAGTGTTGGTGTTACCCTTGCCTACAATAGATGCTAGTTCCAGTATTGTAAGCGAAGTCTTTCAGCTCATTTCAGTGTCGTTGGAACCTCTTTTTCCCTTTTAATAAGACCAATAAATTCACACGGTCAAATGGTTCCCGCGGAGAAATCTTCCAGCCTAAGCTCCTTTAGCACAGCCTAATTGAGGGATCACATACACATTCAGTTCTAGGCACATCAGTAAATTTCTTCACTTTGATATGAAAAATAGGCATACATTAATACATAGATGCTCTAAAACAACTGGCGCTGTGTGAGTTGTGTAACTGAGTTGTGACAAAGGTGAATAATGGTGAGCATGTATTATTTACAAAGGGTATGACACTGTTGACTAATAATACACATTTGGTAGCAAAGAACTCCTATATGAAGTATACTGTACAAAAGAACCCAATTGAATGGCAGACCACAGTGTGATATGTCGACGTTTCGATCCCCTATAATGACTTCACTGGGGTCTTCATCAGGACAAAGAACAGTGGTAGCAACCTCAATGATAAGTCCAAAAATTCCATTAATGCTCAGGATTTTGAAGTACCAAATGGAGAAACATTTTAAACTCTTAAATGGGCTACACCCTCATAAGAGTGTTAAGACCGCTATTGATCCACCTATGGTGCTGTGCAATAGCGGTCTCCTAGCTATTCTAATATTTCTAGGAGAGGACTTAATTTCTAGTCCTGATGCTCCTTCCCCTGCTGGCTTCTGCATTCTGATGACCACAAATGATGGTATTCGAGTGGTGCCTTTGTAGGAAGTGGTTGCAGCACAAGGGAGATCTGTCTGACACCATCACAATCTTAGGACACTGTGATGGACCTGAGCCGATGGTCACAAGGGGATGTTCTTTTACTCTGCTTCAGCAGTGGGCACCATTGTGACAAATGCATCCATCCTAGAGTTGGGGGCTTGTGTGAAAGAACTGGAAGTCCGATTAGGGCTTTTTGGTCTCCAGGAGAGCAGGTTCTTCATATCAACCTGCTCAAACTCTGAGCCTTTTGCCTGGCACTGAAAGACTTTTTCCCATTCCTTTGTGGATGGTCTGTCCAGATTTTGACAAACAGTATGACTGCAGTGTGGCATGTCATCAGGCAGGGGGAAGTGGGGTCTTGCATCGTCTGTTGGCAAGCGTTGAGACTTTGGGCTTGGGTTCGTAAGCACAGATTGGCTGGCCGCCAGCCACCTGGCAGACTCCCTGAGCACCAGGGCCAACAGCCAGAGTTACCATTTTCTTGCAGACCACAAGTGGTGTATCCACCCGGAAGTGATCCAGACCACTGTTGCCCTGTGGAGCACCCCCAGGTGGATCTTTTCACTACTCATGGAAATGCGCACTCCCCACAGTTCTGCGCACTCCATTATCCATTGTAGGGAACCTTTGGATGTGCTTTAGTTAAGGGGACGTTTTCCATTAAACTTCTTGCTTCCTCCAATACCCTTATTACTCTGGTCTTGAAGAAATTTCACCAGGCCCAAATGCCATTCTGATTGCTCCGGACTGGCCAAGGAAGGTACAGTATGTAGACCTTCTGTGACACTCCCTGTGTCCCCTGCTCTGTCTCCCTTTAAGGGGGGGGGGATCTCCTCTCCCAGTCAGAGGGGCAGGTTCTGCACCTTGAACCTTCAGAGCCTCTGCCTTCATACCTGCAGATTGAGCCAAGCCCCATAGGTTTCTTCCAATTACCACCACAGTTGGTCAGCATCAACAGCGAATCACCCCTCCACAAAATCTATTTACTGAGGAAGGAGGAATTGATTTGTTGCATGGTGTGCAGAGGAGAATGTGGATCCACTAAAGGCACGCCTTTCATATGTCCTGTGTTTTGCTCAGTCACTTGCCCAATAGGTTTGTGCAGTGGGCACTGTTGGGCTACATTGCAGCCCTATCTGCATTTATATGTTTACCCCATATGCCTTTCCTGTTCATATCCCCAATTGTTATCAGATTCTTTAAGGGACTCACACATTTCTTCCTGTACCTTTTGCAATGCCTCAGTTAGATCAGAATCTTGTTTTGTGCTTTTTGTTTGGGGCTCCTTCTGGGCACCTTTACTGTTGCAAGTTGACTTTATTTTTATTTACTTGTGGTCATTACTATGGAGAGACATGTCATCGAGCTGCAGGCATGTACATTCGCCTTTCACATGCTTCTACCCAGATAAGAGGTTCGGAGTACTAAAAAGACTGGATGCTGGTGGTCAGTTATTAACATTGACAGGACAATGTGGAGACCAGGTCTGACAACCAATTGTTTTGGGCAAGGCAATTCAGAAGAGGACTGTACCATGCTGAATCATTTTCTATATGAATGTGTTATGCCCTTGCCAAAAAGGAACCATCTCAGGGAATCTGCTCTTATTGTGCCAGAGCAAAGTTTTCAACCTCCGCACTCACCAGGGAAGGCCTTGTGGCTGAAATTTGCCATACGGCAACAGGGAAATCTCTCCATACTTTCACCAATCACTATTGCTTGGACTCAGACATGAGAAGGGAGAGCCATTTCAATTATTTCCTTCTCTGACCATGCCTGCAGATCTACTGCCTGGGGTGTGGGGGAGGAGGGGTACTGCTTTGGAATATATTCAACACGAAGAATCTACAGATCGAAGTACCCATCAGAGGTAAAAGTTCTCTTCCAGGGGATCCTCATCAATAGTCATAAGCACTGAATATTCCCGCTCATGCGCGGGGACCCCGGAAACTATAAAAATTATATATGAAAACATATATATATATATATATATATATATATATATATATATATATATATATATATATATATATATATATATATATATATATTAATTATCTACTGGCGGTCGCCAGTAGATAGTTATAGTTACAACCTATTATCCATAGGAAATCCGCGACATTCTATTTGAAATAACTCTCTTGCCGGTTGACGTATCTTCGCAAAATTTTCAAACTTTATGGCCCGCTCCGGTCCGCTCCTACCCTGAAAGTCTCGGGGGATTCGTCAAGCGGGGCCGAGAAAAAGGGGGTCCCAAAACGCGTTTTCCCCATGCAATTTTCCATAGGAAACTTTAGACACGGCTACAGCCCGAACTGCTGAACGGAATTACACCAAATTTGGCAAAGAGGTAGTTCTTGGTTCAGAAAGAACCCTTTTTGTTAAATGGTGTAAATCCGTTCAGTAGTTGCTGAGAAAATCAAAAGTAAAAAGATAGTGATATCTAGGGCCGCGGATCCTCCCGAGCACGAGCTGCATGTTAATTGGCTGTCAGCTGGCTGTCAACATTCCGATTCAGGAATTGTTGGCAGCCATTTTGTCCCTCGGAACCGAGGGACAGAAACAAGTGCGCAAAGCGCACAAAGGGAGCAGGGTAGAAACACCCTGACCCCTAGGTCTGCTCAGGGGTCCCACAAGGACCCCTGGGCAAAAATTTTTTTTTTTTTTAAATCGGCAGGATGCGCTCAGGGAGCGCGAACCCTGCCGAAAAAAAATCGAGCGCGGTCTCCCGCGCTCGATGCACTGGCCCCGGGTGGGCCAAGTCCCGGGGGCATGCTGGGGGGTTAATTTTATGTGTGGGGGCCTCTAATGGCCCCCAAGCCCGGGGACCACCACCCCCGGGGCTTTATGTATAATGAAGCGGGAGGGCTCTGAGCCTCCCGCAGCCCCGAGGACCACCACCTCCCCGGGCTTCTTTTTTAAAATTAAAAACCTGTGTGGGGGGCTCCAGCCCCACATGCCCGAGGACCACCACCTCCCCGGGGCACTAAGAAAAATTAAAATGGGGGTCCGTTTTGGACCCCAAGCCCCGGGACCACCACCTCCCCGGGGCTGTGCTGATGTAGGGAGGGGGGCCGCGCGGCCCCCTCCTGGAGCTCTTGATGGCCCTGGGGACCGCCACCCCCAGGGCCGGCTCCTGCAGTGTCCCGGGTGCCTACCCCCAGGACACTGCTGTTTGCAATGACAGGACGGGAGCCTCGCGGCTCCCGTCCTGTCATTGCAAACTGCTTTGGATATTGGAAGAGAGGCAGGAAACCTGCTCTCTCTTCCAATATCCAAAGCCGATGCTTTCACATGGGGAGCAGCATGTTAGCTGCTCCCCATGTGTAAGCAATGCCGGCTCCCGTAGGACACGGGGAGCCGGCGGGACTGTGGGGGATTGGGGACCCCCACAGTCCCCAACCAGAGGCCAGGCCCCGGGGGATGGGGTCCCCGGGGCCATAAGTGGCCAGGGAGGGGGCCACGCAGCCCCCTCCCCAAAGGAAAAAAAAAAAAAAAAGTGCAAGGCCGGCCCCGGGGATGGGGTCCCCGGGGCCTTAAATGGCCTGAGGAGGGGGGCCACGCAGCCCCCCTCCAAATAAGAAAAAAAAGAGGCCATGCCCCGGGGATGGGGTCCCCGGGGCCAATACAGGCCCAGGGAAGGGGGCCACGCGGCCCCTTCCCGTTTTTTTATTTTATTTTAATTTTAAAAAAAGGGGTAAGGCCCTGGGGGATGGGGTCCCCAGGGCCTAAAAATAGGAAAAAGGAAGGGAGGTCACACAGCCCCCCTTCAGGGAGGAAAAAAAAAAAAACGATCGGGCCCGCAGGCCCGCCCCCTTCCTTCACCACTCTGCAAACGCGCCCCTGGGCGCGTTTGCAGAGGGAACGAATTCCCCTTGAATACTGGGGGTCCTGGGGGCCAACTAGCCCACCAGGAACCTCCAGTATGCGCCAGGGGCTGCCTTGCAGAGAGGTGTACAGAGGCCACGCCCCTTTTACACCTCTCTGCAACGCAGCTCTGTGGCGCTTTTTGGAGGTATATGGTGGGCTAGTTGCACCCCAGGGACCCTCAGGATTCAAGGGGAGTTAATCCCCGACTTAAAACGCGCCACGGGGCGCGTTTGCACAGTGGTGAAGGGAGGGCGGGGCTTCAGGTGACATGTGTGCAAACAGGCCCCGTGGCTCATTTTAAGATGGGGAATTAAATCCCCTTCAATCCTGAGGGTCCCTGGGGGCCAACTAGCCCAACAGGTACGTCCAGAAAGCGCCACAGAGCTGCGTTGCAGAGAGGTGTAAAAGGGGTGTGGCCTCTGTACATGTCTCTGCAACGCAGCCCCCTGGCGCATACTGGAGGTTCCTGGTGGGCTAGTTGGCCCGTAGGGACCCTCATGATTCAAGGGGACTTAATCCCCCAACTTAAAACGCGCCACGGGGCGCGTTTGCACAGATGTTACCTCAGGCCCCGCCCCTCCCTTCACCATTGTGCAAATATTCCTCTAAAATCAGCCGAAATCCGAATTCTGATTTACTCACCTGTTATCAGGAGAGACCTCAGTGCTGCATCTTTCAGCCCAGTACTGGTCCTGAAAAGTAATTTTAACCGTACTTACCGGTAACTTGAATTTCCTTCATAGGCTAACATTGACTGGTTTCACTTGGAAATTCTTCTAAGTGTGGAGTTTTGGAACTTTAAAATATTCCTCTAAAATCAGCCGAAATACGAATTCCGATTTACTCACCTGTTATCAGGAGAGACCTCAGTGCTGCATCTTTCAGCCCAGTACTGATCCTCAAAAGTAATTTTAACCGTACTTACCGGTAACTTGAATTTCCTTCCGTAGGATATCATTGCCTGCTTTTTGCTGAAAAAGTTTCTAAGTGTTGATTTTTGAAACATACAAATATTCCTCTAAAATCAGCCGAAATCCGAATTCTGATTTACTCACCTGTTATCAGGAGAGACCTCAGTGCTGCATCTTTCAGCCCAGTACTGGTCCTGAAAAGTAATTTTAATCGTACTTACCAGTAACTTGAATTTCCTTCCATACGCTAACATTGACTGGTTTCACTTGGAAATTCTTCTAAGTGTGGAGTTTTGGAACTTTAAAATATTCCTCTAAAATCAGCCAAAATACGAATTCCGATTTACTCACCTGTTATCAGGAGAGACCTCAGTGCTGCATCTTTCAGCCCAGTACTGGTCCTGAAAAGTAATTTTAACCGTACTTACCGGTAACTTGAATTTCCTTCCATAGGCTAACATTGACTGGTTTCACTTGGAAATTCTTCTGTGTGTGGAGTTTTGGAACTTTAAAATATTCCTCTAAAATCAGCCGAAATCCGAATTCCGATTTACTCACCTGTTATCAGGAGAGACCTCAGTGCTGCATCTTTCAGCCCAGTACTGATCCTCAAAAGTAATTTTAACCGTACTTACCGGTAACTTGAATTTCCTTCATAGGCTAACATTGACTGGTTTCACTTGGAAATTCTTCTAAGTGTGGAGTTTTGGAACTTTAAAATATTCCTCTAAAATCAGCCGAAATACGAATTCCGATTTACTCACCTGTTATCAGGAGAGACCTCACTGCTGCATCTTTCAGCCCAGTACTGATCCTCAAAAGTAATTTTAATCGTACTTACCGGTAACTTGAATTTCCTTCATAGGCTAACATTGACTGGTTTCACTTGGAAATTCTTCTAAGTGTGGAGTTTTGGAACTTTAAAATATTCCTCTAAAATAAGCCGAAATACGAATTCCGATTTACTAACCTGTTATCAGGAGAGACCTCAGTGCTGCATCTTTCAGCCCAGTACTGATCCTGAAAAGTAATTTTAACCGTACTTACCAGTAACTTGAATTTCCTTCCATAGGATATCATTGTCTGGTTTTCAGCAGAAAAGTTTCAAAGTGTCGATTTTCACAAACTACAAATATTCCTAAAAAATCGCCTGTATGACTTAAACGCATTCTTTCAACTGTTTACAGGAGATGCACCAGTGCTGGATCCAGGATCCAACACTGAGTAAGAAAAAGTAACGATAACAGTTTTTAACTTCTAAGTGAATTTCCTTCCATAGGATAACATTGGTGATTCTATGAGAAAAAGTTTCTAAGTGTGAACTTTTAAAGTACAATAATATTCCTTAAAAATCACGACTGTAACCAAAACGCTTTTACTCAACTGTTTACAGGAGATGTCCCAGGACTGAATCTAGGATCCAGTAATGTGGTTAGAAAAGTAATCCATAAAGTAACTAATTGCATTTAACTAGAAATTCACATTGAGCTGAATGTTGCATTGTGTTTGAAAATGTGTTGCCCATTGCAACAACTGTAACTACTGTACTTAAAAGTCTATTGCCTATGTGCAAAGTAATTAAACTAAAGTAATTCATTCTGAGAAAGTATTTTTTGTAATGTAATGTATAATGTAATTACAATGTAATTTAAAAAATAAAATATGTAAAAAAAATTGTTTCTAAAAAATTTGGAAATCAGTATGAAAAAAATTTATATAACAATTAATACATTTAAAAATTGTCATTTACAAATCCTTTGAAATTCACTGAAAAAACTGTAGGTTTCAGACATGTTATAGTTACAAATTAGCATTTAAAAAACCTTTGAAATTCACTGAAAAAACCATAGGTTTCAGGGACGTTATAGTTACAAATTAGCATTTAAAAACCTTTGAAATTCACTGAAAAAACCATAGGTTTTAGGGACAGTTATAGTTAGTTGGACATTGCACTCGTACAAAACCCGTGAAATTCCCCCGTTATAGTTAGTCCAGCTAACTATAACTCGCGCCCCCGCAATGCACTGCTGATGACGTCACATATTACATCACTCATGACATGGTCAGTGACATCACTGATGACATCACTGATGACATCTCAAATGACATCACTGATGACATCATCCACGTGATAATCTCATGCACCTCCTCACACCCTAATATAACCTTTGATACACCCACTCTAAATTACAGACTGCCATTCGCAAAACCATAGACACTCCAACACCAATAACTACATACCCACTCACTGATTCTTAGGTCAACGCACACATCCACTCACTCACCCGTACAGTCACTCATACTTACGGTCACTCAGTACAGGACTATCATATGCACTCATACTCCTATATAGACACTCAAACACCGCCACTCATCCATAGAGGTACTCACACACCTAGTCAGTCATGCAAATAATTAAACACACTACCATTTACTCACCTATACAGTTATACACACACCAGCTCACTTACTCATACAAATAGTAGCTCATTCTTACGCTCTTATACAATCACTGATACAAGCACACACTCATCCATACAGCCACTATCACAATCACTCACTCTAAGCTTATAGCTATTTATATACTCCAACACACATATATACTGCCTTTCACATATGTAGTTACTCACACATGTACCACTGGGACATACATTCACTCACTAACACACTCTTACACACACTTACCCACCCATACAGTCTATCACAGTTGCACTCTTGAAACCATCCACCCAGTGAATCACCCACTCACACATCTATGCACAGAGTTGCACACACCCTCCCACACAAACACTCAGGCACCCATACAGATACTCAGACAAGCATTCAATAACTCATATAGACACTCATGTAGCTATTCACAAACACATGCAGCCACTTACACAGCAACAGACAGACGGATACAGACATTCACCCAGTTTAGTCACTAACCCATGCATTCAGTAAGATACGTTAAATCACTCACTTATAGAGTCAGTCACGCACCTACTAAATCATCCATACAGACACTTACACACCCACTCATTCTTCAATACGTCTTTTCCTATATATATTAAAAATATTTAAACTTTACAGAAACACACAGTCACTGGATGATGTCATCAGTGATGTCATCAGTGATGTCATTTGAGATGTCATCAGTGATGTCACTGACCATGTCATGAGTGATGTAATATGTGACGTCATCAGCAGTGCATTGCGGGGGCGCGAGTTATAGTTAGCTGGACTAACTATAACGGGGGAATTTCACGGGTTTTGTACGAGTGCAATGTCCAACTAACTATAACTGTCCCTAAAACCTATGGTTTTTTCAGTGAATATATATATAATTTTTTCACATATCAATGTAGCCTCCTATAAGACAAAAGGCTAATAAATGCCCTGACAAAAACTGCTTTGCAACCATATACTATAGAATATAGACAACAGGAGAACAAGTATCACTTGAACTCTCTTTAATGAGTAGAATTAAAAACTCAATCTGCAAAACAGCAGGCATTGTTAGCCTATAGGCTGCATTGAAAACCAATAGCATAGAAAATGAAAGCAATTGTAAACACAAAAACTGGCACCATGCCTTTAAGGCAGCCATGACCCCCAGCTTCCCATCATGCCTCAGGGGTGACAGGTCAGTTGTTCTTTCCGACTCCTTCAGTCAGGACCTTGGAGTTTTCAGCTCTGTCTATTTTTGACTTTGGTCAATAATTTTCTACCTTTATTAGTGGTTTTTACCTTTGACTCGACGTCTTTCATCTTGTAGAGTGAGGTACTTCCATTTTTCTGACAGACACTTGCTATTTTTCTGTCACAACATGACTTCTCTTTTTGATCCTTGTCCCTCCTGTGGGAAGAAGAAGGCCAAAACTGACACACACTCAGTGTGTATACTCTGCCTTCCTGAGTCTCGCACCTCTGAGGCCTGCCAACATTGCAAAAAACTGTCTAGGCGTACTCTCAAAGAGAGGGAGAGGATTCGTCTCTATGGCCTCTCAGAGAAGCAAAAATCTTCCAGAGGAAGATCTCCGGTGAGGCAGAAAAAGAAGAGGTCCAGATCGACGTCAAGAAGTAAGGTCCCGATCTGTTCCCCATCGGTGTCGGGATCAGCGGTGAAGAAACGGGTGTCTCCATTGTCGAGACCTCCACCATTGGTGGTATCGGTGCACCACACGACACCGAAGACCACATCGAAGACAGTGAGTTCAACGTAGAGTCATCCCATTCACTCACAGGTATCGGATCAGCCTCCTCCGTTGACGTCAACTCGGCGGCGTTCAACGTCGAGGAATCAGTTTTCGACGTCAAGACACAGGACTCCGTTGACGTCGTCACATAGACGTTCGACGTCTAGGTGATCCCCTCCGTCGACGTCAACCCATCGACGGTCCTCGCCGACACCTTCTCCATGTCGGACAACTTCCAGAAGACATTTGCCATCGGCAACGCTTCGCGCGACGTCGAGACATCGGTCTCCGTTGGTGATTGCATGATCGACGTCAAGACCTTCGCCGTCGAGATCGATGTCGAGGGATAAAACTCAGCCAGTGCACCACTCTCCGTCAGTGACCTCTCTCCCGACGTCGAGAGTTCAATCGCCATTGGTGGTTCAAGAGGCAGTGACTCCACGTTCGACGTCAAGACATTTGCACCAGTCGACCCATCATATGGAACATTCTGGCCGATCAAGGTCAAGACGCACTGCGTCGTCAGCCTTGAGGTCACCGGAGGTTATCCTATCAACGTCAAGCAGCTCAGCGGCATCTCCTGAGCGTTCCCGTCCGCAGGTGACAGAGCCCCCTACACAACAAGAGTCAAGGAGACAAACATCACCCTCTGTGCATCTTTCTCCTAGGTGGATGTTGCCACTACATCATTGGCAGAAATCTTCAACGGGGCAGGTATGAGAGCCACAGGACTACTCCAGTCCCCTACACAGGTCACCACTGGCTCGGATGGTGCAGGCAGTAGATCTCTCGCCAACCACTCCCTCTAGGGGTCGAGATCACGCTCGTACAGCGACAGCTTCCTCAAGAAGGAGGTCTACATCTCGTGGGCATCGGAGAAGACACAGATCACCTACACGTTCATCTTCTTCTTTTTTGAAGACTCAGTCTTTAAAAATGGACTATTCGCTGACCCTAACAGACCGTCCACTTTCGAGGGTCTCTCCGGTGAATGATGTCAGTACCTTCCAAGACATACTGGCCAGGGGGGCAACAAAATTAAACATTGATATGCCTACCCCTCAAACTTCATTCTCTGTGATTTTTGAAACATTGCACCAAAGATCAGCGGCCAGACCTTTATTGCCTCTGGTACCTGGGCTTCTACAGCCTGTTATGGACGGGTTCCTCACACCAGCAACTATCAAGACTGCACCAGCAAGGATCTTGAAGAAATACAGGCCTCTAGAAGAGGATCCACTTTTCCTTAGGGCCGACCCACCTCCAGACTCTGTAATCATCGCGGCGGCAAAAAAGGCACACGCAGTGGCCTCCTTCTCAACAATACCTCCCGATAAAGAAAGCAGAGCACAGGACTCTTGGGGAAGAAAAGTCTGTGGTACTTCGGCCTCCATATGGAAGGCTTCCAGCGCCTCAGCTCCCTTGGGGCGCTATGATAGGGCCCTGTGGGACTCTCTAGAAAAAAGGACAAACTTCCCAAGGAGGATCGCAGAGACTTTGAGGAGGTATTGCAAGAAGGAGGTTTGGTGGCTAATCAAATTATTAGCGCTGCAGCTGATGGAGCAACCCTGTCTGCTCATTCTTATGCACATGGGATCTGTGCCAGATGTTCAACCTGGCTTCGCCTTACTGCGCTAAAACCCGAAGATCAGCAATGGACCCAAAATCTCCCTTTCCCAGGATCTTCCTTATTCGGCACACACACGGATGACTATGTCAAGAATGAAATCGAAGCTAGACACCTTGAAGGGGGTAGGTCTTGAAAAGAAAAAAGAGTTCCGGCGCAGATACAGGCCATACGACCACCGGCCATTCCACCAGAGGGTTCAAACCCCTCAGTGGCAGAGGCACCAACAGCAGCAGCACCAAGCCAGAACCCACTATCAGGGGCATCGCACCCCCAGAGGGAGAGGGGCCCCACATCAATCTACTACCTCAACAAAAGCTCCATCAAAACAATGAGCACTGACTTCCCCCATCGCCGATTCCCACTCCAGTGGGGGGAAGTATAGCCAACCACCTGGAAGAGAGGTGCAGCATCACAAAAGATCAATGGATGTTAAGTACGTTGCAGAATGGGTACTCTACGTTTTCGTTATCAACCTCCGGCGATCCCTCCAGTGAAATCCGTGTGCCACCAGCTGCAAGTTCTGCAGCGGGAAGTATCCACTCTCACGAAAATCAGCCATCGAGGAAGTTCCTATATCTCAACAGGGTCGAAGAGTATACTCAAGGTACTTTCTAGTGAGGAAAAAAAGGTCAAAAGTCAAAATTCAGACCTGTTTTGGATCTGCGCACTCTAAACAAATCCATCCGGAAAGAAAGGTTTGGCATGGTGGCTCTCCATCAAATATATCCTCATCTCCAGCAAGGGAACTGTATGTGTGCGATAGATCTGCAAGATGCATATTTTCACGTCCCAGTCAACTGACGTCACCGGAAGTTCCTGCGCTTTCTGGTGGGGTCCAAGCATCATCAGTTCAGAGTTCTACCCTTCGGGTTGAAGTCAGCTCCCCGAGTGTTTACCAAATGCATGGCAGTAGTAGCAGCTGCTCTACGGCGCCAGGGAATGTTTGTTTACCCTTACCTTGACAACTGGCTTCTGAAGGGCCTATCTCCCCAGTGTGTGAGGGCCCACTACCAACGATGTCTAGCCCTTTGCCAACGGCTGGGCCTTCATGTCAATTTCGAGAAGTCAGTTCAATATCCTATCCAAAGAATCCACTATCTGGGGGCAACAATAGCCTCCGCAATAGGAAAAGTGTTTCATTCGGAGGAGAGACTATCATCTTTCACTCTGAAGTGCAAGCAAATCCTTCGTACTACCTCCCCTTCGGTCCAACAGGTTGCCTCTCTCCTAGGGTTGATGGCATCCTGCATCTTTCTCGTCCCAAACGCCAGGCTGACGATGCGTCCTTTACAGCAGGATCTAGAGGACATGTGGGCTCAACGGACGGCTCGATGGGACGACAAGATCCATCTGTCGCAGGCAGCCAGATCATCTATCCCATGGTGGATGCGACAGGAAAACCTCTTGGTGGGAGTTCCATTCCATCAGGCTCCTCCGACACAATGTCTAATCACAGATGCTTCCCTCCAGGGTTGGGGAGCGCACATGGGGTCCCTCCAGACTCAAGGTTGGTGGTCGGCCAAAGAACAGTCATACCACATCAACATGCTGGAGCTGCGGGCCGTGCATCTAGCCCTCAAGGCTTTTCTTACCTCCATTCAGACCAGCTCCATAGTAGTCCAGACGGACAATACGACCACCATGTACTATCTAAACAAACAGGAAGGGACTCAATCACGTTCTCTGTCCCTGGAGTATCAAGCACGCTGGCATTGGCTCCTAGCAAGGAAGCTGTCGATTACAGCAATACACCTGCCAGGAGAGCAGAACTCTCAAACAGATTCTCTCAGTCGTCACTTCGATGATCAGCAAGACTGGGTTTTACACGACGAAGTTGTGGAAGGAATTTTCCGAGAATGGGGTCGTCCAAACAAACCTTTTTGCGGACGATACAAACAAAAAATGCCACGACTACGCATCAAGGTTCTACCGGCCAGGGTCGAGAGGGAATGCCCTTATGATCAACTGGTTAGGGGGCTTTGTATACGCTTTCCCCCTCTTCCTCTCATCTCGAATGTCATAACCAAGCTCTCCCACTCCAAGGCGAGAATGATTCTGATCGCTCCAGACTGGCCACGACAGTGGTGGTACCCGAACCTTCTACACCTATCTGAATGTCCACACAAGAGGTTGCAGTGCAGACCGGATCTGCTGTCCCAGATGAACGGGAGCATTCATCACCCCAACCTTCCCTCGCTGAACTTGGCAGCATGGCTCCTGAGGACCTCCAGTATGGGCACTTCGGACTTCCTCAGGACTGCATGAGAATTTTGAAAGAAGCGAGAAGGCCTTCTACAAGACACTCTTATGCTTTTAAATGGAAACGTTTCTATTTGTGGTGTGTACAAAATGGTTTCCATCCTACCAATGGGCAAGAGGAGGTAATTCTACCTTATAGGTAGGAGAAGCTCTAAAAAAACTACACTGGCTCCCAATCCAGGCGAGTTACATTTAAGGCGCTCTGCATCAGCCATAGGATCCTCAGGAAAAGGGGGCCGCGCTTCCTGACCCCCCTTCTGTCGGTTTACCAACCCTCCCGGAATTTGAGATCTCTTGGCAGTGTGAGAATGACTGTGCCCAAGGTGCGGAGGGCCAGGGCTGGCGGAAGATCTTTTGGTTTCCTGGCAGCTAAGGCCTGGAATAAGCTCCCTTTGGATTTGAGGATATCTGAGTCAGAACCTTTGTTCCGTAAGAAACTGAAAACCTGGCTCTTCCTTGATTCGGGGTCGGTCTTCAGTAATTCTGCTGCCTTCCTTGCTGAGAGGTATATGCAGGTAGTTGATTAGTGTGGCAGGGTTACGGGGCTCTCAGATGTCCTAGCGCGGGGACACTCCGTTGGGAGTAACCATTGCGCTTTACAAACTTCCTAATAATAATAATAATTATCTCCTCCACTTAGTCAGGTCAGGTCTAAAATTCTCTTCCATAAAGGTAAACCTGGCGGCCATTACGGCATACAGGCGGTCACCTTCTCAACCTTCTTTCTTTCAATTGCAAGTGGTGAAGGATTTCTTGCAAGGGTTAAAGAAGGTCCTCCTTCACCTCCCTGGGAGCTAAATCTGGTTCTGTCCAAACTCATGGGTCCTCCTTTCGAGCCTATCCACAAAGCATCCCTCCAGCACCTTACATGGAAGACCGCCTTTTTGGTAGCAATCGCTTCCGCTCGCAGGGTGAGCGAGATGCAAGCGCTCTGTTCTAATTAATTGTACACGGTTTTTCACTACAACAGAGTCGTTCTGAGGACACACCCCTCCTTACTTTCAGAGGTGGTATCGGACTTCCATGTTAACCAATCCATCTCGTTGCCTACCTTTTTTCCTAATCCCTCTACATCAGCTGGGAGGTCTCTTCATTCTTTAGACCTGAAAAGGGTCTTGAAATTCTACTTAGATAAGTCTAAAGCTATTAGGGAATCTGATCAACTGTGGTTCAATCAGAACAGGTTTCCCAGCCTCTAAGCGTTCCATCTCCAGATGGATAGTGTCATGTATCAAGTTGTCTTATCAGTTAGCACAGAAGCCACTTTGTTCTACTCCCAAGGCTCATTCCACTAGAGGGAAGGCAGCTACAGTAGCTTTTCTGAACAAAGTAGCGATTGTTGAGATCTGCAAGGCAGCCACTTGGAAATCGATACATACGTTTACGAGGCACTATTGTCTCGACTCGGATACCAGAGCAGACACTCAAGTAGGCCAAGCCTCCTTGAGAAATTTGTTTCAATGCTAAATCAGCCATGATAGTTTATTTGGTCGCCTCTCATTTGTCTGCAGGCTGAGGATGGGCTTGCTATTCATTTCAGTATTGATGAGGATCCCCTGGAAGAGAAGGATAAGTTACTTACCTGTAATCCTAGTTCTCTTCCAGGGGTATCCTCATCAAAGTCATAAGCAACCCACCCGCCTCCCCAGGCAAATGAGAATTGTTTAAGCCATATCTTTGTGCCCTGACCGTCGGGTCTCCACAAAGAACAACTGACCTGTCACCCCTGAGGCATGTGGGAAGCTGGGGGTCATGGCTGCCTTAAAGGCACGGTGCCACTTTTTATGTTTACAATTACTTTCATTTTTTATGCTATTGGTTTTCAATGCAGCCTATAGATTAACAATGCCTGCTGTTGTGCTGATTGAGTTTTTAATTCTACTCATTAAAGAGAGTTCAAGTGATACTTGTCCTCCTGTTGTCTATATTCTATAGTATATGGTTGCAAAAGCAGTTTTTGTCAGGGCATTGATTAGCCTTTTGTCTTATAGGAGGCTACATTGATATGTGAAAAAATGATATATGTATATATATATTTGATAGAGACATCTAGCCGCAGATTCCTTAACTTAGAATATCCCCAGGCGTCAGACTGGATCCGGAAGATTTTGCGCAGCAGTACCTCTGTGTGCTGGTGGGCGGCGCCGCCTGGCTCCGCCCTGACGTCGTCCCCGGACATGACGTCAGTGGAGCCATATAGGACCCTCCCGGCGCGCTGACGTCAGTTTCCTTCTTTTCCGCGTTCCAACGCGGATCCGGGATTCAGCTGTTCCTCTGGCCTGTTTTTCTTCAGGCCCTTTTTTGACGTCCTTTGGCGTCGGGGAACAGTGTGCGATGCCTTCGGGCTTTAAATTGTGCGAGACTTGTTCGCGCCAGATGTCGGCGTCAGACCCGTACGCCATTTGCATGTGGTGTCTTGGGTCGCACCACGACTCCGTGGAGTGTGCCGCCTGCCGGCAGATGCGCCCAAAGTCCCTACGGGAGCACCGGATGAAGCTCTTGGCCGCCCGGATATCCCGCACGGCGTCTCCCCGACGTTCTCCGGTTGGTTCTTCTCTCCGGGTCCGCTCCCGGAGTCGCTCCCGCGAACGTTGCTCGTCTACAGGTAAGTCAAAGCACAAGTCACGGAAGTCGAAGTCCTCGCTTCCACGTGACGATGGGGGCCATGGTTCCCGTTCCCTCACGGAGCCGTGCCCCCCGGAGTCTGCCTCCATTTACCCGCCCTTTCCGGGTACTGGTGCGACTCGACCCCAGATGGAAGCCTCCTACCAGTTCGGGTCACCTCCTCTCCATGGCGCGCCTTCGGGTCCCACAGTGGAGGTAGGCATTCAGGTCGTATCTCCGCCGGCGGGTTCGCCCTCGGCGCTGGCCGAGTGCCTCGACTCCGGCTCCGGAGTCGTGTCGGCGTCGGGTCCCAACCCTGATGGGCGTTCCAGCCCAACGCCGTGCCATTCTGCCTTGTCTCCGCATAGCCCCTGGCGGCTCCCTGCGTCGACATCGGTGTAAGAAACTGGCTCTATATATACTGCACCAAAGTGAGGTAAAGTGTGTATAGGGTCCAAGGGTCTCCAGAGGTTTGGCAGGGGTTAAAGTTAGATAGAACCTTACTCTCTAAAGTGGTAGCTTGGTCGAGCAGTAAGGCAGTATCAGAGGACAGTGTAAAGCATTTGATGTACACACTCAGTCAGCAAATGAAACCACACACTCAAGAACTGAACTCTAGGCCAATTGTTTTGTATATAAAAAAAATATACTGTTTTATTTTAGAACCACAGGGTTGCATAAAATACTTTCTCAAGATAAGATGCTGTTTGTTGAATACTTTCAATGAACAATAGATTTAGAATGCAATAGGTACAGGGGTTGCAATAGGCAACACAATACTTAGTACATTTATAACATTGAGCTCAATGGGAATTTTAAGTAAACTGCAATAGAATTACTTTACGAACGTTTTTCTTATTCGGGGCTGGATCCTGGATTCAGCCCTAGTGCATTTCCTGTAAACAGTTGACAGAAATCGTTTTTGTTACACAGGCGATTTTTAAGGAATATTTGTATGTTGCAAAACTCGACACTTAGAAGTATTTCTGGTAAAAACCAGGCAATGTTATCCTATGGAGGAAAATCAAGTTATCGGAAAATCACAGTTGTAATCACTTTTTCTAGTCAGTGCTGGGTACCTAAATCCAGCACTGGGATCTCTCCTGAGAACAGGTGAGTAATTTCGATTTTGGTATTCGGACGATTTTTAGTGAATATTTCAAAGTTCCAAAACTCGACACTTAGAAGAATTTCTAAGTGAAAACCAGTCAATGTTACCCTATGGAGAGAATGTAAGTTATCGGCTTTCAGGCAAGTACTCGGCTGGCAGAGTTAAGGTTCTGGGGCAAGACTCCGGGGTCTCCCAGGTTCAGGTTGGTACTGTGGTTACACCATCAGCGGCACAGGGGCGGCCGGGTGCAGAGAGAGTAGGCCCAATGTTAGCCTATGGCGGGCAGGGGGCCTTTGGTTGGTGGCTGCTAGCAGGCAGGCCACGCGGCTGTGGGAGCAAAGCTCCTGGTCACTTACTCAGGGCAAGTGGGAGGGGGGCAGGAGCCTGTCCTCGGTTGGCTGGGTCCCCCCATCCTCAAGATGGTGGGGACTCGAGGTTGTGCTTCACCTCGCCTCCCCCACCTTAGGGGTGGAGTTGGCAGAGGTGGGCACACCTCTCCTCCTCACTTTGTTTTTCCCGCCGGGTCTCCCGCCTAAAGTGGGGGGGGGGAGAACCAGTGGGGACCAGTTGCTGAGTACAGCAATGGGTCTGGAGAGGCTCACAAAGGCGGTATGCCTTTGAAGCTTCTCCTTCGTGAACCCTGCCCATCCTGGGGGAGAAGGCTTGGCACCTCGTCCCAGGATGTGCATTGTTTCAGGCCCCCGAGAGCGGCAAGCACTCGACCCAGGGGTCCAGAAACATGTCTGGTGGTGGCAGCCTCGGCAGCCACTCAGTCAGGTCACTGGGAGTTGGTCGAGTTTCAGGGGGCATCTCTAATATGCCCTCTGTTGCGCATTTTTACATTAAATCCCACACTGGCATCAGTGTGGGATTAATGTGCTGAGAAGTTTGATACCAAACTTCCCAGTCTTCAGTGTAGCCATTATGGTGCTGTGGAGTTCGTAATGACAAACTCCCAGCACCATATACTCTTAATGGCAGCACTGCACTTACAGTGCCCAGGAATGGACCTGGGTACTGTAGGGGTACAGGGCTCATGCACCTGTACCCTCACCACTGGCATAGGGCACCCAGCTAGAGGGGTGACTGATGTATGCCAGGGCAGTGGTTTGTGGGCATGGCACACAGGGATGTGTGCCATGTCGACTCTTCACTTTGTTCTGCACCAAGACACGCAGTCTGCAAAGGCAGAGTGTGAGTGTCAGGGAACAGGGCCTCTAAGGGTGGCACAATAAGTGCTGCAGCCCTTGGAGGCCTTCTCTGGTCACAGTGCCCTGGGTACCTGTGGTACCACTACCAGGGGCTTACCTGTGGCCAGAGATGCCAATTGGGTTTAGGCTTTAATGCAGTTAAGGGAAGGAACACAGGCCCTGGGTACCTGATTGGCAGGAGCCCAGGGCACACTCAGTCAAAGTACATCAGCAATTAAGCAAAAAGTGGGGGCATACCATGCAAGAAAGAGGGCACTTTCTCACACAACCCCCACCCCTCCCACCCCCCCTCAAACGAAAGATGATGAGACTAACCTTGCCCTTGGGAGTCTTCATTGTCTAAGTGGAAGAACCTGGAAAGTCCATCTGCATTGGCATGGGCAGTCCCAGGTCTGTGGTCCAGTTCAAAGTCCATTCCCTGTAGGGAGATGGACCACCTCAAAAGTTTTGGATTTTCCCCTTTCATTTGCATTAGCCATCTGAGAGGTCTGTGGTCAGTTTGAACTAGGAAGTGAGTACCAAACAAGTATGGTCTCAACTTCTTCAGGGACCAAACCACAGCAAAGGCCTCCCTCTCAATCGCACTCCAACGCTGCTCTCTGGGGAGAAGCCTCCTGCTTATAAAAGCAACAGGTTGGTCTTGGCCTTCATCATTGGTCTGGGATAGGACCGCTCCTATCCCTAGCTCAGAGAGCATCAGTCTGCACTATGAACTGCTTGGCATAATCTGGAGCTTTTAGAATTGGTGCTGAGCACATTGCTTCTTTCAGGGTGTCAAAAGCCTTTTGGCAACTGACTGTCCAGTTAACCTTTTTGGGCATCTTCTTGGAGGTGAGTTCTGTGAGGGGAGTCACAATGGACCCATATCCCTTCACAAACCTCCTGTAGTACCCAGTCAAGCCAAGGAATGCCCTAACTTGGGTCTGGGTTGTTGGAGCTGCCCAGTCCAGGATGGCCTGGATCTTGGGCTGTAAGGGCTGTACCTGGCCTCCACCAACAAGGTGGCACAAGTACACCACAGTGCCCTGCCCTATATGGCATGTGGATGCCTTGATAGTTAGACCTGCAGTTTGCAGGGCTTTTAAAACCTTCCCAAGGTGCACCAGGTGATCCTGCCAGGTGGAGCTAAAGACAGCAATATCATCAAGATAAGCTGCACTAAAGGCCTCCAACCCAGCAAGGACTTGATTCACCAACCTCTGGAAGGTGGCAGGGGCATTCTTTAAACCAAAGGGCATAACAGTGAACTGATAGTGCCCATCAGGTGTGGAGAATGCTGTTTTCTCTTTGCTCCTGGTGCCATGCCAATCTGCCAGTACCCTGCAGTTAGGTCAAAGGTACTTAAGAATTTGGCTGCACCCAATTTGTCTATCAACTCATCTGCTCTTGGGATAGGGTGTGCATCTGTCTTGGTGACAGAGTTGATCCCTCTGTAATCCACACAAAACCTCATTTCTCTCTTTCCATCCTGTGGGTGAGGTTTGGGGACCAGAACCACTGGGCTAGCCCAGGGGCTCTCAGAGGGTTCAATAACCCCTAACTCCAGCATCTTGCTGACCTCAGCTCTGATGCTTTCCTTGACTTGGTCTGACTGTCGATAGATCTTGTTTTTGACAGGTGCACTGTCACCAGTGTCCACATCATGGGTACACCAGTTTGTCAGACCAGGGGATAAGGAAAAGAGCTTAGCATACTGTTGCAAGACTTGCTTGCAGTCAGTCTGCCTGAAAAGACAACTCCATCAACTGACCCATCTCTTGGGCTGTATGAGAGGAGGTCATGCTTCCTGCTCCTCATCAGTCACCATCAGCATGGTGATGTCAGCCCTGTCATTGTAGAGCTTAAGGCAGTTCACATGGATAACCCTTTTGGGTGTCCTGCTTGTGGCCAGGTCAACTAAGTAGGTGACCTCTCTCTTTTTCTCTAGGATAGGGTAAGGGCCACTCCATCTGTCCTGGAGTGCCCTTGGTGCCACTGGCTCCAAAACCCACACCTGTTGCCCAGGTTGAAATTCAACCAGTGCAGCTTTTTGGTCATACCAGTGCTTCTGAAGCTCCTGGCTGGCCTCAAGATTCTTGGATGCCTTTTCCATGTACTCAGCCATTCTGGACCTTAGGCCAAGCACATAGTCCACAATATCTTGTTTGGGTTCTTGGAGAGGCCTCTCCCAGCCCTCCTTTACAAGACAAAGTGGTCCCCTCACAGGATGGCCAAACAGAAGTTCAAAGGGTGAGAAACCTACTCCCTTCTGTGGCACTTCTCTGTAAGCGAAAAGCAGACATGGTAAGAGGACATCCCATCTCCTTTTGAGTTTCTCAGGGAGCCCCATAATCATGCCTTTCAATGTCTTGTTAAATCTCTCAACAAGGCCATTGGTTTGTGGATGATAGGGTGTAGTAAACTTGTACTGCACCCCACATTCCTTCCACATGTGTTTCAGGTAAGCAGACATAAAGTTAGAACCTCTGTCTGAAACCACCTCCTTAGGAAACCCTACCCTGGTGAAGACACCAATGAGGGCCTTGGCTGCTGTAGTAGTCCTAAGTGGGATTGCTTCAGGGTACCTAGTGGCATGATCCACTACCACTAGTATGAATTTGTTCCCTGAGGCTGTGGGAGGTTCAAGTGGACCCACTATGTCCACACCTACCCTCTCAAAGGGAACCCCCACCACAGGCAGTGGTATCAGGGGGGCCTTTGGGTGGCCACCTGTCTTGCCACTGGCCTGACCGGTAACACAGGAGCTGACAAACTCCTTCACCTTTTGGTGCATCTGGGGCCAGTAAAAGTGGCTAACTAGCCTTTCCCAAGTCTTGGTTTGGCCCAGATGTCCAGCTAGGGGGATGTCATGAGCTAAAGTTAGGAGGAACTCCCTGTACTTCTGTGGCACTACCACTCTCCTGGTGGCTCCAAGATTGGGGTCTCTTGCCTCAGTGTACAGTAATCCCTCTTCCCAGTAAACTCTGTGGGTACCACTGACATCTCCCTTTGCTTCTGAAACAGCTTGCTGCCTCAGGCTTTCAAGAGTGGGCCAGTCTTGCTGCCCCTGGCACAGCTCTTCCCTAGAGGGTCCCCCTGGGCCCAAGAGTTCAACCTGGTAAGGGTCAAGCTCCATGGGCTCAGTCGCCTCTGGGGTGTCCAAGTCCTCTCCCTGAGGAGAGGGGTCCTGATCCTTTGGCTGTATAGAAGCTGGTCCCCCAGTCTTCTTACCCTTTCTCTTGGTAGGTTTGGCCATTCTTTCAGGCTCTAACACTATTTCTTCACCCTGCCTTTTGCTCTGTGCTCTTGTTTTCACACACACCAATTCAGGGATGTCCAGCATTGCTGCATGGGTTTTTAGTTCAACCTCAGCCCAGGCTGAGGTTTTCAGGTCATTGCCAAGCAGATATGCAGCTGGTAGCTTTGGAGAGACCACTACCTGTTTCAGGCCAGTAATCCCCCCCCCCCCCCCAGTCTAATGTCACCATAGCATGATTAGTGGTAACACTGTCAGCATTGGTGACTGGGTAAGTACGCCCAATCAAATATTGCTCAGGGGAAACCAGTGTGTCTCTCGCCATAGTGACACTGGCACCTGTATCCCTCAGAGCTTCTATCCTAGTTCCATTGATCCAAGGGTACTGTAAGTATTTCTTTAAGTTGGGTGGCCACACAGCTACAGTGGCAAACTCAACTTCCCCCTCTGAAACTAGAACTGCTTCAGTGTGCATCCTGATTTGCTCTGGGCACACTGTTGATCCCATCTGTAGACTTGCCACCCCAGAAGTAGCTGTACTTGTGGGCTTAGGGGCCTTGTTGTGGGGGCAAGACTTGTCTACAGGTAAGTGTCCCAACTTCTTACAGTTGTTACACCAGGCCTTTGTGGGATCAAAGTTCTTCCCCCCTATAGGGCTGTGGCACATAGGGAGTAGTTTGGGACCCACCCCCTGTACAGGTTTTTGGGGCCCTTTGGAAGACTCAGACCTTTTATCTTGGGGATTCTCACCACCTTTCCCCTGGGGAGGTTTTGTAACCACTTTCTTCTGGTCACCCCCAGTGGTTGTCCTTGTCACCCTAGTCTTGACCCAGTGGTCTGCCTTCTTTCCCAATTCTTGGGGAGAAATTAGACCTAGGTCTACCAAATGCTGATGTAACTTTTTTTCATTTGTGCAATTACTTAAGATATGTTCCTTCATAAACAAATTGTAAAGTCCAGTAAAATCATGCACATTGTGTCCAGTTAACCAACCATCCAGTGTCTTTACTGAGTAGTCTACAAAATCAAACCAGGACTGGTTCTGGGTTTTGTGAGCCCCCCTGAATCTAATTCTGTACTCCTCAGTGGTGAGTCCAAATCCCTCAATCAGAGTTCTCTTCATGAGGTCATAGGACCCTGCATCTGACCCAGAGAGGGTCAGAAGCCTGTCTCTGCAGTTACAGGGGACAGTTCCCACAGGAGTGCCCTCCAGAGAGGTTTCTTCACCTGTCTCAGGTCACAGGCCCTCTCAAAGGCTGTGAACCATTTGGTGATGTCATCACCCTCCTCAAATTTAGGGACAATCCCTTTAGGGATTTTAGGATCATAAGATTGCTCTTTATCCTTGTTATTTGTATTGCTGCCACCACTGATGGGTGCTAAACTCATCTCCTTTCTTTCTTTCTTTCTCTAGAGCCAGGAGTCTGGACTCTAGATCCAGTCTTTTGGCCAACCTTGCTAAAAGGTTGTCCTCCTCATTGGGGCTGTCCCCAATGTCCTCCCTGGGACCTGAACCACCTGTGTGGCCTCTAGGTCCCCAGAGGTTAATTCTTGGAAATAAGGGTGTAGGGACCCTTTCTTCCCTAGGAAAAGTGGTGGAGGTGGGTTCCTTTCTCCATCCTCCTCACTCCTTTCCTCCTCTGCTTGGTCATCACCATGTTGAGGGGTGGGCCTTTGCATACTCAGCCAGGAGCTCCTGGAGCCCTTGTTTGGTTGGATGCTGGCCCATTGGTATATTTTTAAGTTTACTTAAGGACCTTACTTCCTTGAAAGACAAGTGAAGGTAAGGGGTGAGGTCGAGCTCCTCAACCATGTCCTGCATGTCATTATTATCTTCACTAATAGCTGGGTTCTTTTCTTGAGACATTCTAACAAAAAAGTTCTAACCCCTCTACCCTTGACTATAGTGACTTTTTATTTTCTAAAATTCTAAAGGGACTTAAGCAAGGCCCTAACAAGACTTTTAGTAGTTTGGAAAAAAAATGCCAATTTAAAAAAAATCAGAAAGGCAATTTAAGAGTTCTGTCGTGTGATCAGATGGTAACGAAGTAGTCCAACAAATGCAAGTTTGTATCCCACCGCTGATCCACCGATGTAAGAAACTGGATATATATATATATATATATATATTATCTACTGGCGGTCGCCAGTAGATAGTTATAGTTACAACCTATTATCCATAGGAAATCCATGACATTCTATTTGAAACAACTCTCTTGCCGGTTGACGTATCTTCGCAAAATTTTCAAACTTTGTGGGGCGCTCCGGTCCGCTCCTACCCTGAAAGTCTCGGGGGGATTCGTCAGCGGGGCCGAGAAAAAGGGGGGTCCCAAAACGCGTTTTCCCCATGCAATTTTCCATAGGAAACTTTAGACACGGCTACAGCCCGAACTGCTGAACGGAATTACACCAAATTTGGCAAAGAGGTAGTTCTTGGTTCAGAAAGAACCCTTTTGTTAAATGGTGTAAATCCGTTCAGTAGTTGCTGAGAAAATCAAAAGTAAAAAGATAGTGATATCTATGGCCGAGTAGGGTCCGCGTACCCTCCCGATCACGAGCTGCATGTTAATTGGCTGTCAGCTGGCTGTCAACATTCCGATTCAGGAAATGTTGGCAGCCATTTTGTCCTCGGTAGAACCGAGGGACAGAAACAAGTGCGCAAAGCGCACAAAGGGGGCAGGGTAGAAACACCCTGACCCCCTAGGTTTGCTCAGGGGTCCCACAAGGACCCCTGGGCAAAAAAAAAAATAATTTTTTTAAATCGGCAGGATGCGCTCAAGGTGCGCGAATCCTGCCAGCAAAAATCGAAGCGCGGTCTCCGCGCTCGGTTGTATTTGCCCCCAGGTGGCCCAAGTCCCGGGGGCATGGTGGGGGGGTTAATTTTATGTGTGGGGGCCTCAAGGGCCTCCAAGCCCCGGGACCGCCACCCCCGGGGCTTTATTGCAAAAATAGTGCGGGAGGGCTCTTCTGCCCTCCCGCAGCCCCGGGACCGCCACCCCCGGGGCTTCTTTTTTAATTTGAATAAGGTGTGGGGGGCTCCAGCCCCACACGCCCGAGGACCACCACCTCCCGGGGCACTTATAAAATAAATGTGGGGGTCCATTACGGACCTCCAGAGCCCCGGGACCACCACCTCCCCGGGGCTGTGCAATTTAAGGGAGGGGGCCGCGCGGCCCCCTCCTGGAGCCCTTGATGGCCCTGGGGACCGCCACCCCCAGGGCCGGCTCCTGCAGTGTCCCGGGTGCCTACCCCGGGACACTGTAGTTTGCTATGGCAGGACGGGAGCCTCGCGGCTCCCGTCCTGCCATAGCAAACTGCTTTGGATATTGGAAGAGAGAGCAGGAAACCTGCTCTCTTCCAATATCCAAGCACTGCTTTCCACATGGGGAGCTGCATCTTAGCAGCTCCCCATGTGGAAAAGGAATGCTGGCTCCCAAGGGACGCGGGAGCCGGCGGGACTGTGGGGGATTGGGGACCCCCACAGTCCCCAACGGAGAGGGCCAGCCCCGGGGGATGGGGTCCCCGGGGCAAGTAGTGGCGCGTTTGCACAGTGGTGAAGGGAGGGGCGGGGCTTCAGGTGACATCTGTGCAAACGCGCCCCGTGGCGCGTTTTAAGTTGGGGGATTAAATCCCCTTCAATCCTGAGGATCCCTGGGGCCAACTAGCCCAACAGGTACATCCAGAAAGCGCCACAGAGCTGCGTTGCAGAGAGGTGTAAAAGGGTGTGGCCTCTCTACACGTCTCTGCAACGCAGCCCCTGGCGCATATTGGAGGTTCCTGGTGGGCTAGTTGGCCCCTAGGGACCCTCAGGATTCAAGGGACTTAATCCCCAACTTAAAACGCGCAACGGGCGCGTTTGCACAGATGTCACCTCAGGCCCCGCCCTCCCTTCACCATTGTGCAAATATTCTTCTAAAATCATCCGAAATACGAATTCCGATTTACTCACCTGTTATAAGGAGAGACCTCAGTGCTGTATCTTTCAGTCCAGTACTGGTCCTGAAAAGTAATTTTAACCGTACTTACCAGTAACTTGAATTTCCTTCCATAGGCTAACATTGACTGGTTTCACTTGGAAATTCTTCTAAGTGTTGATTTTGAAACATACAAATATTCCTCTAAAATCAGCCGAAATCCGAATTCTGATTTACTCACCTGTTATCAGGAGAGACCTCAGTGCTGCATCTTTCAGCCCAGTACTGGTCCTGAAAAGTAATTTTAACCGTACTTACCAGTAACTTGAATTTCCTTCCATAGGCTAACATTGACTGGTTTCACTTGGAAATTCTTCTAAGTGTGGAGTTTTGGAACTTTAAATTATTCTTCTAAAATCAGCCGAAATACGAATTCCGATTTACTCACCTGTTATCAGGAGAGAACCCAGTGCTGCATCTTTTAGCCCAGCACTGACCCTGAAAAGTAATTTTAACCGTACTTACCAGTAACTTATCTTTTCTTCCATAGGAATCCATTGTCTGGTTTTCAGCAGAAAAGTTTCAAAGTGTCGATTTTCACAAACTACAAATATTCCTTAAAAATCGCCTGTATTACTTAAACGCATTTTTTCAACTGTTTACAGGAGATGCACCAGTGCTGGATCCAGGATCCAACACTGAGTAAGAAAAAGTAACGATAACAGTTTTTACCTGCTAAGTGAATTTCCTTCCATAGGATAACATTGGTGATTCTATGAGGAAAAGTTTCTAAGTGTCAACTTTTAAAATACAATAATATTCCTTAAAAATCACGACTGTAACCAAAACGCTTTTACTCAACTGTTTACAGGAGATGTCCCAGGACTGAATCTAGGATCCAGTCCTGTGGTTAGAAAAGTAATCCATAAAGTAACTAATTGCATTTAACTAGAAATTCACATTGAGCTGAATGTTGCATTGTGTTTGAAAATGTGTTGCCCATTGCAACAACTGTAACTACTGTACTTAAAAGTCTATTGCCTATGTGCTAAGTATTTAAACTAAAGTAATTCATTCTGAGAAAGTATTTTTGTAATGTAATGTATAATGTAATTACAATGTAATTTAAAAAATAAAATATGTAAAAGAAATTGTTTCTAAAAATGTAGTAAATCAGTATGAAAAAAATTAATATAAAAATTAATACATTTAAAAAATGTCATTTAAAAAACCTTTGAAATTCACTGAAAAAACTGTAGGTTTCAGACATGTTATAGTTACAAATTAGCATTTAAAAAACCTTTGAAATTCACTGAAAAAACCATAGGTTTCAGACACGTTATAGTTAGAAATTAGCATTTAAAAACCTTTGAAATTCACTGAAAAACCATAGGTTTTAGGGACAGTTATAGTTACAAATTAGCATTTAAAAAACCTTTGAAATTCACTGAAAAAACCATAGGTTTCAGATATGTTATAGTTACAAATTAGCATTTAAAAAACCTTTGAAATTCACTGAAAAAACCATAGGTTTTAGGGACAGTTATAGTTAGTTGGACATTTCACTCGTACAAAACCCGTGAAATTTCCCCGTTATAGTTAGTTCAGCTAACTATAACTCGCGCCCGCAATGCACTGCTGATGACGTCACATATTACATCACTCATGACATGGTCAGTGACATCACTGATGACATCACTGATGACATCTCAAATGACATCACTGATGACATCATCCACGTGATAATCTGATGCAGCTCCTCACACCCTAATATAACCTTTGATACACCCAATCTAAATTACAGACTGCCATTCGCAAAACTATAGACACTCCAACACCAATAACTACATACCCACTCACTGATTCTTAGGTCTACACACACACATCCACTCACTCACCCGTACAGTCACTCATACTTATGGTCACTCAGTACAGGACTATCATATGCACTCTTACTCCTATATAGACACTCAAACACCGCCACTCATCCATAGAGGTACTCACACACCTAGTCAGTCATGCAAATAATTAAACACACTGCCATTTACTCACCTATACAGTTATACACACACCAGCTCACTTAATCATACAAATACTAGCACATTGTTACGCTCTTATACAATCACTGATACAAGCACACACTCATCCATACAGCCACTGTCACAATCACTCACTCTCGCTTATAGCTATTTATATACTCCAACACACATATATACTGCCTTTCACATATGTAGTTACTCACACATGTACCACTGGGACATACATTCACTCACTAACACACTCTTACACACACTTACCCACCCATACAGTCTATCACAGATGCACTCTTGAAACCATCCACCCAGTGAATCACCCACTCACACATCTATGCACAGAGTCGCACACACCCCACCCACACAAACACTCAGGCACCCATACAGATACTCAGACAACCAATCAATAACTCATATAGACACTCATGTAGCTATTCACAAACCCATGCAGCAACTTACACAGCAACAGACAGACGGATACAGACATTCACCCAGTTTAGTCACTAACCCATGCATTCAGTAAGATACGTTAAATCACTCACTTATAGAGTCAGTCACGCACCTACTAAATCATCCATACAGACACTTACACACCCACTCATTCTTCAATACGTCTTTTCCTATATATATTAAAAATATTTAAACTTTACAGAAACACAGTCACTGGATGATGTCATCAGTGATGTCATTTGAGATGTCATCAGTGATGTCATCAGTGATGTCACTGACCTTGTCATGAGTGATGTAATATGTGACGTCATCAGCAGTGCATTGCGGGGGCGCGAATTATAGTTAGCTGAACTAACTATAACGGGGGAATTTCACGGGTTTTGTACGAGTGAAATGTCCAACTAACTATAACTGTCCCTAAAACCTATGGTTTTTTCAGTGAATTTTATATATATATATTCACACACCAGGATCCTGTCTGCCTATCCCCGGCAGAACCAACAGGCACGGACCTCAGCCAAACTCGGAAGAAAGTTATTAGGACTCGATGTCGTGGAGAAACAGTGCAGTTTATTTCCAAATTAGTCCATAGAGATACACAGGCATAATGCCTGCCATGACGCGTTTCACTCGACACAGCGAGCTTGATCACATGACGCGCTTCATTTCCGGGAAACTTTTTTAAAAGAGACAGACCTAACAAAAGCGTGCACGATTGGCTAAAAACATAGCCACACCAAATATGTGAATACAGAAGACAGACTAATGTTCATAAAATGGGAGCAAAGTGATAAGGAATACATATAAACCAATATTTAGTCATAAATGTAAAGAAAAAAGCCTAGACATTAATTAATTTCAATGCATCAATAATAACAAAGGACAGTGCTACAATGTTAAAAATACATGAAAAATACTAAGCTTGATTTATCCTACATAGCGTTAAAATACGTCAATTACATAGACAAAAAACTGGTAATATGTCAATCACGGATGTTCAACTCACTTAACATACTGCAACAAATAATATTCCAATTCAGAATATAAAAATAGACAAAAATAGGCAAAAATAGGCAAGGTCAAATGGTGTATTAAGGACTGACAAACCTACTAACAAATAGAACAATAAAATAGAATAAATAGTGCATCATGTAAATAATCCTTGGTGTTCAACACAAAAAGCTATCAATAGCTGATAATACAGATGCATAAAATCAAACACAGGAGAAGTAGACACCTATTAATCCATAGAAGGTACAATGCTAGTGCAAGTTCAGTCTACAATCTCCTTATAGCAATAAATGATAGTAGCTGTCAGAGTACACTCCCATTGTTGGGCAATTACAACCTAGCCATACGTCTATATCGTTGTACAGTATGTGAACAACGTCTGTACTCTTAAATAACAATGTAAAGTGCAAAGTGCGACAAAGAAGTGCAAAAGAGTGCTGTGCAAACTGTAATAGCAATAGCAGCTTAAAAAATCATTGAAGCCTCAATGATAATAAAGTGCAAGTGCCAATAAAGTTATAAAATTCACAGAACCTTAAAAAATACCTCCAATACACAATACCAATATAAGAAAATACAATAAAATACATGATAAAAATGACAACTACTATAAAGATGGGTAGCAATACCATTTGAAGCAGGAATAAAAATACTACTGAGGCTAGAGACTAGAATGAAGCACTTGATGACAAACCTTAATATGCCAATTAATTAAAGGAAATTATGAAGATCTTCACTCATGTTAAGGCCATTCGGCATACAAGAGTTCTGTCGTGTGATCAGATGGGGTAACCAAGTAGTCCAACAAATGCAAGTTTGTATCCCACCGCTGATCCACCGATGTAAGAAACTGGTATATATATATATATATATATATATATATATATATATATATATACTGCACCAAAGTGAGGTACAGTGTGTATAGGGTCCAAGGGTTTGGCAGAGGTTAAAGTTAGATAGAACCTTACTCTCTAAAGTGGTAGCTTGGTTGAGCAGTAAGGCAGTATCAGAGGACAGTGTAAAGCATTTGATGTACACACTCAGTCAGCAAATGAAACCACACACTCAAGAACTGAACTCTAGGCCAATTGTTTTGTATATAAAAAAAATATACTGTTTTATTTTAGAACCACAGGGTTGCATAAAATACTTTCTCAAGATAAGATGCTGTTTGTTGAATACTTTCAATGAACAATATATTTAAAATGCAATAGGTACAGGGGTTGCAATAGGCAACACAATACTTGGTACATTTATAACATTGAGCTCAATGGGATTTTTAAGTAAACTGCAATAGAATTACTTTACGAACGTTTTTCTTACTCAGGGCTGGATCCTGGATTCAGCCTTGGTGCATTTCCTGTAAACAGTTGACAGAAATCGTTTTTGTTACACAGGCGATTTTTAAGGAATATTTGTATGTTGCAAAAATCGACACTTAGAAGAATTTCTGGTAAAAACCAGGCAATGTTATCCTATGGAGGAAAATCAAGTTATCGGAAAATCACAGTTGTAATCACTTTTTCTAGTCAGTGCTGGGTACCTAAATCCAGCACTGGGATCTCTCCTGAGAACAGGTGAGTAATTTCGATTTTGGTATTCGGACGATTTTTAGTGAATATTTCAAAGTTCCAAAACTCGACAATTAGAAGAATTTCTAAGTGAAAACCAGTCAATGTTACCCTATGGAGAGAATGTATGTTATCGGCTTTCAGGTAAGTGCTCGGCTGGCAGAGTTAAGGTTCTGGGGCAAGACTCAGGGGTCTCCCAGGTTCAGGTTGGTACTGTGGTTACACCCTCAGCGGCACAGGGACGGCCGGGTGCAGAGAGAGTAGGCCCAATGTTAGCCTATGGCGGGCAAGGGGCCTTTGGTTGGTGGCTGCTAGCAGGCAGGCCACGCGGCAGTGGGAGCAAAGCTCCTGGTCACGTACTCAGGGCAAGTGGGGAAGTCGAACAGGGTAGTTGGTGCACCCTCAGCGGCACTAGGGCGGCCGGGTGCAGTGGGCTTTTGGGCCGTCGGGCTCCCAATGGATTTCAATGGGAAAGCTGCGAGACGAACAAAGGCTGCAAACTCGGGGACGGTGATTCCTCAGTGCGACCACCACTTCGAGAGGTAAGGTGGGAAGCTGTAGGTGGGGTAGACACCCAGGAGTTGGGCACCGGGGGCCGTGGGCCGCCGGGTGCAGGGGTGTCATTAGGCGTCGGGAAATCTTACCCTCTGCTGGTCGCGGTTGGAGGGGTCCCTGGTGTTGAGGCTGCAGGCGTCGTCAGGAGCGTTGAGGTGAGTCCTTGGGTGCTGGATTCTTGGTCACAGTCGCCAGGGGGACGTCCTCGTGGTCTTTGTCCACTTCAGCTCGGGCCGGGCTCGGCGGGTGCAGAGTGGGCAGGATCCGCGGTCTCAGGCCGGGGCCTGGGGTTGCAGATGTTTGAGCAGAGCCACTGCTCGTGGGAGTCCCAGTCTTTAGTTGAGCAAGGCAGTCGGGTCCTCCGGGGTTTTTGAGGTTGCTGACCACTGAAGACGCCGGGGTTTTAGCAGGAGCAGGTTCGAGGGTCGACAGGCCGGTAGGGCTGGGGCCAAGTCAGTTGGTGTCGTCCTCTTGTTAGCAGCTGCACGGCTGGTCTTCTTTCTTCTTGTTCTTCTTGTTGTTTCGGAATCGGGATCTGAGGAAGGAAGGTTCAGGGTGCCCCTAAATACTGAATTTAGGGGCGTTACAGGTAGGTAAAGGGCAGGGACCAATGGGTCCCTTCCCTGGGGTGGGTACACCCCCTACTCTGCCACTCTCCAGTGGGAGGGGCAGGAGCCTGTCCTTGGTTGGCTGGGTCCCCCATCCTCAAGATGGCGGGGACTCGAGGTTGTGCTTCACCTCGCCTCCCCACCTTAGGGGTGGAGTTGGCAGAGGTGGGCACACCTCTCTTCCTCACTTTGTTTTTCCCGCCGGGTCTCCCGCCTAAAGTGGGGGGAGAACCAGTGGGGACCAGTTGCTGAGTACAGCAAGGGGTCTGGAGAGGCTCACAAAGGCGGTATGCCTTTGAAGCTTCTCCTTCGTGAACCCTGCCCATCCTGGGGGAGGAGGCTTGGCACCTCGTCCCAGGATGTGCATTGTTTCAGGCCCCCGAGAGCGGCAAGCTCTCGACCCAGGGGTCCAGAAACATGTCTGGTGGTGCCGCCTCGGCAGCCACTCAGTCAGGTCACTGGGAGTTGGTCGAGTTTCAGGGGGCATCTCTAAGATGCCCTCTGTTGCGCATTTTACATTAAATCCCACACTGGGTTTAATGTGCTGAGAAGTTTGATACCAAACTTCCCAGTCTTCAGTGTAGCCATTATGGTGCTGTGGAGTTCGTAATGACAAACTCCCAGCACCATATACTCTTAATGGCAGCCCTGCACTTACAGTGCCCAGGAATGGACCTGGGTACTGTAGGGTTACAGGGCTCATGCACCTGTACCCTCACCACTGGCATAGGGCACCCAGCTAGAGGGGTGACTGATGTATGCCAGGGCAGTGGTTTGTGGGCATGGCACACAGGGACGTGTGCCATGTCGACTCTTCACTTTGTTCTGCACCAAGAAACGCAGTCTGCAAAGGCAGAGTGTGAGTGTCAGGGTACAGGGCCTCTAAGGGTGGCACAATAAGTGCTGCAGCCATTGGAGGCCTTCTCTGGTCACAGTGCCCTGGGTACCTGTGGTACCACTACCAGGGGCTTACCTGTGGCCAGAGATGCCAATTGGGTTTAGGCTTTAATGCAGTTAAGGGAAGGAACACAGGCCCTGGGTACCTGATTGGCAGGAGCCCAGGGCACACTCAGTCAAAGTACATCAGCAATTACGCAAAAAGTGGGGGCATACCATGCTAGAAAGAGGGCACTTTCTCACAATCGGCATCAGCGGCGCCGGCGGCACCATGCCTGTCGCCTCCTGGTCCTCAGGCTCTTTCTCCGCACCTCTCGGTGGTGGGGACGTCGCCGCCGGCTCGTCCAGCCGGGTCGCCACTCGTGGAGGTAGACGTCGGTTCGACGCCATTTCGGCGTCGTTCGGCGTTGGAGCGGCGTCGTTTGACGCCGGAGCGGTCGCCGGCACCTGTTGGTTCTCCGCTTCCAGAGGACACAGACCCGGTGTGCCCGGACTTGTCTCCACGCCGGTTGGCTCCAATGCCATGGGGGCAGTGGCCCCTTGTTCCTCCTGCTGTGGGACGTGTCAGCTTGCAGCCGTCCCCTACAGATGGGCTATTGTCGCACCCCAGGACGCCCAGTGAAGCTGGTGCTTTGTTTTTAAGGGGTGTTCGCAGGGCTGCAGCTGTTTTAAACTTGCACCCTCCTTCTGTCTCCTTGTCCTCCGATCCGTTATTGGATCTCCTCCACCAGGGTGCGGTGGATATTGAGCCCTTGCTGCCTTTTAGCGGCTTGTTGTTCGACGCCCTTCTTGGTACGTGGGCACGGCCCTCTTCAGGAGATGCTGTCGACAGGGCCATTGCGCATAGGCATCGTCCGGCCCCTGGGAGCCCAGCCTGTTTGTCCCTTCAGCCGAGGGCTCATGGCCTCGTAGTGCAGGTGTCTTTCGCCACGCAGCCTTCCTCTCCACCTCTAGGGAGTCTCGTTGGTTGGAGGCATGTGGACGCGGCATTTTTGCGTCCGCTAGTTCAGCCTTACGTGCTCTGAACACGGCTTGCGTCTTTGCCCGGGCTTCTTGTGCCCTTTGGGACTCTGTGGAGTGTCTTTTGCCTACCCTCCCTGAGTGTACTCGGGCTGACATGGCTCGTCTCCTTCACGAAGGCCGAGAGATGGCGCGGTTTACCATTCGGTCCGCCGTTGACTCTACCGATTCGGAGGGTCGGGCAATGGCGAGGTCCGTTGCCTTGCGCCGCCATGCTTGGCTGCACAACGGGGATTTCCCCGACAATGTCCGTGACAGTCTCCGGGATTTACCATTTGATGGTGTGACCCTGTTTGACGCACATGCGGACTCTGCGGTTCACCGCCTTCTGTCTACCCTTCCGTAGTTTTTGTTCCAGTTGCGGTCCTTGTCCTCGCCTTCTGCTCTGTTGTCTTTGCTTCATGTTGGCCCTGGGTTCATGCTGTAATACCTGAACGGCCTGGGCGGCTTCTCGCCGTATTTTCTTTCTTTCATGCAGCAGGTCAGCTGCTTATCTTTCTGAGTCACTATACCCTAGTGGTTAAGGTTGCTCACCCTTACTCCAAGGGTTATGTATTCAGAACCTGTGGTTTCTGAGTTACAATTTTACGTCCTCTGTCTGAGCTCACGCTCCAGAGGTGCCCCTTGTTGGGGTTGATACTTACCCTTTGTGGGGTATTTGTTAGCTATTGTATAGCTGCCTTCTTCTCACAGTAGTCTTTGTACGCTTCTGTGGGGTCCTTTTCACTAGGTTGTCCTGCGGCTGTGCCTGAACGTTTTAAACACTGCTGCTGCGGGCCCTTCCGGGACCTTCTTGCGGTCCATTTGTTGGGCTCTCTCATGGTGTCGGCTGCTGGTCTGTGGTACTCCCCTGCATCTTACCGATCCATTTTTTCAGGCCGGGAGGGCTTTCAGGTCCCTCCCGTCTCCTCGTGGTTCTTTTGCTGCGGCCGTTCCATCTGTGGCCGGCCTACCAGAAGGCCCTGTCGCTGTCCCCGAGCACGCACAGCTAGCTCGGCACTATCCTTGTGTGTTCTATAAGCGTACGATGCCTGCTCCCTAGTATGCTCGCTGTCACGGGCTGGTGCGTTTTTCCAGCATCTTTCCGTTGCCTAGTTCTACTCTGCTATATCCATGCTGCGTAGTCCTTTCATGGTTGGACTTCGCTCTCCATGGTGGAGTTCTGGCCCCAGACGTTGATGCTGTTCATTGTCTTGTGCCTTGCTTTTTTGGCCACTTCCCCTGCCAGAGCTTCCCATGCCCCTGTTGCCTTCCGCGCAGGTGTTGTTGTCGTGCTTTCCTTCGGGCTGCGGTTGCTGCTCTCAGCGGGAGTGTTCTCCTCAGACCATTGTTTATCTGGTGGGCTATTGTGTGTGTATCCACTCTTGTTCCTCCTTCCAGTACTGCTCGGCCTCCCTGTCTGTCTCGCGGTAGACAGTGGATCTGCCCTACCGCCTGTGGCTGTTGCGTCTGGCTCTGGGCATTGCTCTGTCCGGTGCCGCTGCTGCATGGCTGTTGGGGCTATGGTGTTTTTCTTTCTCACCAGTGTACTACACACACACAGGCCTCCCGCAGGCATACTCCTCCTTGCGGTGGCCGTGGTCTTGTCCCTCACTTTTCGTGAGCGCAGGTCTGCTACTTGTGTTAGTTTTGCCGGCTCTCTTTCACGCGATACACCCTGGTGATGAGTCTCTCGTGTCTCAGGTTTGCTCGTGGCGCTTGATGGGGCCTTCTCCTTTCCATGGTGTGGTTCTGGCGGTACATACAGTTTCTCTTGTGTACTTCTGTTACCCACATGCGTGGCACTGATTGTTGCCATTCTTTTCTGCCATTCTGCCTTTTGCTGCCCGCCCTTTCGCGTGACCGGTGCATGGGCAATGGTGTATTGGCAGGTCTTGTGTTTCCTGTAACACTGACTCATCTTGGGCGTCGTCAGCATCCTTCCGCTGCTGTTCCCACTTCCACAGTGCTTCTTTCCCTGTCATGCATGTCCGTCCTGCCTGCTCGGACTCGGTACGTTCTTGTACCCTAGTTAGACCTTTCTCTTTTGACGGTCCATCGGATCCTGTGGATCCCTCACATCCTGCATTTGGTTCCTCTCCGTTTACAGCAGGTATCCACTCTCATTCCGCACTGCCCTTCTGGTTCTGTGCTCATTTTCTCCACTGTTTAACCAACAGGGATTTCCTGACGCCTTCGGCAGCTTTTGATGCCTTTGCCTCTCGTTGTTGGCCACTCCCTTCGGAGTATCCTGGTCCGGTGTTGGCCACTCTGGCAGTGCTGCCCCCACTGTGTTTTGTCAGCTGGTTGACACTTCTGTTCCCTTGGGAACTTAGTGGGGTTCTGTCGCAGACCCGCCTCCTATGGGGTATGGCTTTGGTATCTATTCTCAGTTAAGGAATCTGCGGCTAGATGTCTCTATCAGATGTACGAGTTACTTACCTTCGGTAACGGTGTATCTGGTAGAGACGTTGTCTAGCCGCAGATTCCTTAACGCCCACCCATCCTCCCCGATCTGCGAGGACCTTTTCAGGTGGGGTTTTCGGCTTTCGCCTCCTTTGGGGTGGCTTCTCCTTGTACAGGGCGGTGTCTTTCGCCTCCCTCCCCGTCGGGCTTATTCCTTTGATTTATTTGTTCTGCTCCCCCCAATCTCATGCTGGGGCGGTGGGTTCAGATGTCCTTCTGCGTTTTCCCACATCAGTTTCCTCCAGTATGGGGCCTACTGGTGTTCTCTACCCTCCCACCCGCCTTCTCCGTTTACACTCCTACAGTCCATTAGTTTTGAGGTCTTATTGGCCTGTTCCTCAGTCCGATAGATCTATCACAGGGGACAGAGTCTCCCTATTTCTTTCTTTTCTTTAATCCTATGGTTTGGAGCTTTTTACCTGTCGCTCTCGGCTCTTTTCATTGCCGTCTTGCTTCAGGAGTGGGCATTCTCTCTCGCTTTTGCGGGGTTGCTTCTCAGTATACTGTTCTGCTCTTTTCATTCACTTCATCTGGTGCAGACTTTCTGTCGTCTGCCTCAGTCTTACTTTTATAAGTCAATTTCCCTCAGGGGTGACATTCACTTCGCTGTTGCGAAATAGCTTCTCAGGGTATGGCTCTACTCTTTACTTTTCAACGCCTTTCCGTCGACCGTGCTTCTCACTGTCGTTCATGGTGCTTTTTCTTTTTTATTCGCACACTGTTCCCATATTCTCACAGTTTTGCTGGGGGCTCCGCGTTGTGGCGCGGAAAAGTTCCTCCGAAGAAAACTGACGTCAGCGCGCCGGGAGGGTCCTATATGGCTCCACTGACGTCATGTCCGGGGACGACGTCAGGGCGGAGCCAGGCGGCGCCGACCCCGGCGCACAGAGGTACTGCTGCGCAAAATTTTCCGGATCCAGTCTGACGCCTGGGGATATTCTAAGTTAAGGAATCTGCGGCTAGACAACGTCTCTACCAGATACACCATTACCGAAGGTAAGTAACTCGTACATATAGAGTTGTATATATATGTTTTCATATATAATTTTTATAGTTTCCGGGGTCCCCGTGCATGGGCGGGAATATTCAGTGTTTATGACTGATGAGGACACCCCTGGAATAGAACTAGGATTACAGGTAAGTAACGTATCCTTACTTATCTTTGGTAGTGATTATAGTTAATACGTTTTATTTACCTGCAGATTGTTCATCCCTTTCTGAAGAATGGTCATAGGCCTTCCATTTAATAATGTTTCAATTTAGTTTGTTGCACTGTACATCAACGATCAATGTGACTTTGTCCTAGTCTCTGCCGCTAAGGGCACAGAAGAAAATAGATGGGGAAATGACATTGGTGCCCTGGGGTAGCGTTATATGGCTCCAGTGATGTCACATCTGCAAGACTTCCAGTGCAGAGATGAAGCCAACACCACTTACCGGCATAGGAGAGCTATGAAAGGTTTCCAGATTGAGTCTCGCACCTGGCGATATTGAAGGTAGGTAGTGTATCCACTAGAAAGATTGTTACTGAAGGTAAGTAACATTTTCTTTGGATTTATTTAAAATAAAAAATAAAAACTATTATGGATACGATTTGTATATCCCTAGCATTGTCTTTTATGGTTCTAGAAATGTTTGACAAATGTCTATTAATTCCTTTCCTTTTCAGGTCTGTCAGCTGCTGCTGGGATTGGTGTGGATGACCTTCGCCGATTATGCATTCTCAGAATGAGTTTTGTGAAAGGTTGGGGTCCAGATTATCCCAGACAGAGTATTAAAGAAACACCTTGCTGGATTGAAATCAATTTGCACCGTGCTCTGCAGCTTCTCGATGAAGTGCTTCACACCATGCCTATTGCAGATCCACAGCCACTAGACTGAGACCTCCAAACTTCACAGCCCATTAAGTTGCCATGGTGGCAGACTGGAAAATACAATCCCATTTGTAACCTGAGCATATAGATTACTTTGCCCATTATAATCTTTAGAAGTTGGATTTAAAAATATGCTGGTTTCTTGCTCTTTGAACCTTTGTAGAAAGAGGTCAATTAAACATCTTCATACAGCCAGCACCCTCTCAGCATTTTCAGTAAAAACTCTGAAAGGTTTTACGAGTGTCATAGTGCTTAGACACTAAAAAATACAAACCTTGTTTGGATTCCAAGTATTTTTTAAAAGATCAGTCCATGGCCAAATGCTTTCCATTTTACTTAGTGCTATTTTGCCAGCACTGTGCAAGAATGTTTTCACCTATTAACATTGGATATGCCTTTACCACATCAAACTAATATATTCAAGGTAGCGTGTTTTACATGAATGCAACCGTTGGTTTTTTACCGCATTGTTGAAGGAAGATTATTTGTTCCATCTATTGAAAAATTGTTAAATCTGCTGACAGTTATTATCACCAAATGTTGGATGTTTTGTGTATACCAAGTAACTCTTTATGATATCGAACCACTTGTTGGGCAGTCTACTTGATGTACTGTGACTCATTTCAATAAGAGAACTTAGATTATAATACTGTCAATTAAGGTCCATGCTGTACCAACTTGTGGAAAGCCTCTTCTGGACTGGTCACCTACAAACTTGTGAACAATAGTTTCAGAACCTGTTGGTATTAGATTGTTTTTATGAGCTGTTTTTTCAGCACCACTCTGACTTTTAGTTTTATAGAAAGTCTACCAAGGAGCCAAAAATTGAAAGGTTTTAAGTGAGATTAGGTTGCCGAGATTCGTATGTTATGAAATCTTACACGACCAACAAGTTGGGTACAAGCTCATTAAAAAATAAGCTGTTTAATTGTTAAGGGGGTTCATTGGATCAGCAATTTGTAATTGTTGGCAGGAGTGCATTATAATTGAGGAAAAAAATATTTAGAGTGAAACGGCTTTGTTATTAAAATGCCTCTGTTAACCCACAGAGCTTGCATTAATTCGCCTCAATTGTATGATCCAAAATTGGGGAACTGGAAATTCAAGTTAACTTTCATTACCTCTTCCACATTTTTATTTCTATTTTGATTAAGATATTTCCTCATAAAATAACCTGTTTTCCAGGAAAAAGCAACTGCATACAATAATTTCAGTGGCTAATTACTTTGACAGTCCTTGCTGCATTTTCCAGTTTGGGGCTATTCCTAATAAAAAAAATATCATTGACTGTAATAGAATTTTTTTTATATGCGATTCCGCACATCTGTTTTGGAAATATGGTATTTTCTTTACTATATTATATTTCGTACATTTCACTTCACCATTGACTCTAGTTGACAAACGTCTGGTTCAGGCCACTGCTTTATCATCGTTTTAAGTGACATTTGTTAATTCTAGTATTTGTGGGGGAAACAAATCATGTGTGGTCTATGCAAACATTACATTCTTTATTATTTTTAAGCCCCTTCATTTTTTGGATGTATTTTCAACTGAGCAAGCAAAGCAACCATATTTTTATTTCTAGTAGTTGTTCATACTAAACTCTTTGCCAAGAATGATTGCGTCAGCTCTCACTTTGTATAGAAAATTTTAAGTAGAGGTTGCAAATGTATTAACTGGGTAACAGAAATACAATGCAAATGCTTCATAACTCGCTGATAATATAACTAAAATGCTGAAAGCCACATCCTATATAAATGTATTATATGTGTTTGTTTCAATAGTCTTTTATACTTTGACTTCATTATCTATATTTACATCTGGTGGTGAAGTTTGTAGAAATAACTTAAGACAAAATCAGTAAAAGCTTAATGTGAAGTTTTGTGGCTCCACTCCCTTCAGATTTATTTTAAATGTACATCAGCAACACTAAACCATTCACCATTGTTTTTTCATAGTCAGAAACCCTGAAATGATATCAGCATTACTGTGTATTTAATACAAAGCTCCTTGGATGTCATACATATTTGCCTTCTTTTCTGAAAATTCTGTATCAAATCTTTTGATTAAAAAATATGGATATATACTCAATTTTGTTAGTTTATTATGTGAAATATATTCTCTGCGTTTATATGAATGACAAACGTTTATGATGTTTAACATTTTCAAGCTATACACAGTAGAATTTGCTCAGATTTCCACTGCATTTTGAGTGTTAAGGAGTCCCTGGACAGATCTTACCTCATCTAGTACCTTAGCCCAGATTTACCTCTGCAAACACGTTTTTATTCCCCCAGGGCAGCTAGCACTAAACTCTGCTTCAACTTCCACCTTGTGGTGAGCTGTTTCTGGGTTCTATCTGGGACATGGATAATTTTGCCACTACCATTAATGATATTCCTCTGAAAGAGAAAATCTCTTTTCAAGGACTGCTGTACATGTGGCCAGAAGAAGGTGCGTGTAATGCTGTTATTGTTTATATCTTGAACATAAAAATTCTAAATGTAATCCATGTCTTACATGAAGAAGGTGCAGAATTGTCTTTTTCAATGAGATGCCCGTAAAATCAATCTCTCGTGAGAAAAACTCAGTGGAGAGATAACTTTGTGAAAAAACTGTCTCTTCAACCAAAATGGTGCAGAAACGTAGCACCTATCAGTCTCTGGATAGTTTCTCACCTAAATCCTTGCTACCTGCATATGTATAAAAGCAGAATCCTAACCAAGTAAAGCTGTGTCACTGTATTTGTCAACTCTGGCAAGAACTCCCTTGATGCTCACCTATCTGAGCGCTTCGTAGCGTGTGGCATCTTCGTGCACCATTGTCATCAGTACCTACTTTGCATCAGCCTATTTAGTTCCATCAACCACAAGTCTTTTGGCGACGGCTCTGCATCTGACAATTCTGGAGACAGTGCTGCTAGTTGCCTTTTTAAGTGGCCCATCACCTTCTTTTCTAGAGACCTTAATTATACGCTTATGCCATCACATGCCTTGTCCTTTTAAATTCGCACAGCAGCTGCAAGTCCAACCTCTGAGTACAGAAGGCCAAGTAAATATGGAACACTTGCCGGAGTACAAAGATCAAGAGAAAGAATATAAATAATTAAAGGTGCCCCATCACAAAGGTCAGGCAGCAAGTTACAACATGCCAAGACAAGTTTTACCATGAAGAGTCCTGTCGTAGAACAAATAGAAACTACAAACAGTGTTGTATGGTGCGTATTAATATTCACTTTTGCAGTTTCTGCAACATGTTGGATGACTCCGAAGAATTTCTGCCCGCTACTGCAGCCGAAAATGCATCCACCACCTCTGCAGCTTACACCTCCACCGTTGTAGGTATCCCCCTCACTGCGACCTGTACTGGCCCACCAACTCACAACTTACCTCCTGAGTCCTAGCTTGGGGGAAATGAGAGAAGGAGAAGAGGAGGAGGGCCATAAAGAAGGAGAGCATGAAGAAATTGAGTTTCTAGGCGAGGAGGAAGCAAATGAAGAAAATTATCAAACTATTGAGGAATGGTAAAACCATGTGATACCCATAAAGGGTCAAATTATGCCACCTCAGGCTGATTCTCCTCAACCAATTTCTTAGACTTTTGCTCTCTGTTGGAGAGGGCATCGCAATACTTCAAACTTGATGGCATCAGTCATGAGATTACTTTACCTCTATGATTTTAGGGTGCAGCCGAAGAAATCTGTCTATTCCAACTCGACTCTAGACCGCATGTAAGAGGGAGGAACTGAGGCTCATGAAAGCTCCATCAAAAGTCCAGAACAAGGTTCCTCGCCTGGAAAAATATAATGTCCCAAATTCAACTTTAGCATCCCTCACATTCCAACCAAAGCCTCTTTCAGAAAACCCCGTAATCCCTATCGCAACTCCCTCTGACAGGTATGACAGAAGCACAGACATATTGAAGAGCAAAGTGTGTATTATGGCCAATATTTATTTTAAAGCAGACATTGCGTTGACAGTTGTATGTTGCTAAGATTGCCAACGTGAAATGACAAATAAGCACAGATAGACCAAATTTCTCAGAAGCAAAATTTATCCTCCAACATGGGGCCAATGCGTCAGCTGTGATCATTGATACAGTTGTGGGCATGTCCGTTGCTGGATTTAGCCAGCTGGCAAGATTGCCATCCTGCATTTTTAAAGGTGGCTAAGGAGTACAGCTTTCTGGTCTGATGTCTGAAGCAAAATACTGCACATTTTATTTGCAAATGAAACTCTATTTTGAGGCCATGTAAAGGCTAGTCTTCCTTAGTGTCTCCAGAGAAGCCTAGTCATACAGAAGAGGATCCTCTTATTATGTAGGTCAGGGCATAGAATAATTACCGTCAAACCTACTATGATGAGGGCTACCTGTCTAAACAAGGCCAACAAAGTTCTCTGTAGGGATATTGACAGGTCGCGCCTAGAAGCAGAATATACTAGGGTATACTGAACTACCACTGTGCTTCCAGGAGTTCAGGGTATAAAGAGTTAGGAAATATTTGTAAAGTGTGCATGGTATCCAGAATAGTTCAGAAAAATCGTAGCAAGCTTTGCCTGGCACTCTAAACATTTAGTGACCTCCGGTAATCTGTTTCAAGTGAGAGGACTTTAAAAGTCTTTCATAAAACTGGCTGCAGGTATGTGATTATTGCTCAAGTCTTCACAGAGCATAAGTTAGAGATATGTAAAATCATGTGTAGTGCATTCTACCTGATAAATGGTAGTCCCAAATGCTCAGACTTTGGAGGTGCATATAGAAAGTCTGCTTGAGTAATGGTCAGACCCACAGCAAGATGTTCTGGGAAAGTACATTAATTGATTTGATGAATGTTGGCTTTTCAGATATTAAAGGCGTTTTTATGCTGCCCTATGTTTCCCTCCCAAAGGCTACTTGAAAACATTATAGAAAATGGATCTCACAGCCAAGGAAGAGGGTAGATTAGTCTGCGTATGCACATTTGATTACATCATATTCATACTTGATTGTTTAAGTGTGTTAAATATCTGTACAGTGTTCTCTTCTCCTTGAGTGCACCCCTTACACTACCATATCACCAATAAATTACCTAGTTCCATGCAGTCTGTAAAAGACAATTGGCACAGATGCAGAAGGATACGGCTCAGTAATACTCTTTGGAAACAAGAGAAATGACGAGGCAGAAGGGGGAGAAAGAAATGGAGCTTTATTGGCATTATTGGGGCCTTCTTGAGGTAGTTGTAGATGTGATGTTATTGGTAGCACAACTGGAGTGATTGAACAATCAGAAATGAGCTCGCCAGGTGGTACAAGAAAAAAATTAATGGAGAGACCATAAAGATTACACAAAAACAGAAATATCGGTTTGAGGCAGGGGTTAACTTGTTGGTTGCTGGTTCAATGGGCAGTATTACAGCAGAGAAAAAAGATAACAAGTAATTGCATAAATGTGGTCAGACTTTCTACATTTCCGAAAGAGGAACCCACGCAGAAAGCATCACAACAGGGAAAGAAAGGAAGGGGAGGAGGTGTGCAGGAAATTATAGAGCCTTTTTTTCTGAAGTTCATGCCAATTACCAGGTCTAAGAACAACAGAAGCAAGTAAGACCGGTGGTGGGATACCACTGGCTTATGTCACAGAATACATAATTGGCATTGATAATGCTTTTAGGGAAAGTAGTAGATATCCGGTGAGGAAAATTTGTGTTTGGGGTACAGGGCATTCAGATTACAATGTTAGCGGGTCTGTCAGTGGTGCATGCAAAGTTGAGCTCACTATATCTATCAACTCCACCTAAGCCTGTGTGTGTGGAAACAATACTAAATAAAAGAAGGAACCCAAAAAAACATCTGAAAGCATCCCAGAATTTATTGAATGTAGGTATACTTAGATCAGCAATCAGACTTCAACACCCCAGTTTGCCCCCTGAGAAGTCCTGATGAGCCCTGGAGAATGTGTCAAAACTGTTATTAGTTCAATTGAGCAGTCCCTCTCTTGACAGATACAGTACCAGGCATAATAACTGCTGGAACTTTGAGTAAAGTGGAGGAGTGGCCTGCAGTTATTGACTTGTCAAATGTTTGCTTTTGCCATTGATGAGTTAAGATCAGTTTGTATTTACATGGGGGTGGAATAGACAGTACGCTTACATGAGGTTGCCTATGAGTTACCTGTATAGACCAACTTTGTGTCAAGAGCTAGTAGCTAAAGATCTGGCTGTTTTTTCACAAGTTGACACCCAAATTGCACATCACATCAATAGTATGTTATTGGAGATATTAAAGAACAAAAGTCAGTCACATAAATTAACTACTTACAGAAAAAGAGTTGGGCAATCTCTGCTAAAGACGTTGCAGAGACCTGCACAAAAAGTGGAATTTCTGATTATTGCTTGGTTGGGATACGTTCAAAAGATGATTGATGCAATAAAGCAGTTCCAGGTTCCTCCATGAAAGAGATAGAACGGAAGTTTAAAGGGCTAATGAGGTTCTGGAGACTACACAGTCTACATTTAGATTTGATCCTGAAACCTTTGTACAGTGTCACAAGTTAAAAGCATAGTGTTCAGTGGGACCCGAACAGCAAGAAGTATTTGAGAACAAAGATGCAGGAGCGTAACTCGTCAGACGCAGCGGAGAAGTGGAGAAGCGCATCGGAGGCAGCAGAGGTGTCTCACTCTGAGTTCTGGGCTCCAAGTTCCAGCGCAGGGCTAGTTTTGGTCCCGGCCCCGGTTAGTCAATCTTGCCTCCCACAACTCTGGTCCTGTGACTGCCTTTGCCTGGATAAGACAAGAAGCGGCCCGGCGGCTACCCAGCAGTTCGGCGGTCCGGGAATGTGGCTGTGCGGGGACCAGCTCTGACCGGGCGTGGCAGGAGCACTGCAACAGCCCCTCATCAGTCGGTGAGAAACCCAGAGGTGAGGAGGTCGGGAGCTCAGAGAGGCGGTTTCCAGACAGACAGCATTCGATCCGCTGAGGGAAGAGGTTTACCGGAGGAATGGCAGTAGGAGGGGACGGTAGGGCAATTTAAAACGAGAATCGAGCTGTAGTCGGCTGCAGCAGAGTGCGCCCCGGGTGAAATGGAAATGAAAATGAAATGAAATTAAGAATTTATATAGCGCTACATATACCCGGAGGTGTCTAGGTGCTTAATGAGCATACAGGCAAAGATATTAAAGTGGAGATGCCCTAATATAGCCAGGTTTTTAATCCCTTCCTAAATTTAAGCAAATTGGGTTCTTTTTTTATGAAGGGAATTCCAGAGTTTGGTGGTGGTGTAGGCAAAGCTCTTTCCTCCCCATTTTACTTTGTGTGCCTTGGGGATGATCAAATTACCACTATCTGACGATCTGAGTGGTCTGGCTGGAATGTAAAATTTGAAAAATTGCCACAGTTGCCATGGACCACGGCCATGTCTGGCTTTAAAAGCTATGCATAACGCTTTGAATTGAATGCGTTTGCTGATGGGCAACCAATGTAGCTCTGTGAGAGCCCTGGAGACAGAATCATAGCGAGAGAGCCCAAACAGGACTCTTGCCGCAGCATTTTGAGTCATCTGAAGTTTGTGTATGCTGCGCTTGCTCGCACTAGTAAATAAGGCGTTACAGTAGTCCAGCCTAGATGCAATTAATGCTGTGACCACTGTTTTCCTTAGCTCAAACGGGATAAACGGAAGTACTTTTTTCATTATTTTAAGAATAAAAAAGCATGCTGATGTAGTATGATTGATCTGAGTTTCGAATGACAGCTTATTGTCAAAGAAAACCCCGAGATATTTTACTTTGTTAGAGGGTATCGGAAGGGGGCCCATGTGATTGGGCCACCAGCTGTCTGACCAAATCAGGGATGGGTTGCCAAAGAGCATAACTTCAGTTTCTGATTAATTAAGTTTCAAACAGTTTTCCTGCATCCATTTTCCTATGTGGCCCATACAGACTTGGAAACGGGACGCAGTATCAGTAGACGAGCTATTAATTGACACAATGATCTGCGTGTCATCCGCGTAGGACACCAGGGTGAAACCATAGTTTCTTATTAGCTTAGCCAAGGGAGTGACATACAAGTTAAAGAGAGTGGGGCTCAGCGATGAACCCTGCGCAACTCCACATGGAAATGAAAAAGCCGGGGAAACAAATGCATCGTGAGCCACTATTTTAGATCTATCAGACAGGAAGGAACTGAGCAGGAGGAGTGCTTTATCCCTGATTCCCAGCGAAGCGAGGTCAACCAACACATCGTGGTTGACCGTGTCAAATGCCGCTGAGAGAACTAATAGGACAAGTGCAGCGTTTCTCTCCCCCCCCCCCCCACCTTCCTATCGAGAGTTTGCCTAAGCTCTTCCGTGGCCGTAATTAGTGCTAGTTCGGTGCTGTGATGGGCCCGGAATCCATATTGTGAAGGGTCCAAGATGTCACCTTCCAAAACAAAGGTGCATAATTCTTCATTTAGAAACCTTTCTATTATCTTTGCTGGGAAAGGCAACCTGGAGATAAGTCTATAATTTGAAGGACACACAAAAAAAGAGCCCACGGGTCCTAATCGTAAGTCTGCTGTGCACGTGGATTCTGCTTACCATGCTTGGGAGGGGATCCCTTTTAAAGGACGGTTCCCCTCACACACCAGAGGTGTCATGCTTCATCATAGGGGTGCCTCCTCGCGTCCAGAGCATAGTCGTGAAGCGGGCTACAACCCCCTCGCTGCGAGGGAGGAGCTCAGGGATATTTTTATGTAAGAGAGAATGGTCCTAAAACCCCACGTGAGCGTGGTGTGTTTGAGGTGAAGTGCAGTGCTCTAGTGAATGGTGGTTTAAAACTGCCTACAAGGTTAGCTTAGGCGAACTTTATTCTACTACCCTGTGACAGGATTAAAAACAGATGGCTTGTGATGTAGCTGCCGGCATTAGAGACAGCTGCATTCAGAAACGATCAACATGTTTCGGCCTGTAGACCTATAAAAGTGTTGTGGCCTTCGTCAGTATCAACTTTAAAGATACTGCAAAGTAGTGAGTATATACAACATAAGTGAAGGAAAACACAATGGACACTGGTATGAGATACTACACCAGTTGTCCTGTTGTTCAGTAGATTCGTCGGTGGAACCTACAACTTTCAGGGAATAACCCGCCTCTGTCCTGGGCTTTGAGCCAAAGGTACATACGCCAACCATCCGCTCCAGGTGAGCAGAGTGCTCCAACGCATACGTCCGGCGGAATTTGAAGGGTCATTAGGATCCAGATTGGATTTCTTCAAAAGTGGCAAAATGGAAGCTCTCTTCCATTCAATGGGAAAGCGCCCTGAGGAGATCATGAGATTAAAGATAGGCCAGAGTGAAGAGGCCATGATCTCGGGGACTGAATGAAGAATTTTTGGAGGGCATAGGTCGAGGGGAGATCCGGATTTTACTAAGGGAATTAGTTTGGTAATCTGGTCAAGAGTGATGGGCGGAAAGGAAGAAAAGGTAGGTATGGAGGAGCTATCCAGGTTAGAGTGAGATCCAAAACTATCACCGAGTTCATGTGGGGCAACGAAGATTGGTTTGATTGGGGCAAAAATGCATCGAAGACCTGTTTAACCTTTTGTTGGAAAGTGTCTGCTAACTTATTGCAATATTGTTGGCTCCTTTCATGATCTTGAGATTCTGGGAGTTTAGAGAGTTTTTTAATAGTAGAAAATAGTATTTTAGAGCAACCATTAGCTGCTTCTATTTTTTCCTTGAAGTAAGCTAACTTTGCCTTCAAGATAAGATTTTTATATGCTTAGATGGCTAGTCTGTAGTCTGTTTTGGTCTGAGCATCGCTATCTAGCCTCTATTTCTTTTCTAATCTTCTGCACATTTGTTCTTGTGTTCTCAGTGACTCATTTAACCATGGTTCTGACGGAGATTGCCTGACTGATCTCAGAGTAGTTTGTGGAGCCAACGGCTGGCCTGCGGAATCCACCCAGGAGTGATAGCTCATCACTGCCTCGTCCAGGTCAGCAGGGGCAGACTGTAAGGAACAAGTAAGCACTTTGTTTAGCTCTTCTACCTTTACCTTGTTCCAGGGTCCAAAGGTGATAGCTTTATTTGAGGATTTAGAGGGCCTTTTAGGCGGCAAGGCAATTTCAAACATAATTGCCTTGTGATCCGACCAGATTAGTGGCAATGCTCTGGTCCATACAAGGTTGGGATGTTCCGAAAAGATCCCATCCAAGCAATGCCCAGCTGTGTGTGTAGCCCCTTTGACCAACTGACTAAGTCCTGCACTGGCCATATGATCAAGAAGGGCTTCAGTTTCCCTGTCTGCACTATTTTCCAAGTGGAAATTGAAGTCACCCAAAATAGACAAATTGGACTGATCTGCTTTGTTCTCCAGGAGTTGACCTATTTAATTTAGAAAGCTAGTTTTGGTTTTAGGAGGCCGATAAAGTAATGTGCCATTAAAAGTGTTCTGACTATCAAGGCCGATTTTAAAGATTGCTGCTTCACACTCTGTGTTATCTAAGATTGGTTTAAACCATATTTTGAGACCATTTCTGGCTATTAGCGCTATGCCTCCTCCTCTTTTCCCTACTCTATCTTTCCTGAGGATTTTAAAACCCTCAGGGAGAGCCTCTAGTAGATCATGTTCGGAAGAGGCATTGGCCCAGGTTTCTGTAACAAAGGCCAAATCGATTTGCTCATCCATGAAGTCATGGAAAGCCAGAGGGTTTTTGGACAGAGATCTTGTGTTAAAAAGGGCGCAGCGAGTTTTTATCTCTCTCTGTTCAGGAGTTCTTTGAGTGAAACTCCATTGTCTTGCTTGTGGCAGCGGGAGAAGGTGACACACGTTAGAGCAATGAAGGCAGTGTTTTTCACCTGAACTCAGTTGAGGATCAAAAAGAGCACCCGGGCAGGGATTACCTGTGGGTCTAAGTTGTAGCAAGGCTTCTTTCGAGTACTGGCATCTAATTCTGCCGGAGTCATCTGGGTAGAAACCGGCATAATGGCTGGCGTTGTGCGCAGACGGGCTTGCCGGCGGCGCACCCGCTGCGCGCATCCGCTCCAGCATGCGACTGAAATAGACAGAGAGTTGCCGAAGCTAGCCCGCCTACTTCCGTGACCAGCAGCAGCACACCGGAAGAGTGTGAAAAAAACGAAGTCCCGCCCTCCGCTCAAATGGCACAACAGCCGCGACGGAACAGGGCTAGGACTATCAAGGAGGGTCAGAGAGTAACCACAGGTAGGATCGATAAAAACAAGTAAAGTCTGGAGATTCGCGCTACATAAGTTTTAACAATTTATGAATGGTTAAAAGCAATATGAATGGTTAAGAGCAATTTAAAAATGCGATTACACTGTTCGTTGCTTGCCCAGAATTGCTTCCCCTTCAGCAAAGTAGCGAACGCTGTGCAGACCCTGCCACTGCCTGCTTATGCTGCAAGTCCGGGTGGCCCACGGAAGCAGCCCAGCTAGGACTGGGTGCGGTTTGTGGGCATACTCAGTGAGTCCGCTCAAGTCCAAAGCCCCCGTTCCCCCTCCAGTCCCCAGCCTCCAGTAAAGTTTTTAAAGCAGCCCACAACAAATAAGTGAATATGCAGAAACGTCAAGTCCACTTCTAGAGAAACCACAAAAGAAATAAGATCACGAAAAATAAGGCAGTTCCCGGGGCAGAAGAGCTCTAATCAGAAGCGGGCATCAAAAAAATCAAATATGAATAAGACCATCAAGACAACTAAAATAAGCGAGTGGTGGAACACCCAAAGGAGCCCTCTTATATCACTGATATTAACCTTATTTGGTAAAGCGAATACAAGCTCCAAGTTTACTTACCTCAAAGACCGAGGGGCCTCAATCTTTTCAATGCCCGGAAATGTAACATCTGAAAGAGACACGTTAGTGACAGATTCCTTACCTTAGAATATCCCCAGGCGTCAGGCTGGATCCGGAAAGTTTTTGCGTAGCAGTACCCTTGCGCGTCGGTAGGCGGCGTCGTGCGGCTCCGCGTCCGTTGTCGGCGTCGTGATCGCCGGGATGACGTCGCGGGCAGTACTTAGACGCCGCCCCTGCGCGCTGACGTCAGTTCTTCTTTTTCCGCGCCAGCAAGCGCAGATCCGGGAAGAGCAGTGCCCTAGTCAATTTTTGACTAAATTTTTGGTGATTTTTTCACTGTTTCTTTTCGAGTCTTCTCGACTCCTAGGTGTCCCTAGGGATGCCCGGCTTCAAGCCATGCGACGTCTGTGGTCGAATGATGTCGATCACAGACCCGCACTTAGAGTGTCTCTACTGTCTCGGCCGAGACCACGACACGAAGTCGTGCCCTGACTGCCGGGCCTTACACCCGAAGGCTTTGCGAGAGCGGTCTCGAAAGCTCCTCGAGGTCCGGCAGTCGGCTCCGCGCCGCACCAAGCCCCGGTCCTGTGAGAGGTCGAGGGGCCGGTCGCGGAGCCCCCGCCGGTCGTCGGAGTCCAAGTCTTCGCACTCCTCGGGTAAGTCGAAGCACAAAAAGTCTAAGAAGCATCATCGCTCTAAGACTTCGCCTCGCCGGTCTCGCGACTCGGCTGAGGCCCCTGTCGGCACCGGTCCCCGCGGCCCCGGACGTGCCTGTGGAGCCCCCTGCATTACCCGTCCTTTCCGGGTTCGGGGCGACTCCGGCCCAAATACAGGAATTCCTGTCGGCCATGGCCCGCCTCTTCGGGCCTCAAGGTCCCTCCGGTGCGCCTGCGGGCCCTGATGGGGTTGCTCCGGCTTCGCCGACTACTCCGGTCCCGGCGTCGCCCGTCCCGCCAGCCTTGATCCCGGCCTCTGCTCCGGTCCCGGCCTCGATCCCGGCTCCGGTGGTACCGCAACCCCGATCGACGCCGGTTGACCTAACCACGCCTCCGCCGGCGCCGATGTCCCCGGTGCCGCTCCTGACGCCGCCCGGGGCTCCGGGCGGCGTGCTCCCGGTTCTCTCCCGGTTCCGGACATGGAGCCGGACCGACGCCGCTCGACGCCGGCCCCGGCGCCGATGAGACCTTGGGTCCCAGATGTCCCTCCTCCTCCATATTTAGAGCCAGAGGAGGACCAGGAGAGCTGGGAGGGGTCGGAAGACCCTCTCACAGAGCAGTGTGAGTATGATCAGGACTGGGCAGAGGAACTTGGGGATGCCAGTGGTCTAGACACTTCCCTGACACTGGCATGCTGTCTCCTCCCGTGGCTACGGAGGAGGGGCAAATCTCGCAACGGTGTTGCGTAGAGCAGCTGGAGCCTTGCACCTCCAATTGCCTACTGTGGCTGTCAGGACTAACCTCCTGACGGAAGTGCTTCAGCCGGCAGCTACCTCCCGGAGCCATTGCTGCCGTTTAATGATGCACTGTCTGACGTTCTTTTGGGCACCTGGTCCAAGCCCAACACAGGGGCTCCTGTGGATAGGAACGTGGCCCAACGCCATCGCCCTGCTCCGGGCAACCCCTTGTTTCTCTCCCAACATCCCACCCCGAGAGCTTGGTTGTCCAAGCCTCTGCCTCCCAAACCGCCTTCCCTACCGCCCTCCGGATAGGGAATCCAAACGCCTGGATCAATTTGGGAAGAAGGCCTTTTCTTCCTCCAGTGCTGGCTTGCGGTCCGTCAACACCGCTTGCCTTTTGGGCCGATATTCCCACTCTCTGTGGGATTCGGTGGCGGCCGTTTTGCCCCAGTGTTCTGAGGAGGTCCAGACACTGCTTACCCGCAACATTGCGGAAGGTAGGGATGCGGCAAAGTTCACCATACGTTGTGGCCTTGATACCGCCGACTCGCTGGGCAGATCGCTTGCAACGACGGTGGCACTGCGTCGCCACGCCTGGCTGAGAACCGGTTTCTCGGGTGATGTCCAGAATACACTCATGGACATGCCCTTTGATGGAGTCGGTCTTTTTGGTTCCAAAGCAGACCATGCGCTGGTGCGTTTTAAGGACTCACGGGCTACTGCCAAGTCCCTGGGCCTTTCTGTTGTGCGCCCTCCGCTGACCTCTGCTTTTCGCCCCTTTCGTGGCCACGGAAGGGGCGCCCAGTCACGTCCGCTGCCCAGCCACCGGCCTGCGCAGCAAGCGTCTTCGCGTGGCTGAGGGCGTGGCTCCCGCCGTGGCGGGTCGGGCAACCAGCGTGCGGGTCAGGCCACCAACTCCGCCCCGTCCGCTGCCTCCAAGCCCTCCTAGTCCTTCCTTTCGGGTGCACAGCATGCCAGTAGGGGGCAGGGTCCGCCATCACCTTCACCACTGGCGTGCCATCACCTCGGACAGGTGGGTCTTGGACATTGTCCGAAGGGGCTACTCCCTCCCCTTCGTGACCACCCCCCCAGCCATGCCACCTCAATTCCACCGCATGTCAGGGGATCACTTGGTGCTTCTGCAGAAGGAAGTCACGGCCCTCTTGGCCAAGAGGGCCATCGAGCATGTTCCGACCCCAGAAGTAGGACGTGGTTGCTACTCCCACTACTTTCTGGTGCCCAAAAGGACAAGGAGGACATGCGTCCTATCTTGGACCTCCGGAACGTCAATCGCTTCCTCCGGAAGGAGAAGTTCAAGATGCTCACCCTAGCTCAGGTCTTGACTGCCCTCGACCCTGGAGACTGGTTGGTAGCGTTGGACTTGCAGGACGCTTATTTTCACATCCCCGTCCTGCCGGCCCACCGGCGTTACCTGCGGTTCACGGTAGGCCTCGAGCATTTTCAGTTCACCGTGCTCCCCTTTGGCCTAGCAAGTGCCCCTCGGGTGTTCACGAAAGTGATGGCGGTGGTCGCATTTCATCTGCGCCGGGCAGGGGTTCCAGTCTTCCCCTACCTCGACGACTGGCTGCTGAAGGCGGGCTCGTCCCAGGCAGTCGTCTCCCACCTCCAGACTACGGCCGAACTCCTGCACTCGCTGGGGTTCTCCATCAATGTGCCGAAGTCGCATCTGATTCCTTCTCCACAGCTCCTTTTCATCGGAGCAGTTCTGGACACGACGCAGTTTCGGGCCTATCCTCCCGAACGGCGAGTCCGGGATATTCAGGCTATGATTCCGATCTTTCGGCCTTTATCCTGGGTTTCGGTACGGATGACCCTGAGGCTGCTGGGCCTCATAGCCTCCTGCATCCTGCTGGTCGATCATGCCAGATGGCATATGCGGGCTCTGCAGTGGGACCTGAAGTTCCAGTGGGCGCAGCACCAGGGCAACCTGTCCGATCACGTCCAGATCTCGGAGGGGACTGCAAAACAGTTGCAGTGGTGGCTCTCGAACCGGCAATGGGTCATGGGCAGATCCTCTCCCTTCCCCAGCCAGAGCACACAGTTGTGACGGACGCGTCCCTTCTGGGATGGGGCGGTCACATGGGAGAGGCGGAGATCAGAGGCCTCTGGTCTCCGGCGGAGTCCCGGCTCCATATCAACCTTCTGGAGCTCCGGTCGATCCGACTTGCACTCAATGCATTCCTTCCCTCTGTCAAAGGGAAGGTAGTGCAGGTGTTCACAGACAACACCACCGCCATGTGGTACTGCAACAAACAAGGCGGGGTGGGGTCGTGGACCCTCTGTCAGGAGGCTCTGCGCCTCTGGACATGGCTGGAACATCAGGGCATGTTCCTGATGGATCAACACCTGGCAGGTTCCCTGAACGCCAGGGCGGACGAACTCCAGCCGCAGGTGCATGATGGATCACGAATGGCGTCTTCACTCGGAAGTGGCGCAAGGACTCTTTCTACAGTGGGAGAGCCTTGGTTAGATCTATTCGCCACCGAAGAGAACGCGCAATGTCATCAGTTCTGCGCGTTGGAATTTCCAAGGCGGCACTCGCTCGCCGACGCTTTTCGTCGCGAGTGGAGTTGCGGTCTGTTGTACGCCTTTCCGCCTATACCACTTCTACCCAGAGTGTTGAAGATTCGGCGCGACCGGGCCCAATTCATCCTTGTGGCTCCGGACTGGGCTCGAAGAGTTTGGTATCCAGAGCTACTCAGTATGAGCGTCGATCCCCCGATCCGTCTGCCTCTTCGGGAGGATCTTCTGTCGCAGCAGCAGGGGACGGTCCTCCACCCGAACCTGTCCAGCCTCCACCTGCTTGCGTGGAGATTGAGCGGCGGCAGTTGATTCCTTTCGACTTGCCTCCCGAAGTTTGTGATGTGATTCTGGCAGCCAGGCGTCCCTCCACTAAGGTGGTATACGCCTGCAGGTGGAACAAGTTTGTGGCATGGTGCACAGCAAAGGCTGTGAACCCTCTCTCTGCCCCTCTTTCTGAGGTTCTTCTGTTCCTTCTTTCCCTGGCCCAACAGGGTTCTGCCCTGGGTACCATCAAGGGCTATCTTTGTGCCATCTCGGCCTTCCTCAGGCTTCCTGATCAGCCCTCCCTTTTCAAGTCCCCTGTTGTTAACAGGTTCCTAAAAGGCATTACACACCTCTTCCCTCCTGTTCCGTTTGTGATGCCTCAGTGGGACTTGAACTTGGTTCTTACCTTTCTTATGTGCGCTCCCTTTGAGCCTCTACATAACTGTCCTCTTCGTCTTCTGACTCTGAAGACAGCCTTTCTGGTGGCCATCACCTCCGCTCGGCGGGTGAGTGAGCTCCAGGCTCTATCATGCAAACCTCCCTTTCTGTCTGTCCATCCAGACAAGGTTGTTCTTAGGACGCGTCCGTCCTTCTTGCCAAAGGTGGTTACTGCCTTCCACATTGGGCAGACCATCACTTTGCCCACCTTCTTTCCGCCTCCGCATCCTTCCAGAGAGGAAGAGAGGCTCCACTGTCTGGACCCAAAACGTGCGCTTTCCTTTTATATTAACCGCACACAACACTTCCGGGTGGATGACCAGCTCTTTGTTGGCTACGTGGGCGCCAAAAAAGGTCAGGCGGTGCACAAGAGAACCATCTCCCGCTGGGTAACCTTGTGTATCAAAGCCTGCTATTCTTTGGCTAAGAAGGAGCCTCCTGTTGGGCTGCGTGCCCATTCCACCAGGGCAACGGCTGCTACCACGGCCTTAGGCCGCGGTGTTCCGCTGCAGGATATCTGTCAGGCAGCTACGTGGGCCTCGCTGCACACATTTACCAAGCATTACTGCCTTGACAGGTCCGGAGGGACGGCTTCTTTGGCCGTTCTGTCCTCCGGGACTTCCTTGTCTGATCTTTGTTCGCAGACCCACCACCGGGGTTGGTATTGCTGGGGTATCTATTCTAAGGTAAGGAATCTGTCACTAACGTGTCTCTTTCAGATGCACAAGTTACTAACTTGTGTAACGATATATCTGTAAGAGACAGTAGTTAGTGACAGATTCCTTACCGCCCCACCCATCCTCCCCGTTCTGCGAACTGATTTCTAGGGTTAAGGACATCCCTTTCAGGGCCCTAGTATTTTTCAGACACCTATGTCAGCTTCTTGCATGGCTCTGCGTTCCTGGCGCGGAAAGTCGTGTACAGAACTGACGTCAGCGCGCAGGGGCGGCGTCTAAGTACTGCCCGCGACGTCATCCCGGCAATCACGACGACAGACGCGGAGCCGCATGACGCCGCCTACCGACGCGCAAGGGTACTGCTATGCAAAAACTTTCCGGATCCAGCCTGATGCCTGGGGATATTCTAAGGTAAGGAATCTGTCACTAACTACTGTCTCTTACAGATATATCGTTACACAAGTTAGTAACTTGTGCGACGGGTCTCTTGACACCATTGGCCCTCAGAGAGTAATACAACAAGTGAAATAGACACATTACACGATCAAGCGCATAAAGGACACAATTATGGAGCAGATGAGTCCGAGGGTTCAGACACTTTACCAACAAAGAAAGGGTGTCAACAAAGCAGACAATAATAACCCAAAATCGGAAACTATAACTACAAAGGCCTAGATTCACACCGCAGAAACCGCTCTCGCAATAAGCGACAGAATTACCAACGAGGTGAGCGAGATAGTCACCTCTTCACAACACATACCATATAAAAAATTAATGAAAACATAGAAAATAAAGAAATGGACACAAAAATTCCAAAAACAAACATCTAAACCGATGAGATAAAGCTTTCTCACTCTGTCTAGAGTCACCTTAAAACAGGAAGTCCCCAAGGGGTTAAATGCCACTGGACAGGCCCTTAAGGAAGACCTGGAAAATTAATGGTTGAGATCAATCTCCCTTTCAAGCAACGGGAATCTCTTACAGGCCATGGATGTAAAAACGATCAATCAGGCATGTGAATCTAAAGGGTAGAAGACACAAAATGATCACAATGCAACAATAAAAAGATATTATGGTGATACAGGATAAGTGCCATAATTTTGGTAAGCTCGCCCAAACATTTTTTGATACCTCTTTTGACACCCCTCAACCACATTTAAATATTCCGCGAAACACCAACGAAAGTGGCCCAATAAGCTCTGGTTCAAAAACGGCACAAGGGCAGCTGAATGGTGATCTGGGCGGCCAGTTGGGCCTCTATATCTCACTACTACATACTTTACAAGACTCAACAGAGGTACTTGCAATGCAATCTGACAAATTGGATATTCAAATATATTATATGAATATAATGGCTACTTACATTTTGTGTATTAATACTAAGCTGGAAAAATTCACAGACCTAATAATAAGAGTCCAGATGATTTATTCACCGTTGCAAGCAACCTGTGCATGTGGCCCTATAATCGATAAATTAAGTACCCTACCAGCGATACTGGAAGAGATAATACGAATCAAAAAAGCCAATCTGGCTAATATTCTTCCTAACAACAGTCGACTACAAGAAAACACCAAACATTACACAAATCAAGAAGGAAAATTAAACAAATCCTGCCAGCCCTTAGGGGAAGTTAGCGAACATCCAAATAAGCAGGAAACAAGAAGGGCATTACAGGAAGAGGTCCAGCAGCCTCTAATAGAAGGAGTAAGCACAGATGAGGCCAAAAAGGGCAGGCAAACGAGGAGGCAAAAAAAAGTGAAAGAAAAACAAGAAATAAAACACAATTGGCAAAACAACAGGATCCCATTGTATACCTCATATTTGGAACAATTTGAGACAACTAGGCCTAATCCGCTGTATCTAAAAATTTCACAAGTACCAGTATAGTGGTCAGAGCAAGCCAAAGTGGGAAATGGAGGAGGTAGACACATTTGAAGAGTCAAGCTCAAGTAAAGTTTTAGGACCACAATCCCCACCCATAGAAGTTTTGGATAGTTTGACAAAAACTGATAAAGCCGAAGGAGTGGCTAAAAGAGCAGCGAAAGACACAAAAACCACACTAGTCTGAGGGGAAATCACCAGCGGAACACAGATAATATAAAAAAAAAACACAAATGGGAAAAAGCCAATAAAAGTACAAAAGGAACAATGCAGCAAAGCCCACCACCCAGGGATAATGATGCCCATAGACTAGGACACAGCTCTAGCGCTCAGGAAGTAACAGTAACCAGAAAAAACAAAGCCACCAATTCGAACAAGACCAAAAGGAACAGATTAAAAAATACGATGGACGTCGGATCCATTCAGCAAGCTTTGCCTGGAAAAAAGCCCAAAACACCAGTGCCCAGGACACAGAGTTTTGTGGTGAGGCACGGCAAGAAACATACGACCAGAAAGAGAATCAACAGGCGGTTCTCCCTTCCACTAACCCAGAAGAGGGTAGACTATCAGTCAACGTAATAATGGACGGTATCACACCCCAATCAGGTCACAGGGTTATTGTACAAACTCGCAAAACGTTAAACTCATCAGAATGTACTAGGCATCTACATCTGAACCGGATGACTCCTACCCTGAACAAAAAGGTAATGCAACAAATAATTCTAACACCAGAATATGATTTGCAGGGTCGGCACAATATTCTTAATAGGGGTAACATATTAAAACTGACAGCAGAAATCCCAGGGCTAAATCATATAGAATCCTTGGATCTCTTATCAGTGGAATTTATTCCAGCTGAAGACCCAAAACGTATGGAACAAACCCTTACCACATGGCAAACGGAAGAAACCGCGCTTCTCATTTTGAACTATAAACAACAATTCGAAGCATGGGGTATGAAATTATCTAAAACTAAATCACGTTACCCCCAAACCTTGATTTCAAAACCACTTCAACAATCAAAGCAATCCACACAAAAAAAAAAAAACTCCAGAAAAGACCTTGGTATACTCTGTGCTTCAGAATGCCCGAGGAAGAAGCTTAAGTACATCCATGAGGAGCAACAACCAGAATATGAATACAGATACAAGCCAAAAGCAGCGGAGGTGGCTTCCAGACACCCTATACACATATAAGGGAGAATAACCTAGGGAGAATTCAGCAAGGAAGTCCAAGAGGAACGATTTACATCTGCTCTCATGGAATATAGCGGGAGCCAAAAAACTGCTAGGAGAAGGTACCGCCACCTCAGAACTGGGATATGTATGACATAATAGCTCTCCAGGAGACATGGGCACTGAATACCTTACCCCTGGAGGGTGTTATCTATTGCAGTGTGGGAGCAGAAACAAACGAGCGTTATGGGCGTCCAAAAGGGGGATTAGCAGTTTGTGTCCATAGCCTTAAATATTAAACCTGAACAGTTAAAATCCCCTGATCATGGACTGCAACTAATTAAATTTACTCATTGGAGTACTTATGACTTAAACCCAGTTCCGTTGATCAACATGTATATACGTTCATCTAAAATCTAAGAGAAAAAAAAGAACTTAACTCTTTAAATATTTCAACAATTTCAGACAAGACTCACTCACCCATCCTGGGATGTAATCCTGATAGGAGATTTTAACACCAATTTAATCCACACACCAAACGAGGATGAAAAACTAATAGTAGCTAACGAACACTAGAATGTGAAACCGCAGTACCACTATCAACAATCCGTCCAGATCGTCAATTATTAATAACTGCTCTAAAGTTCTTGGGAATGGCAGAACAATGGAAGATACCATCCAAAATTCACCTATCGTGGAGCTAACGTACGATCCATTTTAGACTTTACAATCATTTCACTTTCATTGATGCCATTCTTATCACAGTTCTCAATAGAATTTACCACCTTGAGCAATCACTCTTACCAATATACACACTTTAGCATAAGCACTCCAAAGCACACTATCAACCCAGCAGTGGTCTGGCACATAATTTTGACACATCTAAAGTGATTGAGGTGGACAAATGATATCCTACAGGATCTGCACAGCACAGTAAAGGAACTAGCAGTGGCAAGCTGGAATGAAAAAAAACAATCTAATAGGCTCCCGGACAGAATTCATAACAGAACTGACATAATTAATGCCGGGCGGTCGCAGACAATGCCAGGGAAGGCCCATAACATTACATCTCGTAAAATGCAAGGTCTAAAAAGAGAATTAAGACAAGCAGTTGGGAAATCAAAATCAACTAACGCTGATCAAACCGCATGGTCAAATGTACGTCGCTTTAGGAAAGAATACAAAAATTGCCCTGGGAAGAAAAAGAAAGAGGAACAAGATGTTCTGGACAACGTTTGTGTTTGGCACCAAGCAAACCAACTTAAGTATCTTTTGGGAAATAGTAAACAGTCAGAGCAGGCCAGTAAAAGTAATAAACAAATAAAATGTCCTGGAGCAAGGCTGGGTTGAATTCCTGGCCAGAAGGTTCGAGGAGGGCATAATGTCAGAATCACAGATAACCCTACAACCAGAACATACCAACTATCGTGAAAACGGTGAGGGAGACGAAACAATGGTAAAAACCAGTATAACCGATGAAAAAAAAGCACCTCTCTCGTAAACAAAGTAACCTAGTTGACCTATTCAGTAGAAGAAGTAACTAACATAATACGCAAAGGCAGAAGAGATGGTGCAATGAAATCAAACCGTATTCCCCAGGCTATTTTCAAATGGAATTTGGCTTTTTGGGGTAACCATCTATCGATTCTATTCAAAGAGGAATAACTATTAGCCATTATTGTATGCCATCCAGCTCGCAATGCACAATTATCAGTCCAATCTACAAAAGTGGAGACTGAGTAAACCCGGCAGATTACAGGCTTATAGCGTTGCTTGACGTAGAAGCAAAGTACTACACATCACTGATCTTAGCGGACCTCATGGAGTGGTCTGATAAGCACAACCTGATCCCGGCCAATCAGACAGGCTTCAGGAAAGGGACCGAAACAACAGCAAACATTTTAGCACTTTCGCTAATAGTGGACAAATGTAAGAGCGGAAAAAGTAAAAACTACACCTCTGCTTCATAGATTTAAAAGCAGCATTTGATTGCGTAGGCTGTCGCATCCTGTGGAGGAAACTAAGAGATTGGAACATTCCTGAAAGAATATTGCAAGGAAAATGCTACTTTATACCCACACCTGGATAAGAGTCAAGTTGGGCGACAGCACCAGGATTTCAAGAAAGATAACCACAAATAAGGGCTTGAAGCAGGGGTGTGTGCTGGCCCCGCAACTGTTCTACTTGTTCATGGCTCTGGGATGTTGCCCTGCACCTCATTGGACAGAAGTGCCCTCCTGTGTGATCCCAGAGAACACTGAAAAAGTATCTGAGAGGGGCAGAGCCTCTCAGATCTGCTCCTTGAAACTACAGAAGAAGAGGGGTGGGTCCATGCTGGAAGTTTGATTTGCACCAACCAAGCCCTGCACTCTGAATGACTGTACCTGCTACACAATCTGGAACTACTGCACTGTGAATCAAACCTGCTCCATAAGGATTAAATAATGTACTCCCTGCAAGCTACAAGTTAACAGGGCTCACCTGGTCCATCACCACCAAGAATCCCCAACCTGGAGTGACTCCAGTGGATTTGTAAGGGTTTTGTCCAAGTGGATTGTGGGAATTGAAGTCCCAAACTTTCATGGACAATCTTGGAGCTTCCAGACGCTTGGAGTAAGTTTTGGACATTTTGGGACCCTCAAAGGAACTTCAGGAAGAAGTTCCAGAAGTTTGGAGCAACTTTGGAAAAAAGCTCCATAAGTGTACCGACTCGACATGGCCAGCCAACTGGCGACCCTCAACCGCGAGCAGGCCTGCCCTCCAGTATCATCCTGCTGAAAAGCTCTGAGGTCCGACATCCAGAGTTTGACCGGGAGCTGGTCGAAACCCAAGCTGCGAACCCTCACTGAATCTGGCCTGGTGAAGAACATCAAGGGACCCCGGGAGAAAAAGCTCCATAAAAGTTTCTAGGTCCAAAGGTAGACTAGTTGACCGGGACCAACTGCGAGAGTGAAGCTGCCCACCTTCAACCGTGAGCCGGCCTAGATCTCTGGTTCGTCCCGCTGGAAAGCTCTGGAGGTCTGACTTCCATAGGTTTGACCGGGAGCTCATCGCAAAGCAAGCCGGCGAATCCTCACCGAATCCGGACTGGTGGAGAGCTTCGAGAGACCACGGGAGAAAAAGCTCCAGAAATGTTTCTAAGTCAGAAAGTAAAAACTTTGACCGAGGCCTACCGCAAGGGGTTGCCGCACAGGGCTCCATCACGGTTGGCCTTAAACTTTGACTTTGTTCCGGTCTAGCGCGACCAGATGTCCCAAAAGACGCTGTAGGTTTCTATGTGCTATATAGTGCTAAATCTTTGAAAATTCATATCTCCGATCCCCTACATTGGATTTTTTCATATGTGTCATTTTAAAGATACAAATATTTTCTATTTTTATAAATTGGTGTTCGATTTTTATTGTGTGTTGTGTCTTTAATTATTTACTGAATTGGTGTTTTTAAATGCTTTACATACTTGTCTCTGAAGTTAAGCCTGCCTGTTCACAGCCAAGCTACCAAGGGTTGAGCATGGTAGTAATGTCTGAGACCTATTCTGAGCCCTAGACTGTGTTAGTGGTCTTATTGCCAGTGGTAGATATACATTTATCACTACTAATAATCCACTTTCCAGCAGTTTCTAAATCTCAATCTGAAAACAAACTTTGTAATTTTTCTGGTGAAAACTTCTCTTTGTGGGACAATCCTGAAATACAGTCTGCCACTGTGGAACTGCTGGTCGGATACTTTTTGCAGTTTTTCCCCTTAAAGCTTTGGAGCAAATTTTATAGAAAGTTCCCAAACTTATTTTGGTACCCAAAGAACCAAAGCAGTACAGCTCAAAAACCCCCAGGACCTCAAGGGGGCCGTTAAAGACTCTTGGGGTGTCAGGCAGAGATCAACAGCAAAGTCCAGGTAAGTTTCAGTTGCCACTGGTCAGCTGGGATACTTCATAGGATTTTTTATTTATCCATAGCCACATAGGGGATCAGATTTATGATCTTTGAAGATCTTTCTGTCCTTATGTTTCAAGTGGGAGGGGGTCCAAATCTCAGGTCCTTCTCACAGGTCACAGATGTCAAGTGCAGCATGTTAGGTCTGCAAGGTATCCTTTTGCAAGTGCAGCACTGTTCTAAGGAAGGCTGGGTTAGGGTCCAGCTTTGTAGGGTTTATCAGCCTGTAAGTGGCGGGGTACCTTAAAGCACTCCAGTTCCTCTCTGACCAGTGGAGTAAAAGTTCTGTACCATATACTGTAGGGAGAGGTGTGGCGCAGTAGCCAGAGCAGCTGACTCTGGAGTTCGATCCCCAATGGAAGCTCAGCATCATGTGACTCTGGGCAATAGCTGACTTAATCTCCCTGACGGCCCCCAGCGCCTGGATACCCTTAGGGGTGTTAAGTTGTGCTTTACAAATCTGAATATATTCAATCAATCAATCAGGGAGTTTAAAGCGTGCTACTCACCTGTGAGGGTCTCAAGGCGCTGGAGGGGGAGGGGGAGTGGGGGAGGAGGTGCAGCTGTGGTTCAGCCGAAGAGCCAGGTCTTGAGGCTCCCCCTGAAGGTGTGCAGAGTGGGGGAGCATCTGATGTTGACTGGGAGCTGGGATTATTATTGGAAAGTTAAATGCAGCAATCAGGAATTAGTCAATTTCTACATGTTTTAGGGGTCAGAGCACATACATGGCAGTGCCCCATTGTGCAGAGTCCAAAAACTAGCAATAACATTCAGCAAACAAATGGGGGTTAACAGGCAAAAAGTGATAGTTCTCTCAGTCAGGCTCACAAAGTACTTTACAAAGGTAACAACTAAACCTTCCACTGACCCTTTGTCATGTTTAGAAAAATATGTCTTAAAAATATACCAGATTTAGATCAATCCAATGTTCCCAAAGGTATTTAACATATCATCTATGGCTATGCGCAAGTTGTTGAATATTAACAGCAGTCTAATTAATGCCAAGATATATCATAAACTTGCCTCTACTCCAGTACTTTCAAGTTCATTCCACTACTGTTAGAACTTGGGTTACTGGGGTATGATCCCTGGTCAAGCAGCAAACACAATCCAAGTTACGATAAGGGGCAGGCAAACCCTAAATTAACCTATGCTTGCCCTCTTACAGCTTGGCACAGAGCAGTCAGGCTTAACTTCGGGGCAGTGTGTAAAGTATTTGTGCAACACTTCAAACTGTAAACCAGTGAAAACACCACACAAAAAGATGCCAAACCACGTTAGAGAAATAGATCTGACTTTAATAAATAAAACCAGACCAAAACAACAAAAATCCAATTAGTAGAACCGTAGATATTAATTTTCAAGGTTTATAGTGATAAACAGAGCAAAAAAGCACAAAGCGCTATTGGGGATATCTGGTTGCGCCATACCGGGACATAGTCACTAGTTCAGGCCGACCACAATGGTTGGCTACTGGGACCCAGTTAGTGCTGAACAGAGTACCTTAAATCCGGATTGTGGAGCATTGTGTGGATCCGTGTTAAAGATGCGTTGCACAGTCGAGGCGATGCGTCGGTCCTGAGATGCAGCATGTCTGCAATGCTAGGTTCTGATGTGTCGATGCCCCAGATCCTGTTGATGGGGCTTGAGATACAAAGTCCGGTGTCAAGGATGAGAGGCACAGCCAAGGCGATGCTTCAGTTCCAATGAGTGGTGAAGCTGCGATGTGGAGTTGCGTCATGGAGGCTGCCGTTGATGAGGGATGCGAGGAGCTTGCGTTGGGAAAAGCATCACACAGTGGCGGTTCCAAAGGTGATGCGTTAGTCCCAAGATGCGGGTTGCAGAGGCGATGCAAGTCTTTTGTGAGGGGTCCAATCCACCCAGCAGCAGCGATTCGTCAGATCTGCCTGGGGATGCGCAACTCAGCTGAGGAGATGCGTTGATTCTGCTCAGAGATGCGGCACTCAGCAGGGAACATGCATCGGTTCCTCTGGCAAGCACCTTAGGCCCCCTTCCAGGGTCCAGGACTGGTGTGGCACCACTTGGCAGGGTAGACTCGCAGATGGCAGAGTCCAGGTGCAGAGGTTGGGAGCCTGTTATGTCCCTGAGGCTTCAGATCAGGAGGCCAGCCAACAGGCCTTTGCAGTCACTCTGGGTTCTCAGGTCAAGAGATGCTTCTCACCAAGGCAAGAGGGCAGCAGATCAGCATAGCAAAGCTGGAGTATGCAGAATGCAGTCCAACAGAGTGGCACTCTTTCAGCAACACAGCAGTCCTTCTTCCTGGTAGACAATCCATAGGTCTAGAAGTGTACTGAAGTGGTGGTGTCTGAGGTCCAGTAATAATTCCCAATGGTGCATTTGTAGTGGGGGAGACTTCAAAGACATGCCTGTGAAGTGCATAGAGGTCCTCCCTTCCACTCTGTGTGGGCAGGACACAGCCTATTCAGATGTAAGTAAGGCTGTGCCCAGCTCCTCCCTTCCATCCTGCCAGAGATGGTCCATTGAGACACACCTCAGCTCCCATTTTCTGTGGCTGTCTAGGAGGAATACACAAAGCCCAACTGCCTACTACACCTAGTCGTGATCAGAGACAGGCTACAGACACCAAATGGCTAAAGCAAGAAAATGCCAACTTTCTAAAAGTGGCATTTTCAAAATTGCAATTTAAAATCCGACTATGCCATAAGTTTGGATTTTAAATTGTGATTCCAGAGACACCAGACTTGAAGGGTTTATCTTTTCCCAATTGGGAATTACACTTCTAAAATCTAATATGGTAATCCCAATGCTATCCCAAGGGAGAGATAGGCCTTGCAGTAGTGAAAAACGAATTTGAGACTTTTTCACTACCAGGACATGTAAACTTAAAGTACACGTCCTGCCTTTTTAATACAGTGCACCTTGCTTTTGGGTTTCCAGGGCCTACTTTAAAGGCAACTTATATGTATAAAAAGGGAGGTTTGGGCCTGGCAAAATGTTTATTTTGCCAGGTCGTCATGGTGCACACACAGGCTCTGCAATGCCAGGATTGACACAAGGTTAAATGGATACTTAAGTGGGTGGCACAATCAGTGCTGCAGACCCACTAGTAACATTTAATTTACAGGTCCTGGATACATATATTACCACTTTACTAGGGACTTATAAGTTATAAGTAAATTAAGTATGCCAATTGGGGATGAACCAATATGGCCATGTTTATAGGACGGAGCACAAGCACTTTATCACTGGTTAGCAGTGGTAAAGTGTGCAGAGTCCTAATACCAGCAACAACAAGGTCAGAAAAGTAGAGGAGGAAGGCAAAAAGCTGGGGAAGACCACCCTAAGGCTATCCGGTATAACAACTACTTAATGTGATTGATTGATAGAACTTCCCATTATAGTACATTTTCCTACATCCACAATATAAACATTTTATGGGGAATTATGGGGCATGAAACCAGCTAACATTGTACAGCCAACAGAAAGATGACGTCCTTCGATTATGTTATCTTTGAATGGTTTAACTGCCATAAAACCAACATTTATGTATGCTCCATATAAAATGAACAAATTTTGTAATAAAAGATTCCATTGTCGAAGATGCAGTAGTTCATCTTCATATGTTCTCAGAATAACCGGCTCTAAACAAACTTTGTAAATACATTAACAGTTTCTTAAAGAACATTCTACAAATTGTACATTGATGCAAAGTGGATCAATATTGAATGTAGTGAGGAGATGAACTGCCTAATGAACTATAGAAACTAGAAGACGTGTTTATGCTGCATCTGCTATTGATCACAACATCACTGCTTGTCAGTGACTGGATAGCACTGTTTGAAGTGTGCCTGGATAGAGTTCTGCAACAATGCAGCTATGGATAAAAACATTTTGAACCAGAACAATGCAAGAAGTCAATGGGATCGTCTTAATAATTATTACTAACTATTGGTTATGCTTAAAGATTATTAATAGCAAATTATTTTCTTTGATTGTGTTACCTCTGCTATACTCTCTCGGAAAATATTTTTATGTTACCAATCCTCTTTTGTTTTTCCAATATTGCTGTGTGTTGGATCAAAATTAGAAATATTGCTGTCACCTCTTTGTACGCTACATACTTATATTACTTAAAAGCTAACACCTCAGTAAAAGCATGTAAATCAGGGCACAGTTGTAGTAAACAGGCTCTGTATATACTATACCAAAAAGAGGTATGATGTGCACAGAGTCCAGTGAGTCCCCAAAGGTATGGCAGAGGTTAAAGTAGATAATACCTTACTCTCAATTTAGTGGTAGCTGGGCTGAGCAGTTAGGCTTATCAGAGGGTAGTGTGAATGCATTTGTTGTAGACACTCATACAAGACAGGAACACACACTCAATGACTAACTCCAGACCAATGTTTTGCAAAAATATTACTTTAGGTACTTTTATATCTGAAAGAGACATGTTAGTGACAGATTCCTTACCTTAGAATATCCCCAGGCGTCAGGCTGGATCCGGAAAGTTTTTTGCGTAGCAGTACCCTTGCGCGTCGGTAGGCGGCGTCGTGCGGCTCCGCGTCCGTCGTCGGCGTCGTGATCGCCGGGATGACGTCGCGGGCAGTACTTAGGCGCCGCCCCTGCGCGCTGACGTCAGTTCTTCTTTTTCCGCGCCAGTAAGCGCAGATCCGGGAAGAGCAGTGCCCTAGTCACTTTTTGACTATCTTTTTTGGTGAATTTTTTCACTGTTTCTTCAACGAGTCTTCACGACTCCTAAGGTGTCGTAGGGATGCCCGGCTTTAAGCCCTGCGAGGAATGTGGTCGCATGATGTCGATCACGGACCCGCACCTCGAGTGTCTCTTTGTCTCGGCCGAGACCACGACACGAAGTCGTGTCCTGACTGCCGGAAACTTCATCCTAAGGCTTTGCGAGAGCGGTCTCGAAAGCTCCTTGAAGTCCGGCATTCGGCCCGCGCCGCACCAAGCCCCGGTCCCGGGAGAGGTCGAGGGGCCGGACGCGGAGTCCCCGCCGTTCGTCGGATTCAAAGTCTTCGCGCTCCTCCGGTAAGTCGAAGCACAAGAAGTCTAAGCGGCGTCATCGCTCTAAGACTTCGCCTCGCCGGTCTCGCGACTCGGCTGAGGTCCCTGTCGGCACCGTCCCCGCCCCGCGGCCCCGGACGTGCCTGTCGAGTTACCCCCGCAGTACCCGCCCTACCCGGGCTCGGGGGCGACTCCGGCCGATATACAGGAATTCCTGTCGGCCATGGCCCGCCTCTTCGGGCCTCAAGGTCCCTCCGGTGCGCCTCCGGGCCCCGCGGGCCCTGATTGGGTTGCTCCGGCGTCGCCGTCGACTCCGGTCCCGGCGTCGCCTGTCCCACCAGCCTTCGTCCCGGCCTCGGCTCCGGTCCCGGCCTCGACCCCGGCTCCGGTGGGGCCGCAACCCCCATCGACGCCGGTTGACCTAACCACGCCTCCGCCTCCGCCGATGTCCCCAGTGCCGTTTCCGACGCCGTCCGGGGCTCCGGCCGGCGTCGTTCCCCGGTTCTCTCCGGGTCCGGACATGGTGCCGGAACGGCGTCGCCCGACGCCGTATCCGGCGCCGATGAGACCTTGGGTCCCTGATGTCCCTCCTCCTCCATATTTTCAACCTGAGGAGGACCAGGAGAGCTGGGAGGGGTCTGACGACCCTCTCACACAACAGTGCGAGTTTGACCCGGACTGGGTTGAGGAACTTGGGGATGCCAGTGGTCTGGATACCTCCTGACTCTGGCATGCTGTCTCCTCCCGTGGCAACGGAGGAGGGGGCTAATTTTGCAACGGTGTTGCGTAGAGCTGCTGGAGACTTGAATCTCCAGTTGCCTACAGTGGTCGTCAGGTCTAACATCCTGACTGAAGTGCTTCAGCCGGCGGCCTCCTCTTCGGAGACTGTGCTGCCGTTCAACGAGGCACTGACCGACGTTCTTTTGGGTGCCTGGTCCAAACCCACCACAGGGGCTCCTGTGGATAGGAACGTGGCCCGACGCCATCGCCCTGCTCCGGGCGACCCCCTGTTTCTCTCCCAACACCCCACCCCTGAGAGCTTGGTTGTCCAAGCCTCTGCCTCCCAAACCGCCTTCCCTACCGCCCTCCGGATAGGGAATCCAAGCGCCTGGATCACTTTGGGAAGAAGGCTTTCTCTTCCTCCAGTGCTGGCTTGCGGTCTGTTAATACCGCTTGCCTCTTGGGCCGATACACCCACTCCCTGTGGGATTCGGTGGCAACTGTTTTGCCGCAGTGTTCTGAGGAGGTCCAGACACTGCTTACCCGCGCCATTGCGGAAGGGCGTGATGCGGCTAAATATACCATCCGCTGTGGCCTTGATACCGCCGACTCGCTGGGCAGATCGCTTGCAACGACAGTGGCGCTGCGTCGCCACGCCTGGCTGAGAACCACTGGTTTTTCGGGAGATGTCCAGAATACACTCATGGACATGCCCTTTGATGGTGTCGGTCTTTTTGGTTCAAAGGCAGACCATGCGCTGGAGCGTTTCAAGGACTCTCGGGCTACTGCTAAGTCCCTGGGCCTTGCTGTTGTGCGCCCTCCGCTCACGTCTGCTTTTCGCCCCTTTCGTGGCCACGGAAGGGGCGCCCAGTCACGTCCGCAGCCCGGCCAACGGCCCGCGCAGCAAGCGCCTTCGCGTGGCCGAGGACGTGGATACCGCCGTGGCGGTTCGGGCAACCAGCGTGCGGGTCAGGCCACACCTCCAACCCGTCCGCGGCCTCCAAGCCCTCCTAGTCCCTCCTTTCAGGTGCACAGTACGCCAGTCGGGGGCAGGGTCCGCCATCACCTTCACCTCTGGCGTCCCATCACCTCGGACAGGTGGGTCTTGGACATTGTCCGAAGGGGCTACTCCCTCCCCTTCGAGACCACCCCCAGCCATGCCACCTCAATTCCACCGCATGTCAGGGGATCACTTGGCGCTTCTACAGAAGGAAGTCACGGCCCTCTTGGCCAAGAGGGCCATCGAGCATGTTCCGACCCCAGAAGTAGGGCGTGGTTGCTACTCCCACTACTTTCTGGTGCCCAAAAAGGACAAGGAGGACATGCGTCCTATCTTGGACCTCCGGAACGTCAATCGCTTCCTCCGGAAGGAGAAGTTCAAGATGCTCACCCTAGCTCAGGTCTTGACTGCCCTCGACCCCGGAGACTGGTTGGTAGCGTTGGACTTGCAGGACGCCTATTTCCACATCCTCGTCCTGCCGGCCCACCGGCGTTACCTTCGGTTCACGGTAGGCCTCGAGCATTTTCAGTTCACCGTGCTCCCCTTTGGCCTTACCAGTGCCCCTCGGGTGTTCACGAAAGTGATGGCGGTGGTCGCAGCTCATCTGCGCCGGGCAGGGGTTTCAGTCTTCCCCTACCTCGACGACTGGCTGCTGAAGGCGGGCTCGTCCCAGGCAGTCGTCTCCCACCTCCAGACTACGGCCGAACTCCTGCACTCGCTGGGGTTCTCCATCAATGTGCCGAAGTCGCATCTGATTCCTTCTCCACAGCTCCTTTTCATCGGAGCAGTTCTGGACACGACGCAGTTTCGGGCCTATCCTCCCGAACGGCGAGTCCGGGATATTCAGGCTATGATTCCGATCTTTCAGCCTTTATCCTGGGTTTCGGCACGGATGACCCTGAGGCTGCTGGGCCTCATGGCCTCCTGCATCCTGCTGGTCACTCATGCCAGATGGCATATGCGGGCTCTGCAGTGGGACCTGAAGTTCCAGTGGGCGCAGCACCAGGGCGACCTGTCCGATCACGTCCAGATCTCGGAGGGGACTGCAAGACAGTTGCAGTGGTGGCTCTCGAACCGGCAATGGGTCATGGGCAGATCCCTCTCCCTTCCCCAGCCAGAGCACACAGTTGTGACGGACGCGTCCCTTCTGGGATGGGGCGGTCACATGGGAGAGGCGGAGATCAGAGGCCTCTGGTCTCCGGCGGAGTCCCGGCTCCATATCAACCTTCTGGCGCTCCGGGCGATCCGACTTGCACTCAAGGCGTTCCTTCCCTCTGTCAAAGGGAAGGTAGTGCAGGTGTTCACAGACAACACCACCGCCATGTGGTACTGCAACAAACAAGGCGGGGTGGGGTCGTGGACCCTTTGTCAGGAGGCTCTGCGCCTCTGGACATGGCTGGAACATCAGGGCATGTTCCTGGTGGTTCAACACCTGGCAGGTTCCCTGAACGCCAGGGCGGACGAACCCAGCCGCAGGTGCATGATGGATCACGAATGGCGTCTTCACTCGGAAGTGGCGCAAGGACTCTTTCTACAGTGGGGAGAGCCTTGGTTAGATCTATTCGTCACCGAAGAGAACGCGCAATGTCATCAGTTCTGCGCGTTGGAATTTCCAAGGCGGCACTCGCTCGGCGACGCTTTTCGTCACGAGTGGAGTTGCGGTCTATTGTACGCCTTTCCGCCTATACCACTTCTACCCAGAGTGTTGAAGAAGATTCGGCACGACCGGGCCCAAGTCATTCTTGTGGCTCCGGACTGGGCTCGAAGAGTTTGGTATCCCGAGCTACTCAATATGAGCGTAGATCCCCCGATCCGTCTGCCTCTTCGGGAGGATCTTCTGTCACAGCAGCAGGGGACGGTCCTCCACCCGAACCTGTCCAGTCTACACCTGCTTGCATGGAGATTGAGCGGCGGCAGTTGATTCCTTTCGACTTGCCTCCCGAAGTTTGTGATGTGATTCTGGCAGCCAGGCGTCCCTCCACTAAGGTGGTATACGCCTGCAGGTGGAACAAATTTGTGGCATGGTGCACAGCAAAGGCTGTGAATCCCCTTTCTGCCCCTCTTTCTGAGGTCCTTCTGTTCCTTCTCTCTCTGGCCCAACAGGGTTCTGCCCTGGGTACCATCAAGGGTTATCTTTGTGCTATCTCGGCCTTCCTCAGGCTCCCTGATCAGCCCTCCCTTTTCAAGTCCCCTGTTGTTAACAGGTTCTTAAAAGGCATTACACACCTCTTCCCTCCTGTTCCGTTTGTGATGCCTCAGTGGGACTTGAACTTGGTTCTTACCTTTTTAATGTGCGCTCCCTTGAGCCTCTACATAACTGTCCTCTTCGTCTTCTGACTCTGAAGACAGCCTTTCTGGTGGCCATCACCTCCGCTCGGCGGGTGAGTGAGCTCCAGGCTCTATCTTGCAAACCTCCCTTTCTGTCTGTTCATCCAGACAAGGTTGTTCTTCGGACGCGTCCGTCCTTCTTGCCAAAGGTGGTTACTGCTTTCCACATTGGGCAGACCATCACTTTGCCCACCTTCTTTCCGCCTCCGCATCCTTCCAGAGAGGAAGAGAGGCTCCACCGTCTGGACCCAAAACGTGCGCTCTCCTTCTATATTGACCGCACAAAACACTTCCGGGTGGATGACCAGCTCTTTGTTGGCTACGTGGGCGCCAAAAAGGTCGGGCGGTGCACAAGAGGACCATCTCCCGCTGGGTTACCTTGTGCATCAAGACCTGCTATTCTTTGGCTAAGAAGGAGCCTCCTGTTGGGCTGCGTGCCCATTCCACCAGGGCAACGGCTGCTACCACGGCCTTGGGCCGCGGTGTTCCGCTGCCGGTTATATGTCAGGCAGCTACGTGGGCCTCGCTGCACACGTTTACAAAGCATTACTGCCTTGACAGTCAGGTCCGGAGGGACGGCTTCTTTGGCCGTTCTGTCCTCCAGGACTTCCTTGTCTGATCTTTGTTCGCAGACCCACCACCGGGGTTGGTATTGCTGGGGTATCTATTCTAAGGTAAGGAATCTGTCACTAACGTGTCTCTTTCAGATGCACAAGTTACTAACTTGTGTAACGATATATCTGTAAGAGACAGTAGTTAGTGACAGATTCCTTACCGCCCCACCCATCCTCCCGTTCTGCGAACTGATTTCTAGGGTTAAGGACATCCCTTTCAGGGCCCTAGTATTTTTCAGACACCTATGTCAGCTTCTTGCATGGCTCTGCGTTCCTGGCGCGGAAAGTCGTGTACAGAACTGACATCAGCGCGCAGGGGCGGCGCCTAAGTACTGCCCGCGACGTCATCCCGGCGATCACGACGCCGACGACGGACGCGGAGCCGCACGACGCCGCCTACCGACGCGCAAGGGTACTGCTACGCAAAAAACTTTCCGGATCCAGCCTGACGCCTGGGGATATTCTAAGGTAAGGAATCTGTCACTAACTACTGTCTCTTACAGATATATCGTTACACAAGTTAGTAACTTGTGCTTTAGGAACTAAGTTGAACTTATTTACAGACTATGTAGACTTTTCCGGCAGGTAATAATTTCAAAAGGCAGTAGAAATGCTTTATGGTCTTGGAAATACCTTGTTATTGTCAATCCGACAGTAAAATTTAGTACTTGAAAAAGATAGACAGTTGTATGTAATAGATAGAATGCAATGCAATCCTAAGGAAGAAAAACAGGGTTATGCATCAGCAGGTAAGTACACAACTTACTTTTGCAGTCTTTGGGGGTTTAGACCGGCCCTGGGCAAGGGTCAGTTTAAGGGAGGCACTGAACCACCAGCGGCACTGGGGCGGTTGGGTGCCAAGTTCGCCGAGCCCAAGGATAATCAATGGAGACTGGGGGCACTGGCAATGATGATTGCTCTTGCAGTCAGCGGAGAGCAATGGGGATGAATGGGAGCCAGTAGGCTGCCAATGCCGGTACTGTCGCGGTCGTCATCAGCGAGTCACTGTAGGTCGAAGGGACGCACCACCAGCCTAGCAGTGGTGGTAATGGGGATGGAGATGCGCTGGGGATGGAGGAGTTCTGCCGATGTTGGGCCATCTCGGAGAGGCCACAGTTGAACAGACTGGGCAGGAGGAGGCCAACCGGGCCACTTGAAGGAGGGTACAGGCTCTCGGGAACGGAGCTGTGAACAGCTTGGGTCGCTGGGCCAAGGGGATCCCTCTAGGTCATGGAGGCCGTCCAGCTGCTGCGTTTTCTTCTGGCAGGGCAGAGTTGCGTCGACAAAAGTGTCAGTCCTCTACCATGCGGTCTTGGGTTCTTTTTGCAGTAGTGAGTCGCGTCAACAGGTGTCTCCTCAAGTACTGCTGTTCTGGTCTGGCGGACGCCGGGGATTAGAGCCTCTAGCCCAAAGGGAGGTTCTTGGAGATTGGGTGAAGGCTGGAAGGTCTCCGGGGTTTCTTGGAGGCCTGGCAGGGGTTCTGGAAGGACAGCAGGTCTAGTTGTTGAACTGGCCACAGGTGGCGGAGTTCTTGTCATGTTCTGTCTGCAGCGGTTCAGTTCCTGGTCCGGCAGCGATCTTCTTCAGTCTTCTTCTTTAGTCCGTCAAATCTGAGGAACAAGGTTCAGGGGAGCCCTTAAATACTGAATTAAAGGGCGTTCCTGAGGTTGGGGGGCAGTAGTCAATGGCTACTGTCCCCTAGGGTGACTACACCCTTTTGGAGCCCCCCCTTCTTTTGGGAAGAGGGGCCCATCCCTGTTCCTATTGGGCCTAATTCTCCAATTCAAGATGAAGAATTTTTTAAGAGAGGTGTTCACCTCAGCTCCTGGCGACCCTAGGGGTGTGCCAGGCTAAGGTGGACACTCCTACTCTGGTTACTAATTTTCCTGCCTATCCTGCCACCAAATGTGGTGCTTGGACAAAGGGGTGGGCATCTCCACTAGTTAGAGCTGCCCGAATCAGCACATCACAAGGTGACAGCCTTTGAGGCTCACCGCTAAGTGTTGCTGTTCCTGCCAGGACCTCCGAGAGGTCAAAGGCTCTCACCCCATGAGGTCAGAAACCTGTCTGGTGGTGGCTGGCTGGTGAGGACCAGTCAGCCAATACACTAGAAGTAGGTTGTTTTTCAGGGGGCATCTCTAAGATGCCCTCTGAGTGCATTTATAATAAATCCAACACTGGCATCAGTGTGGATTTATTATTCTGACACGTTTGGTACCAAATTTCCCAGTTTTCAGTATAGCCATCATGGAGCTGTGGAGTTCGTAATGACAAACTCCCAGTCCATGTACTCAATATGACTTCACTGCTATCAAAATGTCTGTGAATGGCACAGACACTGCAGGAGCATATTGCTCTTGCAGCTATGCCCTCACATTTGGGATGGTAAACCCTCCCTTAGGGCTGTGAGGTCTGCTAAAGGGGTGACTTACCAATGCCATCGGCAGTGGTGGTGGGCATGGCACACAGGGATGTGTGATCGGCAAGAAGTGTTTCCAGTCAAGGATTACCTGAAAAACCTGTGTGCACTGCTGGATGTATTTAACATACCATCATATCTCCGTGTATACCCGAAAAAATGTTTACAACTTTTTCACAATGTTTTTCAAACAAAAAAATATATTTTCTGTATATTGCAAATTTGTATGTTTGCATAACATAAACCAAGCTCAAAAAATATATTCACATTAGTGACATCAATTTGTCAAGTAAACATAACATGACAACATCACATTATATTTCATTTTTCGATTTTTCTTTATCTCCGTGTCCCACATTGTTGTTTACACTGCCCTATGCATTTCAGAACCCATGGTCCCTTCTTCAGGGGCCACTGCATTAAAATAAATCCAAAAACAAAACAAATTATTCAAAACGATCCATCAACTGACTGAGTCCCCAGGGGACAAAAACACAACAGCACCACACCCAGTGTCACTGTTGAGTTCACCATGCTCCACCGTAGTGATGTGCATATAGCAAGTCCAACAAGTGAACTTACTTCTAACTTCCTGTGTACATCATGCATAGTTATCTAATGATGTGCTCATTGGGTGAAAACAACCTCCTGCACACACCCAGTAACGGTTGAAGTAGCCACCAAAAGTACACTACCATCGCACCTCCTAAAAGTGCATCACAAAACTCAAATGTACTCACACAGAATGTGGAATTATAAAAGGCTGTGTCCTGCAACAACAACACCATTTTTTATGCAATAGAATAACACAATGTCAACTCAGTGCTCACACACAAAAGATGTTAAACAATATATCAACATACCTCAGTTTATCAAGTCTGAGAAATTCAACATGAGCGTCTTTACTGTCAAAGTTATTGGTCTCCACCCGACTGCACTCGAGCACCACTGTTTAGGAAACCAAAATTTCATTAACAACCTATGCCCAATATATTAACATGAGCAAAAAGCTTCATGTACACTGCCACCGCATCCCTGAATACGCTGTGTGCAACGTCTCATCACCGCTGAAAACCGCCCGACTGTGCCGACTATAGCTGTGCTCCCAATCTAGTTGTGACTAAATACCTCGTGCAGACAGCATTGGAAAGAACACAGGTGCTGGGGCCTGGTTAGCAGGTTCCCAGCACACACTCAGTCAAGTTGGCATCAGGCAAAAAGTTAGGGGGTAACCGTGCAAAAAGGGGCACTTTCCTACAATAGTGAAACGTGATTACTATGTTTCTTGATTGGGTTTTAGGAATTGCTTGTGTTGAGACACTTGTTTCCCAAGGTACTGTGGTCTGTGTTTTGGATCCAATGATTTGGTATCCCAATAACTAAATAAGAATGCAGAGGACTTTGGGCAATATGCAAGACTCCTATTCGTAATATTGGGTTTAGTGTCTAAAAAAATCAATTATGGATGACTTTTGAATCCTCTTTGCTTCCTAACTGAAAAACAAAATGCTGGTTCTTTGTCAGCAGGCACTAACAGTCTGGGTAAAACCATGAAAGTTTTTACAGTGACCTGGTTCAACATCTGGGCCTAGGCTTAATCTCTGTTTTTCTAGATCACCAGATTTCTCATCATGACCAAGAAAAAAAATCATTTCACTAGTATGGCTGAGGTAGTGTTGGATCAACATCTCTTACAGTAGTCTTGGCAGGCATCAAAATTCATCTGGCACTTGTATGGAAACAGCAAGCACAAGTCCTTCACCAAAGCCTGAAACCTCACATCCTGGTTCTGGGACCTTCTTTCTTAGTCTTGAATGTTAGGATACCCTGGTGCATGTTTCTCACTTAGAGAAACATGTATATATTAAATGGTGGCATTTACAAATGGATATACACATATAATAGCCTCTATGGGACTAACATTTGCTGAGTATTTTAAATTGTTTTCTTTTCCAATTAATAGGAAACTAGCAATATAACCTAGACCATAACTTTGCTGCCTAGGGAGAACCTGAGGAAACATGTAGAAAATGAAGGACAAATCAGCCAAATAGACAGGAAACCTGGGAAACATATACTGCTTAGTGTTGCTACCAGGCTGTTTTTTAAACCTGCATAGCCAGTATTTTAAAGTCCCAGCAGGTACAAACATTAGGAAAATCACTTAAAGCCTGCACCCCCCTCCCCATTATCATTATATACTTAAAACAGCAAATCTAAGAAAAAAAGCACTTTAAAATGTGTTCTTGAGTTCTATTAACGATTCCCAACTGATAAATTAAACGAAAACTGAACAGCTATGTTGAAAATGAATACAGATGAGTCTATATAAAGGTTTATTTAAATATAATGTTCGGGCCTTTGCATAGTTGTAAAATGTAAACAAATGGCTAGTATTTTTCTCTGGGAAATGTGGCAACCCTAATACTCCCCTTTTAAGGAGCCAATGGCTCTCACATGCCACGCCCAGGCCATTGAACTTCCATGGTACCAGTACTGCGCCAGAGCTCCCTGATAACGTAGAGTTCAGCAGTCTGTACCTTCCTCTCAAATGCTATCCTGTCTCAGGCCTGCATGTCTAGGGACGCAGTGGGATGGGAAAGGCACTCTCCTTAAACATGGTTGTAGCTGGAGAAAAGAGCCCATTCAATCACCTTGGCCACAGTTAGTGAAGATGGACTCAAATTCAAATTCAAAATACGCTTTATTCGATTTATTCGATTTAAAATATTAAAATATTAAACCATAAAAGCACAATACATTAAAAATATGCATCATATCATATGTGTGTTTTTAACAAGCCATTTAAAATAACATGTTAAAATAAAAAACTTCAGGATCGTTTCATACACATCCATTAACATACATGATTTTATGAACAGTAAAAGGAGGAGACATTACATTGTTTTCCTGCATCTAACCACCCCTTTCATGTATTTAGCAATACAGTCAATAAAAAAATTCCTCATCTAAAAATTGTAATTTAATAAATGCTGGACGACATTGTCTCAAACCTAACTCTTTTAAGATAGGCAAGATCCATCTTTTCCTTAATAGTGTATAAAACTTACAAAAGAACATAATATGAATAGTAGTCTGGGCGGATATGTCGTCGCATGGGCAAAGGCATAAAGAGCGTGACCAGTCGCTCATCTTTGGGAATCACCTTGGCCACAGGTATTGAAGATGGACTCAAGAAGACTTAAGTGCTTGAAGAAAATTTGGGATTACTTCTGCAGCAGAGTAAAGCTTAAACAGTCTGGGGAAAAAAGAAGGAAGGCCGGTGGACCATCCCCAGGCCCCAGCAGGTCCTTCTATGCTGAATGCAAACTGTTGACTGACAAAGGCCCAGCATCGTTCAGGCCCAAACTTTCTTTTGTCAGTTATGTGGTGGAGATATTGCCGTCTAAACCATGAGACATTGCACTTGCATCCTGAAGCAGGTCTACCAAGACCTCAGCAGTGGTTCCTATGAATGCCTGTGATGTACTGCATCACATCAAGCCTTGTTGTGAAAGTCTTACCAGCTGGACTAACTGTGCTCAGCTGAGCAATGCCCTGTGCTAGCAATGCGAAGGAAGCGGATTCTCGCCAGTTAAATCCAGTGTGGGTAAGACCCAAAGGGTGACAGAGCTTTTAAAACATACTGTTCCAAAAAACAGTATGTTTTAATGGAAGATATTTTATAATATATAATAGTGTAGGATATAAGATCATATAATACAACAATTACAACGCATAGAACAAGGTCATAGGCAATGAATGCCCACAGTAGAAATAAAACGGATGTAAAGGGTGTGAATTATATTTTTGAGGTAACCGAGTGGGATTCCACATATATGTCACAGCACAGTACTCATCTCTGGAAATTACTGCAAAAACACTATGTTCTTTCATATCTGGAAACTAAATGGAAATTGGTTTTCAATTCTTTCTTGTACAGATCGTAGTATACATTTGTTTTAATAGCTGGTGGGTTAGAATTTGATACCTATGCTCTGTGGGTACACTTCCTTTTACCACTTCAATCTTGGAATCTCTATTAGGAGATTGTCCTGGCTTCGGAGGATGTGCTGTCCACCTGGGATGCTCAGTTTTCATGCAAGGTAGGTGAGCGTTTCCAGAAACAAAGCTATGTGTATCTATTAACTGGCTTGCTCTAGGCATGCCAGTTAATAGATATTTTTTGCTTCTGCAGGGAGCCGTTTCAAACTAATCAGTATAGGTGAGACCAGTCGAAGTTTGCTTTATTTCCTGGCCAGAGTAGCAGTGGAGCAGGGTAGTTTTAGGGAGCTTGATGTATATTGTGATGTTTGTCAGTATTGAGTTGACATTGTTTAAGTTAGATAAAACATGAGATTGGATCATTAGCATTCATTCTGGAGTTGCAATGAATCATTTTTAGTTCTCGCCCACATCACATGCACTGGCTGCTGCAAGACAGATTCTGGGTTTACCGAGAACATACAGGGCTTAGAGCCCGCCCATTGCTAACCATAGGTTGGATTTCTTGTCACTCATTTGCCTGCTTCTTATTCTTTCCCCGGTTTATCAATCTTGTGCTTAGCCATCCCATCGATCATAGCCACATAGTGCTGATATCGGCAACCCTCCCCCGCTTAGCAGTAATTGGTTGTGCTGCACAAATAATCAGTCCACACACATTTTGTTGGAAAACAGTTTGCTGCAGGTTGATTTCATAAAAGGAGTATGCCAATGTGGTGGGTTAACTTACAGGCGATCCAAGGGCAGGCAGCGGTGACTGACCTAAGCTGCCCTGCCCACCTGATGAACCAAACTGCACCGTGGCCAACCCAATCGGTGCTACCATTTATGCGGGGATTATCCCCCTTAAATACCATGGACCCCCACTCCATAGCTTTACTCACGCCTTTTTAGGGGTGGAGCGTTGCAAGGCAAGCCCCTGGTTGCTCAGGCTTACAACCGCCCGAAGGATTAGCGGGGCGCAACGTTTCATCCAGGGCCCTGTCGTAAAGACTCCTGGGGTTTTGCATAAGGCACCCCTATTGTGCTCCTGAAGATGGTACCCCTATGTACCAATCAGCCTCCGGATCGCCCTGTACCTCCTCCAACGCCCAGGATTTGGCCACCGTGATATCCTGGGCCCCCCCCACCATGGCAGTCTCCATAACCTTCTGCAACCTGCAGTTACCTGTCCTTTTAGCTGGACAATTCCCTTTCTACCTCTGGCAGGTGTGCCCCGTCCCTATCGGGAATACCATGTGGTGTTTGCACTCATGAGGCCACGCCTAATTTACCCAGCCCTTCTTATTTTATTTCATTTTTAATTTGAGTTAATCCAAGCCCTCCTGCTTGGTGGGCTTGTACATGGCTTTATTTACCCTTCTGAGGAATGTTTGATGGCCTCCCCGGGATTTGGGAACTGCTGTTCTCCTCTTTAACCACAGTTGTCTTAGGGAGCTTGATATATTGTGATTTTTGTCAGTATTGAGTTGACATTGTTTAGGTTAGATAAAACATGAGATTAGATCATTAGCATACATTCTGGAGATGCAATGAATCATTTTTAGTTCTCGCCCACATCACATGCACTGGCTTTTGCAAGACAGATTCTGGGTTTACCGAGAACATACAGGGCTTAGAGCCCGCCCATTGCTAACCATAGGTTGGATTTCTTGTCACTCTTATTTGCCTGCTACTTATTCTTACCCCGGTTTATCAATCTAATGCTTATCCATCCCATGGATCATAGCTGCATTACCATTGCTTTTGATTGGCTGGTTTTGTGCTTCCACTGCTTGCTTTTCAAGTTCTAGTTTTTTCTTACGGAATAAGCACTCTATGCGAATGGCTGTATTTTCCAACTGCCTCCCTCGCATACTTCTCCCCTCTAGACTCTATTTTGCTCCCTGTCGCTCTTGTGCTTCTTCCAGCCCCCTGATGTTGTTTCGCCCTTGTGTACTTCTCCCATCTTGCTTTCACACCTGTGTGGTTCTTCTCTGCCCTCTCCAAATTGCTCTTTCACACGTTTGTCACCCCCATCCCCCTTCCCACCACTCCATTTTGCTTTCATTCTCTTTATCCCCTTGCCTTACCCTCTCCCATGCCCTCTGAGTTGCTTCTACCCCCAGCCTCAGTGTTTGATTCTCCCACCCTCTGTGTTGCATCTGCTCCCACCCGCGTCCCCTTCTTGTTTCTGTAGTATCCGGCTGGATACAGTCTAGTGTTTCCTTTCTGCTGTAACCTACACTGTACACCCACCCACCACAGGCGTCACCAGTCAGGTGACCCTGTTAATAAAAGGGGCCGGGCGCACGTGCCCTGGCCCCATTGCCAGTACCCTACTATCTGTGTGAGTGTCCGTGTGTTGCTCACCATGGGGGCCTAGGGCCCAACATTACATTGGCGACGAGGGGGCTGTGCCCGTGCATGCAGCAGCCCTGCAAAGGTGAAAAGGGGGAAGAGTGCTGCCCGTGTTGAGGGCACCCCCAGAAGCCGGCGCGGAACGCGCCCGAAAGTCGCAGGGTGAAGGCGAGGTGACCGGGAGCCCACCCCGCAGCTCGTGTGCCTGCAGGACACCCGCCTCCGTGCAGAGGCGCCCGATAACCCACGGGGCGTGTGAGAAAGCCCCGGGCCTGCATGAAGGGCATACGGTGACCGGGAGCCCACCCCGCACCGATGTGAAGACCCGCAAGGAAGTGAGAAGTGCCCCAAGGTGGAGGTGAGAAGGTCGGGAGCCCACCCCGACTTTGAAGTGCCTACATGAAGCTGACCCCCGGAGGAGGCCCCCGACGCGCTCGACATCCCACGGGGCGTGTGAAGAGCCCCGGGGTGCAAGAAGCCAAGCGGGAGCCCACCCCGTGCTGAAGGATCTGGTGTGTGCCCGCCGGCACGAAGAAAGCCCCGTGAAGGTAGAAGCGCACGGCGAGCGAGGCCGGACTGAGCTGACGCCGGCCGCCGCCGCAGAACTGCCACGAGGGGCGTGAGGACTGACCAAGCATGGGCAGAAGGTGAGCCCGTAAAGTAAGGGGCAGCGAAGCGAGCCCACAGTGAGGAAGGCGGAGAGTGGAGTAGCTACCCACTCCTCCGCACCCTGTAGGGAAGAATAAACTGTGCCCAGTGCCCCTAAGGAATGGAGCAGCGTGACCCTTCCCCACCCCGTGCAGCGTGTGAGGCGTGAGGCTGCGGCGGTGGGGTGGAGAAGAAAGCGTGTGGCCCGCGGCCCAGCGGAGCAACACCAGGCCCCCCCCCCACTCCTGCGCAGCGTGGCGGCGGTGATGCGGAGGAGAGCAGAGACAGCCTCCGGCGATGTAGGGATGGGGCTGATCCAGTGCCAGCATGGGGTGAGCCGCCCCCCACCAAGTGAACAGACTGCGGGCGTGACAAGGACTGTTTTTCGGCACCATGGGGAGTCGAGGGAGACTTCCCGCCGACAAATCTAGCCCCCGTGCAGCCCGTGAGGAGAGAGGGCCTGCTGCAAGGGGCAGACGCTGAATGCGGCCGGCGTCGCCGTGAAACGAAAGGCGGAGCCCCAACCACAGTGGAGGTGCTAGTGATGTGATTGCACGGCCACAATAAAGAAAAGAAAAAGAGAAAACTCACCGCGGTATGCCGAGGAGCCATGGAGCATTGAGGACAGCTGGTGCAGGGAACGGCGACCCAAGACAGTCCACGTGTGTCTGCAGCTCGGTGGGAATCGGGTTGTGAAGATGAAGGCAGCACCTGCCACGAGTTTGCCCTCCATTTCCGCTGCCCTCCGGGACCCCTGCGAGAGCAGAACACAAAGCCAAGCACCACGGAACCGAGCGAGGTGCCAGAAACGAAGGAGAACGGCCGTGGACTGCCACAGTTTGCCTTGCACCGACATATAGTGGCCAACTAGCGGTACTGCACCTGCTAGCAAAAATATACGGCAGCACGACTAGGACACAGCAAAGCCTGCCAGGAAAGTGCCAGGAGTGCATAAATGTAGCACAGAGAGCGCAGTGAGTGCAACAGCACTGGGACACAAGGAAGGACACTGAGGCACCAAGATAATGCACAGCAGCCCTGGGACATCCTGGTGATGGGAGAGCAGGTGCAACTGCCTACGCTAATGTGGCAGACGCCCACAAGTAACACTAGGCAAGATTTCACAAAACAGGCTGCCAAAGAGGGAGTGAGATGTGATGACACCTACTGGCCAGGGGAGGTCATCGCAGGAGAAAATGACATCGGAGACCGAGACACTCAAGCAGCAGGAGCAGCACGGAACACGAGCATCAAGCCTGGAGATCGGAGGGGGTGCGACAGGTGCAGCATGCACCCAGTGGCAGAACGACGCCATCGCCAGAAGAAGCGCGCAGCACACGCGCCAAGTGGCGGAACGACGCCACCGCAAGAAGTGCGCAGCATACGCGCCATGTGGCGGAACGACGCCATCGCAAGAAGAGCGCAGCACACGCGCCAAGTGGCGGAACGACGCCACCGCAAGAAGAGCGCAGCATACGCGCCAAATGGCGGAACGACGCCACCGCAAGAAGAGCGCAGCATACGCGCAAAGTGGCAGAAGGACGCCAACACAAGGAAAAGTGGCACAGAAGAGGTACCGCAAACAGTACCAGAAGGTCGCCACGAAAGTCAGAGACCCAGGAAGAGGTCAGGAGTCAATGACCGACTCAGAGGTCCAACAAGGAGGAGGACCGCGAAGAGGACCTGGATGAGGTCCGAAGAGAAGGACAACAAGTTTTGAACGGAAGTCAGAAGTGAGCGAACGAAAGAAGGCCGCGATGACAGGTCCAGTCTCCGAGTTAAGTGAGAGCAGTGTCCTAGGGGTAGGACCAGACCGGGGAGCCACGGGTGGAGTGCACGCCACCCGGAGAGGCCTGGTTAAGACAGAGAAAGAAGAAGAGGAGACCGGACGGTGTCGCGAGGGAGGAGAAGAGAGTGGCAGGACGCCACTCCGCAAAAGAAGAAAGGGCAGTGGCACAACGCCACCGGGCAGACAAACACCACAGGCGTGCCGGAGGAAAACGAACAGGGCGACAGCACAGAGAACTAGTGCCATCAACAAGATGAAGACACAAAGGGCAAACTACCTCTAGCCCACTCCCACCACAAGGCCGCCGAATGCAGGAAGATCACCGCCTGTCTGCCCACTAAAGAAAAACTAACAGGATATTATCACCATCCCGGTGCATCACCACCAAGGAGCATCGCACCACCCGAGGGAATCCACACCTGCCCCATACCACCGGAAGATAATGAGGCGAACTACCCAGAAACCTCCTGTGCACCCCGTCAACCTACAGCCTGCCGAAGTCGAGCACAACCGGCCATTGGAAGATCCGCCTTTGGGGACTACACAAGACTGGGCCGTGGCCCTGTTGGGTGTTCCGCAGCGACCCCTAAGCGTGGCCTACGCAAAGGCCCGCACAGCCCACGCAGTCACGTGACAGTCCAGGGGACAAGGGCCTCGACGGAGTTTCCATGCTATGGAAGTCCGGACAGGAGAGATGCGTCGGCACCAGCTCCACGTCAGGCGCGGGAAGAAGGGAGGCCAAGGTTGAAGACTGGGTACGAACAAGATCATCAGAGGAAAGCGCATAACCCAAGTCCAGACGGCGAGGATGCCCAGACGGAGACACCACCACCGAAGGCTACATGAGCGACTAGGCTGTGAGTCCGTTGGCAGTTCCGCAGCGACGCTTCGCGCGGCTCACACGAAGCCCCGCACGGTCCACACGGTCCCATGGCAGCTAGCGAGAAAAGCCCTCCGAAAAGCTCCAGTGAGAGAGGAGTTCCCTCCAAGAGGCTCCAGTGAGAGAGGAGTCCGGGCGAAAGAGGCAAGTCGGACGTCGCTCAAAAGTCAGGGACAAGGAAGGCCATCTAGTACGCCATCCCCACTGGAAGGCCTCACACCCAAAGATCGTCTCCACCAGCTGCAGGTTCTGACATCAACCGGAGGCTGAGAGATACTCCAGAGTGGATTTCGCCACAGCTCCAGATGCACCGACACTGAAGCTGTGCATATAAGATTTCGCACCGAGAGACCGGGCCGGTCCACAAGAACATCGTCAAAGCAGAAGAAGACATCTTGACCCCGTGGTCCGAAGGTCCAGCGCCGGCTGGCGGACGGCCTGAATACAATCATTTGTTCCATAGGCTGTGTTTTGTTTTATTACAGGTTGGACTCCTGTTTGTTATTTTTACCAAAGTTTGGGAGGGATGTAGTATCCGGCTGGATACAGTCTAGTGTTTCCTTTCTGCTGTAACCTACACTGTACACCCACCCACCACAGGCGTCACCAGTCAGGTGACCCTGTTAATAAAAGGGGCCGGGCGCACGTGCCCTGGGCCCATTGCCAGTACCCTACTATCTGTGTGAGTGTCCGTGTGTTGCTCACCATGGGGGCCTAGGGCCCAACATTACAGTTTCCACCCCCACTCACGCCGATGCTTCTTCCCGGCCGCGCCCTTATGCTTTTTTTTGTGTGCAGATTTTATATAGCGCGAACTCGACCCGAAGGTATTGGAGCGCTTTACATGAGCACCGATTACGTTACACAAGGACACATTCAGGCACGGGGAGATTAAGTGATTTGCCCAGAATCAGTGCCCACTGCCGACGGACCACATCCTCTCCCCACCGCACCCGACCTGTGTTTCTTGGGCCATCGTTTAAAAATAGTAAACGCTCTGCCTCTGATGTGGTTTTTTCAGTCACTGATGCAACTTGGATCGGTCACTAAAAAGAAACAAACCCGCCGCATCATCAGCTTTTTACCTGTTGGCTTTGCCAATGCTTCTTATTAATTGCCACAGATTATTCAGGTAAGAAATTAACTTTGAGAATGTTTATCTGAGTGTCATTGTTCATCGCGTCAAAGATGTCTGACGGGTACAGAAGGATTAGGAAGCAGGAATCGCTCTTATTAAGAAGTGGAGCGCATTTTCAACAATGTTTACGGTAGCCGCTTCAGTACCGAAGCTTCTAAACTTATGAAACATGTAAATTCCGACTTGGCCTAATGCAACCGGTGTTGCTGCACACCTTAGGTATTCGGCTGCTAGTAGGAGAACGCCCAGTGCACTGAAGCTAGACGTTACTGAACATTCTGTTTATTTTTGTATTTTTTTTGCTTTATTTTTATTTAAAGAAACGGACGGGCAGACAGGATAGGAATTTCACAAATATACAGTAGCTCCTTTTGGTAGGTATAGTATACTATTTAGGATTGGAGTTGGCGTACACCATCTCAATGCCCGATGGACCATCGGCCAGAGCTGCCGACTTTGGAGCTGGGGAGCCAGGCTTGAGCCTCGGCGTCGGCTCAACATCCTGTGATTCTGGGCAAATCACAACCTCCTCGCGCCTACCAAAAATTAATGTGTAATGTAACTGGTACCCATGTAAAGCGCTCCAATACCTTCGGGTCGAGTTCGCGCTATATAAAACTGCAAATAAAGAAAATCAAAATAGGATGAGGCTTGGGCATCGAATCCAGGGACACATGGGCTTCTTCTCAGGTAGGTAGAAATGAAAGAGAATGGAATGGATGAAGGGAGAGGGGCAGCTGACAAGTGGGCCACTGAGGAAGATGGTAAGTAAAAATATGGTGAGACAGGACAGAAAATAGGTTTGTATTAGGAGAAAGAGGACTCGGGATTGAGGGAACAATGTTGAGGAAGGTGGAGGGTTTGTCGAAATACTAACGTGGTAGCAAGACTGAAGAACAGACTAAAGAACAGGAAGGTAGAGTGGCAAGGTGAGGACAGATTCAAGAAAAGAACAGGTAGTAGTGTGCCCTTTACTTTTTCGCCATTACCCACACGGCCGTTTGCAGAGGAGACGTTTTGTATTTGGAGGGGTCAACTTTTCAGGGTTGTATCTCAGTGTCCAGGTGATATTTATCCACTCAGGACCGATAATACTGGTGGACTATAAAGCTTATCATTGCTACGGTGACCATCAACATGATATTTGTTTCTCTTTCTACATATGAAGGATTGGGATTTTAGTGTTGGGCCATATCGGGGCCTAGTACAGCTGTGCGCTCTGTGGGATTCTACTGAGTGGCGAAAGGCCAGCGCCAGCAGTGTGACTTTTTATCAATGTTCCATCACATAGGTCGCAGTATCCTTATTTGGAACCTGGTTCTATTCACATCTGATGCACTGCAGTGACGGATTGCGTATACATTACAGTTCGCCAATATTCCCAAATCGTGCCTTGAAAAAGTCTGTGTTTCGGACGAAACACGTGTCGGCTAATCGTGTGCTGGGAATTTTAATTTTTGGACTTTAATAAAGTATATAAGAAAACTCTATTTCATGATCTGATTGGATTCCTTTGAATGGACTGGTGTTTCCTTATCATCTTCGTTGCTCAAGAGACCCAAAACTATATCAAGTGATTACTTTGACCCATGACCAAGACTGTTTTTGGTTAACTTAACAAGTTAGGTTGAATGGTTGTGCTGCAATAGCTTCGTTTTTTTGTGTTAAGGTGAGGACAGACATGATATGTGTGCTCTGGTTTTTACCCTCAGAAAGTCGTCTATGCATCCTTCTGCACCCCTCTATTCTCTGAATCTAGTGGGTTAGTTAGGGACTTGAAGAGATGCACAAAGATAATTCCCCGGAGAACCTAGAGGCACGGAATCCCCTCAAGCGTCCATGTATTGCTCCCTCGCTGTATTGCTCCATGCTGGGGTTCATCCTCCAAGGCACCCCCATATGGCTCTTAACATCTCCAGAGGATGTGCCACGCTTGCTGAATGATGTTGTGTCCCCGTGCTGGTGAGAGATATGTCTAAAAACTATTGTAGCTGTCTCCTCATGTAGAAACCTCAAATGTTAGAGCTATCATTAGCTCTTCTTATCTCCATCTTCAGTCTGTGCGTTCCCCAGCTTACCACTGTCGCATTCCAGTGATACTCTGAGGTCCTAGGGCCCATCTCACTTGCCTCATTCTCAGCTGCACCGCCTCCCGCACTGGTTGGCAGGATGTAGGCTGTTTCTCTGTCTTTAGGGGGAGGGGAACCTGTCACTGGGCGATGGTTGCCCACCACTCCCAGCACAGTAGCCTTGAATCCTCTCCAGGATCCTGTGCTAGTGAGCAGGCGAAGGGAATATCAGCAGCTTCACAGCATTTATTTAGACCTTAAATTGGCAGCTGCCTGGAGAAAGTGTTGCATCTCTGTCCCTCATCACCTTCTGTGGCTGTTTCTGGTGGCTATTTGGGCAATTGTTCTGTATTCAGGGACTAATCGGCTCTTTTGGGGAAGCTCTTACGGGAGAGCTCTGGGAGTTCCATCTTAGGCTCATCTGGGGAGGTTAAACATCCAGCTAAATTTATCTGAACATATTTAATCCCCTGTAGCCAAACGTTGTACTCATGCCATAGCTGAGTGAGATCTTGGCATTGGCACACCTTTCCTATATAGCGGGTTGATCTAACTCCGACAGGATCTCAGACACATGCTGGAAGGAATGCTTCATATGCCTTGACAATCCCTAGAAGACAGAATATTAAACCAATGGCTTCTGCTATTCTGTAGGCTGACTCACCCACTCCTTCCAGCTGTTGCAGGGACAGAGATGACAAAGCAGGTGAAAAGCTGGCACTTTGACATGGATGAAATTCATGGTGACTCATTCGGAGTCTGTCAGGGTAGGTACAAAACCCCTTCTGCAATGCTCATCTTTGAAAACGCCAGGAGTCTTCACAAATTCTAAAAAGGTACTGTTTGTAACCAAGCAGATTTATGAAACACTTCTCAGATCACGCACCTCATCGGGAAATTTGGTCATTGTGGCTCTTGTCTTACTGTCTCCTGGCATTAGGTGGTCATTTGTTAGTATCCTGTCTGTATTTTACCCATGGTATTCTAGGGCTACTAATTTATTTGTCTCTCCGACTGGAAGATCAGGTTACTCCCTCTGGGCAATTGACTCTGGGGGTAGTGAAGTTAAGCAGGCAAGGGCTCAATATTGTCGGGGGTAATAAGGCCTTTTCTGAATGGATAAGTAAAAGGAGCAATGATATTTGAGGTTGCAACCTTTGTGGGCTCTCTGCTATCTTCAACACTCATTGGGTTTACTTTACACAAATTAATACGTTTGTTGTAACATTTCTAGCTGTCTGTTTCAATGGTCTCTATCTCTGAATACAAATTAGATAACCCTGTATCTGAAGTCTCTTATGATGGTTGCCAGTGTATGTTGGTGCTTATTATGATTATAGCAATAATGTACTATCGATAAATTTAATGAATATGATTAAACTGAGTAGAATGCTTTCACTACTGTAAAGAAGTGGGCATGTATTTATTGGTTATACAAGGCAGGTTTCTGAAAGTTACATGATGATTTGTTGTCTACAGATAGATGGGAATGAATTCCACAACATAGAGCTGGCATAGGAGAAGGAATGTGCTCTTTGTCTGAGTTTATGAATTTTCGGGACTTAGTCAAAAACCATTTTGGCTCATAAACCCACCACCCAAATACCAATGCTCACACCTAAGTAATGCAAACGGTGAGACTATCAGCCATTCCAGGTGGCTCCCAGGGATGTTGTACTTGGTGTCTAGTAAGGTCATACTTCAAGCCAGGAAAGCACCCCACAGTTTCCCTTTCAAGTCATTAAGTTAACTTGAACTCAACTGCAGACAGGTTAATTAGGGCAATGTGCAAAATATTTATTTGGTACCAAAACAGTAATAAAGTCAAAACACCAGGCAATAAAAATCCCAATAGGAATTAGAAAAATAGAGAAACATTTAATGAACAAAATGACACCAAAACAACAAAAATCCAATAAGGGGATTTGAAGATATGGATTTTGAAAGATTTAAGGGAAAAACAAAGCACCAAAAAGTGCAAAGTGGTAACGGTAGTCAATAGTTGCGGAAGACCGTGATCTGGCAGCGATTTGAGGAGGACCGCGATGGAGCCCTTGTCAGATACACCTAGTAGACTGGTCCCGGTGAAAGTCTGGAAGTCAAATAGTTTGAAAAAGTTTCAAAGTCTAAATCCAAAAAGGGACTTAGTCATTTTTTTAACGAGAAAATCTTCTCCAAGTTGGGAAAGGCAGACATTTTATACGCAACCATGGAACTGAAGGTCGGATCCTCGAAGTTGGTTGGTTCTGCTGACTCTCTGGAGCTTTTGAGATTTCAGTTCAGAAACGTTTTTAAGTCACTTTGCAGAAAAGGACTTTGTTGTTTTTTTCCTAGGTGCTGGAGCTTTTTGTGGGGATGAATCTGAAATTCAATGCAATGCTGTGGGACTGCCGATTGGGTCCTCTTTAAGAGAAGTCTCTTTGGGTCTGGAGCAAAAGTTTTCAAACATTTCCAAACTTTTTCTCAGTGCCCAAAAAACCACAAGAGCAGGATATACTTCTAGGGCCCCCAGGAGGGCACTTAGAGACTCTTACTTATCATACAGAGGCCAACAGCACGGTCCAGGCTCAGTCCAGTCATCACTGGTCAGCCGGGTACTATAGGAAAAAGGCCACTTCAAGGTTTTTGTGTCCCTGGAGCAAAACAGGAGGTTAGCCAACTGACCCTTGGAGTCCACTTCTTTGTCTGGGTACAACAGGGAGCAGGTCCAGTCCTTCAGGGCTCCTTGCAAGTCACAGGCAGAGGGTCCAGTCCTCTTCTGTTCTTCTACAGGTCCAGAAAGTGTTCTGATGGGGTAGCTTTTGGTGCCACATTTATGCCTAGCACTGGCTAGTGGGTGGGTATGACCCATGGGCACTCCCTAACCAATGGGGTAAACATTCCCAGGGGCAACCCTTCCCATTTTTTTCAGTACTTACTGTTTGCCTTACTGAAAACAGTCCCAAAATGCCATGCGTCAGGGCATTTTCAAGTTGGTGTAAATCTTCGGCAACAGTAAATTGGGGCTAGAGGGTTGTGGGTGTGCAGGGGAGTGCACTATGGTAATCACTAGTGTTCTCCCACATCTAACACTAATACGAGTTTGAAGAAGGCAATGCACTCACAACAAACTAGGAGACAGAAGGCTGGTAGGACAAAGGTAGTGTCCTACTGCACCCAGATAGGGGATAGACAAGAATTGTCTTGGCATCCTGTACTCTCCCTTTCTAATGTGTCAAAATGTTGCATATGGCTCAAACAGACCTGTTGGGCAGGATTTGACACTGTGGTGTCAAGAAGGATGCCCACATCCCCACCCTGAAGATTCTGCAGAGCTCAGTAAAGTCATCCCGACTCCCATTCAGGTCAACTCATTGTATAGCTACTGAGAAGTATTACACTCCCTGTTCGCACCTCATTCAAGGCTGATAACAGGCTGGGATAGGCAGAATTAATGCTAGTAAGCCTACTGAAATCTCAGTCAGGTTAAGGGTAATCAATTATTGAGTTGGGACACTTTCTAAAAGTTTATTTTCCTTAAAATTTATTGAAATCAGACTTCATCTGAATTCACTTGAATTGGATTTTTACTAACTATTTTTCTAGCTAGCCCCTTTCTATAGTTATCATTTTTAGTATCTGTTAGAAATGGGGGTCTCTAGTTGGCAGAGGTATGTACCTTTGTCAAAATAGGGACCCTTGCTTCTAGTCGGGGTAAGGGGATACACACTTTAGATAACCCCTGCTTACCCCCTGGGTAGCTTGGCACGAACAGACAGACTTATCCCAAATGCAATGTGTAAAGTATTTGTACTCAAAACACACAGTAATACAGAGATAACACCACAAATGGACACAACAGCAGTTTAGAAAAATAAAGTATCTTTATCTAAACTCAACAAGACCAAAACAACAAAACTCCAACATACATGTAATAAGAATATGACTATAAAAAGGTTTCAAACAACTTGGCCTATAGAAAACTATGGATGCGTGATTTCTCTCAAAGTACCTGCAGTTGCGACAAAATTCACAAGGCCAAACAGCCGCAGAGGTGGGAAGCGTCGAAACACAAAGAGATGCGTCAGTTCCTGAGACCATGGGGAGGCGATGCGAAGGTTCTGCTGCACGCAGGAGAAGTGATGCGTTGAATCCGGCCTGTAGGGGGAAGTGATGCGTCGATTCAGAGATGGTTCTAGTCCGGGGGTGATGCGCTGCGAAAACTTGTCGCACAGGTACGATGCATGGAAATCTGGGATATGTCGGCGATTGATGCGGCAGCGTCGAGTGGCGCTGCGTCGGTTTCTTCAGCTGCGATCCCTCGATGCATTGGTTCTTGCAGCGGCGACAGGCGCAGCGATGCGTGGAGATTCTTCTCGCACATCGGTGCTGCGTCAGAAAAACAGCCGCAAGAAGAGCGATGCGTCGATTTTCTTGTAGTTGTGTTGCTTTTCCAGCTCCCAACAGCAGGAACAACCTCAAGAGGCCCAACACAGTCACAGGCACCTCTTGGCAGGTCAGAACTCCCAGCAAGGAAGTTCAGGGGAGCTGGGGGTGAAGTATTTGTGTTCCTGAGACTTCAGAACAGGAGGCGAGCTCTACTCAAGCGCTTGAAGATCTTGCTCAAGCAGGGGGACACAGCACACAGCAAAGTCCTTGTCCTTTCCTTGGCAGAAACAGCTACTGCAGGCCAACCCCAAACAGCACACAGCAAAGGGGCAGTACTCCTCCTCCAGTTTCTTCAGCTCTTCTCCTTGGCAAAGGTTTCTCTTGATTCCAGAAGTAGTCTAAAGTACAGGGGTTTTAGGTCAAATACTTATACCCCAAAATGTCTTGTTCTGTTTGTTCAAGGATCTCTGAGCCCAGTCCAAACCAGTTCTGTCCTCACTGGTGCAGTATGACCACAGGGGGTGGAGACAGCATTGTGCAAGGGAGACAGGCCCTATTCCGGTGCAAGGAAATCTCCTCCCACCACTCTATATGCAGCCAAGCCCCATTCAGCTCAGCTCTGAGCCATCCTGGAAGGGCCAGACACACATCAACCCCCTCAGTGGCTGTCTGCAGTTAATGCACATCCCCAGCCCCTGTCACTCCAAAACCAGACAGTCAATACACAAACAGGTCGAGGCACACAGAATGGTTTAACAAGAAAATGCCTACTTTCTAAAAGTGCTAAACAACAGCTGTAGTGCACTCAAATAAACTTTTCAACCAAATATATCTAATACTCAATTGGAATCTCACTTGGTGTGCACTCCCTGAGGTGGTCCACCCTGCCACCAATTCTGAAAGAAAAATCAAACTAGAGCAAGAATGTTCTAGACAGAGTGTGCACTACCTTATAGCACTCAAGAATGAGTGTATGTAAACAATTCAACAATGCTAATAGTTTTCACAAAAAGAAAAACAATGTTTATCATAATTATCAGCACAAATTATATCATAAATTAATCACAATAAATCAAAAACTGCATCCGACGTGCTGTGTGCTTCTTTTTATTATTATTATTTTGCACGAAGTGTGGATCCAAATCCAGGATCAATTTCAAGAAGTCCATTCAGTACAACATAAAAAACGTGGAAGGACTCATTCCCCAATCCCAATGCATTTCGGGTGTGTCCTACACCCTTCGTCAGGGGATATCTACAAACAAATACATGACATTATAAACCAATATCTCATAATTAAACATATGTATGGTTAGGTAATAGACCCTTATTAACCGGGAAGGTTCATAAAAAGCAACGTGTTAGATAGATTGCGATATACATAACCAGTATGCATGGTAAGTTAAGGTCCATGAAGTGTCACAGGAAGTAAAATGATCAAATAGTTGCAATGTGAGCAGTAGGTGGAATATAAAGCGATACTAGAACACCACAGCCAATAGAGTAAGAAGAAAAATAATAAAAGATAAAGATCCCAAATTCACCAGTGCGCTTATCCAAAACAATGAGATAGATATAATGGCTATCTAAATAGAATATAACACACATCAAAAGAGTCCATAGACATTACAAGAATCTACCTTCGAATAATGCACTTGGTCCTGGGACCAAACCCAGGGAAATCAATCACTACGCAGTGTAAGAAACCTGTCAAAACCAGATACGTGAAAAACTTAGAATAGCGGGTTGCAAGATATTCAAGAACATGAAAAAAATCAAACAAAATGTAAAGAAAGAGTGAAAACATAAATGAAACAAGACTCACCAGGCGTCTAAATACGCCGACAACAAGCAGAATCCTACTGTGTAAATGGTTCAATGTAATGTGCCAATTTGACAAAATCAGTCGCTCTGTAAATAATACACATCAATAATTACAATCCATAATGTAAAAGTTGCACGAATGATTAAAATTAAGTGAATGAAACTCACCGGGCATTCTGATACGCCGGAAACAACCTTAGATCTTCTATGCAAATAGTATGCCCGACCGGCAGATAACGAAAATCTGTAAATAATATGTACTGGTCACTAAGTGAAAACAAATACCCACTACGTTCGCTGGCCCCCAAATGAGAATACTCACTATAGATGCTTCCTGAACCGGACTCCAAGATTGCAGCCCTTCTCCATTAAACTGCGGACACCAAAATACAACCGCGCCAATTTCGAATCACTGACTCGTACTCGCCCTATCAAGGCGAAGTTGAAGCACATGACGTGCCGAATCGGAAATTAAGAAAGGACTCCTGATTACAAGAATCCTGGTACAGCAATGGCGGCCATATTGGAAAGGAGAAAAAAGTACTCAAATGATACCATTTGAAGTGCTCACCAAAGCAAAGTGCAGTAAAAAAATGAAAAGAAAAAATTATATAAAAGAAAAAGGAAGGAAAGAATTTACATAACCATGATCAGCTTCAAACATAGTGGCAATGACTACGTGAATCAATCCATAAATGAAACAGATAAAACGTCAACATTGATAAAACTGTAATTGAAACAAATAAACGACAGCTGTCAGTGATACTAGTGAACATAGCTGACAACATAATACAAATGTTTAATACAAATGTTTGTGTATAGTCAACCCACCCATAGTGCCAGTGATACTTCCTGACACAACATATCATGTGCATAAAAACCTACAATTCTTGGTACATATGAATCCTGTGATCGACATTGCATTAACTAGCTGAACTGAAGCATCTGACATTATATTTATGTACACAAACCTATTTGACTCATGTAGCACCAGGAATCACACATAAACATGTACCTAGAGGGTGATGTGACAAGTATCACCATCCCACACAGTGATAACATCGAAAAATTGCACATGTACATGAACCAGTCTACCTAAATAACTCAAATCAACAAAATGAATGATGACAATGTTTTCAAACAAAAAAGGAAAAGAAAAAATGCAAAATGTAATCTAAGGGGCTATGTGACGAGTATCACCTTACTGCGCCATAGGTCTACTGATCTTAATACAGGCTAAAAGTTCCCATTGCATACCAAATGTGTGCCCCTACAGGAAGCAGGATAGCTCCAACTTATCATTCAGACCTTTGGGGCTCATACTGTCTAGATATCTAATCCAAAATGTCTCCCTCTGAGTAATGAACTTCGACATGTCTCTATCATTGTGATTCTCCACAATCTCTATCACAGTGATCCTCAATTGTGCAATTGTGTGATGTGCATCGACCCAATGGCTTGCTAAAGGTGAGCTCAACGTTATCGTGCGGATCCTGCTCTTATGTTCCGTTATACGAATCCGTAGAGATCTTTCAGTCTTCCCCACATAATACATGCCACGCGGACACCGTATTGTGTAAATGACATTTTGTGTGTTACAATTGGCTGTGAAATTCATTTTAATGGATTAACCTGACCAGGGATGTGAGATAGATGTATCTATAATCACATTATTGCAATGGGAGCAGTTATGACATTTCAGCATCCCCTTGTGCTGATAATTCACATGAGTATCTTTTTTCTTTAATAACTCTCTCAAATTGTTGGATCGTTTGTATGCAAAGATCGGCCGATCTTTAAACAGATTGCCAAAATCAGGTTCTGTTTGTAGCAAATCCCATCTATTCAGGATAACTTTCTTGATTGCTGGTGATTGGGTGGAAAATGTGGAAACAAATACTTCTCTCTTCTCTGTGACTTTGCATTTCTTTTCTAGTAGCATTGATCTAGAAAACTCCTCTAGTCTTTCTACAGATGTTTCCACTACTTCTCTGGGGTATCCCCGTTCAAAAAAGTTCTGTTTAGCGACTTCTAATGTCTCTTTGGCTTGTGTTGGATTAGATGTGATGCGTTTGATCCTCAGAAATTGAGAAAAAGGAAGATGTCTTTTTAAAGACTCAGGATGAAAACTATCAAATCGTAATATGTTATTGCGATCTGTAGGTTTTTAAAAACCTTCGTGGTGATTTTGGAATCTTGTAGCTCAATGCTCACGTCCAAATATGATATTGTCTGTCTATCCAAAGTGAAAGTAAACTGAATCCTGGGGTTAATGTCATTAAGGGAAACTAGTTTCCTTTCAAACTCCTGTTTTTCACCTCGCCACATGATACAAAATATCATCAATATATCGCCGATATATGATAAGATGATCTGGACGTGCCACTTACAACATCTCATGGGTTCTGCAAGACCCTTTATCATGCCTTTGAGGGTTCGGTTGAATCTCTCAACCAACCCATTCCCTTGGGGATGGTAAGGAGTTGTGAATTTGTACATTACACCGCAATCCTCCCACAGTGACATCATATACCTGGAAATGAAGTTTGTACCATGGTCAGAGACCACCTCTCTGGGGAACCTCACATGGGAAAAGATCCCCATCAATGCATGTGAGGCAAGATGGCGTCTGAGTAGCAGCTACCCGATGCTGCTCCGCCAGTCCGATCCCTAACATAGTAAAAAAAGAAGCTTCTATGGCAAGAAACCTCGCTTAAAATACTATACATCGTCGGGCAAGTCTTACCGCATGGACCGGCATTGCATCACAGCCTTTGTCATCCTCATGCAGGTCAGAGATCAGAAGGAGCGACGAGGAGTGAAGAGACGCCCGGCCCCGGTGTCACGAACAGCGAGCCGCGCTGCTCTAGCATCTCCCATATCCTCGCTCCACATTGCCCTGCGGCCGCCTGCAGTGATGCGGCAGCCTAACGCAGCACTATCGGCATTCAGGGAATTCCTGACGACTCTGCCAGACACTGCGATCGGAGGCAGCAACTGCAGCGGACTCCAACGAAAGCGGGTGCTACACTGTTTCCAGGACTCCTCAGCTACTAAAGAAAAGCAAGTAAGGATGGCAGGGCGAGGTGGTGGTAAAGCCGCTAAAGTCAAAGACAGTCATTTATCAGCGCCTGCAATGACTGAAGTGGTGCAGCAAACACATTCAGAACCCCTAACAAGGCGCCCAGGAACGCGGGGATTAAAAAACAGGGAATGTTTGGATAATCTGAACTCCACTGATAAGTCTGAGCAGATGGCCAAACAGGCAAAAAGACTACAAGCTAAAAAAACATTAAGCTCACAGATAACGCTCAGATCTCTGATTCTCAGCCATTAATATCCAATATGTTTGGCCAGGCAGTGGTGGAAAAAGCGCATAATGAACCTGCCATGGTGGGGATACCTGAGGGGCAGATTAAACTAACCACTTCTGCAGCAGTTGGAGAAACCTCACAGGGACCCGCGGCGGCAAATTTATCAATACCTGTCCTATCAACTTTAACATCTATGGAAAATACAGGAGCAGTTGCTACCACAGAGGCAGATATGCGTATAACTTGTGAGGAGATTCAGAATGACCCTTTAAATGCCCCTTTGGCCCTTCTTCAGAATCTGGATACAAGAACACCTGGGACAGAGCACGGGGGTAAGGGGGGGTTTCAAACTGTACAAACACTGAAACTGTTTCACAGAAGTTTCCAGCTAACTCAGCGAATATTGCTACCCAACGGTTGGAAAACCCCAACAGCATTGAAAAACCCTACTCTGTTACAGATGAGTCAGAGAGGTACGAGACCGGTATTTCAACGTCCAGCGATGGTGAGAGGCAAGACTGGGGAAGTACGGGCTCAAAGGGCTCAGAGGACTCTTGGGAAGACACTACACAAAAAAAGAAGTTGGAAAAGAAAAGGAGAAAACAAAAAAAACGAAGCAGACACAAGAGTGGGGGGACCACGGATCAAGGGAGTAACGCCGAGCTCAGATGGGATTACTCATCCTCTCAGTTTGCGACTCCCTCAGATCAAACAGTATTCTCAGGCGGCAACTCCTCAAGCATGGAAGACTGGAGAAGTGGAAACTCAGGAGCCCCCAGAAATAAGGAGGAGCCTTCCCTCGCCAAAGTCCTGCACTCGATCAAAAGTTTTCAGGAGGAGCTTAAGATCGACAACCGGAAAAACCGTCATGCCACCCACGAACTACAGGGCGCGATAAGGAAAGTGGGTCGAACCTGTGTGGAGATAGCTGATAGAATGTCATCGGTAGAAGTGCGCACCGAAAATCTGGAAAAGGACGTCTCCTCCCTCCAAGCACAGGGGGATGAGCATGATGGGATAGTAAAGGACTTAATGCTGAAGATTGAGGAGCAGGAGAACAGGTCGCGATGCAATAATCTTCGCATTTTGGGGGTTCCCGAAGGAGCGGAAGGAAGTGATTCAAGGACTTATATGATCACACTTTTTAAAGGAGCATTTCCAGAGCTGCAATCCTGGGATTGGGATAGGGAGATACAACGCGTTCACCGCTTCCCATTAACTCCTTCTAAACGCCCTCAGTCTTCGGCGCAATATCCTCGCGCAATGCTAGTATATTTTGGCAACTTTCTCCTACGCCAGAAACTTTTTGATTTAGCGAGACCCACCAGCAAGAGGGAGTTTAATGGCGTTACCTTTTTTAGTAGGCCTGATTTTGCCCATGCCACAGTTGAGCGAAGATGGAGGATGAGGCAACTCTTTGCCCCCTTTCAACAAATTGGGGCAACGGTATACTTACAAAACCCGGCACACCTAAAAATCATCTTCAATGGGGTTACACGCAGTTTTACTTCTGAAATCCAGGCCCAAGCCTATCTGCGGGAGATCACAGAGACTAGAAGAGACAGAACCAAGAACTGAATCATCCAATCTTGTGCTTTAAGGATTTAAAACAGAGGCTTTGAACTGATTTTTCATAGATAGAGACAGAACCAAGGATTAAATTACCTAAAAACTTTGCGCTATAATGCATGATACAGGGGATAACTAAGCGAGGTCAATGACTATTAAATTGATTGGACTGTTAGCACAGGGGTCGGACCGGGGGAGGGGGGCACGGGACCCTGATTGCCCAGATGTCCTCATCCTGGTTCTTGCTGAACCAGGTAGCCTCAGTGGGTGGTGGAGGGTGGGGGTCCACGGGGGATGGGGTAGGGTCAGGGGAAGGGGAAGGGGCTGGCACCAAGAGGGTTATCTCGAATCTTTATGTTTTCGTTTTGCTTGCATCGTTTGTTTTTTTGCTCTGTTTTAAATTTGTGTGTTGCAGTCTGGGAAAATTTTGTTACACTTAAATGAGCAAATTACGCATAGCAACAATCAATGTGTGTGGCCTTAACGATATCAAGAAACGACGCAATACAGCCGTAGCACTTCGGCTACTTAAAGCTGATATCCTATGTTTGCAGGAAACACACATAGAAAGGACGCAAATTCATCTGCTAGATTCACTTGGTTTTACAGTAGTAGGGGCTACTACCCAAAATGCTAGGATACGAGGGGTGGCAATTTTATCAGCGAAATGCTCACTCCAATTCACACGCACACTAACTGATTCAAATGGAAGGTGGGTTATCACAGTATGCCGAAGGGAAAATGGGAACTCACTTACGATATGCACCATATATGGCAGCACCGCAGATGATTCAGCAATTTTTGATTTTCTGAATAATGAATTGGCCGAATGGCCACTACCTTTAGTCATCTGCGGCGATTTTAATATTAACCTGCCAGCAGACAAGAGCATAACCGGTGATAGAAACTGGACATACAATGGACGAAAACCAAAAGTTTTTAAAGCCCTTAAGGATTTATGTAGGGAGCAAGCACTCACCGATATTTGGCATTCACAACACCCCACTGACTCCGGCTATACCTTCTATTCTTTCCCGCACAATAAGATGGTGAGACTAGACTATATCTTTGCATCTCAGCCTATTCTTCTCGAGTGCTCAATCGAGAAGTCTCCACTCATAGTGGCAGACCATAATCCTTTAGTAGTGGAAATAAGGGGGTAACGGTGGCCAATAGAGATTTTGCTGACTGGACCTTTGAGCGACCCCTCCTCTTAAATGATGAGTACTGGAAGCACATGAAACACTGGATTTCACAGTTCATTAAGGATAATTTAGGTAGCACAGGGATTGAGGTGGTTTGGGATGCACTAAAAGCAGCAATCAGAGGAGAGACACTTAGCTTTTCACTCACTTCAAATAGAGAAAAGCGTCAACTATGGGATAAACTGCAACTTCAGCTGGCTGAGGCAGAAGAAAACTTAATTACTGTTCTTAGGGATGGGGAGGACTCAGCTGATGCGCAAGCAAGAATAATATCAGCAAAATCGGCCGTCATGGGGGTAATCGCTAAAAGAGCAGCGGACAGATTAGCAATTTGGAAGAGGGAGGCATATGAATGCAGCGAGCAGGTTGGACACCACCTTGCGATTAGGGCAAGACAAAAAGCCACCAGGAATATTATTACAGCTGTTAAAAACTCCGCGCAAGAAGTAGTTTCAGATGTAGAGGGCATTCGCAAGGAGTTTCTTGCTTATTATCAGGATCTATATCACGAGACGACCACTGCTCATTTAGATGATATTGCTAATTACTTAAACCAAATCCCAGCGGTGCAACTATCGCATGAGGACCAGGTTCTACTTGATGAGCCCCCCCCAATGGATTGACATACTGCTCTGCATTAACTGTCTTCCTAATAATAAAGCCACTGGGTTGGATAATATTCCAGGTGAATTTTATAAAAGATTCTCCACGGAATTAAAAGAGATCATGCTCCAGCTATTCGCTCATGTGTATAGGGGGGGAAAACCACCAGAGTCATGGTCACAAGCTAAAATCATTATATTCCTGAAAAAGCATAAATCGGCACTTGATCCCGCCTCTTACCGCCCTATAACCCTGATAAATGAGGACAGCAAAATTTACTCTAAAATCTTGGCGGTTCGATTAGCAGGGGTAATACACAAAGTTATATCCCCGAGACAGCACGGATTTATACCGGGACGAGGCACAGTAGATCATGTTAGGAGAACCATTTCTCTGTTCGATGCAGCGCACATCTCAGGAGATCCAATGGCACTTATTCTTCTCGATGCCGAGAAGGCTTTTGACAGGGTCTCCTGGCCTTTCTTATGGGAGACCCTGTCAAGGGTTGGGATAGGTCAGGGATGTATACAAGCATTCAAGATGCTGTATTATCAACCCACCGCAAGATTATTTTTAAATGGCGCACTAACCGATACTTTTAAAATAACTAGGGGGACCCGCCAGGGATGCCCAAGCTCACCTCTTCTGTTCGCACTGTATATAGACCCTTTTCTACGCTTGCTGGAAAGCAATCAGAAAATTAGTCCTATTATTTCACATGGGTGGGAGACGAAAGTTCTGGCCTACGCCGACGACATTGCCTTGGTGACTGCTAATCCTGAAATATCTATGGCTGAGGTCGAATTAGAGGCGGCTAGGTTTGGAAGCTTGTCTGGATACTCCCTTAATAGATTCAAAACCCAGATAATCTGTAAGAATGTTGATATAGGTCAGGACACAAGACAGGTTGAAAAAGCTACGTATCTTGGAGTGGAAGTTATGGCAACTGTTGAGAAGATAGTTGAGTGCAATATTGATCCCTTGATTGATAAAATCAAACCCGAATTAATCCGACTACACAAACTGCATCTTTCGATAATAGGGAGATGTAATCTAATCAAAATGCTTTTTTTCCCCAAATTTGTATACTTTATAAGAGCTATTCCGCTAGAATTCAGTAACATGTGCCTAAAAAAGATTGAAGACCTGTTCTCACGATTTATATGGGCCTATGAAAAACCCAGAAGAGCTTACAAATTTCTTTCTCTACCAAAGGAAAAGGGGGGGCTGGCTCTCCCAAATATAAGGCTTTATTATTGGGCAACCACTCTTTTGCACAATCTTACCCTTTTATCAGAAAATGTTACAGATAATCTTTTGGGAGATATACACATGCCTATAGAACTCATAATGGGCAAAGATGCATGGGGGTGGATCTGGCGGTTTTTAAATGATTCCCACTACAAGAAGGTACGCTTTAAGACGCTGGCGCCCGGGTTCAAATGTTTGAAATCGGTTCGCAAAATGCTAGGTCTGGGTCGTCTGAACTACTACACACCAATATACAACAATCCAAACCTGCCCGACATTTTTAAAGACTCATTACTCAAAAAGTGGCAGAAGAAGGGCCTGTTGAAACTGGGGGATTTATATTCTCTCTCCGATATAGTTTCTTTTGAGAGCCTTAAAGAAAGATATAAACTGGACTGGAAAGATTTCTATAAATACCTGCAAGTACGTGATTTTTAAGGAGAAAGTGCGGCGGTCCAGCAGGATTTATTAATAATCCCATTATTGATAATCTAAGAATGAATCATCCATCTATCGGAACTGTGTATAACTCTCTTAATATATTAATGCCGGATGATTTAACAACACGAGCCAGGAAGTGGAAAGAGGAAATTGATATATCAGAAGATCTATTTTTCCACTCAGCCGAGTTAGCACAAAATCTTCAAATTCCAGCGCGGCTTCAAGCCCAGTATTATAAATCCTGCTTTTCGCTGTACTATACTCCGAAAAAGATCGCGAAATGGGGGACGGGGAGAGGGACTTTTGCCCACGATGTTCGCTTTATCAGGCTGACCTTAATCACATGTTTGCCTCTTGTGACGTATTAAGTAAGTTAAAACTTGAGATTACGAACTTTTTAAAGAAGTGCTAGGGAGGGACATTTTCCTTTCTCCCTCCCTGATTTGTCTAGGGGTAGATCAGGAGATGCAAGGCAAACCAGGAGAGTATCTGATTTTCATAGCCATGGCAATATACCGTCTTTGCCTTGCCTCAGCCTGGCTGGATCCATCTACCCCGGTGTACCATCAATGGCTAACACGATTGGTGGCAAATTATAATTTTGAAAAAGCCATCTATGGAAAAAGAGGAGTACGGTCCTGCAAGAAGGGGCTAAAGATTTTGGAACCTCTGACTAAATGGCTTGAGAGATAATTCAGATAATCCAACTTTTTTCACTTCTTTTCTTTTTTTCTTTTTTCTTTTCTTTTCTTTTTTTTTCTTTTTCTGCTTTCAAAATTCATATAAAGCTGTGCCAACCCCGGGGGTGGGAGGGGTGGGAGTGGGGGTTAAAAAAAGAAAATGTGTGCATGATGAACAATTGTTGATTTAATATTAATTCTTATCTACGATAAGTAACTTATTTAAATATATATGCAACCTACCTGCGGTGATACAATACATGCATGCTTTGTACTTATAAATTATTCGCAAAGTGATTGAAAAAATGAAGCGCAATCTGTATCAGTGTAATCATGCACCAAAAAATAAATAAAAGAAAGAAAAAAGAGATCCCACATTGTGATAATATTTAATAAAGGAGTGGGTGAATAACACCCCATCTGTGGCCATGAATTGGTTTATTAAAAACATATTTAAACATAAAAAAAAAAAAAAAAAAAAATAGAAGTCGCTAAACAGAACTTTTTTGAACGGGGATACCCTAGAGAAGTAGTGGAAACATCTGTAGAAAGACTAGAGGAGTTTTCTACATCAATGCTACTAGAAAAGAAATGCAAAGTCACAGAGAAGAGAGAAGTATTTGTTTCCACATTTTCCACCCAATCACCAGCAATCAAGAAAGTTATCCTGAATAGATGGGATTTGCTACAAACAGAACCTGATTTTGGCAATCTGTTTAAAGATCGGCCGATCTTTGCATACAAACGATCCAACAATTTGAGAGAGTTATTAAAGAAAAAGATACTCATGTGAATTATCAGCACAAGGGGATGCTGAAATGTCATAACTGCTCCCATTGCAATAATGTGATTATAGGTACATCTATCTCACATCCCTGGTCAGGTAAATCCATTAAACTGCATTTTACAGCCAATTGTAACACACAAAATGTCATTTACGCAATACGGTGTCCGTGTGGCATGTATTATGTGGGGAAGACTGAAAGATCTCTACGGATTCGTATAACGGAACATAAGAGCAGGATCCGCACGAGAACGTTGAGCTCACCTTTAGCAAGCCATTGGGTCGATGCACATCACACAATTGCACAATTGAGGTTCACTGTGATAGAGATTGTGGAGAATCGCAATGATAGAGACATGTCGAAGTTCATTACTCAGAGGGAGACATTTTGGATTAGATATCTAGACAGTATGAGCCCCAAAGGTCTGAATGATAAGTTGGAGCTATCCTGCTTCCTGTAGGGGCACACATTTGGTATGCAATGGGAACTTTTAGCCTGTATTAAGATCAGTAGACCTATGGCGCAGTAAGGTGATACTCGTCACATAGCCTCTTAGATTACATTTTGCATTTTTTCTTTTCCTTTTTTGTTTGAAAACATTGCCATCATTCATTTTGTTGATTTGAGTTATTTAGGTAGACTGGTTCATGTACATGTGCAATTTTTCGATGTTATCACTGTGTGGGACGGTGATACTTGTCACATCACCCTCTAGGTACATGTTTATGTGTGTTTCCTGGTGCTACATGAGTCAAATAGGTTTGTGTACATAAATATAATGTCTGATGCTTCAGTTCAGCTAGTTAATGCAATGTCGATCACAGGATTCATATGTACCAAGAATTGTAGGTTATTTATGCACATGATATGTTGTGTCAGGAAGTATCACTGGCACTATGGGTGGGTTGACTATACACAAACATTTGTATTAAACATTTGTATTATGTTGTCAGCTATGTTCACTAGTATCACTGACAGCTGTCGTTTATTTGTTTCAATTACAGTTTTATCAATGTTGACGTTTTATCTGTTTCATTTATGGATTGATTCACGTAGTCATTGCCACTATGTTTGAAGCTGATCATGGTTATGTAAATTCTTTCCTTCCTTTTTCTTTTATATAATTTTTTCTTTTAATTTTTTTACTGCACTTTGCTTTGGTGAGCACTTCAAATGGTATCATTTGAGTACTTTTTTCTCCTTTCCAATATGGCCGCCATATTGAAGAAAGGACTCCTGATTACAAGAATCCTGGTACAGCAAGTACCAGGATTCTTGTAATCAGGAGTCCTTTCTTAATTTCCGATTCGGCACGTCATGTGCTTCAACTTCGCCGTGATAGGGCGAGTACGAGTCAGTGATTCGAAATTGGCGCGGTTGTATTTTGGTGTCCGCAGTTTAATGGAGAAGGGCTGCAATCTTGGAGTCCGGTTCAGGAAGCATCTATAGTGAGTATTCTCATTTGGGGGCCAGCGAACGTAGTGGGTATTTGTTTTCACTTAGTGACCAGTACATATTATTTACAGATTTTCGTTATCTGCCGGTCGGGCATTCTATTTGCATAGAAGATCTAAGGTTGTTTCCGGCGTATCAGAACGCCCGGTGAGTTTCATTCACTTAATTTTAATCATTCGTGCAACTTTTACATTATGGATTGTAATTATTGATGTGTATTATTTACAGAACGACTGATTTTGTCAGATTGGCACATTACATTGAACCATTTACACAGTAGGATTCTGCTTGTTGTCGGCGTATTTAGACGCCTGGTGAGTCTTGTTTCATTTATGTTTTCACTCTTTCTTTACATTTTGTTTGATTTTTTTCATGTTCTTGAATATCTTGCAACCCGCTATTCTAAGTTTTTCACGTATCTGGTTTTGACAGGTTTCTTACACTGCGTAGTGATTGATTTCCCTGGGTTTGGTCCCAGGACCAAGTGCATTATTCGAAAGTAGATTCTTGTAATGTCTATGGACTCTTTTGATGTGTGTTATATTCTATTTAGATAGCCATTATATCTATCTCATTGTTTTGGATAAGCGCACTGGTGAATTTGGGATCTTTATCTTTTATTATTTTTCTTCTTACTCTATTGGCTTTGGTGTTCTAGTATCGCTTTATATTCCACCTACTGCTCACATTGCAACTATTTGATCATTTTACTTCCTGTGACACTTCATGGACCTTAACTTACCATGCATACTGGTTATGTATATCGCAATCTATCTAACATTTTATTTCACGTTGCTTTTTATGAACCTTCCCGGTTAATAAGGGTCTATTACCTAACCATACATATGTTTAATTATGAGATATTGGTTTATAATGTAATGTATTTGTTTGTAGATATCCCTGACGAAGGGTGTAGGACACACCCGAAATGCATTGGGATTGGGGAATGAGTCCATCCACGTTTTTTATGTTGTACTGAATGGACTTCTTGAAATTGATCCTGGATTTGGATCCACACTTCGTGCAAAATAATAATAATAAAAAGAAGCACACAGCACGTCGGATGCAGTTTTTGATTTATTGTGATTAATTTATGATATAATTTGTGCTGATAATTATGATAAACATTGTTTTTCTTTTTGTGAAAACTATTAGCATTGTTGAATTGTTTACATACACTCATTCTTGAGTGCTATAAGGTAGTGCACACTCTGTCTAGAACATTCTTGCTCTAGTTTGATTTTACTTTCTAAAAGTGGCATTTTCAAACACAATTTAAAAACCATCTTTACTAAAAGATGTGTTATTAAATTCTGAGCTCAGAGAGCCTAAACTTTATTTATCTATCTTGTCCCAATGGGAAGTTATACTTGTAAGATGTTACAAAGCTTTTCCCTTTCTATCCTATGGGGCAAGATAGCCTTTCAGTAGTGAAAAACGAAATTGGCAGTATTTCGCTATCAGGACGTCACCCACACCAGTACATATCCTACCTTTCACATACACTGCACCCTGCCCCGGGGGGTACCTTGGGCCTACCATAGTTGTGCCTTACATGTAAGAAAAGGGAAGGTTAGAGCCTGGCAAGTGGGTGCACTTGCCAAGTCGACATGGCAGTTAACAACTGCGCACAGACACCGCAGTGGCATGTCTGAGATACCTTTTCAGGGCTACTCATGTGGGTGGCACAATCAGTGCTACAGGCCCACTAGTAACATTTGATTTACAGGCCCTGGCATACTTCAGTGCACTTTACTAGGGACGTACCAGTAAATCAAATATGCCAATCAGGGAGAACCAATTGTAACAACAATTTACACAGGGAGTTCTTGCACTTTGACAAGATCAGCAGTGGCAAAGTGCCCAAAGCATCTAAGCCAGCAAAAACAAAATCCAGCACAGCATGAAAAACACAGGAGGTAGAGGCAAAAAGTCAGGGGAAACCACGCCAAAGATGCCAAGACTAACACGTGTCCCCTCCAGCTGAAAGATGTAGAGAACTACCCACCCTCTTGGGAGTTCTCCTCACTAAGGCAGAAGAATCTGGACAGACCATCTGCATTGGCGTGTTCGGTACCAGGGCGGTGTTCCACCGTAAAGTCCATTCCCTGTAGGGAGATGGACAACCTCAACAGTTTTGGATTCTCACCCCTCATCTGCATCAACCATCTGAGGGGCCTGTGGTCTGTCTGAACCCGGAAGTGAGTCCCAAACAAGTAGGGTTTTAGTTTCTTCAGCGCCCAGACCACAGCAAAAGCTTCTCTCTCAATTGCACTCCACCTCTGTTCCCTGGGAAGTCGCCTCCTACTAATGAAAGCTACGGGTTGGTCCAAGCACTCGTCATTCAATTGTGAGAGTACTGCTCCCACACCATGCTCTCAAGCATCTGTCTGCACAACAAATTCTTTCGAGAAGTTGGGTGCCTTGAGCACGGGCACTGTGCACATGGCAGATTTCAGGGCATCAAAAGCGATCTGACAGTCATCGGTCCAGATCACTTTTCTTGGCTGCTTCCTTGAAGTCAGCTCTCTCAAGGGGGAAACAATCGTGCCCTATCCCTTGACAAACCGTCTGTAGTACCTGGTGAGTCCTAAAAAGGCTCTCACCTCTGTCTGGGTCCTGGGGGGCTCTCAAGCCAGAATGGTGTTGATCTTAGGCTGTAGGGGCGCCACCTGGCCGCTTCCTACCTGGTGCCGTAAGTACACCACAGATCCCTGCCCTACCTGGCACTTACTGGCCTTGATAGTGAGGCTTGCCTTCTGCAGAGCCTTCAACACTTCACAGAGGTGTTGCAAGTGTTCCTCCCAGCTGCAGCTGAGCACAGCAATGTCATCCAGGTAAGCGGAGCTGAATTCCTCCAGCCCGGGACAGTACCTGGTTGACCAGTCTCTGGAATGTGGCAAGGGCATTCTTCAACCCAAAGGGCATGACACAGAACTGGTAGTGCCCCTCTGGCATTGAAAACGCAGACCTCTCTCTTGCCCCATCAGTCAAGGCAATCTGCCAGTACCCAGACGTTAGATCAAACGTACTAAGGTACCGGGCAGCTCCCAGCCGATCAATGAGCTCATCAGCTCTGGGGATGGGGTGCGCATGAGACCTGGTGACGGCATTGAGCCCACGGTAGTCCATGCAGAACCGGAGTTGAGGAGTGGCACCGGGTGCAGCAGCTTTTGGAACCAAGACCACTGGGCTAGCCTAGGGGCTGCTAGAGGGCTCTATCACCCCTAACGCCAACATCTTGGAAACCTCTTCCTTGATGCTGGCCCTGACTTTGTCAGTTACTCTGTAAATTTTATGTTTTACAGGTAGACTGTCCCCAGTGTCCACATCATGGACACACCAATTGATGATTCCTGGAGTCAGGGAGAACAGGGAGGCAAACTGTCACAGCACCTGGCGACAGTCCCTCTGCTGCTCTGGGGTCAGGGTAGGAGAGAGGTTCACTCCATCCACTGACCCATCATGTTCCTTGGCTGACAGGAGGTCAGGAAGAGGCTCACTCTCCTCTTCCATTCCATCATCTGTAGCCAGGAGCATTGTGACTCCAGACCTCTCAAAGTGAGGTTTGAGGCGGTTCACGTGCAGGACCCTCAAAGGATTCCTGGGAGTCTGCAAGTTGACCAAGTTTGTCACATCACTCTTGCGCTCCACCACCTCAAATGAACCAGTCCACTTGTCTTGGAGTACACAAGGCTCCACAGGTGCCATCACCCACACTTTTTGGCCTGGCTGAAACTCAACCAGAGTGGCATTCTGGTCGTACCAACATTTCATCTCCTCCTGGCTGGCTTCCAGGTTAGCCTGAGTGATTTTCCTGAAGCGTTGTGTCTGGATCCTGAAGGCCAGCATGTAGCTGAACACATTTTGGGGGGTCTTACCAAGAGTTTTTTCCCAGCCCTCCTTCACCAGACTCAGAGGTTATCTCAAAGGGTGCCCATGCAGCAATTCAAAGGGGCTGAACCCTAAGAATTTCTGCGGGACCTCCCTGTAGGCAAACAACAGGCATGGTAGGAAGACGTGCCACTTACAACATCTCATGGGTTCTGCAAGACCCTTTATCATGCCTTTGAGGGTTCGGTTGAATCTCTCAACCAACCCATTCCCTTGGGGATGGTAAGGAGTGGTGAATTTGTACATTACACCGCAATCCTCCCACAGTGACATCATATACCTGGAAATGAAGTTTGTACCATGGTCAGAGACCACCTCTCTGGGGAACCTCACACGGGAAAAGATCCCCATCAATGCACGGCTCACCACAGGGGCCGTGATTGTCCTGAGAGGGACAGCTTCTGGGTACCGGGTGGCATGATCCACCAAGATAAACTTGTTGCCTAAGGCTGTCTTGGGTTCCAGTGGGCCCACAATATCAATGCCCACTTGCTCGAAAGGGGTGCTCACCACAGGAAAGGGTTGGAGGGGAGCCTTACACTTCCCCCCAGTCTTGCCACTTGCCTGGCAAGTCTGACAAGACCTACAATGTGTGCCAACGTGCTTCTTCATTTGGGGCTAGTAAAAGTGGGTGACAAGCCTGTGATAGGTCTTGTCGCACCCCAAATGTCCTGCCAAAGGCACATCATGAGCCAGACCCAGTAGGGAGGTCCTGTAGCACGTGGGTACCACCAGCACATGGGCTGCCCTGGGCTCAGCAACCTTAGGCTTACTGTAAAGGAGACCATTCTCCCAATAAATCAAATGTGATCTGGACGGACCACCTGCTGCCTGGTCTGCAAACTGCATCCACAAACCAACCAGAGTAGGGCACGCCATCTGCGCCTTGCAGAACTCCACCCTGGAAGGACCTCCTTCCTGCTGCCAATGAGTCAGCTCAGGCAGGTCTCCCAGTTGGGTCACTTGTTCCCCTGTAGGTTCCAGGGCATCCCCCTCAGGTTCTGCCTCCTCCTGCACCGTGGGAACATCGGGGGCTGGTTTCCCACACCCCCTGCCCTTCCTCTTTCTGGTAGGCCCCTGGGCCACTCTTTCAGGCACCAGGTCCTCTCGATCACCCCTACCGGCTGCCATTGACCGAGTGGTCACACATGCCCACTCAGGCAGTCCCAACATCTTTAAATGAGCCTGGTGCTCCACCTCCCTTCAAGGTGAGCTCTCCAGGCCATTGCCAAACAGACAGTCAACAGGCATGGACAGACTTACAACGACCTTCAAGGAACCTGAGACCCCCCCCCACTCAAAGAGAGCCTGTGCCACCTTACACAGGCGCTCAGAGTTGTCTGCAGCAACTACAGAGTGAAGTACATTGGGGATGACCTGCTCTTCAGACACCCATTCACACCTGACAGATTTCACACTGGCTCCTGTGTCTCTCAGAACCTCCATCCTCCTCCCATTGATGGTCACCCACTGCAGGCACTTTTTATAGTTATCCGGCAGGCAGGTTTCCTGGACCATCTCTCTATCTCCCAATGAGATAAGGGTCAACACAGCTGGCTCCCCACCCTCACTAGGAACCAACTCCTCCCCCAGCACTACACTAACTAACCCCGGTGACAGTGCACCAGTGGGTGCTGGTGGTGCCTTGGGGCACTTGGGATCATTCGCCAGGTGGCCTTCCTGACCACATCCATAACACTTGCGGGGACCCCGGTTGTCTGGCCTACCCTTAGGGGGCCATGTCTTCTTAGAACTGGGGGTTGAAAATCTTTACCCTGGGAACTATTTTGGGGCCCTTTAGAGAACTCCTTTTGGTTACCCTTGCCCTCCCACTCTTCTGCTGGGGACCCTGCCCACCTTTGGCTGGGTTTCCCACATATCCCTTGTGGACCCTGGTACTCGTTCAGCCGTCTGCCTCCTGAGCAAGCTTCCTGGGGTCAGTCAGCTTACTATCCATCAGATGCTGGCGCAGCTCTGGAACACAAAGACTACTCAAGTGCTCCCAACCAATCAGATTGTACAACCCCTGATAATCAGTTACCTTGCTGCCGTTTATCCAACCATCCAGTGCTCTGCAATACATGTTCACACACTCAACCCACGTGTTGGATTCAAGTTTCTTGAAGGACCTAAACTTTTCCCTGTACTGCTCAGGTGTGAGCCCATACCTGAGGCATAAAGCCTCCTTCATAATGGGATAGATCAGGGCACACGCCTCTTCCAAAGGTGTCAGGGTGTTCCTCCCATTGGCCTCAAAGTGTCTCCACAGGCCCGCCCCCCAATTCTTCTCAGGGAGCTCATTCATAAGCAGTGCTGCCTCATAAGATGCAAACCATGCATAAATATACTCCCCCTTCTGGAAATTCTGTACTAGGTCCTAGGGAATGTAAACCTTACCCCCTTGCACTGGCTGTGCGCTGCCACCATCTGTACTGGACTCCACCTGTTGGCTTTAATGTCCAGTTCTCTCATGCTCAACTCATGGGCCAAGATCTGCTTCTTTTCCTCCAAAGCACAAGCGTTCTTGCTCTCCTCTGCCTTGGTCTGGAGCCTCAAGATCTCTAACTCATGATCCCTGGCCCTGCACCCTTCCTCCATTTCCTCTGGCGCCCAATTTCTGGAAGAATGATTGCTGCCAGCTCTAGAGGCTACTCTCCCAACAGGCAAATCCTGGGATCTGAAACCATTTTCTGGCGCACCCCCATCCACATCTGCATCCCCTGTCTCCTCAGCTTGTCTGGCCTCCCACCAGGCCCCTAAGGCCTTCTGTAGCTCCTCTTTCCTAGAGTTACTCTTCATAGGACATCCAAAGCTCTTGCAGAATTGCTTGAGTTGCTCTACTTTGTAACTACTTAACATTTCAATGTCAAACTCCAATTCTGCAGCCTCACTTGCTGATTTACCATTTAGAGACATGATGCATGGATAACTCAAGGGTCAGATCAAAAATAAAACCAAAAATAAAACACTGTATGTGGTTGCGTAGTGGTCTGCACTAAACTAGTGATGTACACCAATCACTGTGGGTCAAGTACAAATACAGGTTTGAATCCCACCACTGACCACCAATGTTAGAAATGGGGGTTTCTAGTTGCCAGAGGTATGTACCTTTGTCCAAAAAGGGACCCTTGCTTCTAGTCAGGGTAAGAGGGATACACACTTTAGATAACCCCTGCTCACCCCCTGGGTAGCTTGGCACGAGCAGACAGACTTATCCCAAAAGCAATGTGTAAAGTATTTGTACTCAAAACACACAGTAATTCAGTGATAACACCACAAATGGACACTACACCAGTTTAGAAAAATAAAGTATCTTTATCTAAACTCAACAAGACCAAAACAACAAAAATCCAACATACATGTAATAAGAATATGACTTTAAAAAGGTTTCAAACAACTTGGCCCATAGCAAACTATGGATGCGTGATTGCTCTCAAAGTACCTGTAGTTGCGACAAAATTCACAAGGCCAAAGAGATGCGTCAGTTCCTTAGACCATGAGGAGGTGATGCAACAGTTCTGCTGCACGCAGGAGAAGTGATACGTTGAATCCGGTCTGTAGGGGGAAGTGATGCGTCGATTCCGAGACAGTTCCGGTCCGCAGGTGATGCGTCAGGAAAACTTGCCACACAGGTACGATGCATTGAAATCCAGGATGCGTCGGCAATCCATGCGGCGTCGTCGGGCAGCACTGCGTAGGTTTCTTTGGCCGCCATCCCTCGATGCGTCGGTTCTTGCAGCGGTGACAGGCGCTGCGTCAGTTTTGGCAGCAGCGCAGCGATGCGTGGAGATTCTTCTCGCACAGCTGTGCTGCGTCGGAAAAACAACCGCAAGAACAGCGATGCATTGATTTTCTTGTAGTTGCGTTGCTTTTCTAGCTCCCAACAGCAGGAACAACCTCCAGAGGCCCAACACAGGCACAGGCACCTCTTGGCAGGTCAAAACTCCCAGCAAGGAAGTTCAGGGGAGCTGGGGGTGAAGTCTTTGTGTCCCTGAGGCTTCAGAACAGGAGGCAAGCTCTTATCAAGCCTTGGAAATCTTCCTCAAGCAGGGGGACACAGCACACAGCAACGTGTTTGTCCTTTTCTTGGCAGAAACAGCTACTGCAGGCCAACCGCAGACAGCACACAGCAAAGGGGCAGTACTCCTCCTCCAGTTTCTACAGCTCTTCTCCTTGGCAGAGATTCCTCTTGATTCCAGAAGTAGTCTAAAATTCAGCGGTTTTAGGTCTAATACTTATACCCCAAAATGTCTTTGTTCTCTTTGTGCAAGGGTCTCTGAGCCCAGTCCAAACCAGTTCTGTCCTCACCAGTGCAGTATGACCAAAGGGGGTGGAGACAGCATTGTGCAAGGGAGACGGGCCCTATTCAGGTGCAAGGAAATCTCCTCCCACTACTCTATATGCAGCCAAGCCCCATTCAGCTCAGCTCTGAGTCATCCAGAAAGGGCCAGGCACACCTCACCCCCCGTGGCTAACTACAGTGAATACACATCCCCAGCCCCTGTCACTCCAAAAGCAGACAGTCAATACACAAACAGGCAGAGGCATACAGAATGGTTAAAAAAGAAAATGCCTACTTTCTAAAAGTGGCATTTTCAAACACACAATTTAAAAACCATCTTTACTAAAAGATGTGTTATTAAATTCTGGGTTCAGAGAGCCTAAACTTTATTTATCTATCTTGTCCCAATGGGAAGTTATACTTGTAAGATGTAACAAAGCTTTTCCCTTTCTATCCTATGAGGCAAGATAGCCTTTCAATAGTGAAGAACGAAATTGGCAGTATTTCACTATCAGGATTTCTCACCCACACCAGTACATGTCCTACCTTTCACATACACTGCACCCTGCCCAAGGGGGTACCTTGGGCCTACAATAGAGGTGCCTTACATGTAAGAAAAGGAAAGTTTAGGGCCTGGCAAGTGGGTGCACTTTCCAAGTCAGGTCTGAGATACCTTTTCAGGGCTACTCATGTGGGTGGCACAATCAGTGCTGCAGGCCCACTAGTAGCATTTGATTTACAGGCCCTGGCACACTTCAGTGTACTTTACTAGGGACTTACCAGTAAATCAAATGTGACAATCAGGGAGAACCTATTGCAACAACAATTTACACAGGGAGCACTTGCACTTTGACACTGATCAGTACCCAAAGCATCTAAGCCAGAAAAAACGAAATCCAGCACAGCATCAAAAATACAGGAGGTAGAGGCAATAAGTCAGGGGAAACCGCGCCAAAGGTGCCAAGTCTAGCCAGCTGAAAGATGGGGAGAACTACCCACCCTCTTGGGAATCTAGACAGACCATCTGCATTGGCATGTTCTGTACCAGTGCGGTGTTCCACCGTAAAGTCCATTCCCTGTAGGGAGATGGACCACCTCAACAGATTTGGATTCTCACCCCTCATCTGCTTCCACCATCTGAGGGGCCTGTGGTCTGTCTGAACCCGGAAGTGAGTCCCAAACAAGTAGGGTCTTAGCTTTTTCAGCGCACAGACCACAGCAAAAGCTTCTCTCTCAATTGCACTCCACCTCTGTTCCCTGGGAAGTCGCCTCCTACTAATGAAAGCTACGGGTTGGTCCAAGCCCTCGTCGTTCAATTGTGAGAGTACTGCTCCCACACCATACTCTGAAGCATCTGTCTGCACAACAAATTCTTGGGAGAAGTTGGGTGCCTTGAGCACGGGCGCGGTGCACATGGCAGATTTCAGGGCATCAAAAGCGGTCTGACAGGCATCGGTCCTGATCACTATTCTTGGCTGCTTCCTTGAAGTCAGCTTTGTCAATGGGTGAACAATGGTGCCATATCCCTTGACAAACCGTCTGTATTACCCGGTGAGTCCTAAAAAGGCTCTCACCTCTGTCTGGGTCTTGTGGGGCTCCCAAGCCAGAATGGTGTTGATCTTAGGCTGTAGGGGCGCCACCTGGCCGCTTCCTACCTGGTGCCCTAAGTACACCACAGATCCCTGCCCTATCTGGCACTTACTGGCCTTGATAGTGAGGCTTGCCTTCTGCAGAGCCTTTAACACTTTACAGAGGTGTTGCAAGTGTTCCTCCCAGCTGGAACTGAGCACAGCAATGTCATCCAGGTAAGCGGAGCTGAATTCCTCCAGCCCGGGACAGTACCTGGTTGACCAGTCTCTGGAATGTGGCAAGGGCATTCTTCAACCCAAAGGGCATGACACAGAACTGGTAGTGCCCCTCTGGCATTGAAAACGCAGACCTCTCTCTTGCCCCATCAGATAAGGCAATCTTCCAGTACCCAGATGTTAGATCAAACCTACTAAGGTACCAGGCAGCTCCCAGCCGATCAATGAGCTCATCAGCTCTGGGGATGGGGTGCGCGTCAGTCCTGGTGACGGCATTGAGCCCACAGTAGTCCATGCAGAACTGGAGTTCAGGAGTGGCTCCGGGTGCAGCAGCTTTTGGAACCAAGACCACTGGGCTAGCACAGGGGCTGCTGGACGGCTCTATCATCCTTAACGCGAAAAACTTGGAAACCTCTTCCTTGATGCTGGCCCTGACTTTGTCAGTTACTCTGTAAATTTTATTATTAGATAATGCCACAATGTTAGGGTGACCTATGTCAACCTCTAACTTAAGATTGGTGTTCTCAGATTCCCCAATGTAGGGTCCTTAATGCCTCCTGGGAAGAGGGTATAGGGACCCCTGTAGTTACGCTTGCCTCAAGGTGCGGCCCTCGTCATACACCTAGAAACCTCCTGACCTCCTCCTTGACGATGGCATTATCTAAACCAATCTGGTAAGATAGGAGCTCGAATCTCGTCCTGATGAATGCCGCGGACTCACTCGAGCCTATGGCAGAAACATGTAGACGGTTAAAGTGGTGATGGGGTAATAATTCCCCTAATCCCTACATTCAAAGCTTTTAATACGAAGTAATTACCTAAGATTAAATGTAATTTGGGGTAATACATTGGTTTTTAAATCACTTTCTGCATGGGCCCTTGCTTATATAATTAGAAGTGCCTCCCTGTCTTCAGGTGTAGGCCCGCTCTCTACCAAACCCGGTTTTTAGAGAGCGAGGACTGCCTATAATGAAGCATGACGCCTGGTGGTGTGTGAGGACAGCCTATATGAAAGAAGGTACCCCCTGTCTCATTCGAGGTCCTAGAGGAGGGGGAAAAAACAAAAAACCTGAATAACCTCTAGCTTAACCTATCTCATTTATATTTCTGGCTCTATAAACTCATACTTCATACATGTCCCCAGATTGTGATGCAAACCAGCATAAATTCATAAGACCGCATTTTAATATTTCATCAGAATATTTTTATTTTTCTCTTTTTCAAATATGAAAAAAAATATATTAAACATTTAGCATAAAAAGACACACACAGTGATTTCGGTGCTTCAGGGCATTATGACTGTTTAGCCCAGATATAATTTCATATTACAGCCAATGACACAATAAAAGTTAGCACAACAAATTCATAATAAAGACTACACAAAACAGCTACTAAAATGAAAATAACCACACACTCATTCATCTAATCTGCAACCAAACCTATCAACTCAGCCATTCCTACTAACATGCATACAAACAACACTGCAAAATAGTGACAAGAACAATTTAGAACATGTATGGGATCCAGTAAGTCTCATACGAGACACTAATACTATTTGTGCGTTGGGCTGAAGAGTCCCAAGAATTTCTTCTGCTATCTGTCTCTTGCAGGATTCCCATATGTAGCTTATCGGTCAACGCACGTTTCGGTGGGACATATTTTGGCCCACCTTCATCAGGACCAATACTTGATTCAAATTTTCAAAAATTGGCGTGGGGTTAATCTGATTCTATTTATCTTCCAGAAGCTGGATGGACCGGTAGTCACGGCTCTGCCTCTGACCCTGTCTGTTATTTTCGCCTCATTGCCTAATTCGATATTTTAACTGTTTGTATTCAAATGCTCTCAGTTTAGTGTCCGAGTAGATTGGTATACAGGCCTTAGCTAGTCAATACCCTTGCCGGGAGAAACGCTGCTGCGCTGCAGCAAGACACTCTGGTAGCGATAATAGGAGCACAATCTGGGACACACGGCGCTGGGATTTCTACAGCCTAGCCAAGGCCTGTATACCAATCTACTCGGACACTGAACTGAGAGCATTTGAAAAATGTGAGGGTGTTAAAACTGTCTTTAAGGGACCTAATAACTTTATTCAATGGTACCCTAGTACAGGATTAAAACAAGCATTTGCAATGCAATCGGTCTCGCACTTGGGACCTTATATGTATTTAGCTATGCAGCACATTAGCCTGGGTGTTGAAACATTTACAGGAGGATTATGTGAATAATAAGAAAGCAAGGCACATAAGGGTTGTAGAAAGACTAGAGGACGGTATGCTTGCATTGTCTAAAAAGAGGGAGGAATATTAGCGTGTCTGAGTAAATAGAGGGAAACCCGTTGGTAAGGCTTTGGAAATTGAGGGAGGCCCGTTGGCAAGGCCCTCATAGTCCCATCCCAGAACTATGCAATGTAATTGGCCAGCTGTCACTGCGGATGCCTACACATGGGACTGACTGGACCTCAAGAACACTACAGCATCACACACAAGAGTGTGCAAGGAGAGAGCACTGTGGATGCCTGCACATGGGGCTGGGGTTCAAGAACATTGCAGCACCACATATTTGAGCATGCAGGGGGAGAGCCATATGGATGCATGCGGATAGGGCTGGAGTTAGAGGACACTACTACAGCCCATCAAAATTGAGTGTGGGGGGCACGAGTGGCTGGGGTGGTGCGTGAATTTTAAGAACCTTTAAGTTTCACAAGTCTGAGGGCGAAGGGTAGAGCTGTGTGGAAGTCTGGACGCGGGCTGAAGTTCCCAATTACAGCATCAGAGAGCTCAGTGTGTGTATCCGTGGAGTGTGGCCTATTATTTTGTAACTTGCATCCTAACTAGTCCGAATCTGGAGGGGTAGAGCTGTGCATGTGCTGTGGGCAGGGTGAGTTTTGGAACAGCACATTACGATCACAAAGATACCCGGAGAGTGTGCGTGCTTGCAAAGCTTCATCACTGTCTGAAGAGGGTGATACTAGCAGGCAGGCAGGTTTATAAATTCCCCATGGTAACTGCTGCCAGATGAATCAGTACAACAGCTAGAGGCCCACATGCCACTGACCGCGCACACTGGCCACACGCCATCACCAAGCTTTCCATAGAACGGCCATAAGTATATATCATATCAACACTGGCACAGGGTGCCCTCACGAAGGTTACATCGTCCCCTCTAAACCATCAGTGAGAGCCCTCCCTGGACATCATTCATCGCCTGGTGAGCTTTGAACAGCGCACCTCACCCAAAGCCACTTTGCAGGTCGTGTTCACTTCTGATTCCAGGCGCCAAATCTCCAATTCTAAGCAGTCCAATACAATTGAGTTAAATGTACATTATTTTGCTACATGAAATATTTCTATACACTAGTTTGGCAGTGCATCGCCCCACCTGTCACCTCTCACGTTACCACCCATCTATTTAACCACATGGACGGCAAATGACAAAGTACACTTTACCAAGAATTACTGGCATTCAAGAGACTCTGAGGATAAACTGTAACAAACGGGAATGTCTTTCAGCTGTAATCTGGAGGAGAAGAGAGGAGTCAGTCCGAAATGGGCCCCAGAGGGTGAGATCTGTTTCACCAACAGCCTTTAAATGATGTTCTTGAAGGCGACTAAGGCTGGTTCGGGGATGAACGGAAGTGTATGGATTTCCACATGAGACTGTCCGCTACCCTGAATGATCTTACCCGCGCGAAACTTCTGGCGGTGTTTAAGCAGCACACTGTGCTGAGCGAGGCTGGTAGCTGCTCTTACCCAGGGTGGACTTGCAGGCCTCGCAGAAGGTGTCGTCGGTGAAGCACTCCATCAGGCAGGTCTGGCCCACCCGGCGGGAGCCGATGGTGATGGCCTGCATCTTGAAGTCAGACGGTCACTGCGGCTGCTTTCCTGCCTTGCGGGACTGACAGCCTCCCGGAGCGCTTCGATTTGTGCAATAAAGTGATTGTGGGGTGAGGCGGGGGGAATTGAGGTGACTCCTTCGTGCCCACTCGCTGCGGCATCGCTTGGGCTCCAGGGAGCCTACCTTGTTGATGGCAATGGTGGAGCGGGGAGATAAGCGCGGACAGCAGCTATTACTTTCTCTCCGTGTTCTGAAACTCACAACCCATTTGCAATGCAGTAGGTCTCGCAATTGCGATATTTTGAGCTCTTGGCGTTGTAAATGACAATACCTTTTATTTATGCGTTTAAAAAACCTGCAATAATAAAAGGCATTGCCATTTACAGTACAATAGGTCAAAGTTTCTAAAATGCGAGACCTATTGCATTGCAAATGCTTGTTTTATGTGCCAAGAAGAAAGTGAAACACGGAAAGAAGTGGGGGTTGGGAGACTGCCACGAACACCGGTAGGGGCAGAGTTAGGAATAATAAACAGCAGCGGGCAAGCGCAGCCAACCTTCGGGGCATTGTGCAAAGGAGGAGGGTCGTGGACAGTCACAGCTTGTGCAATGCCGCCCCTAAAATGGTGCCCAAAGATAGGGGACAGGGAAGGGAAGCCAACTCCATCTGTAAAGTTTAAATGCAGGCTTCCATTGGGACATGGTTACCCCCGTGACTAGAAAAATACAAGTTCAGAAGGCCATAGTTTAAGAAACAGAAGGGAACATTTTCCCCTTTCAAATCTCCCACTACCCTGCGCTCCCGACCCCATGTTCCTCCTCCCACCGCCCCCTCCTCCATAGGGAACTGCTCTCACCCAAAAAATGAAAGTGTAGATCAGCAATACGCTCTTCAGGCAGGTGATGACCGGCTTGGTCTGTAATCGACTGGAAGGTGACGCCATGACGTGACCTCGTCTACCGCTGAAAACAGAACTCTAACTCCTGCACTCCTCTGCCCGGGACTGTCGCCGTCACCAAGGAACTGGTTGCTCACTGCAGGCTCGGACATACTCGGCAAAACTCTGTAGTTTCCGGAAGCGAAAAATCTAAGCACAGAACAAGGGCAAAAGACTCGTAAATCTTCATTAAAAAAAAAATCGAGAATAAGCACTGTCCCATAAAACATCAAAAGATTTACAATGTAAAATAATAGAACGAACTCCCTAAATCCGAGGACTGGGGAGATCGGCAGCACAGGGGCAAAAAGCGGGCGCCGTACTGAAACATAAAGCCGTCGCCCATGCAGAGAAAAGTAATGCTTATGGCGTCTGTGAAGTGGGCACCATGCTAATGATAAAAAGACACTGATAAAAGCGGGCGCCTGCTAAAAACATTAAGCACGGCTCCCGTGTTGTTAATCTAAAGCAGGCGCCGTGCTGAAACTTAAAGCGCGGTGCTCGGGGCTGGACCGGGATTAGGGGATGCCAGCCCTGCGGGTGCCATTGTTGCGAGTGTCTTAATTGATTTGCGCAGAGCCGTGCAGCAGCCATTCTCAAACCTAAAGCTGCCTCGCGATTGCAAAAAACAAGCCTTGATCTCTTGTCTTTATGGGGCCATGTGTTTCTAATTAGAAACATATGGCCCCATAAAGATAAGAAAGTGCTCTGCAACAGCAACAAAGCAGGTCACCGAGTCCGGATCGGAGGCCAAAGGGCGTGAACCAAAATCCCTCATTTCCAATGGCAGGCCACCGTTTAGTATAAACGGTGACGCCAGCCAATGGAAATGAGGGGCGGGGCTTAAAGCCCTCTTCTGAAAGTCCTTGTTAACAATAAATCTCGCCGAGCGAGCAGCGCATGCGCTGCAACGCTAGGCGAGACCTAAACAGAGAGGACTCAGGGTTACCAACAAATAAACCCCTACTAGAGGTCAAAATGTTTCTGCCCTTATTCGAGTTTGTGGGCATTCCTCAGGACCAAATAGAAAACTAGTCACTCTGCAAAAATGAAAATTATAATAGAAAAACTGCTCGACACAGATGGCTATACTGGCCGTCAAAGCTATGTAGCCCGTATTTATTGTGGGTGATGAATACACCGTCTCATCTGCAAAATAAACAAAGACATGAGCCAATTGTGATCTGGCCGACATTTGTGCACATTAAAAAGAAAGAAAGCCCCCAACAAAGCATGATATATTTGTGTCAAGAAAGATTTACAAAAAGGTTACAATTAAATCGGGGTTACCTGATCAGAGGGATTCTGTTACCTCTCTTCTGCCATTAGGTACCCCACGTAAAACTCGGCTAGTAAGAAAAAACAAGAAAGTGACACGTGGTTATGGTGTAGGACACGTCAAACATTCATAATTCTGATGGCCGGGTAGTATGTATAATGTACAATTGTAATCAAAAAGATTTATAAAAGGAAAGTGATAACCTTGCTTTTATACTCAAGTGTATTTCTCTGGTTTCCCATCACTTAAGCAATTATCTCTGTCTGGCATCTAAAACTAAATTCTTATCCTCAATGAAGTGTCTAAGGTTGCACCCCGCATTTCTCTCAAATGTGTACGGGTTGGCTGGTGTGCAGGAGTCTGTGATTAAGAAATAAACAGTGCAGTTCAGTCGGGTTAAGGCCCTCTTTATGCTGGATATACCGTTCGCGGCCCACCGGACAGTAACTCTTCATTCTTCCCAACCGTGCTTCTACATCACAGGTCGAAGTAGCCAGATATCAAGGGCAAGGGGCCTTTGCTTGTGGAAGACTTTCCTTACCAACAGTGTGTGCTGCCTTCCGTCTTGTGCACTATTTGCAGGCACAATGGGAAATGGTGAATTTGGCCACGATAAGTTTGCCTGACCATATGAAAGCCCGTTACCTCTATGGGTTAAGGATGGTGTGGGCACATCCAAACAAATCTTTAAATCTGGTCTAGACTCCTCGGATTCGGTGGCCCACTCCAAGGGGCAGATTTACAAGCCCCTTGCGCCACTTTTGCGTCACTTTTCCCATGTTAAACGTGACGCAAAAGTGGCGCAAGGGGCTTGTAAATCTGCCCCCAAGTCTTTAAGTCTTATCTTGAGGCAACACACTTGGATGACTTCCACAGGCTTCCCTGGGCATGTTCGGCCACAATAATGAACATTTCTTTTGATGGAGAGAGAATTTCTGGGAGAAGGCTAACTTCTCCCTGGAGTGCTATAAACAGAGAAGGGCAGCTGTGTGATAGGTGGGCCTGACTTTACAGAGGGAGCAGTTCCATCAGAAATATTTTCAATTTTGTGGCTTTAATCGATCAAAGCCTTTCAATCAACTATACAGCGGCAGAGGGGGCTCTATACTGAGACAACAGCCTGTGTTATCTTCCCCACATGCGCTACTGCACTGAATTGTTCTGATCTGTACTTTCAGGCGTATCAACACATGGTAGGTGGACAGATGTCAAGGTATTTGGATCTATGGACAGCGATCACTTCAGTCCAATGGGTCCTGCAAATAGTATTTAGGCAATATGCCCTTCCTTAGACCTGCCTTCAATCTGTTTGAGCTCCTTGTCACATCCTCCTTCAGTCTTGGCCATGCTGGTGGCAGAGGTTCCCTCTTTGCTCCACAAAGGTGCCATTGAGATCATTCTATCAGCAGAAAGAGTTTTGATGTGCTACTCCTGCTACTTTTGATACCCCGAAAAAGAGGGTGGAGTAGAACTGGTTTCAGAACTCGGGCTCTTGAAACTTTTTCTAGCAGAATGAGAAGTTAAACTTGCACAGGTGCTCATGGCTTTGGATTTTCAGGACTGGATGGTGTCCTTCAATTTAGAAGACGCCTATTTCTGTATTAGGCATTCTCACGTGAAGTAGCTCCACTTTGCCATGGAGTCGCAGCACTACCAGTTGAAGATTTTTTCCTTCTGGTTGATCTCTGTGCTCCAAGACTGGCTGTTGAAGGTGCATGTGTCCCAGTTGACCTCAAACGGCAAACATTTCTATCCTCTGAGATCTTCAATGAATATCTGGAAGTCGTAACTACATGCGTCCAGACGCTTGTCCTCCAGAGGGACATTCAGGGTAAGATCCCGATGCTTCAACCAATGATGACTCTCCCAATGTTGGTACTCCTCTTGCTGCTTGGTGTTGTCACCTCCTGCATTCTGCTGGATCCACATGCGAGTTGAATGACGACGTTGTTTCAATAATGCCTGTGGAGGTAATGGCTTCGGCATCAAGGGGATCTTTGAGATGAATGATGTGACATGGAAAAAGGTGGACACCACCTTTGTTAATGATGGCTCCTCATTGAGTTGGTGGTTTCATCTGTGAGATAAGACATTCCCGAAATGGAAATGGTCACCTGCTGATCAGAGATTGCACTTAAACCTACTGGAATCCCACCACTGTACATTATGAGAAGAAGCATAGTGCGGTCGGTTGGTCCAATCCTCTATGCTGGGAGGCCCTTTGTCTGTGGAAATGGGCCTTGAACCCGGGGATTTTATTCTGTTGGCAGTTTACTTTCCTGGCTTCCTAAATGTTCACTGGTGCATTGAGCAGGGTGCACTTGGAGAATCATGGTGCTGTACCCTGAGATGGTACATTGCATCGTTGTGTACTGTGGTGTCCTACAAGTGGGTCTGTTTTGGTGGACAATGCAATGAGTTTTTTTTTCTGTGCACTGCAGAGTCCCCTTTACGAGAGCTCCAGGAGATGTGCTCTGCCTCATAGAGGATACAGGTCTTTACTACACATTCCAGTCCTGTGCCCATCTTGAAGGAGGTTCAAAAGATGAAGAGGGACAGGCCCAAGTTACCCTCACTGTGCTGGGCTGGGTGACAAAAACTTGTTATTCAGAGCTTCTGGTCCTCAGTGTCTGTCCTTCATGGCTTCATCTGGCCAGGGACGATTTACTGACAGAACAGAGGCGTGATGCTCCACCCCAGTCCTCGTACCCTCTACATTTATGTATGGACATTGAGCATGGGAATCAGACTTCTTTTGAGATGACTTGGAGGCATTGAATATCATTTTGGTGGTGACTGGTGAGTTGCAGATCGGTGTGTTGCTGGGGATGATTTTCTCAGAACTTGGACCCAGTTTTCGTTAACCCATTAGGTGTATTGAAATTGTTGTTATTCATGACCTGACAAGAACTGGCATTTTTGACTATTTATCTGCTTTATCGGCTTTTCTGCGTAATGATTAGATTTCTTGGAGGTTTGTCTCACGTTTCCTCCCATTGGATGTTCCAGAAAGGGTCCTGAATGTGGTTAGAATGTTGTTCCCAGTGGCTTCACCGCTTGAGCCATTGTCTTCCTCTTTACTGAGGTTGATGGCCATTAAGATTGTATTTCTGAAAGCTATCATGTCAACATGCTGGCTCAGTGAACTGCAGGCTCTGTCAGTTCAAGGGCCTTCCACATTGTTTTTTCCTGACTATCTAGTGCTGCCTTCTCATTTCATTAGGGACAGTCTGAGATGTTACCAGCTTCTTATCTCCTCCTATGGAGAAGAGTTTCCACAGGCTGCAGTGGACGAGGACTCATTGTTTCAATGTGACTTGGACCAAGGACTTTCCAGTAGACAATCTGATCCTCTCCCTCACCAACAAACCCACAACCGCCAGAAACAACTTCCACAGCGGGATGAAGGCCGTCACCACCCGGATGAAAAACAGTTGCCTCAAACTCAACTTGGACAAGTCCGGAGTCCTCATCCTGAGACACTCACCCTCAGTTTAGGATGACTCCTAGTGGCCCTCTGCTCTGGGAACCCCGCCCACCCCCACGGAGCACACATGAAGCGTGCCCTCGGCCTCATACTGGACTCCTTGCTCACAATGAACCGTGAGATCAATGCCGTCTCCTCATCATGCCTCCACATGCTCTGCCTGCTTCGAAAAACATTCAGATGGATCCCCATCGAATCCAGAAAACGGTCTCCCACGCACTCATCAGCAGCAGACTCGACTACGGCAATGCTCTCTACGCCGGCGACACTCAGAAACTCCTCAGGAAACTACAGAACATCCAAATTGCAGCAGCCAGAATGGTTCTCGACATCCCCCGCCGCATATCACCGAACACCTCAGAGAACTGCACTGGCTCCCAGTCAACAAAAGAATCAGTTTCAAGCTCCTCACGCACGCCTACAAAGCCCTACATGACGCAGGACCAACATACCTGAACCACCGCCTCTTGTTCCAAGTACCCACCAGACTCCTCCGCTCTACCTAGCTGGCCCTAGCCACTGTCCCTCGAATCCACAAGACTAGAACCGGAGGAAGATCCTTCTCCTACCTGCCGCCAAGACCTGGAACACCCTGCCTCTCAACCTCAGACAATCCCCGTCGCTGACCCAATTCCAGAAGGACCTTAAAACCTGGCTCTTCGACTGAACCCCAGCGCTCATAAACCCTGATTGATTGATCGATAGACAATGAACTGTTAGTCGGTTCCACGGGACAGAAGGATTTGCTGGATTGTTCTTCCCATTAAAGTTTATTATGCATTTCCTGAAAGAATCTTTGAGTGTGGGCCTACCAAATTGGAGCTGCTTCGACTCCCAGGTTATGAGTGAGATATCTGTATTTTTAGGGACTGACTCGCACTGACGCAGTACAGGGAAACACATTTATCTGTCCTCACATTTTACTTTCACAGGCCGGAGCCACTTTTGCAATTGACTTGCAGAGTTTCTATTGCGCTTTTTTCCTATTGTCACTCTGTTTTCTTTGTTTCGGCCTTTATTTGATATTTGAGAATGGTAGGATAAATAAAGCCGGTTTTGGCAGCAGAATTTTGATCCTCCATTTTACACAGTACAGTGTTTACGACTGGATATCGATTCCAAACGTTGCATATTTGCGGACGTTGTAGGAACCATCTTTTCATTTTAAAGTAATTGCATTGTCTTGTTTTATGTCTCATTTTCTGGGATGTTCTGGTGTTTTTGTTCATCTAGTGACCTTGATCGCTATATAGATTTTTAGCCCTAAGGGCTTTGGGTTTATCACATTATAGTACTCCAATATAGTTTTGTTGTTTACTCTGATGTGTATTGTTTTTTAAATGTGTGTCCTTCATTTTGAATGTAAATCTAGCTATTTGTTTTGTGATATGTTTCGTGTTAAGATTTTTTTTATAAAATCTTGCAACCCTTGTCTGTGTTGTGCTTATCCACGTCTACTCAGAGAATGAAAGATGATTGTCAGGCTAAAATTTCCTGACATCCTGACAGACCAAGTACCTATGGTTCGAGAATGCAGCACTCTGGTCTTTAATAGTGCCTAGTGCCTTGTTCAAGGAACTAACTGCCAGGATCACTGGAAAAATCTGACACCAAGTTTGAGTGTACTTTGCATATTGGGAAAATCTTCAATCGAACTACTCAAGTAAACCATTTTAACATATACTGCTGCACGTTTTACGAATAGTAAATACAAATAAAAATTGAGGTTTTCAGATTTGTAAAATAGAATACTATATACTTAACGCATTTCATACAATCAGCAGTTATTCCCAAGCGTTTTAAGTATCAGACGTACCACTTTTAAGTTGTGCCACAAGGTGGCAAAAAAGACCACATAATGCTAATTTCTTTCTTTGTACTGCTCTACTGACAAATGTAGTTTGCTCTTTCCATGAAAGGCCAGGTCGTTGTTATGCTGCGTGTTCCCAGAATCAGTGGAAAGCCATGGATTCTATTTATGAATGTAATTTAGATAATACGTTTACTGTCTGGTTGATGTCAGTGCATTTTCCCTGAGAACGGTTGTGTAAGGCCTGATGAGTATTAGGTTCAGGATGTGGAATATATGTGAGCAAAGATCAAAAGCGTCTATTATCAGTGCTTAATTCGTAAAAAATAAATAAAAGTGCCTGGGTCCTCGTCAGGAAGCCACCACAGCTTGTACCACCCCTTGCCACTGCCAGCGCTCAGCAGCCGCTGCTGTGAAAATAAAGTGGTGGGGCAGAAAGGGGTCAAATAATAATTTAAAAAGAAAGGCACTTACCTGCTTCTCCCACTTCCAGCCGCCTCCGTGCTTCTCTCTTCTGGAAGTCCCTGGGCCAGCACAGACTCCCAGACTCCCCATCTAATCCAGACTCTGCTGTGAGAGCAGCACCTGGATTGGTCTGAGCAGCTTAGTTAGGCGCTCACTAAGGAACTGGAAGCAATGGCATAGCTAGGCACTTTGCCGCCCGTGGCGGTCCCTGCCTTTGCCGCCTGCAGCCGCGCTGAACTGCGGTGGGGGGGGATCAGTGGCGTAGCTAGGCACTCTGCCGCCCGTGGCGGTCCCTGCCTTCCTGCCTTTTGCTGCCGCGCTGGGGGGGGGGGAGGGGTGCTGGCGATGATTTTTGCGGCCGCCGCCGCCCCCGAAACTCGTGTTGCCCGGGGCGCAGCGCCCCCTCCGCCCCCCCCTTGCTACGCCAGTGGGGGGATGGGTGTTAGCAATGTATGTTTTCTGTAATTTGCCGCCCCGTGGCAAACTGATGTAAGGGGGGGAGCCGCCGCCACATCCAAAGCTCTTGCCGCCGGGGGGAGGACCGCCTGTTCTGCCCTCGGCTCCTCCCCCGCTTCCCCGCTTCCCCCTGTGCCATTTCTCCACCCAGCTGTACAATACAGCTGGGTAGAGAAAATCTAAGTGCGCATGTCTGTTTGGCCGGCCTAAGACAGCTGGCCAAACAGATCTGTCACTTACAAGTGCCCTCCACTCCTCCTCCCGTTCCCTGCGCTAGTGGCAAGAGAGGATTGCTGGCCTCGATCTAGACTCTGCAGCATCGGCTGACAGTGAAAAATAAAACAATAATAACATTGTTTTATTATCGTTTATTTTTCATTCTGTAGTAGGGCAACGCTCCTCCACCATTACGGAGGAGCCGCCGTTGCCAGCGCTGCCAATGACAGTACCTACACAACTACCAGCCATCACACTGCTACAAGTGTTACATTTCAGACAGTTCGAGGCCGCCAAAGCTATAAGAATGGCTTGGACGGCTGGAACTAGTTGTTTTAAATGTATATTAAATTAATAAACAACTGTTGTTCTACTTATAACTTAATTGCACAAATAGCACCAACATGTGTCAGGTATAAGTGCTGGCATTCAGGGCCGGCTTTAGGGTGGTGCGACTGGTGTGGCAGCACTGGGTGCAGACCTGGGGGGGCACTAACCAAAGGTGTGGCGCTGTGATTAGCAATAACTTATTAATAAAAAGCACCTGCTGCAGAGTTCCTTGTGTGTTCAGCTTTCAGGCAGCAATAAAATTGTCATTATAACTCTTGTGATTAATGTTCCTGCTAGAGAGAGAGAATAAAGTTTTGTCTGGTGGCAGTTTTGACTCACCAAAAAGTAGGGCAGATGGTTAATATGCCTGCTGCAAAGAACAGATCTGTATTTTATGTGGATAGCTGAGTGTATTAGTAAAGCCAGCCTTTACCAGTGCTTTAAAACAAATGAAATGTATGTGAGAGAGGGGCTATGGCGAGCTGAGGGGCACTTTTGCAGGGTGGTAGTGAGGGAATCCGAGCAGGAAGCCTGGGGGGACGCCAAAAAAGATTGAAGCACCAGGCGCCACCAAGCCTAAAGCCAGCCCTGCTGGTGTTGACAAGGAAGTTCCGATGCCGAGCACTGGAAACCAATGACTCAAATTAAGCACTCTAGTATTCCTTTTTCGCGCGAGAGAGATAGTATCGGGTATATTGTTTAATCTGTAGAAAACGCCTGATTTAGAAGAAATACTACCGTTTCTAAAAAAAAAAAAACCTTACAAAATCTGGTATAGAATCTACCAGTGTGTTTCCCTCCTCAATGCTATCCATATGGTTGTGGAAATACCAGTAGTATATTCTCCAGGTCGAGCACTACTTCAACGTCATGGAGGAAATGACTGCAACATAAATCTGTACTGAGGAGGTAAGAGTTGTAGAAAAGTGGATTGTTGACTCAGGGGGGGGTGCAATGGATAAAGTTCCACAGTTAGGTATTCTAGCGCCTGAAGAACCAAGACAGGATCCAATGCGGAATCCTGGGATTATGCCTGGGACAAACGTTTGTGGAAAAAACTTGTTCCACAGATAATGCATGTGAATGTGAGGTGTTTTAAGGGGGACCAAAAAAAGACAGGCGCTAATTTGAGAAACAATTCAGTTTCAATGTCTTCTGTCCAAAAATGGTTCTACTGGTCTTTCAAAGGCTGTTGAAAACAAATGTTACCCTTTCAGATCTTATAGCAAAAGGTTTTGTACTTTAGTCCTAGTGCCCCAAGTGTTCCCAAACTTTCAGGAACTCCTCTTGGGTTGGCGGGCCATGGGTTCTAGTAAAATTCTGTAGCCTACACGCAACACTTGCTAACCTGGCTGAGCTCCACACATAAGTTCTGAAGTACTCAGCCCCCCATGCTGCCACCACTGCCTCTCTCTCCATGACCAAATAGTTGCTCTCTGACTTGGTTAGATTTTCAGAGGCATCAGTCATCTCTTTACCGCCATATATTTGAAATAGAACAGCCCTGATACGTATTGGGCTTACCATTTGCGGTAACCACAGATTGCTTGTTTATATCAAAATTGGTCAGGAACCCAGCCCCGGCTATCACTTGTTTAATGACCACAAAGGCTCTTTGTTGGGGTTTTTGCCACATAAATGTCACTTCCTTCCTCAAAAGAATCGATACGTCTTTCGTTTTTATCGGCAAATTTCTCTACAACTTTTGCATATTATTTAGTCAAGCCAATGAAGGAGCTGAGCTGCTCCTTATCAGAAGGCACACCAGTGGGGACTGTGGCACTGACCAGATCAGCTTTGGGTTTAACCCCCACAGCCAAATATAATACCCTAAGTACTGTACCTCTTCTCCTAAGAACCTATACTTCTTCTTGCGTAACAGCATCCCCCCCACACAATAGCCTTGCTAAAACCTCTCCCAAATTCATATTGACAATACTATTGATGAGCACAAACACTAGAATGTCATTGTCAGAACCACTTTCAGAGGGCCAGGGGCAAGCAAGTGGAAGCTGCGGCCTTTTACTCCTGAAGTCCTGGGCCAGACTTACTATGGGTCCTGAGCAACTGGGCTTTAGCACTTGACTTTCAGTGGTAGCACAAGTTGAGCAGTTAAAGGCTTCTTGAGGAAACGGGGAGGAAGATGCACTGGGTGAACACAGGCGCACAACTCAAAATATGTTCAATAGCAGCAATAAAATGATTGTCCAGTCAAATACTTGTTTTTATGAAAAAAAGGATTATTTATACACAAACACAAAGTAAAATACGCCATACACAAACAATGCACACAGTCCCCTGAAGTCAGAACTCTAGTGTTTGATAAGCAGGTCCCTGAGTCCCACTTTCCTCTCTCTAATGGCAGTGGTTATTCCCTATTCAAATCAGGTGACATTCAGGATAGGCCCCACTAGTAGTCCGAGTCTCACTCCGACTCTTCCAAAGTCAAAAGTGTTTCAGTGCCTAAAGCACCATGAAGAAGAAAAAGTTCCCGTAGGCCCTTCAGCCTTGTGGTCATTTTTACCCACTCCTGCAGAGGTTGCTATACCAGAGTCCCTGAAAGCATTGCACACTCGGATATCGTGGAAGTCTGCAGCAGCTGCTGGCGGGGAGTAGCCCTCATGGCTTTGCAGGGGCATTGGCTGGTCGTCCACAGCACTTTCTCTGATGAAACAGTAAGCTTCTCTGATCCTTCTCCCAAGGAGGGGGTCGATCACTCGGACGGGGCTCAGGCATGCACAGGTGACCACGGCGTCCTTTCCTCCTGATGTTGGCGAAACCGGGCAACGATCCTGGTCCTTCACGGCAGCCCCCTCTGGCATAGGGGGTCGCTGATTTCACTCCGCACATGGGTGATAGCCTGATCGGCATGACAGTAATGCACTCTTCTCGGCGGCCCTGTCTGACATATGGGGTTGCCGACTTTACTCCGCACACGGGCAATGACCCAATCAGCACAGCAGAAATGCAGTCTTCACTGCAGCCCCCTCTGGTATACGGAGTTGCAATGTTACTCCACAAATGAGCGATGACCTTAACAGCACAGCAGTAATGCAATCTGTAGTATGTACACCATTGAAAAAATACAAGACTCCGAGGAATGTTGAACACAAAATGTTTATTCCAAGAGAAAGGACTCCAATTTCCAGCTCTCTTACCCCACACTCTCTAGGCTCTCAAGCAATAACGAATCTATTATAGAATGTGGAGAAAGGAACTCTCAGAAACTCTATGACTAGGTCCCTGAACCTAGTAACATTCCACACCGTCTTCCCCCTAAAACAACAAAATAAAACAACACAAATAATTTACTAAGTGAACAAAAATAATTAAAAATGATTAAAAAAATCATTTATATCCCTATAAAGAGTTAACTACAGCAATGAGTTTCAAGTTCCAAATCTGCCCACCCCGAAGTTTCACAGCACCCTGAAATAACTTAATCACTCTAAGAGTTTGCTGAACTTTGAATTTTTGCGAGATTCTCTAGATAAATTCACCACAACCAAATCACCAAAAGTCACTCTCACTTCAGTCACAACTATGCGGGCATCATAAATGATCTTCCTTCGCACCTGTTTTTTTTTACTTTTAACAGGGAATCTTCAGCAATTATTTGATTACATTTATCCAATACATTTCATTTTGACCACCCTTTTTCCTCATCGAAAAAGAACTCACACTAGTAATGGGCTGTCTTCTATGAAATAACTCAAAAGGAATTTGTCCAGTGGTGGCATGGGGAGAAAACCTATAGGATACGATTCTTTCCCACATTTCCTTTCTCCAGTCTCTACCACACACCCTACAAAGTTACATTCCTTCTTTTATTGTCCTGTTACATTTCTCTACCATATCCTTGGTCTGAGGATGACACAGTGATTTTTTTTCATGCCTAATACCTCTTTCTTTCAAAAGGTTTTCCTTGCTCGTGAAGTAAATTGAATACCATGTCAGTTAGGATGGCGCCAGAATTACTCTCTTTACTGAACTTTCTTTCCAAGAACGTAATTAGAGATGTAATTTCCATCACCACTGCTACCTCTGACCACCTAGAGACCATATCCATCATCACCAGCAAATAATAGAAAGTAGAACCCATTGTTATCAGTCCCAGAATGTCCAATGCCACGTCTTCCCAGGTTCCCCTTGGAAGATCCCTACATACCATAGGTGGTGTGCTTACTTTCTTTATCTTGACACTTTAAGAATATTCAAAACATTCTCTCACCACCCGCTCAATTTGAATGTCCATAAGTGTCCCCCCAATAGTCACTACGCAACCTCTCTTTGGTATTACTCATTCCCAGATATCCAACATGAAACAAATCTAGCAACCGTCTTCTCAAATTCCCTGGAGAGACCAACCACAAACCTCTCAAAATCAAGCCATCACTTACTGATAAATCATCACACACTTTACCGAACGCTTTCTCTGCATCACTGGAGGGTTTCCACACTTACCCCTTAAAAATTTGTTCCCGAACCTTAACAAGATTATCTTTATTCAATTCTTCCTTCCATTCCTGTTCTAAGATACAGCTCTCAGTGATCTTACACACTTTGACTTTTTCATCCATCCACCAATCCTCATGTAACATTTCTTTTATCTAGCAGCCTCGAGAGACAATCAGTGGCTCTATTAGAGACACAGGGATATACTCTACATTGAATTGAAATTCCTGCAAGTCCACCAGCCATTTACAAATGCGACTGGAAACAGAATCCAACCCTTTTTCCCCAAAAAATTTCATGTAAAGGTTTGTGATCCAAATACACATCAAATCTCTGTGCCCATAAAACAATTATTGATTTTTGTAATGGTACAATAAATAGCCAAAGCCTCCTTTTCAATAGTTAAATATTTAGACTCTGGCCCCCTCAGTACCCTGAAGCAAAAGTGATGGTCACTTCTTCTCCATCTTGAACCTGTTTTAGAACCACTCCAATCCCTTTATCGCTAGCATCAGTGGAGCCTGAACAAGACAAACCTGGAATAAAACTGCTTACATTTTGAGCCCCTTTTAGACTCACCTGGATATCCTTGATGTTTTTGTCACATTGCTCAATCCACTCAAAATCAACTCCCTCCTTCAGAAGAACCAGCAATGCACTTGTTCTACTGGCAAAGTTTGGAAAAAAACGAGAATAAAATTCCACCATTCCTAAAAATGTTTGTGTATCCTCTTTTTTGCTGGTCTTGACAAATTCTGTATAGTATTAGTTAAGTTCTTCAATCAGTTTTAACTCCTTTAACAGAGATAACATGAACTAAATAATTTTTCTCTTACTGGGCAAACTTACATTGTTTAGCTTTCAGCGCTACACCATTTGCACTCAATATGGCAAGTACTTTCTTAACTCTTTCCATATGCTGCTCTACATTATTATCATAAATCAGAATGTCATCCTGAAAATATAATGAGGCTTCTACCAGTTCTATAACAAACCCAGTTACCATCTGCTGGACCATACCTTTGCCTTTTGCCCAATGAGCAAGGGAATTCTTCTAGTTTTATGTCTAGCAGGGATCACTTGCTTTTTCATCACTGTGTGTAACCCTCATGGGGAGAGGTGTGGCGCCGCGGCCAGGGCGACTGACGCTGGACACTGGGGATCACGGTTCGATCTCTGGCTCCGGCGGCAGGGGTCTGCCCAGCACCATGCGACTCTGGGCAATAGCTCACTTAATCTTCCCAACGGCCCCCAGCGCCGAGATACCCCTTCGGGGGTGATTCGTGCGCTATACAAGTACTGGATTTACATTTTTTTTTACTTTGCCTAACTTATTTTGGAACACCACTTCAAACTCCATCAATACCCGAGCCATACACCACCATGATCTGTTCTGTGGCTCTTTGGTTGATAACCATGCTCAGGTCACCATACAGCTCACATCCTAATACTTGGGGGCCAGACTTGGCCACATACACATTTCCCTTGACAATGTGGTCTTGAAACTTAATGTCACCCCACACGTAGCCAATAACAATGATACAGCTCCCCTGGTATCCCTTGGGATTTATATGTTTAGGATGCAACTCAACTCCTGGACATGTCTAATCAAACACATGCTTGGGTACAGTTGTGTATAGTGAACCTGAGTCCACCATGATGGCAACCTCTCTCCTTCTGACTAGAAATGTGCTTTAAGCATGCTTAATCTAGAAAGTTAATCTTCCTGAGCATCCACATTCAACACCCTTTGTGCATGCTCACTAGAATCAAGTTCTACAGCTGTATTCCTGCTTTTCCTGTCTCAGCACATATGTGTAAAGTGGCCCTTACTGCCACACCTGCTGCACTTCTTTTCGAATGCAAAGCAGTTTTTGAATTCTGGTCTGTTTCATAGTGACAACTCTTTTGGGAAAATCATCCAGATGAACTCTGTTGCATTCTCACCAATGTTGTGCACTGCACCACCTTTTCACCAGGAAGAGAGTCTATTCCCCACTACATTTACTTCTGCTTAATAGTCCTCCCATGAGAGCCACTACTTGGATCTTTTGTGTCTCAGGGCATTGCATCTTATCTCTGACTCCTTCACAACTTTTACAATTGTATAGCCCCTTTGTGGGTACGGTTGCTTGCATTCCGAAAACCCTCTTGTACCTTTTCACTTCTACTTCTCTCATGCGACCAAACTGGCACTTTATGGTCACTTCATGCAGCCTTTCCACAAATTCATAAACTGTTTCACCCAGTTGTTGTGGAGAGGTATAAAATGTATGCCTCATCAGGGCAACATTGATTGTCTTTGGAAATAAATTCTCTGCCTCAGTTTGACCTTCTTGTAAACATCTGCAACCTCTCCCCCTTGAGTATCCACTGCTAGGGGTAAGTATTTAAAAATATGTTGCCCTTCCTTACCCAGCACACTAAGAAATAGTGCCTTCTTCCCCTGGAAGAGATAATTAAACCATCTGTTGCCTCAAACTAATTCTTGAAAATATCAATCCATTCTTCCCATTCAAAAAGAGGAGGTCGGGGGCGTGGCTTGGCAAGCCAGCATGGCGGACGTGTGCTGAGTGAGCTCCGTCCAGTCCTAATCTATATCCTTCATTAATCCTGCTCCTCCGGCCGCAATACCCTCCTTCCTGCTGTTCCTGGGGTGTAGCAACCTGGCGCCGCACACCGGGGCGACTCCAGCCCCGCAGCGTATCCTGAGGCGGCGACGATCGCCACTGAGGCCTGGAGACAGCGGGGAAGCCACGATCTTGCGTGCAGCTCTGTCGGCGTTCCCCGGTGGGAGTGCGGAGCTGCGGCGGCTGTTCTGACCTACTGAGGGGTGCTGTGCTGGATTCTCACATACCCGCCGGGGGAAACAGCCTGAACAACGAATCCTTAACAACAAGTGTATTAAGCAACGAATCCTTAACCCCGACCTTTACCAGAACCACGACCTCATTAACCACTACTGTACACGAACAACGACCACCTGAACCACGACTTACTAAATAAGAGGAAAGTGTAAAATAATTTGGAGCTGGATGTTGATTTTTGGATATATTTAATAATTTAGGAATGTGTAATAATAATATAAAAATTAATTTGTACATTTCCATATTTTAAATACGATGTAGAAAAATTTGAGTTTGTTTTAATTTAGCGTGTTAGGCCAGTAGATGGCAGTGTTGGTTTGTTTTTCAGTGATGCGATTAAGATCAGTGCTCGATAAGAATGTTCTCTCTTGTTGTCAAAGTTGAAATGGTAAGAAAATGGTGGATGGCCGTTTTTAATATGTTTCATTTAAGAGAATTATTTTTACAAATAAAAATATGTACTGCAATACATTTAAAAAAATATATATATTTTCTGTGAGAGCTGTATTTTTGTAAGTTTGTCAATATTTGTAAATAACGATTATTAGATTGATAATTTAAAGATTATTTAAATAAAATTGTTTAATTTAAAAGTCATGTGTAATTTAATTACATTTTTTATCCGTGTTTCAAACATGCGATTTTTTAAACGTAGTGGTAGATTACGGTAATATGAAAAATGATTAATTTTCGTGGTTTAGTAATTCGTTGAACTGAACGTAGTGGTTTGGCTTTGGTAGTGGTTTAGCCTTCGTGGTTTAGGCATTCGCTGTTTAAGTGGTAGTTGTTTAGTCATACAACCACCCGCCGGTGCCTGTCCTTTGCCTCCCACCTCGCAAACCACGGGGCGGATCCTCCTCGTTCGGCGGTCAGATCGGACCGCAAGGGAAGTGCGTAGGAGGCCCGAGAGACGCTCTGGTGAGTCGCCGCCATTTCTGTGGCACCCTGGGCCGCGGCATGCTTGGCCTCCCTTCAGCTCGGCGGACTTTCTTCTCTGGTGGCCTGGGGCCCTGCGAGTGGCGTCTGGAGTCCTTGGGGGCCTGTGACATTCTGCGGACTAGTGCCCGTTCCGCTGTGTGGGTCTCCTCTCTTTCCTCCCCCCCTCCGCACGGGCCTTTACGGGGGATCGGCGGCACTTTTGGGCCGCGCAGGGGTGCGGGCCGGTGACCCCCGTGGGATCGGTATTCTGCTTCCCCCGGTAGCCTTGGGGGTGCTTCCTTGTGGGCCTGCGGACACTGGCGGAGCCTCCCTGTGTCCCCCGCTTGGCCGGCAGTTGGCGGCCCCTGGGTGGCGGGTCCTAGCGTTTCTGCCTCGTACCCTGCTCTTTGGACGTCCCGGCCTCCCTTCCACCCTGGTAGGCTACGGGGGCTCGCCTGCCTTGGGGATGCTGCCTGTGTGTGCGGAACGGCGACGCTGGATGTTTTGGGGCCCGGACAGACGGGCGTACCCACCTGCGTGTCTTGTCACCTGCGGGGGGCCAGTGGGGCTCTCCTTCCCCTCTGTCGGCGGCCGGTCGGGCCGCGGGGGATCCCTCCTTGGTGCGGGTGGCGCCGCTTGGATCCAGAGTGGTGGCCCTGCGGTTCGTGTCCCACCCCTGGGCCCCGTCTTGACGGGGGTCGTTTCAGTGGCCTGATCGGGCCACATGGGTCGCAGCCCAGCCCCGTCGATACATCTGCGGCATCTGTACTGACCCCACCCTCTGAGAGCGGGCTCGCTGGTGTCCAACCGATTGTCATCTGAGTTGCAAGAGAACATTTGGCCAGCCATGACGAGAGATAAGACTGGTGGGGGCTCGTCCAAGCAGAGCACACTGGATAAGTTCGCCGGCCCTGGGGCCTCCGCTGCGGCATCGGGGGGGACCCCGGGTGATGTGCCTGACAATGCCGCACTCCTGGCGGCCATTACTCAGTCCAGGGATGCCCTGGATGCCAAGATCGGGGCGGTAGGATCCGATGTTATGCTACTGTGCCAAGACCTGCGGAATGCGGTGGCGCGCATCACCGAGACCGAAACAAGAATCTCGGGAGTGGAGGATGTGGTTACCACCCTGCAACAGCGAGTGACCTCCTTGGAGAGCGCCGAGCGGGGCCTGGCGTCAAGGGTGGAAGATGCTGAGGGACGGGCGAGACGCAATAACCTCCGCTTTGTTGGCTTTCCGGAGGGATGTGAGTCTGGCGATATGGAGCGGTTCCTTACCCAGTGGCTGGAGAGTTGGCTACCCCCGGAATACCTCTCCAAATGCTTCGTCGTCGAACGTGCCCATAGGACCCTGATGCAGAAACCCCCGGCGGGGGCTCACCCGAGGCCCGTGATTGCAAAATTACTCAACTATCATGACCGGGACGCTATCCTGAAACAGGCTAGGGCCAAAGAACCTCTGCTGTATGACAATGCCCGCATTCTGATCTTCCCTGACTATACCAAATTGGTTCAACAGCAGCGGCAATCATTTCTAGCGGCTAAGGCCCGCCTTCGAGAGCTCAAGCTTCCATACGCATTGCTTTACCCGGCCCTGTTGCGGGTCGTCAATCGCTCTCGTACCCACTTTTTTGATTCCCCGGAGGAGGTGTTCCAGTGGACGGATGAGATGGTGCGGCTGCCCCCTCATTCGCCGCCCGGGAGAGACTCTGATTCATCCTCGCGTGGGGTGGCTCAGAACCTGCCTCAGGTCAAGGGGAAGGGTTCCAGACGCTCCAGGTCTAGACGGCGATCCATGTCCGGCGACGCCGGTTTGGCATGCGGGCCCTTTTCGGTGGCGCCTCTCGACCTGGCACCTCCAAAAAGAAGACTACAGGGAACACATGGAGGAGGCCATTGATCAATATTTGTCATGTAATGTTGGGTCGGTGCGTGCGGCAGAATCTCTTTGGGAGGCAATGAAGCCCACCCTCCGTGGGGTGGACATCTCCTTCTGTGCCGCGGCCCGCAGGGTGCATAGGGAGTCTCTTCTTCGGGCTGAAGCTGCGATTCTGGATCTGGATGGGCGTAGCAGGGAGGAGGGGGGCGGCTGGTCCGCCGCCAACTGCTGCTCGCGCAACAGGGCTACTCATCCCTTTTACTAGATGAAGCCCGCCAGGCTTGGTTGGCAACCCGGAGCAGGATCTACCAGTGGGGAGACAAGTCGAGCAAGCTACTGCATAGATTGTGTCAGGGATCGTTGGGCTCCCTGGTTCTCCCGGGTATTATGGGACCGGATGGGTCACCTATTTTGGACCCTTCGGCCATTGCAGAGAATTTTGCGGCATATTATGCGGACCAGTACGCTCCTAAGGAATGCCTACCGGCAGACGTGATAGGCCGTTTCCTGGATGACCTCCCACCTAGGGCCCTGTCGGACGATGTCAGTGCGGAGCTGGACCGCCCACTTACGGAGGACGAGTTGGGTGCCGCCCTTGGAGAGTTACATCCCGGGAGGGCCCCGGGTCCCAATGGTTTCCCAAACAAATTTTTTAAACGATATTTCCTGCAGCTCGGCCCCCATTACCGTAAGGTGGTGGAGGAAGCCAGAGAGCGGGGTCGCCTGCCCAGTGATTGGAGGCATGCAGAGGTGGTAGTCTTTCACAAGCCTGGTAGACCTCCCGAACACCACGTGTCCTATCGCCCTATTTCCCTCCTCAATGCCGAAGCTAAGGTCCTGGCCAAAGCATTGGCCAACCGCCTCCGGCCTCACATTTCCTCCCTAGTCCATCCGGATCAAGCCGGGTTCATGCCCCAGTGGGCGACCCGTCATAATGTTCGCAGGGCACACATAGCTATTGCGACGGTCAGGGGCCTGGGGGTGCGTGCGGCGCTTCTGCTTCCAGATATGGACCGTGACTTTGATTCATTGAGTTGGGAGTATTTGTTTGCGCTTCTGCGCAGGTTGAACTTAGGGCCTCGCTTCTTGTCTTATCTTACTCTACTCTATACTGACATAATGGCGTCTGTCCGTGTAGCGGGCTCTGTCTCATCGGTTTTCGCCATTGGTCGGGGCACCAGACAAGGGTGCCCACTATCTCTGTATTTGTTAGCCTGGGCCATGGAGCCCCTGGCTGCCTGGGTGCGGATGGACGCTCAAGTGACCGGTCTAGAATGGGCTGATGGGTTGTCGGATCGTATAGCCCTGTATGCCGACGACGTGTTGTTTTTCCTTACCGACTTAGACAGGACTGGCCCGCTGCTGTTGCGTATCATGCAGGTGTTCGGTGAGACCTCCGGCCTTTACATGAACCCGCGGAAGTCTACCCTTTGGGTCCTGGGCGGGGGGGCGATCTTGGTTTATGGGCCTCCACGGTGCAGGTGGTGCACGGGGGGATGAAATATCTGGGCGTGTTTCTATCCGATTCGCAGCCAACTTCATGGGACAGGAACTTGGTGCCGGTGTGGAATAGGGTGCGTGAGGATATTAGGGCTTGGTCCCACATGCCTTTGTCTATTTATGGTCGCTCGGCCATCTTCAAGATGGTCTCTCTTCCGCGTCTACTATACCAGCTACAGAACCATCCATATCCTATTTCCCCTAGATGGTTCCGTCAGGTTAATGGGGCCTTGGGCCAGTTTCTATGGGGTGGCGGGGCAGCTAGGGTGGCCCTACGTACCTGTTTCCAGTCCACATATTGTGGAGGGCTTGCGACTTCTGATATTCTTTCGTACTATATGGCCTCGCACCTGTTGGTCCTTAATGAATGGTGGTATGGGGATAGGTCGGATCCAGCATATGCTGTGGAGCGACGGTGTATGGGGGATCATATGCTACATACGATCCTATACTCCGCGCCTCTGCGGCACTCTTGCCCGGCTGCTACACAGCTTGTTTTTCAGATTTGGAGGCAGGCATTGCGGAGGATGGGTTGGTGGAACCGCTTAACCCGGGAGACCCCTCTGTGGCACAATGGACGCCTGCCACAGCTGGCGGCCTTGCCTGGCTTACGTGACTGGGACGTAATTGGGATCTCTACCTTGGGGGATGTTATGCGGGGGCCCATCTTGAAATCGTTTCAGGACTTGCAAAAAGATTTTCAAATGCCACGTACCCAATTTTTTAAATATCTACAATTTCGGCATGCTATTTCCCCCAGCTTGGTGGGACTGGAGGCGCTGGCCGAATTCAGTCCGGTGGAAGCGAAAGTGTTCATGGTAGATTTGCAGGATCACAAGATCTCCAAAATGTATCAATCCCTGGTCACACATAGTTCCCCGTCCTTGCAGCATCTCCGAGAGGTTTGGGAGGGTGATGTGGGCTTGCTGGAGGAGGAAGATTGGACAGAAGCCCTGGCCTCCCCTTCGGCTCATCCAGTTTAAATACCTCCATAGGGTGTATTTTACTAGAGTCAGGCTGTACAGGGCGGGTTTGGTGGCTTCCCCGGTGTGTCTTTGCTGCATGCATGAAGAGGGCACCCTGCTTCATACCATATGGGACTGTTCCGCGCTGTTGAATCCTCCGGGCGGACTGCACGGACCCCACCCGTTTACCTCTCGACGGTTTCACGCCCTCTTGAACTCTCTCTTCAAAGTTCTTTTCATCTTTCCCTTATGGTACTTGCTGGCTATCGGTCTCGCGCCCGTATTTAGCCTTAGATGGAGTTTACCACCCGCTTTGGGCTGCATTCCCAAGCAACCCGACTCCGAGAAGACCCGATCCTGGCGCGCCGGGGGCCGCTACCGGCCTAACACCGTCCGCGGGGTGAGCCTCGATCAGAAGGACTTGGGCCCCCTGAGCGACGCCGGGGAGTCGGTCTTCTGTACGCCACATTTCCCGCACCCGCCGCCGGGCGGGGATTCGGCGCTGGGCTCTTCCCTCTTCACTCGCCGTTACTGGGGGAATCCTGGTTAGTTTCTTTTCCTCCGCTTAGTAATATGCTTAAATTCAGCGGGTCGCCACGTCTGATCTGAGGTCGTAGTCGGAAGAAAACGCCGCAGCGTTAAGGGGGAGCGGGGGAAGGCCAGCCACCTGCCGGAGCAGGGGGGCCTGGCGTCCCGGCAGCGCGTGCCCTCTTTCCCCGGATCGGATCTGGAAGGGGTTTAACCCTTGCCGGGAAGCCGGCCGCAAAGGTGGGCGCCCGAGGCGCGTGGGCGCGGGCAGCCGGTGGGATACCACAGTCAGCCACGCGCGGCACGCAGCCAGGTGCCCCGGGATGGGCCCGGGGCGGACCGGTCGCCAGACCCCTTCTCGGGGCTAGGCGCGCCGGCAGCGTACCTTCGCGACAGGACCCGGCGAGGGACCCTGCCACGGGCGATCAGGGGTTTGACCTTTTGGGGGGACGAAGGGGAAGCGGAGCTAACCCTACGACGGCCCCAGCTGCGTCCCGGGGAAGCCCCTGGGCGATTGACGATCGAGCGACCCTCAGACAGGCGTAGCCCCGGGAGTAACCCGGGGCGGCAAGGTGCGTTCGAAGTGTCGATGATCAATGTGTCCTGCAATTCACACTAATTCTCGCAGCTAGCTGCGTTCTTCATCGACGCGCGAGCCGAGTGATCCACCGCCAAGAGTCACAGGCAACTTTTCGAAAACGTTCCACCCACCCTCAGGGGCCCCGGCCGGAGCTCCTGAACCCAGCCAAGCAAGGGGAGGCTCCCCGGGCACAACGGAACCCCGTCCCGGGGCTTTGGCAGAGCAGCAGGCTCGGGGGACAGGGAACAGGGCTGGAGCACCCGACCCTGGGCCCGGAGGGGCCCCTGGACCCAGTTGGGGCCCCTGGACCCAGTTGGGGCCCCTGGACCCAGCCAGGGCTACCGGGCCCAGAGGCGCAGGGGAAGCCTCCCCAGGCCCATGGGACCCCGTCCCGGGTACCCTGCCATGCGGCAGGACCAAGGACGGAGCCTGGGGTGGGGAGGCCACCCTCCCCGGGGCCCTCAGGGGCCCCGGACGGAGCTCCTGAACCCAGCCAAGCGAGGGGGGCGCCCCGGGCATGACGGAACGCCGTCTCTGACCTTTGGCATAGCGGCAGGCCGGGGGACGGGGCCCAGGGCTGGAGCAACCGACCCGGGGCCCTGATGGGCCCCTGGACCCAGCCGGGGCTCCCGGGCCCAGAGGCGCAGGGGAAGCCTCCCCGGGCCCACGGGACCCCATCCTCGGCACCCTGCCATGCGGCAGGACTGAGGACGGAGCCCGGGGTGGGGAGGCCACCCTCCCCGTAGCCCTCAGGGGCCCCGGACGGAGCTCCTGAACCCAGCCAAGCGAAGGGGGCTCCCCGGGCATGACGGAACCCCGTCTCGGACCTTTGGCATAGCAGCAGGCCGGGGGACGGGGCCCAGGGCTGGAGCACCCAACCCGGGGCCCAGAGGGGCCCCTAGACCCAGCTGTGGCTCCCAGGCCCAGAGGCGCAGGAGAAGCCTCCCCGGGCCCTCTGGACCCCGTCCCGGGCACCCTGCCAAGCGGCAGGACCGAGGACGGAGCCCGGGGTGGGGAGGCCGCCTTCCCCGGGGCCCCTGGGAGCCCCTGAACCCAGCCAAGCAGGGGGAGGCTCCCTGGGCATGACGGAACCCCGTCCCAGGCCTTTGGTGGGGCGGCAGGCCGGGGGACGGGGCCCAGGGCTGGAGCACCTGAGCCGGGGCCCGGCAGGGCCCCTGGCCCTGCCGGGCTCCCGGAGCAAAGGGGCAGCCTCCCCGGGCCCGCAAGACCCCGTCCCGGGCACCCTGCCATGCGGCAGGAATGAGGACAGAGCCCGGGGTGGGGAGGCCGCCCTCCCCAGGGCCCCTGGGAGCCCCTGAACCCAGCCGAGCAGGGGGAGGCTCCCCGGGCCCGAGGGACCCCATCCGGGGCATCCACCCACACGGCTGGCCCGGGGACGGACCCCAGGCTGGGGCAGCATCCTGGCCCGTCCAGCTGACGGCTGAGGACCGCTAGGCCGAGATGGGTTCCGGAGTACCCTGTCCCTAGTAATCCGGAGGAAGGCTACCCCCCTTTCTGGTAACCCGTGCGCACCGCGAGTCTGAGGGGACCCTAGGCGCGGACGCGCCCGACCTCCTGGAGCCCTGGCTGGGATCGGGGAGGCAAATGAGCCCTCATCGGGACTTCCAGGTCGGCCCGGCCATCTGGTCACCCCATTGGAAAGCATCGCGTGCGACCAGATGACCGAGGGGATAGGTGCGACCAGATGGCCGGGACCGAAAGGACGCTCATCTGCCCGCTCCCGAGCCTTCGCGGTAGGGCTCCCGCCTGCCCTTGCAGGGTTCGGGGGCTCCGCTTCCCGGGGACTCGGGGACCCCGGCCAGGCCTTAGGCACGGGGAGGCCCGCAGGAGCTCTTGGGGCCCGGACTCCCGGGGGAGGACTGGCCAGGACCCGTGGAGCCCATCCCGGGCACTTTGCCATGCCGCGGGCCGGAGGAGGGAGCCCCGGATGCTGGGGAGGTGTTGTCTGGGCCCAGCCCATCTGGTCCCCGGCTGGGAACCTCCAGTCCCGGGAGGGGTGTCCCGGAGTACTCTGTCCCTAGTAATCCGGAGGAAAAACACCCCCCTTTCTTGTAATCCGTGCGCACAGGGTGACAGAGGGGACCCAAGGCACGAATGTACCCGACCTCCTGGAGCCCTGGCTGGGATCGGGGAGGCAAATGAGCCCTCATCGGGACTTCCAGGCTGGCCCGGCCATCTGGTCGCCCCATTGGAAAGCATTGCGTGCGACCAGATGGCCGAGGGGATAGGTGCGACCAGATGGCCGGGACCGAAAGGACGCCAATCTGCCCGCCCCGAGCCTTCGCCCTGAGAGCCTCCCCGGGTCCCGATGGACCCCCGTGCCCAGCGCCTGGATCCTCGGCCGGCTTGCAGGACGGGGGGCTCCCGCACCCCAGGGCCTGCCGGACGGAGCTCAAGCCCCAGGCCCGGTTCCAGTCCCTGCTTCCGAACCCTAGGCCAGGCCTGAGAGAGCCTCCCCGGGCCCCGATGGACCCCTGTGCCCAGCGCCCGGACCCTGGGCTGGCTTGCAGGATGGGGGGCTCCCGCACCCCGTGGCCTGCCGGATGGAGCTCAAGCCCCAGGCCCGGTCCCTGCTTCTGACACCCAGCCAGGCTGGAGAGAGCCTCCCCGGGCCCCGGTGGACCCAGGTCCCCAGCACCCGGACCCTCGGCTGGCTTGCAGGACGTGGGGGCTCCCGCACCCTGTGGCCTGCCGGATGGAGCTCAAGCCCCGGGCCCTGCTTCCAACACCCAGCCAGGCCGGGGGGAGCCTCCCCGGGCCCCGATGGACCCTCTGTCCCCAGCACCCGGACCCTCGGCTGGCTTGCAGGACGGGGGGGCTCCCGCACCCCATGGCCTGCCGGACGGAGCTCAAGCCCCGGGCCCGCTCCCTGCTTCCAACACCCAGCCAGGCCGGGGGGAGCCTCCCCGGGCCCCGATGGACCCTCTGTCCCCAGCACCCAGACCCTGGGCCAGCTTGCAGGACGGGGGGCTCCAGCACCCCATGGCCTGCCAGATGGAGCTCAAGCCCCGGGCCTGGTCCCTGCTTCCAACACCCAGCCAGGCCGGGGGGAACCTCCCCGGGCCCCGATGGACCCTCTGTCCCCAGCACCCAGACCCTCGGCTGGCTTGCAGGACGGGGGGGCTCCCGCACCCCATGGCCTGCCGGACGGAGCTCAAGCCCCGGTCCCTGCTTCCAACACCCAGCCAGGCCGGGGGGAGCCTCCCCGAACCCCGATGGACCCTCTG